>JANVFU010000004.1:1426866-2853733 GCA_027921405.1 Lentinula detonsa | reverse complement strand
CCTAACCCCTAACCCCCTAACCCCTAACCCCTAACCCCCTAACCCCTAACCCCCTAACCCCCTAACCCCTAACCCCTAACCCCTAACCCCTAACCCCTAACCCCCCCTAACCCCCCCTAACCCCCTAACCCCTAACCCCTAACCCCCTAACCCCTTGACAGTGAGCAAAAAATAAGGTTTGGAAGTACACTGTACTTCTGGGTGTAATATAGATAGGAGTGTAAGCCAAGCTTGAGGGTCATTTGCGAAGGATAAAAGCTCTTCGATATCTTGCTCAATTTGTGCATCCAAAGGTTCATTGCCACTGTCTTGGTCTCTGTCAGTGCTGTTGCTGAGAGGCTGATTATTAAGTAGCAGGTCATCTAGCAATAATCAGTACTCGGAAGAACGGGATAAAGTAACCGGTACACCACCCCATTGTCCATTACCAAGGTGAAGGTCCAGAGGCTGACCATTGGTGTCAGTAGCTGATTGACCCAGTCCAACAACCAAACTGAGAATCTGGCCGGAGGCTTGTTGCGCTGTACGTAACATATTGTTGAATGCTTCTTGTGTTTCTTGAGATGCATCTGGAGGTGGAGGATCAAGGGCAGCTACAGAAGAGTAGGTTTGACATAGCATATCAGAGATGGTTTGCATTTCTTCTTTGGAGCTCATGGGTGAGAAGAACGATGATCGTGGAAAGTGGTGAAGAGGGATTTGCCCGAATTTCCGGCAAGATGATGAATAAGCAACTGATGACAATTTGCCCGTATTTCCGGCAAGTCAATGAGTAAGCAAACGATGGCTATTGATGGGAGATTTTCCCGAATTTCCGGCAAAATTGGTGAGTAAGCCGTTGCAGGGTGAGTGAATAATACCAAAGTGGTGCGGTGAAAAAAAGTGGTCTTTGGGAAGAAGGGGGATGTAGTTTTGATTCTCAGTGACTGCAAAGTGGGTCAATGATACTAACACAAAATACATGAATTTACTGGAAAAATGATGGCCGAATTCTGTAACCAGGTTGTTGTGTTTTTCCAAAGCATGCACCTGAGTGCAGCAACCCAGATGGTTGTTTGATTTCGAGCAATGGGACGTTGTCGGCTAAAAGCAAGGTGACCCATGGGGCTCACCACATGTGGAGTTCCGAAGAAAATGTGGGGATGATGATGAGAGTGCGTTGTTAATGTTTGTGTCAAAAGAGAAGCAACAGGTCTGAGTGATTAGTTGTGAGGGATATTGTGGCAAGCGAATGATGAAGAGGAGAGGTCATATGTGTTTGGGTGGGGAGAACTTTTCTAATATTATTGTTGGGAAAAGTCGGTGGATCGAGTTGGGAACTGTTCCAATTTTGTTATTTGCTGTTAGCGTAAAAAGAGAAAGAATGTCAGTATTTTGGTGGCACTAGTGATATTAACTTGGAAGCTGCAAGTTACATTGAAGAGTGTCTTAACGTCTGCGGTGGACAAGAGTTTTGGGATAGTTTCAGGGAGAAGGGGAAGTGATGGGAGCGTGTGCATTGCCCGATCAGTATTGGTAACTTGGGATGGGTTATATAATCAAGGCAGAGGGTGTTGGGCACAGAAGCCGGAAGTACCGGCAAGGATTGCATAGGCGGCAGTCACAGCAGCTGGTGCTGCCGGGGATGGCTAGTGATGCCGGCTGCCTCCGCAACAGCAATTTCGGTTATTGCCGGGTAGTCCCGGCATGTATTGCCTGGGTCACGTGATGGAAAATAGGCAAGTGAGTGGTAGGTATACGTTCAACATCGTTTGCTTGATGTCGATGCAAAGCAAGTACAATGAAGACAGATGTAGAGGAACAGTGGAATGTGCCAGTATTGCATACACACCCCCACAGGTAAAGTGGTAGATGTGAGCAGCAGAGGGGTGGGAGGAAGTGCGTGGTAAAATCAGTCTGGGTTTTGCAGGGGCGATATTGGGCCAAATAAGAACCGTGAGAATTGGGTCACTTGCGGAAAAAGATTCCTGGGCATGATGTGTGTAGGTTCACCAGCAAGGATGAGGAGCCAATGTGAGTGGATGTCAGGATTCAGGGTGATTTGTATGGTGGTGTAATTTTGATGAATGCAACATTTCCCACGGACGTGCTGTGGGAACCGGCCATGGGTTTGGGTTGGTCCATTATAGAAAGTTGATGTCTGGGACGATCTGAACATAGTGTTCCAATGCACCAAGGAGATCTGGCCAGCGGATCCTAGGATTTGGGTACCATCAGGCGGAGGTCCGGGGCCAGGGCCAGTTAATGGCATCAGGTCGGATTCTGGCGCCAAATAGAGACTGTGGGAAGTTGGTCCATTGGAAAATAATCTTCGGGGAGGTCATATCTAGAGATGATATGGCTTAGGCGTGACCAGCCGATTGGCCGTTGCTGAGATCGAGCGCGATCTTGTGCCAGTCAGGCACCATCAGGTGCCCTGTGCGGCGGGCGCGCCAGCGTGGGAAGCAGTGGCGGGAGCGGGTTGGTCCATTGCAAAAATAGGTAGATGGGATGGTAAGGAAGGTGAGTTTAGAAGATGGCGAGCGGAATGGAGTGATGGTTCCTGAGATTCAGGGTCATCATGATGACCCTGAAATTGCCGGCATTTAGCCCTAAATTCCGGTTCGCATATATATAGTGAGCAGTAATGTGTTGGCAGTGACCACAAAGTTAAGCTCACTGTTGATGGCAATGAGCACTGATATATTGACAGTAAGCACTAATATATTGACAGTGAGCACTCGACTTTTGACAGTGAGCAAAGTGTTGAGTTCACTGTTGATGACATTGAGCACATATATATTGACAGTGAGCACTCGAGTTTTGACAGTGACCAAGGCGTTCTGCTCACTGTAGACAACAGGGAGCACCAATATATTGACAGTGAGCACTAATGTATTGACAGTGAGCACTCGACTTTTGGCAGTGACCAAGTTATTCTGCTCACTGTCAGCAACAGTGAGCACTGATATATTAACGATGAGCAGGATGTTCAGCTCACTGTTGATGACGATGAGCACTGATATATTGACAGTGAGCACTCGAGTTTTGACAGTGACCAAGTTGCTCTGCTCATCGTGGACAACAGTGAGCAATGATATATTGACAGTGAGCACTCGAGTTTTGACGATGAGCAAAGCGTCGAGCTCACTGTACATAGTAATGACCATGCATTTATTGACAGTGACCAGCTTGGTATACACAATGACCAAAGTGTTGAGCTCACTGTACATAGTGATGACCACCTTAGTATATGCAATGAGCAAAGTGTTGAGCTCATTGTTCATCACAGTGAGGTCCAACAATGAGACAGTGACTAGCTCGCTGTGCACAACAGTGAGCACCGCTATGAGCTCGTTGTCTATGACAGTGACCACACTACTTTGCGCAATGTTGACATCATGGGGCTCATTGGAGAGAGCAATGATTGAGCTCACTGTACATGACAATGAGCAATAACATTGAGCTCACTGTATACGGTGACCAACACACTGAGCTCATCGTGTACAACAGTGACCACGCTATTTTTGCGCAATGTTGACATCATGGGGCTCATTGGAGAGGGCAATGATTGAGCTCACTGTACATGACAATGAGCAATAACATTGAGCTCACTGTATACGGTGACCAACACACTGAGCTCATCGTGTACAACAGTGACCACGCTATTTTTGCGCAATGTTGCCATCATGGGGCTCATTGAAGAGAGCAATGATTGAGCTCACTGTATATCATAGTGAAGGCAATCCTACAAATACCCATGAGCTCACTGTTGATGACAATGAGCACAACACTTGGACACAGTGAGCACCTAGTGGGCACATCATGGGGCTCATTGGAGAGAGCGATGATTGAGCTCACTGTTGAAGACAATGAGCACTGTAGTTGAGACAGTGATGAGCTCACTGTTCACAATGATGAGCACCTTAGTTAACACAGCGATGAGCTCACTGTGGATGACAGTGAGCACTGATGTATTGACAGTGATGAGCTCACTGTCTACAACGATGATGACCTCGGTTAACACAGCGATGAGCTCACTGTTGGTGACAGCGAGCACCTTGGTTAAGGCAACGATGAGCTCACTGTCCACGACGATGAGCACCACAGTTGAGACAGCTACCCCCTTGGTTTAGACAGTGATGAGCTCACTGTCTACAACGATGACGACCTTGGTTAACACAGCGATGAGCTCACTGTTGGTGACAGCGAGCACCTTGGTTAAGGCAACGATGAGCTCACTGTCCACGACGATGAGCACCACAGTTGAGACAGCTACCCCCTTGGTTTAGACAGTGATGAGCTCACTGTCTACAACGATGACGACCTTGGTTAACACAGCGATGAGCTCACTGTTGGTGACAGCGAGCACCTTGGTTAAGGCAACGATGAGCTCACTGTCCACGACGATGAGCACCACAGTTGAGACAGCTACCCCCTTGGTTTAGACAGTGATGAGCTCACTGTCTACAACGATGACGACCTTGGTTAACACAGCGATGAGCTCACTGTTGGTGACAGCGAGCACCTTGGTTAAGGCGACGATGAGCTCACTGTCCATGACGATGAGCAGGCCAGTTGAGACAGTTACCCCCTGGTTCAGACAGTGATGAGCTCACTGTTCATGACAGTTAGCACCACCCCAATGACAGTGATGAGCTCACTGTTCATGACAGCTAACCCCTTGGTTAAGGCGACGATGAGCTCACTGTCCATGACGATGAGCACCACAGTTGAGACAGCTACCCCCTTGGTTTAGACAGTAATGAGCTCACTGTTGGTGACAGTTAGCACCACCCCAATGACAGTGATGAGCTCACTGTTCATGACGATGAGCAAGCCAGTTGAGACGGTTACCCCCTTGGTTCAGACAGTGATGAGCTCACTGTTCATGACAGCTACCCCCTTGGTTAAGGCGACGATGAGCTCACTGTTCATGACAGTTAGCACCACTCCAATGACAGTTACCCCCTTGGTTCAGACAGTGATGAGCTCACTGTTCATGACAGCTAACCCCTTGGTTAAGGCGACGATGAGCTCACTGTTCATGACAGTTAGCACCACCCTAATGACAGTGATGAGCTCACTGTGCATGACAGTTAGCACCACTCCAATGACAGTTACCCCCTTGGTTTAGACAGTGATGAGCTCACTGTTCATGACAGCTAACCCCTTGGTTAAGGCGACGATGAGCTCACTGTACACAGTGACGAGCTCACTGTCTACAACAGTGAGGACCTCTGTCATTGTATACAACAGTTACCCCTTGATATACAACAGTTACCCCTTGATAAACACAGTTACCCCCATGCTTAGCTCACTGTCTGAGACAGCTACCCCCACGCTTAGCTCACTGTCTGAGACGATGAGCACGAACTTCCTTGACAGTGAGCAAAAAATAAGGTTTGGAAGTACACTGTACTTCTGGGTGTAATATAGATAGGTTAAGGCGACGATGAGCTCACTGTCCATGACGATGAGCACCACAGTTGAGACAGCTACCCCCTTGGTTTAGACAGTAATGAGCTCACTGTTGGTGACAGTTAGCACCACCCCAATGACAGTGATGAGCTCACTGTTCATGACGATGAGCAAGCCAGTTGAGACGGTTACCCCCTTGGTTCAGACAGTGATGAGCTCACTGTTCATGACAGCTACCCCCTTGGTTAAGGCGACGATGAGCTCACTGTTCATGACAGTTAGCACCACTCCAATGACAGTTACCCCCTTGGTTCAGACAGTGATGAGCTCACTGTTCATGACAGCTAACCCCTTGGTTAAGGCGACGATGAGCTCACTGTTCATGACAGTTAGCACCACCCTAATGACAGTGATGAGCTCACTGTGCATGACAGTTAGCACCACTCCAATGACAGTTACCCCCTTGGTTTAGACAGTGATGAGCTCACTGTTCATGACAGCTAACCCCTTGGTTAAGGCGACGATGAGCTCACTGTACACAGTGACGAGCTCACTGTCTACAACAGTGAGGACCTCTGTCATTGTATACAACAGTTACCCCTTGATATACAACAGTTACCCCTTGATAAACACAGTTACCCCCATGCTTAGCTCACTGTCTGAGACAGCTACCCCCACGCTTAGCTCACTGTCTGAGACGATGAGCACGAACTTCCTTGACAGTGAGCAAAAAATAAGGTTTGGAAGTACACTGTACTTCTGGGTGTAATATAGATAGGAGCCATTCCTTCACATTTACCGAATATAATCCATTGCCTATTGCTGAAATCAATCTCTAAATTGCCTACTGTATATCTTGATCAATATCTTGTATTATCTTGTGTTGTATATATTGTATTTCTACTATATCTTGCTATTATAGAATCATAGTCAGTATCATGTTGTATTGTACATATAGAATTGCATCCGTAGAATCATAGCCATTATCTTGTTGTATTGTACATAGAATTGTAGTGATCATTTTGTGTATCCTAGGTATCATATGACTTGCCATTGTAGAATTATGGTTATTATCTTGTTGTACTGTATATACAGATTCACATATAAAGTCAAACTCGCGAAATTAGTTTCAACTCATCATCCTATGTCAGTACAATGTCCCTACATTCGAGCTCGACCCCCAAGTTCGAGCACGACCTGAGATTCGAGCACGACCTGAGATTCGAGCACGACCTGAAGTTTGAGCTCGACCATGGGCGTTTAGCACACACATTATTCAACACTTGGTATTCTCATCTATACCCTATTCTGTTATGCTCTATATGTACCTACAGATCCTATAGAGCATCTTACATAGCTACGAGCTAAGAAACTATCACTCAACATGTTCAGTTATCTTGTAAATATTTTCCCCCTACGACCCGTGGGAAAATTGCTTCCTTTTTTGCTCATTGGCCTCCTTGTTCATAACGAGCCATCCCGTTAATTATATCTCTGGGTGAAAATTTTCTGACCATCATACAAGGTATCCTAAACGATTGCTCTCTTCAGAAATCCTCTATATTTTTGTTTAAATAGCCCACTCTCTATATAGAACAGGGTAATACCCTATTCTGTTATGCTCTATATGTACCTACAGATCCTATAGAGCATCTTACATAGCTATGAGCTAAGAAACTATCACTCAACATGTTCAGTTATCTTGTAAATATTTTCCCCCTATGACCCGTGGGAAAATTGCTTCCTTTTTTGCTCATTGGCCTCCTCGTTCATAACGAGCCATCCCATTAATTATATCTCTGGGTGAAAATTTTCTGACCATCATACAAGGTATCCTAAACGATTGCTCTCTTCAGAAATCCTCTGTATTTTTGTTTAAATAGCCCACTCTCTATATAGAACAGGGTAATCATCCTATGTCAGTACAATGTCAGTAACTAGCGCACTTCACCATACATAACATAATGTTAAGTCAAGATCAGGTCCAACGCGAGCTTAGATTCGGGCTTGACCTTGGATTCGAGCTCGATCCTGAATTCGAGCTCGATCCTGGGCTCGAGCTCGATCCTGGATTCGATCTCGACTTTAGATTTGAGCTCGACCATGAGCGCTTGGCACACTCATATTATTCTAACACCTCGTATACTCATTTTTGCCCTGTTTTGTCATGCTCTATATGTACCTACAGATACTATAGAGCATCCTACATAGTTACTAGCCAAGTAACTATCACTCAGTATGTTCAATTATCATGTAAATATTTTCCCCCTACGACCCGTGGGAAAATTCCTTCCTTTTTTGCTCATTGCCCTCCTCGTTCATAACGAGCCATCCCGTTAATTATATCTCTGGGTGAAAATTTTCTGACCATCATACAAGGTATCCTGAACGATTGCTCTCTTCAGAAATCCTCTATATTTTTGTTTAAATAGCCCACTCTCTATATAGAACAGGGTAATGTAATGAGATAGGGAGATAGTTGCCACACTCCATGTCATTCCTCGATGGTCCTCAAAGCTCTTCGATATTCCTTCAAGCTATTTGACGCTTCTCGACGAGAACTTCGTGGTAGAGACAAGGTCATGGTAGAATTGAGTGTTGTGCTGGAAAGATGAGATGAGCTAAGGAGTAGTTGCTTCGCATGAATCATGAAGGTTTGGACGACGTACCATTTGCAGTTCCCGGCACACCCAGTTCCTACCTCAACGCTTGCATCTTCCTCCCGCGACACGCCTCATTGATCACAATGCAAAGTCCTATGAATGATGTACGGTTAGGTTAGAATGAAGGACAATTGCCGTGATTGCATACCTCATTGAAAACTCCTGCTCTACATCCGACAACGCTTCTCCGAGCACGATACATTTGACTATATGGAGTTTAATTGGATGTAACAATATTACAAGTCAAGAATCAAGTAGGATTAAGAAAGATACTACCCGATCGTGCTCGAACAATGCGTTTGAAGACGTGAAAACATCTACTACACAAGGATAAATTAGAAATCAGTCATTCACAAGTCAAAAGGCGCAAATGTACCGTTAGCACAAAGTGAAAACCAAACGTTACAATGACGAGCCACATCGTCAACCTTGATACTGCTCGATACTGCTCCGTCGACCCATCACCGTTTGTAATACAGATATGGATATTGTTCCAGCTCCGGTAGCTCTGGAAGAGTAACGGCGTCTGTAAGGGAATATCTTGCTGTATCAACAACAGTGAGTATTATTTGAAGTAGAGCCAACGAGAACGTACCATCATACTTGTTTTACCACAACAACGCAGCTGATCTGATCTTGGACAGTCCCATTGAAACCCCCGTCACCAACCGACCCATTCCCCTATCACTCTTTGTCCTCTTCGGAAGATCAATACCAAGCTACCGACACCCACTTAACAGAATCATGGTGGTTGAATGTACTCAGCCCAACTGATGAGGAGATGAAGATGTTGAGCAAGGTGGCCTTGTAATGCTATCAGAGAATTATGGTTACTTGGTCAGGTATTTATAAGTGACCCGCTTACTACTGAAGACATTTCAAACTAGGAAATATTAACCTATTATCTTGTGTGTTTGTAAATAATTTGTTGTACAAAACTTATAGCCTATAGAGTCTAGGCGGGATAGATCATTCTCAACTCTTTGTCTTTGACCTTGGAAGGTCCCTATGATGTCAAGTCGAGGCAGCTCGTTTACTAATAAAGTTCAACCGCAAACGTTTGTGGAAGCTCTTTGACTCGATCCAACACACAATCCTTAAAGGTTACAAATGCATCTTTGCACCACGTACATCCGTTTCCTACTAGTATGACTTCGAGCTGCAAAAATGTTCGATCCAGTTGCTCCGGGAACAAGGAGCTGGGCTTCGCAATTGCATCGTCGAGGAAGCCTTTGAGCCTCCGAGTAATTTGCGTTTGTGGTTCCCTAGAGCATGGGTAGCTTTTGTTCTGGTCATGTTCAATGCTGGTCTCTATGACGAGTGCGAAACATTTCAAAAGGACTTTAACCCATCTGTCGCGGAATAGACACTAAGAAAGCAATCAGGCATAACAGAGGTATCTGGCTGGAGCGATTTACGCACGAATTCGCCAAACGCAGTGGGGGGTAGAATGGTGATAACCTCATCGAGCTCGATGTCAAGTAAGGTAGGGGTAAGTTCGGCCAACATCTTTTCCTTCCGGTATCTAACCGCGAATCTGAGTAACTCAACAGAGTGGAACAAGGTATGTTTCCTGCAGCAATGAACGATGACATGAGCTCAAGAAGATCAGGAAATTTCAGTCCATACACACCGAAGGCAGAACGTGCAATGGCTCATAGCATAAAACACTCCGTACTTCTCCGCTGCCTCTGCCACGCTTAACAACGCACTAAAGTCCAGCCTTTCCAAATCAGTCTCGTAATCCGGATACAGGAATTCAAACAGAATTTCTAGAACTTCTGCGGGCTCTGTCAACGTAAGAAAGTCGTTGTCCACTTTGGATTGAAGTAAACCTCCCGAAGTGACTTGAACGTTCATCTTGTGTAAACGAAATAGAACATTGTCGGAAGATATGACCGTGATTTCAGCGTCTTGGGCGTTGACTAGATTGGCATTTGTATCAGTTCCTGATTGACAATTCGTTGCGCGCGAGAAGACAGAAAGACAGCAGGCAACTCACAGCGAGTCGATGTCCTTGGTGGCGTTGGAGGGGCGAATTGGGCATAGAGAACCTCTGCCGGCTCAGCGTTTCGCTTATCGGGAAACTCCTTGGATCGACTTTCATTCAACTCCTTCATAATCTCAAACGAGGTCGGACGCGGAGGAGGAAGAGGCTCTAAGGCGAAAGGAAAGCTCATTGCAACCTGGGGTCGTGCGTTATAAGTAGAAGGTATGTAAGACAGGTCGCAAGATGTGTTTGGGTTAAGTCAATGCGTGCATTACGGAGTGCGATTTACATCGCTGTCCGACATCTAGCGCCCCTCGGCTGGGAAAAATGCCTTCACCGAGGTACTTATATCTATTCCGCAGAGCCATGGCTGATCGGAAAAGGAATCGATTTTGACAGGGAAAATGTATATTAGGCGTTTCAAAATCCATTGGACCGAGGACGTACAGCTATCAAGGGAGGAAAAGGAGATTATACAAACTTGGCTGAAGCAAGATTCTCTCTGAAAATACTATCTCGAACTAAAGTAAGAGGCGTTGACGTATGAGTGGAATGAAATTTGAGAAGCTATGGAATAGCTTACCCGATTTCAGAGTAACAGCAGTTGCTTTGGTATCCTGCAAAACGTTTGATCAGTTGTGAGTTGGAGAAATAGAAGCAATGAGCGCACCGTTACAGAGGTGGTATATATATATGTCGTCCTTTGCGTAATTGAATATTTGATTGCAATATTTCGAAACCTGTCCTTGATAACTGAAAATCGGTCAGTCTTCATCGCGAATCATTGTTGGAACGTTGACTTACACTTGACAATGGGCGTTATATCATTTGGTTGGTTCCCATATTCCCGCACGAAGTTGCGGAATTGGATCCCACTTCTCAGTTTTCGTTTCAGGATATCACACTTGTTCAGGAAGCACACCATCGTGGTATTCTGAAGAAGTCTCGATGTAATTATTGCTTTCCACAACGCGACGGAATCATTGAGACGATTGACGGAAGGATCCTCAAGGAGAACCTCGTCGAAACAGGAAATGGCTTGTAATTCATTGAGAACATCTGTGACAGCAAATCGGCTCAGAACACGTACGAGCAACTAGACAGAAATGAATATCATTATCAATAGACAAGGGAGATCGAGCGCACGGAATATAATAGCATTGACATCTTGAAAATAAGGTATCCAAGCACGGCGCTAAGAGAGAGAGAGTCAAAGTGACAGTTGAGTAACGAATTTAGCCACTTACCATGGTTCGAGACCCGCCTACATCGTATAAAACCCACTCCCGCCTTGGCCTAGCATTCAAGTTCAATGCTGATACAAAATACAATCAGTAGCGGGAAACGAACGTTGGGCCTCGAGAATTACTGTTCGTTGTATCGACGAAGATACGGTATTCCTGGACTCCTACAGTTCTCAACCTCGAACGGACAACGTCATCGTCGGAGGGAAGATATGACAGTGATGCAATACGATCAATGTCGTTGAGAAAGCTGGCAGACATTTGAGTGAGGAAGAAGACGCAGAGAGTGACAGAACTCACAAACCCGCATTGTTCTCCATCTCTATTTTACGCTTCTTGAGAACGTTTCGAACAGTTCCGCTCATCCATAAGATTTTCATATCCTCCTTACATCCAGCAAGAACATCTGTAGCACCCCCTTCAGCGCTCTCTTGCAGTTCAAAACTTGCTCTGGTCTTCCCTGATACACTCCGAGTTCGACCGTAGGTTAAAAATTCGGTCCATCTCAATCCCCGAACGACTATTTCTTCTCCTTGTATCCTCCGTCTCCGACTCTTTCGCAAACGAAGCATGTGCCTAGAATCCGGCGATTCCAGGGAATGGGTATCCGTTCCTGGGTCGCTTTGAGTTTCCGGCATGTCATCCATGCTTGTGACCTCTTCTGTCGCGACACCAAGTCTCAGCTTTAAATCCATTTCAACGCGACGTAGAGGTGCAAGTTTCAAGCGGTACAATTGAAGCTTCTGTATATCCTCTGCGGAAAGAGCTGACTGTGTCGATGGATTGGATTCTACTTCGTTGGGGACGGAAAGCATATCAACAGACCCCCTTGGCTGAGCAGGTGCCTCTAAGTCGTCAAGTTCTAGAGCTGTAGACAGAGGCTCCCCGTCTATCTCGGCTTGAATGGCATCAAGGATGGAGGTGATGGACCGTATAAGGTTGAGCTGAACGACTGCTTTCCATGAAGCCTTTTCGGCTTCCCACTCCCCTCGGGCATACTCCAAACGAAAGTCTGCGTGTGTCAGCGGTAAAGAATGTGGATCGCAAATTAAGAGCCGTACTCTTTAGAGTTGTAGATTTCCCTTTTCACCCGTCAAAAAATCAATCTTCATATCTCATTAAGAAAGTCCCTGACACTGACCGCTTTCGGATTGGCCAAGGAGCAGAACTTTGACCAACTCCTTCTGCTTCTGCAGCATCTGCTTTTCCTGCCTTATCTGCTCATCTATAGCGTCACTGATGTGCTTCTCCTCCGACTCCCTGATCTTCCTCGTGGCTCGCTCTGACGGGGTCTCGTTCAGCGGTGGGCGCAGGAATTCAATGAAAGGGTCTGCTTCCTCAATCATAGCTGATTCACCAGTATATCCAGAGAAGGAAAAGAGGCACTAGAAGGGAGAAGGGGGAAAGTGTCACAGCGAAAATCGTGGCGGATGCGGAATTTATATCGCCTGTCAGAAGGTACAATACTAGTATCCTCGAAGGAGAGAATGTATGAGATAGAAACCCGTGGAACCTGATACATAGAAACCGAATACTTGATGTGGATATATCAATATCATTGATGCCAGTTCTGTTTGCAGTGCTTCTGATCACGTTCAATAGAACTTGACCTGGGTTTAGGAGCATCCTTGAGGTTTTTTTTCTACTTGCTTCCTGAGGTTTTCCTGAGGCTTTCTCTGAGTTTGCCGAATAAACTTGCTTGCCTTAGTCAGGAGATATTTAGTGATAGAATCCAGGCAAGAGAACCTGCGAGAAACCTAAAACGGTTGGTTTTGATCCCACAGCACGTTGCCGTTGCGGCAGATGTTAGAATCTGGACTTTTAAGTATATGGTTTGATACGTTCGTGAATGAATGGAACTTTCGAACGCAGTATCACCGATAAGACCTTTCGCTCAGTCAAACAGCTTGTAGCAGATCTTAGGCATTGGACAAAAACATACATTGACTAAGAAAAGCTAGAAGAAACAGGTGAAAGGTGACAAAATGTGAACAGCCATCCGTGATATGACTTGAAGTTATGTAGACGCAGATAATCCCGGAACTGCCCTTTCGTGGTTCTCTTGTGGTTTCCACTGATTTCTTTACGTTCAGAATCAATGATTACCGTGAAATGTAGACAGATATGGTATTGACAGTCATTCCTACAGCAGCTGGACCACTGACACGTAACGAACTCGACATAGATGTCGGTGAGCTTACTCAGAAACAAAGACACGAATAGACGGGAGAAGAGTGGTCGGAAGTCAGATTCTTGTCTTTCCGACAACACGTTCGATTGGAGGATTGCACTTGACAGTTCGACATAGTGACATGCCCCTTGCATGTATTAAGTTAGAGAGCAATACATCTTTTTGTGGTTGATATACATAGTCCTGTTGTGACACTTGAGAATATTCAAGTTGTGAGTTTGGAACTATTGGAAGCCTCGAATCGATGGTTTGGAATGATTCATCATTTGAGGAAGGGGGTACCAGGGACAATAAACACAACTTGATTTGGAGCACTCAGCCTAACGTATTGAAGTCATGAAATTGATAGCAATGGGAAAAGAAAAAGGGCGGAGCAAGTTTGACATGGAGCGCATTGAACTAATTGAGCGTTTTCAACGACGAATGATTTCAAGTATGAGACAACGCAAGTATAAAAGACTAATACAAACCATGGGTCATTTCATGAACGACACGGACACGATAAGTAGTACCTAACCGGATAACGACATCCGTGACCATGCCTCGTCCGGACTTTTGCCTGTCTTATGTATAAGATACTTCAACACAGGCGGCGAACCAGCTATGAACGAGGCTTGGGCGCTTTGAGGAACAGTCTTTAATCAGACAGCTCACCTTTACGTTTCAGTAGGACAGCTTTGGTGATAGTTGTTTCGCCTATTGAAGCCGGACTGTGTTAAATGAGAAGCAGCCTCTAACATAAGATCACGGGCGACAAACATGAGAAGAACATCGCGCGCATCCAACAAAGCTTTTGTTTGCTGTAACCTTGAAGGAATTTCGGAAATTTTTGCAAGCCCAGGTCTATAAGCTCTTAATTCCTCATCTTGTCTCTCAAACTAATAGATAATAAGTTCAATGCAAGCTGAAAAGAAGTAACCATAATACTGGCCTGCCGAAAAAGTGATGGATGATGAGTGAAATCTTCTATCCTGAACGAAAAGAAGAAGTCTAGGTGATGGTTACGACTTGGCCGCATTATGACTTACTCCACCTCTTGACGCGAAAGCGAGAATTCTGTGATTTGGGAAGCGCATCTCCTAATGTTGACACTAGGAGCGATGCTACTCACTGACAACCGCATACTCGGAATTGGCGCACCCAGGGCTGTAAGGGCCAATCCCCTGATTAGGATCCAATAGTAGATCCCATCTTTCTATGTACATGCTATGTGATGAATCTTCGTAGTTGATTTCAGCTGCGAAACGCTTACCATTCACCTTTCCGGTCATTAATGTTGCACCGAGTGCGAGAGTGTTCGCGTGAACTTCACAAGTGAATAGGTACAAGTCAATTGTTGTTTTGGATTCAGACGAGTGCTCGAGACTACGTTCATGGAACGATGGCTTCTGACGTGGCGAATTGAGGTAAATGAGCACAGAATATTGAGCATTTTCATACATAACCTGCATGCATTGATCTCATTGAGTCTTGGGGAAGAGGGCTTGCCTTGAGAAACATTTCTCGAAGCAAGCAAGAGAATAGAAATATCATGGAAAATCGACCAAACACTGGAAACGTCATGTTGAAAATATGATTTACGTCAATGACTATAACGGAATCAGTGGACCCAATGCATATAGCGTTCAAAGCTAGGAAATTTGCACTCACAGTGCAGAGGGACGACCAGCGTACAGAGGAAGAATCGCCCAGCGACCGCTTTTATGATATCGGATGTAAACGATGCGTCGGATAGTTGGTTTGATCCGTTGGTTGTCTGGGTCCCCTCTTCTCCATTGATTGAAAACTGTGGACTGTAGTAGTCAAGTCATTATTCGAAGGATCTAAACAACCCATGGACTCAGACTTCTGAGGTAAGGGACGTGGAATTATCATAAGCGTGCTTTTTGGCAAGTACCACCCTAGAGGAACGATAGGTACACAAGCTATCGATACTGGTCACTCTAGACCAATGACAGCCAATGACTTGGTCCTTTTTAGTTTCAGGGCTAAATGTACGTGTCGTTTCGCCCCGATAGAAGTATCATTGCTGACGGCTGAGCTTGCTAATTACAATTATGTACATATAACTCAGGTCTCTTCACTGATGCGGCAACTGCGGCCCGCTGCTTGAGTTTTCTCACTTCTTCCCTTGACCTTCTTTTAGTCCCTAATCCTTCGACGCGTCTTATATGTTTGCATCGTCATCCACCCTTCCTCCTCTACCATCCTCTGAAACAGAAGAAGAAAATGACCCTCACTATCCGTTAGGCCTCACTCCCGCGGAGAGACAGTGGTCTGACCTCTATCCTTATGTTGCACGACGAGGTTATCACCTTCGTTCGCGATATCGTCCGGGATGGATAGGCTCCTGGATTCAAGAAGGCCTGTCAACGTCGGAACTGATGTTACGACCGACTTGGAGATATGAGTATGAGGATGCGGTGCCGGTAAGAATCTTTCTATATGACCTTCTTCGTCAACCACTAAAGCTACACTTCTATAGTCCCCAGGTCGACTAACGGTCATTGATGCTACACGAATCAACGATGGAAGTCCAGTCGCCCTGAAGCTCATATCCATGTCTGCGCAAATCAACACTCCGGATTCAAATGAAATCGAAATTTTGCAATATCTCTCGTCCTCGGCACTTGCCCAGGATTCTAGGAATCACTGTATCCAGATGATTGACGGTTTTGAGGTTTTCACGCCTGCAGAGATGAAGGAACTCAACGCGCAGGGTTTTTCAAATGCGTTTATCGCCGTGTTCCCATTTGCGAGGAAGTGGACGGATATACCATTCAGACTGGTTTGGGAAGGCTTGGATTTTGTACGACAAGTATTAGAGGTACGTATGTTTTTCTCATAGTGTTTGCCGTATTTCATCTCCGGAGCTCAACTCAGGGACTGGCTTTTCTTCACGAGCACAATATCGCTCATCGGCAAGCATTGCCCTTAAGCTTTCTCTCATTTTCAATTTTTAATTGTTTGCATCGCAGTGATATACGTTCTGAAAACCTCATGATGGATGCTGCAAGTCAATGCTTCTCAGGTACCTATTTTTGATCTCTTCCAAGCTGAACGTTGAGTTTGAGATCTCTTCTCTTCCTACCTTAAAGCCACGTATCCGTGCGATCGCATCGACACTCCCGTCCGCTACCTTTTCATTGATCTTGGCTCCAGTACCAGATTCGACGAACATCGACTGGTAGAATTTCGCCATGGTTGGCATAAAGAGATTCCAGAAATCTACGATATAGACTCGGAGGGGAACCGAGTGCCGACCAGGCTGTATGATCCATTCAAGGGTGATGTTTTTGTGCTAGGAATGGTTTTGGATGTCTACTTCGGGAAGGTTGTACTTCTTTCCTCGTCTTTTTGCTGAAATTAGGCTTCGTTTGCTTACGTTTGCTTTCCTCTTCCAGTCCATATCGTCACTTCAGCCTCTCTTCTCCTTCATGCAGAGTTCCTCTCCTGCTCACCGACCGACCGCCTCAGAAGCCCTTTCGCTCTTCCACCAATATACCAACCCCCTATACACCTCTCGAATACACGCGATCATGCCAATCGCAGATCCCTCTCCGTTCGAAGACGGAGAGTTAGATTTTTTCACCAGATGGATGGTGTGGACCGTTGCATACTTGTGGGGATGGGTAGATTATCTGAGGTTGGTGTACAAGGTCCTGTGGAGAGGACATGAGTTGAGGATTGGGACGTGAGTTGTGACTGGAAGAAGACTATGGGTCCGTATTTGATGGCCAAATGATAATCTTGTCAAGGCATGATTAAGATGATATCGGCAGGTCTGTCTTATCTGATTTTCGGCAGTGCTCAGATATACGAGAGTAATCGATGTTATTGACTTGTTTAGAAACAAAGCCTCATGCAAGGGGCATAGTTTAGTGGGTCCACGTCAAGTCAATACATATCAGAATTTACTCGACACCTTTTCTAATATAATCCGGTCGAATGCATCGACATTGATATTCCAGCGCACAGCGGCTCGTTCTCTACACGTGTAGGATTCTGATATTTAAGTGATCTTTCTGTAGTCGAGACCGGCGTTCATCATGGCCCCCAAAATTCCTGGCGCTGTTCATGACATCCTAGACGTCGGTCTGAGGTTCACCTATCGCGACCTCTCGACTGATACATTCCCAAAGCATTCGCCGATTCATTTCCACGACAAGCATCTCGACGAAAACTACATTCTGAAGAGGGTGATATCACTTCCTGGGACCAAGCTGCTGACAGAGCTTCTAGACTTTGCCAACGAATTACTTGAATCGGTTGAGGAGTTTCCGAAAAATCCTTTTCCTGTGATAACTATCCACTCCCGTTCTGCTAGTAACGAGGATCTGAATGCGGACACAGTCGCCAGATATTATCAAGAATCTATATCTGAAGGTTGTTGTTGGCTTGCATCTCATCTTTCTCTTCATTCGAAAGCCACTCGGTGGTGTAATGACCTGTCGTGGAAGCAGGTGGATGGCTTAGAACCACGATCCCTTCCACTTCACAAAGCGCGAATGGAAAGGCGACTGGCAGAAGATCATTTCGTGTCTCGAAAGTGGTCTCTCGTTCTTAGCAGAAATTCACCCTCTAACGTTTCGAAGGATTATTTGACCTCCGACGAGCAGAAGACCTGGAGATACCTTTCGGACTGCTCACAGCGGACCCAGCTGGCTGTTTGGGACATATTCTCCTGCACGGTAGCCTCTGATCATCTCTTTGAAAGTATTCGAAAATATGCACGAAAATCGACTGAAGGAAGGCCGGAATTTCCTTGGAAGAGGCCTGATACTAAAGAATTTCGGATACAGCACCCACCTTACGCACGCTATTCAGATGCTACTCAGACGCCTTGGACTCTGCCGGACGAATCATTGAGTCTTGGTAAGTTCACTTTCGATGACTTTCATCCCAAGGACTGAACACAACAACTCAGGTGCATCGCAACGGTCCAGTAAGATTTGAAGCATGTGACTCCATCACTGAACTGAGGCTTGCAAATGTGTAGGAACTTCCGGACCTCAATCTCCAACACAACCAACTGTTATTCGACCGCTGGAAAGTTTAAACCGGGGAAATATAGAGATCGAAGATATCTCCGTATGGGTTGAGGATTATCTGCAGCGGGTGTGTTCTTTTATTCCTCGTACTTTCAGGTTATTCCTTGAATAAACTGAGCATGTGCAGGCATGGGCTCGTGCTGTCGACCTTGACGCCACATTTATAATTTTACATCGCGGAACAACTGAAATGATTTGCATCAGACATCGAGAATCGCAGACACTCTTCGTCTCGGAAATCATAGATACATCTGTGAACTACTACGGGAAGCTTCAGACCGCAGTCTATGCTGCAATTGTCAAGGATCAGGCACAGCGTCAGGAAATGTGGGAGAAGAGACATCTTCCTAAAGCAGGGATGACAGAGAAGAAGCGCTCATTCAACCATGTTGAACCAGATGTTGAACTAAATAATAGTCATATGAGGAAGCGGCGTCGTTCAAGCAGCTTATCTTTCAAAACAGCAAGGGATGCTCCAAGCACTAATCTAACTCTGAAGGTGTGTACGCTAATGGTGTGCAGTCATGTTCTGACTCTACTGCCATTGATGTAGGAGCGTTGCAGGAAGCTCGATCTGGCCATCGTTGTTCTCAACCACTCCTTGCATCGGTCAAGCATACCTTCAATTTTTATTCGACGAAAATTCGATGGTAGGGACCTCCTTGCTCCACTATCAGTGCAGTCATCCTACCCCCTTGAATCCTGTCTACGAATTGATGTTAGATCGCGGATCGGTGGTGGAGCTTCTGGCCATGCACATCGAGGTATGATGTATATAGGGTCCGATAACGAGCACTTCCAAGATGTGGTAGTGAAAGTGGGTCGGGATGACTACTCACGCCAATCAATGAGGCACGAGTTGCAGATATATGAGTATCTTGCCCGTGCCAAAGTACAATCCGTTCCCCATTGTTATGGTCTCTTTGAGGATATCGAGAGCAAACATAGCCCTTATATCTTGGTTACGAGCTATGCCGGAAAGAGCTTGGCGGATTTGCAGAAGAAGGAATATATCGCAAATAATGGTACAGTGACTGTACCGAAAATTCAACAGTACGTCACCATTAAACTTGGTTACTCCTTCCAGAGTCCTGATAGCTTTTACTGCAGTCCTAATTTTCTGCGCGCGTTGGCAGAAATTCATGCTGCTGGTATTCATCATCGAGACTTGCGTCCCCCCAATATCGTCATTGACAAAGATGGCAAAGTCTCCATCATTGACTTTGATATAGCAAGATTGTACGTGACTGGAAGGCAGCGCAAGCATGAGCGAAAGAGAATGGTGAAGTTGTTGAGTGGTCAAGAGGTGGATTATGACCGCACAAGTTTTCGAGGCGGCGACTACTGCGATGATTGCTCCCCCGGAACTTATCACGCAGCGTCGCAGTGGGATAGTGAGGAAGAAGAACTTGTGCGAGCACGCTCGGAACCTCCGTGATACTATCGCTTCAGGCGTTGGCAATCCATACCGTCTCAAACTTCTTAAATGCAGAATACAAAAGTGATTTCGTCCAGGAGTTTGGTGAATATCAGATCACCGGAAAAAACGTATTGATTATACAACGACATTTTTATAGGAGGTCAGATGCACTAAACTCTATGGAAAATCAAAAAGGGTAACAGCGATAACGAGTGTCTGTCTGAATGAGTGTTTTGACTTGCTTTGGGAACAAATCAACGAAGTAAAAATAAGACAGCGCACACTGGAAGAAAAGCAAGGGCAGTCCGGCCAGTCACCCTGAGTCCAGAACTAGCACTAACAAAATCGCTTGTGCCCAATATCTGATTCGATTTTCCGATGGCGCGCACTGCGTAGTGGCTGTACGAATTGGAAACAGTGGAGACAGTGATGGTCGTCTCAAAGCCGTCTTTCGTTTTATTATAGAGAGAGATACTGTTTGACCCAGACGAATCACTGGCACCATATAATTCCCATTTGACTATTTCGGTTGCACCATTCCACGATGCGTGGGCACTCAATAGGTTGCTTTTAGATGCGCTGACAAGCTCGATGGATGGAGAATCTGTGGGCGTAGCGGTCCAATTGTATCGCAAAGCTCGATCTAGAGGTCCTAATCAAGATAATGCTCATCCTCTGAGAAGAGGCCACATACAACTCTCAACGTCACCAACACCGAATTGTATAGTCCAAAGAAGGTCACCGTCGGGACTGTACTCGCCTGTCCAAGGTAGCTGGCCAAACCTACGCATGAGCCTCACTGTCAGAAAAGAAGTTCGAAAGGTTCGGAACAGCTACATACCCGACTAGAAAGTTCCCATTCGGTTGAAGCTGCACGCTCCCCTGACTTTGCGAGATGCTTTGATTCCACGGTAAGAACTCGGTGAGAAGGTTCACAGTCATATTAATCAAGTCAACCCCCAACAAAAGTCCTCGGGACATTTGTTCTTGCTGCTGACCAAACTGTCCTGCATTGTCGAATAACCTGTCGGCCGAAAGTTGAAAGGGAACTGCAAAGAATTTCAATGGGACAACTCACGTCATAGTCGCATAGGTATCGTTTTTCTCCACCCATCGAGCGTGATGCTGCCAGCTGAACTCTGTGCCGTTCCCCATGTTGAACGACGAATTCTTCCCACCCATCTTCCAGAGAATATCCCCGCTGGTTCCGTCGAGGTAATACACAGTCCAACAATGTCGGGAAGAGATCAGGTAATTCCCTGCGTCATCTTTTTCAATTGAGTTGATGTGCTGCGGGGGAGGTGAGATGCAAAATTAGCGGTGAAGATGTGAGAGGAACACATACAAAGTAATCAAAAGCTTCAGCGACGCTGCCTCCGCCTGTTCCAGGTGTATTATAGCATTCTGTAATGTTTACGTGCTCGCTTGCGATCCATGTGAATACGGGTTCGTCTTGCACAGCAAAAATAGTCGGCGATAAATGATTTTCATTTGTAAATATACTCACTATTACTGATATTTAGCTCTTGCATGGCGCTATCGAGGATCCATCCCTGTTCAGGTCCCTGAACAGACGAAAGATCCAACGACTTCACGGGATATGCTGTTATTAAAGCGGTATTGTTGGAGGTTATCTGGGCCTTGCAGATTTCAGTAAGAACCACTCTCCGTTTCGCAAGGAAAGATCATAAAATACTTCATGGAAATCAGCCAGAGTTTGTCCCGTTTCATCTGGAAGATTGGCGGTACTGCAGTTCAACGGGAAAGATTAGATTAACCGAAGGCCGCCTGGTTATCACTCACAAGTTGGCGACCAGCTCATACTTCGTGTTCAGCAGGATATCATACCCATTTCCTACACCCGTAGAGGCTACCGAACCACTCCAAAGAATGATATGTGGTTCGCCGAGATACGTGACAACTGAAAACGAGAGTGTTTGACCATAAATCGATCCATCCCAAACTAATGAACCGGTTTGGTCGTATATAGCAGCGCCTTGACGCAAAACAGATGCACCTAAGAAGATGGACGCGTCAAGAACCAAAATACTCGATAGAGCATGGCATGTACCTCGAGGAGCGGAGAAGATATACCCCGTTGACAGAGACGGTACGCCTGCGCTGTCATTTACTGGAACCACGAAATTCCACTCTGCACTAGAGCTCGAAACTGAGGAAACACGAGCTGGAATCCGAAATCATACGCACGGTGTATAATTCGCTGAGAAATAACTTTGGAAGGGCCCATATCCCAATGCTCCTGTGGAATACTCATTGCTCCGGAAAAGAACTGAATCTCCACGAGCGGAAATAAGAGAGAGACAGAGCACAAGCCCGCGAAAGAGAGACAAGTTGCTCAGATTCATACGAGAGAAAGGAAAAAGAAACGCGGGACCCTGAGTGTATATGGAAGGTTAGTTCATTATATGCATCGACCAAGAAGATTTACTCACGAATCAATTTGTAAACTCGGTACGTGGAGAAATGTTGGGAAACTGCAGCATTGAAAAGATCGCAAGTAACGATTGAGCAACGTATCTCACGAGAGCCGAACTCTCTCAAGGATAAGAATAGACGGGAGCTAAGTTCTAACCGACGGGAGATGACGGAACTAGATAAGTAGAAAATATGATTAGATTAGATTATATGACGTCCCGAAGTATATCCAGAATACAAGTACTACGAGGAAAGTGGAAATAAGCCCAGCCAAGAACCAGTATATTTGAATACACAAAGAGCAAATATTCTCAGGTACGAGCTGGCTGCAGATACGACCATATCAGTATTTTCTGCTACAGTCCCGAGCATCTTGAATCAAGGTAGACTGTCATGGTGATTCAAATGCAAATTGTTCACCTCCTGCCTTTACTCCCGCGGCTATATCCCCTCCCTTTTGAAAATGAAACAAGGCGAGGTTACATGAAACAACATAAACAGGTGAAAGACTGACATAAGCGTAATTATCATGACTTTTACAGTAGAAAGGGAAGAAATAACTCACAGCGATTGCGGATGTAATGAGCCCAGGATAATCCAAATTCGAAACAAGGGCGATTTATGTAGCAGAACAAATGCTAGAGGGGAAATAATAGTGAGGAGACTTGCCATGGGATACAAGAACTTGACCGCGAATTTCATAGAAACAACGAGAGAAGTCGTCTTTGATGATATGGTTAAAACTGTCATTCTACAATCAGGTGGATTGAGAGGACGACTGCTAAATAACGCCTTGTCTCCCGAAGCCAGAATGTACTTAATACCTCTTGACACCTTTGGGTTGAGGTATCAAGAGTGAAGGCCGTAACAGCGCTGTGCGCAGGCGCCAAGATAAGTACATGTAAAATGAATGTATCAAGACAGGCTTTAATCAATAATTGCTGATCACCGGGTGCTATGAGAGTTACTCTGAGATGCCGACCTCGGCAAAGCGACCACTCCGGACGTAACGTAAAGTTGATACATTATCTTTAGTCAGAAAATTTCGGATACGTTTAATTCTTCTCTCTTTTAGACCGTTCCCGACCGCGGTACCGTTGCCTCTCATCGTGACCGTCTCCTCAAGGCTTTATCAATAGTCGCTACATACTCAACACTGGTCACTCATTTTCCTTCTTCGATACTTTCTCTTTCACTTCCTTCTTACTTCTCAATCAAAACGCACACTCAACGCGCACGAGCATAATAATGGGTTGCGTACAATCATCAGGTGTTGATGAGGAGGCAAAGGCCCGTAAGTGCTATATCTCATGGCCTTGTGCTTCATTGATGAATGTTTGGTTGCTATCTTTCCCTTCCGCTCTTGCGACCGCGTACTTGCTTGCCATGCCGAACAACAACGTCGACAACGTTCCGTCCTTACTTGATGCATCCAAACCTTTCCGTATCAACTGTCATGCTCGCAGGCAACGACGAAATTGAGAACCAACTGAGGCGGGACCGTATGATGGCCAAGAACGAGATTAAAATGTTGTTGCTTGGGGCTGGTGAATCTGGCAAAGTATGTGCATTTTTTGCAGCTCTGTCTACCCATCCTCTATCTTTCCCACTGCTTTCGCACTTTCTTCATTCAAGCTGGAGCTTAGCCTCTCAGCATGAGCCGTTCATCCTTTTGCCTCAGCACTTTGTCTGGTCTCATCTAACGGCCTTCCCAGTCCACAGTCCTCAAGCAAATGAAACTTATTCATCATGGCGGGTACAACGACTCCGAACGCGAGTCTTACAAAGAAATTATCTTCTCCAACACTATCCAATCCATGCGCGCCATCCTTGACGCCATGCCCTCCCTCGACCTGTCCCTCAATCCATCCAACGACGCTCGAAGAGCTACCATCCTCGCTCTTCCGATGCAATTGGAGGTCGACGTTATGCCTAGGGATGTGGCTGACTCTATTCGAGGGCTTTGGAGTGATCCAGTTGTAAAGGAGGCAGTGAGGAGGAGTAGAGAATTTCAGCTGAACGATTCGGCGGTGTATTACTTCAATTGCATTGACAGAATGAGTGATCCGGTACGTTCTTGCTCTACCTCTATTGAATGGTAGCTCAAGTGTCAATGCGCATTCTCGGATATCTTAGGCCTACATGCCTAGCGACCAGGATATACTTCGGTCGCGAGTAAAGACAACGGGTATCACAGAAACGACGTTCAAGGTTCATTTTTTCCATTGCTCCCATTCTATCTCACTTCCCTTGTGACATGTTAACCTAATGCCGCCTTTACAGGTCGGTGAACTGACATACAAGTTATTCGACGTCGGCGGCCAACGTTCTGAACGTAAAAAATGGATACACTGTTTCGAAAACGTCACCGCGCTGGTGTTTCTAGTTTCCTTGAGCGAGTATGATCAGATGTTGTATGAAGATGAAAGCGTCGTAGGTATCTTTCTTGGCTTCATTCTCTTCTGAAATTCATCCACTATACATTCACGACGCTGACTGACATTTCTGTAGAATCGTATGCAAGAAGCTCTTACCCTTTTCGACTCGATATGTAATTCGAGGTGGTTTGTCAAAACTTCGATCGTGAGTTTGCTGCACCACTTGTATTTGTCTCCTTTATCCTTCCCTCCACGCCTTTCTATATCCTTCTTGACACATCTACTTCTTGAGTTTCCAATACTCAATCTATTTTATGATTCGCCCTTCCTTTCATACTTGGTTTGTCTATGTACCTCCGAAATAGCAACTGACGGAGATATTCTGTAGATTCTGTTCCTGAATAAAATCGATCTGTTCGCAGAAAAGCTACCAAGGTCACCATTAGGTGAATAACATTCTTTCCTCCTCAACTTGATGCTCCTCTCTGTAAGGAATGCTCGTTGCACGAATGGATGTGCGAACACCTTACCATCGTTCATATGACCTCTCTGCCTTGTTATCTTCACGATCCCATTTTCGTTTTTCATACACTTTTTCATCCCTTTTCCACTCTTGCTAACACAATTTTCTCCTCAATCAGGTGACTACTTCTCCGACTACATTGGCGGAGATAATTACGATGCGGCTTGCGAATATCTACTTCGCAGATTCGTGAGCTTGAACCAAAGCGCAGCGACCAAACAGATTTACGCACATTATACATGTGCCACTGATACGCAACAAATCAAATGTAAGCCCAAAATTCATACCATTCTGTATTCGAAGACATCGGGTGGTAGTTACAATTACGAGAGGGTGATCTCGTATCTGTTCTTCACTCTCCTATTTTCGTACTCCTTTTGACGGTCCTCGTGGTTGTTACTGACTTTGATCATTATCCGTGTTTCAACACCTCTAGTCGTTCTTTCGGCGATCCAGGATATCCTCCTCCAGCTTCATTTGAGGGAGGCCGGATTGTTATAGCTTGATGCTCGATTCTCCTGGTCGCCTTGGGGCCCTCGCTATGGGTGATGATATATGAGCATCCCACCACCCCAAAGTCAGCCTGACACCTCGTTCTACTTTCTCCTGGAGCCTGATACCCTTACAACGATCTACATTCGATTGAAAAATCACCTAATCAATGTTTCCGGTCACTACATCTGTACCTTTTTCGATCTTTTGCCCTCCATACTTTCGTCTTTTGATCCAGAGCTCTCGAATAGTACATAGATATGTTGTATGAACTCGCCCTTCATCGCTATGTGCTCTTAGTTTTGTCTTTTGTCTTTTGGCTTATTCTTGGTTTATCAGATCCTGCGTCATTTCTCTCTGCATTAAAAATGCTAGTCTCCCTTTTTTTATTTATGCATTCACGAAGAAATGAGGGCGACAAATTCACTCGCGTCGTGGAGCCTTCCCCGATATCCGAATGTGACACCCGAATTCTGGACATCTCATTGTGATAAGGCTCTGGGGAGGTGTGAGTGGTCTGGACCATACATTATCCAGATGTCAATGTGGCGATTCAGCTGTGATTGCATGTCGGACACTTGAGGTTTTGAAGAAACATTCTTGATATCATTGCTTTCTCGTTACTGAACTATAACATTAAAGTCCACGTCTCAGTGATGAATGCAGAACAAGCGGAACTTTGCCAACATCCGCTAAACCGAGCGCACAAAATGGCTTGAAAACTTGATGAAGACGCAACGTCGGGAAAATGTGCTTGGAACTTGGGATGGAATGGACGCGGCGGATTGCATCCCTATACAACCTGGTGCGTTCTTGATGATGGTTTCGTGTCCTGCCACAAGGACTGAATTGAGCTTTGCAGGTATTCCGAAATAGTGGCCATCGAGCCCATCTTATAAATTCATAACGTGCCCGAGCAAACCAAGTGACTCGGAACTTGTATCGAAGGTCTCATTCACCCTGTTAGCTCTGTATTAAACTTGGAAAACAAGCGACTCCGATGAGAGATAGGCCAGAAACTGACATGGTCGATCTGTGATTCGCCCCCTGCCCTGCCAGACTATGTTATCGAGGTTCGAATTCGAACCTATGCCTGAATCAAACCCTACCCGATTTACAGACATCGAAATTACAAACGCTGCTACTGGAGAGCTGCTGTTTGCTTCCAGCATAGCGTATACAAATTTCATCCTTTGTCAGCTTCCCTTCAAACCTCATGTTTTTCGTCTCAATGGTAGCTAGTGGTACTGATGGGAACAGTTTCTGTGGGTATTCCTTATAACATAGAAGGTAACTTTGAGTGTTACTCAGAGGCGGCTCGGATGAACTATCTTCTCTTGAAAATTTGACGTCTGGACTTCGCGCTCAAAATGCCCTAGCAGGAGTCAGAACTGGTTGGCTTTTCTGGACTGGGTGCAGCTGCATTGACTCCTGCGAACGTATGTAGCAGTAAGGTGGTCTTGAAAGATGGGTACGGGCTTGTGGCACCTGCTATCGTCGGAGATACAAGCGATGGAGTAGTACCACCCTTTCTTCAAGATTCAAGTTTGATTCTGTACGCATTTTCCAACCCCCGGCTAGTTATCTACTTCACTTCGCTCCAGAAACTCCTAGCCAAACCACATCGCTCCGTGCGACGGTGAAGCATAGGAGCCAGCTATCAACGCATAGTAATGCTAGCACCTGCTAGCGACCCTCTGGCAGCCTCTAGCCTCCTCATTGTTAGCGCTTGACATCGGCCTCAGAACTGTATGTTCTCTATTGATATAATAATGATGATGATGATTGAGAAGAACAAGTTAGGTATCAAGAGGGGTCCACCTCCTGATATTAGAGGCGAGTGTATTGAGATTTTAGCTAAGTAGTACTCACTGAGTATTTACAAGGTAAGGATCTGGAAAGACTTATTCAAGGTTCGGCATGGTTTATGCCTGGAGGATATGCCCAATGGGTACAATTAGTGAGTTAGCGACTTGACGGACTCTATCATATACGTCGATCAGCGGAGCTTGATATGGTATGTTGCTAGCAACAGTTCCGTCGGACTCCAAGCAGGCACGGGAGTCACAAAAAGGAAATAGTTCAAATAGGCTCAAAGCCTCAAATACTCAAACTTGAATAGTGATAGCCAACTCGCTCACCTCTCCAGTAATCACGTCGTCTGAAATTGCTTCTCCGATATACTTTCTTGAATGTCAGTGTCCGTCCAGAGTGCTGCAGACGTTGAAGATAAATTTAACTGGTTCTTCTATGGTAGCTATCGGCCAGTTGAACCAGTGTTCGCTTCCTGATTTACTCTGCAGGCTTCGTGATTTCTACTCTGTTAGCATATCATTCAGATTTTTCTATCTTTGCTTGACTATGTCACCTTCAGACTTGTTGGTGCAACGACAGTCCAGGCATGGATTTATTACGCAACAAACCAAGACAGGTGGCCCTTACGCGCGCTGGTGCGTATAACTAAACTATGGCAAAAATCTGCTAAAATAGTCACCCGCCAAAGGTCACTGGATTGGTGTACGCCTTGAAAATTGTCATACTTATTACTATCAATGTACTCACCATGCCTATTCGGGAGCAGGGTCATGGACTTTGCTCTTACATTCATGAATGGGGAAGTTATACGATATTATCTAGTGAGTCTAATCGTGCTTTGATCTACAACTAGTAATAATCTTACCGTCTTTGAGATCACAAATTTTGGCAACGTAGAAATTTTCAACTCATTTTCGATGTACGCCTGTTTGATTTTCATCGTTGGTCACTCACATACAAATACCAGATAGTATCCTCAAAGTCGAAATACTTTGCTCGTTCATCATGGTTTTTGTGTAACGCTTCCCATTATATGATGTTCGACGTTTCTAGTACGTCTGACTCCATGTTACTAGGATTAACATCTTTTTCGCTTCCCGAGTGTACAAATGTAAGGGAGAAATTTTGTGAGCATCGTTCGATTCCCTAATGAACTACTTCACAGTACAGCAAGCTCCCTTTGTAATCACCCTGATAGTAGTAAGTTGGTTTCTTACAGAACCTACTTCGTGGTTAGACTTATTTCATTCAGGTAGCTTCAGCTGTGGGGTCAACAGGTGCGTGCTCACCAGCTGCGCTACACTTTCAAAGAAACTGATACTTCCCGATACAGTGGCAGGGTTGAGTGAGTTTGTCCATCTCGGTGGATCGAGAAGGGTCTCTTATTGACACACGATGCAGTGCTTAGTGCAAGATTATTTCAGAACGGCAACTCCCAACTGATGTCTTTTTATAACACGAAGGCGATGGTACGCATCAGTGCTACTGTATTGTGCTGTAGTATACACTAAGCATCCTCGTATTGCGTACACTGATCAATCCTCACTTCAGGTTGAGATGGGAATTGCCCTAGTTCTAGCCGCATTTTCTGAGATTCTGGCTTTGGCCACAATCTCCTTTTCGTTACATAACTCTCGTACAGGATACAAGCAGTGAGTGTCTCTCCAGTTCATTCTGACAATGAGACATTGATTATATAAAGCAGAACTGACACAGTACTCAAGAAGCTATTCACATTCTTCGTGTCTAGAGGTATCATCCTGGCTTCAGCTCAGATCGCAGGAATCTGTGTATACTTTGTCAGCGAGCATCCCTTAAACTGGTAAGGCATATCATGTTTCTCAAAGATGGAGATTGACCCGTATATCTTACAGGCTGACCTGGAACTTCATTTCGACGAAATTGTATGGGATAACAGTTTGTACGTTTTGATTCCCTTTCTGTACTATATTTGAACTGACCAGGAAGCGAATTTCACAGTGGCAATGTAAATCTACACCCCCTTTTGCACCATACCGTCTTTGCTCTGACATCCAGGTTCGCAGGCTGGCCTCACGTTCGAATCTCAGAAAAGAGCTCAACAACACCGTCTCCCTCTCCGAACTGAGCCGAACACAGCAAAGTCAAAATAACAGGACGACACGAGCGTCGACCAATGTCAGTCTCATACAATTTTCCAGGAGGGAAGAAGTATTTTATGACAGCCAGGTACTTCCCTTGAAGATGGATTATTTCGCCGGACCACAGCCAAATAAAATTTTAATGATCATTTTTCTATAGCTGGACAGCCCTATCCCAAAGATAGCCCTCCATTCACCAACCATCGATCGATTTAGTTAAGGTAACTATATCCAGATATTGAACGTTCTGTACAGCCAACCCACAAAGCCCAAAGTTTTTTGAAGGTCTGTAGAGTATGTAGCGTAAGGGTATCAATATTGAATGTCTGTCAATTGTAATGGTAGACGACCGTTGTAAAGAAGCAAAGCATCCTTTCTACATCAAGATCGTGACCGCAACTGAGATACCAACACTCAAAACCACGCTCCGAGTCCGTGTAGCCATAATCGTAGTCATCCAATTAGACAAACCTTCCACCTTCAGCTGACATAAAGATAGCAATAGACGGCCATCATCGAGTCGCAGGCTTCCCGCTGCGTTCGACGCCTTCGGGCTCCCGGTTGATGTTGATTGAGTCGATTGAGGAGCATCGGACGATTCAGATGAGCCAGGATTTGTCGAAGAGACGGTCAGAGTAGCACTAGCGGATGTAGCACTAGCGGATGTAGCACTAGCGGATGTAGCACTAGCGAACGCTGCTGCGGTAGGGACAATGGTGATAGCAGATTTAGCTTCAGCGGCAGCGCTTGCTGTAGGCGCGGATTCGCTTGTAGCTATAGAGATGGAAAGAAAATCGGAAATTTTCTGTCCTGCACGAGAGATGAAAAGGGGCCTGAAGACTTACTTTCGAAACTTCCAGCATTTTGAGCGTTTTCCACCGCCTGAGTGAGTAAAGCGTCCGAATTTTCCGGAACCATGGACATGAACCCGATCCGGGGTGGGTCGACAGATGGATGTGTGAGATTTCCATAATGAAATGCCACCAATGTACTGTGTAAGGGGGGATTTGATCACTTCTCCGCATCCAAAAAAGTTGGTACTAACGATTTAAGGAAAGGATCGCCCAAGCTCCATCTAAAAAGCGCACCCACGCCCGGTGGATCAGTCGCAACCACGCTATTTGCCTGGCACGTCTTTGTGTTCGTTGCCTTCGTATCGCTGATGAAGTCCCTCGGATCCACAGGAAACATCTTTCCACCGATTTGAAAAGCGAGTGTATGAGCGGCGGTACAATCCAATACGGGAAGGGAATTTTCGGAGGCGGGGTTATAGCTTGGTGATACCGTCGTAAGGATAGAGTCGACGACGTCGGAAGGTCCGCGAATGAGGGAGTTTCCCTGAATGTTGAAATAGAAGGAAAGGTCGAACGAGAAATGACGGTTGGACTTACAGTGTCAATGAGAGCGGACACTCGATTATTGTCCACCCCACCAGTAGCAGGAACCGCGGAGTTTGCAAGAAGTTTTCCGTCCAGATAGACATTGTCAATGTCGATTTCCCAGCGACTACGAAAGGATAAGCGATATTAGAACTAGAATTGAAATTTTCAGAGTTGAACATACAAAGGATACACCTAATGATAAAATGTTAGAGATCAAGCAGGCGAAGAAGAGTCTTAGACTTACTTCATCACTCGCAAACGTTGGAGGACTCAATCCACCCTCAGACGGACTATATAACCGAACTGGGACCCAAGTCAAACTCGAATTATCCACCCCATCCGGTAATTTGCCAATTGTGAGGGTCCCATTATCATTTCCAACATCAATCTCACTCCTCTGTAACGAAATCGAAAACACGTCATCTTCCAGTCCATCCGACGTCGAAGCAATCCTGGCCAATAACGGACCATACTTGTATGTATCTTCCACGAAATTGTCCGTCGGTTTCAACGGTCCAGATTGTGCTTCGACCACTGCCGCTTGAATATCGCTTCCAGCAGGGAATCCTAGTCCGAAAATTCCAGCAGCTCCATCCTGCACGACGGTGTTCGTTGTCTCATTGACAGCGGCAAACAGTTGACTCTGGATGGCGATCCCGGCAAGTGTGGCTGTTTCGAATCCAATGGGACCAGAAGCATTCGTGCCTGTCGTGGAATCACCATAATTCATGGTGACAGAGGATCCGGAGGCATTGAAGGAGGACATTGGATAAGAGGGCGTGGTAAGAGTGCCACAAGAGGCTGCTGTACAAGCGTCGGTGGTCACCCATAAATCGCTGGAACCAGTATCGAGGTGAACAGATGTGAGAGTTGAACCTAGTTGAATAGGCACAGTGTATAATCTATCAATGTATGAGGAACAAATTCATGAAAGGAAAGATATTCGTACAGATCGGAATTGTCTCCCAACCCAATTTCCCCAGTCACTTCCCCATCTCGTTTAGACAAGCTACGGGTCTTGATTCTTTGGAAGGGAACGTCGAAACCTCCTGCTCTTCTCTCAATTGGGTCATGGTTTGGGAAGTTTGAAACTGGAAGCGCGAAACTGAAAGTGGCCGTTAAATGAAAGAAGAGAATTACGAAGCTGGATTGTAGTAATGGAGAAAGACGCATGATACGTTATTTAAAACAGCAAAATATTCGCCCGCGGCGCCAGATAACGAATGTGAAGGACTCAGTCTCTTCAAGCCCAGTGACAAAAGAATGTTCTCCAAAGTCCAAGCTGAGGAATGTGAATAAATCTAGCTCCAGAACAAAAAAAAAACAGAGCAAGGGAACGAAGAGAAAAGATGAGGCCTAGCACAGCGTGGGCCAGGAAGAAAGGGCTGCGGTACTTAGAGGTGGCGATGGGACTTACATATCAACCGCTGGGGCATCAGACGTCTACTCAATGATTTCAACCCGTCATTTCATCAACCAGTGATTCCACTACGAAATGTTGGAAGCGAATCAGAACACAAAGCTAAGTAGTGACAATGAACAATGACTGGCACAGCTCACTTTCTGAGCGTACTGAATCCGAATTTGTTGTGAAGAGACGTCGTTGACTTTTCAACTAGTAACCACGACGACCCCAATCATCTTCAGCCGTGTTCCTGCAGAGCATCTGGAGATCATCCTCATCCTCATCTAATCAGGGGATATTTATCCCATCCGTTCATACATCTGTAATCCCAAGGCCGCCCTCATATAAGCGGAATCTTTGCCTCAGAGCCTCAGCCTGGAGGCTACCGTCACTTCTGCTTCTTCTCAGGGAATTCAAACATCTATATTGGTTGAATACATCATTCGCTACTTGGCTGCTAAATGTTATCAGCCTTCGATTGTAGAGGCCGCTGGTATTCGGCGCGCAGATTTGATGAAAACGGGACACATGCTACAAGGAGAGGAATGTTGCCAAATTTAAAACGGCCTTGATTCCCGAAATCATTTTGCGTACCACAAAATTCATTCCGTAGGCTTTTCCGCTGAATGCCAGATGAACATTTCTTCCCCGCCTTCCTTCACCAAAAAGACAGGAATTTTTCCAATTTCAGGATGATGGCAATATCCATACAATCTGTGGTTTCTCCACGTTGGCAACCGGAAACCTTCCCACGCAAAACTCTCACTAATAAGCATCTGGCCGCCTGGACGTAGATGTGCCATCTTTGGGTCACGATTCGATGTGTCTTTGTACATTTGTAGCAGCCTTGATTAAATATAGTCCTCTGTTCAAGAGACAGAGTATTCCATGCGCTCACATCACAGTGGATAAATGGAAAATATCAAGGCTAAAGCAAGGTCGTGACCCGTGACAACACCTCCTTGAAATCGGTCAGTTGGTATAGACTTTTGCATTCCTTGTTTACTACTGAACGGACGTACCTCTGTAGTGGATGCGCAGGATATCCTCGTATGATTGACTTCCTACTGTGAAGAGTTTTATATGGTGCCCTGCGATGCGGGCCTGCTCGAATTCCGTTAGAAGTGCCAATCCGCTGGCTTCCCATCCAGGTAGGGTATACCTCTCCTTTCCTTCAGAAGTATCCACCTCCTCCTCTGAGATATAGATGAGGTATTGTCTCCCTGTTCTTGCTGTTGGTCCGAGTCGAGGTTACTTGATCTTGATCTACTCAAAATGGTCGTCCTCTTACTTGCTTATTCACTTCTCGATATGATGCAATTGCGCACGTCGGCAGTGCGTTCGCAATGAGTCAGTCAATCATGATCAATTGCACTCGAATGCCTGCTGACATAACCGTCATCTACTTCAAAGGCCCAGACACAAAAAAAGGCACGCCGTAGTCTTCTGCGGCGGGCCAGCGCCTACGGTGGCAGAGGGGGTTTTCCTGGGTTTTCGTGAGGCCCTTTGAATTGGAGCCACGTCAAGTACCATGTAGCTCAAGTACCATGGCACTTCGTTATACTTTATTCCAATTCGCCCTCATACATCAACCAACGGGATCGTGCTATAGATAACATCAAGCGATAATCCCTGCTCGCTAAAGCAAAATATTTTCGATTTTCATTCCGCCCCACGGATCAAGCCACGATCGAATCTGGTACGGATAGGAGGTTGTCAAATTTACTGGCCTAGGGCTACATAGTCCTATAAATTACATTAGTTTCTGTCGCTAGTATTTGTGGTCCCCTCCCTGGTTATTCTGTACGCCTTCCACTTTTTGCGACGATAGAGCTTTGCTGCTGCACCCGATACGAAAAATCTCATACTCCAACGCGACGTCCGACAATGATTCACCTCACCCGTGTCTTAGTGATCATCATCCTGTCTTTTACTCTCACCGCAAATTTCACCAGCGCCGATCCTGCACCTCCAACCCCCGGGAGACTCCCACGAGCCATTCGTCAGGTCAAACGTCGAGAACTCCAAGTTCGAGCACACTATCCCGAATTCTTTATCGCGAGAGATGATACTTCGCCCACGGGAGGAGGCGATGATGATGATGACGACTGTGCAGACAGTAGAAGGAGAAGAAGAAGAGACCTCTATGATCTTGGTGATCAATTGCTTTCGGTCGATGAGATAGTTGATTTTTTACTTGGTGGTGGAGAGTTCACTTCGTGAGTGATTTCTGACGGGTTATCTTATCCCCTTTCCTGTATCATGGTTCTGATCTGCGGCACTTACAGAGTAAACGGAACATCTTACTACGATCCAGAGTTCGTCCAAGAACACCAACGCGCCTCAAAGGCATACGGTCCTCGTTCAACCCTCCGCAGTTGGGCCACGAGTGCCTTCGGTGAACGAATCATGTATCTCACCCTTCCAGCATACCAGGCTTGGAAGAGTAACATTGACCCTGAGTCTGCGGTTTATCTCACGTCTAGGTGGGTCATATCTATTATGTTGGGAGGTCTTCATCGTTCTAAAACTCTTGGGTTGTAGGACTTGCTTCCGAGCGAAAGACCTACCCAAGATAGAACGTGCCCTTCTTGACCATCCCGAGTTCAGGGATCTCGACGTTTCTGGGGCACGTATCACTAAGCGTTGGTTAGAAGCCGCTACCAAGTACTCTAGCTAGATCGAGATAGGCTGGAGGCATATTATGTTATGGACAACATTATCATTAATATAATAATCCCGGAAATTCTGTCCCAAATACCTTTTGCATAGATGATTTCTTTAATACCGTACCTTCTGTATACGTTCCTTCTATCGAAGCATGTATACACATCCCTACAGCGGTGCAATCGAAAAAGTTCGGCACCTCGGAGAGAGAGAATTCTGCGTAGAGTCTGTGACTATTTTCAAATAAAACTAAACTCCGTTATGACTCCCCCTTTGAACCCCTTCCAAGACCAAGCCCCAGCTCAAAGCTCTATAGCTGACATGGGCGTAGAAGTAAATCTCGAGGGAGACATCAAGCTCAAAAATGAAGCCTTTACTAACCAACAGTCTTAAATTGTTTCTGAGGGAAAATCGGCAAAGTTGAGCAGTACCGTCGCGTACTGTGTACTACTCAGTAGTATAACTACCGTGAGTATGAAGATAATGTATTTCAGGAAACACGCCACCGGAGTTATATGGAGGGGATCCTAGTGATAGCGACACAGAGGTATTTTTTTTTCTGCACTCCTGAGGACATGGGATGAGATACCGCCGTCATCGTAACGATCTTTTCTGATTCTACATGGCGCTGATTTATTATATCGCGCAAAGAAAGCCATGATGGAAGGAATCCGGGCGTTTGAAATAGGAAGGCAGCACGATTTGGGTGGAGTAAAGGCTATGTGTCTACCTTGCGGCATATAGATAGGTATACATATGAACGATGCGGAGCGAATTAATAAATATTTTTTGATGGGCCGGTATTACGTTCATCGATATGCGCTCCCCGACGGAGGTTAATGCTGCTCGAATTGAGGAAACTTCAATGGTGAAGTAGAAGAGCTTTACACTATGCACTCTAGCTCCTGAACCTCCGTATTGCTGTCCCATTCGCACTGACTGCTGCAAAACTTTCCAAATCCTCTTGAACTTCGTAGGAATAGCGAGGAATGGTTGCCCTCCATCGGATCGTCAGGATCAAGCGGTTAGAATCCCAATAAGCGGCGGAGGAGGACCAGTTTCAGCAGGGACGGATAAGTATAGCCTCTCGTTTCAGATTCGCATCAGCCAGATTTCTCTGGTATAAAGGATGGACATACCCTTGGATTTTTTTTTCCCCAACAGAGCTGGTCTCTTTCACCCCTCGCATCTTCGTATTCAACGCAAAGCCGCCGGTCGTCTTATCCAACACCTTCACTTCTTTTCATATTTTTCCAACTCCAATTATCAACGATGGTTTACTCTCATACCGTACTCACAGCTGTTATCGCCATAGGAGCTGCCTCTACCGTTGGCGCTGCTCCTGTGCCTCCTTCTGCTAATTCGATGGGCGTCGTTGGCATACCAGGCCCAGCGTTGCCAGTTCACTACGTCGAAAAAAACGTTGCTCCGCTCCCAACGAGAGAGCTGGATGCCCGCGAACTCGACATAATCCTTGAAGAGGAGCCTCACAAGGTCGGTTCACCATCTTTTCTTTCGTCTTCATACTGAAAACCTGGTCCTCTGGGGCAGCATTCGCACCACCACCACCATCATCATCATCATCATTTCGGTGGAAAGCATCACCATCACGATGATGAGGAGCTCGAAGTCCATTTCGAGGAAGACGACCCTCACTATCACCACGGTGAGGAGGAGATCGAGGTGGAAGTCAAGGAAGAACATCGTCACCCTCACTTCCACCACCATGGGGAGGAGGAGGATTTCGAAGTTGACTTCAAGGAAGAACACCATCACGGTGGGGAGGAGTTCGAGTACAAGCACGGTGTAAGTTTTTAGTCGACCTCGCTATGGAATTGACTCGTCATTAATCTCTTTCATAATGTAGCAAGATGTGTACCACCACATACAAAAGCATGAACACCCCATCCAAGTTGAACACAAGGTCCGTTCTGCTGTAAAAACGTTTACCCATAATCAACTAACCAAGTGAGAATGTACCTGTAGAAGTTTGAACATCCGATGGGAATGCCACCCAAGGTCAGTGCCATATGTTTCTTCTGTGTATTTTCGAAGACTGACGTCTTACATTGGGCACAGGTTGAGAAGGATGAGTTCTGGGTAGTTGCAGTGGAGGAACCTCGCCACCCAATTCATATGGAACGTCGACAGGGACAGGGCGCTGGAGCAGCTCCCGCCCCCGTCTATCCGTCCCAGACCACTCCCCCACCCCCATCGTCAACCCAGCTGCACGGACTGACCCCTCTCACCAGTGCTGGTGCTGGTGCCGGTGCAAGCTCCGCTACCGCTCCCCCGCCTCCAGATCCTCAGCTCATGCGTCGTATCAGTTCTTCAGCTGACTCAAGTAGCCCAAACGCTGTTGATGGTTCCACTAGTTCGGGGACCAACACCGCACCGGCATCTGATGTAGCAAGCCAGCAGTGGAAGGCGATCAAGGGAGATCATGCTCATGAGTGGAGGAAAGACATGGACGAGTCCAAGGGTAACTGGGAGGCGTTCCTGCAGACTCCTACTGGTAAAGAGGTCAAAGGGAAGGGAAATACAGCGTTGGAGAAGCTGGTGAAGAACGCTTTGAAACAACACCTTGCTCACACCCAGGGAGCAAACGCTCCTGGTTCTACTGTAGCTGGTAGCTCTCCTGCTACTTCCCCCAGTGGCTCTTCGTTTACGTCGAATCCCTCCACTGCAGCTTCATCTTTGGCACGCCGTGTAACGCCTGCTACCGCTGGTGCTGGCAGTGACGATTCGACCGGATTGACCGGTGACTCATCGACCGGATCGCCTTCGATGGGTAGCCCTGGAAAGTCTGATGCTCTCGCTAATAATCCATCATCCCCCTCCTCGACCACTTCATCATCCGGTCCTTCCGGCTTGTCGGAGGAGGAGAAGCACAAATATCGCAAAGAGTGGAAGGAAGTTAAAAAGATAAGTAGCTTCAAGGAGGATATGGAAGCATCCAAGGGTAACTTTGATGAGCTTTTGAAAACTCCGACTGGTGAGGCCATCAAGAGCAAGGGAGCAGGCTTTGAAGCATTCGTAAAGGCTCATCATTTGAAGAAACACCACCAGAACCCTGAGTCATCCATAGCTGGTAACGGATCTGGTTCTCCTGCTTCGTCTGCCCAGTCTACTACCTCCGCTACATCCTCCACTAACAACTCACCTACTCTCGAAGCCCGTACTCTCGAAGCCCGTCTTGGTTTTGCAGCGCACAATTCTGACAATGTAAACGATGAAGGCCCGGCACGTCCCCTTCGCAGTCATGGTCGTGCTCGTGCTCGTGCCCTGCCCTACGCTAGTACTACCGTTGACTCTCAGAGTTCTGCTTCTGGAGCCGAAGCTACCGGCAATCAACCTCTGACTTCTGCCGATCCAACTTCATCTTCATCGAATGGCTCCCCTTTGTCTGGTCAACATGGTCCCCCCAATGGTCCTCATGACCCCCACGGCAACGAAGGTCCTCATGACCCCCACGGCGACCATGGTCCTAACGTTCTCCAGGGCAATCAACAAGGAGGTATGCCACAGAGCCAAAACTTCGCCACGACGGCTTCCACTAGTGGTAGCCCCGGTTCCATGCCTGGCAGTATGCCAAGTTCCGCTTCTACTAGTCCTAGTGGCAGCTCTGCCCCTTCGACCCCTCCGGCAGACTCGCTTTCCCGTCGCGCTCTCCAGCGAGTTCGTCGCTCGAATCCCTTTGGTCCTTTCGGTGCCGACCTCGATTAAGCTGTCTATAAAGTGAATGGTGAGTGTTTTCTATTTTATTTTATTTTCGTCTTCGGCTTTCGTTAAATCTTTCATAGTTTCGTTCCGTTGATAGATTGTATGTACTACATAGTGTCGTGTGTAGAATGAATGAATTGAAGCTATTGAATGGCGAAAGTTGCCAAATTTCCATCGTCGTTTTGAGTCTGCAGCCACCGGCGCTAAATTTATTTGATCCCAATCACGAATTCGAACCAAAGTTTTTTTTCTCCTTTGTTTGTCGCTGCAACGCTGAGCAGCATACATCCATCGCCATGCCCTTGTACACGAGCTGTCTACACGGCGACCTAATTTCCGGAAATTTATCCGAGTCCGCAAAATCCTCTCTTTCGTGATTACTAGTCCAACCGAGACTGATCTTTCTTATCCTGCGCTTTCCTTACGCTTTTCCTGCCTTCAAATAATTTCAAGGCCTCCTACACGTCTCCTTGTACTCCAACTTTAGCCAACAATATCGATCCTTGCAGCCATATCTCCCAGACTGTGATTTTTCATCATTGCAGGGTCAACAAAAAACTCGAGACATTTATTTCCTATCCGCACAGGACTGTGCACAGGATTCGCATAGGGGACTAGCTTCAGTCTTCTTAAGCGAGAAAAGGGTGTATTAAACAGATGAGCTTTTAGCGTGTTGTGTATCCCCCTCACCCACAGAGCTGGTCTCTTCATACGACAAACATTCCTCTTACTCTCACATCCAAAGTCGCTGGTCGTCTTTCAACTATAACGAACAATAATGGTACACACTCGTTCCATTCTCACAGCTATCATCTCTATTGGTGCAGCTTCATCCGTCCTCGCTGTCCCTGTACCGTCATCTGTTGGTGCTGGTGCGTTTAATGATGGCCTAGTCCCCACGACTTTCAACGTTCCTGCTTCCACCCAAGGCAGTACTGCATCTAGTTCTGCTTTGCTCACGGTTAGTGATTTGCCCACTCTCTTGCTGGCCGGCTCTAGCTCATCCAAAAACGACCACCAGAAGTCTACTCTCAACCCATTCAATCCATCCTCGTCCGCTCTTCCTGAACACCTTGATAATGGAAGAAATCCAGCCGTTTCCCAGACTTTGGAGATGGCAAGCTTCAACGCTCGAGGTCTCGACATGATGATTGAACACGATTTTGACTGGAAGCAGCCTCATTGGGTCAGTTATACCACTGTGAACACTCTCACCTTAGCTCGTACTGACTTGCACTATAGTTCGATCATCACCACAGCGACGACGACGTTGAATCCATGGAGGAACAACCTGTTCATGTCGAGGACGAGGAGGGATATCGTTCCAAAGACAAGGTCATATCTTTCTCAAATTGATGCTGTACCACCCGTGTATTGACCCATCATGTTTCGTTTCCACGTATCAGGTTGAGGAGGACATGTTCGGTCTGGAGGCTCATGATATCAGCTTGACTCGACGACAAAACGACGCGAACGAGCTTCCTTCTGTGAATCCTGACACCACTGCTCCTGCTGCTTCCGGGTCTGTCGGACCTAAGCCTGGGTTTCGGGCTGGAGTCAAAGCAAAGGCTCAGCAGGTCATAGACAAATTCAAGCAATCGCGTCTAGCACAGAAATTCACAGTTTCGGGACAACTGCGTAACATGATGAACAAGGCTACCAAAATGGGGCAGAGTGGGAATTCTAGGAATTCTGATGCTCCCGGAACGCCCGCTGCTATGACTGGCCAACCCTCTCATGAAGCTGGTCCGTCTCCTGAGGGTCCTACTACCACCGCCGACCGCCGTGCAATGCTCGAAACTCGTGGTGAAATAGACATAGATAAGGCATACGTTGCACTCGACTCACTTGGTTTTAATTGGGAGGCTTTCCTGAAAGACACCCAGTACGGAAAAACAATTCAATCAATGGATGAACAATCTCAGACCAATTGGCAAACACGTTTCAAGTCGATGAAAGCCAGCAGGGAGCGTCAAGCTTCCAGTGGATCTCGTACAGGTCGGGATATTGTTTGAGCTAGTAGCTCACGTATCTGGATGTTTCAACGGCGGTTCTACTTCATCAACGCGTCGTGCTCTTCACCGCGTTGAACCCCACCCACACCCCTTCGACCACACTGTGGATCTTGATTGAGCCATTATCAGCGAGTTCACGAATCTCAAAGTTCACCTCTTGCTCATGCTCAGCTCTCTTTCTTAGTTGTAGCACACTCCCCTTCAAGAATATAAATGGTTAAACGTATAGATCTTAATATGACTTTTCTTAAATCTCTTAATCAACGTCCATCCAACGACGAATCTAGAATTAGCGGTAAGAATCTTCCGAAGAAGGACTGCTCGTCTGAGAGAAATAGATTTGAGTTGATTCCTTGCATTCATTACTGGATATATTATGTAAGGTGTATAGTATGTATCCTGTACAGGTATTCGTCTTTCTATCAAGTACAACTTCTGTTTCACGGAAAACTTACATCGCTCCAGGGACATTTGCAGAACATAAGGCGCGGCGCGAATTTTTCGATGGCAATCAATCTTCCGGGCAATCTTCCGGCCCAATCTTCCAGCACGCTTACAGCTCTCAGTTTTCAGTATCTCTCACATATATTTGATATAGCCATTGCTCTTGCTTGTATCTACATGCTCATGTAAATTTTATGAGTTTCCGCAATGTTTGAAATTATAAGTAATATTGGTGAGTCACCGAACTTTCTTTTTCCAATTACATAATATAATTGATCTCACTCTTTCCCATGCGAATTAATTTGGACATTTATTTTGGATAGTGAGGAAAGCTATAAAAATTACATAGGCATGTAGATACTAGTAACTATTATGGCTATGCAAATTATATCTGGGAGAAAGTAAGAAGTAAAAGCTGGAAGCGTGCTGGAAGATTGGGGCCGGAAGATTGCCCGGAAGATTGATTGCCAATGAAAAATTCCCGCCGCGCCTTATGTTCTGCAAATGACTGTAATCCATGACTCAACTTGAATATACAGCGGGTCCACTTACCCCTCTGTCCCCCACAGAGGCTGGTCTCTAGACGTCTCATAAATCTGCTAATCTCCTTCAAAACCCCTCAAAATTTTGAATAGACAGTTCTGATTTGTGGAAGTTCCGAGCACGAAGGTGCGACCGACGGAACGCTAGAACCAGAAAAACAGACGAAAGCCAAAGATAACGGCTCACGCATCTGGCCATCACCAGATTGTTTCCTCTCGACGTGATTCAATCCTGCTTCTGGCCGTACTTCAGCCTACACATGATCAGCGAGAAAAATTTCAATGTTTTGACGAATCTGATCTGTGAATTATCTTTTCAGACACAGGCGTGTGTAACTACATAGTGCTGTGCCTATGATATAACATTAAGAATTTTACCTGTTTCCATCACGATTCACTTCAGGGACAACAAACTCAAGTTTGAATAAGTAATCGAACTGCCTACCCCTCAATTCTTCCCCCCAGAGCTGGTCTCATCGCGCCAACACATAACGCACAGAGTTGATCTCGTTTAAAAACTTTTTGCACTCCATTTTCACCTTAACTTTCGCTACTTCGATGTTGTTCCCTCGTTCTGGTCTTACAACCATCACCATCATTGGAGCCGCATCTTTTGTCCTCACCATGCCTGTGCCGTCATTTACCGATGCTGACGAGAGTCCTAAGGACGTCGTAGCACCGACGATTTCCAAAGTTCATCTACCAGATCCTGCTTTTGTTACCGGTATCACCTTTGTCGCAGGCCACAAATGTCAAGGGCAGACAAAGGAGTCGAAGAATGTTCGCATCATCGACGAGGATATTCAATGGGTCAGCTTCATGAAATATCATCACCCTTCGGCGGAGCTCCAACTGATAAAATTCACTTTTCATAGTCTCATTGGCCTAATGACTACAAGGAGTTTGAAGATAGTGAAGAAGAGATGAAGGCAATTCCTGCGTCCTTTATGATTGGTATATCTCCTACATGCACCCAGTCCCAGGTTCGAATTGTCCCGCTTCTCATTGATACTCACATTAATACTATCCATTAGTTTTCAGTGCTTAATTCGGAAACTCCATATCAATACGGCGCAAATGCAATCAGGGTTGCCAGTGGTAATTCTAATCCCCCTCTTCAAGGACTTCACACTCCCATCCGTCGTGCACCAATGGATATTGGTGGTATTGGATCGGCTCCTGGGTCATCTGCAGCTCCGAGCATCTCAGTAGATTGGTTTAAGGCAAAAAATGACTACATGGGGAGCAGCTGTGATTGGAAAACATTTTTAGAGAAAACAGAACCTGGTAAGGAACTTGCCAAGTTGCCCGAGCATCTACAAGACCATTGGCATAGTTACCTCAAAGACAGTGTCACTTGTGATATTAAACAGCTTACAGACTAATTTGATTGAGCCATGTATCAAGTTTTACACTTCCTCAAAATTTTGAATAGACAGTTCTGATTTGTGTCCCGAGCACGAAAGTGCGACCGACGGAACGCTAGAACCAGAAAAACAGGCCAAAGCCAAAGGTAACGGCTTACGCATCTGGCCATCACCAGATTGTTTCCTCTCGACGTTATTCAATCCTGCTTCTGGCCGTTGCCGTACTACTTCAGCCTACACATAATCAGCGAGAAAAATTTCAGTGTTTTGACGAATCTGGTGACTGGTCTGTGAAATATCTTTTCAGAGACAGGCGTGTGTAACCCCTAGTACTAGTGCTGTGCCTATGTTTATGATATAGATATAACGCTAAGAATTTTTCCTGTCTCCAACTTTCCATCACAATTCACTTCAGGGACAACAAACTCAAGTTTGAACAAGTGCCATTCCACTACAGGTGTGGTTACATCCATTGCTGGAGGTCCCATCTTCTGGATGGCAAAACAACAGGATGTGGTAGCCCTATCTACGACCGAGGCTGAGTACAAAGCATATGGGAAGGGTGCTCAACAGGCCCAATGGATCCACAACTTAACTTCCTGGTCGAGATTGGGCATTCACGAAGTCTACCTTCTAAACTCTACGCTGACAATCGAGGAGCTATCGCAATGTCGGAGAACCCGAAGCACCATCAACGCGTAAAGCATGTCGACATCCGCTAAGTACCACTACCTTAGAGACGTTGTTGAAAGGGGGGGAGATCAAAATACACTTCGTGGGGTCAGGGGAGGATTCTGCAGACTGCAGATATTCTTACCAAAATACTCGGTACGACCATTCACCGTCGTCAGGTTGGATTCCTAGGGCGGGTCTAGGGAGTGTCGAGAGGCAGTGAGAACTAGAGAAGCCCCGATCGGAGGGCAAGGCAGTGGTCTTCCACAAGGACATAGATGAAGACCTCGATATCTTCTTCCTTGGAATATACCTGCGTTTTAGATTTTCCTTTCTTTGGTTTAGATATACTTCCGCTAGCCAGTGTCCAGGCCGAGCGGATATGTTTGACGATTTTCTTGCTTCATTTAAACGTACCTATCGTCGACTACACCCTCAGTCATTCGCACCTGTTCGTGTGCTTCTGAGAGTGAGTCTCCTATGTACTTCCAGAGATACTTACATGATACTTACATGCATATATCTAGATTTATACTTACGGTACTTGTACAGGTAGATACAAATAGAGTCGTTCGCACCTGGTCGTGCGCTCTCGAGAATTGCTACTTACGGTACTTCTACAATAATCCTTCAGAGCAAGCATGGGCTTATGCCTCAGGAGCCCTTTGGTGTTCCTTACTTGTAACTCCACTGAGTGAGCCATGCCTGCTCTATGCTACTCATTTAGACTGTGAGCTACCTGATAAGTCGACTTTGCTTGACCTTTGACCACGCGTACTCGAGGATCATTTATGGACAACCGATTGTGTTTGAGGGGGGTCCCACCGGTAATTTAAACGCTCGAGCGCTTGAATAGCTTCTACCGTTACATCGAGTAATCGGTAGCAATAATCCTTCCCCCAGAACGTTTCAAAATTTACAATCGTTTGCTTCGCTAAGAGGTCGTCTTCTATAGGAGTTGAGAACAGCGAAATGGAACTTGGACCCTAATGGCCTCCGTTTGGTGACGTATCTCAAGAGACAACTCCAAGAGCCATTCTGGTACCCTAGTGTCAGGACTTTGCGATCCCGTCGATATCAACTGGATTCGCGAAATGCAAGGATCACAAGTAAATTCTTCTCAAGATCATGATCTCAAGGGCTGCCCGTATCTCCTCAGCTCTGTCATATGATATATGACAACTCAAGTCGCTTGGATCCCAGCGCCATGTTACGTGCAGAGACTTGCCTACTTCGTCAACAGTACTTTAAAGCCACCGGAACTGAAGAGCAGATCTATCTGGCTCTATTGATCTTACCACTTCTACTAATCATTATGCACCCACACCATCAGAACTCGAGGCCAAGCCCCAGCGGACTGTTTCTAGGCATGGGGAGTACTATCAGCAGGATCGATATGAAAGAGATTGCACGTTTCCGACAGAACTGAATCTCGACATGATGTCACTTCGTTCTAGATAAAAGGCAAGGGCTTTTTGACCAATCGATTATCCGTCTCCCATTAACTTCCTTTTCTTGAAAGACAGAACTGAGAATCCACCACGTGGAACGATTGCACAGTGAGCATCTCACTCTCACGCTCTACTCCCAGGGGCCAGTGTACCTACTGTGTGCTTACCATGAGTTCAATGCTAGCTCCCCATTCCCCTTCCTAACAATCTTTCGTGTTTCCCGTACTTTTGATCGATTGAATGTTTCCGTCTCTATGTTCTTGGTCTTCATTCGAGAGGAGTAGAGCCCCAGATTTGTCTGGCTATCATCACCACCACAACTCAGACTTGATCGCTGATTCTGTCGTGCATACTCCGAGAAAGCCATCCCTGAAATCTGTTCCTCTCCCTGGGACTCCACTGTTGACAGAGAATGCACCGATGCCAACGTATTTCCCTACAGACGAACCTTCAGGAAGATCATCGCGCGCTTCCGAGCGGCCACCTCCTAGCCATGGCTCATACAGCCCACGTACTATCACTCAGACTCCGAATAGGCCTCTGAAAGGTATCTTGAAGAAGTCCGGACAATCATCAAACCCTCTGCCGAATCCAACGCCCCTTGGTCAAGGTATGCTTCATTTCACGTTCAATACTTGCGCATGGTTTATAAGCCTCTTTCGCATCTGAAGAGTATCGCTTGGAATCAGGATCCCATTCTACACAGGAAGGTATGTTTAAAGAAGATTTTTGAAGATGAATTTCAAGACGCAGTGATTCGTCTTTGTGTCTCTTAGGTCATCATCACTCTAATCAGAATGTAAGTCCAGCGGGCAGAGGTCCAACTCGAAGAGGCTCCTCTGGTAAGCCTTGACTTGCGAGTTATATGATCCAACCTTTTGAGTCCCTTGCTCGTTAATCAAGGTGGACATACACAGACTAATGATGAGGAAAGATTCTCTTCATCCAAAGGTGGACACAATGATTGTCGATGATTCCTGATTCCTGATTTTCGAATTTAGCAGGGGCTCAAAGGTCAATGTGGAGATCTACGTCTTCTCCGATCGAGTCATACTCCTGTCAGCGTTTAGACTTCTATCAAGGAAAAATTTGAATGATACTGACGATGACATTGGTCCTAGTCAGAGTCCCAATGAAACCTGAAGCAATTGCTCTGAGCTGGCCTTTGACAAAGCCGAATAAACGCAGAACAAACACTATCCGATTTGACGTTGCCGAAGATCCAACACAAGATAATACCATCACCATCTCAAATGGGGTCTATACAACTTATTTGCCAAAGCAAATGCTCAGAATCCCTGCGTCCACGCACTGCACGTTGACTGAAATGCGTATCTACTTGAATTCGGAAGAGTTGAAATGCTGGCCCATCAATGTGCAGCGCAATGATGGTATCTGCTGCTTGGATGTTTTCGAAGCTATATACCACACTCTGCATTTTCCTTTGACAGACGAAGATGATGAACTTATTGACAAGGTCAATGTTCGAAGGCGGCCGGACCTGCGTCGAGTAAATTTATTGAGAGGTCGACGTATCTTTCGGGGACTCATACAGTCGGACCAGAACTGGATCGCCATGATGTGTTAAGCATGTAACTCCTATCACCAAATCATGTAATTGAATGACACTGTCCGAGTGTTGATGAAACTCCGTTATCACGTTGCTACGCACAATCATGAGATAAGGACATGTGGGAGACCATTCCCGGATGTACCGCTTTAACATGAGAATCGACAAAGTTAAAACGACCGGGCAGACCTGCCCACCCGCAGATGATCACATCAGTTCGAGGTCTGAATCTCCGGAAAGATCAATTGTACCAATGTCTCTCGCTGCTGCTTCTGTCTGGATCAACATGAGCCTCATCTTCTGGACTCCGTCAACCGAAAAATATGCAAACAATAGTCAACAATAGCTTTCGTTTAAGAGCTCCAAAAATCGCGCAACCTCCCCCATAATATTTCGCCTGCGAAAAGTGATTCCACAGACGAGCACATAACCACCTCCCGAGTTTTTCTGCTGGTCAGAAAGTATACCCCACCCGACCATGATTCGATTGATTCGAAATGTAGCCCTCTGCATTTTCTGTACATTTATCCCTTCTCTCACAATTTCCACGCTCGCCGCACCCTCTCAAGTTCTTATACAGAATGACAGGTCTTACGCACCGTTGGAGGCTCGCATACAACCCAGTTTCAGTTTGCTGAAGGATCACCTTTTGGAAGAATTCAACGTAAGCCCTTACATTTCAATGTACGGGATTCGCTTGCAATCGCTCTTCAATCATTCAGGAGGATTGGATCATTGGTGTATATGGAGAACACAATCTGAAGGAATTTGGACTCTTTTGTGAGATTTCTTTTCCGTACCGACATCAAGCTTCACTAATGATTCGACAATCCGCCTGTCTTGTTAGACAAGAACTTGAAAGGCTTAAAGGTTAAACAACAACAGCCCTATGCTCCCGAACCGCTGCCGGGTCTCAAGAGAGCTATCAAAGGCAAGGCTCCTGCCACAGATTCTATAAAGCTGGTTCCATTACCTCCCGCTGCGACGCTCGCCAATGTCACTCTTGGCGGCGCAAAAGAAGTCATGAACTCCGTCAAGGGATACACAATTATGGCGAAGGCGTTTACTGAGGCAGCACTGGATGACAAATGGGTTGTTGCTGAGGCGAGTGCGTTGAAAAAAATGGGTACGCTCGCTGGTTCCGGAAAGCTCTCAACGTGGCCGGTCGATGGGGAAGCTCGGCCTGTCATTCTCATGCAATATAAGGGAAAGTCGCTGCGCCAGTATCCCTGTTACCAGGCGCTTCAAAAGAGCGATAGCGCCAGGTTTTCCGAGGTGGTTGTAGGCGGATTAGCCTCCCAATTGAAGAAAGAACTCTGGAGAATCGTTCAGAGAATGGGGATCCTGAATGCGTAAGTGTTTGTATTCAATGCTTCCAGAACTGACGTTCTTTTTGCTGTAGTAACTTCCACATAGATAATATCGTTGTCTCTGCAGACGCACAGTGCAGAATAAGATCTGTTCAGATCATGGACTGGGCTTATCCAAACGTCTTCATCACAAAAACATCGATTGCGAAAGAAGAGGACAAGTTCGTGAGTTTGTTTTCTCTTGGTAATCGGTTTTGTGACGTGTAGGTCTTGCGATGTAGGATGCTTGGTTTCAAAAACGATTCGAAGCCATGTATCACCGAGATTTCGGCTCTGAGGAGGATTCCTACGTTGTTCAATCTCCTGAGGGAAGCTAAGATTTGTTGCTGAGTAGATTTCTTTGTATCTATATTGTAGCTCACCATGTCCCTGTTACGAAGTCCTGCTCCTTACCTGATCCGATTTCGCTGCTGCCTAACCTCCTAAAATGGTGCTGCAGAATCGATCTCTACATAACGATTGATCCTGTGTGCCATCATGATGAGCGTTCCAAGGCTATGTTGTTCCATACTAAAAGCGAATGAAAATGGCATCCCTAGAGGGATTTCGTCAACGACCAGTGCAAATCATAGAGTGAAAGGGCGCAATAGTTGACAGACGCAGTCCCTTCCATATTCCCGAATGAAATTACGCCACGGGGCACTCTACTAGTATGTAGGAAATCGGATGGACTTTGGTGGTGTGAAAAGAAACAATTTGAATATGTAGGCCGATATGTGTTTGGCTTTGTTATAATTCAATTGAAAATCACGGGAAAAAATTCGCGGTCAGGACCTGCAAACAATTACGTAACAGAGCATCACTGATCCGTGTTGATTCCGTTTACGCATAACACGGATAAGTCATTCTACTCTCATCGGGCCTGATGTAGTTGCTTTAATCTTATCCTCCACCTACATTACTCGACTCTCGGTCTTCATCAACTCCTGTCAGCAAGTGCCAGTCTACAGCTGTCGATACCTTTTAGCAGCTCGGCCGTCGGACGGAGCCTAGGAGCTTAAGTAAATCCTCCTTTTTTCAAGGTGCTTATAAACTCGACTCACGATTTGTCATACTAACTGCTGGTAAGGTTTTCAGGATTCACAACTTCCTTAGTCATTTTTTAAATCTCGTCGGTTGACTGAAAATTATGGCACAAAGCTCTTCGGAAACTATTCCTACATCCATTGAAGAGGTCCAAACGACTAAAATTGAAGAAATCCAACTTGGGGAAACGAATTCGAGAGATGATTACGCTCCCACTGACGGAGGCTGGGAGGCTTGGGGGACAGTCTTTGGAGCGACATTGATTTCATTTGGAACGTTTGGGTAATTGATTTCTGAGTACACCGCAAGCTTTAACTAATCTACATCTTCATGGCTAACCAGCTTTGTCAATGCGTTTGGTGCTTTCTCCGACTATTATAACGAAGCATACTTGTCAAACTACTCTGCAACCATCATTTCCATGATTGGTGCAGTCCAGGTATTCATTTTATATCTATGTGAGTTCTGAGTTTCGTGTGCCAGCGTTTCGAACCTATCTCGTCCATGCTCAGTCGCAGGAACCGCGGGAGCCGTTTTTGACTCTGTCGGACCACGATATCTAATACCGACTAGTGGCGTAGTTGTCGTCTTCTCGCTCTTCATGCTCAGCATCACAAAACCCGAGCAGATCTACCAGCAATTCCTCTCTCAATCAGTGCTATTCAGTCTTGGTGCTACTTTCAGGTGAGTTGGGCACATTTCCATTCCGTGATATTCGTTTGTTTTTTCACCTCGCTGACACTATATGGACACAGCTTCTTTCCTTCGATGGGTCTTATGGCCCACTGGTTCAAGCACAAGGTTCCTTATGCCATCGGATGTCTTGCTTCTGGCGCAAGTGTGGGCGGAATTGTAGTCCCCATCATGATCTCAAAGTTGATCCCCCGAATAGGTTTTGGTACGTAGCCGTCTCAATCATCCATCACTCATCCAATGCTCAACACACATTCCTCAGGTTGGACCATCCGAATCTTGGCCTTCATTACTCTCGCGTGTTTTGCCGTCGGTACAGTGACTATTAAGCAGCGTAGACCCTCCAAGCCGTTTCCCAAATCTGTGTCGGCGTTATTTGACTTCTCGGCCTTTAGAGATCCATGCTACGTTTTCCTTGTTCTGGGATGCTGGTTCACAGTCTTTGCGGTTTTTAATCCGTTTTTCTATGTTGGGCTCAGTGCTGAGGTCGCCGATCCTGAGTCCAACGTCAACGGGTATTACCTCGCCATCCTCTGTGCAGCGTCGATATTTGGAAGAGTCAGTCCTGGTCTGATTGCTGGGAAATTAGGGAGGTTCGTTCAAAGTATCATTTACTCAACTCACTCAAACGCTCATGCTTTTTCTATCTTTGCAGATTCAACATTTTATACATCTCGACTTCGATATCCTCGATATTAATATTTGCCCTGTGGTACACATCGTTCTCACAAGCCAACTTGATCGCGTTCGCAGCGTTATATGGGATGTTTTCCGGTCCCTTTTTCTCTGTTACGCCCGTGAGTGTTCTTCATTTGATCGATGCTAGCGATTTCATAGTAATTGGTCTACTGCTCTCAAGTCCTGTGTAGCCGAAATATCACCTATCGAACGTGTCGGAGCAAGAATTGGAGGGACGTATGCTTTTATGGCCTCAGCCACGCTTGCTGGCACTCCGATATCAGGGCTATTTATAAAAGAACAGACCAAAGCCAACTTTGACAAACTGATACTATTTTCCGTGAGTTGCGCGTCGGTTTTTTCGGCTTCTTTACAGGTCAATTGACGATTCATATATCATGGTCAGGGTATCATGTCGTTAGTAGGGACAGTGTTGCTCCTTGTTGCGCGCCTCATACGGAAAAGGAATCTTTTTGCGGTGGCATAGGCTAAGCAGGCAATAGGATGAGAGGATATGTATAGTGATTATTCTAATGAAGATATATATGTATACGACGGAATCTACGACAGAACGATATCTTACTCTTAAGGTGAAGTGTTTCTCTAGGTCTAATACTCTAATAAGGAATTCGAAATACATATGATTAAAAAATTCTTCGCTCAATGATCAAGATTTATACTATTGCAAACATACGTCTGTCCCTCAGCATTCGTGAAGCAAAGAGGAGTGCGGCACCAACAAAAGCCATGAGACCCTATATAAGAGATGATGAGAACTCGAGATGCCGCCGACGCCAAGGAAAGCAACGCTCACCGAGAACAAGATGAGATGTTTAAAGTTGGCCTCGGTTTGAGTTCTGATGAACATACCTCCAATAGGAGTACCAGCAAGACAGGCGGAGGCCATAAACGCGTATATCGAACCCAGACGAGCACCAACTTTATCAATTGGAGATATTGAGGCTACGCAAGGCTGAAAAGCACAGGTAAGGGTAAGAGCTTGGGGCTTATCCCACAACGTCAGGGACGCACAGGTATCAAAGTGAAGAAAGGCCCAGCAGCAATACCGTACAACACCACAAATGTCACTAGGTTCGCCTCCGCGAACGAAGTGTACCAGAGGGCAAATATGAGCGCTGCAGAGAGAAAGGTCGACATCCACATGAGGTTGAAGCTTTTGGCAAAAATCCGTCAGAAAATAGCCCTTTCCAAATTAACACGGACTTACCGTCCGACTCGGAAGGCGATCAAACCCGGACTCACTCTACCCACTATTGACGTTGCACATAAGATAGCAAGGTAATATTCATTCAAAGGCGATCCAGGATTAGCCATTTTAGCCGAAAGCCCGACATAAAAAAACGGGTTCCATATGGAAAACACTGCGAACCAAGAGCCCAAAGCGAGGAAGAGGTAACATGGGTCTTTGAAGCCAGCGAAATCCAGAAGTTTGGTGAACTTGGGAAGGGGTTTGGTCGGTCGTCGGGGGTAGATGGTGAGTATGGCGACGAGGTAGCATAGCAGGGATATCAGAGCGATGACACGTATTGTCCATCCTGAATTCAATCAATCTAGAATATCATAAATTGAGAAGAAAGCAAAGCTTACCGAATCCAATACGCGGTATGAGGTTATTGAGCATGATAGGAAATATGATGCCTCCTAAGCTTGCTCCTGAAACCAAGCATCCTACCGCGTAGGGCATCTTCATCTTAAACCAATGTGACATGAGAGCAACGGCTGGAAAGAATCTTCGTACGACAGATTGAGAAAGAGCAACCTAAAATGATGAAAAAAGAACGACCGACCCAAACGTTGCGCCAATACTGAAAAGGACTGACTGGCAGAGAAATTGCTGGTAGATCTTTTGAGGCTGCGTGAACGACAGCAAAAGCAGCGATAGGACCACAATGATTCCACTGGACGGTATGAGGTAACGAGGACCAATAGCATCAAATACTGCTCCAGAAACACCAGCGACTTTTGAAGAGAATCCACGTCAGAGAAAGGAAGACCGAAAGACTCGATAGTTTACGAACAAATATAAAGCATAAACACTTGGAGTGCGCCAATCATAGATATGAGAGTAGGAGAGAAATGGGTGAGGTATTCCGCATTGTAAAAGTCGGAGAAAGCTCCGTATCCGTTTGAGAATCTATGGGAAATAAATGATCGGCGAGTGATACAACAAAACGATTGGCATACCCGAACGTGGTGAAAGCAACCAAGGAGGCACCGAGGACGGTACTCCAAGCTTTGAATCCACCATCCGGAGGGGTATACGGCACTTCGAGAGTGGCAGTAGGATCAGCTCTGTTTCTGTTACTAGTTTTTAGAGCCTCAACATCGTGATATTTCTCTGGATCCGAAACTTTGTTTTGTTGGGGCTCATCGTGATGTATGAGCGTGTCAGAGCTAGCCAAGGGTGTGAAAGGTGGGCGGGAAGTCCGCGCAGGAAGATGGTCTTCTAAATCAGCATGTAGAGTAGAAGAGCTAGCCAAGGGTGTCGAAGACATTTGAACATGGCCACCGTAAGGCATTGTGAGCTTTTAGTGACAAAGGAAGAAACGGAATCGCTGGACGGGAACTTGGGTCTAAGGAAAACGGAGGGCAAAGTCTTTTATGCAAAGGAGATAATAGATACCCAGAGTGGCATTGGAAATTTTGAAGCTCTGATGCTCATCATGCAAACAGGTTTCAACGCAACGCATTGTGCTCTAGATCTGATCATTACGAACGGGACACAGCGGGTGAGCCTGAGAGAGGAGGGTAGTCATTACCTATCTATTCCGAGAGGCATAGTATAAATTCCTCAAGGCCCAAATCACTGCATGCGCACGATGCGAACTGCGGTGTCGAGGTATCCATGAGGTGGCGCTTCATTCTAGTGATATTGAAGGATTCGCATACGCATATCAAAATGGGAGAACGAAGGACAAACACTTTATACACTTTCCAGACGGCTCTAGGAGATGTTTCGGATGTTAGAAAATGGTTCGTTGGTCATAAAATCGAGAACTGACCGAGATTCGACAAGTATATATATACCATTGATTGTATACATTATACTTTTACCTTCCGAGATCCACGCTTCAGCTGTGCTACATGCAAGTTGCAGCCCTGGAAGAGGCCAATATGCTAGACCTTGAAAGCTCACCTTGCTACATCCACAAGATGAATCTCGAGCAGCAGGCTAGGCCCATTCTCGGCGTCGTAAATAAGCGCGCGTTAGTCTGCTCAGTCATATCACTAAGCAGGTGCTTAGTCCGCTCCAGACTCGGCCTGACCTCATCTCCCAAACCAGAGGAGTTAGAGTTACCCACCCGCTCACTTCCATTCTGACACATTAAACCCAAATTTCTTACCCATTTTTCAGACGAAGATTAAGTATATCTTATCTCCTTTTCCCGAAGGAAAAATAACGTAACTTGGTCTCTCGTTATTTCTTCCAGTCGATGTCCTCCAAGGCAGGCAAATCCTCATTGATTTCTGACAGGAATACAATTGTATATCGATACCCCATGACTCTGTCCCGTCGTTAGTGCGAGCAAACTCAATTCTCGAGCCATGCTACATATTGTCCATCTGCATCGATCAATGCCATTATAATATAAACACTAATCGCATTTTCGTCTTTCTTTGTCGCTTTCATTGATGACCCACCCCATCCAGACGTACTCCCTTTCTGGAGGTATTGAATTATCCTTCACCGATAGCGGCCCCCCTCTCGATTCCTCGGACTACACGACTATCGTCCTTCTACACGGCGGTGTATTCAATGCATGTACGTTTTTTTTTTCTTTCACGTTACTCCACCTGATCTCTTATACTCCAGACGGCTTCCACAAGGTTCATGGATACGCTCATAGCCTAAACCTCCGCACCGTTCTTCTGCATCGCAGGGACTACGCTGGATCGACTCCGTATTCGCGCTCAGAGACACAGGAGCTCCAACAGGGAAATGTAATCTTCTGGGAACGATTGAGTGCGCAACTGGGGGAATTTTTGCAAATGTTCGTGCAGAGGGAGGGCATTCCGAAGTTGGTGGTTCGACAAAAGCCCGCGCAGTTGAACGGTCTTAGGAATATGGGGAGTGGTGGCGTAGCCATTCTAGGATGGTCTGGGGGCTGTTTACCGATTGTGTCCTTCCTCGGTGCCATTCGGAATCGAATGATTTCCGAAGAGCTATACAACTTCCTGGAGGACTACATTGGAGATTGTATATTTTACGGTGAGTGATCTCCTATTTTTCCCATCACCAGGCTCACTGTCCTTATGGTAGACCCTTCCTATCACTGCTTCGGATACCCACTGCCTCCAGAAAATCAGAATTACATCCCATGGGAGGATACCAGAATCTCTTCCGAAGAATTCTTACATGCCTTCTCGCAATGGGTCAGCTCGTACTACGATCACCCTTGTTATGATCCCGTCAGCCGAAGCTTACTCACGACAGCTTCTATCAACGATTTCGATGGTCAAAGGCAGAAGAGTGATGAAATATCTGTATCCTCCTGGACAGATGAAGAGATTGCTCGAGGTACCGAGGAAAGACCATCCAAGAATGAAATCTCAACGTGAGTCTGCCATTCTTGATGCGGTCGTTAGTTTTTGATCACCATCTTCTCAAGTTTCCTACCTGAAGTACAGAAAACTCTTCGTGCACTGACCGACCAGGCGCTGTTTGACCAGGATTGCACGAAGACCTGGTTTCCAGATTTAGAAGTAGCCCATATAGGAGGCACTCGAACAAATTGGATGTGTGCTTGGGCGATGATCGAAACAAAGAGACGATATCTTCATCAAGAATCTACTGATCACCGTAGTCGAAGTCAAGGTCAGAACCTGGATTCAAAGATAAGATCTAGAGGTCGTAGGATACGGTTCTTTGACATGGATGGAGCGAATCATCTTGTGGGTAGATCTTATGGCATTCTCCTCTCGTCGGACCACTGCTCTAACAGAAATCGACTTTGTAGGCACATTGGGATCGGGCTGCAGAGTTCTTGCAGCTTGTTGCGGAGTGTATCCGATCCCATTGGTCGAATTAGTTAGACTGTTCGGTCAGCGTAGAGGCTTTTCTGCGACCAACCAAGAAATTCATTCTTTTTGCGATGTGACATGAATCCGAACCAACCCGAGCCATCTGGGTACAAAGGATTTATGACAAACTCGTAACGCGACGACTACACGTGTGAAGAGACTGAAATCTGAGGATCATTCCGTGTCCCTGACCCTCTGGAAGAATAAGTCTCACAGGTGTTGATGCTTCAAGACACTGGGCGATGCCCCAGCGACCCGGAAAGTCCATCAAAAACCACGAGTTTGGGCACGCTCCTTGAGCACGGATATAATATCTCAACTCATAGGATAAGATCATGCAGTCATCAAAAGTAGAGGGCGCGAGACCCCGTTCCTCTTAGTTGTATCACAGGACTGAGAGTAGTTTGCTACTGGTGACTGCCATCGTGTCCGAGTACTTCCTCGAAGTAAATTGTAGCAAGGCAATACAAATGGTGGTCCCTTTCCACGACTTTTGTGCCCCGTTCTCATGTGCATGCAAATACGAGCCTCAGCGAGAACCCTCACCCAACGAGATCGTACTGAATAACGTAGGTGCGACTACTATTACATGATCAAGTCGATTCACCCGGTAGCCGGTGACTACTGCTCTACAATTGAACGACAGAAGGTGTGGTCTGAATTTTCAGGCGATACCTGGAAGAGGGTTAGGTTGAGTGCACATGGCTTGAATAATGAATTTATAACACTACTTTCGAAGCCTTTATGACCATCGTATCGATTCCAGTCAAACTTGTTCCATTTCTTCATTTGCCGAATCACGATACATTCTTTTTTGTGTTTAGTTTTCCAAGCTTGAGTCTGGCACGTCTGTCGAATAACAGAAATCAGCACATACAGATACACTTCATCTGCATATGCTCGGGCCTCGAATACCTGGCTGCAGTAAGGGATAGTTGAGCACAAAGAACATTTCTTCAACGCAGACCCTCCACAAAACGCACAGATTTGGGGAGTGAGTTGGCCCGCACGTACAGTTTCGCTTACAGTAATCAGTGCTTCTAGGCCGAGCGGAAGAATCTATCGGGCACGTTGCTTGTGTGTCAGCCTTCAGGTCTTTGCGTCGTCAGGCAAACTAATCATTACACACCGTGACACTCTTAGGCTCCTCCAATCTGACTCCATCCTGCCCATCAAAGAAATGATGAAAGTCTGCATACATTACGCAGATCGTCGACCCCACCAAGCCTTCTTTTAGCACTTTCGGATAAAGTGTCCTATCGTCAAAATGAAATGAAACGAGAAAAGTTCTGCCGGTAATATCCTTTGCGGTGTACATCGGTCGCATAGGCCATGGTTGTAGTCCGACAATTTCGGCAAGGAGACACCAGTGTCTGCTTGGTCTGCGAGTTAGATTCGTAGAGACAGTATAGTAACTGCTTTCCGATCCAGTAAAGAAAGAATCATGAGGGAGGTCATATAGTGCAGGGAAGAATGTCTATCGGAAGACAGTCAGTATTGATGCGGGAGGTCAAGCGAACTCGTACAGTATCACGAAGATTTGGAAGTCTGAATGACATTTCAAAGGATTCAAGAGCGACGTTGTAGAGGGAGAAAGCAACTATCTTTTCTTTTATACTTCAACCTGCCCCCAAAGGAACCTAATGCAGCACACAGGGAGATTACGCACACCAGTAGGAGTTAGTACATAAAATAACTCGCATCTAGAAGGGCGGATACTTAAACTCTATCTTGATTTAATCTGAGAGTGCAAGTATGGGTGACATTGCGCATCGAATAACCTTGGATAAGTCCTAGTCGCGGATTTTCAATCTACTTACCTGCCCCCGGCACGATAGAGATGGTGAAAGAGAACTCAGATTGGCAGACGACACGGGGCCAGACTCGGACCTTAAAGCAGAATGCGACAAGAATCATTGGGATGCGAGTGTTAAGTTTAACCTCTTCGTACACATCTATGTAAATACAATGCTCCTCAGTGACTAACTCGAATAGATACGTTCAAGACTAATCAGTTTGAACGTACAGGATTACTTTGTTTCGATGCAAGGTAGAATAATAAATGGACGCGTGACGTCACAATGACATGAGGATGTGACATATCGTGAGAGCTACGTGCGTGAGCAGTGGATTCGAACACTCTCAGCAACGACTTCCATGAACTCTCGGGCTTGATCCCAATGTGCCTTCCAAAGGATGCATGAGCTCGGAACGTCAAATGAGAAAGAAAGGCTCACAAGATGATTCGATCCGTCCATGTCAAAAAACCGAATCTTTCGTATCTTAGTAGGCTGACCAGACCGACTAATTTTGTCTTCAGTACTGGTGAATCTTGCTTGAAGATACCTCTTCTTCGTTTCAATTTCTGGCCAGGCGCACACCCAGTTTGATCTTGTGCCTCCAATGTACGACACTCCGACATCTGGGAACCACGTACTCACGCTCGTGCCGTCAAAAAGTGCTCGCTCAGAGAGGAGACGGAGAGTGTTTTGTGCTGGAGGCAGAAATCTACATGAATAGGCGTGTCATAGATAGTGTCTCGTATGTCCTGAGGAGTACACTCACGCTAATACCTCATTATTTGCTGAAGCTCCTTCAAGCCCCTTGGCAATGTCTTCCTCAGTCCAAGAGGAAAACGAAATTTGTTCACTCTTCGATCTGATACCGTCAAGGTCGTATATACTCGCCGTCGAGGGCAGACTCTGACCTACAACGTCGTAACAAGGATGATCGTAGTACGAGCTCACCCATTCCGCAACGACCTGAGGAAGATCTTCTTTCGATACTGTTGGGTCGTCCCAGGGAATGTAATTTCGGCTGTCTGAAGGGGGAGTATATCCGAAACTGAAATAGGTTGGATCTACGTCCGATGAGGTTTGACCACTGTTCAAGCGGAGGGGATTGAGATTGCTGACCATAGATTAAACAACTCCTGACGTATTCCTGCAGACCCTTATACAGGTCGTCCGGAATAAATGGATTCTGAATTGCACCAAGCAGCGATAACACCGTGGAACATCCAGCAGACCATCCAAAGATAGCCACACCCCCGTTTCCTTCTCCATTCGTGTTAGCGAAATTTGTGTGTAATATATGGGCGGTATCCTGTAAAGGTGATTTTCGTCGGGTCAACTTTGGAATTTTCTCTCGCTTGATAAAGATCCCCAAGAATTCCGCGAGCTGTGCACTCAATCGTTCCCAAAATACCACACTTCCCTCCTTAAGTTCCTCTATTTCTGTGCCAGAATACGGGGTCGATCCAGCATAGTCTCTACGATGTAGGAGTACAGTGCGGAGGTTCAGAGCGTGGGCGTGGGCGTGAACTTTGTGAAACTGATCTATGGAGAAGAGGAAAGGATTAGATAAGATAAGAAGAGTCCATGATATGAGTCCACGGGATACAAACATGCATTGAAGATTCCACCATGTAAGAAGAAGACAGTAGTGTAGCTGACAGAGTCGGGAGGTGCCCCACTGTCGGTGAAAGACAACTCAATCCCTTCAGACAGGCTGTAAGTCTGGATTTGCAAGGAAGGCATATTGTCGAAACTGGAATAAGTGAAAATATATGATTATACGAAGATACACGATACAAACGGTACCAGTTTTATACTGTAGTTCAATGACATATACTGTTTAGTACTAGCTCCCACTGGTTATACTATGCCAAACTGAATGACGTGCAAGACTGTCATCGTGGGACGTTAGGCTGGGAGGTTGACGATTATGACAAAAGCGCCTAGTTTGATTGAAGGGTAGTACACGATAGAGGGGGAGGATCAAGTCAATTCTCTACCCAAAAGAATGATTAAAAGACTTTTTGCAACCGGGAAAGGTCCCACTTGCTCCCATTCACAATGGGACTTTCTAGGCTTTCGGACCGCTTGACTCCTCCCTCCGAGCTCGGTAGTCGATTTGATCCCCACAAGGGTTAGCACTGGAAGGGTGTGTGATGCTCATTGAAATAATCTCTCAGCCGAGATTCGTTCTGTTCTCCAGCCAATTTTTAGACTAAATATCTCAATGAGTTGTCAATCAAATTCATTTCTGCGATAGCAAGTGTTACAACACCGCGGACAAGATTATAGCACACGAAGAAGGATATGTACATACTTGATGCAAAAGGCCCCTTTCCGCTGTGGAGCGAGTTGCATTTACTTATTAGTCTGTCCAAAGAAACATGAGTATCTGTATCACCTTGAAGTACACGAGTAACGGACAGCGATAACCTCCTCTTGTCGTGCGGATGCTCATGGTCAAGTCTTTTGATTTTCGCGGTCCTTCCCTGAGATCGCGCTCCAAGAACGGGCAAAAGACGTGCAGCACCTATAGGACAAAAGCCAGTCTGACAGCTACAGTGTGAGACGCGAAAAAGGTACTGATACTAATGTGAATACGAGCAGCAATATCTTCTCGTAACACATGGTATAACATCCAGAGAGAGAATCTCACTGCCAGATCCTACGCTTTCTCATAAAACTGTCCTGTAGACTGTTTACGACAAGTGGATGAAAGATTAAGCATGGCAGGCGAATGTGACAGATCGCACGCACCTTGCATAGCCGGGTGCCTGTCTTCGCATCGTTCTCTGTTACTATCCTATCATACTTTCCATATCCTCAACACTTTAGTGATGGTCTGAGAGTGTTATGAGGCCCGCTTAGAGCTGTTTCTATAAAGTGTCTATTGTGGGACATTGTAACAGATATCTGGTGAAGGATAGAGAGCAGGCATGAATCCATGATGATGGGAGCGAGTTCCACCAATGAAGCAGCTGTACAACATCAAATGAGTGAAGAGTGCTGGGTGTTGTCCATTTCTAGTAAGTATGAAGGTTGTGTCCAGCTTTTGTAATTTAGCACATTCAATATGGGAGGAAATGACGGGATGTGCATCGGGAAATTGGCGGAATCGTTGTATAGCCTTGTATCGATTATGGTAATGTTCTAATCTTGCCAGTGCTTGCATCACCACGATTGGTTACAATGGCTCCACAGCATTGTGTGGCTCTTGTGTGCTGCCTCCGATATTATGAGTAGTTATGTGGGATTGTAGCTTCAGTGCAATTGGGGTATGATGCTGTTACAATCATGCGCACCGGTCGTACACATTGCACGGAACATCTCGTATCAAACTCACGCTACTCGTCAAACAGAACACTTCACACCAAACACATTGTCGTCGATACTGTTAGGAGCGTGCAGATCAAGTGGACCTTATACCGTTATTGACAGTATCCTCGCTACGCTGCGCGGTCCGTGTTGAGTTTGTTTGAGATCAAGATAGTATCGAGTGAAGGTCAACGGGGTCAAACGAGGTATGAGAGTGATAAGAGCAAGTGTTATGTGATTGTTGGGAGTCGTACCAATTCGATATTAAAAACTAAGGCTTCTACCTATGACCGCAAGTCTTATATGCTAAGTTCGCTATCTCCGGTATTGCTACAGAATATCCTAAAGTAGTTATGACAAATCGGAAGTAGAGATAATGAGTGTGGATAGGAAGACAGTGGACTAATGGGGAGAGGAAGGTGGTATGGTGTATAGCCCATCCAAAGGAGGGGCGACGGGATAAGGAGGATAGGTGGATGATTATCACGGAAGTAGATTACCTGATCCATGTCATCAGTACGTTGCATTGATGACGGACTTGATCATGTACGGTTGACTGCATTGGTGCGAAGCGCTACGCGCGATGCGTACGACCGATGCGCATGATCATAACAGTATCCCCCAATTAGGCTTTTGCCCTCGAAAGCCATACCTGACTATTCCAATCTAAAGTTGAAAAAGTCCGGGAGTATCGAATGGCAAATGGATGTTGTGTCGTGAGGGTGAAGTCATGTGATGTTGGTTTTCAAATCGTCGCGTGCGATTACATCAGCTAGCACATATAAGAACCCTGGGAAAGTTGAACTTCAACATTTTCTTCTTTCTGAATGTCCACTGCATCATCTCCAACACGTCCAGCCCATTCCCCCACTCCGGTCCTCAACGAAGAGGATGCAGAATTACAAGCATTTCTTGCGGCCGCACAGCGCGAGGCTCAAGAGAAGTGGAGGAGGCTGCGCAAAGAAAAGGCATCAGGAAACGTCGTTGATGAGCGGAAGGTTGTTGGGGAAAAAGAGGTTGTTGAGGAGGATGTTGATGATGTAGTTGCGGGAGAAAAAGAGGTCATTCTGAAGGTGGAACCAAGGCCTCGGAAGGTTGCTATCAAGATGGTAGCGGGGATGCCTCGTAGTCGCGAGGTCATTCCAGTAAGTCTTTAGCCCAGTATTCTTGAAGTTCACTGATGTCGTGACAACCAAGTACTTACATCATTTTCTTTCTTTCATTTTCACATGCTCTAGTAACCACATGACCGTGTTCATTACTCATCATTCATCTGACCACTCACTCTTGCGCTGTCATTAGTTTATTGTTCTTTTCTTGCTTCTCATTCATTCTTCACTATTCCACTCTCGCGCTCTTGTTCTTTGTTCCTTGTTCTTTTACCCTTGTCCCTTTACCTTGGTTCCTATTGTTTCAGACTCGTATATATAGTACAGTAGACAGCTACCAGTTCCCTATCTCGACCTCTTGGTCTTTGGGAACTAGGTTCGTGTTTGTATATTCGTTTACACTCAATATTGACTTGGTCTTTGGGAACTAGCTTGCCTTATTTGACCCTCGTGATTGGCCCTTCGTGCTATCACTGTCGCTGAGATCACTTCTCCTTTCTGCCTTTGTGTGTTGAGCGTTACTCACACTCAGGTTTGTGCTTGTGCTGTGCTTTCGATCACTTCCCGTCGTCGCTTCCGCCTGCGTCGCGACATTAGGTCGAGATCATCTACTTGTACCATCAGCTCTACCACTGATCTTACGAGGAGTGGAAATCGGAATCCACCGATTCTCCACCTGATACTGCCACCACGCCGACTTTCGGAGTTAACTCTGACTGTTCAGAAAACTACCACGCATTTGACACTGTAGAACATTTTGACGTTCACTGGGCAACTGAAGACGAAGACAACTTACATTGGGAACCTTGTGACGAAAATCCCTGTCCCAATCGTTACTCACTACCAATTGAACAAGACTACGACTCAACTGGTCGTCACATCCGTATCTCACGACCCGCTACTCCAGTAGTACCTGAACCTACTGCAGCCTTTCTTAGAGTAGGACGATCTTCGAATCCTAGCTCCCGTGCTTCTCCCGCATTAGTACCCACCACTATCGCGGCACTTTCATCCGAATCCGAATCAGAACCCGAACCAATATTTGAATCAGAATCAGAAATTGAACTTGACCCCACTTCCGAAATGTCACAAAACTTCTCCCTCCAAGATCTAGGAAATCTGATTGGACAGCTTGCTCGTCAGCAGTCAGAGCTCCAGACAGTAGTATCTAGCATGGTGGGTAACATCAGCACTAACAAAGGGATTAGCAAACCGCAACCCTACGATGGGAAAAGAAGCGATGATGCTCGTCGCTTCATAGCTGCATTTGAGCTATGGGCCAATGGGGTACAAACACTGCGCACAAATGAGGGGGAACACATCAAATCTGCGATTTCGTTCCTTGAAGGTGATGCGGCAATCTGGGCTACCCCAGTTTCCAAAAACATCAGCCAGGTAGCCAGTGGTGCCGTCGACACTCTTGTCTACCCCACCTGGCAGGTGTTCAAGGATGCCTTCAAAGCCCGTTTCGAGACAGTAAACCCAGTGGTAGATGCCAAGGATGCCTTAAAAACCCTGTTCCAAGGAAAGACTACCGTAGCCGCTTATGCCGCGTCCTTTAAACAGTACTCTAGTCGTACGGGATATTCCGATCCAGATCTTCGAGATCGATTCTATCAACACCTGGCAGCACGCATCAAAGATGGGCTTGTCAACTCAGCAGCGGATACAGACACACTGGATAAATTGATCAAAGAATCCATCCGGATCGATAATAGACAAATCGAGCGTGCGCGAGAGAAGGGGCAAACCCTGGTAAACTACTCCTCCACCCACAATACAGGGTCCTTCCACCCTACTCCCTTTACCCCGGCCCGAGATCCATTTGCCATGGACGTGGATGCCACTAACACGGGTCGATCGGTGGAGGAATATCGAAGGTTCATGACAGGGAAATGCTATGGATGCGGATCCAAGAACCATCGAAAAGCGGATGGACACCACGAACGGGACATCTGTAGCCACTGTGGACTCACAGGACACATAGCTGCAGTCTGTCGAAGGAAGTTCATGGGTCTCTCTAGACCGAATACAGTTCGTACTGCTGCTTCCACCTCTATGATTGCCGAACCCACCACCTCTATCGCTGCTACACCTGCCCCACTGCCTGACTTTTCCTCAATTCTACAACAGTTAACGGACAACCAGAAAGCGTTGGCGGACCAAATCTCAGAGCTCCGGCAGAATTTTTAAAGTGGGAACCTGACTCGGCTGCTGCCGGGTTCCCCAAACTGTACTCTAATTATGATTCTATCTCCTCATGTATCCTCGGTTCCACTCAATTCAGCGATGTTTCCCATTTTCGCGTACCGATTAAGCTACAAGGTAGATTCAAGAGTACAAGCAACGCAGCGATGATAGACTCTGGAGCCACAGGTCTATTCCTCCACCAACGTTTCGTGGATAGACACCACATCCACACTCGCCCCCTCCCTCACCCGATCACGCTTTATAACATCGATGGAACCCTCAATAACGCCGGTAAAATCACACACTCTGCACGACTCCTCTCCACGGTAGACGAAAATCAACCTCAACTTCTTGAATATCTGGTCACCAACCTGGGGTCCGAAGATATTATCCTGGGACTTCCCTGGCTTCGGAAGGTCAACCCTGATATAGACTGGAGGAAAGGACGGCTGACACCACTAACCACCAAACCGCCGACCATGACTATTGAGGAGATCCCCGAATTAAAGGAAGGTAATATCGGAGGAACAACAGAGGGACTTCTGGAGATCAACCCGCAACACGTTCCTCTGCCACCATTACCTACAGACGAGCTCGAGGAACCGGTGGAAACTCCTGAATATGAGGAAGGCACACCCTTGTATCGACTGGTTGGTAATCGGAAGAGGAGGAGGGCATTGTTACGTGCAGGTATTATTGGTCACACGTCGGAAGAACTTTGGTGTGCAGCTGGATATACTTACTCCCAACAACTGGCCGAAGCAGCGAATAAGGATAAACCACAAAAGACTTTCGAGGAGATGGTACCCTCTATCTATCAGAAACATGCTAAAGTCTTTTCAGAAAAGGAATCCGAACGCTTACCAGAACACAAACCCTGGGACCACGCTATTGACTTGAAACCTGATGCACCGGAAACCTTGCGCACCAAAATTTATCCGATGTCGCCCAATGAACAGGAGGAACTAGACCGATTCTTGGAAGAAAACCTACGGAAGGGGTATATCCGTCCCTCCAAATCTCCACTAGCATCTCCAGTCTTCTTCGTAAAAAAAAAGGACGGGAAACTTCGCTTCGTACAGGACTACCGACGGTTGAATGAATACACTATCAAAAACCGATACCCCCTCCCTCTAGTCACTGACATCATCAGCCGCTTACGAAAATCAAAGATATTTACCAAGTTCGACGTACGCTGGGGATACAACAATGTGCGGGTGAAGGAAGGACATGAGTGGAAGGGAGCGTTTGCAACTAACCGAGGACTCTTCGAACCCTTGGTCATGTTCTTTGGCCTAACAAACTCGCCCGCTACGTTTCAAGCCCTCATGAACTCAATTTTCGCTGATTTGATTGCCTCAGGAAAGGTGGCTGTATATCTAGATGATATTCTCATCTTCACCGAAACCCTAGAAGAACACAGAACCGTGGTTCACGAAGTTCTCACCCGCCTGGCTCAACATGACCTCTATTTACGACCCGAAAAATGCGAGTTCGAACAAACGTCCATTGAATACCTGGGACTTGTCATCAGTGAAGGGGAGGTACGGATGGACCCAGTAAAGATTGAAGCGGTGAAAAACTGGCCAGTCCCTACTTCACTCCGCGACCTTCGAGGTTTCTTGGGCTTTGCTAACTTCTATCGACGGTTCATTGAAGGATTTGCGAAGAAAGCGCGACCACTTAACGACCTCACACGGAAAGACATCAAATGGCAATGGGGAACGGCACAGCAGGAAGCATTCGAATCATTAAGGGACTCCTTCACCTCAGCCCCGATTCTGGTCTTATGGGACCCAGGAAAGCTGACGCGGATTGAAGTAGATGCCTCGGGATTCGCTTCAGGGGGTACACTGATGCAACTACAGGATGATGGACTTTGGCACCCGGTCGCATTCCGATCCGCATCCTTGAACCCAGCGGAACGGAACTATGAAATCTACGACAGGGAAATGCTTGCCATTATCGAAGCACTCAAGGATTGGAGGCACTATTTAGAAGGCTCACCCGAACCATTCGAAATCATCACCGACCACCAAAACCTGGAGTTCTGGAGGACAGCACAAGATCTTAGTCGTCGACAAGCAAGATGGGCCCTCTGGCTTTCCCGATTCGACTTTCGGCTCACACACCGCCCCGGGAAAGCGAACACACAAGCCGATGCTCTCTCACGGATGCCACAACATCAGGTAATCGATGCGGAAGACAACAAGGAGCAAATGGTGCTCCAACCAAAACACTTTATCAATGCGGCGCACATGGTACTATTCCAAAACCCCCTACTTGAACGGATCCAGGAGGTTAGCGAACGGGAGGCAGAGGTATTGGATGGATTAAAGAGCCTGAAGGGACCACGAGTGCTGACGGGGGGATTGGATGAGTGGAAAGAGGACAATGGTTTGGTGTACTATCGAAACAAGGTATACGTACCGCCCAACCCGGAGCTCCGGAAAGCGGTACTGGTACAATGTCACGATTCACCTACAGCTGGACACCCGGGGATGCATGGTACGTTAGAACTTGTTAGCAGGCAATACTGGTGGCCGGGGATGCGGTCATTTGTGGACAAATATGTAGAAGGATGTGACCTCTGTCAACGGAAGCGACTCAATCCACACCACTCCTCTCCGCTTCAGCCTCTTCCTGTTCCGGATGGTCCATGGCAGGATATTGGCGTAGATCTCATCGGAGAGCTCCCCATGACCCAGGACGGCCATAATGCTGTAATAACCTTCGTTGACCATTATACCAAGATGATCCACTGCTTCCCAACCACAACAGAAATCACTGCTGATGGCGTAGCCGACTTCTTCTACCGCGAAATATTCCGACTTCATGGTCTTCCTCGACGGTTCATTTCTGACAGAGGCCCCCAATTCGCGGCAGATGTAATGCGGCAACTCTTGAAACGACTCGGGGTAGAATCAGCACTCACAACAGCATACCATCCTGAAACCAACGGTCAAACGGAAAGAGCAAACCAGGAGATCGAACGATACATTCGCATGTATATCAGCCGACGACAAGATGATTGGGATCAACTATTACCTACCGCTGAGTTTGTTATCAACTCTCGAATTCACTCCGCTCACGATCATTCTCCATTCGAAACCCTCTATGGATACACCCCCGAGTTTACAATTCCAATCCAAGTTTGGAACAAGTACCCAACAATTGATCAGCGGTTAACGTTGCTACAGCATGCCCGGGAGGATGCGGAGGCAGCTCTTAGGATGAGTAAGGAGCGTATTAAGGGAGACGACACAAGGGAGGTTCAGACATTCACAGTTGGACAACCGGTATGGCTATCGCTACAAAACCTAAAGATTCGACAGAAAAATCAAAAACTTGGGAGTCGACGACTTGGGCCATTTGAAGTAGCAGAAAAGACCGGACCTCTGACATATCGCCTGTCGCGACGTAGGCAGAAGCGACGAAGGGAAGCGATCAACGGCACAAGCACGAGCACAAACCTGAGTGTGAGTAACGCTCAACACACAAAGGCTAAAGGAATAAATGATCTCAGCGACTGTGATAGCACGAGGGGCCAATCACAAGGGTCAGATAAGGCAAGCTAGTTCCCAAAGACCAAGTCAATATTGAGTGTAAACAAAGATACAAACACGAACCTAGTTCCCAAAGACCAAGAGGTCGAGATAGGGAACTGGTAGCTGTCTACTGTACTATATATACGAGTCTGAAACAATAGGAACCCAGGTAAAGGGACAAGGGTAAAAGAACAAAGAACAATAGATATCAAAGAACAAGAACGCGAGAGTGAAATACTGGAAAGCGAATGAGAAGCAAGGGAAGAACAATAAACTAATGACAGCGCGGGAGTGAGTGGTCATCTGAGCGATGAGTAACGAACGCGGTCATGTGGTTACTAAAGCATGTGAAAATAAGAAAGAAAATGATATAGGTACTTAGTTGTCACGACATTACCCCCCTTCTACAGTCGATGTCCCAGCGACCAGCTCCGTAAGGTTTTCATAGGCTTGCCAGGGCAGCGAATTAAAAATGGCTGCTGAGATTTTCCGTGGTGCATTGGGGTGTGTCCGATAAAAGTCTGCAATTTCTTCGTCACTTGATCCCTTCACATTCTCCTCATTTTCCCAACTGTCCTGTCCTTCATCATAACCCTTCCATCGTACCAAAAATTGTAGCTTCTTCCATCGCCCATAGAACCTACTGTCCAAAATTTTGTCCACCTCATAGAACTCTTCCCCCTCCACGATCTCCGGATCCGGTGGTGGTGGCCTAACTCCATTAACCTCGTTCCCTTTCCATGGCGATAGTCGATTAACATGGATGTTGTCGTGAATCTTCATCCAAGTTGGTAGGTTAAGGCGATATGTCAGAGGTCCAGTCTTTTCTGCTACTTCGAATGGCCCGAGTCGCCGACTCCCAAGTTTTTGATTTTTCTGTCGAATCTTTAGGTTTTGTAGCGATAGCCATACCGGTTGTCCAACTGTGAATGTCTGAACCTCCCTTGTGTCGTCTCCCTTAATACGCTCCTTACTCATCCTAAGAGCTGCCTCCGCATCCTCCCGGGCATGCTGCAGCAACGTCAACCGCTGATCAATTGTTGGGTACTTGTTCCAAACTTGGATTGGAATCGTAAACTCGGGGGTGTATCCATAGAGGGTTTCAAATGGAGAATGATCGTGAGCAGAGTGAATTCGAGAGTTGATAACAAACTCAGCGGTAGGTAGTAGTTGATCCCAATCATCTTGTCGTCGGCTGATATACATGCGAATGTATCGTTCGATCTCCTGGTTTGCTCGTTCCGTTTGACCGTTGGTTTCAGGATGGTATGCTGTTGTGAGTGCTGATTCTACCCCGAGTCGTTTCAAGAGTTGCCGCATTACATCTGCCGCGAATTGGGGGCCTCTATCAGAAATGAACCGTCGAGGAAGACCATGAAGTCGGAATATTTCGCGGTAGAAGAAGTCGGCTACGCCATCGGCAGTGATTTCTGTTGTGGTTGGGAAGCAGTGGATCATCTTGGTATAATGGTCAACAAAGGTTATTACAGCATTATGTCCGTCCTGGGTCATGGGGAGCTCTCCGATGAGATCTACACCAATATCCTGCCATGGACCGTCTGGAACAGGAAGAGGCTGAAGCGGAGAGGAGTGGTGTGGATTGAGTCGCTTCCGTTGACAGAGGTCACATCCTTCTACATATTTGTCCACAAATGACCGCATCCCCGGCCACCAGTATTGCCTGCTAACAAGTTCTAACGTACCATGCATCCCCGGGTGTCCAGCTGTAGGTGAATCGTGACATTGTACCAGTACCGCTTTCCGGAGCTCCGGGTTGGGTGGTACGTATACCTTGTTTCGATAGTACACCAAACCATTGTCTTCTTTCCACTCATCCAATCCCCCTGTCAGCACTCGTGGTCCCTTCAGGCTCTTTAATCCGTCCAATACCTCCGCCTCTCGTTCGCTAACCTCCCGGATCCGTTCAAGTAGGGGGTTTTGGAATAGTACCATGTGCGCCGCATTGATAAAATGTTTTGGTTGGAGCACCGTTTGCTCCTTGTTGTCTTCCGCATCGATTACCTGATGGTGTGGCATCCGTGAGAGAGCATCGGCTTGTGTGTTCGCTTTCCCAGGGCGGTGTGTGAGCCGAAAGTCGAATCGGGAAAGCCAGAGGGCCCATCTTGCTTGTCGACGACTAAGATCTTGTGCTGTCCTCCAGAACTCCAGGTTTTGATGGTCGGTGATGATTTCGAATGGTTCGGGTGAGCCTTCTAAATAGTGCCTCCAATCCTTGAGTGCTTCAATAATGGCAAGCATTTCCCTGTCGTAGATTTCATAGTTCCGTTCCGCTGGGTTCAAGGATGCGGATCGGAATGCGACCGGGTGCCAAAGTCCATCATCCTGTAGTTGCAGCAGTGTACCCCCTGAAGCGAATCCCGAGGCGTCTACTTCAATCCGCGTCGGCTTTCCTGGGTCCCATAAGACCAGAATCGGGGCTGAGGTGAAGGAGTCCCTTAATGATTCGAATGCTTCCTGCTGTGCCGTTCCCCATTGCCATTTGATGTCTTTCCGTGTAAGGTCATTAAGTGGTCGCGCTTTCTTTGCAAATCCTTCAATGAATCGTCGATAGAAGTTAGCAAAGCCCAAGAAACCTCGAAGATCACGGAGTGAAGTAGGGACTGGCCAGTTTTTCACCGCTTCAATCTTTACTGGGTCCATCCGTACCTCCCCTTCACTGATGACAAGTCCCAGGTATTCAATAGACGTTTGTTCGAACTCGCATTTTTCGGGTCGTAAATAGAGGTCATGTTGAGCCAGGCGGGTGAGAACTTCGTGAACCACGGTTCTGTGTTCTTCTAGGGTTTCGGTGAAGATGAGAATATCATCTAGATATACAGCCACCTTTCCTGAGGCAATCAAATCAGCAAAAATTGAGTTCATGAGTGCTTGAAACGTAGCGGGCGAGTTTGTTAGGCCAAAGAACATGACCAAGGGTTCGAAGAGTCCTCGGTTAGTTGCAAACGCTCCCTTCCACTCATGTCCCTCCTTCACCCGCACATTGTTGTATCCCCAGCGTACGTCGAACTTGGTGAATATCTTTGATTTTCGTAAGCGGCTGATGATGTCAGTGACTAGAGGGAGGGGGTATCGGTTTTTGATAGTGTATTCATTCAACCGTCGGTAGTCCTGTACGAAGCGAAGTTTCCCGTCCTTCTTTTTGACGAAGAAGACCGGAGATGCTAGTGGAGATTTGGAGGGGCGAATATACCCTTTCCGTAGGTTTTCTTCCAAGAATCGGTCTAGTTCCTCCTGTTCATTGGGCGACATCGGATAAATTTTGGTGCGCAAGGTTTCCGGTGCATCAGGTTTCAAATCAATAGCGTGGTCCCAGGGCTTGTGTTCTGGTAAGCGTTCGGATTCCTTTTCTGAAAAGACTTTAGCATGTTTCTGATAGACAGAGGGTACCATTTCCTCGAAAGTCTTTTGTGGTTTATCCTTATTCGCTGCTTCGGCCAGTTGTTGGGAGTAAGTATATCCAGCTGCGCACCAAAGTTCTTCCGATGTGTGACCAATGATACCTGCACGCAACAGTGCCCTCCTTCTCTTCCGATTACCAACTAGTCGATACACGGGTGTGCCTTCCTCATATTCAAGAGTTTCCACCGGTTCCTCGAGCTCCTCTGTAGGTGATGGTGGCAGAGGAACGTATTGCGGGTTGATCTCCAGAAGTCCCTCTGTTGTTCCTCCGATATGATCTTCCTTTAATTCGGGGATCTCCTCGATAGTCATGGTCGGCGGTTTGGTGGTTAGTTGCGTCAGCCGTCCTTCCCTCCAGTCTATATCAGGGTTGACCTTCCGAAGCCAGGGAAGTCCCAGGATAATATCCTCGGAGCCCAGGTTGGTGACCAGATATTCAAGAAGTTGAGGTTGATTTTTGTCTACCGTGGAGAGGAGTCGTGCAGAGTGTGTGATTTTACCGGCATTATTGAGGGTTCCGTCGATGTTATAAAGCGTGATCGGGTGAGGGAGGGGGCGAGTGTGGATGTGGTGTCTATCCACGAAACGTTGGTGGAGGAATAGACCTGTGGCTCCAGAGTCTATCATCGCTGCGTTGCTTGTACTCTTGAATCTACCTTGTAGCTTAATCGGTACGCGAAAATGGGAAACATCGCTGAATTGAGTGGAACCGAGGATACATGAGGAGATAGAATCATAAATAGAGTACAATTTGGGGAACCCGGCAGCAGCCGAGTCAGGTTCCCACTTTAAAAATTCTGCCGGAGCTCTGAGATTTGGTCCGCCAACGCTTTCTGGTTGTTCGTTAACTGTTGTAGAATTGAGGAAAAGTCAGGCAGCGGGGTAGGTGTAGCAGCGATAGAGGTGGCGGGTTCGGCAATGATAGAGGTGGCAGCAGCAGTACGAACCGTATTTGGTCTAGAGAGACCCATGAACTTCCTTCGACAGACTGCAGCTATGTGTCCTGTGAGTCCACAGTGGCTACAGATGTCCCGTTCATGGTGTCCGTCCGCTTTTCGATGGTTCTTGGATCCGCATCCGTAGCATTTCCCCGTCATGAACCTTCGATATTCCTCCGCCGATCGACCCGTATTAGTGGCATCCACATCCATGGCAAATGGATCTCGGGCCGGGGTAAAGGGAGTAGGGTGGAAGGACCCTGTATTGTGGGTGGAGGAGTAGTTTACCAGGGTTTGCCCCTTTTCTCGTGCACGCTCGATTTGTCTGTTATCGATCCGGATGGATTCTTTGATCAATTTATCCAGTGTGTCTGTATCCGCTGCTGAGTTGACAAGCCCATCCTTGATGCGTGCTGCCAGGTGTTGATAGAATCGATCTCGAAGATCTGGATCGGAATATCCTGTACGACTAGAGTACTGTTTAAAGGATGCGGCATAAGCGGCCACGGTAGTCTTTCCTTGGAACAGGGTTTTTAAGGCATCCTTGGCATCTACCACCGGGTTTACTGTCTCAAAACGGGCTTTGAAGGCATCCTTGAACACCTGCCAGGTGGGGTAGACAAGAGTGTCGACGGCACCACTGGCTACCTGGCTGATGTTTTCGGAAACTGGGGTAGCCCAGATTGCCGCATCACCTTCAAGGAACGAAATCGCAGATTTGATGCGTTCCCCCTCATTTGTGCGCAGTGTTTGTACCCCATTGGCCCATAGCTCAAATGCAGCTATGAAGCGACGAGCATCATCGCTTCTTTTCCCATCGTAGGGTTGTGGTTTGCTAATCCCTTTGTTAGTGCTGATGTTACCCACCATGCTAGATACTACTGTCTGGAGCTCTGACTGCTGACGAGCAAGCTGTCCAATCAGATTTCCAAGATCTTGGAGGGAAAAGTTTTGTGACATTTCGGAAGTGGGGTCAAGTTCGATTTCTGATTCTGATTCAAATATTGGTTCGGGTTCTGATTCGGATTCGGATGAAAGTGCCGCGATAGTGGTGGGTACTAATGCGGGAGAAGCACGGGAGCTAGGATTTGAAGATCGTCCTACTCTAAGGAAGGCTGCAGTAGGTTCAGGTACTACTGGAGTAGCGGGTCGTGAAATACGGATGTGACGACCAGTTGAATCGTAGTCTCGTTCAATTGGTAGTGAGTATCGATTGGGACAGGGGTTTTCGTCACAAGGTTCCCAATGTAAGTTGTCTTCGTCTTCAGTTGCCCAGTGAACGTCAAAACGTTCTACAGTGTCGAATGCGTGGTAGTTTTCTGAACAGTCAGAGTTAACTCCGAAAGTCGGCGTGGTGGCAGTATCAGGTGGAGAATCGGTGGACTCCGATTTCCACTCCTCGTAAGATCAGTGGTAGGGCTGATGGTACGAGTAAAAGATCTCGACCTAATGTCGCGACGTAGGCAGAAGCGACGAAGGGAAGCGATCAACGGCACAAGCACGAGCACAAACCTGAGTGTGAGTAACGCTCAACACACAAAGGCTAAAGGAATAAATGATCTCAGCGACTGTGATAGCACGAGGGGCCAATCACAAGGGTCAGATAAGGCAAGCTAGTTCCCAAAGACCAAGTCAATATTGAGTGTAAACAAAGATACAAACACGAACCTAGTTCCCAAAGACCAAGAGGTCGAGATAGGGAACTGGTAGCTGTCTACTGTACTATATATACGAGTCTGAAACAATAGGAACCCAGGTAAAGGGACAAGGGTAAAAGAACAAAGAACAATAGATATCAAAGAACAAGAACGCGAGAGTGAAATACTGGAAAGCGAATGAGAAGCAAGGGAAGAACAATAAACTAATGACAGCGCGGGAGTGAGTGGTCATCTGAGCGATGAGTAACGAACGCGGTCATGTGGTTACTAAAGCATGTGAAAATAAGAAAGAAAATGATATAGGTACTTAGTTGTCACGACATCGCCTTAACCTACCAACTTGGATGAAGATCCACGACAACATCCATGTTAATCGACTATCACCATGGAAAGGGAACGAGGTTAATGGAGTTAGGCCACCACCACCGGATCCAGAGATCGTTGAGGGGGAAGAGTTCTATGAGGTGGACAAAATTTTGGACAGTAGGTTTTATGGGCGATGGAAGAAACTACAATTTTTGGTACGATGGAAGGGTTACGATGAGGGACAGGACAGTTGGGAAAATGAGGAGAATGTGAAGGGATCAAGTGACGAAGAAATTGCAGACTTTTATCGGACACACCCCAATGCGCCACGGAAGATCTCGGCGGCCATCTTTAATTCGCTGCCCTGGCAAGCCTATGAAAACCTTACGGAGCTGGTCACTGGGACATCGACTGTAGAAGGGGGATAATGTCGTGACAACCAAGTACTTACATCATTTTCTTTCTTTCATTTTCACATGCTCTAGTAACCACATGACCATGTTCATTACTCATCATTCATCTGACCACTCACTCTCGCGCTGTCATTAGTTTATTGTTCTTTTCTTGCTTCTCATTCGTTCTTCACTATTCCACTCTCGCGCTCTTGTTCTTTGTTCCTTGTTCTTTTACCCTTGTCCCTTTACCTTGGTTCCTATTGTTTCAGACTCGTATATATAGTACAGTAGACAGCTACCAGTTCCCTATCTCGACCTCTTGGTCTTTGGGAACTAGGTTCGTGTTTGTATATTCGTTTACACTCAATATTGACTTGGTCTTTGGGAACTAGCTTGCCTTATTTGACCCTTGTGATTGGCCCTTCGTGCTATCACTGTCGCTGAGATCACTTCTCCTTTCTGCCTTTGTGTGTTGAGCGTTACTCACACTCAGGTTTGTGCTTGTGCTGTGCTTTCGATCACTTCCCGTCGTCGCTTCCGCCTGCGTCGCGACAACTGACCAATGTAGATAATTTCGATTCCTAAGAAATGTCGTATTGCCGTAGTGTCGGAAGTTGCGGAGTTGAGCAGGAAGAGGCATAAGGGGGCCTCGGTGAGTTGCAAAGGCTCTTCCTGTGTTTCATATTAACATTCTATCCTAGGCTGCAATTATCATCGACTCGGATTCGGATTCTCTTCCCATTCCCTTCCCGAATCCTTGCGAACGTTGCCTTCTGTCACAAAGAGGTGATGACGGTGACAAGACTGAGCAGAAGCTTAGATGGAAGCAGACAAATACTGATCCCAACGACAAAGTTATATTCATAATAAATACTGAGAAGTAAGTAAAGACATACCTGATCCCAACGACAAAGAGGTCAAGATAAGGGATCAGGTTGTGGGGGCTGGCTTATATATACAAAGGTAAGGTACGGGAACCATGATGTCATACTGTATAGTTCAGGAACGAGGAATGGAACGGAATGGACTGGAAGGTTCCGGATCGATTATGATAGGTAACAGTGATGGAATGATGTATTGTAAAGAAAAGGAAAATAATAGGGGCGGCTCACTTCATGACATTACCCCCCTCCTTATGACCATTGTCCTCGATGGTCAAGCCTTTGCCGCCTGGGGGTGTTTCTTGTGGAATTTTCGGACAGTAGCCGGCGCATGTTCCAAATTTTGAGCCGGTTCCCATGAATTATGCCCTGCATTGTAACCCTTCCACTTCACCAAATACTCTAACTTCTTCCATCTAACCCGACTATCAAAGATCTCCTCTACGTCATACTCCAGTTTGTCTTCATCCTTTAGGTACACTGGTTCTGGTGGTGTCGCAATCTGGCCATTGACAATGTTCCCCCTCCATGGGTATAGCTTGTCAACATGGAAAACAGGATGTGTTATGATCATGCACGGGTCGTAGGGATAAGTTGGAGCGCGGACTATAAGTCTGCGGGATAAAAGACCGAACACCGAGACAAGTCCCGGTGAGGGTTAGTGAACCTACGGAGAGGTAGTCGGACGTTGACGCTACTATGAATAGCGTCCCCAACACGCCGCTGTCCGAAAGTGAAGTTGAAGGTAATTCTGATCGCGGGAGAAACTCACACAATCATACTTAGGGTGAGGTTTGAGATTAACTCTATTTGATACACTGTTGAAGTGCGCTATCAAAGTCGATATTTAAACTAAGGACCAACTATTCTACTCTTGTAGCTTTATACTGTAGTCGCTACCTAAGGGTCGCTAAGCGATAGTATCCTAGAATAGTATGGTCGAACATGTGGAAGATAAAAGGGGAAAGTATAAAGGAAATGATATAAAAGGATATATAAGAAGTCGGCTAAGTGTGAGGGATATAAAAGCAAAGTGTAACAGGATCACGGAGGTAAGCTCCGCGACGGAAGAAAATAGTAAAGTCAAATACCGGGGAACGATCGTCGAGCCCGCAGGAGTTGAACTTGGCATGGTCGTAACAGGATGGACATGGTCCAGGGACAACGGTAAGTCCAGCCAATAGTCAAGGGGTCCAACTTTGTCCAAGATCGTGTATGGTCCAAGCTGTCGATCCCCCAGCTTCTCGCTGGAGAGTTGGAGCTTAATGTCCTCTGCACTCAGCCAAACCTGGTCTCCCACCAGAAATTGGTGTGCTTTTTGTTTTCCCCTCTCGTAGCTTTCCTTTTGCCATCTTTTCCCTAGGTGTAGAGCCACACCGGCATCCTGTCGTGCATCCCGAAGTATTTGGATACGGTCGTCCACTGCTGGAATCCCACTACGTTGACCCACCAGAATATTGAATAGAGGCAGATAACCATATGTAAGCTCGAACGGGGACATCCCCAGGGCTGAATGGGTGCGGGAGTTGATCACAAACTCCGCCATTGGTAAATGCTCTGCCCAGTTATCTTGATGTCGTCCCACGTACAGCCTGAGGTATTTCTCAACTTCCTGATTCGCCCGTTCAGTCTGTCCGTTCGCTTGCAGATGGTAGCCCGAGGTGAGATTAGACTTGATTCCCAGCCGAGCGAGCAGGGATCGCATCAATTTCGCTGCAAATTGGGGTCCTTGGTCTGAGACAAAGCAGAGGGGGAGTCCATGAAGGCAAAAAATTTTGCAGTAGTAGATGTCAGCGACACCTTCCGCTGTGACTGCGGTTGTACAGGGGATGGCATGGATTTGCTTGCCATAAAGGTCAGTGCAAACTAGGATGGCGTCGTAACCTTGCGACCAGGGCAGTTGTGTGATCAGATCCACTCCCACCTCTTCCCACAAGCCCGCAGGCACCTCCAGGGGTTGTGTTACCGCTCGAGGGTGTCTCTGTATCTTCTTCCTCGCACAAATCTCGCATCCCGCAACGTACTTCTCCACAAAAGAACGTAAGGTGGGCCACCAAAAATGTGTGCTCACCAGGTCGAGGGTACCATGAAGTCCTGGATGGCCTGCCGTGGAGTTGTCGTGGCATTGTTGTAGCACTTCGGTTTGCAGGTTCTTGACCGGTGGAACGTACACCCTCTCGATGATAGACCAATCCATCATCCTCTTCCCATTCCGCGATTCCATTGGCCAAGTGTTGAAGGCCATTCCTCCGCAGCTCTTCTAACCCTTCCAGTACCTCCGCCTCCCTCTGCAATGCCTTCCAGATTCGGTCCTCTAGCAGGTTCTGTAGTGAGTTTGCTGCAATCTGCACAAAGTGAGCTGGTTTTAGGACCGTTTGTTGTTGGTTGTCTTCGCTGTCCAACACTTGGTGTGTTGCCATACAGGAAAGGGTGTCAGCCTGTGTGTTTGTTTTCCCTGGGCGGTAAATAAGCTGAAAATCAAACTGGGATAGCCATAGTGCCCATCGTGCTTGCCATCGACTTAGGTCCTGAGCGGAGCGCCAGAACTCTAGGTTTGCATGGTCGGTGATGATCTCAAAGGGTTGTGGTAACCCTTCCAAGAATCTTCTCCAGTCCTTCAGTGCTTCGATGATAGCAAGCATCTCTCGGTCATAGATTTTGTAATTCCGCTCCGCTGGTTGCATGGAAGCTGATTGGAACGCCACTGGGTGCCACTGACCATTGTCTTGCAGCTGCATTATGGCCCCTCCAGTTGCAAAGCCTGATGCATCCACCTCGAGTCGAGTGAGCCTGTTGGGGTCCCAAAGAGCCAGCACGGGTGCTGAGATGAAAGCTTCCCGGAGTGTATCGAACGCTTGCTATGTCTGCAACCAGTGGTAGTGGGTAACAATTCTTCAGCGTGACCTGGTTGAGTTTCCTGTAATCCTGTACGAAACGGAGTTTACCATCCTTCTTTTTCACAAAGAAGACAGGTGAGGACTGTTAAGGCCGTGCAACCGGAGAGGATACGATCGAGGTTCCGGAGGCTTCGGACGAGGTTCCGAGTGTGGGAACGGTGGCTGTGACACAAGGAGGTACTCGAAAGGGCTACACGGTCCTCGGAAGTGTGATGGGACTTCAGCGAAGCTTTCGGCAACGCTCCCTACACGCTATCTGGGTGTCCCTGCGAAGTGCGAAGAAGAAAGAAGTTCCGGAACGTCGGACAGAACCGATCGATTGATCCGGACGTGACTAAGCGTAATATAGAAGGAGGATAGAAGGTAACTTTTATTTCAAGCTGGGGAAACGATACTAAACAGTGTACTTAAGTAGTAAATTGCCTAATTGTTAAATAAAGAACAATAAGCAATATAAAGGTTTACCCGAGGTGAAATATAAGACAATAAGGGCGTGGGAATCTCGGACAAATACCTTTCGAAGCTGTCCGAAGCTATCGAGAATAGAATCGAAGATACGGAGTTGATAATGAATGCAAAAGCTCCGGAAATGCAAACAAGTCATTCGGTTATCGATCCGGAACTATTCGATTGTTGATTCGGAAGTATTCGATTATTAATCCGGAGGCATTCGACCGGAAGACTGACCGGAAAGGTCCGGCCTAAGTATCAGAATGAATCGACTATCGATTCGATCGGAAGGTTGGTCGATTGGTCTGGCACAGACGTAACAAGGACAGTGGTGACTTTGAGGGTCATATATAACCTTTTTGCAGGTTATCATCCAGGAATCGGTCAAGCTCACCCTGTTCGTTTAGTGACATTGGATATACCTTGGTACACATTGTTTCAGGTGCCCCTGGGATTAGTTCGATGGCATGATCCCATGGCTGATGGTCCGGGAGACGTTCTGAAGCGGTTTCAGAGAATACCTTTTTGAAGTCTCGATAGGGTTCCGGGACCATTTCTTCAAAGGTTTTCACAGGTTTTGCCTTGTGCGCTTGTTCCGCCAACTGTTGGGAGTAGGTGAAACCTGCGGCGCACCAGACCTCTTCTGTTTGTTCCTGTAGGATCCCCGACTTCACCCATGCACGACGGGTTCATCGGTTGGCTCGGATTCGGTGTATGGGTGACTCTTCATCCTCCTGGTCTTCCCTACTCTGTGGAGGTTCGGGGGTGCTAGCTGCCTGGATTGTCTCCTCGGTTTCTTCCTCTTCTGCCCTCTCTTTGACTGTGGCCCACTGCGGCTTGACTGAGAGCCGTCCCTTCTCCCAGTCAATATCTCGGTTGGCCTTTCGTAACCAAGGTAGTCCTAGGATTAGGTCTTCACTGCCCAGATTAGTTACCAGTAGGTCCGTCCATCGTTCTTGCCCGTCAACAGTCAGGGCCAGATGTGCAAAGTGCGTGATCTGCCCTGCCCGGTTGGCAGAACCATCGATGTTGAAGACCCCAATGGGCTTCCTAAGTGGGAACGTCCTCACGTGGTGGCGAGCAACGAATTCTTGGTTCAAAAATAAAGCAGTGGCTCCAGAGTCGATCATGGCCACAGTTGCTATACTGTGATTCCTGCCTATTAGTTTTGCGTTGATTCGGAAATGCAATGAACTGGAATTCAATTCCGAAATGGTAGATATTTTACATGAGGAGAGAGAATCACACGCGGAAGTAGAGTGTATAGCAAATTGGTTAACGGGTGCTCTCGATGCGGCCGAGACGGTCACCCGCTTCAAAAACCCTCCTGAGATCCAGACGCTGAGGCCATGGCATTAGCTCTGTTCAGGAGTTCCTGCAGTTGGGCGATCTGGGTAGAGAGATTGGGGTTGAGTGGAGTTGGCGGAGCGGGAGCGGGAACGGGAACAGGAGCAGAGGCGGCAATTTGGACTGATTCATTTGGGAACAGGGTAAAGGGTATCGAGGATGAAGCAGAGACTTGTTGTCAACGGGGCTGTTGACACTTACCACGGCCTCGCTCTAAACCCGTGAATTTGTCTTGACAGACTGATTCCAGGTGACCTCGTCGACCACAGTAGCGGCATACTGTGTCCTTGTAGGAACAGTTCTTCTTCTCGTGGTTCTGTGCACCACAGCCGTAACATCTGCCTCTCATTTGTGCCATGAAGCTCTCCCTGCTATTCCCACTGGTATGCGTGGCATCAACATCCATAGCATAAGAGTTGGAAGGAGGGGAGGGAGCGTGAGAGGTGCCCAGATTACGGCCTGTCATGGTCGGGTCCTGTAAGAACACGTCCACTGAGATTGCTCGTTGAATTGCCTCCTCCAATGTGGGGGCGATTCCCTGAGCAATGTTGACCAAAATAAGGTTTTGTCAAATCTCAGGATTGAGGCCACTGTGGAAGTGCTCCCTCAGGCCAACATCTGAGAGTCCTGTCCGATCACCGATATCTTTGAACTTCTGGGCAAACCCTGCCACCGTTTGGCCTTTCCCTTGCCTAATGTGTTGGATTGCGTTCTGAGCCTCCATACCTGCATCGATGGATTCAAATCGGAGCGCAAAGGCTTGTACAAAGTCCTCCCATCGTCCGTTGAAAGGCTGTTAGTTCTCACTGAATTGCAGGAGATATGGGGTGGCCCAGTCCGCTGCATTCCCAGAGAAGAACCCCAGGGCTGCCTTAATCAGCTTGGGTTCATTGCCGGCCAAGTCCGGCTGTTCTAATGCCCAGCTTTGGAACTTTGCGACGAAATGGCGTGCTTCTGCACTGCTAGTGCCCTTGAAAAGCTCCCACTTGTTCATGCTCGACTTGGTGGAAACTCAGTAGAGGTTAGCTGTGAGCTGAGTCACCTGTTCGATGAGCTGAGCCATCAGTTGATTTGGGTCAACTGGTGTGGGATTGGACATGATGGATGGTAGTGTGACTGGGGTGGGGGCTTTTATAGGTATGAATAAGGTACCGTCGTCTGAGGTATCTTCTTCACTGATCGAATTGGCTAGGGCGTGCAGGCAGGGCTGAGAACTACAGTCAGACCAGGTGTTATCTTGGAGATGAACGTGAGTCTGGTCCTTGGTGTCAAAGGCGTGCGGATAGTGTTACGAACTGACTCTTTTTCAATTTCTTTTTGTCTATCTTATTTACTTTTATCTTTTCCTTTTCTTTTATTTACATACATTTGACAACCTTGACATTCTCGCAATGTCAACGCATTTCTCTCATGCCTGTCAGACTGTTGACAGACTGTCATTCCCACGCTGTCAACACAACTCTCTCATGTCTGTCAGACTATTGACAGATTGACAGTGTGAGAATTCTCTCATGTCTGTCAACCTTTGACAGATCGTTGTATAGCCTCATAGTTATGACGTGAGATAGTTCCCATGGGTTCATTTCAGAATATGTATATAAGATAGGGCATTTCTTAGAGTAGTCTCTATCTCTGATCTCGTCTATTCTCTTCGGTAGCCAGACAAGAATCAAAGACCTTTCCTCCCTCATTCACTTCGTTTGACTTGACCATCTCGGCTTGCGTGACGCCTGGCTACATCGTATAAAAGCTATTGAGTCGCTGACAGAAGATCAGAGATCCTTATCGACCCACCCGTCATGACCCAAATCTTCGACATTTGGTTGGATACCGGACGTCGCTACGTTGCAAACTTATTCTTTTCATATCATCACTAACAAGCCTATACCTCCTTCGTCTTTCCCCATTGTCCACCTCCTTTTCCATAACTCGTCTGTGTTAAGGCCAGCATTGACCTAGACACTTTGTTAGTATATACCTACATCGAGACACTGTGGTACGGCTCAACCCGTGCTGAGAGGAAAACACTCTCTCTAGTGTGCCTGACTCCTACCAAGGAGTGTAAATCAGGGCTAGTAACAGGATATCGAGTTTCTTCTTCGGAAGATTCGATAGTAGGCGTTGGAGCATAAAGTGTTTTTGTTTCTGACCCAAAAGGCAACGTTGCGCGAGGAGCGAACGTAGACAGCCTTCTGGATTAACACATAAATCGACACGAGCCTCTACCTCTAAGCACCTGCCCCTCCTATCCTGGCGTTCTCGTCAAGACCTCAGGATTTTTCACTTCCATACCCATCTCGCTCTCCCTCTCCCGCATCGCCGGATTCAACCATCCATTTAGGATCACCTACTCCTACTCCTTCATTCGCTACTGAACTTGGCTCAGAAATGTCTGACCCATCCAACCAATCCATGCATGCCAACACCTCCGCTACTACTGCCGCTACCATCACCTCCACCTCCAACACCTCATTCTCCCAAAAAACTATCGTTAAAGAACCTGACGTATTTACAGGAGATACCTCCAAGTTCCGAGCATGGCTCCGAACACTCCTTGCGTACATCCATGACCTGCGAAGGACACAGCAGGTCAAGAACGATAACGAATCCATCAATGTAGCAATGTCCTACATTCGAGGAGGCAGAGCTGATGACTGGGCAGAAGTATACACCAGTGATCACCAGGATGAAGTCGCTGGTGATTGGAACGTAGACTTCGCAGCATTCCTAGAAGAACTAAAGTGCAGTTTTTCTAACGTCTCCCAGAAGAAGGAGGCAATGGATAAGCTGAATCGCATTCAGCAAGGTCATATGAAAGCCGACGACTTTTTCAAGGAGTTTGAACTCCTATTGAAGGAAGCAGGGTACGACAAGAGAAGCGAATATGTTCTTCAGTTGGCTGAAAGAGCAGTCAACCTCAACATCATGAGCGATCTAGTCCGAACGAGGACAGAGGAGTTTGGCAGCTACGACGAGTTAAAGAAACTCGTCACAGCCAATGATCTAATCCGCCGCCGCTACAATGAACAGAAACGCGGACACAACAACATGAGCTGGGGTAACAGCATACAAGGACAAAGTCGTGGTCAAGGATCCACGCAACAAGCCTATGGCAGGCAAGAGCAGAAGAGATGGGAAGGACCTCGAGTGGTAGGATCTACCCCCATAATAGCAAGACGCGATGGGCCCGGGACGACCTTTGGAGGTTCGGGACGACCCATGGACCTGGATCGAGCAAGGGTAAATGGCCTTTGTTTCAACTGTGGCGAAAAAGGCCACATTAGTAGGAACTGCCCAAAGAAGAACAGAGCCGCGGTCCGTAGCGTAGAACTTATGAACTATGATAGCGAGAGAACGGACAACGTTAGTGAAGAAACTAACGTAAATAGTGTAGATGTAGTACCAGGGTTACCAGCTGGTATGGACATGAATTCATTCACCGCGTGGGTGAACAGTATGGGTTTTATAAGAGCTCCCCAGTAGGCATAGGTCTGGCGGAGCGTTCTAATTTAAATACTCCGGACATAGTAGATAGTGGACTAGATTTCACTATTAAGTATGATAATGTAGAAAAACACGCATCTACATTTAATAAACCAACCGAAGTACAAAAACCTATACGATACATACCCAACACAGCAGAATGGACTGCTCAAAGGCTGAAAGAAGAAGATCTCACAAAAGCCGTCATACTTTTAAGGATATGGATGCCTTCCTCGCAAGTAAGAGAAGCTTCAGAGGAAACCGTCATGGAAATACGCGCATTAAACTGGAAAACCGCAGTCGAAGCCATTAAAAGTCTTGCGACAAAGAAAAGCTACGTCCGTGGAACACATGGAAAAAGCTTAAAACTCCCAGTCATTGTCGAAACATTAGAGGACAACCGACAAATAGTTACACAAGGACTAGTCGACAGTGGAGCTACAGGTTCATGCATTGATGCAAACTTTGTTGAACGACATAGGATTCCGACCAAAGACCTACCTATTCGAGTACCTGTCTACAATGCTGATGGAACACTCAATGAGAACGGCTCCATAACCAAATATGCTGAAGTCCGCGTAACCATCGGAGATCATTCGGAACGGATTCAATTTGGTGTTGTTAACCTTGGCGAACAACATATCTTCTTAGGATTGGATTGGTTACGACATCATAATCCAAGTATCGACTGGATTAAATCAGAAGTTACTTTTGACCGATGTCCGACTCGGTGCGGATATAATCCTCACTTTTGGACGCCTGAAGATATTCAAACAAGAGCAGTACTTGAAGACGGCGAGAGACTTTTCGTGTTTGATTGGAATCGATATTTGCAAGAACAGGTAGATTCCAGGAAATGGACAGAGAAGAAGGCGGAAGAAGAAACACGAAAACACTTCGACACTTCCACTCCGTATATAAACAAATACCCGGATGTTTTCAGTCAAAAGGAATTTGATCAATTACCACAACGACGCCCTTGGGATCATGCAATCGAGTTAACACCTGGTTCTAAACCACTCGATTGTAAGATATATCCTTTGAACCCGAAGGAACAAGAAGCATTGGATGCATTCCTTGAAGAAAACATTCGAACCGGACGAATTCGACCCTCGACATCCCCGATGGCCTCACCATTCTTCTTCATCAAAAAGAAAGATGGTACCCTTAGACCAATACAAGACTATCGCAAACTGAATGAAATGACGATTAAAAATTGATATCCACTCCCTCTCATTCAGGAGCTTATTGATCAATTGAAGGGTGCTAAGATATTCACAAAGATGGACATTCGATGGGGATTCAACAATATACGGATTAAAGAAGGTGATGAGTGGAAAGCTGCATTCAGGACCAATCGAGGATTATTTGAACCAACCGTTATGTTCTTTGGACTAACCAATTCCCCGGCGACATTCCAAGGATTCATGAATCATATCCTTCGAGATTTGATAAATGAAGGACACGTCATAGTCTACATGGATGATATACTCGTATTTACAAATGACTTGAAAAGTCATCGCATAATTGTAAATCGAGTCCTCGACATTCTGCGAGAACACAAACTTTTCCTCAAGCCTGAGAAGTGTTCTTTCGAGAAAAAATCCATCGAATACCTTGGAATAATCATTGAGAACGGAACGATTCGAATGGATCCAAAGAAAGTCAAAGCTGTACGAGAATGGTTAACCCCATTGAAGAAACACGATGTCCAACATTTCCTTGGCTTCTGTAACTTCTTCAGGCGATTCATTTGAGGATTTAGCAAAGTTGCCAAGCCATTGACAAAACTTACTGGAAATGCAGTCTGGGAATGGACAGCGACCCAACAGTATGCATTCGACGAACTCAAGCGTCAAATCTGTGAAGAAGTAGTCCTCCTCATTCCCCGAAATCATGGAAAGTTTAGACTTGAAGCTGATTCATCTGACTTTGCAAATGGTGGTTGTCTCTCTCAATTTGTCGATGGAAAATGGTGGCCTGTAGCATTCCGATCTCGTTCACTCAATGAAGTTGAAAGAAACTACGAGATTTATGACAAGGAATTAATGGCGATTATGGACTCACTCGATGATTGGTGTCAATATCTTCTTGGAGCCGAAGAACAGATTGAAATCTTCACAGACCACGCAAACCTACAGTATTTCAAGAAACCCCAAAAGCTAAATCGACGACAAGCTCGATGGGTTCTTGAACTTGGGGAATATAATTTTAATCTAGTCCATCGACCAGGAAAGACAATGACAAAAGTTGACATCCTGTCAAGGATGACAGGTCTTCAGACGGGGGAAAAGGACAACGAGAACATCGTCCTTCTAAAGCCAGAATTTTTCATTCGCGCCCTCAACATCTCCTCACCAGAAGATGTATTCCTGTCGGAAATCCAAAAGAATCGAAACCACGTTGATCGACTCGTGAAGGATAACCTCGATGCCAAAAACCCTGAGTGGAAAGAAACTGAAGGGATTATTGAGTGGAAAGGACGAATCTATGTACCAAAGAACAGAGTACTTAGGTCCAAAATCCTTACTAAGTACCACGATTCACCACTTGCAGGACATCCTGGACAGTACAAAACAGCAGAACTCGTCACTCGTGATTACTGGTGGCCAGGAATTACTCGAGATGCTGGAAAGTATGTGGAAGGTTGCGAGAAGTGTCAAGCGACAAAGTCTCATCGCACTCGACCCATTGGACATCTTCATCCTCACACCGTTCCAACTGAACCTTGGCAAGTAATTGGTACTGACATGATTGGAGAACTTCCTGAATCTGGAGGTTACAATGCGATTGCAATCTTCATCGACCACTTCACAAAGAGACTGAGACTTGTACCAACCCATACCACAGTCACTTCAGAAGGAATGGCGAAGATTTATCGAGATTCCATCTTCTCCACCCATGGACTTCCACACAAGATAGTTCATGATCGAGGACCACAGTATCACTCGAGGTTCATGAAAGAACTCTATCGACTTCTAGGCATTGAAGCAAACTTCACCACAGCGTACCATCCACAGACAAATGGTCAATCGGAACGAACAAACCAAGAGATTGAACAATATCTCCGTTTGTTCATTAATTACCAACAAAATAATTGGCATGAATGGTTACCCTTAGCAGAGTTCAACTACAATGACAAAGTTCATTCAGCGACAAAAGTTTCTCCCTTCTATGCAGATACAGGAAGACACCTGTATAAAGGCACGGCAACTCAAATGACTTCGGACAACCCCTCAGTACAAGCTTTCGTAGATGGAATGAAGAAGATACGAAAGGAAGTAGGATCAGCTTTAGAGAAAGCAAAGGTAGAGATGAAGAGGCAGTATGACGGAAAGAGGAAGAAGGGTATAGAATACAAGGTTGGTGACAAGGTGTGGCTAGAAGGAACCAACCTGTCGGTAGATTGCCCAATGAAGAAATTAGGTGACAAGAGGTATGGACCGTTTATGATCCAGCAGAAGATAGGTGCCAGTTCCTATAAACTGGAAATCCCACGTACATGGAAACATGTACACAATGTTTTCAACGAAGTTCTTCTCACTCTGTATAAAGAACCTAGCTTTCCTACACAACCCCAAAACAAACGCCCGCCTCCTGTTGTTGTAGGAGGAGAAGAAGAATTTGAAGCAGAAGAAATCCTTGACTCGAAGAAAGTAGGAAGAGGAATCAAATATAAAGTCCAATGGAACATGAGCAGACATGGGAACCACGGTCAAATCTTACAAATGTTGACCAATTGCTCAAGGAATTCCATGAAAAGAATCCGACTAAACCAAAACCCGCAATATTTCGTCGAATTGAAATCCCTATTTCTTTATTCCCTACAGAATTGTTTCGACCCCTTCCTCTTGCCGACACAGAACCCAATCTCGCTTCACTACCCTCCAAAAACTTTCTTTTACAACAAGCACATCGTGGAACTCGTGCCCTAAGGAGAGGGTGATGTTACGAACTGACTCTTTTTCAATTTCTTTTTGTCTATCTTATTTACTTTTATCTTTTCCTTTTCTTTTATTTACATACATGTGACAACCTTGACATTCTCGCAATGTCAACGCATTTCTCTCATGCCTGTCAGACTGTTGACAGACTGTCATTCCCGCGCTGTCAACACAACTCTCTCATGTCTGTCAGACTATTGACAGATTGACAGTGTGAGAATTCTCTCATGTCTGTCAACCTTTGACAGATCGTTGTATAGCCTCATAGTTATGACGTGTTATGATCATGCACGGTCGTAGGCGATATGTTGGATCGCGGACTATAGGTCCGCGGGGTAAAAGACCGAACACTGAGATAAATCCCAGTGAGGGTGAAGTGAACCTACGGAGAGGTCGTCGGACGTTGACGCTACTATTGATAGCGTCCCCGACACGTCGATGTCCGAAAGCGAGGGTAAGGTAATTCCGATCGCGGGAGAAACTCACGCGATCGTACTTAAGATGAGGTTGAGTATGAACTCTATTTGAATACACTGTCGAAGTGCGCTATCAAAGTCGATATTTAAACTAAGGACCAACTATTCTACTCTCGTAGCTTTATACTGTAATCGCTACCTAAGGGTCGCTAAGCGATAGTATCCTAGTATAGTATGGTCGGACATGAGGAAGATAAAAGGGGTAAGTATAAAGGGAATGATATAAAAGGATATATAAAGTATTGGTTAAGGTGTGAGGGATATAAGCGTGAAGTATAAACGATCGCGGAGATAAACTCCGCGACGGAAGAAGGTAAGGAAGTCAAATACCGGGAGATGATTGTCGGGGCCGCGGGAGTTGAACTTGGCATGGTCGTAACATGACGTGAGATAGTTCCCATGGGTTCATTTCAGAATATGTATATAAGATAGGGCATTTCTTAGAGTAGTCTCTATCTCTGATCTCGTCTATTCTCCTCGGTAGCTAGACAAGAATCAAAGACCTTTCCTCCCTCATTCACTTCATTTGACTTGACTATCTCGGCTTGTGTGACGCCTAGTCATATAGTGAGTTAGTAAGTCACTGACGATAGTCCCCATCGGCTATCTTCTAAATCGCGTGACACCTGGCTACATTGTATAAAAGCTATCGAGTCGCTGACACCCGTCGGATTGCCTCCTCTAGAGTGGGGGCTATCCCCTGGGCAATGTTAACCACAATGAGATTTTGTTGGATCTCGGGGTTAAGGCCACTATGGAATCGCTCGCGTAGGTCGATGTCCGAGAGTCCAGTTCGATCACCAATGTCCTTGAACTTTTGTGCAAATTCCGCTACCGTCTGGCCTTTTCCCTGTTTGAGATGTTGGATCGCATTCCGGGCCTCCATACCTGCATCAATTGATTCAAATCGAAGTGAGAAGGCTCGCACAAAGTCTTCCCAGCATCCGTTGAATGGTGTCCTTCCATGGCTGAATTCCAAGAGGTATGGGGTGGCCCAGTCCGCCGCGTTTCCTGAGAAGAATCCTAGGGCCGCCTTTATCAGCTTATCTTCCTTGCCACTGAAGTCCGTTTGTTCCATCGCCCAGCTCTGGATCTGGGCAATGAACCAACGTGCTTCCGCACTACTGGTGCCCTTCAAGAGCTCCGGTTTGTTCATGCTTGATTTGGCTGTGGCCTTCTGTAGGTTAGCTGTGAGCTGAGCCATGAGTTGATTGGCGTCGACTGTGGTAGGGTTGGACATGGCTGGTGGGGGGTTGACTGGACTAGGGGTAGGGGCAATAATAGGTGTGATTCGTGTCCTGTCACTGAAGAAGTCTTCAGTGATAATGGAATTACCAATGGTGTGGGGGCAAGGTTGGGAGCTACAATCGGCCCAATTCTGGTTTGGGGGGTGGTGGATGTGAGTTCGGTCTTTGGTGTCAAAGGCGTGCAGGTAGGCAGAGCAGTCAACGGTTTGAGCGGGTGGGCTTGGTATGGCTGTGCTGGTAGACGTGGTGGAAGCAGATCCTGCAAGGATAACCCAATTGGTAGGTTATCAGTGCAGTAAAGGATCTTGACCTAATGTCACAAAGAGGTGACGATGGCAGCAAGACTGAGCGGAAGCGGACGGATACTGATCCCAACAACAAAGTTATATCCGTAATAAATACTGAGAAGTAAGTAAAGACATACCTGATCCCAATGACAAAGAGGTCAAGATAAGGGATCAGGTTGTGGGGGCTGGCTTATATATAAGGTAAGGTACGGGAACCATGATGTCATACTGTATAGTTCAGGAACGAGGAATGGAACGGAATGGACTGGAAGGTTCCGGATCGATTATGATAGGTAACAGTGATGGAATGATGTATTGTAAAGAAAAGGAAAATAATAGGGGCGGCTCACTTCATGACACTTGGCATGGTCGTAACACTCACATTAACCAATTTCTTATATATCCTTTTATATCTTTCCCTTTGTCTTTTCTCCTTATATTCTCCTCATGTTCAACCATACTATTCTAGGATAACTATTACTACGCAACCCTTAGGTAGTGATTACAGTATAAAGCTACAAGAGTAGAATAGTGGGTCTTTTAGTTTAAATATCGACTTTGATAGCGCACTTTGATAGTGTAGTGATCTCAAATAGATTTCACTCTCATCCTCACCTAAGTACGATTGCGTGAGTTTTCCCACAATGAGAATTACCCTCACCTTTCCTTTCGGACAGCGGAGTGTCGGGATGCTATTAATAGTAGCGTCAATGTCTGACTACCTCCCATAGGATTGACCAACCCTCACCGGGACTTATCTCGGTGCTCGGTCTTTACCCCGCGGACTTATAGTCCGCGATCCAACCTTTTTCCCTACAACCCATGCATGATAATCATAACAGTTATGAACATGATCCCTTTGTCCACAAGTTAATCAATGGTGGGTTGTTAGTTCCGGGTGTTTCATGTCATGATGGCCTCTGGTATGTGGATGATTGTCTATATGTTCCTGCCTTTGGTTCTCTCCACGAGGACCTTTAGCATCTTGCTCACAACACTTGTGGTCATTTTGGTGGAGACAAATCTTATGCCTTGCTTGCCGGCTCTTACTACTGGCCTAATCTCAAGCAATATTTGGTCCGCTTTTACATCCCTGGCTGCGAAGAGTGTCAGTGTAACAAGGGACACACTTCAAGAAATCCTAAAGGTCCCCTACACCCCTTGCCCATACCTGATTCCCATTGTGACAGTGTCACGATTGATTTTATTTGCCCGCTCCCTGTTGATGAAGGCTTCGACTGTATTGTCACAATGACTGATCGCCTTAACTCTGACTTGAAAATCATTCCAACATTGCTAGATATTTCTGCCCGGGAATTTGCTAAACTTTTCTTCGATGTGTGGTACTGTGATAAATTTGATAATGGTCTCCCCTTGGATATCATGTCCAATCGTGACACTGTCATGATCTGGCAAGCTTTTTGTTTCCAAGTTTTGGGAAGAACTGCATGTACTCTCTGGTGTCAAGCTGAAAATGTCTTCCTTGTTTCACCCAGAAACCAATGGTTTGTTCCAAACATTCGCCAAAACCGCTTATTACGTCCTGGAATTTATGGTGGGTAATCTACATTCAACTCCAGAATAAAATGAGCTCACCTCGGAGCAGCTCAAATAACCAACGCTTTCCCAAATACATACCATCCATCAATGGTCTGCGTGAAGTTGCACTTGACATTGACAGAGCTGTTACTACTGCTGCTGTAGCAGCAAAAGCAGCAATCTTTTTTCGGTCTCGATGCTTTCTGCTGGCTATTACAGACTTGTCAGAGTGCAAACGTACCATGGCAGGAGATGTGGAGATGTCTATCGATGTTTTTTTTTTCCTTATCACACATCTATCACAAAATTGATTACAAATATTCTTATCACATTATTTATCTATTGGCACTATCGTATCGTGGTTACAGAACGGGCCTAAATATTCTCTACAAACTCATACTTCGATTTGAGCTGCAGGTTGTATTCGGTTTTGACATGTTCCTGATGATTTTTGTGGAATCACACTCAGCTTCTCAGAAGTTTTGATGTACCATTTGCTTTCCTCTTGTGAAAATTCTATTTTGAGTGGCCAGAACTATGAAATAGTAATAGAGTATTGTGTACAAAAATTGCTTAAGGCAGAGAATGTCTTAGGCCCTTAATATCGTGCATTTTGCAAAAAGTGAAAGATCCCTCTCGGTGAACATCAGGAAAAACCTCAATCGAAAAATCTTCCATTATGTTACAACATTTTGACATATGTGTATTATCTGTAAACCTTTAGGAATATTCTGTGAAATACCTTCCAGTATGTTACAAGATTTTGACACATGTGTTTTATTTGTAAACATTATGATGATATTCTGTGAAATATGTTACACGCATTGAAGTAAATAGAAGGATTTTGGAAGATTTTGAAAAACACGCAATATTAATGCAAACTTGGGCCACAAAATGTAATAGCTTGGTAAAATTTGTATCGAGACATCACGCTATGCCGCAGCCATTGCCAGCCTGAGTTGGTGCGCCTCTGCAACGGGTCATGATCATTGTTTTTCTTGGGATTGTAGTGTCTAAAAAAGATGCTACGTTTGTTATGTACTGTTGTTGATCAAACCAAACATATATAAAGCAGCCACGTTTGTTATGTACTATTGTTGATCAAACCAAACATATATAAAGCACCAACCAGTCTTCGCTTACACTTTATCTTTACATCTCCCAGTTAGCACAATGGCCGATTGGTTTGTGGGCTTCCTTGTTCCTGTCCTCGCTGCTAACTGGGAGATGGTCTACTCTTGTTCTTATTACTCCTACCTTCTTAATTGTCCTTTGTGGAGGGCCACCTTTGATCATTCAAGTTCAGGGCCTTGTCACGGTCAACATTCAAAATCTGCCCGCCAGCAATACCACATGTGACCCATCCAGGCCTACATATGCGTTGTGTTTGCTGACCCCAGTGAAGGTGATTCCATTTTTCAGGAAGAGAACAAGTAGAGGGGCAAGTAGACGAGCACTTTCCATTGCACATGGATTTGGGAGATGCGCACGTGCAAGTGGACCGTAAAACTGGGGAAATACTCCGAGTCCTTGACCGCGGTGCCGCTATTAATCATACTCTGGAGGTCCGTGATATTTTATCGAAGTTTTTGCCTAGTCTGATATATGTTTTCAGTTAATACTATTCAGTATAATACCTACTTTCGTAGATATTGCCATAGCATTGGTGATATCCTGTATCCTTTTTGGCTGGATCCTTGCTGTTGTTATTTTCATCGTGATGTTCACCTACGGTAAATAATTTTCATTACCCATTCACATTAACTGAATTTGACCCGGTAATCTTAGTCTCTGCAAGCGTCGTTCTCACTCAATGGTGTACACGTATCAGGCATCAAATGAACGAACGCGATATAGTTTGTCTTCTATTCCCTACGTAACGTTTGTGAACTCAATTCCACTATCCCAGATAGCTCGAGGTATCCATACTGATTGTCTTTTGAACTAGTGAAATATTTTGGTGGCGAGGAGCATGAGGCTGCTCGATATCATGCTATACGAGAATATCAGGTTCTCGAAGCTAAAGTCATTGGTAAATCTTTGTCTTGCTCCATCTAAGTGGAACTAATTGTTTGCATTTACATTCAGTTTGACTGTTCTTGGTGACCAAGCTATAGCCGTCGCCGCAACTGAATCCACATTTGTTGCTCGAGGTGCATGCAGGAGTTGAATGGTCAGGAAACGTGCAAGTCTTCTTGTTGCTGCAGCTTATCTGGTGATCGAGCAAGATTAACAATAACGAATTTCACAAATGAGTCTACTAGTAGCTCACCATCTCAACGATGATAATCTCAATGATGGCTCGCCCGACCATGCCAATCCCATTTTCGCAAGCACTGCTACTGGTCACAAAAATGGTAACGTTGCTTTCACATATACAAGTTTCCCCTTCAATGAGAAAAAAAGATTATTTAGCCTTGACTTATGGGTGAGTTCGAGGGAATCTTACTCCGAGTACCCGCCGTGACTTTTTGACTGTTGTAGTTGTACTGTTGGGTTGTTCTCAATAACATTGTCTGCGACGGTATACTGTAGGAGTATTGATAGCCAAAATAATGAAATGTACATTAAGTGACCTCTGAAAAGCAATAAGTTCAGGGAAAAGCGTACAATTCCTTCAAGTTTCCTGCCAACTTTGGTCAAGCTATGGCCAAATTTGGTAGAAATGTGTGAAAATATGTCAGATTATTCAAGGGGGCCGTCGCATTTTGGCAACAACCTGAAATATTGAAATATCTGTAATATTTGGTGACTTTCGGTCTCTCTTGGTCAACTGTTACAATATCTTACCAAATCCGACACTTAGGTTTTTCCTGATGAAAGATCCCGATCAACCATAGTATCCTGAGGACTGGGAATAAGATTATCAGATACTTATAAGATCAACAAAGACGCGGAAGCGTGACGTCATCTTATTCTGCTCTCGTACGATGTTCAAATTATCTGCAAACGGAGCCAAAATAGCATACAACGGTGAGCCTCTTCATGGTACCACTGTGTGGACTACCTCAGAACCCCAACAGCGTGTCGGAAATGGTTCGCGATTGTCAGTATGATGATTGGCCCGGTGCTTTTTGTCATAAATGCTCCCTTCGGACGTTTCGCCCTCAATGGAAAGAGCATTTTCTTATTGGACGGTACGTGCTGAAAATCTCGTACTAGAACGTCACTCTAAGGACTGAATAGGGAGAAAGTCATGGATAGTAATGGAATTAGTGTCCCCTCTTATGTTCATTGACACCTTCCTGAACTCCCCACTCTCGCGCGGCGAACCTGTGTCATTTGAACCATCTCTCGCCCAGTATGTTCTAGCAGGGGCGTACCTGACTCATTACCTCAATCGCGCCATTGTTTCGCCTCTTCGTACGCCATCACGCTCCAAATCCCACATCATAGTTCCTCTCGCCGGGGTTCTATTCAATACATTGAATGGATTCTTAATGGGAACATATCTTTCTTCGCCCGCTGCCTTTGCATATCTCTCTCGCTCTCAACCGACATTCTTTGTCGGACTGAGTATCTGGGCCATTGGATTTGCAGGAAATCTCATCCACGATGAGATTCTCTTGAATATCCGTCGCAAGGCCAATTCCAAACCTGATGGCAAGGCGACCAGAAGCAGCGGCAAAACGACAGAAAACGAGGACGAGAACATTCCAGAACATTATGCCATTCCTTACGGAATGCTCTACAAGTATATATCATATCCAAATTACTTCTGCGAATGGATAGAGTGGTTTGGATACGCTCTTGCGGCATCTCCCTTTCCGTTCGACACTTCATCGCTTGGTTATGCTGTTAGAACTTTACGGTCACCATCTATCATCTTCGAGCCATCTTCTGTCTTCGCGCCAAGGCTTACACCTCCCTGGATTTTTCTCCTCAACGAAATTGTTCTCATGCTACCCCGTGCATACAAAGGGCATCGGTGGTACCAAGAAAGGTTCCGTGACTCGTACCCGAAGGAAAGGAAGGTCATCGTGCCGTTTGTATGGTAGGCTAGAGACTAACATGATCTTTCGTTGGCTGTTTCCGACTGTTCCAAAATGCTGTTCTCGTGATGATCTTGTCAGAAGAGAAGGCGCTTTGATTGATAATCTTTTTGAAGTTTTCGTCGCATCGTGTTCTCATTGAAATCAGCAGATGTGTCTATCTTGTCCTTCAATCCCTGCCTTGCTAGAACCTATTTGCGTACTGTTTCAGCCGTTTATTCATTCCAATCGAAACAGGTGGTTACAGGGAGTTGACTGTTATATCAAACATAAATGCATACCCCGGTTTTAGTATTCCACAGTCACCTCCAGACCGGCTTGCAAACAACCTGCGGCTTGCGTATCACGACCTCAGCACCGTCGTTACGGATATCATTTGGAATTCGAATGTTCACCTCGGATCACTTCTACCGGGTGAAGATTTATTCTCGGAATCGATACGAGGCTAGTAGACGACTAGTAAGAGCTGCTCTGAAAAGACTGAGAGCAAATCTAAATCTTCGTTGGTTACCAGGGGCTGGACTCTTGTTAGTCCAATTGAGCGATGGTACAGTGGAAACCTGTCATATGCGGCTCGAAATCCTTCCATCAAATATCCGGCAAGGCCTTGGCTTGGGATGATTTCTGTCCCCGTTGTGTCGTTGTAGTTGTACAGAGTTGTACAGGTGAGTATCAGCGACAAATGACTATTTGCAGGTACATATATATATGATGATACGTGACGCTGACTGGTGATCTTCTACCCATTCCGTTTACTAATTGGCGGGAGCAGAGGCAAGCCACTATTACCAATGGATCACTGATCTTTTCAATATCCCACTAGCGCTTGAGTTGCGACTGTCGCGGAGGAGCTAGGAAGGACATACTTAAATATAGGTAGGTCCTCCGAACTGTCAATAGAACTGATTTGAGGTTTTTGTCATTGATCCATCAATTGTTTTAAATTTGGTTATGAACTCACGGTGAAGCGCGTGATTACTCCCCAGGAACATACTGAACTTCCTCAAGTTATACAATCATGCAGATCACCTGTCAGGCGTTAGTGAACTTCCCCACCAACCATCTATTTGACAACCTAAATACCTTCACTTTTGCATTTGTTGTTTCGTTTCTTCATCTGCTACAAGCAACATACCAGCTGTTGGTTTGTTTTCTTTCTGTTCTTGGCATTTCCTGTCCGCTGAGCGTGGCGCTTTCTTGTGTAGTTCAGACATTGCCCGATCCCCGAACGCATATCAGTAAATCATGCCCATTGGAGAAGACGACGTCATGTTCGAGGAATCATGGACCTCCCCGACCGTACTGCTTGACAATGCGACAACGATCACTGAGAAAGATTTCAATGACAAGGCCAGTAATGTCGTCGTTAGTCCTGCAAAACTCCAGTGTCCGATATGTTGCCGCTTTTGCCCCGCTCGAGATTTTGGTCAATGCATTGGAGCGCCTATATCTGAATTTCCTCTTCTCAAAGGTCAGAGCGGGACGACGACCAGGAAACGAAAACGGACAGAGACCCGGACTGCACATGAGGTTGTACTTGCTCCATGTCACGACTGCCTAGATAGCCTTGGAGAGGAGGAAGGTGCGACATGGGGTAGATGCGATAATCCAAAATGCTGGTCTAGAACAGAAGACTCGCTGAGAGCCTCTACAATCAAGGCGACAGGGACGTTCTCGGGAGACGATTTCTTTTTTGGAGGGTCAATATCCAGACCTACTCTATCATTCAATCCTGGCATCCCTCGCCAGACAGACTCTGCCGATACTAACAAGCGGAGACTGGGTCTGGTTTGTCCAAAATGTTCACCTGAAGGTGGACTCGGCTGTTCGCATAAATGGATTTGCGATATGTGTGCATTCTGGGACAAGCGCCCATTGGTCTGGGAGTGTCCCGGATGCTTAAACGATTATTGCGATGAATGCGAGGAGGTGTGCTTTGGAGGTTTTGAGGAAGAGGAACGATGTTTTGAGTGTGGAAAGAGGGATCTGTGTAGGAGATGTAGGGAGAGCTTGTCAAGTACACCCTCCGGCGATAATGGTTTTCACAACGATTTGACCACGCAACTCTTTTCCTGGAGATGTCGTTTGTGCAGGTTTCCTGTTTGTTCGGGTTGTTTTCCTATGGCCCTTGCAAACAGGAGGATTGACTCGTGCCGGAATTGTTGCTCGCATCTGTGCGGAGCGTGTCGAAGCCTCTTGGCTTGTCAGAGATGCGGAGGAGAGATGTGTCAGCTCTGTTTAGGCGAGTCGTTAGCGATGCTTTGCCGCAAATGCGAACATGGTAGCTAGAGCCTAGTGAGGCCCTCGTCTTATCCCTTACCGCCTGATATTCTTGATAATGATTGTAGATTATGAACCCGAAACTCATTTCACAAAGGAGCCTGTATGAATCATTGTTGTAATAACAGTCAAACTTTTGATTCGTGTATGTGTACATGGAAAATTACATTGTCTTGAGTCTCAAGATCCATCCTTATTCTTTGATATTGAGTCCTGCTTACTCAAGGCCTAATCGAGGCCAAATGCGTATGATATCCAACTGGCACTACAGTCGTCGCAGTGACAGGTCTGTGGGCGCCGACCCCATCCTTAGGATCGTAAGCAACAGCACCTTGGAACGGATGCTCAAGATACGAGTAGAAAGATTCGGCCTTGGACTCGGGTGGAATATGAGCATTCTCGTGCTCAGCGACTATGTCACTGCAGATTGACACGAATGCTTTCCCAAGGACTTCGAAATCGCTAATCTAGAAGCAGAACGAGAAATAAAAACAAAGCGATATGTGATTTCAGGCTTAGGGTGGCTTACTTCATTCCAAATTTGAGCGCTGACTCTTGTCCACCAAAGCTGTTGGTGGTAAAAGGTTACAGCGAACATGTTTTGAGAAAGCAATTTATTCCTGAGAGCGGTGGAAACCGAAGCGTCGTAAGTCGCGCTGAACTCCTTGGAGAACGGAAGCACGACGTTCACCTGGAATAGACCGTCACCGAATGCTCCTGCCTGATAGCGTAAAGTAGTTCAACTCACCATAGCCAGCGTGAACTCGCCATCCGGATCCATAACTTGGGTAGACATCGTTTCCGCAAGTCGTCTACCTCCCTCTCGAGCAAGCTTGTTGCAATATTCCTGAATGGCGGCTTCACCTCCAATCCATTCACGCCATTGAAGAGCAAAGTGAACGGACAGATAGGGAGTGTAATCGATTGTACCGTTATCTATTCAGGTAGAAGAGTCAAACAGAATTTGCGGCTTCCAGATGAAGACACGCACATTGGAATTGTGAAATGATATTAGTCGGAGGCCTCTCAGGACCTGGACTGACATAGGACGCGGAAGTTGGAATGGTTGTCAACATGATATCCCGCGATCTAGAGACGTTCAATAAGCAGCAAAAATAGATAGTGCTCTTAAAGCGAACTTCTTAGAGAACCAAAGAAAAGCACATCCTCTCTTCGCATTCAACCACTTGTGAGCGCTCTGTGGGATGAACCCATGAGGTGTTCTGTCGGGATGACTGATCACAATATCAGACTCACACTAACGAAAAAGTCTGCACCGGAAGTAGACAAATTGAGAGGCTCCTGGCCCACAGAGTGAGCGCCTGATAGAAAGCATTGGTGTCAGAATCCGCGAGAAAAATTGAAGAAGAAACTTCTTCACCATCAACGATAGCCCATACGCCTGCATCCTTGCTGATTTTGACCATCTCTTTCCAGGGCATCGACGCTCCGGGATTTGCGACGATTGAATCAATAACTGCCACTATCTTGCTGCCTTGAGGAGCGCTCTGCTTAACTTTGTCGATGTGTTCTTTCCAGCCCTCGAGAACAGCCTGGCGAGTGGTGGGGAAGAGAAGCTCAAATTGGGAAATTTCAACACCAGGGGTGGTATCGTGAATATACTGGATGGTTTTGTACACCGTTCCGTAAGTAGTGTTGCCTACATAGCAATGGTTACTTTGAGCGACTGTACCTAGCATATCGCAAGATGAGAGATCGAAGGACCCACAGCGGATAATAATATCGCCGGATTTCCATAGGAAATTCCTGAGGACAAGTCCCATTCCAGTAGAGGTGTTGGCGACCATAACGATCTCATCGACGTCCGAAGCGCCTACAAGTTTTGCGAGCTGCTCACGGACGCCAATGAGAGGCGGGATGAACCCGATACGATAGTAATAATCGGTATTTTCCTCCTGCCATGCCGTTAGCTCATTACAAGCTTCGGTGATGACTTTGGGCAGAGCGCCAAACGATCCTAGTGTTCGACAAGCATTTATTTGTTAGTACCCAGGTGGGGACCTTAGAGACTGGACCAGAGACATCTCACCGTTATTGAGGTTAAGGAAGCCCTTTTTGAAGCTGTAGTATTGAAGGAAATCGTGTCCGAACTTGACAGCGCGATGATGGCGGAAAAGTTGATTGGGTTTGAGAACGTCGTCGAGGGTCACTGGTTCGATGGATTGCGGGGAGGACATCGTCAGTTTCAAACGTTTGAAAAGTCAAGTGAAGAGTAGGGGAAATCGAGAATGAAATCTGACGAGACTCAATCCTTTGCCAGACCCTTTATAATATCCGCTATGAGATATAATGATATGAATTCGCTCGAAGCGAGTAGTAGATGTTCGAGAAAGTCGATGTACTCCTCTTCGAGAGGAAGCATGGAAGTTACATACGCCGCTTAACTTTTCTTTGCATCCTTTCTCATCGCGGTCTTGTCCTATCTGAACTCATGACTGTGGTCTGGAGTTTCCTATCGGTTATGCAATGACAGCCTGTATGCATAGTTCAAATGGGATCCAATAAAGGGAGGTTCTGGAAAAGATTCTCGTAAAGAGTATCAGTGTAAAAAGGGTTGGATGGAGTCTTGTGGAGATAGAGGTTTTAACTGAAGCCACCCATCCTACATGCGTCACTGTCGACTAGACTTTGAGTCTTCTAGAAGCTCCAAGCTCACAGCAGTGGGTATCTGGACTTGAGATTGGAAAGGATGGGTTCCGAATAAGAGGGAACGTATCTTCGTCTCTCGACCTTCTTGAATATCGTCCCCATATCGCCTGAGAAAACTGACTCGACGGAAATCTCTGTAACACGCCGAGTTCTTTAATTACTTCTGGAACAGAAGCTATGTATTTCCATCTTAGATGTACTGTCTGTTGGAGATCATGACTATCTGGACGCTTTAACAGAGAAAAAAATACCGCTTTTGACTCCCGCCACTGGAAACGTTCTATTAACACCATAGCTTTTCATTGCTGGACCTCATATTGCGATTCCAACTCAGAAAGTAGAACTGAAAAGTCGAGCGATGGGCGATAAAACAATGTTTCGTGGCAGGATCTGTGTGAGAAATAAGGTTTTACAGCAGCAAAGATTGATCAAGTAACAACAGCTTGGAACGTCAAACACTCGTTATTGCTGTTCTTCCTCACGCCGTCCATGGACTCATTCTTTGTACGCTTAATTTCGATTTCACCATTTCCCCTTGCGCTGTCTCCAAAACAAAGACGCAATGGAATTAGTGCGAGATAATGTACCGGGATCGTGATATTCGAGGCACCGGAGCCGATATGAGTGAGGCCGGGGCCGCAAATGTGACATTCGGCGACGAGCGATGACAGAGTTGGGAGGGGGAAGACGTTACAGCCGTTCGTTCGCGAAATTCGCGATGAATGAGCTGGATATGAGTAGGAGAGGATTGAAATTGAAGATAGCGATGTCAGTTTAGTGACTATGGATTTTGAAAAGTGAAAGAATTGAGGGTAAAGGGGCGGAGGTGAAGAAGCGTTGTAGCTACACTTAGTAGCTATGACGAAGATGCTTTTCAGCCTTTTCATCCAGGGCTTCCGATGAATTCAGTTTTTGACCTCGTAATCTAGCCAGCTGAGTTCATGTTCGTCGTAAAATTATTGGCATTCGATATTCAAAGAGAGGGAGACTGCGTCTGATGAGTCCTCGCTGGGGTATTTGCGGTCACCGTATGGGTTCGGGTGTCACACCGGTGTGACATGGCACTGTAACGCTCGATGTTTCGTGATCAATCTGAGTATCTGAAAGCAAGAAGTACTCACTGTTCCCTTCGAACCATGTCGATCCATAGCTTGCCCGTCGAAATTCTCAGGGAGATCTTTTGTCTGCACCTCCACGACTTTAAAAAAAGACCTGCTTTTCCAGATCCTTACGGAAAGTCAGAGTCTTTGACTCATGTTCATGCCGCCGCGAATGCATTCCCCCTTCCGCATGTGTGCACATTCTGGCGGAGGATTTGCAATGCATCACCGAACCTCTATCCTACACTGACACTGCACTATAGACATGGAGATGAAGATATCATACCAACACCACCTCTCTCCGAGTCACGATTGGGGACATTTCTCAGACTCACTGCACCGCATCCGATCTCTATTGCTTTCAATATAACTAGTAGTGACTCATATGGAGGGAACTATCTGCGTAATTGGTATGGCTCTGAGGAGAGGGTCCTTTCATTTGGGAGTGCATCAGGTCTTGTGCAACTTCTGGAGCATTGCCATCGCTGGAAATCAGCCACCATTTCCATTCCATATCCATTTATCTCAATCTTCTTCTTGAAAGACATAGTTTATCCGTGCCTCAAGAAGCTGGATCTCCATGTATCCTCCTCATCTGCTGATAGGGATAACGAAAAGCTTGGTGTACTCAGCGGAAAGTTTTTTCAACCTGCGTGTACTCCTAACCTCCACATCATAACACTCCAACAAGGTTTTACACGAGACAGAGTGCTACCCTGGGGAGGTGGTAGCACTGTCCGAGTTATCATACTTCATGATATCTATCTTAAACTCGAGGATATGGGGGCAATCAAGGAATGTACCAATCTTCATACCATCCATTTCAGCTCTTGCGCTGCCTTATCACCAGATGACCCAACACTACCAACAGAACCCATTCTTCTCCATAATGTTAACAATGTTTCCTGCTCATGGATAATCCCTAGGGGTGACGTTCAGTGCACCCCACTTTCGTTCCTCATTCTTCCCAAACTTCATAGTTTGCAGATTCAGTGGACCGAGGGATTAGAACAGGAACTGGTAGAATTGTTTGAGCGTTCTTCATTCCAGCTCAAAGAGCTTACACTCATCCAAGTGCCACGGGGCATTTTCCGGCCACCCACAGAACAATTCATCTCTTTGATAGCATGTTTATCAAACGTGGAATCAATTAATCAGAGCCTGCTTAGATTGGAGCTAAATCATACTGATTCAAAATGGGACGCACATGAGTTTCAAAAGCTCATGGAGGTATTGACTCTGAAGAGAGGTTCATCTAGCATTTCTGGTACTCGCTCCAAGGATAGCTTGCACTTTGGGCAGGAAAACACATTTCCTTTTCTCAAGAACATTGCTATTTCTGGATATTCGATACCCGACAATGCTGCATTTCTTGCAATGCTTCAATCACGGTATCAATCTTCATCCACTGAGAATGGCTTAGAGATCCTGCGGCTCCAATGTCCAAAGTCAACATTCTCTTCACAAACAACAGATTACCTCGGAAACTTGGCAGACAAAGGAATGAAAGTGTTTTATGTCCCCTGGGTTGGAGTTTCACGGAAAAAGTGGACTATCTGGAATCATCCAAGCTATGAAGTAGACTGAGCTCAATCTGAGTCTCAATAATAATCATGATTTACAAGTAAGTGCCTATTGTTCGAGGCTAGTAGTTTTTGAAGTCTTTAACTCAAATTTAATCGCTTCTACATAGCATTCCCTTTAGAGTGCCTATGTTGACTTGTTTAAATCGGGATTGAACTGAGCGCCGAGTAAGTAGTTTGGCATAATTAAAGTGGTGACAAGCTATCATTTATGTCATCGAGAATGATGGAGTTTTGCAGATCTTGAACAGTCCGTACACCACCATCCGGTCAGGATGTCCCAGGGACATATCCACGCTGACGTCTGGATGATTATGATGAGATGTTCATTGTGCATCCTGTAGGTATACCCACAACATCGAATTCAGTATCTTAGGCTAAGCTTCTGACACCGGAAATACTATCCCTGAGACATCTTTTATGATGTCCTGGCTAGGCATCAGGGATATCCTTGCGATGTATTTGCTTACCTCATACAATTTGGTTACCAGGTTGCTCATTGGATTACATTCAGCTCAGCGCGACGAAAGAGACTCAATATGAACATTATATTCCAAGTGGTCAGTATAATAAAAGTTCGAAAGATAATGAGTGTTGTTGTAATGTATGATCACCCATTCTTAGACCTCGACATCACTTTCCAGCACCTCAGCCAAGCGATCCAGATTCTCGTCACTCTCGAAATCGTATACGTGGCTCAGTCTTCCGTCAAGATGCAAGTGAAAACCCTGTAAACGTGTCAGAACGCTTGAATCAAAGTGGAATGAACTTACTTAGAATTTTTACACTGTCTTCCTTGTAAGTGTCTCGAACGACTTAGAGAGCTGTGTCACAGTGTGTGTGTCCGAATGATGCCCCGCCAGAAGCATATTCGTCCGCTTGACAATAGGGATGTATGGGCCTCGTTGATACCTGGCGAGAAATCCCCGAGTGAGCTAAATATTGTACTAATTCATATGTTAGCTAAGTCGAACGATAGAGCATGTATTATCTTACCAAAGCCTTTGCTACTACACAATTGTTCATCAGCTCCTTACTACTTTTTGATAAGGTCGGTTTGTCATGAATAGCGGATGGCAAAAGGTCAAAGCGCATCTTAAGTTTCACCTCTGTATATCAGTCATTAGTTGTACCCGTCCTCGTTTAGCCGGTTCTTGCAGCCTCCAAGATTGGGGTCAAGAAAACATTGGGCAGCAGATATAACAATGATATGCTTTCAGTAAAGATACTTAGTATGGTCACAAGTCAGCGTACTTAAGCAAGGTGGGCAGGACACGTACTTCAAGACTCTGGGAAATTGGAACTGCGGATTCTGCCGACTGAAGACGGTTATAATAGCTGTGTGCACAGCAAAATTACTTGCAACTTGGAAAAGAAAGCATTGTGCAGGGTCCGTGCAAATTTACAAAAAGACTTTGAAAGGCTAAAAAAAAAAATTAAGACAGCGGGCAGCAATCAACAAGGATATTTATTGGTGTTTGGATATTTATTGATGTTTGGATATTTATTGATGTTTGGATGTTTATTGGGTTTGTTTGGTGTTTGGATGTTACAGAGATGTTCGGAAGGCATTACAAAGGTGTTTGAAGAATATCTGGTAGAGAGCGAAGAGGATGCCCTAAAAATACAGAGAGGATATCCTGAGGACATCTGAACAACATTGGTGGGAGGGTGCTGACATGGACATCTTTGAGACCTGATCCGGATGTCATGTTGATGTCACCCGCGGATATCTCTATGGTATAATGCCTCAAAACATCTCAGGGATATCAGACCCAGTTGGTGGTGTAGTGGTTTCAAAAAAAATAGAAGGCATCATTAATCATTTTATCGAGGATGATTTCTAATGTAATACAACACTGCAACACAAGACTTCTATACATAATGGAATCATAGTGAATGCGGACACTTCGTAATGATCGTACAGGAGAGTGGGATGATATCTTGTATTAATGTTCAAACTCCTGTGGCTGTTACACTAACCGTCTTGAGATATTTCAATGCTGCAGGAGTTCTGAATGCATATTGCCGGATATGCTAAGGGCAAGAAAACAGTGAGTACAGTTGCGTTGCTCGATATGATTTGATTGACTGACATAATTTGACAACAAAGGCTATATTTTGACAATTGATTTTAATCATTCCCGTAAAATGTGAAGCTTTTACTCACCCCAATTACCAGATCCAGACTCTTTCCACCGTCTGCAAGATCCGCCTCGAGCTTAACATCGTCATTTGACCTTGTACCATGTGTACAAAGGGTCACAAACTGGAAGGTCTGTGTAAGTTGATGGAATTGATATATCATGTAGACGTCCAAACCTCCTCATACTGCTCATAGTCGGGAGTCTGTAATCAGATGAATATAGTGAGTATGCTGTCGAACTATCATTCATGGACCAATTACATCAATCCATTTAAGTTGGTCGTCCTCAGAAGCACTTGCAGGGCCTACAAACTTGTGGTACTTGAGACTGTGCAATGCAGATTCATCAAACGTGAATGTGACCAAGTCCGCGCAATTGGTTTTCGCCGTAACGGGTCCATTGCGGCGTTTGCACCACTCAATGATATCTTCCTCACTATTATCTGTCGCATAGAATCCACCTGTCCCTAGATTATGGGAAGATATCCTCAGCGTCGCATCACATATTAAGTAGCTGAATAACAATCATCCACACACCCATTGGATTGAAGTCATCTCCCGTTTCATGTCCTGCTGCGGTCGTTTTGACCTGTAGCTTGACTCCACCGCTCTTAATGCTCGCTGCAGAAGCCGCAGATGTGACATGAAAAAGCTTGATGGAGGTGCGTTTCTCAAGCACAGTGTCCCCCGGTCCAGAGGCAGGAATCGGAGATGCAAGGGTGGCATGCAGTATAAAAGCAGCACCGAAAAGCACTCTGACTAGTTGAGAGAAATGCATGATGGATTGATTGAGTATTCGCGGGAATGTTGAGGACTTCGATATGTGCAATTTCACGCCGACCTGTGAGTTAACAAGCTCAGTTTAGAATAACAGGGACATCTGTCGACGATTTTCTGACCTGCGGAGTGAGGAGTAGGAATATGTGTAAGGTGCTACCAGAGCTAAGGAGACTTTCGTCAGCGCGTGCATCTTTATAGCAGGCACAAATATGTTGACTACATACTTGTCCTCTGGCTAGGTACAACCTCCCCACCGATGACGACGCTGTGTAATGACTTGAAATACGCTCTTCATGAAACTGCATCTCGACTCGTCTCAGCTGTCCAGCATATACTAATATGAAGGCAATTTCTCGGAATGAAAGAAAAGTATGAATGCAATAAGATGAAACAAAGTGCAGCATCGACATGGTCTGGGATAGACTCCTAACTCAGCGGGATCTGGTCATGGGTAATTACTCGTATTAGCTACCAAATATCCCCTCTCGCCTGACACTGATAGTGTGAGCCAGCCAATAGGGTGTAGCTCAAGGTGATTCATGTATCGTATCACACCGACATATATGCGATTCAAACGAATGCCATAGCTCCGCGAAGTCGTGACAATGTGCGATCACTGTACTTATCTGAAAATTCGAAGCTCTTCTGCTTCGCCTGTCTTCAAAAACATACCTAGTCCGCAACAATGAGTCATTACTGTTGAAACAACTATCGGGGGCGAATACAGGTAATTTTGCGTTCCCCTCTGACCCCCCCTCTCAAAGATCACAGGATAGTTTGGCAGCTAGTGTAGCATCTCTCGCAATCCAAAACTTGTCGTATCTGGATATAGATATAGGTATGTATTCACATAACTACTGCTGCGATTAAGTCTCCATTCTATCTTCTATGTCTCTAGTGGCTACATGCAACTCGTTTGAAGAGTACCGCCGCTAGCCTGTACGTGAAAAACACTAAAGCAATATCGTATACCCTAGCGGAATTTGATTACTTCCAGGCGCTAGTTACTCAATTGTCGGATCTCTCTGATTCTATCCAGGCCGAAAAGACAGCCACGGAACCTTAGGGGCTTGAATAGCGGATCGTATTGAGGACCGTTGATCCCGGGACCGACGACCCTGAGCCGCGAAATTCAGGGTCGTATCAGGGTCGATAGCTCAGATCTTTTCGCGCCTCAAATTAAGCATACAACCCAATTCTCGAATAAAACCTGTTATATGGGAGTACGCCCTTATACACCATGTCCGCCACTCCCTTAGGGTACAGTTCAATGTTTCACAGCTATTTCTGCATCATTCTGCATGTTTCAACCTTGCATGCCGACCTCTGTAGTGACTTCAACCTTGCGTTTGTTTAAGATTGAGCTCATCTACCACACGGTTCACCTTATGACAGTACCTATGTCTCTTAAAGTCAACGATCTCTGTTCACGACAGCTCTTATACAGCCCGGAGGAAAATCATATGACTTTTGAGATTTGCAGACTTCACCATTTCCTACCTTCGGAAAGTCAGCCCTCAATATAATACCATTACCCGAAGTCAGCTCGAGCGCCCTGTAACTCATTTAGTTTGCCGACAACTATGAGTAAGGATAGGTAAGGATGTTATTTCAGTCTTAATTCATATACTTACTCGGAATTGTTCGTTTGTACAAAGAACAAACATTATGAGTAGCAAATACCGACCCGAAATATGGGCAGGAGAAAATATGAGCTTGATTTCAGCGCCATCCTTTAGAATTGTCTTTGAGCGAGCCGTCTGTGCAGTCACTATCCAGTAGGGGAAGAAACTCGAAACTTCAATTGACTCGGAATTGTGGATTTATGACCGTGCATTTATGATTGATTATTCAGAATAGAGTACTCAGGTATCACTAAGCTCGTAGCTACATGCTCGTAGCATACGCATTAAAGTCCCAAGGAGATGGATTTGGGGTGTTGATGCAATTCAGAGCTACATAGTCCCAGTTTCAAGTCGGAATTGTATCGGTGTCATTTCTATTTCTTTCCATTTTTTTCTCGAATCAGGAAGAGCCACAATGCCCTCTGTTACATCCAATTTCACAGGCAGAGGTGAGATTTCCGATGTAGGGAGCCGTTTTCGACTTAAAGGTAAATTCTTCAGCTGTATAAAAGGTGTGGAACCGCAAAGGAGTCCCCCAGCTCTGGTAGCCCTCTGACAACACACACACTTAACATTCCTTGATCTCTTCACTCCGCAGGTGAGCGCAACATCTCCTTCCATATTATATACACCAGACTGAGAACATAATCTGTGTCCAGGCCGGCGTGAATCAGTCCCGTACATATCAACCTTGAACATCCTCCTCGAGTCTCAACGCTCTTCAGCTAAATCCTCATCATGCACTATTCTCAGCTCCTCAAAGCGTTCTTTGGCGCTGGGCTTGCTCTATCGCATGTCACCGCATCACCCATTCCCACTTCAGATCTTGAGAGCACCGTGCTTGGGAAGCGCGCGACGATCCAGCTCTTCCACGTCACTTCTACTGCTTCTGCCACGAGCATTCAACATGGCGGAGTCAAACTTCAGGTCAAAACCTCGGCAGCAGGTCATCTAACAGGGGATGATTTTAATCCAATGAGTGAGTAGATTATTAGTTTATCTATCGACTAATTGTGCTGAAAAATATTTTTACTAGACACAGGTGGATTTTATGTGACTGATAACAAGGAGGCTATTATCGAATGGTGTAAAGGCCGCAACATAGGAAGTGACAGGGCGAAGACCAATTGCGCCGAATTGATCACATTCAATTTTGACGACTCTGTTCTGAGCGATCTCAAGTATCATAAATTCACAGGGCCTGCGACTGGATCCAAGACGGACCTGACTGCATGGATGAATGTAAGCAGTTGTTTATTGTTTCACTCTTTTTGAGGCAACATTGAATGTGTTCCCGATATCCCACAAGACTCCCGACTTTGAACAGTGGAATGAGGTTGGTAACATTATTTACTCATTTGCTGGAGTGATTCTTACCCATCCCGATCAGTTTGTCACGCTCTGCACACATGGTGGGGAGCCAGACGAAGAAGTACCACTAGCGGCTGACCTTGCGGATGGCGGGAAAGCGCTGGATTTGGTGATTGGGGTGAGCTTTAGCTTCTGAATATTTGTTACGCAACCTTTAATCGATCATAATCAACGACTTGTAGCCTATGGAAGCGAACCATGTGAGTACCCAGCCTGTTACAGAATGATCTAATAGGATGCTCAATGATTTACACTTAGGCAATTCGACAATATGCATTCAGGACCACGAAAGGGTTGGGACATCTCAAGGTTGCTAGTGTAACATCCACAGGCGTACAATAATCAATCACTCTTTGAACCTAGGCAAATATAAATTTGTATGGTTTGAGAGTACGTAGCTACTAGAATACATGGAACGCGGTATATAGGTTGAGTTATGTTTTACGTGTCGGTCTTCTTGGAATTCCAAAGCTGTTTCCTGCCTTTGATTTCGAATCAGAAATGAAAATTCGTCTTTCATCCAAGGCCGTAGGTAGGTAACTGAGTAAAAGAAGACGGTTTTATCGCAAACACAAACTAAGCATCCAAGAAAATTTGAAGTTGATTTTCTACTTTGTAGCGACCAGGTACTAAGCGTGGAGTGACTTGAAAATCACGAACCCGAGCTCCCGGTCATCAGCAAAGAACACCTAAAGATAAAGACTTCTAAGGTAGCCTGAAAACCCCGGATGCGACAAAGGGATCGCTTTCACAAGAAACACAGCATCTAATGACTTTTATGTGGTATCAAGAAATGGAGGGTCGGTATCAGACTTAAGGCGTTATGATTGATGGAATGAAATTTGAATGTCGGCATCCAACGAATCGACAAACAAGAAAAACAGTGTCCGTATACAAGACTTATAATATAGTCATTAACTTTACCTTTCTGTTCACTTAGGCTCCCCATGAATTTCCCCCACCTTTCCCAGCATCGGTAGCACCACAAGGAACACCGTCTCGTTTCTACTAAGGGTATCAGCCTTATCTCGATGACCACTCGAAAGACGTACAGAGAGTTGCCATCCGCTCTCACAGTGGACAGCGAGGTAGGCCGGAGGCAAGATCCGTCGAAAAGCATCGATCGGTTTTGACTACTAACTTCGACGTGGCACGTCCAGTGAATTCAATCAGCAGAAACATGTTCCCTCTTACTACTTTCAACTCATCACCAATTCAGCACAAAGTTAACCAAAGGAAACTGTGTGAAACTACTGTAAGTACTCGACCCTCAAGACCACTGCACGGATACATGTGAACGACTGAGGTCTCGAGATCAAAGCACTCGGATTCCTATTGCAGAACCGCTTACACTCACATTTTTGAGACCTGATGTTTACCCAGTCTCAGACTCATAAGACATGTATTATTCCATTTCACTTCTCTTGATGTACTTATTCACTGTTCTCTTTTAACCCCTCTTTTAGTGTATGTACACATGTACTTCCTGTAGATTATGATCATCGAATCAACACAGGTTTTTCACCATTGCCCTTCCCTCCTCTTAGTACGTCGCCCCATAATATCAGTTTCGACAGTGCTTCAGAAGTGGACCCAGATTTCGGGATATCAAAATTACAATAGTACAAATTATTAATACGAATAGTAGTCGTAAAGTACTCCGAGTCGTACTATTTGTACGAATAGCGCCCAAGTGAAATCAGACTATTTATCGGACATAGCATACTTAGAACTTCCCCCGTAACCTCTTCAGCACAAGCTGCCTAGTTGTAAGCATAAATACTGCTGAAACGGTTATTGTAGACCCTGATGTACAGATTGAGAAAATCTTCGGCCTAAGTCCCAAAAGAATGGTTACGAACCAGCGTAATACCCCACCACTTCAAAGCCCTTAGATGCTTTGATGATCTCACCAGATATCGGGATCCCGAACAGCGCGCCAATAGCACCAATGCTCATGATCATTCCCGTACGCTGGCCAGCGTTGGTAATCTCTTCGAGTTCATAAACAGGAAGGAGCAGTCCGGAGACAAAGGAGCCATACATGAATCTGTCGGCGAAAAGGTTGAAGTAACATTGGATACACCAGTTGGCATTGAGCTTACCCATACAGGACAGTGATAACTATCAATGAAGCCTCCGTTTTCGCGAAAGGCCAAGCAAATGAAAGTGCTCCGGCAAATGATGTCGTTGTAATGATGAAGTTTAACGCGCCTGCGGAATACAAATTTGGTTAGTAAGGGAAAAGAGAGTCTCTTCCACAAACCTATCCTGTCTGCCATGATTCCAGTAGCTATTCTCCCGAGTCCAGAACTCATGTTCGCAATAGCGACTAGATAGGCTGCCATATCCGGAGATAGACCAACAGCCAATGCGCTGAGATCAATGTACGTGAGGACTAAAGGAAGCGTAACTCAAGAATGAGCCAAGGTCGCATTATCGTGCACCATACATACTGGTGTACAGTCCCAAGAACCCAGTAAAAACAGCGATTGCATACGTTGAAAATGGCGGATCCTTGAATGCTGCAAGATTAAACAAGCCACCGGAAACATTTCTCGGCGGCAGACGCCGGGTAAGAGTTATGTTGGAAATGACCAGAACAAACATGAGAATGAATCCCAGAATGCGCATGGTCCAAGAGAATCTGGATGGTTCATAGCGGCTAACAATTGAACGAACTTGAATCTGCTTACCCAAGTCTTGGGATGAGCCTCTGAGCCGCAATTGGGAAGACTGTTCCGCCAACGGAAGATCCGAGCGCAGCAAAGCCCATAGCAAGGCCTCGCCTGTGTACAAAGACACAATACATATCAGTAAGGAGTTAGAGAAGTTACACAAACCATACTTCTTCCTGAACCACTGCCCGATAATGCCCATTGCTGGTCCAAAAACCATTCCGCAACCAATCTGCATCGGGCAAAAGAAATTTGAGTCATTGCGTTCATGAATTGCACTGGGTGATTGATTTGGTAGATGATGCGGCAACCAGGTGGCTTACCCCAATACCAACACCCTGACATAGAAAGAATTGCCAATATTGCTTGCACTGCCCGACAAGAAGCGTGCACGCTACTACTAGGATACTCGCTCCAAGAAATGGTAGTTTGAATATTCCGAGATCGAATAAACGCCCACAGACGAGTGCTGGAAACAAAACAAGCGCACACTATTGTGTTCATGTCATCAACAGTCATACAGAAGAATGTGAATGGTTTAGTATACCTGTACAGAACCTATCCAGGCTCTTGACAGTTCACAGAAATCAGGTCAGAACAACTTGTTTATCTTGTGATGGATAGGAAAGGTGCGTACATGGCAGAAGGAGAATATCCCTTAAGCATTGTCTGTTCATAGTAAGTTTGAAAGACCTTAGCAAGGTATATTTCTCAGCCGATGCTCGAAAATGAGCCCCTAAAAGAGCACTCACTCCCCATGCGTTGACATAGCCAAACCTACACATAGATAGTCAGCATGCTATACCAGAACTATGTCGACCTTTGCTTCACTAACGACGCAAAAGCACTGAAAAAGGTCTGAATAAAATGGTCATTGGCTTTGTTGTCATGCTCCCAGCTACAAAGTTCAACTTACACCCAAAACAACCAACCAAGCCCGTAACCCTCCGTCCGGAAAGTCAACAGACTGTTCGGCACTGATATCTTTCTGCTGATGATCTTCAAGCTCGTCTTCTGCTGGAACCACCATATCCTCTACGCGCTTCTCGCCAATTTCTTTCTTAGTGTTCGCATTAGAATGGCCAGTAGGGCCTGATTCTACTGGCACCACGTCCTCGGAGTCGCTCTGAGGTTGACTCCCAAGATCATAGAAACTGTCAAGGTCCCCAGGCGGAGGTCCAATGTAGGAATTACCATCTTCGCTTGACTCTTCAAACACAGTCCACAACATCTCCAAGGCCAAGAGAAGTTTATGTGGAAACTTGAGGATCGAAGAAACTCCGAGGTTGACAAGAAGAATAAGACGGACGGAAGGGAGGCCAAAAGATGAAACGAACGTTGAATATATAATCAAATGAATGCAGCAAGCCGCATGATAATATCACCTCGTTCAAGCAACGAGACCGAGACGAGACAGTTGATTTGATAACCTGTACTGGTAGATTGAGACCTCAATTGCATACTATTCCCTGAGGGGTTATGGTGATCAACCTTTATCCGTTTAGCTCGGGATACCAAAAGCAAACTTTCCAGCCTCTACCAAATATGGAGATTTGCCTTGCCTCGAAGTAGGCACCGCACTAAGAGCTATTTTGAAGATGGCAGACCACTGGACGATGGACGGCTGAGGTGGATATTCTTGGGATTTGCAAAGGTATACGTCGCAAATTGGTCGGCGGGCGAAAGACGCGCATACTAATCTTATAAAGTAACGGTGGAGTTGAGCCAGTTATAATACCGGAATGGCAGTCTCATCAGTCAACAATGACAGGTATCAAAAGCAATTCAGAGAATTACTCATTTAATTGATGTGGAAAGCGTCGCCGTACAGCTCTTGAATGACATTGTCATACCGTTTTGACGGATTCAAAGACCCTGGCACAATGAAAGGTTTATCCAAGGAATGAAAAAACCGAAACCTGACCTCACCCAGGGCAACATGTCACAGAACGAAGGCGTCAAGGCGCAGTAAGATTCGAATCTGCACAGATTATTGGGATATTGTATTGAACACGGTGCAGCATATTGCGGTCTTATAAGGATATATCATTGACTCGAAGATGGAACATCGAGATTTCAGTCCGGCGGCAACGAGAGCTGAGCATGGAGTTCCAAGAAATTCCAGATTGCAGCGGAGGATGTTGAACTCACTAGCACCCTCGTCGAGATACTATGTTTTGACCAAGTATACATAGTTGATCCTTGGTGTGGCTGCCGGATGCGAAAATCGGCAATCGGGCCGACTTTTCGCCACTAAAGCTGGGCATGGTTTTTGATACAACCTGCCCCTCCACTCCAAGAGGATTCTTGTCTCCCATTCTCTCCTTCAAGTCCAATATTCATGTGGACTCCCAAGCTAGAAGCTTAAAATTCCTGCTTGGGATTCAGTTCTCAGTCCTCACCTCGACACTTAGTATAAAACACCGCACTGACAAACTACACAGATCGCAAAGTCTCGATGGCCTACAGTAATAATAATTGCTGAAGGTGGATTTTTTCTAAGCTCGTCGCGGCCCGGATTTCTAACACAATGATCACGATGCCAGTTGCGTCTACGAAAGAAGTACGTCCTGTAGTACCTCATGATACATATTCTATGTAACTCCAACATATGTTGGCTGATACATAACATTGGTAGCTACGCTCAAATGTCTAATATTTCCCCGCTATGTTCCTCTCGAGACAGAATTTTCTTTTCCTGCTTTCGACTGTTCTTCCTACAAACGCCGCGATCGACCGTCATGCTTTGGTTTCTAAATATACGCCTAGCCGGAATGCCTCTAATCCATCCACACCGATGCAAATTGGTAACGGTAATTTCGCATTTGGTGCAGACGTTACTGGTCTCCAAACTTTCCTTCCCTTCGCAACCATGTCTTCCTGGGGCTGGAAGAACGATACATTACCACCGAACCGAACTATCGAGGATGTGTACAACTATAAAGGAGAATCTTGGTATAACCATGGTCGCCTGGTACAGTATGACTTCGGTGGCGATCCCGAAATTGAGCAATGGTTAACTGCGAACCCAAATCGCGTAAATCTTGGCAGTGTGGGCCTGGTTTTCCTGGATACTCATACCGGAGTGGTGCGGGATATCACTGAGAGCAATCTCAGCGACATGCACCAAAAGCTCGATCTATGGACGGGTATCATGTCGAGCTCTTTCAGCTTCAATGGCAGTTCGATCAATGTCACCACGACTTCGGCACAGGATACTTCTGCAATATCAGTAACAATCGTGTCTTCCTTACTATCTCCCGATACGCGTAATCCTTCTACTCGTCTGGGTATATTCCTCGACTTTCCCTGGGCAGATGGCTCTCAGAAATTTAGCGCTCCCTTCGTCGGCAACTTCAGTTCTGCTCTCTTCTCCAATCATACTACGACGTTGTTGAACATCAGCAGTAGCAGCGATAGCGGAATACAAGCTCAGATTTTACACCAAATGGTCGATGCAGTTTTTTATACCACCGTCGGGAGCTCTACTAAAATCAACGTTACACGCGATTCACCTGTTGCTCATCGATATACTATCCTCCCTGAGACTGAGACGGACACCATTTCCCTCGTAATTTCGTACAACGACATCCTCCCGAATGAGATCCCTGACGCTATCACCGTCATGCAGTCGTCAGTAGATGCTTGGGAGGCATACTGGATGAATAGTGGCTTCATTGATCTACTCACTGGATCGACAGATCCCAGGGCGGATGAACTGCAGAGAAGGATTATCCTGTCTAGGTATCTGATGAGAGTTAATGAGGCAGAAGATAACCCCCCTCAAGAGGTTTGTAATCCTCCATCTATGTGAACTGTCCTGTCTCACATCGTTCTAGTCAGGTTTAGTGAACGACGGCTGGGTGAGTTTGTACTTGTACCGGCCTGTACATTCGAGTTCACCTGCACTTAATATTTCTGGTTTTGTTTAGTACGGGTACGTCACATAAATACTCGTCAGCGATATCCTTATTGCTGACCCAAATTTATAGAAAATTTCATATGGAACAATACTTCTGGCATTGTGCCCACTGGGCTCTATGGAACAATTGGGAACTCCTCCGCCGTTCGAGCAGCGTCTACGACCGTTTCCTCCAAACCTCCCTTATACGTGCACAAGTTCAGCAAGGCTGGCCCTCCGGTGCTCGCTGGCCAAAAATGACCGACCCTTCTGGACGTTCATCTCCGGGTGAAATCAACAACCTCCTCATCTGGGAGCAACCTCATCCCTTGGTCTTCGCTGAATACGAGTACCGAGCGTTCCCTGAACAGAACACTTTAGATAAATGGGCTGAAGTCATTCGTGAGACAGCAAATTGGATGTCGGTCTTTGCTTGGTTTAACCAATCCACGAATGTGTACGATCTGGGACCACCGATGTACGTCGTAGCGGAGGATACGAGTCCTAACGTGACCATAAATCCTGCCTTTGAACTTGCTTATTGGCGGTTCGGACTAGGGTTAGCAGAAGCATGGATGGAGAAATTGGGGGAAGACGTGCCGACGAATTGGACTAAAGTCAAGGAGAACCTCGCTCCACTTCCTATTGAAAATGGGACTTACGCAGTGTACGAAGGGATAGAAACTGATTTCTGGACAGACCCGGCGTATATAAATGACCATCCAGCTCTGGTTGGGCTTCATGGGTGGCTTCCGGAGACGCCAGGTTTGAACTTGACCGTTGCTAAACTAACGGCGGAGAAAGTTTGGGCAACGTGGAATTTTAGCAATTGTTGGGGGTGAGTGCGAGAGTTCCTTGAGACCTAAGATAGTTTTGACCATGGTCAGGTGGGACTTTCCGATGCTAGCAATGTCTGCTGCACGGAACAACGAGACGGAGAACGCTGTTGAATGGCTTCTACATCCACTTTTCCAATTTGATGATGTTGGGATGCCCATTGGCGGTGTGAGAGTACCAACGTAAGTTTTCGAATATCTACCTTCTACCAAACTTGTTCACCCTCATTTCAGGCCGTATTTTCCCGGCTCGGGGGCACTGCTCTACGCAACAGCAATGATGGCGCAGGGATGGGATGGCAGCGAAGGAAAAGCCCCGGGATTCCCTCGAAGTGGATGGAATGTTCAAGCGGAGGGGTTGAGTATGGCGCTATGAAGCTCTTGACTTGAACTGTATGATGACGGTCTACAAGGGTTTACGGTCGAATCGTGAACATTCGCTACCATTAGGTATACAATTCTTCCGACGGAGAATGATCCGAGCAAATGGTCAATGCATCATGATGTCAGCTCTCCTACTAAGGGTGTCCCTAATTCTTCCACTTGTCATAAGCATCGAGCGCAGATTGACTGTTGGCCGAAAGCCTTGTCGGCTTCATCTCATTTTTGCTGCCTTATTTCAGAATCTTAGACCATAGCGACGAGGGACTACGAGGGAGCGTTGATCCCAACGATAAGACACATCTGCACTCCGGAGCTAAAACGCCAATATCCCTGATTTCCCATGTGCAACAGCAGTGCCCTGCAGAATATATAAGAGCTCGATTTACAAGGATATTCCCCCAAAATCTGCAACACGACAACTCACGACTCACGAACATTTACGACAGATCTCTCACTTTCTTCTTCCATAACATAGTCTCTCCCTTTACTTGAGCCGTCACACTCAGACATCATAGAAAAAATGCTCAGTATACCGACCCTTCCCACCGTCCTTCTTTTTGTTTCGAGTGCTTTCGGTGCTGCGATCCTCAAACGCGACAACGGATGCAACGAATGGCCTTCTATCGGCATTCAGGATAATAATGCCTCTTTCGAGCTATGGGCTCACTACGAGAGCAGAGTCACAATCCCTCTCGCATTGACCTCTTTCTCCAATAGCAGCATCAGCAACTCCACCAAAACTTATTTGGCCGTAAGTCACGATTTATTCCATAGCTAGAATTACACAGATGCTTATCGTTCATTGTGATGTTCATTTAGCCCAATGACCTTGGTGGAGCAGTCATCGGGAATCTTTTCACGTTGCAAAATTCAGGTCTAGTTGGCATAGGCTCTTCCAACAGCTCAGGAGATAACACAACGTGGATCTCCAACAGTATCGATGCGGGTGGCCCAGCTCCCTTCAGTATATCCGCTGACGCGAATGAAGCCGGTATCGCTGAAGACTACTGTGAAGTGGTACGTTTTTTCTCACTTGATCGTGGTATCAAAAACAAACGCCAAGCATCATGTAGACTAATACCGACCCTCATGGGCCATTGATCAACGGTCCTCTGCTCGGAGTACAGGGATCTACCGCAGACTGGGCCATTTGTAATCGTCTTGACATTCCCGTATTGCAAGGCGTTGTGTTCAAACCAGCGAGCTTCAGCTCCGACTATGGTTTCAACTTCTCCACCTGTCAAAACGTTACTATTTATCTGCGGTCTACGGCGCTGGGTAATCTGTCTTAATGTCTGTGGCGAATGGTTGATTTACGCGACGGCGATTTTCTCACATGCACTGTCAAACTACCTACTGACCAGATGTAGAAATAGTCGTATTGTGCGATGTACATATATTCAAACCAAAATCAATTCTGACTCAGATGAAATTGGGAAATCCAGATAGAAGGAATGATCATTGATAAATGCGCTGGTTAAGATGCGTGCAAGGATATTGTATTGTCCAAGACCGGGTATCAGAAGTTTAAGAAGTGAATGGTTCTTGGGTTACGCTCTACTCTTCATCCTCAGAATCAGAGGAGTCAACTGAGCCACACGTATAAGCTGCTCGCTTCTGGATTTGTCTCCTACGAGGGAGACCGCCAGATTTGGGTTCGAGCTGACCTCGAGCAACTTTCTTCCCGGGAATGTCTGCCCGAGGGATGATAGTGATAAACTCGGAGAAGCCACGACGCTCTCTTAAGGGAGTTTCGGGGAGTAGAAGAGGAGGAGGTGCGCGGATGGCAGGAAGGTTGGAGGTTTGAGCGAGATTTAAAGACGATAAGGAGGAGGATAATGTTTCGGAGTAAGAAGAGAGCGCGTCAATGTGGTTCTCGACATCTGCAGGGCACACGATGGATAAATTGTGCATGATGAGTAAAAGTGGCTCAAGGTTGGATGTGCAGTGAAGTGATTGAGTGAGAACGAGTTTGTGATTGGATTATTCGGTTTAGAGAGAGAGTTAATAAAGTAGGAGGATAGGGGCTTTCCCACGATAATGTCTGAGTATAGGTGTCTCAAGCTTCCAAGAGGACCATACATTCTAATTATGAGTATTCTCAATCCAAATGTCCTCATCTTCGCAAGAGATGTGATCTATGCCTTCGACACAAACTTTCGTCCCTGATAAATGAAAAAACTACATGATTTTCCACTGAGTTCTCGGTAGTAAGTACTGAGTACTCTAGATACTAAAACCCCTGATGCACAGTCCGAGTCCCAAAGTACTGCGTGAATCCGAGATCATTCTAAAACTTTGGTTCAAATGGCTCTACAGCTTCTCCTGATCCATACATCGAGCGAGGACTACTGTTAATCAAACAGATTCTATTGATGTTTGTCCCAGATAATGTAAGTAATATTTTCCGAGAGAAGCTGAAAATGAGACGAAAACATCACGAATAAGTGTGGATCAACTTCAGATACTACACGAAGACACATGTTGTTCATGAAGTGATTAAACTGCATCATATCCGTCGTTCCGAACTTGAGGAACAGAAACTTGTGAACAAAATCTTCGGTAGCCATATATGACGAAAAGGGAACTTCACGTCGCACGACAATCCCGCCGAGTTTATTGGGTTCCTTTTCAATGAAGTTTCTGGCACCCGGAACTATAATAGTATGTCTACAAGAAAATTGAAAAGAACGCGATAAATAGGAGTCTACTCGATTTGAAAGCAGATGTGGTCTCACCATTCGGCATCTTGAACAACTTTAAAACCCCTCACGCCCCTAGCTTCAACTCCGACAAGCTAGGGACTCAAACATTTGAATGGTCTCGATAGATGTCGGATTTGCACTGCATGCTTAATGTTTGACTTTGAGTGTGAGTCTGTTACTGGAGCAACATATTTATGTCGCATTCTATTCCTGCACGATTAGCGTGTATGGAGATTGGGTATGCAAATGAGTGTCCACCAGCCTTTTGTATCAATGGATACTACTTTTAATATTACTTCCCGTCAATGCACTAGATGTAGATCCCACCATTCCCCTACATAACGGTGTAACCTCCATTTTCCTCGAGGTTGCAAATTATTCTTGAAAGGCCGGATCCACATTCTCATTTTCTTTGCATGTCATCTCTGTCAGCTCGTCGTACCCTTCATGCACATCAATATTAGCGATCAATTTGCTTGAATTTCGCCCAACAGCTTGCTCATGATTGTTTTATCATCGAGTCCCGGTCCGTTCATCATCTTCTGAGTTTCTGGACCTATGTAAGACGGAGTGGTAGGAAGAGTCAACACTCAACTTGGTTGTATCATAGGGAAGAAACGTAAGACAGGGTACTCAATAATGAAAAGGGCCGCAACATGGTTCCTCATTATCACCTCTCTATAAGTAGTTTTCATGTTCCGAAAGTTTGCAGCACTGTTTGCATACGTCTACTTCGAGCCGCATCCACAGATGAAGTCGTCAGAAAATGGATGTAAGGATGCTCCAAAGGGACCTCACTGAAGCGTAGCAAATCCCTCACAGAGGTACCACTACGAAGTTAGTCCTTGACCGACGCTAGAGGCCTTGCTGTGACTCCGGTTCGCAGGGTGCGTGAGCAGAAGCTCGACCGAGATCAAAGTCTCGCAGAACGCAAACGGCAAAGTATAACTGAGTCGTCATCTTAGCCTGCCACTTCGTAGTTGCATATGTCCTAGATGCGTCTTCCCGTAATTGAGATTGGTACGGAGTCGAGGCATCGAAAGATCATTGGATGTATCAATTCGTTTGTGTCATCCATGTACTTTGTGATGACGGCGTCTGACCGCACCCATTAACATTGACGGTGATAATGAGAGCACCAAATTCAACGGCCTCGCAAGCACACAAAGGATCAGTCAATGGATAGTCCGACTGGTGTGGCGAGAATGATCACGTTTTTCATCAGACTTGATTCGTAGCATTGCATTCTTCTATCTTTCTCCTTCAGCTTATCGTATTCCATGAGAAGTCGCAGCGGCGAAGACAAAGAATGGGCATGATTTCATCCAGGGCTTTCTGAGTATGTATGTCGATGATCAGCGAGGCAGATATGTGAATGCATGTTCAACACATTAGCGCCGACTGGTATCTAGCCGAATGCCGCTCGGCACATTTGGCCGATATTTGGTTCGATTTGGTTCGTTACCACCTTTGTTGGTGGAATGAATACTTTTACTTTCCACCACCGACCTTTGTAGTTGACACAGAATCGAAGGCTCAGCATCTATGGCTCTCAAGCAGAGAAAATCCCGGCTGAATCATAACCAATCGACCTCAGAGCTTTCTGATTCTGATACTTCTGAAAAGCTCAGGTTAAATGAAGTTTCCACTTAACCCAAACTTACGGCTTATCCTTGCTACATTCACAGAGTCTCTTCAATAACCAAAGTCCCAGCTTTACTAGGCTTCATGGTCGCTCTACTTGTGGCTTGCTATCTTTTACTTACAAGACGCCATGAGCACGTTCAAAATCGGAATGTTGTTTTGGACGATGACCTTGAAGCAAGAGACGCGAGTATATTTTCCGTGCAAGAAATTCCAGGCAAGGGCAAAGGCGTCATAGCCGTCCGAGATATAAAAGTTCGTGCATCTTTGCGCTCTTAGATCAGTCGTTCATTTGATGATGAACGTTTGAAGCTATTCTTTGTAACTTGACAATCTGCTCTCTGTATGATTTCCTTTTACTATTCGGAGCAGCGAGGAGAATTGGTCATTCGAGAACGACCATTGTTCATTGTTCCTTCTGAAAGTCAGTCTCTTCTTTTCTAGTTTTATACTGGGAGTAGGTTGAGACTTGGTTATCCCATTTGGCATCTAGTAAATACATCACCCACCGCTTTAATGACCCATCATCTCTCTCTTCTAACTCCCTATCAATATGCTCAATTCTACAACCTCTCCTACGTCAACTTTCCTGCAGAACTGGACCCAGAAATTGACCTTGCCGAGTTGGCACTGGCGATCTTCCAGACGAATGCCGTCTCTGCAGGTGTTGATTCTGCAGGTGTATTTCCGAGAATGGCACGACTCAACCATGGATGTTCTAGTGCGTTTAATATGGTATATTCATGGAGAGAGAAGGAGGGATTATTGGTCGTTCATGCGTTGAAGGATGTTAGAAAAGGACAGGTGAGTTGACTTTTTGTGCGATTTACGTGCGATGAAGTATGTATGAGGCTCAAAGGATGGATAAGTACTGGATGAGATTAGGAGGGTCTAGCTACATGTCGAGGCGGGCCTGGGGAACCTGGGTAAAAAAGGTTCACTGAATACTATTTTGATTTTAATCTCTAGGAACTCCTGACAACATATACAGATACGAAACGGACCCGGGACCAACGCAGGTGAATCTTGTTATCTTTTTCACTGGTACAGTTAACCCCAAATCTCGCCTGGGTCTCGCCCAATCTTTCATTGCCACCATCTTTATTGGATCTTATTTCCCAGAACCAAGTTCTAACGTAGCTTCACTAATCAGAGCACATCTTCGCCATCAATATTCGTTCCATTGTACCTGTGATGTTTGTTCTCTTCCCGACCGAAAATCAAAGGAATCAGATCATCGTCTAATGTCTATGTCCGAACTCTACGCTCAATTCGCGACATGGGGTGCTGGCGTGATAGATGGTGTCCAAGCTATTGAAGTTGTAGAGCGTATCTGGGAGTTGGGAAGTCAAGAAGGATACTTGAGCGAGCGGGGAAGACTGGCAGCGGATGCTGCATGGGTTGTGGCCGCACATTCTGAGTGAGTCGATATTACCTTTGGAGTAAAGAGAGTTGACGATGCCTTTGAATCTTTCTTTAGCGTTGCGAGCACAAAAGCCTGGGCGAAAGTAGCGGAAGAATGGTTTGGGTATGAAGTGGGCGTGGATAGCGAGCAGGTGCTGGAAATGCAAATGCTGCAAACACAGCCTGAAGGCCATCCGGCTTGGGCAAGTCGAAAGGCGATGCGGGTTCCCGCTCCGACACTTAGTATAACTGCATGATCTGACATTCCAAGATGACCAGTTGATACCTTCGTTGAATCTTTTATGCAATAGCTGCTGAAGAGATACAATCTCTCACAGCCACGACTTGGCTTCTCCTGTACTGTATCGTTCGTTGTTCCGTTGCATGAAACCTCAGTAGGCCAAAAACATTATAAATGTTCTCAGCTGGATAGAGCTTCATGGAGTGAAAGCTCCCATTTCGGAACGGGATTAGCTTTCGTCTTACGCGAATAGTACATTGTCAGCGGATGTGAGTACCGCGCGCGAGCCTTTGAAAAAAAAATAAAAGGGAACTTTAGGAAGATTATCGCTGACCTGAATAAAAATTCGTCGTCGTCGTTGCACTGATAATTATGAGAGAGTTATTTGGAAATCAGCGCATCCGGTGAAAGCGGTATACGTATAGTGGGCAGGGTGTGAGAAAATTGTAATTTGACTGCTCGGGTCTCGGCTTTGCGATTTCTCTCTTTACTCTTTTTTCCTACTTCTGTTAAATAGAAAGTTTACAGAGCCCTGGTCCGTTTACAAATTTCTCTCTCTCTTTCCTATGTCCGACCCTAATCCAAATACTTCCTCTCCAGTGCTCCCTTTCGCCTTGTCCGCTTCGACCATGGCGTCCACGTCTTCCTCAGATGTTCTCATTCTTGCCCTCGGTGTTGCTCTTGCTGCCTTGTATCTCTTCAGAGATTCATTATTTGCCGCCTCCAAACCCAAAATCTCTTCTTCAACTACCAAGTCTCTCGATGATACGGACGGGAACCCTCGGGATTTCGTAGCAAAGATGAAGGCTGGTGTAAGTGATACTTCTATCTTACATCTTCACTTTTTGACATACTTTCTCTCTAGAATAAACGGCTTGCAATCTTCTATGGCTCACAAACGGGTACAGCAGAGGAATACGCTATTCGTCTTGCTAAGGAAGCCAAGGCAAAATTCGGCCTTACTTCCCTTGTGTGCGATCCTGAAGAATACGATTTTGAGACCCTGGACACCGTCCCAGAGGACTGTGCTGTCTTCTTCGTCATGGCCACCTACGGTGAAGGTGAGCCCACAGACAACGCGGTCCAGCTCATGCAGAACCTTCAGGATGAGTCCTTTGAGTTCAGTAAAGGCGGTCGTGACCTTTCCGGACTCAAATACGTCGCCTTTGGTCTCGGAAATAAGACTTACGAGCACTACAACGTGATCTCCAAGTATGTAGACACTGCGCTCGAAAAAATGGGCGCTACTCGTATGGGTGTCCGTGGTGAGGGTGATGATGATAAGAGTATGGAAGAAGACTATCTAGAATGGAAGGACGGAATGTGGGAAGCTTTTGCTACCGCTATGGGTGTCGAAGAGGGACAGGGTGGCGACACCGCTGACTTTGCCGTCCGTGAACTTGAATCTCATCCTGAAGAGAAGGTATATCTTGGTATGTGGCCTAGCCTCGGGCGCTCGATTAGACGCTAATCTAATTCGTAGGTGAACTTTCTGCCCGTGCACTCACGAAGACCAAGGGTATTCACGACGCTAAAAATCCTTTTCCCGCTCCTCTTATCGTCGCTCGTGAACTCTTCCAAGATCCGAAGGATAGAAATTGTGTTCATGTCGAACTCAACACTGAGGGTTCTGGAATTACCTACCAGCATGGAGACCACGTCGGTGTCTGGCCATCCAACTCTGAACTTGAGGTTAACCGTCTTCTTCTCGCTCTCGGCCTTTACGATAAAAAGGATAAGGTCATCAACATTGACTCCCTGGACCCTGCTCTAGCAAAGGTTCCTTTTCCGGTCCCCACTACCTACGCCACGGTCCTTCGTCACTACATCGATATCAGTGCTCTTGCTGGTCGTCAGATGCTTGGCACATTCGCTAAATTTGCCCCAAATCCCGAAGCCGAAGCTGCTATCAAGGAATTAAACACTAACAAGGAAGTCTACCACAAAATCGTCGCTGACGGTTGTCTGAAGGCTGGTGAAGTTCTGCAGTTAGCTGCAGGGAACGATATTCGGGCTATACCCGCACCCGAGAATACTACCGCCTGGCCTATTCCTTTTGATATGATCGTATCCTCCATCCCTCGTCTTCAACCTCGTTACTACTCTATTTCCTCAAGCCCGAAACTTCATCCCAATTCAATCCACGTCACGTGTGTGGTTCTTAGATATCAGTCTATCCCCAACGAGCGTGTATCAGAAAGATGGGTTTACGGTGTTGGCTCAAACTTCTTGCTCAATCTCAAGTACGCTGCCAATGGCGAAGAGGCTCCCCTGATTGGAAGTACCGGCGTCGAAAATGCAGTCGTGCCTACTTATACCATTGAGGGTCCCCGAGGAGCTTATAAACAGGAAAATATCTACAAAGCTCCGATCCATGTTAGACGTTCCACGTTTCGTCTACCCACCAATCCGAAGAGCCCTGTAATCATGGTTGGCCCTGGGACCGTAAGTCTTGATTCGTGTCGTTTGTTCATTATCTTGAATTGCTTTTCCAGGGTGTTGCACCATTCCGTGGCTTTGTTCAAGAGCGTGTCGCTCTTGCTCGCCGCTCTATCGAAAAGAACGGGCCGGACGCCCTTGCAGATTGGGGACGCATAACCCTCTTCTATGGCTGCCGCAAATCCAACGAAGATTTCCTGTACAAAGACGAATGGCCTTCATATGCATCTGAGCTCAAAGGCAAATTCGTCATGCACACCGCGTTCTCTCGTGAACCTCCATATAAACCTGACGGAAGTAAGATCTACGTGCAGGATCTGATATGGGAACAACGAGAGAGTGTGGCTGATTCGATATTGAACGGCAAGGGATATGTGTATATCTGTGGAGATGCAAAGAATATGAGTAAGGCTGTGGAGGAGGTGCTGGCTAAGGTGCTTGGAGAAGCTAAAGGTGGTTCAGCTGAAGAGGAAGGTGCGGCGGAGGTGAAAATGCTGAAAGAGCGTTCGAGGCTTCTGCTGGATGTTTGGAGTTAGAGGAGAGGAGTCGGAATGCGTTTTCACTGGGATTTATTTCTTCAATTACCGTTCCAATTCTAATGACTATACTGCTATCCTTTGACAACGTAGCCGCCGCTTCGCCTTAGATTCAATCTCAGTCACAGTAATCTGGGTTTGGATTTGTACGCTCTCTCTTTCAATAATTATTAGATCGTATAGATATATATCTCTAAGTCTTGCATCTTCAATGATGAAATGCTAAACGCGTGATCACGCTTTCCTTTGATAGCGTTGACCATCTTCTTTGACTTCATATCAAGCTTTGTTCATCGTGATGAACGTTCCATTTATAAACAGTCTTTCGAATTCTTCAACTTCTGAACATACTCATTCACACTCTGCTAACGGCGGCGCATCTCATACGCACGGACCAAGCGAACATGGACACACTCATGAACACTACGACGATGCCGGTGAGCTTCAAGTTATCGTTCATTGACACTCACCGACACTGATATGAGTAGGTAAATACACAGAGCGTGATATGCCCGACTATTCTGCGCGTAATTTTGAAGAAAGAGGATTCACGATCGGTATCGGAGGGTAGGGTTTTATTTCTATCACGAGCTCATCTAGACTGTTGAATGTCCGTTAGACCTGTTGGATCAGGGAAAACTGCTTTGACGCTTGCGTTGTGTCAGAAACTGAGGAAAGAATACAATATCGGTGGGCTTGATTTCCATTGCATATTAACAACAGAACTAATCCAGGATGATTATTGTCTATCATTATCAGCCACAGTCACCAACGATATCTTCACCCGAGAAGATCAAGAGTTCTTGATTAAGAATAAAGCTCTGCCCATAAATCGAATCCTGGCGATCGAGACAGGAGGATGCCCTCATGCTGCTATCCGAGAAGATATCTCTGCGAATATGGGTGCCCTCGAGACTCTCCAAGCAAAATTCGATTGTCAGATGCTGCTAGTAGAGAGTGGAGGGGACAACCTTGCGGCGAATTATTCTAGGGAGCTGGCGGACTACATTATCTATGTTATCGATGTTTCTGTGAGTTGCGCTTCAACGGGCTTGAGTACAATTATATTCATGGACTTCGACGTATTGCTAGGGAGGGGACAAGATCCCGAGAAAAGGCGGGCCAGGAATCTCCCAGTCTGATTTACTGGTCATTAACAAGGTATCGTTGCACAGTACACGCATGTATCATTGTCTGTTTCAAACCAGGCCTAATCATTTCTTCCTTCCTTGTCGTTTAGACCGATCTTGCACCTTACGTTGGTGCATCCCTTGAAGTTATGGACAGAGATTCCAAACTGATGCGTGGCGAGGGTCCCACCATCTTCACCAGTGTCAAACAGGACAAAGGCGTTGATGATGTAGTATCATTGATTCTAGCTGCTTGGCGTACAGCCGGTGGTCCGGGAAAGGCAGTTCCAGTCGGAGAAGAGGATTAACATCAGATGTGATCGAATACAAGGGTGGATTATAATTCTAATATTAAAAGGGAAAAATACAATTAAGTGTTTCGTTTATGGGGATGCTATTGCAATTTGACATTAAATAGGTGCTCGTTTCGTCGTCGAAAAAGAACGTATGGCTTGAGAATAATGTCATCATCTGTATCGTTCAGAATTGAACCTTGTGTAAGTAACATATCCTAAGGAGGAGTATCTCACCGTCGCTCATTAAATCTTGGCTTGCCACCGGATGGCTGTAATGAAGACCCAGTTGAGTATCTGGGTGCCAATGAAAAGCGCGTACGTACTTGGAGATGCCCAATGCTAACGCAAGTATACACGATGCCAGCGAACAACTTTCGATACGCTCAGGATGATCATAAGCATGACCAAGAAGATAAAGAGGGCATATTCTAAGTCATCCCACATCTGAGCTACGAGATGCGCGTCGATCGTGAAAGAGAAAAATAACAAAACAAAGTAGAGGTAAGATATTGAGCGTAGACTAGGGCTGGTTTTATATCATGGATCATAACACGCTCGAACTCCCAGTGCAGCTCTTCTTACCTGATTGGTATGAAGCGGAACCCGAAATTCGGAAGGGCTCAAGATTGACTGTGTAAGTGGATACAATCATTCTGTATTAAATATTTGCTCTTCTGCCTATCCCAACCAGTTCTCAGCTCTGGGTTTTCGGTGAATCAGCCTGGCGGTGAAAACTGTTGATGTAGAGGCTAACCGAGCGCTGAATACATGGTTCCTTGTGCTCCGCATAGCCTTTGAGAGCTGTGCTTCGACGGCAAACGCGGTAACGCCCTTTAGTCACGTGATAGAAGCTTAACGCGTCAGTCAGACTTACAAAGTCAACTCGTCTTTCTTTATTTCTGCCACCATCACGATCGCTGCCATCCATGAACAACGAACTTTCTGACCAGCCATATACATTCCTTCGTATCAAGCGCAAAAGGAATGAAGAACCTCTTGATGCGCTTGGTAACATCTGTGCTTGCTTTACATGCGCGCCACAGTATCTGATGTCCTAATCCATGCCAGTTGTGGAATCTGGTGCTCGCAGGAAAAAACCCAAAGGACGAAATGGAGTCTTCCAATTCGCAAGAACTATAGAGGAAGGTGTTTGGGAAGATGAAGAGCAAAAGAAGGCTATCCAGGCGTGTTTTCTTCATCAATGACTGTGTCCGGTTCCATCTGACAGGTTCTGTATAGCATCAACTATCCATACTGGCGCACCAGCCCACTACACAAGAAGCCCCTGCGCTTCCGCCTGATACCGCCGCGGCCACGTCATCCACATTGAAGCCGCCTCAAGCAACCGACATTCGCCGTTATACTATCATTGAACGCTCTCCGCCTATTGATCATTTACCGCTTCGGAAACCAACTAGCCCGTAAGTCATCGCTCTCTTGTCGAACAGCTATTATCATCGCGAACCACACAGCCCACAAATTCTATCTTCCAGAGAGCTAGCAACCCAACGAGCGAATTCAGATTTCAAGATGTATGACGCAGTGCTTGAAAATCCCCCAGCCGAAGAGCAGATAGATCCCGCATTGGAGAAACTGTTACAGGACTACTTAAAACGTATGTCCTTCGAGATCCATGTAAAACCGACTCGCCAATATATTGTTTCTGTGCTCCCAGTCGAAACTTCATCTGTTACCACACCCACAGCTTCAAAAGCGGAGGATTACGTTTGGGACATCTTCTATCACCGACCGAGGACTTATACTCAGAGTCTGACAGATGTTGTAGCAGTTGGGACAGTGTATGATACACACGAAAAGGAGGTGAAACAGTATCTGACATTTTGGCAGGTCTGGTCTTCCGCCTTTGGCCTCTGGGGACTCTGACTCTGACTCATATTCAGAGGAGGAAGATGAAGCCGACGAGGATTCAAACGGTACGTGCGTCCAGCCTGAACCTGATGGTAGGCTTACGCTTTCTTTCCTTCGCAGCTGAAGAATGGTACACGAACGATTATCCTGAGGAAGAGGAATCTGATTGGTCTCATGATGATGATGACGGTTCAGGTCAGGAAAACCTCCATGCTTTCTGTTGCATAGTTGCTTATTATTTTTAATAGACGAATTTCATGAAAATACCGTAGGCAGTGACGTAGAACATGAATGGCGATGACCCTAAGCAATCTTTTTTCTTCTCATTCGCCACATCGTGTACAACATACATCATATCGAAGCATTTCAACTTGTACATCATTGTCATTGAACCTATAGACTTCAAGCATTGACTTTCTCAAGAGAGTTGGACTATAATGTCAGATACAGGGGATGTGATTAGACATTTCCAAGCAAAACCAATCAGAACGCAAACTACGCACGTCCGAACTCCGGCTACTCCTGGTTTGACTGTGGCGAGATTGTCTTTTGCCTTTCCCCGCGGTCAGTACCCTAAGGGAAAACAACGCCCCAAGAATGCACAGAGCCACAAATAGCGTGAGTCCCGCACCAAGGAAGCCAGCGCCAACAGGGCTGATGCGCTGGTGTACACGATCTGCAATTGCTGCCTGTGAAGCTGCTGCTGCGATTGCTCCACAGCCTCGATCCTCAGTGTTTGAGCAAACCTTGCACCAATCAGCAGTGGAGTTAATGGCTACCGGCTGTTTTGGATGAGTACACATTGGCAATGTGTTGTAGTGTTAGAACAAGAACTAGTGACGTACAGCAAGGAAGTTGGTGAAAGCGGACACAGGAATGTCTCCTGTAGTATTAAACCAGTTGAATGTCGTCTGCGCATCGTCTTGAGTTCCGTTCTTGAACTGCAATCGCAGAACGGGCTCCCCGCCAGACGAAGGTTGGCGGACTTCAATAGCGACAGATGCTGCGTAGTTAACTTGAAATGAATCATTAGTATAATCGAGTCTTTCACGAGCTAAAGGGACTAACCAAGTCCGGTTAGCTGTGGGCTCTGATCGACCGCACCGGTCATTCTGAACAATGTGAAGAACGACTTGTAAGCGATGGCATTGTAGTAGATCTTGAGTGGGTCAGAGCTGTTCGTGATACTTGACAGGCCTTCAAAAATGCCGGGAAGCATCGTGCGGAAACCAACTGCGAGGTTCGTCCCAATTTGTCATTATTCTATGAGAAGAGGTTGCCATAGATTGAAGACATACTATTTCCGATGCCATCCAACTGTGGCGACGTGAACACCCCATATTCATGGAAAGCGGCCAAGGTACGAGCTTGAGCGAGCATAGTGGGAGGAAGTTTACTTTGGAAGGTAGCATTGTGAATGTAGTTCACGTTCATGTAATCAAAGATCTGAGGTTACAAAGTTTAAAGTGAGGTGTGCCGATTTTTTTATGCGATGAAACTCACATTCCACTTTAAACAGCAGCTCCAGTGAGCACGAATGCGCTGACAATGGTTGAAGGTGAAAGTGGACACACCATGTTCTCCAAATTGACATCACTTCTTCCATCCAGATACTGCGGGAGGTTGTTAAAAAAATCCGAGTTCTCTTGTGCGGTTTGATTGAATGCGGCAGATTGATAGAACTCTGCGGTGGCCGTGTCGAAGGGCTATGGCGAAGTATGTATACAACAAGCGAGCAGGTTGGATTGGGAGCTCACAGCGCATGAAGTCCCTCCTTCGAGTGAAACATCATTTTCAGCCAAGGCAGACTCGACTGTGGAGGTATTGACTCTTTGAATAAATGAGTATCCAAGGCAAAAACTTTCAAACGCACTTTCGATATACTGGCGAATGCAGTTCGTCAAATATGGGGAGGAAAATCACATATGTCCATGGCTTACTTGGTATCCACCCAGAGGAGCCTCGATGGTGGTCCCATTGGCTAGCGTGGTAGAGTAATCGGAATCAGGAGGGAACAAACCTTGAAGGAGTGCTTCAGCGGAGTTCTGTGAAAATAATGTTTTGTTACGGAACGTTTGCCTTCAATTGAGAACTCACCATGATCACTCCTCCCTCGCCTGCAGCATCGGCAACAACTACGGTACAGTTTTGATTATCGATTCCTCATAGAAAGAAGCTGATAACACACCTGTAATCTGATTAGGATCCGCGATGGTGTTGTTGATACCTTTGATAAAAGATGGCGAGGATTCATTGAGATAAATGTTGCGAAGATAATCGCCGGTAATGAATTCTTCTCTCTATTCAAATAATCAGGCTTGCCACTGCTTATGTACATCTCTATAAACATGGTTGAACGCACGAGTCCGAGAGGAGTGATAACGGTGTTTGCGGGATTGTAGTTGGTTGGATCCTGATAAAAACCTAGTAGCAAAACGTCTCTGAGATAGATTGAAGAAGAAAGAAAAACTACACACCTTGGCAATCACCGTGACGAATGAGAAAGATAACCCCAAGAACGGTACTGTCGGTGTTGCTCATCGTAGACTTGTATGGCTGAGAAGAAGTTAGCGAGCAGGAAGTCCTGTGGCGACAATTACATCTCTTATAAGTAGCATTTGGAATATCCATCAGACAGGAACTTTCCTCTTTGAGGATTCCCATGTGGACATGAGTGTATTGTCCCCCTGTTCTTAGCAATCCAGAGCAGCTGTCGTACGTCTTCTGTAAACATGAACGGAACAGTTTTCCGGGTATGAAGGATATGAGATACGCAGAAGAAGCTTGTCAAAAGTGAGCTAGATTCTCATAATCTGCCCTCTCAGCGTGCCGCGGTCTTGTCAATTATCAGTGTATATCAGGATGAGGATACGGAAAGGTTTAGCTTTCACGGTATAGTATTGCCTTTCAGTCATGTATATCTTTAATTGTCATTATTTTCGTGGATTCATGAGTATTCTACAGAGAACCTCCAACACTTTCCATGGTCTGTAAGAGAAATTGGTCACTAAAGAGCAGAGAAATGTATAACGTCAACGTACGAAGGGCGATGCAGTGGGACCGTCTAGTATTGCGAGCTCTTCGGCAGTGAAGGAAAGACGGGGAACGAGTAAGGTTCGGATAGGGATAAGAGCCATGATGATAACTGGGAAACCGATAGCAGCTGACCGAAGTGTAAGAAGAAGTGATCATGAGTACCCGAAAGCGATAAAAAAAGCAACAAATGGCGCACCGATAGTTTGTGTGATAGCGAAAGTTGCGCCAAACGCAATCAACTGTATAGCTATGAACAGGAGGATGCGGGATTTGCGAACTCGTCTGAGAGGCTCATCTGTGGGAGTTGATTTCTTGTCGCGGAGGAAATATAGTATCTTCTGCGTGATTCCGTTTCCTTGCAGTGCGTCTGCGCCCATGAACCAACTAGCACATTTGCTTGAGGTTGCGGTGAAATTTGAGCAAGGGTGTACACTTACAACAGCCCAGCAAGAACACCTAAAGTTACTAGATCAGAAAAGATGGGAAATGAACTCGAACGAGATCATTACCTCTAGGTATAAGATTGAGAACGTGGAGAAATGGACCGGAAAGTAGCACTAAGCACAAGGATCCTTGCGCAAGGTTTGATACACGTTGCTCAACAACGCCTACAGGCTGCTCCCGATACTCAGCGATATAGCCTGAGGTCTTTTCGTCAAAATTCGAGCTCTGCCTTTCTTCGTCATCCTTCTTCGTCGGTCGACCCATCACCAAAAGAGACGTAGTATGAATGGGAGCTTGAGGAATAAGGCCATTGGGTGCGGGTATCCCAAGCAAACCGGCAAGGAAGGTGGTGATACCAAGGAGAAAAAAGTCATAATGAAACCCAGGAGGTTTCCGGAGAGGGAACTCCGATCCTTGTGCCATCAGTGACTGTGAAATGGGGTATTAGTTATTTTCATGAATCTTGATTAACAAGATATGCATACGGAGACGTTGTGATCAAAGAAAAAGAGGATCCAGAGTATGATCCCAAACGGCAACGCTATGCCTACCCATTTCCCTTCTAGTTGCCAGAAAGGCACGAGCCATGATCTGTTATTCGCAGGTTGAAATGCACCGCTGATTGGAAGAGTCTGTGGGTTGGCCGAATTGAAGGTTCCCCAGTATGCCATACCCGAAGTAGCAATGAGAGAGATGGGCATTCCATAGTCAGCTAGGAATCTTCGAATGTGTCGATGGAATAGAGTTTTTTGAGAAAGACTTTGAAAGAGGAAGGATACTACAAGCATCAAAATGGCGAGAATGATTGAAACGAATGCGCCGGGCAAGGAAGAAGAATCTAGTTGTCGGGTCACAACCTGAACCCCGTATTGAAGATATACCCATGACACGTAGAATCCGAACGTATCACAGGAGAAGAGCGTCACGTATTTCAAAAAGTTGCACCCTTGTGTGTGAAGGTCACATCAATTTAAAATGGCTCATGAGAAATCTTGCGTACAATTTAAGATCGCTGTGATCCAGTGGATGATTGCAGCCCAAAGATAAACCCATCCGACGAAGTGTAGGTAGTTCGGGGCATCTGGTTGCCCTTGAATGATTCGGAAGATCGTTTTATTGAACACCGTGATAGGTCCTGTTTATATTCGGGTGAGAATGTTTTGTGGATCTGAAGGACAAGGGAATACTCGCCCGTGACTCCAGCGATAGTGAGTGGCTGGGCACCAAAGACAGAGAATATGAATGCGGCCATGAACGAGGAAAGAAGAACTTCCGCAACACCGTATTGTTGCGTCGTTTCAATCAAGTCTAGAGAAAATGCGATTCCTGGAAGTACGCTATAGTAAGGGTCTATTGGGATCAATACCCATGTGAGCGAGGTAGCTTAACTCACTTTGCGAAAAATATAAGAGCTGTAGCTGGTACTACACGGTAATTCCAAGCGTCCGTCCAGTCTTTGACATAGTAAGGGGCCCTTGCTCGTACATCGAGTATTATCCCAGAAGCCAGCTTCGCCACCCAGTTCATATTCAGACCATGCGCAGGTCTGTTTGCTTTGAGATCCCGCAGGGTTGGCGTCGTCGAAGGTTGAGCAGAATCTGGGTCTGCTGAAGAGCTCGTATTCTGAAGGGCATCATTTTTGGTCGTCGCCATCGTGATAGTAAACGTTAAGAAAAAATTGAGAAAGATGACCAGAAGGGAGACAGCCGTCCATCCACGCTGTTACAACAGGAGACGAAAGCTTGAGTATTGAGCACTCGAGATTCTCGGGGTCAATAAAATTTAGATGACATTTCAAAATTTCACACTTGGGGTGGCGCAACTGCCGGGACGGAAATTCCGGATCAAGCTCTCCGTCCTCAAATCCTCAATGGACCTGCAACCCTGGACAGACAGACTTTTTTTCTACTTCATATTCTCTAGTAAAAGTCCAGGAATGGAACAAGCCAAAGCGGATATTTTCCTGCATCTCCTGCAAGTGAGGTAACGAGGTTATCTGTTTTTCACAGAAGTCAAAGCACTGCCCAGACCCACGACATAACTCTCCTTGACATCGACTCGAAACGATATTGGAGACCAACCAATGATCTTGAACGGCTCAGACACTAAAAAAACGATCTTCGTCAATGCTAACGTTGTCACCGTAGCTTTTTGAAGAAACCAGACAGTTTATTGAGTTTCGCGAACTGATATATAGAACGAAGACAAATCATTGTGTTCAACCAGTGTCTTTATGATTGAGTCGAGTCAGTATACTTACAATGTGTATGCCTCTCATGATTGCTGGACAGATGAAAGTTGCAACGTTGAGGCTTTGATTTGAGCTTGAGGTGGCAAGTTTCGATGAGTGTCGTTATTTTTGACCGTAGTAGTTACAAACACCGTGACAAACAGATTTACTTATTGAAAAGACGACCAAGGTTGGTCAGCCCAACAGTGAAGGATTCATGCGTCCGGAGGATGCATTGATATGCTAAACGCATACTTCTTTGAATTAAAAATTTACTACTAGACGAGAAAAAGCGTCGAGTACTATTCTGACATAACATTGATATTCGTGATAAATCGTGAGTATAGGTATAGGATATGGTTCATGTGAATTCGTGAGCGGGTCGTAAGAAAGGTTAATGCACCATCATCGAGCAAAGGAGCAAGAATAAAAATAAAACAAAAAGGTTTGAGCTATCGAGAGCCGTGAGGTGGGTGAAATCAAAGAAGGGAATCAGGCGAACGATAAGGAAAAAGGAAGGTAGTTAAATACCAATAACCAAAGTCAAGATTCAAATTCGTTAACAACCGCAGCAAAAAAACAAAAAAAAAAAAAAAAAAGTCCTCTTCAGGACAAGGGTATTAGTGAACGAACATCGTGCCGGAAGAGTCTGACTCTTTCCCCACTCAACTTTCCGGAATCGCGCTTCTCCATGATTCTAGTCGAGTACCCACCGCTGAACGTTTGAACGATGAACATATTCACCCAGTTTTCTCTTCCCCAACCTTGTCCTTCACCTCTCTCCAAAACTCATCCCACCGTTGTCCTCGACCTTCAGGTCGACTATCTTCATTGACGTCGCCCACGTTCGCTTGTTTAACTTCCTGAACGTTACTGTTATCCGTGTCGATGAGGATGGGTTATCTTCTGAAACATGACCAGAACAGAATCCTACCTCTGTTTAGAAAGTGTAGGTGAGGCTATAGCGGTAGCTGAGCTATGAGATCGAACATATGCCTCCCTCCGGGCTTTCTCTACTCTGTTGAGTGCGGTGAGTAGCGAAGGTGTTGCCGGTACCGGTATCGGAGAAATTAAAGATGAAGCTGAAGCTGTTACAACAGGGACAGCAGGTCGTTGTGTGGGAGGCAAATCTAAATCAAGGGGAGAGCTAGCAACTGCCGTGTGCTCAGACGATCTCGACGTGTGAGAAAGAGAGGAATGTGGAGACATCGAAGAGCGATGTCGTTTGAGAAATTGAGGTGACCATTGATGAGAATCGGTTTGAGGAGTAGAGGGCGGAATCGTGGTTGTTGCATTTGAAATATCTTCTTCAAAGTCAGAATAGTCTGGCGGGCCAAAGCCGTTATCGTTTTCGGTATCACTAACACCGGGCGACATCGATCGAGGCTCAGTGCGACGTCTCACAGCTCGTATTCTGTTTAACTCTTTCTCGTGATCCAATCCACTTTTCTCATCGTTCTCGTTGTCATCATCCGAGGAGCTAAGCTCATCCAAAGGTCTGAATTTGACTATATCCTTCCTTCGAAATCCGCCGGTATGAGGTCGCGATGAGGAAAAAGGCCGGGATCGATGGCCTTTTTTGGATAGCAAGCCCGGAGAGGATTTGTACACAGGCAGCCGTTCGTCTTCTGAGAAGGAAGGTGGGTTATTAGAGTTGGATTTGCGTAGTTTAGATGGTAGGTCCGAATCAACAGGATATTTTATGTCGGTGTCTGGACTTATTCCCATTTCTGCATCCCCTTTCCCCTCTTCCTCTCTCCCAAACACCTTCTCCCAAACCGACCTCGCCGGCGTGAACCTCCCCGCTCTATCCGCCATATTTGGCAAATTAGCAGCATACTCTGCAAGATGCATATCCCATTTCTCATCTGGACATTCTCCCCATTTCCTCCATAGTAGCCAGTCACTTGATGAGCCCAGGATGAGTAGAACACTGAACAACGCTGAAAAGCCTTTTTCAGACGAGTTGGACCAGGAATCCGAGGATTGGACGTAAAGGTGAGAGAATGGAGAGGACCAGGAAGCGGATGAGGAGGTTAAAAGGGAGATACACATCGTCACACCAAACGCACCCGTGGACGATGTTGCGAATCGACATGAAGCATGTTTGAACTTTGATAGAGGAGGAACGAACGTGGTGAGTAGTATAACGATGGCTAATACGCTCATTCCCACGATAACAAAAACGATTCGAGTAGAAAGTCCGGGGTGGATGATGATGCAGACAGCTAGAGAAAATAGAGCTCCACCAGAGATCCCGGCGAAGAGCAGGGCAGCAAGCGTATATCGTCCACCAAGGATTGTAGTAGAAAGTGCGGATAAGACCCATATGGCAACGAATGCGCCGCTAGTTAAACCGGAGGATGTCGTTGAAGGGATAATCAGTGCAAGAAAGGTGGATAGATGGACTAGAAGGGAGTCTTAGCACACAAAAAGTTGGTATACTGAGAATTAACACACCTCCGAATGCATACCCTAACAAAAGACCACCCACACCTCCTTCCAATAATGACAGCGCCAGACTCTTCATACCCTTCATCCTCCCCTGGCCTTTTCCCGACATCACCATATATCCATATCCATCCATATCACCCCTTGACCGAAACCTCCTTGTTCGATCCAACGTAAGAAACGTTCCGGCAAAAGTCAGAGCGAGCGAAGCGAGGAGTAGTGGGAGAGCGTAGACGATTAGATAAGATGAGCTTGGGAGGAGAGCAGGTAGACTCGCGCTCAAGGTGGAGGAAGTAGAGTCAGACGACATCGGGATCTGAGAATTGGCTTATATTGTTTATAAGGTAAAGCAGTTCGTTAACGATAGGGAAAAGGGCGGAGGTCGTCCGTGTGGTCGTCAGCAAGTCATGGAAGAGGTGAAGAGGAAAGAAAAGTTCACACAACCTGATTTGTTTATTCGCTGTTTACTACATTAGGCGTGTTCAATTATAAATACGGTTTCACGGCTTTCTGGAATTTCGTAAAAAATTACTAAATATAGAAATTATCCGTCGTTCTTTCTTGCCTTCTGTTTTGTTCGCTATCTCTACTGTCAATCCAATAATGTTGAAAACCCAGGCTTAGGCTGAGCTTCTGCTCATAGCTTGTGCTCTAGTTGCTGCATCTGATGCTTTGGACAACAATGAGGATGTCAACTTACCAATAGATGACCTGGATGAAGATGTGCTCGAGCTTGCAGCAGCACTTATGATCCAAAAGGTGTCAGAAATCGAAGGGGATGGTACTCGTGGGCCCTATAATCAGTTTCCGAAGTCTCAGGACTGGTTTTCTACCAGTTTGCAGCAGCCCGATCGATGGTTTCGTAGCAATCACAGGTGCGCCACTACATATGACTATTTTATGTTCTCTCATTATTCTTCTCAACTAGGATGAGCTGGAATATGTTTGATCGCCTCGTTTTCATACTTACACCCAACGCCGTCTTCCATTCTCCCAAAAAGAAACAGTGGCATGTAAAATACCAACTTGCGACTTTTCTCATACGGATATGGATAACGTGTATTCACTGATAAGTTTATGGATCTTTACATTGATGACTTCACGAGTGAAGGAACTCCTACAACCGTTGGCTCTGCGCACTATTACAACTCTCGGTCATCGATCTCCTCAACTGCACCATGAGAGAGAGACGAGCGAGAGTTGCTCAAGCAAAAATTCTCAAAAAAAATTTCTATATATAGTAATTTTTTACGAAATTCCAGAAAGCCGTGAAACCGTATTTATAATTGAACACGTCTATTAGTGTTACCTAGTGTTACATCACTATACATGGTAAACTTATGATAAACTCATGGAGAATTTCAAGAGGCCCTGGTCAGTGCTCAAGATTCGTGTGCTGGATAAACGTTGACGCCGAGCCATGATGATGCATTACATGTCATTATTTCAAAGCAGGGATCATAATACTACAGGTTATACGCTATATATTCGATTCAAATCGAACGCAAAGAGCCAAAATCATTGCATCCTGTGTTGAAGTCAGGGTCTAAAGTCTACAATCAAGCCATCACCAATCTATTGCCTCAAATATGTTCAAAAGTAACATCCAACCCTCTCCTCAAATCATCAACCAAATCATCGCCTTCCTCAACGCCCACACTCAGCCTAACCAAACCTTCAGTGATACCCAGCTTTTCCCTCTCTTCCGGCGGTATGGACGCATGTGTCATCAACGCAGGGACTTCACAGAGTGACTCGACTCCGCCGAGGGACTCAGCAAGCGTGAAGAGATGGAGGGAAGAAAGCAGTTTGGATGAAAGAGAAGCAAATTCAGAGGATGTGGTGGATGGTGACGGGGAGCGAAGACGGAAGGAGATCATCCCGGAGTAGGGGAACGGGGGATGAGTGTACTCAAAATCAATGTCTGTTGGAAGGTTGGTAGACGCTACAGATAAATTGCTGTCGATCCACCGTCTTGCATGCGGACTCAAATTGAGCTTCGCAATTTCATACCTCCTCTTCGCACGTTCGACAACCTTCTCATTCCCAGCTCGTTTCAGAGGAACATATCCAGGATAGATGACCTCTTCCACAAATGGGCTCTGTTCCAACGCTCTGGCAACCTTGAGCGCGTTCTCTCCGTGGGCCTTCATCCGCAGATGGAGGGTTTTCAATCCTCGCTGAGCGAGCCAACAATCATATGGAGAAGGCACAGCGCCGATGGCGTTCTGCAAGAAACGCAAATGTCCCAGGACCACACTGTGCTTGGGAGGAAGAATCAAAGCGCCCATGACGACGTCAGAGTGGCCATTGACGTATTTGGTTAGAGAGTGCAAGACAATATCAGCTCCAAGAAGAAGAGGAGATGTGTAGAAGGGCGAAGCGAATGTGTTATCTACGAGTAGCAGAGGTCTAGAAGTCGGTGTGGATGCGGGGTGGGTATCAAGTATGGAGGCAAGACGACTAATGTCGATCAATCTCAGTGTCGGATTTGTTGGACTTTCGACCCAGATCAGTTTGGTATTCGATCGAAGAGCCCTGAGAAAAGATTGGTGACCTTCACTGCCCTCAGTAAGGTCCTCTAAGTTAAGAAAAGTGGTTTCGACGCCCTGCGTGTCTGCGGCGACCTAGTCGAGGATAGTAATAATGAGCACAAAACGGGTTTTGGACAGCCTCATATTACGTACCCTGGCCATATATCTAAAAGTGCCTCCGTAAACATCGTTGACGGATATAATGTGGGCACCGGGACCAAGAGACTGAATCATTGTAGCGGTTGTTGCAGAGCCTGAAGCGAATGCAAGAGCGTGTGCGCCGCCAGCCTCGACTGAAGCCAGTGCCTTTTCCAGAGCATCGCGATTTGGGTTACCTGAGCGAGAATATTCAAAGCCCTATGTCCAGAGATGAGTCAGATATCGTTTAGTAGAGGCTATGATGCGTACTTTGTGATTTCCAACTCCATCCTGCTTGTACGTTGTGCTTAGACTTATTGGAGGAATAACTGCACCGGTCTCGCGATTGGCCTCAGATCCAACGTGAATTGCGCGTGTTCCAAAGCCCTCGACGAAGGGAGCTTTGTGGACAGAGTGTCCATGAGTGCCATTTGTATGGCCGTTCACGAAGCCATTGGTGAGATTGATAGAAGGAGTCATATCACCAAAATTCTACTATGTCTAGCTTGGTTTTCTTCTAAGTTCTTGAACAGGAGAATACAAATGGTGGCAAGGAAAGAGATGAGAGTCAACGGTCTACTTATACCTCTTCATTTTTTGGGCTTCGCTGTCTCCGCGATCCTTGGAAGAGATGACGAATCATTTCACAATCGCATGATCCGACCAGACACGCTTCGTCATTGCATTTCCTTTTTGGGACTGATATTTGCAAGCATCTCCGAGTCATGCTGTCACTCAAGATTACTCTATTGGCTGGTCACTGACCATTAGGAATCGTATTTGATGCTTTCTTCCCTCCCCAGGTGTATACAAACTTTCCACCGATAAGTATCCAACAGAAACCGATACATAGTAATTTTCCTGTGAAGTTAAAACAGGAAACCCGTGTCCGAAATCAACCTAGCTGTATTGCATGCTAGTAAGCTCTTCCTACAACCAGGAAGTCCGTGTGGATCTCCTCCTTTCACTGTTCATAAAAACTCATATCAAGTAGCACCGATCTAACCTTCCACTGCGGATACTTACGCAAAATCTGAATGTCGGACATATACTAGTAAGGGCTTTCAAGTCGAACAAATTTTCAGACCATACATACATCACTTTTTTCTGTGGGATAGAGGTGGGAAGATGACGAGGCCTTCTACGCAAATTGAGCTGATACATATGACAATTGCCCAGTTGCGCCCTCTCAACCTCATGAACCTACTACGGACGACAGAATAAGATATCTAAATGGCTAATAGGAGGGCTAATATCTTACTTATGCTGAGGACTGACGCTTGTAAAGTGTTTCTCCCTTCGAATCTTGAATGAAACTGATTCTACGGAAGAGATCAGCCTGTGCTTCACACTCTCCTTGGCATATATCCAAGCCAGTGAACGTGAAAGGGATAACAGCATTATCTTTCATCCCTTTCTTGACATGATTCTTGAATGCAAGTCGTACAGGCGGAATAACGCCCTTGGTTTTTTCACCTGCCTCTTCGAACAGCAAGTCAATCATACTAGTCACTGCTTCGTTTTCCTCTGTACCCTCTGGCCCTGCCAGATTGCCAAATGACACCAAGATGGTTTTTCTCTCTGTAAGAGACCCAGTCGAGGCAGAATCAGAGTGCTCCGAAGACTGCAATGTCATGAGCGCAAGAGCAAAAAAAACAAGTACGCTACTTACCTGAACGGGAATCGCAGTTGCGATGTGTGTCATGCCAAGGACGGCAAGGAGTACATAGACAAGGTTCAGATGCATATCGGGGGCGGTGAAGGATATTGGGGAGATAGTGTGAGCCTTTGTGCTTCAAGATAGTTGGCGAAACGAGCTCCAGAGTCGCTAGAAGGAATGAGGCGCAGGTGGCAGGAAAATGCTTTCGAGAGCCTAACAGAGTGAGCAAGTAGAGCTTTTTCGATGGACAAGAAAATTGTAGGGACTGGCCAGCAGTCACTAAGTAAGTGGGGGTTGCTCAAGCGACGTTGTCCTAGTCCTTTTTGTCCACAATATGTGGCAGGGTGAGAGGCCGACGGGCCTTGACAGTGACTCGGAATGTGAGGTTGTAACAGCTTCTAATTCCCTCACTACTGTGCTTACGAATTTGGGAGGTGACCAGGTTCCTTAAAATTAGCTGAAAGGGTCCTGCTACTTATTAACAAGTTGAGCGTCACCAGACAGGACCAGACTCAACCTCAGCTACTGTAGAGCAGCCTCCTAGCAGTGGCCAACAACTTTGTATCATGTAATGGCATGGGATCTCATCATCTAGCTCAAAAAACACCTCAACCCTCGATAGTTCATCAGCTTGCGTAATCTGGCATCCAATCATTCCACCAACTTGGAGTTCTTTATCTACACATAACTCGCTATCTATTAATTCACTGCTTCTCAAAAGCTAAAGCGACGGTTTGAGTACTCCTCTAAATGACGATATCCAGGAATCAGAAGAGATATAATTGGCCGGCAGTTGGAATGAGTTACTCAAGATACTACTATCCTTTTTATACAGGAGAGAGGATGACAAAATCGAGTGGTTCTTCCCCTGCGTTCTCTAGGTTTCGGCCCTGTCCTGAACTTATCTTCTTTGATTGAGCATCGCCTCATGTAAAGTCTACTATGGCTACTATTATTTCTCTTTACCGCCGAAATTTCTTCTCGAGTCTCTCCTTTCCACATCCTCACAGCAGAGCTAAGCGCATACATGCATACCCTCTCTCTCCAAAGCCGTAGGATGCCATAGAGCCTGTAGCATAACGCCCGTAGCTCTGGTCAAAGTCAGCGCCATGATGGAAGGAAGGAGGGCAGTGTGTTAAGGTATTCAAAGACAACATACTCATGCGTAAGAGCAAACAGTCTGAATCCGAATCCGCAACAAGGAAAGGAATGCCGAAACTTCTTTGTGTCCATTGTTGTAGCATATCTCGTTTGGTTCAGCGCTATAAGTAAGTCCTGTTCTTTCACAATACAAATTTCAAAGTTGGAGTTGGCGCCGGCTACCGTCTTGTAGGACTCTGCTCGTTCGATTCAAGAGGTCAATTGATCAAAAAAAAAAAAAAACAAAACTCAGTCTGCCACCCGAGTATACAACTTAATCAAGTCCTATCCATATAGTCTTGTGGCTCATTGTACAATCCTCGCACGTCATAGTAGAAAAACATTGTCTCATCTCAGAGGTAGCATGGTGCCACAGTCTGTGTTGTGATTTGTACGCAATTCATCTCTTGACTGATGCATTTTACACCCAATCCTTGAAATCCTGAGCATCAGTTGACCAGTCGACCGAGGAACATCACTCAGCAGGTTCGGACTCCCACCAAACATAGGTCGTACTTATAAGCATGGATCAACGGTATTTCGTATTGTTCATCAGTGACTTCCCCCTTGTATTCGAACTTCCAAGATGCCTGTCCCTGTTCCAGTTTCAGAGCTTGGTTCCTATAACTATGTTGCAGAGACTAAGGTCAGTCATCTAATAGCATTGTATCGAGAACGCTGACCGATACAACATACCAACAATCTAATCTCCCTGGACTGCGCCGGTGACTGTAGGAAAACCTCGACTGGGCAGACCTTGTCACCGTCGACTTGAGCGAAATATCTACCCCGGAAGGCAAACTCACCCAAGCAAACATCCTTCTTTCAGCTTTGAAAGAAAAGGGGTTCTTCTATGTGAAGAACTTCAATATCTCCCAAGAACGAGTCAACAGGCAGTTCGCGCTTGGTAAATCCTTTTACGAACTCCCCCAGGAAGAGAAGGATCGGTTCGCTGTGAAGGAGATAGGTAAAGTGATAATTTTCCACGAGAACAAACTTGGGAACGGTAGGCTGACCAGATTGGATTGGATGGTAGAACGAGGAAATTATAATGGATATGTAGGCAACAGGCAGCGCTTGTACGTTGATCTTTTTTTCGTTGATGGCTTCGAATAGGCCATCTTTTGATACTCGTTTACCACACAGGGTAAATGACTCGAAGAAAACAAGTCTTCGAAGTCGAGTCGAAGTGTATAATATTCCCAGTAAGTACCGGAGTGTCTTACAGCCATTATCGTTCCAAAAGGTCGCTAATGTTGGCCCATAGAGTTTAACGGCGATTTCGAGCATCACCACCCCGCCATTATCGAAGAACGTATCGGGGAGATCGAGGAATTTGCGAGGGTGAGGCGGGATCCTCTCCTCTAGCACAAAGCTTGACTTTCTCATTATCAAATAATCAACAGTCCCTTCATTCTGAAGTCCTCGATCCTTTGTTCGTTCTTCTTGCTATTGCTCTCGAGTTACCGGAGGACTTTTTCACAAAGATCCATCAGTATCCGGTGAAGAGCGAGGTGAGCACCTTTTTCCAAGTTTCTATCCACAAACATGTCCTACTTCCGAGCAGTTCGAACCTAAATGCTCTCCGTTCTAGGATCATCTTCGATACATGAAGTACGGCAAATATACACCTGAGGAGAACAAGCAGATGGAGACTTGGGTACGTGGACATACCGGTATGCTATATGCCCCAGTGGGTTATCCTTTCCTGACGGGATTCTAACGGGATTTCGGATAGATCTTGGGTCGTTCACCCTGCTCTTTCGGCAACCTGTCGCCGCTTTACAAATCCGTTATCCCTCAACTAACGAATGGAAATGGGTCAAGCCACAAGATGCGACGTTAACTGTGAATGCTTGCGACGCATTGCAATTCTTGACTGGGGGATATGTGAAAAGTACTATTCATCGGTAAGCTACGCGTCATACCTTGCATGGACTAGAGCCCGGGTGAACCCGTTATCGACTAATCTCTGTCTCTCTTTCTCCATTCGTTAGAGTTGCTGTCCCGCCTATTGATCAACAGCACGTAGACCGTCTTGGACTGTTGTATTTTTCTCGGTAAGTTGTATTGGTTTCTCAAGTCGCTATAAGAACCGATCATTGACTAAATGCTGTTTTCTTTGTCTAGGCCCCATAACAACACACCGCTCGCGACCATCAGAGATTCGCCTCTTCTTCAACGAGAAGGGTACACCCAGAACGATTTCGAGGCTTCCGGTAACCCGGTTCCGACTATGGAAGGTACTTTTTGATCTTCGAGACCCCAGAGATTTCTCTAACTCTGCTTGAAATGTTTGCTTTGGATCACAGAATGGACTTTTGCGAAACAGAAATGGCAGAGGACGGGGTATGATGATCCGGAGCATAAGACAGCACAGATTTTGCCAGGATGGAGAGAAAAGGTGTACGCTTGAGTGTACATACATGAGTGAGGAAAGTTGAGGTTCAATTGAAGAGTACTGTGGAGCTTCTTATGAGTATTGCTGGATAGACAGTGATGCTTGTGCAACGCTGGATTTCAGTTGCAAGCTCACTGGTTGACTGATTACAAAGCTCCCAAGGAAAGCTGTCTTGCCAGGCTTTTGCGTGACCCCACCGTGACAATCCCGTTTTCACTCGATATATAAGACCAGTACAACTCTTGAAATTCATGCTCAAGGAGTCTGGATGCAGAGATCCCATTGTTCAAGTTGAATTTGCGGTACTGTAAGTTGTTACAAAGTTGTTCAATTTTGATGGTTTGTATAAGATCCTTAACAATCATAGTAAGAAACAATGTTGAACGACGGTGGATGATGAAAGAAGTCAACAAGAACCTCGGGATCTGTTCGGCATCAGGGTCAGGTCGGAGTTTGGAGAAATTCGAGGCTACACGGAATCATCCGGGTAGCTACCCTTAGAAGGTCCGAACGTTCCCACGACTCCCCCTCCCACCCCTGAACATGACTCATACATAGGGTACTTCGTTATCTGAGCGGAGCGACTATCAAGATGTGCCACGACGATACAGCAGCTGTTCTCACCGGCCATGTCAGGTCGGACATCATTATGCTTTCTTCTCTGCTCAACGGTCAACAAGTCGAACTTCCCACCGTGCGTCGTCACAAGGCCAACGAATAACTCTCTTTCCTAACTTACATATCAGCGCTTCTTACCATTGGTGACGACGGCTCACCTCTAGCACACTCAGCTCATGCTGTTTCTGGGAGAATCAACCCAATCGCGATTGAATGTCTGGTCTGCGCGCAAAATACTGGGCAAATTTCGGAGCTTACTCAGACTACCGCAATCCCTGCTGCTGGTGAATTGGAGGAGATTCTAGACGCTACTAACTCTACTCGCGGCGCTGAATTGTTAAAGCGGTGGGCTCAGGACGTGGACCTGATGAGTTCAAGTAAGTCAATCAATCTTGGTTCGAAATGCCGGATCTAATTGCACATAGTCAACGCAATTATACCCTGCGGGATCATCTACGAGATATTTTCCAGATACTCGCTCATCTTCGCACTTGTAACAGGGATGATCCCGCTTTTACTGCATTCACGCACCTCATTCATCGGCGGGCATTCCGCAAGTTGGGATGGCGTATTGAGGAATTCCTCACTGCTTGGGGTGATTCACCCTTCATTGTCCTAAAAGAGGTCGATTTTACGAAGATGGAAACCAGTCATACAGTGGGGATCTCTTTACTTCCCTCCGAATATCAATTGCTCGCTCAATATTTTCCAATCCAACAAGTGGAAACCTCTCAGGATAGAATGATTCGTGTTCAATATCTCTTTCGAATCGACGTTGACAATGTTCTGAAGTGGCTCGACGGTTTCCAAGCCTTTTTCGTGGAACTACGTACCCTTTTTCCTTGTCCATCTCGGAGGGCTATGAACGTTCCGTCGTCCGATAATGTCATGGTTGCAGTGATTTTTATCCGCCTACTTGTTTTTATCAAACCTATCATAAAGATCATACTATCTCTCCAGGGAGCTGAGGCAGAACTCTTGGGTGCTGGTAAGCTAAAACCCTTGTGTCTTGTCCCATATTCATATTCACTTCGTTATAGAGACTGTGCAGCGGGCCAGGAAGCAGGCCAAGAAGGCAACTGGTAAAGCATATGACGCGATCGAAGACTTCAGCTTTCCTTTCCATCCTTCGTATTTGGAGGAAAAACAACGCCAAAAGGGCACAAGTGCCCGGACGAAGAATGAGGCCGAGGATGGGGATAAGGATCAGGCCGGGGATGAGGATCAGGCCGAGGATGGGGATGAGGATGAGGATGAGGATGAGGCAGATGATCTATCTGATTTGGTCGAGGGAGATTCAGCTTGTGAGTGCAAGGGCCATTTTTTCTATTCGGTCACTCATGGCAAGTTCCAGCGAAGGCCCAGACTGCGACGGGTCGCATGCTTCTATCCATGTACTCTGTTGCGGCCTGGAAAGTCTCTGTTAATTCTCTTTCAAAGAGAGTTAACAAATTCTCTGGTATGAAGCTGACTGTCCACTTCTACAGCTGCCCTCCCGTCCCGAGAACAAAAGGCGATCCTCAACTGAGAGCAAAGCTGGACCAGATGTTCCCGAATATGGGTCTAACAAAAGGGCAAAAGCAGTTTTCAAAAATGCTTGATCATTGGGCCAAGGCGAAAGTGCATGCTGAGGCAGCGTTGATGGGATGGGCCTTCGCACAGTGTCAAGCACACGACCCACAGGTGGCTGCTCGCTCATCTCTCTAATGATCTTACTAATGCGTTTAGTTAGTTTCTGACGAATGATGTGGCAATCGCAGTCAGTAAGAAGTGCTGCTATCTATGTTGGCGCCTACAGCAAAAGCTAAACCAGACGAGGGTGCTTCAGCTCAGTTTGCCCGGGACACATAATGGTATCTTTGCCTGGATTCCCCCAAGCGAGATTCCGGAGGATATCCTATTTCAATTACGCGATGAATTACTTACAATCCTCCGAGATGTGGATCACAGCTATTCGCGGCAAAGGTTTGATGACTCGGAAGATGATGCCGTGATCACTCTTGACATGGTGTTACACATACTTAAATCATATGGCTTCAGAACAAGATGACAAAGACTGCTGATCATATGTATGTACATAGTCTAATAAAAAGCCTTTCAAATGTTCTTTGTAGTTGATTTACGCGTTGATTGTTGAGCCTTCAGCCTGTGTGAAAGGTAACTTGAAAATAACATATATTCATCTCGATAAGTACATGGACTTTTCGCAAGTATTCTGCCGAGCCGATATTTGTACTTATGTGTCAGGACTATAGAGTCATCTCCATCTATCCAACTTCCGTCACAGCCATTTCCTGTTAACTTGGAGACCATATGGCTCTCAACAGTCACTTCCTAACCTCAGTTCCGACTGAAATTGGCCGACTACACATAAATACTTACAACGCGGCCGAGTGGACCCTTACACGGACACACGAAAGGACCGACCCGTTTCAACGCGGTAATCACGTTTGACGCCATTTTACTTATTGACCGCTTTGTCAAAAAGGAGAAAAAAACGCTAGCCTACTAACCACCCGAGCGCCGGAAACCCCTGGGGCGACTGAAACTGGTTGATATTGTACCATTATCGAGCAACCAAGCGGAGTCATAGGTGGAACCAGGGCTGTCCTTTGTTGAGACTTAGCTCAATCTCTTCCTCGCAATTACAAGTCAGTGCTTTTTCAATCATGCAGATTTCCATCAAGAGATCAAATATATTCCATTTTAATCTGACATCTGAAATTCAGATGATCTTGTCAGGATTGGATTGCCTAGGCTGACACGCTAATTTCAGCGCTGTGCAAAAAGGTACTTAAGAGTCAAGGTACCTTCCTACTCGGTTCGTTATTCGTCCACCCTCAGTCGCGTCGCTTTTCGGGAAAGAAAAAGTTCTTTCGCGAGAGTTCTGAGCCCCTTCTCAAACCTTTACTCCCAAGGTCGTTCGCACATTCGGTCATCTGGTACGTTATTCCAACTTATCTTCAATTCATTGGTTATAAACATATCTTCTATCTATCCTTAGGCGATACCTCGAGGCCTAGTCCAATCGCCTACTTCTACCTACACCCGTTCTAATCTACAGCAGTAATCATGCCTTCGGACACTCTTCCAATTGACCATCTCGCAACTTCCGCTGCTTCTTCAACGGTACGCTCAACGACATCGACGGTATTCCAATTACCTGCAGACCATCCACCAGTGCCGATGCACGAACACTCCGGTGGGACATGTCCCATTACCGGAAACAACGCATTTTGTCCCCCTCAAAAAGGTGATCTACGATCTGTATGCCCTGCACTAAATGCTATGGCCAATCACGGATTTATGTGAGTATCTTTTCTTTTGATTGATATTTTGTGGATCCGATAGTTCTGTTCCCAGTCCTCGCGATGGTCGCAACCTGACGTTCTTCACTCTCTTCCACGGCCTGAAAGCTTGCTACGGGCTTTCCTCCTCACTCGCCACCGTGCTCGTCACCGGCGGCTTCCTTGCCATTGGACGACTCCCCATCCACATTCCCTTTGTGTCCAACCTGTCCTTATTCCGTGTCAAGAACCCTGACGGCAGCATCAGCCCTGGCGGTGTGATCGATTTGCATCTGGTCGGCCTGCACAATCGCGTCGAACATGATGCAAGTCTAGTCCATCTGAATACACCGCTAGGCCACAAATACGGGCCTGTGGAGATCCAAGAGGAATGGGTACCAATGCTGGTAAACGACATCCAACCCCCGGTACGCAACAATCGTTCAGAGCCGGAGCAACGGACAGATCATGGACGAGGTGTCTCCGTCGCGTCATCTTCATCTGATGATTCGTCGGCTTCATCCAAGACTCTGTTCAACTCCCCTGAATTTCTGACAACCTTCGTTGACGAGGCCGACGTTGGTCGTATGCGTGCGCGTCGCCAACATGACATATTACCGAAAAAACTCGATCCAGTTCATGCGGAGGTAGCTAGAGGGGAAATGGCTATCATCTTGGGAGTGTGGAATTCGGAATATCAGCGGAAGCATGAAGGGAAGCAAGTTAAGGGCGAAAGTAGAGAGAAGCAGGGTATACCTCTTCAATGGCTGCTACAATGGTTAGCGGAAGAACGGTTACCTGATATACCGATTTCTTCAGAGTCGAAAATGGAGGTGGATGGTGATTCTGATATCGCACCCAAGAAGACGACGATGTGGCGTCCGAATCACAAACAGACCTTGCGCGATGTTGTTAATAGGAGTAAGCGGATACGGAAGGTGACTGAGGCTATCGAGAGCGGGGAAGCGAAGCTTTAAAACTCTTGTGGACTTTTCGCATTTGGGGATCCTGATGAATAAGTAGCGTCTACTGTAATATAGGACGAGGTTTCGCAAAAAGTAACGCAGACGCTTCTATATTATACTTTTGATTATACATTATCGTACTTCTTCGCTACTTCATGTTGGTATGCTTACTTGTCAACACTATGTATCAATTCTACTTTCTAAGTCTCTCAGAACATTGCGCTTGATCACTGCTCCGCGAGATTTAAGCGCCTGAAATGATGTGTTTAGCGCCGTCTCTAGTTTTGTTTACATAATGTTTTGTCTTTGTTCCAACTTCCTCTCTTGCAATTGACAATGCGATTGCCTCTTTCTGATGATCTATTGTGCTTTCCGCTGCGAATTTTTGGCAACTCCTTATACTTGACTGAATAATAATACGTTGATTCCAAGATTGATCTACCTTTGTAACGGTCCAATGGCGTTGCTCAGTCCTTTGTTATCTGGCTATCCGAGCAGCAGCTCCGGTCCTTAAAAGCGCCCTTGAACATATTTCTGTTGCTTTGACGCCCCTCCCAACACTCTATGACTATCCCTCATCCTTCAACAACAAATTCTTCGCCTACTCACAGAAAATGCATCGGCCTCAAGTATCGTACGTTTGTAGTGGATTCGACCTTGCGCCGAGTATGTTCGGTTCAAACTTCGTCGCCTATCCCGCCACTGACATTACTTTACCGCAGGTCAATGTCGCGGTTCTGTGTGAAAATTCCGCCGTGTTCAGGAGGATTGTTTTGGAAAACGCAGACCCTGACACACCTATAGTGTTGCATGGAAGTACGACTCGGCAGTTTGATCATCTTCTTTGGAGCTTGGAGGTAAAGTATGTCTCGAGTACATTGCCATTTACGGTGCCACCTATCTAACTTTCGCCTACTAGTTCAATGCCGCAACCTCGCGACGAAGGAGACCTCGAGCGTATACTCGATGTGGAAGAACTCTCAAGGCGCTACTCCATCTATTACCTGCAAATTCGAGCTGAATCCGCTTTGCTCGCTGCCATTGCTGAAGGAACAAACACGACTATCATGGCGTGCAACACACATTCACTAGTCCGAATGTTAAGAATTACCATGCGCGTTCACAACGAGACTTTGTTTTCATTCTTGATGCAGTTGTGGACCTGGAGGTAAATTCTATTCAAACCTTCAATGACGTGAGGCTAACTACAATGTATATCTATAGATTGCATTCGAGGGAACTTGACCATGTGCTTGCTATAAGGATGGCGCACCCTTCCCGTTGGGATTACGATCCCCTACCATTTCTGAAACTCCTCGGACACGCCTTCTACGCAGCCATGGTGGTGATGGAACCCAAACTCTCTAGGGGTCAGCATATTGACCTCGACTCCCAATTGACGCGAGCTGAAATAGTTCATGTACGCTGCGGGTATCACTCGCTCCGATCCTGGTGGGATCAGATAGCTTCTAAAGCACCTGCGTACATGCACTGTCCGCGATGCATGAATCCAGAACGATGCTCCTATGTTTGGCGAATAAGAATTCAATGGTTGGCCGAGAACGATAAGATTCCGTTCCCGAAGGTGGATGGAATCAGACGATTGCAAGAATTACACAGGCTTCTTGCTGCTGATTCTTTTCTCATCAAGAATATGCCAGAGACTTGTAGGCACAGTGCATTGCAGGAGCTGCTAAAGCGGAAGGAGCATCTCCTAAAGACGGTCCATCACCACTTTGATTTGTGATGCCCTCAATGCTTGTTGGACCTCTTTTTCATTGTTAATGTATGTGTTAATTAGTGTATCTATAACAAGCTTCCGATTCCTAATAATGCACCTTATATCATACTAGTCAATGTTTGCATTCGATCATACAATGAGTAGAAATATCAATATCATTGCTAGAAGACCGCAAAAAAATGCTAAGTAGCTTCGTTCCTGGAACATAAGCTGAGAGTTCATCGGGATTTTTAAAGTCTCTCCCTCCATACACGTTGAAACCGACCGTTGGAAGACCTTCGCCTCTACACGTGTATATGACATGTCAAACCTACTTACTGAAGCTGGGAATGAACGCCTCTGCCTTCTACAAAGTTGATTCTTTTTCATCGACCACAACCACTGGAACTCGTCGCGCCTGCGCTCGTCGCAATCAGCGCTAATCGTACAAGAAAACTCTAGTTGCCACGACATTGAGGACCAATGTTCGATATCTCTGGGATCTTTGATCCTATACACAGTAAGATTGCACTTTTCCTAGACCTCTTCCATCGAGAATCCATTCGGAGGACTACCCATAAACACCGCATTACGAGTAGGAATGGAGATATCACTCGTAGCACTGGCAAGCTACAGACTAGGAAAGTCTTACAGAGGCGTCGGACTCGCGATATAACCTCCACCAGTGGATCTGAGTCGAACAGGATCCAGCGTGACAGCGGGGCTGTCCGTGATGGCGACTACTACATATCTACTTCGAATGATGATACCTGTTGTATTTTGAAAGCAGAGAACACTTTGTTCAAGGTGCGGAACGGTCTTCAGAGTCTGCTCAAGTTATCTAGCATGACCAACCCTTCGACGATAGGTCCACAAGCTTGTAATTTGCAGAGATGGCTCGGCTTTCGAGAGAAAGCTCTGGTTCCGACGCTCTGGAATCTCACTAGGAGCTAGCGATGCTAACCCGTTGATCGTTCGCTCTCCACCGGAAAAATTCAAAGATCTTCTGGGTGTGCTTCATGCATTGTAAGTGTATCTCCCCTTTTTTGCTATGTGCAATCTCTTACCGGTTTCCCAGTCCTCCAGATTTCTATCTCAATCCTGAAGATGACTGTGATGAATCTTACATAGACGGTTATCTCGACCTCGACCTACTTTCTCTTGACCAGTTACTCAACATCGCAGAGATGTCACATAAATATTCCTTCCGCTCATTTGAATGCTGGGCTATACATCAAATATGTCGCGTACTTAGGTGCCCTACTCCCCGGAGATCAAGCAAAATCGGGACATTGTCCGCTGCTTCCTCTGCCACGCTCATTACTATCTCGGGTAACAACAAACCAGACCTTGATCTTCCATCCTTGCTCGAGGAACCACTCGAGATTTCGGATCAAACAGACGAATTATATTCAAGAGTATTGTCGATCGCTTTGACTTGCGAACGTCCTTCACTTCTGCATTATCTCGTCCAGAAACTGGTCACAAAAATACTATGGTACAATCATGTTCCCGGGGTTTCACTCGTTTGCATGCTGGAGCAACAGAGGCGCCATCCAGCTTTGGCCACTCTACTTGGAGTGGTATACTATCGTATCTTGATTGATATGCCTCAGACGTCTGATACAGATGGGAACTACTTTCCTGAACCCCGACCGGTATTCCCCCCGACGATAAACGTTGAGAGACGTATGCAATTCCTCGCTGCGCACCACCGGCTGGCACACGCATGGAAGGACATTAGCGCCTCTCCACCAGTGCTCCAGCACTCCAGTACATCGAGACGGAACAACCATTCAAGTCGAAAGACGCTACGACAACATACTTCCTGCCATGAATCCTGGCGATGCTTATGGCGGACTGCATGTCACCAAGCCGAGAGTCATAAACATGGTGTCACCCTCAAGGGTCTCAGCGTAGATACGGGTACTCATGGCGGGAGTTCTGCCGATGTTCTGGGGTTGCTGAAGGTAACTATGTTGCAGTTACGAAAGTTGACGGCGAGTTCGCCTTCAATCTGTATGGAATGTTCTTTGGAAGGACTAGAAGCAGTTGATCTGTTAAGAGACCAGCTCATCGAAGGGCTAATAAACATGTTTGCGTACGAGCAGTAACGACTACAAAAATGTATATTTCGGCCCGCATTGTGACTGCTTTGACTTTTCTTTCTTTCTTTTCACGTTGTTGTTGCAGCTGGAGCTCCTGATTGCTCAAGAGCTCAAGTCTTCTTTCTATTATCGAAGGATTTCTCTCCTTCATATCAGTGTAATATACCCACTCCGGCCTCCCGGAGTCAGATGATGTATCAGTTGACCTTTCTCCACGGCCCCCTGCTCCCATCTCTGTCTCTTTGGATTATGGTTCGTATGGTCTCGCAGCCTGCTTTGAATTGGTGGTGTCCAAAGCGTGCCGTGGCTCGATGAAAGAATTCATTTAAAACCAAAGCTTTGTGGGGAAGTGGGGCGCAATTATTGTCAGTATGGTAAGCCCAAAGCAGCACCTTCGATCGACGCTGATCGTTTTTTTTTTGGCCTGGCTCAGTTGAGGTTACTCGTTTTGCTTGCGTCGTGTCTGCAACTGCAGCTTTCATCGGCCGCGCGTATGTATCCTGATCTCGCAAGGCTATAACGTTGCAGTTCAACATGCTCAATTTTTAGTGGTTGATCCCTTATTCATAAGAGTCCCAACTGGATCCATCAAACCGACAGGCTGGGCGCTAGATCAAGCCAACGTTCAAGCCAGCGGTCTAGCTGGACATCTACGCGATTTCGACAGCTAGTAAGCCGCTTTTCTCCGAAAACCTCACAAACGATTAAGATACCTTATCAAATAGTGTTAATGGCTCAATCTGGATGGAAGGTGGATCTATCGAGTATAGCGAGATGCATGAATCGGCTCCTTACTGGTTGTAAGTACTATCGTTCAGTTTCTAAGATAGTTCGTAACTGCCTGCGCTCAGTAATGGAATGGTCGCCCTAGCATTCCAGCTGCAGGATGCTCGCCTCATTGGCCAGGTCCAAACGTTCCTCGACTGGACTTTGGACAATCAACAAGACGACGGTTGGCTTGGTCCTGAACCATTCGTTGACGATGCTCCTGAGCCTCGTCTCGTATGGCCGCGATACCTTCTTCTACTGGGCTTAGTCGTGAGCATCTCGCATTGATATTTCAAGCAATGCGTGAATCTCATCGTCTTTTGACGTAGCAATACGCTGAAGCGGACGCTAACCAAACTGAACGTATTGTTGATGCCATGCACAAGTTTGTCACAGCGGTACACGATATTTTCGCTAACAATACACAAGGCGATCCCTCCCTTGGCTTTCAGTACGATTACCAATATGTCCGCTGGGAAGAAATGCTCTATTCATTGCAATGGTTACATGATAACTATCCGAGAGGCAAATTCATCTTTTACTGTCGGAGAATTAGAGACAAATTAATGCTTAATGCAGGTCAAGAATCTCAGTTAATCGAAACCATGCAACTTGTCAGAAACGCAGGTTTCTCGTGGAAAGATGACTGGTTTACAACTGATATTTTTCCCAAAACTGCACCCGCTTTGGCTAATTTGACCATGCAAACGTCAGTCGACCTCTCTAATAGTATTTGAGAGATTCAGCTTATGCTTGCATTTCATCTAGACATGGTGTCAATACTGGAGAGGGTCAGACAATATCAATCCTTGAGACCACATCCATCAGCTGACGTTCTATCCTCTAGCGCTCAAATCAGAGGCTCTTGCCTATCGATTCACTTCCGACCCTTCAGATATTGATAGCACTTGGGAACGGATTGATCTAGTCTACACTTACCATGGTCGAGAATCAGGAACGTTCGCCGCTGATGAACATATTGCTGGACTGGATCCTTCGCGGGGGTGAGTCAAAACTGACTTGCGCAAGAACTTCAAAAGGCTGATGCCACTCTGCCAGAACTGAGCTTTGTGCAATTGTGTAAGACCCATTTTTAACAGTTGCCTCCATTCGCCTATCGTGAGGAACATTGTACAGAGAACAAATTTTCTCATTAGCAACGGTCTACGGAATTCTTGGTAATAATTCTGTCGCAGATCGAGTCGAGAAGCTAGGTAGACCAACTTGTCATTGCAGCAGCGTAAAGAGATCTCAAACTATTTTCTAGCATACAACGCCCTACCTGCAGGAATATTCTATGATTGGTGGTGTACGCTCGATTTCCATTGCATCTTGAATCAGACCAATGCTTGACTTCTGTTTTGTATAGCGCATCAATATGACCAGCAAGGTATGATTCTACATAGGTGATCTTGATCCCGTCGCTGACTGTGAATTTGTAGTGAACCAAGTGTGGGCGCAAGACATGGACCCTTTTCCCTGGGTTAATAACGGCCCAAACTCGAATGTTTTTGGGTTTGAACCGTGAGTCTCTTGATCAATTAAATTCGGAATGGTCATTTACAGTAATTTCAGCAATTATCCCTGCTGTACGGTCAATCATCCAGCAGCTTATCCAAAATTCTGGATGCACAACTTCTTCACCAGGCAGAATAGCTCATCCGAGTCTCTGGTCCACGCGCTCTTTGGTCCATCTCTCTATACCGGAACACTAGCGGGCGACAACGTCGTGACTGGTAGGTTTGTTGGCTGGTAGAATTTGCTACTGAAGCGCTCAATCAATGAAGTTGCGGTTGATACTTTGTACCCCTTCAGCACGACCTTGGATTACACCATTTCCGCATCAAAATCATTTGATTTTCATATTCGAGTTCCCGGATGGGCTCAGACAAATCTCAGTACAATTTCTATCGCCGGCAGTGAACCTATTTCCCTCAAACCAGATTCTTTGAATCTTCATACAGTCAATGTATGTGGAACCATGTCAAGAATGAATATCAATATCAATACTTATCCTTTCCCCAGGTTCCGCCTGGGGTCACCAAATTGCAGCTGTACCTGGACGCTCAAATCCAAGTGATACCCCGTTACAATGGCTCCGTCGCCATCACGAGAGGACCCCTGAACTATGCGCTTGAAGTTACCTTCAATAAAACTTCTGCTCCTGGCTTAAGGAGTCAGCAAGCTCTCTCAGATGCCGAAACTTTGTTCCCCAATGCACCCGCCTCCTTCTTCACTACGGTAAGACTGACAACGATCGAGAATTGATCTAGTAATGAGGCAAAAGTTTCAGACCGACAATCATACTCTGGACAATACTCTTCTGCCTACTAGCGAATGGCGTCTTGCAATTGATCCTTCAACCATTAATTTCGTGGATAGAACTCAAACCACAACAGTTCTGCCGCAATATATTTGGGCGCCGGACTCGCAGCCCGTTTCAATGGCTGGTTAGTGCTTTAAATATCTAGTACACACCATATTTTCAACTTCCTTCTCCAGTATCTGCTTGTCAAATTGAATGGGGTCTCATCAATGGTACTGCTGCCCCTCCTCCTGCTGGTCCCAATGCCTGCATTGGAGATAAATTTGAAGCGAAACTAGTGCCATTTGCTGCAGCCCGATTGCGATTAGGTGAAATTCCTCTCATGGCCTAACTAGTAACACAATGACTACATATTACAACTGCTTCACGTAGCAGAATAAAGTTAGATTTCAGTACAAGTAACGGAATCCTTTCCTTCGTTGCATTGCTTGATCGAATGTGATACCCTCGAGGCGGGCTGCTTCCTCAACTCGGGCGCGACTCGCCTCAGTCAGAGCCCTCTTTTCATCCTCGTCAAGTTTTTTGTTATCTCGAATAACCCATTGTCGAAGTACTGTCCAGACAATGAGAAAGCGATTTTAGCAGGAATTAGACAACGTACATAAGGACAGGATTGTGGATACGCCTAGAGCAACAAACGATATTATCATGGATTGGTGATAGTCTGGACCCCATTCAGCTTTCCAAGTATAAGATCCCATTCTGAAAACATTAGCGACATTGTCAGGCAAGGTAGGGGTCCTGGCATACAGATTGCCTATATTCCCAATGCCATTCACGATACCAATAATGGCAGCTCTTTTCCTGTAAACATGCTGTCAACCATATAGGATGAGTGTCGAGAGCGGCGGACTGACGCTGGTGGGCGAGGGAAGGTGCTGGATACCCAGACAAGAGTCATTGCGAAACCTATGCCAAAAAACGGTGAGCCGATTGGCGTTCATGCCTAAGATAGATATACCCACCGCCATACCCACAGGCCATGAGAAACATAGAGAAGTACCGTGCCCCGTTGTTATTAGTGGAGAGAGATATTATGAAACCAATCATTACTCCCCACCACCACGCACTTTGGTGGAAAAACCTTCCACCAGTACGATCTATGATGGAGTCAGACCCGAGCTGTGAACCATTTAAAAATTGCAGACCAGCGTGCCAGGCATTTAAACAGCAGGTAATAGTCGACAAGATCCATGGGGGCCTAAAGTTACCCATAAGTGTTCAAGTTAATTGATACACAAGCGGCCATACGCTGCGAGGAGAAGCGAAACGGTAGTATTGAATCCGAGGGTGGAGGTCAGTCTAAACATAGAGTTCAGCTAGCATGGAGGATCGAAAGATACAGCGAATTCACGTAGGGAAGAAATTCACGAAGCTTAATCCGAGGAGCTGCGCTGTGTTCATGATTGCAAAAACCCAGACTTTGGGATCCTGGATCGCCATCAAAAGGCCTTTGAGGGGTCTGCGAAACCAAGGCTCAGCTTCGAAACATCAACAGAATACGGACGACTCACGAATCGCCAGCACTATCTCGATCCGCTTCGCCTGCGTCGTCTGCAAGACGTGCTTGAGCCAGCCGCCGCTCCTTCGAGGAAACCCATTGCGTGTTTACAGGCTAACAGACTTAGTTAACAATGGCATTGTAAAGGATAGCGGACAACGCACATAATCCGGTAATAGCCACCTTTGCGAAGTATTCAGAAAGCACAATCACTCTGAAATAAACAGTGTACGCACATAGCGTTTAACCCGATGAACATCGTTATCGAGCCCTATAATAATTATATGTATATGTGAATGAACAGAAGGCTAGTTTGCTCACCTCGATAAAAAACACCCTAATGAAAGCTGTTGAGTTGACGAATTTTGGCATTAGATCTAAGTGCATACCATCTCCAAGCACGGATGCCAAGTTTGCCCTCCATATTGGCAAGAATACCGGCGGCCATGAGCTACTCGAGATTGAGTTCCGGAATAATTCCTTTTAAGAATCAATAATTACCGCTCCAAATGCATTCGAAATTAGAAGACCACCATAAAGAATGGCGGATCTGAAAGCCAATTCCTATTAATGACATCGTTAAGCACATATTGCAGGTATCGTTGTGAGAAAACCGACCTTTTTGGTGTACCAGCGTGACAACAGGTAGATGGCTTTTCTTATGCCTGAGACACAATCCGCCAGCCTCAAGTTTTAAAATAGCTCACCGCCAGGATAGAATGCGCTCTAACAGAAGATAAGCCCATAATAGAAGGGATGCAAGAATAACAAGAAATGTACCTCGGGGATACCGATGCACAGACGAACAGCGAGAATACCCCCATAGGATTGAGTTATCTATAGCGAGGTGTGAGGAAGTCTGCGGAAGTCCGGCCACATTAACGTACTCCAGTGAGCGTACTAATGAGGCCCCATATGACAACACACGTTCCGATGTACAGGGAGGGTCTAGGAGTAACTACTAATGGGCGCCTTATATAATAGTAAGTGAAAACACCCACCTGGTTATCCAGTTCAGCGCCTGGGATGTAAGAAGAATGGCTTTGAAAGGCAGAAGATACAGATTAATGAAGACGCACCATATTCGAAGGTATCTGCGCTGGGCAATACGATACGTAGAGAATAGACAAAACGACATTGTATTGAAGATCTGAGTAATATTCATGAAGCCTGGCAGCATTGGAAAAAAGATGTATACACACCTGACAAATGAAGATCTTGCTCCAAGCCCTTCAATCTTGCAGTTGTCACGGCATTTCTCTAGCAAAGCGTTCAGTGAGCGAAGAAACCCCACAGTCAGGAAAGTTTTACATCGATGTAATTCATAATGAATATTAGGACAATCGTGGGCAGAACCCTCCTGTCTAATTTTTTGACCAGCCTTCGCTCAGCAAGGATACGTTCAGTGGATCCTTCGGGCGGGAGAGGATCTTCTTCAAAGAGAGCAGGATTTGCTTGCTCTTCCATCACGACTTCCGCTTTTTCAAGATTAGGAGACTGGGACGCCATTTTGAGCTCGAACCGGAGGGAAATTCAGGAAAGAGCAATAGACATATATACTGAAAGTCGGCGCGAGAATCCACCATGACGAAAGCGGGAAGCCTCATGACTATATGCATGAGAGATGATAGCCTATCAGCTGAGCACTGAGGATACGAACCTGTGAGCCTCTGAGAGCGTCTGAACAAATGAAGATGAGATAGATTCCGGTAATGGGCCGAGCTTGGAATATCATACATGTAAGCAAATGATACTAACGTGGAGTCTTGGGCTTGTCGTCATGTAGAGCAAGTGCACAATAACTAAGATTGAAGCTCTGGAGGCTCGATAGGTTGAAGATGTTACAATGTAGTGATAAGTTATACTATCTGGGAGGCCTTAACTTAACTTTTGAAGGCCTGAAACGTGCACTCGGCGCAATAATACATGTACAAACAAACACATAAGTGAAGACTCCGAAGAGCCGTCACCTCAAAAACAATTTGACTAGCCCATTTGTGTTTCTAGTAGGCCTACCTCCATCCTGTTGTTCTCATTTCTTCCCCCCGGCCACTGACAACTGTCTTCCATTAATGACTGCCTTAGAAGTATTGACGATGTATTAGATTTATACAGTCTCACTTTGCTCGCGAATACGAATACAAATGCTCCGGAGATGAAGAATGGGTCCGATAGCTCTCAGCGAACGTCCATCACAAAGACAAGACTCTAATTGCGTAAATCTGATATAAAAGAACGAACGACAGTGAGTGGAAGAGCGCAAGGTCGATCTCAAGTGCAAGTTGCGGTTGGGAGAGAGGCATTGACTGCGTCCCATGAGCTGCAGGCGAATACATATTGAGAACATGGTCAACGGGATGGATATCATGATCAATGAAAAAAATAGGACACATACTCTGGATAAAAACATCCTGCGACGGGCCTGTGGGAAGTCACAATTAGAGGGAATGACAATATGAAGGCGCAACTCATACACATATGCGGAAGAGTTATCGGCAGTGTTATTCCAACCCGTTCCAACAGCCGCTGATGGTGCAGCAGTAAAGGTAGGGGCGGAAAGGGTCTTGACTATTCCTGTAGCAGTGTACGTTGGTAATAAGGTCATTTGAGTACCAGTAAACGAAGGTGACATGGAAGGAGGGGGAAATGCATGCGAGGATGTTTGTGCGGGATCTATGATACCGGCACCAGCCTATGGACCGTTCAACAGTCAGGAATTCATTACTTATAAGCATAATCGTGACGTACACCTCCGGTAGCCGTAACTGGGTAATTTCCGTCAAAGATTTGCGCCGAGTTGAGAATAGACGCGCAATGCCCAATGGCATCCCTAGGATCTAGAAATCAGAGAAATGAGAACGTTTGACTGGCCATAAGTTGTAAAAATGTTTCACCTGACGGAACCCAGCCCTGCTGTAATCCTAACCTGTAGTGCCACAATGGATTAGACGACGTGCCCAGTACCGTCGAATTCCCTATTTTCCAAGTCCAAAAGAAAAAGTTCTGAAGCGCATCCATAGTGGCCAGCGTGATTTCTTTGAGGCTTGCAATAGTAGAGGCATTGTATGACTGCAAAGTCATACTTAGCCCTCAGAAATATCTGTGATACAGGCATTGCTGTTGATCTACGTACCGCCCAGTCATCCCAAATAGGACATTCGGGATTTGAAGAGCCAGGACCTATGCCATTGAGCCTGAAGGAACGAAACACATGAATCTTGGTTGAAGTCGCTGAATAAGTGTCGTCTCTAGCCTACCACAAACCACAGTCGTTGATGGCAGTCGAAAATTCACCCCCGAGCGTGACACCGAAAGCCTTTGAGGATTGATTGGTCGCAATGGCCCACGCGCTATACAAATACGACACGAGTCAAACGTACTATCTTCAATCAGAGCTTGGTAAGCAACGCACCAAGGTTTAACGACCTGGGCATCAACTCTGACGAGGATCAAGGTGAAATTAGATATCCTGAAGATTAAACGTTCTTACGAGCTAGTGTCTCCCATGAAAGCCAGATACTATAGAAAAATAGTAGAATTCGGACTCAGTTGAGATACACAAAGACTGACTGGATGCTGGTCCAAAGCAAGACGATCTGCACCAGATAAAAATCTTCGTCGTTCATAAGAAAACGTAATGTGAGAAGAATAGCGCGACGAACCCTTCCCATATGTCAGGCTGTCGGTACATCAATGAACGTTCGCTCGAGAAAATGACGACCTAGCGTACTCCTTGAAATGCTTCGTGAATGGCTATATATGGGCCAGCTCCGGAACCAGTTCCTCTGCAGGGGAAAAATCATGTTCCATTTATGAGCACTCGACCGTCAATCGGGACATAAACCACAGACGTAGATTGCCTGATAGTCTCATATGCAGCATAATAAAAGCTTTGAACGGAAGTTTCTCCGATTGTGCCCCAAAGAATCTCATTCACGATACCTAAGCTGTATCACGTACAGAGACCGGATGAGCACAGGTTCTTTCTTTGGGGAGAGCTAGTGCTTACACGGGAACCACATCTCGGTATTGATCCTGACTGATGAACTCAACTAGGATTCGGAGATAAGTAAGAGTCCTTTGAGCGTTCGCGATTCCCATGACTCCATTCTGGAGGAAGATTAAGAGAGTTAGGGTTTGACGAACGGAATTCAAAGAAGATGTGATGTACCATGCTAATGATTTACAGTGTTCCAAGTGCGTTAAAAACTCCGCGCATGACAATCAACTTCAGATCTTACAAATTTACAGAACCACCTGTTGAATGTATTCCTGGTCAGCAATAACAAGGTTGAGCAGAACGATGTAGTCCCTACTTTTACCCGAGTGGTTCTGGAAGTGAAAAAAGAATGCTCAGTACAGATATGGGGTGATTCATGTGAATGAGTTACCCAGCCATTCTGGCTTCCGGGAAGGGCGTGAAGATCAAGATAAATGCGAATGCCATATTTTCTGGCCCATTGGATTCTGCGTTCGACCTTGAGCATGTTATGAATGTAGAATAGTTCTTGGAACTCACGCCTTGAGGAAGTATGTCCAAGAGACACCGACCAAAAAGGGTTCATCATTTATAGCCTCAATTGCCTGCCAAAGGTATAAGACAAAAGGATATTCGAAAAGCGTGAAGATTCACCCAAAATCCGATAGGTAATCGTACCCAATTGAGGCCGGCAGCTGCAATTTCAGCAAAATCACGTTCAGTCTGTGAACAAAAGTTTTCGAAAGTGTTGACTTGGCATGATATACAACTTACGATAAAAGTCTTGTAATGATTTTCCATCTCCGAGGCCAAGTTTGAGCCCATGGCAAGTGATAAGGTCCACTCATCCTGAACTGTGATGTTCTGGCTATTGTTGACGTATTTTTCGTACAAGCTAGGGACAATGAAAGGTTCCGTAACTGCCGGAAGTAGAGATTACGCTTCATAGCAAAATTTTAATGCGATGGAAGACAAACCTAACCAGCCGCTAAGTTTTGGTTAGCACCCTCCCAAGATAGAAATCGAAGACGGCAGGACATACCCGAGGTTGACTCCTCGCGCAACATCTTCGCCCCAGGTCCATTCTTCTGCACCTATGCGCGGACTCCAACTTTGGGCCTTTCCGCCAGAAAGAAAAGGCTGAGTAGGATCAGCGGCCCAGTCACCACCGAAGTTACTCGTATACGTGAAGTTAGTTCCGTCTTCCATCGTAATTAAGCTACCAGAAGTTCCAGAAGTTGGAATTTGGGTACCAGAACCGGAGTTCTGAGGTCCAGCCGAGGTGGAGCCATGGCGAGTAGTGACTAGAGTAGTAGGCACTGCGACAGCGACAGCAATCAGAACAAGGACTATTAAAGATATTACGACGATTTTTCTTTTTCGTGAGCTCTGGACGACGGAGTTCCCGCTTAATTCTTGACTAGACAAGTGTTCTTTGGAGCCTCCGTCAATGCGCGGCATGGAAGCACCTTCAAGGCGGTCTCGATACTAAGCATAGCAGAATGAACGACGGAGGAGAATAGAGAAAAAATCGAAACACTCACCGTCTCCATGAGATGCTCTGAATCTAAATCTTGAGGCTGAGGAGAAGGACTCAGCTCAGAGTCCTCAGGCTGAGTTGACACGTTCTGATAGTGGGACATGGTGGGAGGAAGGAAGAAGGAAGAAGTATAAAGAGAGGGGCGGCATTGTTCTTCGCGCCTGCCAGAGAACGATCGATGAAGTTGAAGAAGTTCTCTGATATAGGAGTACTAAGTACTGATTAGCGCTCATGCACGTCTGGACTCTGGATTCCTGTCTTATTTCAGCTTAAAACCAACTCTTCAGTTTTCCCTTTGTTCCTCAGCTTCCTCGTCGACGGAGTACATGCCCTAGCATGATCCTGAGTATACGAATGAAAAAACAGAATCTTGGCATCAACCAGAATACATAACGGCCTAAGCTTCCCGTCCATGTCCGTTCGACCACGGTGTCCCGATCTCTCGAGTACCAACAGCTGCGGGACTTCTCGCCTTGAGCCTTTTGGTCCTGGTCAAACTTGAGCCAATATCAGGAATTCGCAGAGGACGTGTATTGACTGTAGGTCAACTTTAACTTTCGCTTCACGGTCCGCCTCGCCGTTTAGAAATGAGACCATGAAAATTTCACTGCACCTCGTGAGGAGACGAACTCGAGGATAGATGAACAATATCTGGCTAGCTCGTTGGCATGACAACATCAGCATTATCTCAGCCCATGTAAAACACTTTCGTGTCAGCCTTCGCAACATCATTGTACGTGTCTTTTATATGTTCCAAAACTGTACAGGAGCTGTTCCATCCTACTTTCGCAAGGCTATCGCCAAGGCACTTAGCTAAAGATGCTATATGGACTGTAGGATCAGTTCACACTGGGTAGTACGGGGTCTGAGGATTCACCGATTTTGTTACTCACGGAGAAACGATCCCTTCCATGTCGGTTTGGGACCGGGGACGGGCAATAATCATTCTTCTCCGTATGATGCGGTGCAGAGAAATCTGGGATACCTTGCTTTCGAAGTATTATCATTGTTCATAATTATTCTGACATAGACTACTTACCCAGGTCCTCGAGTTCGTCACGATCCTTACTCGTATTCTGCCAAGGATATACTGCTGCTGTCAACCACTGATGTCTTAACCACTTAGGCGTTTGTGGCCCATTGATCGAACCGGTCCAGACTCTCAGAAAGCGGTATTGGACGACCTACTCATAACTTGCAAATGTTCTATTTCCAGTACCATATCCCCAAGTAGTCGTGCGCGCCTTGTTATTCTAGAAGATAGCACGAAGTTCTCAGTGGTATTATCATACTACGCCTAGTCAGGCAGAACCTCAATAGCTTCTACGAAGGTCCGTGATTGATCACAATTCGGACCTATCGTCTCTCCGAGTACATAGTGATGTTATTCAAACAGTCGGCATAGTCAGCCACGACGTCGTACGTTCACCACAAATCTGTATGCATCGCTAAATGGAAAAGACCGCTGATTATGTACCTCCCAGATGTCATTAAGAGTAAGCAGTAGCCATTAATAATTACACAACGTCCAACGTATAAGCTTTTTACATGCGTTCATCTCGATTGAGCGACTAGCTATTGCAACATCGGAAATTCATCGAAAAACCGCCGTCCAGGCTACTACAAAGTTTTCATTGGATCTGCGGTTCCAAGTTCCTATTTTACTATTCATGCTTGATACCAGGAACTTTTAGCAGAAGTCAAGGGTCCGACTCTCATTCAGATATCTTCCTGATCCTTCAAAACACTATGACTGGACCGCACACTCCCGCTGCTCCCACATCCACGACACTGAGAAAGCTGGTATGCTGAACTCTGTTATTCAGCAGCTGCCAAGTCTAAAGATAAGTTTGAGTCAGCCGATATTCTGAATGCATTCGGGTGAGAATAGTGATTTTTAGTATGTTCCAACCAAACCACTGTTGCTTATTAGCCTAGAGTGCATGCCAATACTTCTATACCGGATCGACATTGACATTCGCATGGTTCGCACTGCTAGACTATTGATGAAATCATCCTGTTCACCTTCCAGATAGTACAGTTATATGAACCCCTTCCATCTTTGCCTTCAAAAATGGACCCCAGTTTGTGTTATAGGAGCATCAGTCACCTTGTCAAGAACAAGACACTGAGCGATATGCCATTGGAACCTAGACTTTGATTTCAACTAAGTTTTGCCTATAGAGGCTTCCCGGTCCATATTATGTTCAAGTATTAAAAGCAAAGATCAGTGATGCTCTTTCGATGCAATACCGAACATAGCGAAGTCTCAAGTAATCATTTACTCCCATATGTGTCGCGCATCGCGATAAGTACATGTCTGCCAGTGAGTGCCACTGAAACTGTGGAAGTGCCGATGGACGAGTTTCCAAATGGAATAAGAACCTGAAACCGGGACAGAAAGAATTGAGATAAGTGATATTCACCTGTCATGGCGAGGCAGCAGTTTCGAGAGCGTCTTGCGATATCAAGCCACTGTTGCGAGGGACCTTCATTCAAAGATACTGATGGCTGGCAGGTTTCATGTCAGGGATATCAAATTTACGGAGAGATTGAGCAAATCTAAATATTCAATGTGAGTGACATGGAATAATGGAAGCAATGTCATCCTATAGTTATAAGTCTCCTGCAAACGCCACAATGTCGAGCGGTACCTTCACACCTTGCTTCTGAGATTATAGGAAAGCCACATACTTTTTTGTGCAATTGAGGTATCCGAGGAGAAAGACCAACAAAGGTCAAATGTGTTATCGACAGATGCAGAGATTTCATACTACGAAGTCACCCATATCAGTTGGAGGCGCAGGAACTTCCAAGAAATTGTAACTCGTGAACGTTTTCAATGCTCATGCTGAACCAACAAATGAATCAACTTAGGGGTATTGCAGCCTGCCGCCCTTGCTACTATGCCAATACTATTTTCCCTTCGAAGTTTCAGACAGATCACATCTTACCTGAGCTGCGATACTTATGCACTGATGCGTTGAAGGAAGGAAGGAAGACAGGTTGATACCACGGCCGGTCCCTGCTGACGCCTTCAGAAATCGCCTCGGATCTGCGAGTTTTATGAAATAGTACAATAAAATGTTTTAGCAAACGACAGGCATATTGTTCTGGCTCTGACACCTGAGAGCACAGAGTGAAAGAGATACCCAAAAGCGCGCTTCTGGGTGCTCGAGGAGCGTACGTACTACGCTTAGGTGAAGATCAATACTTTTGTCATAATTAATCACATCCTACAATGTTTAAAAACTTAAATGCCACGACTTGTAATCAAGTCAGAGTCGTCAGCAACAGCTAAACCTAAAGTGAAGAGATTGAAAAAATTCAAGGGATAAGTGATACACAGACCTAGAACAATGTCACCTTCGCCAAGATTCTATCCTCTGTTCGTCTTCAAAGTGGCGTTTAACATCCGCTTCTTCGCGACACAGCTGTGTGGCTGTTATAATGTTTGCCAGTGTTTGAGACGGAAGTCCCTCCTTTACATCCGCTTCCGCTCAGTTTCCGGAGGATTCGTCGACCCTGCAACCTCCGAGATCTACAATATGAAAAGATCCCACTTCAGCGGAGAAAGTGCGAGGCTCCTCGAGGACTGACGTGGGATTTGCGTCCGGGCAATTAAGGATGAGTAACCGTGCTGAGGAGGTACGACGGTGATTTTGAAATACATAGATGAGACTAATTTGTTCGAGGCAAACGCTAGAAATACACTAGTCAATACATATATTACAAGTCAATTACTTGGAGATATGTAGTAATTACAAGTTGTGTTCCGTCAACCACAGTAGATTTTACGACGCTTTTGCTCTGGGTCTATTCTTTTGGTTACTAACATACTTCCGTACTTCGGGTAGAGCGAACTGGGTACATTCGGACGATGAGTCTAGATACGAAGTGAGAAAAATGACCACCAAACGGACCTGGATGATAGTATAAGAGACTAATAACGTCACGCCGATAGTCCAACCCCATTTCACATTCCTCGGGAATGGCTCGAACATCCCTTTACTCCATTTCTTGATCACTAGGAGTTCGGTGACGATAGTAGCGAGAAGGAGCCATACGTGTTGCCCCATTCGCACAGCTTTTCTTGAGGCAGATCAGTAATGTGGTTAGGGAAGTGAAAGTGAAAGCGCACCGTGGGTCACTGATATACTGAGATAGTTCTCGTACTGCAGGCAAAGCCCACAGAAACACAAATGCCAGTCGGGAAATTACAAAGGGATGATCAGGTTCCATCCAAAGAAGAGTCTACATTTACAAAGCGCAGATTAGCGATATGAACAAAACGTTCAATCGTGATGATCACCTTCAGATAGAAAGGATTCAGTTCAGCGGCTAGAAATACAGACAGTAACAGCACGACGCTAAAGAAATGCGTGAAGTCTGTCGCGGTCCCCCACTTGAAGGCAGTGAAGTCATGCGGAGAGAATTGGCTTAAAACCCGTCGTGCCTTAGAGCGAAGCCCGCGCGTTTGACGTATTCCTCGCCATTCGTATGGCTGCCATGAGTCAGAATGAGGAAGGTGAGTACCAATATTGCGAACCTACCTTGACCTCTAGATATTGGCAAACTTTCATTCCTACCCGAGAGAAAGATGGACATGAGAAGTTCCGGGTTTGTTGGACTGAACAACTTACCAAGGTATGTACCAAGCCAATTGCAGACAAGAACATCCAAAATCCACTGCAAATTGTGAGAAAAATCGTAGTCACAGAGTAGCGCAAAGATACTTACATGATCCCACCAGCACTAGAAGGCCATGAGAAGAGACGAATAGTCGATAATGATAGCTTGCGTACCTCTGCAAAATTGGCTAATTGATGCTGTAAGCTGTACTCAGCAAGCTCAAAGGCAATGCTCAAGATCTAGAAAATTTGTCGATGTGCATTCGGCATCCAGAAAAATTGACATACCCAACAGAACCAATAATCCCGAAGAATCATGGCTTTTCCAAACCAGCCTAGAGTATGTGCGAGGCAAAAGATATCGAGAGCGTTCCATATGTTCTTGGGAGTCAATGCACAATCTTCAGCATAGTTTTTTTCCGGAAGCGGAACACCAAGATTAGGGTCCAAATATGTCATCATAGAGCGAGCAGAATCTAGGTCTTGAAAAAGTAGGAACACGAGTGCAAGTTCGTAAAGTAGATTGATCCCAAGAACAACCCTCCAAAACGCAGGATGTGGTCTGATGAAAGGACCGTCCCGGAATTGAATCATGGAGAACATCAAGAATGATGCTGCTGCAGCATAGGTGCCGCTAAGAAGTCATCAGAACGGTCAGATTTTGAGTAGACGTGAGAGACATACACGCGTCGTTTATCTTGTCCTTCCTCGAGCACGTCTTGAGTAGTCGCAACATAAGCCAGAACTATTAACCCAACCCCAAGCGCCGACAAAGTAACCGGTTTATAGAAAAATCTGTGAGCGTGCTGTTAAACTTGTATCCGGAGACGCCACAAAGTGCAGCTTACTCAACGCTAGTATCATGCTTTTCCTGAAAAGGAACAATCTTTGTATAAGGCTCTGTTCGGTCAGCCTTGAGAAGGCACGTCAGGCCAACCATCCTCGATGGAGAGCAGGATCAAAAGACATACATCGTACCCTGTCATTACATGCCAGTTTTAGACCCAGTGACAGATATTATGAAAAAAGAACTTACAACGAACGGGTACACCATGCAAGCCGGGAATCGGCTCAGGTTCAGGAATAGGATACATGGGTGCAGTATCCGAATCCTCTGCTGGAGATGTTGGTGACAAATTTGGATTTTCAAAATCCTGAAGGGCAAACGCCATGGCTTCTCTTGAGAAGAGAGTTTTAGACAGTACTCTGAACTAAGCTGCACGAAGAAAAGTAAGTTGTATCACGAAAATACGGCGTAGTTTTAGATGAACGAGTTAAGACAACCAAGGCTCGATCATTAATGACGCAATACAATGTCACATGAGGAGCCAGCATGTCGATATTGCAATACTTACTGGCGCTAGTTAAATCTACTTAATACCGGCTAGTACGACTGCGTCTTCTGGCCCATCGTTATGGGCTATCGTTGACGCCACGCTTGAACCGTGCCACTACTTCAAGTTTGAGAGGTGTGTTACCGCTCTTTAGATATGATCTGTGCTAAGTCACTGCTTCCATTTCTAATGCGTCTATTCTCGTCAATACAAAAATCGCTGTTTTCTCGCAAATGGCTGCGCGTTAGAGAAGACCAAAAACTGTTCACCTTTTTCTTCCACTCTTCATTAAGAGAATCTGATGCAACTGAATATCAGTAGGCCTCCTGAGGCGCTTCGGTGTCCGGGTCGGTTCATACTTGACTTTTTCGCTCATCTTCTGTGAATGACGTGACTCAATAACCATCTTTTGATGAAAAGCAAGGAGAAAGAAGACAGATAAACTCATCCGATGTATCCGATATCTTGGAAAGTTTGCTTTGATTTTCCAGTGCCAAGCGCGCAGACCCGCCCTCCGCGGATGAATACTATCGGGGGACGCCCGACCCGTCCATCACCAAGAGGAGAGCAGCAATTTTTGACTCAACCTCTGGTGTAGTTTGGAGATGAAGGCTCCTTGGACAATTACGTCCCGCTTTCATCAGATGAAACACCAGGAATACTTCCTCTTTGGGTTTGGAACTTGCCTCGAGGTAACGCAGACGCCACCGACGTTGGGAACTGACTTTCCTTGCCCAGTTTGCCCAGAAAGAAGATCAATCTGCAAGCTGAATCAGGCAAATGCTCGGGTGTTCGAAAGCGCCTTATGATTCCCAGCCTGTATGGACGTTTCCCTCGCATTTGCTGAATCTATCAAGATCCACTTTTTTTTATTTATATCTATATCTATAGGCATTTGCGGTAATGATTGTATGGCTCTATAGGGTTAGCAAGCTATATGATTCAGTTAGTTTGGACCCCTTCCTCCCATGCTTCAGAACACACGTAGCTCATTCTGTTTGGAAAAGGCCCGACAACCTGTATACATGTATCAACAGCTGATTTGCGAATACAAGATTTTTAAGACCCCCTTGTAGGACCTTCTGGATCGACTCGATGCCGGCATAAATTACACCACCTCCAGACCGAACGATGCGGCATACAAATCATTCAAATGTCTCTGGGGGGTCCACAACACAATTGAACACACCTTTTGCTGTGTCGTACTGGAACACGAGAAAACGGACCCAAATCAATGTGAAAGAGGCACTATTAATCAGTCGGAAAGTTACATATTTTCAGGCTGGATTTCGGGAAATGGAAGAGTGAAATGAAGGGATCAAGGCATGACCAGTCATTTTCTATGTGACTTACCGGCTGCTGATAAAACGTATACATACAGTCGCCATTTTGATCCTCAGGGCGTACACCTTTTCTCAAATTCGTGATCCAGATGTCCCTTTTGTGACGGTAGTATAGTGTGTGTCACGCATTACATTCCCCGAGTCCAGGAAATCGGAAAGATTCTGCTATCCCAGGGTTTTGTTGTGCCTTCTTCTTCTTCTTTTCGCTAAGTTCAAGTGCCGGCATGATCTTACAGCCTCGATCTGGTTTGTTACTTAATATCAGCAGAACCTCTTATAGACCTCGATAAAATTCTTTGTGGTCTGTTCTCTCTCTTGACTATGATGAGCACCGATCCATACCAACCTCCCTTGCAACTCAAAGGGGAGATCATGGACCTCGAATTCACAGTAGACACAGATCATAGGTGGGTAGCGTATGTTGTCTATAATCATGTTCTCATACATTTACTTGTTTTTTTCAGAAAGAGAAGAAGAAATCGTACGAAGCATGCTTTACTGTAATGAAACTAAGCATCAGACTGACGAGAATGTGTTAGGTACCACAGCTAGTTGTTTGAACTGCCATACATCCAAGGTATACAATGATTCGCTCAGACGTCCTTTCTGCTTGTACTCAGCATCTTTCAAGCGAAAATGTGATCGCAAAAGGCCTTGTCAGAGATGTATCCAACTCGGCTTGGTTAGTATATTTTCTTGGTATTATGAAAATTCTTATCTCTCAGCCTTCTTCCAATTCTCCAGACAGGTCTTTGCGTCTATGAAGTTGATGACCCAGCCCTCAGGTATACCTCGTCATTCTAATAGTAAATTTGCGAGTCGATCGGATGATTTTACAGAGACGACCCCAACATCGACGAGACCACTCGACTGAGGAACAGAATTGCAGAACTCGAAAGTCTTGTACGAGAACTACGTGGTACGTTGCCAATTGTCTCACTTTTGATACTCACTGTTAATTTAGACCACAGGGAAACCTCATCCTCGTTGGGCGGATAGCAATTTTCGGAATGGTGATCCAAGCGAAAAATGGCACTCGCGTGCGACCAAGACCCTTCCCACCTCCAAGCGACGCGCCCCTTCTCCTGAACTAGTCGAAGACCAAATCATATCACGTTCGGATGTTCGAGGATCCAATGGTCTTCATTCTACGTTGCTCTCCCCGTTAACACCAATTAAAACTGAATCTTCATCGGAATCATCTCAGTTGTTTCGATTCTCTCCATCTCCTGCTCCTTCCATGCGCTATCATACCTTCCAAACTGACGTCCACGCTCCTGCTACGGCCTCTGCCTATGAAGGAAGCACACGTTCGTCATACCGCGGTCCACCTCCAGGCGGATCTTATCATACTACAGTTCCGACTCCTTCTAGTCCATATAGCAGTGCCGGCCATCCTGGTTCTGGTCCTTCATCATACTCCGACGGTGGAAATGCCTATCATCTATCCGGAAGCGACGATGGTCGCTCGTTCGCTGGGGATCATTACTCCAGGAATAGCCCTCCAGACCCACCATTCTGTCCTTGTCGCACGAATCCGGCTCTAAGTCACACGTATATTCCGTTATCCCAACAGCTTGAAAATACCGTTCATCACATCCGTCAATTTTCGCATCATCATCCGAGCTCGCAGTGTCAACTCTATAGGCTAATTACGGATTTGAATCAGCTTATGCAGTATGTCGACCTTCATTTCAGCGCTACTATATTACCGTATGATTGAACTAATGTTATTTCAGAGGTATTGACCCCGGCGAAGTTTCGCGGGCTGCGTACGACAGTAACACACCAACAGACTCGGAGATTTTAACACCCCTTTCAGCATCCAGTGGTCCGTCAGCCTATCATCCAGCCTCTCCAGGAGGTGTTTCGCCTCAAGAGTGGACCGCACTCAACAATACCGGGTATAATTCCTATTTCCCTGTGTCGGCTGGAGACCATGGTATCTATGCACATATCGTTTCTTGATCTAGACTTCATTTATACTGATGAACTTCTTATCTATGTATTACTCCTACTTACGACGTCTTGAATTTACGCTGTATGTACCACAATCCTGACACTCAGGGATTGCATTACCTATGTTACGGTATCTAGTTGAAAGCAAAATTTGCGTTCCGAGGAGGCTGGCATTCTCTCTACCTTTCCATTCACTTCTTTCCATATGTCCCGTTCAATGAATGTCACATGCCCATCCCTACGGATGAGGACCACAGTTGAAAGCCTCGTACCATAAAACTTTGTACTTTCAAATGTAATCGGGATCGGTGCCACCTCCACTGTGTTTCGGAGTTCAGAACGCGTCGTAACTGGTGCGGGACATTTCCAACTGTGGAACAAGCATAATCGTGGAAAAAAATTACAGCACAAGCCATAGGAGCCTGAAAGGAGGAACGCACGTAAGTAGTCCAAACAGACGATCTATGAATTCAGATTCTGTTAACGCATCCAGTGAATGGCTTTGAAGCGCAGCTTGGAAATCTCGCATTCCATGTTGTACTTTTGGCCATTCGCTTCCTCCCTGGCCATCGATACCATTCGAAAATCCGCCGCCAGCTTTTTCGATGGTCGACAGGGGTCGAGAAGAGATGGCACCACCGGCTCCTGCATTTGTGACAAAAGAAGCATCATATTGTAACTCAGTAGTGGCGGTTGAAGCAGGAGCGAGCAGAAGCATGTTGAACCCGGCGTATCTAGCGTCCCGAGGGTAGAGTTCTTCAATTTCTTCCTGCAAACTGGACCCTGGCGAATCTGATAGCAAAAACGAGGAGACCAATGACCCCCTCGATGACTTAAACGTTGCAGGGGGTTCGGTGATATTTGTCCTATCAAACCTTCTTTGATATCTCATGGCGGAATCGGAAACTGCTTGACTCACAGCAGAGCTACTTTTCCGGTCCGAGTCATGCCAAACCAGGTCCCACCGCCAACCTCGTCAATCCCTGAAAGGATGTCGTCTCGGTGGGCCTCGTGTTTGAAGGAATGGAGGTGTGCATTTCTAGTTCGCCTCTCTAGATATTCATCTCGATTGCTGCATATGATACTAGGGAAATCGCGTCAGTCAAGGCCTCGTTGTCTACATAGTTTCCTCACAGAGAGTAATCAGGATGATCAAGGGTCCAAAACACGATGCACATTGTTCAGCAAGGTAGGAAAAAGTTCCGATGAGGATGAGTCTAATACCCAATAATCGCAAATTGACTATGTTGATGATTTTCGAAGGCGATATCCGACGTACCACTACGCATTTTTGAATGAGAACACTGTTCAAAACAGTCAAATGCCATATACATGTTCTGATGGAAACAAGCCTCAGTGCTTGCGATAAGCTAGGTGTTCTGAAGAGCAAAACTTCAGCCTTGAGCTAGAACCGAAGTGAGTACAAAAAGGCCGATGCAAAATTGCGATCAGTCATCACGCAAATCAACCAAATTTCGCACGTTCCTTTTCTGAACTGCGTCATGTATCTGTTCTGCGAACTATGAAAAACAACGTAGTCATTCTCGATAACGGTGCAGGGTCTATAAAAGCGGGCATTGCTTCAGAAATCATCGCCGAGCAAGAGGTTGTGCAGTGAGCTTTATTTGACCATTATCAAAGAAGAATTAATGTGGAATATGTCTTATAAGACTTGTTCCAAACGCTATCGTGCGTTCCAGAGGTGATAAGACCACGTATTTCGGTCATGAAATAGCAAAATGCAAAGATTTTTCCTCTCTGCACTACCGATTACCTTTTGAAAAGGTTTACGCGAAGCTTAACCATCACCAGTAGCGGTCACACTCACTTCTAGTTCCCAGGGATACGTCGTCGACTGGGATGCACAGAAGGCCATTTGGGATGGCGTGTTCTCTCAAGAAGTTTTAGGGGTGAGTAGTTTTTATTCAACAAATTGATACTCAATGTCAGCTGAATATAGGTCAATACGACCGAGTCCAGTCTCATCCTAACAGAACCATACTTCAATCTTCCCAACATTCAAGAAATATATGATCAATTTGTCTTCGAAGAATATGAGTTCTCATCGTATCACCGATGTACTCGTGCGTCAGCTCCTTGTTTTTTTTACTGATCTACGGGACAAGTCCTTATCGCATAAAAGCTGCATCTTTGATACCTCACGGGAAGCTGCTGGGAATGCCGCCGCCGGAGTGTATGCTGATTGTGGACTCTGGATTCAGCTTTACACACGTTATACCTATAATCAACAGCAAGATCGTATGGTCTGCTGTTAAAAGGTTGATCTTGCACTCGGTGGTCATGGGATATATCATGATTGACCGCAGCATTTGTTACCCAGAATGGATGTCGGCGGAAAGCTGCTCACGAACCATTTGAAGGAGTTGGTCTCTTTTCGACAATGGAATATGATGGAAGAGACGTACATCATGAACCACGTTAAAGAGACTTGCTGCTATGTCTCAACAGATTTCAGGAAGGACATCGAGACGATACGGTAAAGCCAATATATGGAATCCAGTTCATTCTTTGATATATTTGTAGATTTGACTTGGACACTCCCATCGTTCAGAAGTACGTTCTTCCTGATATGTCAACGAGCAAAAAAGGGCGCTTGCTCGAGCCCGGATCTATGATCCTTGACTCCGAACAAGTCCTCTTCATGAAGAACGAGCGATTTTCAGTGCCCGAAATACTCTTCCGGCCAAATGATATTGGAAAGTTTGACCTTCCACGGATTCGGAGAGAGATCTTACCCCCCCAATTTTTAGGTCTAGCCCAATCAGGACTTCCGTCGACAATCGCGGAATCAATAGCATCCCTACCTGAAGATTTACAACCCATGTTCTGGGAAACTATCTGTCTGATTGGAGGCAGCACCAAATTTCCAGGCTTTCGAGAACGACTGTGGGTGCTCAACTCTTATTTCAATTATTACCTCCTGATTATCTACCCGTTAGCTTATCAGAGCTTCGATCTCTTGCTCCCATGTACTGTGAAGTGGGAATATACGAGTCTGATGAGTAAGTCTTTCCCCTTTCCTGGCCACCTTTTGACTCTCTAAATTTCTTTTGAAACATATCTTCCCAGTCCCATTACAGAGGTCTATCAGTCAGCACAGAAGTTTGCCACCAGGCCAGATTTTTACAATCATTGCCTCACACGAGCTGAGTATTTGGAGTGCGGAAGTCATGGCGCACGAAGAAAGTTCCGCGATTGGAAGGCCAAGTTCCCCGCGAACGAGGTAAGGGTCAAAAGATGATGGTCCTCAGAATTTTTTGAGAAGACCACAGAGAAGACCGCCGGTGCTTGCTCAAAGCTCAGCCAATAAAGCAATTCTTTGGTGGTTGCTTTTTGTAGATTACGATACCCGTTTTATACATTCTCAACTACTTTGTCATATCTCTGAAAGACACGGACTAAATCCCTTGATTAGAGTACACTACAGTAACCTGTCGCAATTGATCGTGTAGAGATCTGGACGCACAACACATACAACGACTTGGACCACGTCGTCGCACATGTTTCCAAGACCACACAGATTGAGGAGAAGTGTTCTGCAATCATTACAAGGGGTCGCCCGCAATATATTATATCCACGCACAGGTGAGGAGTAGGAAATGACAGAGGGAAATATACAAGGGTCGTAAACATAAGGAGACGTAACAGTGGTCGAGAATCCAAAGGCTGAGAAACCAACAACCTAGAACAACAAAAGCGAAGATTATATTATGCTGTAGCAAGGGGTGCAGGTTCATCTGCAATACGCATGACTTCCATTAGTAGGGTTTGCTCCTCGACGCTCAGGGCAGTGGTTGCGGCTTGATACCCAGCAGGGTTTCGCATTTGGAAAGCTGATAACATGTAACCATTAAAACCAAGATTACACGCTTATAGAGAACGCAGTGATGTACCTGTAAGAGATTGTTTGAAGGCTGTATAGGGGTTGACATCATCGAGAGGACTGATGTATCCCAGCTCTTCTTCGATTTCTTCCTCGTCGCTGTCCTCGTCAGGGTCTTCACCAGCTGCCAACTTCTCAGACTTCGCACGAAGGCGGGCACCCTGGAGGGGTAAAACAATGTGATATGAGTAGAATTTGGATGTATGGTCAACTTACTTCGCTGGCAAGCATTTCCAAGTAAGCCGAGTCTTCATCCCAAACGTCCTCTAAGAATCGATCAGGTTTGGAAATATGAACTCTTGAATGTTTGAGTCAACTCACCGTCATCTCCATTCAAGTTCAGAATTTTTTCATCATCAATATCATCGTCGTCTTCCTCCTCCTGCATTGCCTCTTCTAGTGCTTTCCGATCTATGATCCATTTGATTTATTTTCAATCCATCATTCACGTGCAAGGATTATCTCCTCACCAGCTACCGCTTTCGGCAGAGCTTTGAACAACTTCAAAGCACCTGCAACAATACCCGGCCACCCCTCCCTCAGTGGCTCGGGTACTTGACCAGGCTCCATCTCCATCAGCGCAGTTAGCGTGACAATGCTCAGCTTCTTGTCATGCACACGGGGAAGCTGTTTTTCGTTATTGATAGCGGCAAACCACTTGTCAAAAAATACACGAGAAGAACCGGACTGTGTGTTTTCCATGAGCGTGAGAGCCGCGGAGGGGTTGTACAACACGCAGTTGATGGCTACTTCGAGGAGGGCAAGCTTGAGGGAAGAAGTTTCGGCTCTTTCCATGCCCTTGAAGGTGGTGGCAATTATGACTTGAAGGGACTGACAAGGGGGATGATTACTTTAGGGGTGCTTTCACATGAACAGAAGCCTCACATCATCAATATGGCCTCGTAGATTGAGCAACATGGATTCAGCAAGCTTGCAACCATTAACTCTATCGTTCTCGCCCAGATGATCACTAGTGATCGAAGTGTTATAAATGTCAAGGAGCATCTGCTTGTAGTCTGTGCGCTGTTTGATGGTGTCTGCTCCATAAGAGATGAAGTTGTCGAGAGACGGTAGCATCTCTGTTTTCGAAGAATGGAGATCAGATCAGATCAACCCAACATAGTATGAAAAGCGCCGACGAAACTAACCCTCCAAGAAATCAACAGCGTCGTTCTTGAACAACTTGTACGTGAGTTCGAACACGGGCCACATGTTGGGAGATACGGAGCGCAACTTGAAAGTTAGGGTGTCGATCAGGTCGTACACGTTGTCGAAAAGATCTGTAATCGCATGTTTAGAAAAGGGATTCCCTCAACAACAAAATAAGACGACCCACCAAGTAGCTTGGCTTCCAAGGTGTACACGATGATAGGAATGATGATTTCTTGGATTTGTGCCAAGATCTCGGGAGAGCTGTCCACCGACGTAACGATCTGCATACCGCAATACGAAAAAGGAGAACGAGATTCGTCCGTTGGTGACACGTTTCTGGAACTAAACAATTCATAAAAGCACGCACCGTCCAGATAGTCTTTGCAACACCCATGGCAGCGTATGTCTTGTCATCGTCAGCATCAGTCATGATAGATTCCAGATCATTCGGGCTGGAATCAAGGACTTCATGGGTGTTGCTCTCGCGCGCAAGACGGAGGTATGATTCACACTACAAGTCATTCAGCATTTTGAACGCGAGGCGAGAGTACAAGTCAACGAAACTCACCAATCTCGAAGTCAACTGTGCGGCAACAGGCAACAGTTCTTCCTGGAATTGCTCCACCATTACTTCCATACTATGGTTAAGAATATCAAGATCCGTTTCATCAGACATCTTGAGAAGGTCTTGGATGACTTTCCCGACTTGAGGTGCAACCTGGTTGCGTACTGTATTGATATAAAATTAGTTTGCACCCTCTACAAAGATTCTTCGATCCCCATACCAGCATCTTGCGAAACAATAAGTTCCGTCAATGACAGAGCAGCATGAACTTTGACGGGGAATTCGGAGTCATCGAGGGCTCTTGCAATAGCGCGGAAGTTGCTATTCAAGTTCTACATATCAGAAGGGTCAATTCGAAATAGATCGAGCACATGAACTGTTTGGCACCAACGAACCTCCTCATTGTTCCATTCCATTCCATGTTTAGCTACGGTACCAACAACTTCGCAGGCCTAGAATAAGAGAACGAGAGAAGGAAAATGAATGTATGATCCAGATGCCATAAACCAGAAGTTGGGCACCCACAATTCCTCGCAAGTAGGGCTCTGGACTCGCGAATTCAGGAGTAACGAACTGCTGAATGAACTGCTCCATATTATTGGCGACTTCAGGGTGCTTCATTATCCACGGCCCCAGAGCGGCGGTCATGTTGAGCGCGCCGAAACGTTGCTGAGGAGGAGAATTACTGAGAGTATTGGATTAACGGCATAAACATACAGGAAAAGTGAACGATAGGGTGACTCACGATCGTAGGATGTTATTTATGAATCCTAAAATTGGCATGAAGGTGGTTTTGGTTCGATTACCAGCGAGCGAGAATAGAAAAGTAGTGGCCGCAGAGACGGGTGTGGCGTAGCTCTCGTATTCGTCTACATGTTAATCGTGGGCATCCAATTGAAAAAATTATAAGAATTGTGAAGCGAAAACGCACCAACGGAAACCCTGATATAATCTACAGGATCGTTTTCCCAAAGTGCCTGTTTTGCAGGTGTGAAACAGAGATGTGGAAATGCAAATGAAGAGACGAGGGTCTCAAAATGAGGTTTGAGGAGGGTCCATGTAGATTTTGGTTTTACACTGAAAGAATTCATGAAGAAAGCATGCTGAACACTCGAATGAATACGCACCATTCAGTGAAGAACGAAAATATATGATATTGGCACTTTTTCGACAGCCAGCTCTGTCCTGACACGTAAAGCTCGACTTGGCGGAGGTAAATATTCAAGATCTCGGGTGCGAACATGGTCACAAAATGCTGCGCGAAAGCAGAATAATCTTTTTGCATCGTACTTGGAAGTTGGGATGGGTTTCCAAATCTAAGATGCTCCAAATGAGCAAGTAAAACAGCGAAAGAAAATACCAATCCTTACCTATGGAATAACCTCCCCAGAATTGCGTACGCCCATTTCTTCGCTATCCACCATTCACTTTGGTCCCTCTCTTCCTCGTCTTCGGGTACGGCTTCCCGGGGAATAGCCAGGTTAACGACGTTGAAGAGGAGCTGCCCCCAAGGGACGAGACTCTCTGCGCTCTGCTGGTGAGAGCTGAGATTAATGACGATGCTTGTCTTGTAAGTTTTCAGAATGAGATGAAGCATCGTAGGTATCTCTTGCGATTGGCTGGGCGGGGTTGCGAGCATGTTCGTTGCGATTGCGACGAGGGTAGGGAATAGTTCTGATACGACCTTGGGCATCAAATCCGATTGCTGGCGGAAGCTGAAAAAGGAATGAGTCGATATTACGGACGATAAAAAGGCAACATACCGGAATGCTCTCACAACTTCCAACGCAGCGACACACCCAGCATGCACTTCTCTGATGTTTCCACTGCCTAGCAATCTCTTGATTTCATCCAACAAACCAGGCCACTTGTCGGGAAAATCATGCGCGACTATGCTCTTCAGGGCGCTCGCGAGTTGAAGATTGATGCTTCGCGATGGCGACGAGGAGAGCAAAGGTAGAATGCTGGCTTTCAATGAATTACGGTCTGACTGAACAATAGGTCCTCTATCAGAGCGCGTCGTTACGTAGGATTCATCCAAGGCATAAGTAGCCGACACGCGGTTTTTGACCCATACAGAGCAAGCTTGTCGGGTGGCACTAAGGCGGCGCAGAGTAAGTAGATTGTAGAAAGAGGCGAAGAGCGCGTTTAACACGTACAGATCTGTGTTATCGGAGGCAATTATTTGCAGAAGGGCAGTGATCATTCCTTCTTCATTCCCAATCTATATAGAATTGAAAGAAAACATCGTAAAGTTAACTATTCCTTCGATTTCCAGCACGCACTTTGCGAATCTGAAGCTCGGCAGCCTTTCGAACATTGGGATCTGGATTGTAAGTCGTTGCGAACAGGTTGGAGAGAGTTTGCAAATCCATCTATAAGATCAAAGGGTTTCCTCAGTTTCTGTATGGGACACAGGTTCCCAAACTCTAGGGCAGAGTATATGTTCATTCATGCTCGGACTCACCGGGTTTTAGAGTTCAGTCTATGACAAGAAAAGAAAATGAAAGAAAATGAAAATCGGGAGTAACTTGAAAGCGCCCTGTCGAATTTTTTTCTGTCGTTGCATCGCACGCACACGTGAATGAATACGCGACAGGCGCCGACGGCGTCAAAACCTGAAAATCATCGCCGTCGCACCCAGAATTCAGATGTACTGATGAGAACCTCATTTCATGGTCTGGCAGGGGATGAAGACCTGACTTTACCGGGAAAATCTTTCAGGAACTGCAAATGATAGCAGCGATTTAGGAGTCGAACGACTCTTTGAAGAACGCCGCGTAGTTTTTATTTGTGTACATACTTCTCATCTGATTGTGATTCACAGCGGGCTTGGGTCGAATGATGCCTGTAATTCGTCGTATACTTTCTCTTTCACTTTTCAGGTTCTTTGGAGCTTCCGGACATGCTGTGTTGAAAGGCTTTCCTCAATCGTGAGTCGAGACTCGAATTTAAGATAAATCGGCACTGTACATTGGATTGTACTTTCATTGTCATTAGAAGAAATAACTTCCCTAAATTCCGCAAGCTTGAAAACTCCCGGGAGCCCAAGGACCACTTGAATAGAGGGCTACAACACATATTCCAGTCCCAACATAGATACATAATATATAACTAATAACTATGGAGCTTTTATTTATGTTTGTCTGATAATATTTGTTGCTCGCATTTGCATAAGGCCACCACTTTTTACATATGCCATGAGCGCCTGCGTTTCTTGTGATAATCGATCCTTTCTTCAACTCATGTTCACCGGTGTCTTATTCTAAGTATCATCATTTTTGCTAATACAGGTCATTATTGCTTTTCTGCCTTCTCGTGGTTCGACAGCCGTGTAACTTATTCGGTCCCACATCATATAGGGTGACTTCTATTTCTCCAATTCCTCGATAGCCTTATCCCTGGCTTCTGGCTCCTGGGCTTACACCGCGGAGATTGAAGGGCAAAACATCGAGTGGATTGAGCTCGTTTCCATACAAGGGTTGTCCTGCTCTAGCATCTGATTATGCCAACTATTATTTATTTGACCCGGCAAAAGAATGAATCGGAGCGCGGGTGCTTGGGAGCCGGCTAATGACTGTGGTCTGCGTGAGGAGGGAATTATTTCACTAATATTAACAGTCACTAGTCACTGACAATGAGGAAGTCAAAGTATCCATGAGAAAAAGCAAAAGAAATGTTCCAGAAAATGAAAGAATAAACTATCATTTGAGACAACCTAATTTTATGGCTCGTACTGCATACCCATTACTGATATCCTGTCCTCCTATGACTGGGGTACAAATGACCAAGCTAAATAGGTAAAGCCTGAGGGCACTCCATCGGGCTTCCATGAGATTTCGGAATACTAACAACAACTTGATGTTATGCGCGAAGTTCTCTCGCGTCACGATGCATTCGCTCACTGAAAGGATCGCGGACATCTATGAAGCCGCCATTTTAGTGGTTCGCAAAGCATCTCCTTTGATCTGTATCGGCTCAGAAAGGCTCGACAGTCAAGATGGCGTACCTTGTGGGCTATCAGAGAGCTGTTTCGCACTGTACTAAGTACTCTAGCTACTACCGTGTAAACCTGATTTTTCTGACAGAATTCAGACATACAATCAGTCTAATTTTCCAATGGAAGCCTTCAAGATGAACGCGTTAGTAAGGAGTTAGAGTAACACTTCTATGTACGCCCTTGAAATAAGGACAGTTGGTGGCCCGCCAAATGTGCACGGTGCCGGTGAGCATTTCCAGAGTCCAGACTTCGAAGAGATTCCCGGTGCAAGCGCTTGTGTAAATATCTGGGCGCTCGAAGTAATGTTGTTCTCCAAGGACCAAAACGGCCCGCCACATTCTGAACCTGGCATACATACATACCACCATGGCCCACGAGACCCATGCTCCCGCTTCGATCTTGGTTTTAAAAGATGGAGGGCACTATCGGGACTTTTGTCGTGATTCGTCATACTAATCCAACGTTATGTTGACGCTACTCTTGTCGGTTTCAACTTTATTACTTCTGGAAACCAGCGATCCCGCATGGGCACAAGCACCTCCATCGCTAGCACCTTCAGGGCCTTGGGATACATTCAACTATGCTCCGAAATCGAGAACAGTCTATGCTACTTCCATCCGGCATACGCAATCTACCGTATCTGGATCGGAAAACTTGCTCAATGGTGATAATGGAAGCGCGACGCTGACCGGCAACGATGCATGGGTTACACTTGACTTTGGGAAAGAGGCGAGCTATCCTCCTACGAGCACTAGTACTCGTTTTCTAAACTTTTTTTTCCATAGGTCGGTGGACTGATCTCAATGAATTTCGACTCTATCAATTCTTCTTCTTCCTCTATCTCACTTGCATTCACCGAATCTCCCATGTTCATAAGCCCAACCCTCTCAGACGATTCATCTTTCCCCATCGCTACGATGAATTATGACGGCGTACTATCTGTCCCTGCACCTCTTTCCGCCGGATTTTGGACTCAACCAGCGTTCGCTCTCCGAGGCGGTTTTCGGTTTCTCACTATCGCATCAACAGGTGATAGTTCACCTGTGACAATATCCAACGTATCCTGCGCCATTTCCTTCATGCCTCATGTAGACGATATGACGGCCTATACCGGCTTCTTTTACGCAAAGGATTCAGATTTTGAGGATTCAGATTTTTTGACGAAATGTCCGTATCATCTACATGTGTTATCATCATCATTATCTGACGTTTATTTACTTCTACTAGTATGGTACGCTGGTGCTTACACCGTGCAAACAAATACGGTACCAGTCAACACTGGTCGTCAAGTGCCCTTTGAGCCCCAAGGCCGTGAGTCCCATTTCTATGCAGTTGGAAGATAAACACGTCACGAAATGTGTGGGTACTCAGATTGGGCCAATAATGCAACCCTCGGTGTGGCTGGTCCTATCATCGTTGACGGTACATCAGTCCTTCTTTCTCTTGTCTTCCTTTTTGTGACCCGTTCTACAGGTGCAAAACGCGACCGGTACGTTTTCTGATATGATACCGTCCCTCGATCTATGCCCACACGCGATCATGGGTGTACAGTGCAGTATGGCCAGGTACTTTCCTTTCACTCTATTTTTGTATTGAACAAATGTCACTTACGCCTCGTTTCCCTTTTTTCTTCTTCATCTCACTCCTACTTACCCTTGGCAGGTGACATGGGTATCGCCGTCCCCACTCAATTCGTTTCGACATTTGACCTTATTCCAACGCGGAACGCGCTTTCTACCATGTTCGCCAATATCAACCCACAAACTGGTGCCCTACCCGAATCCGGTCCGCCTTTAAGCCAGTTGGGCTCAGATACGTATCACTGTTGGACACTTATCGGTTCATGTGAGTGCTTCGTGTCCCACCTATGTTATATCCTGTTCTGGGGTCGGCTGATTGCTGATGTTTGGGTAACACACAGACAACTATTACCTCTACTCCGGCGACGACGAATGGCTCAACACCATATGGCCAAATTATACATTGGCAGTGTCTTTTATAGAGGGCAAAGTTGATAATTCGGGTCTCTTGAACGTAACTGGGCTTAGAGATTGGGCGAGGCAAGGAGGAGGAGGACACAACTCTGAGGGAAATGCGATTTTGTACAAGGTGTGTATATATTTGTGCGCAGTCCTATCCTTCTACATCAACCTTTCCTTGAATATCATACCAGGTCCTTACAACAGCCTCTGCTCTTGCAACCTACTCGAACCACACCTCCCTTTCTCTCGCCTACGCTGCAAATGCTTCATCTCTCAAGACCACCTTCAACTCCGCCTTTTGGATGCCTGACGTGGGGATGTATAGAGACAACACGTCTACCACTCTCGCTCCGCAGGACGCGAACTCGTTCGCGGTGTTGTTCAATGTGACGTTGAACGATACGCAGAAGGAGACAATCAGCGAGGGCTTAGAAAGGAATTGGGTTGAGTTCGGGGCTGTTCCACCAGAGCTACCGGATACGATTTCGCCGTTCATCAGCGGGTTCGAGGTAGGACAGGAAGACTCCTTCGAAGGATATCTCACTAATTTGGACTACAGTTGCAAGCACACTTCGTTGCCGGGAATGATTCTCGAGCGTTTGATCTACTGCATCGGGAGTGGGGATACATATTGTATACAAACCTTTCTGTGCAGAGTACATTGGTGGAAGGATTGACGGCAAATGGGTCATTGTAGTAAGTCTCTTCCTCTCCCTGCTTCTGTGGGGGCGTGATCGATCTCCCCTTGTTACTTGCGTTCAGTACCATGCTTACTGTTCCTCTTCTCGCTCTCGTAGTTATCGCTACTACCAAGGCTACAACGACGACGCTGCCTACACTTCCCATTCGCACGGGTGGTCTTCTGGCCCAACCTCTGCATTGACATTTTACGTCGCTGGGTTGACCGTCACGGCTCCGCAGGGGAGAGAATGGAGTCTGGCACCACATGTGGGTGGGCCAATGAACAGCACACAGGCTGGCTTCGGGACTGCACTGGGCTGGTTCGGTGTCGGCTGGGAACGAGGAGTTGGAGAAAATGCATTGAGTTTGAATGTGACTACTCCGGAAGGAACGAGTGGAGTGTTCACCGTTCCGAAAGGTGTCAGTGGGACTGTGAAGGTCAATCGAACTGCTGTTGCTGAAGACGCTCGGGAGGGCCAGGTCGTTGAACTTCAAGGGGGAATACTGCAGATTACGATATCTTGATGAATGTACTCTAGTTAAACATCGCAACGCCTTTGCTGGTCAACAAAGAAATATCATTTTGTTTAGTGCAACTAAGACAGACCTGAGTCATGAGCGAATCTGTGATATCTTCTTTTTTCTTCTATGCCGTCCCAGCAGTGTCCACAGAGGCGCGTTTTCCAACCCAATCAAGCTACTCGTCATCGATAGTTGAAGCTTACGAATAAGTCACTGTGTGCGTTCTCAGAAAGCCGCGATGTAATATCGAACAGACGGAGGATCGAAAACATGCTGCGAAAGACAATATTTCGTTCATCGAACTGGTTCTGTAATGTAAGATGAATTCTTCATGTGATATGGTTAAATTCTTCGAGAACGAAAGATTAGTATGTGTAACTGGTGAGATGGAACAGACCACAGGATGGAAGAAAGTAGGCAAATACTTTTCAGAAGGCGTTTTGAAACATTTGGAACTGTCACCAATGAACGACTTTCTGCTCTCTCTTATGTAAAAGCTGTCTCCAGCCTTTCTTGCACGCCCCGGTGCATATTGAAGAAGCTAGAGCCAAAAAGGTTGGAAAATTCGGACTTCTCGGATTCCCATATGCCTTCAGATGCAGGAGGAGAATAATATGGTTCTTTCCGAGGGCGCGTCTTTCTGGTGTCAAACGGGCCAGAGCCGACAAATGTAAGAAATTCGTCGATAGTATGGTTCAAAGATCATGGTCTATAAGTCGCAAGAATAGCTTGAGCTCGTTGAAGGTGATTGTAACATCTATCAAGGAGGTTTCGCTTTTGTCGAATATTCGAGAGGAGAGACCCATGTGTGGAGCACGCTTCAATTCGATCAGAGTATTCGTTCTGGTCTCCGCAGGCGCGGTACATCCACCCAAGTGAAGAAATCTGTTGCTTGATCGTCAAGATTCCTGATCGTTTTGCGGCCATGAGGTGGGGGAGTCCTCATTTCGAGCACAGTCTTCAGATCGGTGAGGTCTGGGATGCCTTCAAAGAGGGCCTTGCATCATAATCAGGGCGGGTGCCATTGGTTCAAAAGAAGATTCAGATTCTCTTCACTATTTGCCTCGGTTGGAAGTTGAACTTCAACTTGGGGCCAAATGACAAACACGTGAGATGGTGTTTATTGGGACAAAAATTCCGCGATAAGTCAGGCAAAGCCAGGCTTATCTAAGGATACGACAAGCAGAGACAAATAGAGGAGTTTAGCCGCCGATACGGCCAGCTCACCGTTGGGAGCGCTTAGTAGACTTTTCACATTCACGCTACGATCTCCAACACTTCGAAGTTTTTTCATTGATCATGCAGCTCCTCCCCAAAACGGTATCCATCAACGCCCACGACAGACAGAGGGTTACACACGCTAATCAACAAGTCATCGAAGAGTTGGCAAAACTAGATATAGACACCATACTCGAAATGAATTCAGACATCATGAAAGCTAATAGAGAAAGGCGCAAGAAGAACATCGCTCACGCCCAGAGAAGTTCCAATCAGGCGGGTTCTCCCATGGCTTCTCTCATTACCATTGCCACGGTAGATTTGGAGATAATCAGAAAAAACCCAACGCGTTTCGAAGCTTTGAAGAAGTTTTTCACGGACCCAATCTTCCTATGGTTTGAACAAAGGAACAAGAAGGATAAAGAGAGAGAATCTAGAGAAGCGGGTGATCCAGACAGAGCAGAAGATGAGAGGAGAAAGAGTCATGTCCTACCGCCCATGGTTGAAGTAAGACGGGACCAGACCACACCCAACAATCCAACATTTTGTCACGAACTCCACGAAGCGGGTCGTCATTTCCAAATCCCTCTATCCCTTTTTACCACCCCTCGCTTGGCCTACATTTCGGCTAATGCTCACGGTCTGAAGAAAATCAAGGTGTCTCGATCGGGCGAACCTAACGTTTCAATCTTCGACCTCATCGCGATCCTGAAGCACTTTGGGATCGATCCTAAAGATCCTTTCGACGGCCTCTCTTTCAACGAATTCCGCCAGGCGGGAAGAAATCTTTGGCTGTTCGAGATAACGCGAGATGGCATACAGGATGGTTCAGGGATACGGGCTTCCTGGACTAAGGCCCATTTCGGTTTTTGGGATTCAAAGCCAGAGGCAGAAGCGCTTTACAGGTATTGGAAACCCAAAGAGTGGAGGATGAGGGAGGAGAGGTTCACATACTCACTGGCGTTTGATTTGCAAGATTACAGAGACGAGTGGACCCAGACAAAGTCAGCGGTAGATACTGACCTTAAGCTGGAAGTTATCCGTTCAGGATCTTTGGCGAAACCATACAACTCGCCAAGGTTATCGGGGGCCCAGTCGTCGATTGGACCTTCAATGCCCTTTCCGAGCGGCAGCAAGGGGAAAAGCGGATCCACCTCTTGTTGCCTTGGTTGCGGGATCCGAGGACATGGCGTCGGGGACTGTTCCTCCAGCAAGCTTTTATGGGCCGTCTTGCGCGACGGAAGACTTTGCACCCCAAACCATGAATCCAGACGGATCTGTTTGGCTTTCAATATCTACGGCAAGGCTTGTAAACGATGCGAGGACTACGAAGTCTGCTTGTTCTGTGGTAGCCGATCCCACCACGCATTTGCTTGGATATGTCGAGACCAACCTCCTCTCTAAAAAATTTGATAATCTTGCAGTCTCCCATTTCCTGGCTTACACTGATTTCTCGTCCCCCATCATGGCACGTCCTCCGTTTCCAAACACACCTCCTGAATACATCGAAATCTATGAACGCGTTTGCACTCCTTACAGTCCTAATAGCTTTGAAAAACTCCTCGGTTTCGCGCTTGGCTATATGCCCAAACTTGATCGTTCTATCATACATCCGAATCATTTGGTGAGTCCAAAATTCCGCAAGCACTATTTCTTCCTTTCACGGTTTCATGAGTATTATCCGTCTTCAAAAGATTTATCTTATGGATTATACGGCCTTATTGGATTATGGTCTTATTTGACCAAAGCCTTATCGGGCTTTGATACTTATCTTATGGATATGCGGCAGTGTCGGATTATGGTCTTATTGGACCAAGCCTTATCGGGCGATATTTATCTTATGGATATGCGGCAGTGTTGGATTATGGTCTTATTGGACCAAGCCTTATCGGGCTGGATTATTTATTATACCGAATTTATGGCATTATGGGTTTTTATCAGACCCTTGTCAGATGGCGTTCATTTACAAGCAACATATCCAAAATTCATGACGCATAAGGTTATCCATTATACTTACAATTTGATATAGGCTACTTCTGCTCCTCCAGGAACTCTTGATTCTTTGGGATATAACCACGTCTATCTCCTGATTCATTCAGATAATAAAGAAATGCTATATATCCAGTCAGCGGCGAATCCGGCTGACCCTATCTCGCGCGGAGAACTGGGTCCACCGGTATACCAACTCTCTCTTTCATTTTCGCTCCCTTCGGAGCTTGAGAATATCATTGACTATGTTTAGTACATGGAAAGACTTGAAGCCAGCCAATTCTGGCTTGGGCACCGCGGTTCCGCGCATCTCGGCAGCTCAAAATCCAAAGAACTATTCCCACAATCCTTTTGATTTATTCTCCCTACCTATATCACAACGTATCAAGTCTAATCCACTATTACCCGTAATTCCTTTCAGAAATCTTCCGGATATCTCCTCACCCACATCACATATCCCTTTATTTCCAATTTCGTTAGAGGACAAACACCTACGTACAGCGAAACAAGAGGACAGGATCGTGGATAGCCACCTTTGTCCTCGGGTATTGGCACGAGAATGAATGCATCTTTGGAAGACGCCATATTCAATAGATCAAGAACGCACGTTGAAGAACAAATATCCAGATGATTTCCTCAGTCGCATTCAAAACGCCCTAACCTCTGCCATGACCGATTCTACAAAAACCACGTACGGTGCTGGTATTCTCCGCTTCACTCAATTTTGTGACAAACTCAATATCCCAGAATCAGACCGAATGCCTGCAGATCGTTACCTGGTCACGGCATTTATAGGCGAACACGTTGGTAAGGTTTCTGGAGGTACAGTAAAGGGATGGTTATCAGGCCTGAAAGCATGGCACGATTACCACGATGCTCCCTGGTGTGGTGAATCGAGATGGGTTCAGATGGCCCGTGTCAGCGCTAATAAGGAAGGAACCGCCTTCAAACGTCCTCTCCGGGCCCCAATCACTCTGGCTCATCTACTCGCTCTCTATACAGCCCTCGATTTTTGTATTCCTTTCCATTGTGCTATCTGGGCGCTTGCTCTCACCGCTTTCTTTGGCTGCCGACGACTGGGCGAACTTACTATCCCTTCTCGTAATGGATTCAATGCAAAATTCCATGCCTCCCGCCATTCTGCTAATGTCCAATTCAATTCCCATCGCGACGGTTCTAGTTCAACGCATTTTCATATCCCATGGACCAAGACCACAAGAGAAGTTGGAACTATGGTCGTCATTACATCGCGCAATGATTCATTATGTCCAAGCGAGGCCATGCAGAAACATTTTCAGAAGAACGCAGAAGTTCCAGACAATTTTGCACTATTTGCGTACATGGACAATTATAGCAAACCACAGAACATGGTAAAATCTACGTTTATCAATTTCGTTACAGACGTTTGGATGTGCGCGGCTATGCAACATGTCTTGGGCCACAGTTTCCGTATTGGAGGGGCTGTCGAGCTTCTTTTGGCAGGTGTTTCCCCGGAAATCGTGGCAGCCACCGGGGGTTGGACTTCTTTGGCTTTTCTCTTATATTGGCGACGTATTGAAGAAATTCTCCCTATGCATATTTCGAAGGCCTATAGTAAATCAAATTTGGACTCTTTAAGCAACGTCATTGATTCTTTTCGTAAAACTCACAATATCGAAAATTCTATTTAATATAGGCATAAAGCAAGCTTTCAAAGTACTTACCAATAAAAAATTGTTGTTATTATATCAAGTCCTACGCTCTGTTTGGGGTTGCGGACCTCCTAGCAGATGTCTAGTTCCTTTTGTGGAGCTTCGGCTCTATTTGGGTGGGTCCGGGCCTCGCCATCTGCTATGGGGAGGAGGCGCGGAGCCAAGCTCCAGCCAAAACCCAAAAGAATACATTTATATCTTGTTAATTATATTGAGATATACGACTCAAGAAGAGTCTCGTATCTTGTCCTATTCCGCGATAAGTCAGACAAAGCCAGGCTTATCTAAGGATACGACAAGCAGAGACAAATAGAGGAGTTTAGCCGCCGATACGGCCAGCTCACCATTGGGAGCGCTTAGTAGACTTTTCACATTCACGCTACGATCTCCAACACTTCGAAGTTTTTTCATTGACCCAACCCACCCTCCCTCTTATATATCGACAGGCTTTAACAGACATTTCTAGTGGGTAGATTATTTGGCCTACCCGTTCTGAGACTAGGCTTTCTGCGCGTGTGTAACACAGACCCACCCGCGCGGAGCCAAGCTCCAGCCAAAACCCAAAAGAATACATTTATATCTTGTTAATTATATTGAGATATACGACTCAAGAAGAGTCTCGTATCTTGTCCTATTCTAGCCTGGTGGCAAGGAACTGTGGGACCCTCATGCTCGGAATTTTCAAAGTCCGCTCAGTGCGCCGGTCGGAGCCGGTTATCATGTAGAGATAAGATTAGGACATATATGATTTATATCAGTTTTTCTGGGAATCAATGAGGTCCGAAACCACCAGCATGAGCGACAGTGATTCTGAAGACTCTGATATCCATATCAATAATCAATGTCCCCGAAAGTACTCACTACAGTCGTTTACTCTTCGTTGAACTATCAGACTGGCTAGCGAGGCTACAAAAATTCCTAGTCCCGACTCCCGGATTCATTTCTCTCCAGGTTCAACATGTCTCATGTGAGATTCGCTGAGCAACCTGACGCAACAACTACTTGCAAATCAGTCCGTGTACCACCCACCCAAGCTCAAGTCGAAAAGACAGTGTTGGAAGATCTATCCAAAAGAATGGTCCTCTCCTGTTAGACTTTCTGTTTACACGCGAAGAACTTGAAGGCTTTTGAAAGACAGTTTGGATTTCGGGAACTTTACCAGCAAGGCGACCTGACCTGTTCTAGAATGTACCTCCGACTGAAGGCAGTATCACGGATGCTTTGTCAAGACGCTCATGAAATCTGGCCAATAGTGTGGACTTGCGTAGCAGTGCAGGTTCCAGAGATGAAGAAGGATGCATGGGCAATTGCATCCACCGATACACAATCTCGTAGGCTACCAGCGGTCTTCCGTCAAGTTCGACAAGAGCTGCATTGTTTTCGAGGTGCTATAAAGATTTCACACCCCCGAACAAGTTCAATTTTGAGGTGCGTTTTTGACTTGTCGAATTTGCTACTGCTGTCCTGTAAGCTTTGACTGCTTCTATCGTAGTGACTCTGCTCAAACCATCCTCCTACTTGCTATCTCCGACATTCACACTACTACTCAAAAACAGCATTGTTCGCTCCATCGTTTTCCATGCCCTACTATCATGTACTTTCCCTGAACATAGACGGACAACATACCATACGCCGTGTAATTCAAACATATTTCCAGTTGCAACAAGTCAGAGGGATATGATCAGTCTGAAACCAGATGCCTAGTTCCTCATCCGTTAAGTACTCTTGACCCCTTCCGTGCCTCAATTGAGGGTTTATCGCCTTTACAGGCTTGAGGATCTTATGAGCTGGCAACATTGATTACCAGTGTCAATGGAGCTTGACCAACAACCCCTCGACGCTAACACTCATGCTTAATCTCGAGAATGTCAGTAGTCGGTCTTCAGCAAATCAAATACTTGGTTGAAATTTCGGATCATATCTATTCGCCGTTGTGCTAGAGTCTAGTCTAGTCTGGTAGTGTGTACAAGTGCCTACAAGTGCTCGTATCAAAGGTTGCTTATATGTAACTTATTGATTGACGGGTTCAGTCAACGGCGATTGATTCCTGAAGGAAGCCAGTACGCTAGAACCATAGTGTAGCGAAAATCATGAAAAGTCCGGTAAAGTAGCTTCGTGTTAATCAATTCGATGTGAATCTGGCCTACTTTATGGGCCGAACTCTACCTTCATTCTCGCTACCTGCACCACGCCACATTACCTAAAGCTACACACCTTATACAGACTCTACACTACATAGACCACTCACACAGGTCGGAGTCGAAAATTCGACTCCCACTTGATACATGACCAACACAGAATTTTAAAAAAACCACAACAATTCGATGCCGATGATTCGATGCAATTGTGCCGGGCTTTCCCAGCGCGCTCGCAGCTTCCTCCCTCTCGCTCATCATCTGGAATTATCAACCAACCTTGGACGATGGCAGTCAAGACGTACACTTGGATATCTTTATGGTTTCTTATTACAACTCCCGTGCGCTCCTGATGCACTGACAGTGAAATAAACCTGATAACTGACCAAGTTGCTCACTAGATCATTCTGTGGGATGTCGGATATTGTTTTATGAGGTACGTATGTTATACCATTCTGTCGAGCCGACCGAAATCAATGCATACTGGCTTGTATCGTATCTTTTACCGCTAGGCCACGTTCCATGATTGTGAGTGCCCCGGCTTACTTTGCCTTCTTCAATCCTGAAATGCTGAAACTCGAGTTTGTGATACATAGGGAGGTGACCTACATTGGATTTGGGAGCCGTATGGGATATATCAGAACGTGAGTGGCTTACTTTTGAAGGATCCTGATACTTACCAATACGTAGGTCGACCTCGTGAGAGTCCTCCTTCGAACTTCATCACAAGTATATGAACAAACGCAAACGCATCCCATAGCTCTACGGAATCCCAGCTCTCGAAGAAGGAAACGGGTTCACCAATGCACAGTGTATGTCGTCCCTGATGCTTTCTACAAATAATACAACTAACGAGCTGCATATAATATGACCAGCCTTAATGAACATCTTTGAAACTATCCTCAACCTCACCTACCTCTATCTCGCCCACATCTCTTCCTGGCCTCCAGCTACCTTGATCGGATTCGGTTCGGCCTCTCTCACTCTATCCAAGACCATTCTATACTGGGCTCAGGAGTATTTCTGTGGGTACTGTGCGGTAGGACAGAATGACATGAAGTCGTTGATTGTGTATTGGATTATCCCAAATGGGTGAGGAGGCGGATTTCTTCCTTGGTTTGAAAATTTCAATCAACCTCGTCTCTGCTTCGTTTGTCCAGACTCTGGCTCCTCTTCCCTTTTTTGATCATCTACACCCTCGGCAAAGATCTATGTGCACAACTCATGTTCGCAGATCGTTCTGCTGCGGCTCTAGTGGAAGGGAAGAAACAATGATGCATAGAAGAGGATTTGAATGCTTGGGAGCGATCCTTATGATTACTGAAGTGATTTGTGCGGAAGCGTGATTTATTGAGGAGGTATTTGATACCTATCTGCCTTGTTTGTTTGTGTAGTTATGATTTTGTGTCCTGATACGCTACCTACTCTGCCATTACTACTTATCTTGAATTCGGATTTACGCAAAGCTTTGGTCCCTTCTTTCTAATTCAAAATTCAAGCACTTATGTACTTGATTAAATCCCGGGGTACATACATAGATATCACAAAAAGGCGGGGAAATCTAGACCCGCTGATGCCGTACTGCAATACAATCAGCCGAACGGAGAAAGGCGGAGGAACGGATGGTTCAAATCTAGACCGACGCGAAATTGCATTTAAGTAGATTTAAGTACCGTACTCCACAAGTCGGGATGTTCATAAATTCGGCCCAAAAACCCCCTCTCTTATTTAACTTGTCACTGGTACCGGTTCCTCAATGCACACCACACCATTTCTGCGTAATATCAGCCGAACGACGTCTTTGACGCCTTCCGCCGCGCTCTTGGAGCGTGTCAAACGACCAGCGTATCTACAAAGGCTCGCGAGACCAGAGGATTTGGTGCCGATGTTCAAGGTGACTCTTTGCTTGAGAGTTGTTCGCGCACAATGACTGACCTGACTGATTTTCGTAACCCCGGAACAATCTTTAGCACGATGATTATGTTGGTATCTTGAACGCGTTTGGGATGTTTATTGACTTGCAGAAATAGATAGGTTGGTCTGGGTTTACCGGTGTTGGGTAACCAAAGAAACCTCACCGACCAACCAACTATCTCCAACGAATTCCTCATCAAACATTTGATAATTTAGCACGCCGGAATGCGACGTTATTGAACGAGTTGATGAAGAATCCAATAAAAGTGAAATGGGTTTGCTGGGGGACACTACCGAAAATCAACTTTCGTTCTGCCAGTGCAGAGTAAGCAAAAACTTAACGGACATTCGTTTGGAAGAAGTTCTCCACATCTCAAAATGGTTCCTGGAGTCACTATACTCGTGTATTCATAATTCTAGTTGATGATCCTCTTTTCAAGAACGGATTTTTTCTGAAGCTTCCGGTCACTATCTCTCGATTGATAGCGTGGTTGTTAGTTCTGCTTCTCGTGGGTGTCTGTATTTCCCACTGAAGTACTTTCATTGCTCAACCAAACCATCTGCAGGTGGCTCCGTCACAATCAACAGCTCCAACCCATTTGCACCTCCGCTCATTGACCCATCTCACCTCTCCGTTTGATGTAACCGCCATGGGTCAGGCACTTGCTCCAAAACTTGTCAGCACCAGCCTGGAATGGCTAAGTTTTATCTCCGTTTGGTGTCCTTGCAAACATCATGGTTCTCTGATGATAGCGCAGTGAGGCCTACATTCGAGAATCGTCATCGTCGACTGCCCATCCTGTGGGTACTGCTGCGATGAGTGCAAAGGATGCGGACTATGGAGTCGTGGATCCAGATCCAATATTGAAAGGAGTTGACGGTTTGAGCCTAGTTGTAGATGCTTCTGTCTTTGTGAGTGATGGTAAACGCCTTAATTGACATGGCTGACACAAAAAGGATTATAGCCTTTCATCACAAGTGCACATACCCAGGCAACGACATATGTCATTGCAGAAAGAGGCGCAGCTCTTATCAAGTCTGCCTGGTTGTACTAACGATGGTATGAGTCGAAGTAACTTGATTTGCCAAAAAAAAGAAGCCAATTTCGAGTTGCTCCAATGAACCGAGCTTGCGATATTCTGAATCAACCTACACCACACTATGTTTGCTCAGACGAGAACTTCATTTGGAACCCCAGCCAACTGCGGTGCCCTTTAATGATATACAAGGGCCTACTTTGCGGTTCTCAAGCCGGTGCCGGGGGCTATCAAGTACCATCACCACTGAGGGCGAGAGGGTACTGACCCCGACCGGTCTTACCCGTTAAATCTTATGATATACAAGAGCCTACATTGCGGTTTCCAAGCCGGTGCCGGGGGCTATCAAGTTCCATCACCACTGCAAGGGCGAGAGGGTACTGACCCCGACCGGCCTTACCCGTTAAATCCGGGCACCCGTTCTGCTGAGTAACGCTGGCCACCAAGACTTCAGCGCACCAAAGAGAGGTTGGGTATACTGCTGAGATCAAACTGTGGCTTGTTGCTAGAATTCGTCTGCTCGGATCACAGAGCTACTCGAAGGGCAACTAACAAACCTGTAACTTCAAAGGTTAGTAATAGTCAGTATTACGCACCTGTGACAGCTACTTGGCCAAGGGATGTTCTTCATCTCTTGCTTAGACACCTAATAAAGTATGTTTAACATCCTGACCATCTCAATTTTGATTGCGGAGGAATACTGAAAAGTGTAATTGAGACTAACAAAATTGAAACCTCCAACTCAACCCCCTAATCATAGTTGCAGTCCGAACTTACTGGTAAATATTGTTGTCGAATTCAGCCTGAAAATCATCGGAAAGGCGAATGCATGGCATAATCACCACGATGGCAATCGCGCTCCTGTCAGAATATTCCGCCCTACTCCCTGCCCTCTCGATGATAGGACAGTCAAACTTGAATCAATGCTGACTCATATGACTAACGCCAGTTCCCAATTTGCCTCTTGTTCTTTCCGTCTCAGCTAGACTCTGAAAAAACGTTTACACCGTCTTTTAAAATCCCTCATACAGACGGTTGCTACGCGTTGCGTTTACATCGAATCACTACGTTTAGATTCACGCCCCTCTGTTGACTGAACCCGAAATACCATAAAACCTGGATTCAAAGTTTTTTTTGTTTGTGACTCGAAACTCATATGGTTGTCAACTTCAGAAACTCGTCGAATGTCCATGCAGCAGCCCGCTTTTCGTTGATATATATATATGGTTACCCGATACTATGTGGGTCCTTGTATTAACACACATACCCGTCAAATAGTGATATCTGTCGATTGAAATAAGTATATAGCAACGATGTACAAAGGCAAAGTATCAATACAAATATTGAACAACACCTGCTAAACTAAGAGTACAGAAGATAATTTCGCATATAAGAAAAACTTCACTCCATCAAAACCCCCCCCTCTCAGAAAGTGTCTACGGAAAAAAATCTAGTGTTACAGAGCTAAACGTCCAGTCTTCCGCGCTGAGGTCTACACGATAACGTATGTCCATGACGTAATCCAAAAGAGAAAAACCACTAATACTTCTGCCCCCATTGCCATTCACCAGATTTAACATCAATATCCTTGATAATTGCCCTCATAGCTCGACGAACCTGTATCATACGACGCGCAAAACGCTTCGAAGGCTTCACTCTCATCTACACTCCAATTCGACTGAAAAGCGGCACGACCGTCACCATAACCAGAATTATGAACGAGTCCCCCATCATATTCGAAGCTCTGCCCATTCTCATTCTGTGTACCCTCATATCTATTTCTCGCGTATGCGTTGCCGGACTGCAAGTTATAGTCATTTCTATGGGACGGACGCAGGGTTGTAAGCCGTTGTCGGATTGAGGGAGGGAGAAGCAAACGAGGAGTAACCCAGAGGCGGAAGAAGCGAATCGGTTTGATACGCCTGAGAGGAGAACGAGTTCGGTTGCGGGATATTTGACATGTAGCGAGTAGAAGCTAGATTGGAAGGACCAGAAATTACCCCATATGTGGCAGCCCGTTGGGTTTCTCGAGGGAGACTGTTGGGACCGAAAGGCGAAGAAGGATACAGAGGGTGTGCGATACGTTCATGTTTATTTTGAACGCCAGGTATGGAGGGATGCGCTTGGTCAAACGCTTGGACAAACGTCTGCGTCTGCCTTGTTTCATCGACACCGAATATCGAGTTGATCTGCGCTGGTGCTGAAGGTGCACCAGGGCCTGTCGAGAGAGAAGAATGTGGACGGAGATCTGGATGAGGAAACGACGAATGAGAAAATTGTCCCTGGCCAACAAGCTCTTGCTGTCCATTATAGCTAGGATGGCGTTCTTGGGAAAGTTCGGAAGATCGCATGAACGAAGATGAAGATGACCAAGTCGTGGAACTCCCAATTTCAGGCGATGAAGGAGGAAGAGGGCGTTCACGGACGAAGGGTTTCGCTGGAGGAGGCTCAGAGGATGGATTCACAAGGGAATTCGTTCCCCTCGTCTTACGTTGCTTCTCATGATCCTTCCAAGCGCTCGAAATGTTGTGGCCCAACGGGCCTTGAACCTCTGAAGATATGGACTTTTCCATTCCCCTCCAATGCGCCTTTCCATTTCTCGTCACGTACGCGTTGAACTCCAAAACAAGCCTCGGAAGGACACCGTGGTTTTCGAGCTCCACGCGCATCGCCTTCCAGACGACTTTTGATTTCTGAAATTCTGGACGCTTGGAGGAGGACCAGATGACACCGAATAAGGTCAGACTATTCAGAGTCGATGCACTTTCACCAGGTTGGCTACGTGCTTGTCTGAGACGGGATTGTAAGGCAGGATGGTCCCAGGCGCTGTCGAAATTGGCGAAAAGGTCGCGAACAAGGTTCTCCTCTGCCCGGGTGAGGATAGATGCTTTCTGAGGGTTTGCTTCAAAGACAAGCATTCTAGATTCAGCCATAGGGGATCTACAGGAAAGTGGAAGGGTGAGACGATCGTATCATCGAAGAATCTTGAGAAATCGGGACTAACCAAGGCAAAAGAAAGATTTGTTGGAGTTGGTGGAGATTGTTCGAGCTCGAGGAGTTCCTTATATCCAAGGAGCGCAATTCGAAAGGAGGGAACTGAAGGATTGGACACTGTAGGAGCCAATTCTTATACCATTGTGCGCAGAGGTGACCTAACTTCCAGAACGAGGTTTATGGCTTTCCGCATCAGTTCGATAACGAACGGTCGGGATTTCACCTTGCCTGTACAAAAGTTGATCGGAGAAAGCATGATTCGTTGGTTGAAATGAATAAGGGCCATGATTGTGGTCGAAAATTTCACTTTCATGACTTTCACCGTATTAATGGTTAGCCAGGAGTTCGAAGGTCGCAAAAACAAGCCAGAGGTTTGCCTCTTCCACTGCGAACTTTGGCGAATTCAAGATTTCCTGGTCATTCTAGTGGTGACGGGACAATCTCTTGCCAGCCCCTCAGAGCGGTATCGACGTGTAGAGAAACTTCTCGGCGAGTCAAGCTGTTCACTAAGAATGAGATGAACTGACTGGTATATTTTAGGAAAAAGGCAAACACAGACCATGGCCGAGCAAAACTAACCCGAGGGATTTCCCCTCCGCTCAACTGTATCCCATGCCAGTCGAGAGGGACAATTTCCAGTAGCATTGCATGTCATTGAGTTCCCCGTTGTTAGAGTTGACGTCTTGTGCAAATGAATAAGCCTCGATAGTAATCCAAGACATGCCATAAAACCTGAGACCACATGGGAGAAAAGTACAATGGCTCGGATTTCATTGCCGCTGGCTATGTAGTGAGGAATGGTCCAAGCTCCTCCAGAGCAGCCTCCAGTAACGTGCACAGGCCACATGAAAGTGACATCTTGTTGAAAAAAGACCGTTGGATAGCTGTGAAAGCATTCATTCGCTGGTCAAGCTCAACTTCTAAATCAAGCGACTAGCTCAGTAGGTTAGATAGATGTCTATGACATTAATGAGTAACCATTGTGCTCTACCTTCGAATACATAGAGAAACCTGCAAAGGGAGAGTGGTACTAGACATAATCCACCGGAAAGTCGAATTAAAACTTCGGTAAGCAAAACTTGGCCGCGTGGTATCGACTCAAGAGTAATCTCACAAACCTCAAGCTTTACCACTACCTATCACAGCGATATCACTGTCATTTACATGGAGGTTAATAAAATGACAAGCTGGGCCTGGCTGTTGCAGCATCAAGGTGGTCAGCTGTGGAAAACTTGGCTACCTCCAGCAAGTATTACGCAAACGAACGGGATCTGCTCAAGAGCACAATCAACCACGATGAAGTGATCCATTCTGCGTGCGAGGGAGCCAGAGATACCAATCAAATGTCGAGCAGGATAATGATGGCGGCGCTTCAATGATTTCTCTCAAATTTGAGCAATGGAAAGCAAAAATAAGCATTCCCTCAGTACTGCAGAGACCGGGATTTATCTACTAAATCCTCAAATCAAGATACTACGCCAAACTCTAGCCGCCGTGAACTGAAATCAGGCGATGTCGTCTACTCACAACACCTTCTCCAGCATGTCCTTCCGACTCGCAGCAAATACCGTCGTAGTCGTCATGGTCGTACTAGTGGACCAAGTCTTCCTCAATCTCGTTTTGCATCTTTCCGAGTCATTTCCAACAGTTTTCCATATAACATCCCCTGTGGTCTTTCCTAGATGGTGTTCAGCGTCTCTTGAATTCGGCAATTCAACTTGTAAAAGGGAGATCTCGAGTCCGTCTTCGGACGCGTCGTGGAATTCGTCGTCCGAGTCATTTTCGGAGTCAGTGTCATTGTCCCCATCCTGACCTGATCCCTCTCAATCGGACTCAGAATCAGACTCGGAATTAGAGAGATCTTCAGTGAAATCGTGCCCAAGGTCGCGAGTTAGAAGTGCGACAGACGACGCCACTTCCTCGAATCGCCAGATCTGGCATGGGTGGACAGGGTATTGCTCGTAGGCAAGCTGGATCTACAGGTACACGCTTCACCACGGCCACGAGAAGAAGGTATAGATGTTGCAAACTTACTCTTGTTCCATCCTTATCACACCCATATCCTTCCATGTCAACCACATACCGACTATTAGGCCAACGGATTCGAAAGCAATGTCCCGTCAGCCCAGTAATATCATGCTTCTCATAATCAATCTCCTCTATAGCCACGTAGCAGGAAAACCACTCCCTACAACTGAGATGCCGGTAGTACAAATCCCGTCTTCGACCGTGACATAGTTGCTGTTCCATGCGTTCTGAATGAGGTAGCCACCGCCGTGTCCGAGGGGGGTGAAGATAAATTGTTGATTGGGTTTATTGTGTTGGGTCCAGCCTAGAGATGAGATGAAGAGGTGAGAGCAAAGAAATTTGTCGGAATGTGAACGAACCTATCAAAGTCCTTCCGTCTCCTTCAGAAAGATTAAGAGCTGTGTGGCTTTAGAGGTTGGTGAGGCGATAAGTGCCGGGTTTCAAGCAGTGAGGATTCATGAAACGTAGAAGATGTGGTACGCTGGGTAGTGGTGGCGTGAATGGAAGAGGATGTGAGTGGAGAAAGCTAGGGACCAACACGCTACCTCTACGTGTGTACGGCCTGGAAAGATATGATTTTAAAGCGGTCTGAGATATTGATAAGATGATGATAGCGGCCAGTACATCGGCGCTCACGGATACGATCATAACCCTCCTAATGAATATCCTCGCGCTCCTGACGGATTTAGTTATTAGAACGAATACAATGCGAAGGCGTCATGTAGCGTGTTTAGCACTGAAGTGAGTCCAGCGTTGCATTTCCCTGACGCGTCCCTTGCTCGATACGCAATTCGATCTGCTTTTTCTTCTTCTTGGGCATCCTCCACATTTTCCGGCACGTACGAAGAATAATCCCGACGTCTCTTGGGCCACGGAACTATAGGAAACAGTGCGATAGGGAACAACTGTGCTGACGTCCTGCCCGTGATTGCCACTGGAAATTTAGCAGGCACTGTTGATAGTAACCATACTTTGCCTTTGCTCTATGAGATGCATTGTGACAACCTTGTATTCGGGGTGTTTCCCTTTGTTGTTATTTGGTAGTCTGTTTATTCCTGCGCGGTCTACAAATGTTGCCCTGGAGGTGTGTTCTGCCTTTGTTTTATAAATTATCATGAATGTTCTAGACCATCTCCTTAGGGCGTTGGATTTCTGCATGATCACTTTGTGGCGCACCATACCGTTTCGCTCAGTCCATCTAGACTATCGCTCAAAGTTTTGAATCATTTATACAGGACCTTTTCCTAAGTAAGTTCATCAGCTCGCGTCGTGATGGGGAATGGAAGAAGGAACTACGTCAAGACTTCCTACGTCCCCTGTACTATATCATTGACTTCGAGTGGGCCATCCGGTTCTCACCAGACTCCGATCCAGTGACTCGTACTTGTTAGTGGACTGCCACTCCCCTGCTGGGACATCTATAAGCGCCCTACCCCTCCTGAAATGCATGGGATGTGTGCGGTAAGTGGGTACAATGCTCATCCAGAAGCTCAAGTTGAACTGACTGATTCGGCACATCGTAAACACACAGGTAGCATATAGAACATCTAGTTCCGGATATATTTGACTTATTTCGAAAAATGTCTGTTGAAAAGGCTGAAGTCCCACTATTCGCTCGCTCAGCCGTATCGGAGCTGAATGAAATCCGGGAGCAACTACTTACACACCTTCTTCAGGCCTCGGTTGAAGAGATATATGAGTATGATTTTTCGATGGACTAGAATGATTGGTGAATTCATGTTTCTCAATTTGGGATTATAAGAAGTACTTAAAAGTCCCATGCTAGCTCTTGGTAACGGTAAATTTCGCTTACATTATTGATAAGATAAATCGTGCCGCTGGAGGAGACCAATAGAACTGATTGATGACTGAGGATACCTTGCGGATGACTCTTCCTTTCATTTTCGAATTAGTAGTAGAATCACAACCAGACTAGGTCATTGATGATCAATCCGATGTAGCTCTCTAAGAATTGGTCACCCTGAAAGACGACTTGTATATATAACGATGCAGTCTACGACGTCGATCCTGCGGCATCTTCAATAACCTCCGCAGGCTATCTCTTCCTCCATTCTTCGAGCCCTTGCTCAAAAGTCCGATCGTCCAAGCCATTTCGGACGAGGCAAAAAGTGACGCCTGGTGTGGACAGTGTAGTTGTTAAAAGGAGCAAAAAATATGATTTTGTGTCCTGATACGCTACCTACTCTGCCATTACTATCTCGAACTTGGATTTACGCAAAGCTTTGGTTCTTTTTTCGAGTACAGAATTCGAGCACTTAAGTACTTGATTAAATCCCGGGGTAGATATCACAAAAAGGCGGGGGAATCTAGACCCACTGATGCCGTACAATACAATCGGAGAAAGGCGGAGGTTCGGATGGTTCAAATCTAGACCGGTTCGGCGACGCAAAATTGCATTTAAGTACCGTACCCCACAAGTCGGGATGTTCATAGATTCGGCCCAAAAACCCCCTCTCTTATTTAACTTGTCACTGGTACCGGTTCCTCAATGCACACCACACCATTTCTGCGTAATATCAGCCGAACGACGTCCTTGACGCCTTCCGCCGCGCTCTTGGAGCGTGTCAAACGACCAGCGTATCTACAAAGGCTCGCGAGACCAGAGGATTTGGTGCCGATGTTCAAGGTGACTCTTTGCTTGAGAGTTGTTCGCGCACAATGACTGACCTGACTGATTTTCGTAAACCCGGAACAATCTTTAGCACGATGATTATGTTGGTATCTTGAACGCGTTTGGGATGTTTATTGACTTGCAGAAATAGATAGGTTGGTCTGGGTTTACCGGTGTTGGGTATCCAAAAACTATGCCTACAGTATGTTCTACACGCTCTGATTCAAAATTTTTTGAAGTGACCAATAAAAATCTAGGCCATTGCGGACGACATTGAGTCTAACTACCTTCAAGCTGACCCAAGCACGAAGAAGAAATTTAATCTCTTCGTCGGAGCTTCAGTAGGGCCTGAGGTCGAAGACCGTTGGGCTGCTCTGGATATGTACGTTCTCGGTGATTTTTTAATCTTGATCTGAACATGGTTTACGTACGAGTACATTCATAGGATTGCCCGCCGTTACCCTCACCAGGTCGGAAAGGAAGTCTCCAAGGGTATCAACGCAGGGAGAATCGAGTTTGCGGATAAGCATCTATCCAGTAAGTCGTTCAATCATCCTCTGCGTCATTCCCTTTCTCCGCTTCCATTCCTTATTCTAATTCCAATCATTACCAGTGTTCCCCCAGGATCTCACATATGGATACTACTCATTACACAAAAAGCACGGGGACCCCACAAAACCACTCGACTGGGCGATTGTTGAAGCCACTTCCATCAACTCCGAAGGCCATATCGTCCCAGGCGCATCCGTCGGCGCCTCCCCTGAAATCCTTCAATCGGCCGAAAAAATCATCATCGAAGTCAACACCCGAATCCCCGACCTCGAAGGCCTGCACGATATCAACTCCTCCTTCCTCCCTCCACACCGCCAACCCTACCTCATCACTCACCCTTCTGATAGAATTGGGTCTACGGCGATCCCTGTTGACCCAGATAGGGTAGTGGCGATCATCGAAAGCACGAAACCAGATAATACTGGTTTAAATTCGCCGGAGAACGATGAAAGTCGGGCGATTGCGAGACATTTGATAGAGTTTTTGGAGAAGGAGGTGAAGGAGGGGAGGTTACCCAAATCGTTGTTGCCGCTTCAATCTGGAATTGGCAATGTGGCGAATTCGATTATTGGGGGATTGGCCGAGGGTCCATTTGATAACGTTCAGGTTTGGACGGAGGTATTGCAGGGTAAGTTCTGGCTTTTTTTGTACCAAATCTATGATTCTTCCATTGATAGATGTCTCTCGAAATTCTTAGATACCTTCCTCCGGTTCTTTGATTCAGGTAAACTAGATTTCGCAACCGCAACCTCAATTCGTTTCAGTCCCGATGGGTTTGACCACTTTTACAAGAGTACGTGTTGTGTTTGAACTCTAGTACGACTTGATCCATTCAATCGTTCTTCATTTTTTCAGATTGGACAAACTACAAAGACCGATTGCTCCTCCGTTCCCAACAGGTCGCAAATTCCCCTGAGATTATCCGTCGTCTGGGTATCATCGCTATGAACACGCCATTGGAAGTGGACATTGTACGTTCTATACCTTGCGTTATATGCTGTGCTGATTCTCATGCATCACGTAGTATGGCCACGCAAATTCGACAAATGCGTTAGGATCTCGGTGAGCTGCTGCTTCATATCAGGATTTATTGACGAATCGCATGACTGACCGGTCATTCTGCTTACTTTCCATCAGAATGCTTAATGGTCTCGGAGGCTCAGCAGATTTCCTACGAAATGCCAAAATTTCAATTATGCATACGCCTTCCACGTCAGTCTGATTTTACTCAATCATTTGAACTTATTACTTAAACTCAATTTCTTTTTTCCCCTTGCTTGTTGCTGTCTTCTTGGTATTTACAAACAGTCGGCCTAGCAAGAACGATCCAACTGGTATCAGCTGTATTGTGCCATTCGCTTCCCATGTAGATCAAACGGGTGAGTGGATAGGGGATTTTTCTGTGTATCCTTTCGCGGGGTTGCCCTCATCAGATGACCATTAATTACTTCTTCCACTTAAATTTCCTAGAACATGACCTGGACGTAGTCGTCACCGAACAAGGTCTCGCAGACGTCCGAGGCCTCTCTCCTCGTGAACGCGCAAAAGTCATCATCGAGAAATGTGCTCACCCGGATTATAAGGAACTCTTGAGCGAGGTGAGCTTTCGTAGCGACGGATTTGGATTACACTAACGAACTATTTCTTCCTTTTCCTTTTGTGAAATACTCACCTAGTATTATGACCGCTCATTACATGAATGTCTGAAACGAGGTGCGGGGCATGAGCCGCATATGTTGAGGGTATGTTATGCTTCTTACTCAGAGTCGCGTTGCTGATCCATCCATGTTCACACAGAACGCCTTTAAATTCCACACACATTTTTTGGAGCACGGGAACATGAAAGTTAAGAACTGGGATTAGAACTGGTGCTGCATAGTCACTCTATGGGTTCTTTGGATAGGTAGCAGGTGGTTGGTGGTTGGGAGTGGTATCAATAATTGGACGATGGGTCCGATTCGTGTAAAAGCCATCGAATACGAATTGTAATGTTTTGATCAATATGAAGAATATCGTTCAACTCGTGTGATTAACCTGGGCTTGATAGAGTACTGAAATGTTTCTTTACGTTGAACTTCAACGATGTGATTATATACGAAAAATGGGCAAGTACAACAACAAAAGACGATGCGACAATCTCTTCAGTAAATGTAAACTACACATTTGAACTATGCATCACCAAAAACAGAAAAATCGAAGATCACTCGGTGTATATGAAGGTCTTCGCAACGCCTAGCTCCTTGATCTTCTCCCAATTCTGCCAAGTAGCAGCAGGCATATCGTGGCCTGAGATGCCAATCATGTCAGTTAAGACCCAAACAACGGATAGAAAAAGAGAAAAACCGCGCACTATCAACCTTGGGATCCAAACCACCCGGTATGCTATCTATGACCGCCTTTGGAACGAGCATAGCGTATCTGGAGCGTGCCAATTCGACAATCAAGATTGTATTCGAAAAATTTGGCTTCCCAGTTCGCTCCTCTACCTCTACCTTACCGTCCTTCCCGCTAGTAACTTTTCTTCTCCAAGAATTTTCCGCGGCTTCCTTGAGCGAGTGCTCCTCCAGTGTAGTTGTCATGGGAATATAAGCCTATGAGATTTGTAGCATTGTATGGAATTATAACGAAGGAGGGAACGGCAGAAACAAGAAAGTTTTTTTTTTTTTGGTTTTAGTCAACAGACAATAACACAAATATTGCGAGTTAAAAATGACGCACAAAGGAAACATCTTCAAAATGCGACAAGGACACCATCGTTTTGGCCTTGAAGCAATGTCAGTAAGTTGTTTGTCAAACCATTTATACCACTCACCTGGTGGTAACCCTGTAGTTTGCAAAATGGGAAGGTCAATCTCTGAGCCTACATAGAAGAACGAGAATTCGTACTCGTGAAACAAACTTGTTGTAGTAATTGGGACCAGGGAAAAAATAGGAGTACTCAGTTTTGTGCATCACGCTGACAATGTTCTCTAGTCTTTCGAGGGCTGTCCGACCCGTTGTTGTCGACTTTCTAGATCTAGGATGGGCTTTGGTAAAGTTTTCGTCATCCTACAGGGAGACCAAGTCTGGAAGATGAAGAGTGAGATAGAGATGTACGATATAGACCCACGTCGTGATATGTATATCCTAGCACCACATTTTCTCCGTCATCCACCTCTTCGTCCTTCTTCTCCTCATCCTTCTTCCCCCCTATATTCAATTTCTTCTTGACCTTATCTTTCAAATCCTTGACACCACGACGTTCATACCAGTGGCCGACTTGGGACCGAATGAAAGACCCGTGGGCAGTGCTAGAGAGATCGGATGAGATTTCTAATCCACCGCCGGAGGGTACAGGAGAGGCGATACAGGCGCCGATAACCGTCGCGAACAGTAGACACTTGAGGAACGATGTGAAATGAGAATAGTGACTGCTGCTGTTAGTATTCCTTGAGCGCAAGCGTTGGTACATCAGTAAGGGAATGTTTAGGAGTAGTGGAAAGAGTAGACGGAGAATGAAAGAGTGGAAAAAGTGTGGTTCGTAACTTGGGAATGATGGTGTTGAGTAGAGGCCAGCTCCGAACTCTTTACGTTTGAACGTTGAAAGCGCCAGGCGATGTCGTTGTTGGGGGAAAAGAGGGTTTTATATATGAAAAGTGATGAGTATCAGGCTGATACAGGTGGGATCGCCTAGAATTGCCTCTGGTACTCTCCATATGGTTCCGTACAGCCGCTCACGAAGTCCGAGGTTAAATCCGGAAGGACAATTTGCTTTTCGGCGAGAGAGATAGGAAAAAATAAGCCGATAAAAAAATAAGCCGATAAAAGCGAGCGCCAAGGATGGCTTTACATCATTACAGCTCGCCTGAACAGTCAGAAAAGGCTTCATGTGGTGCAAACAAGGCAAGTATGATAAGATGATGATTGTATCGTACTTGCCTTGTCTTTACACAGGGTTACAAGGACCTTCTGACTAGTATGAGCTCAAATCGCCTGTTTGTTTTCTGCTAGAAGAGTTCACCTGCATAAACATTCGAAGCAAGTATTCGATTTGTTAGGGCCCTATTGCTCAATCAAGACCACCAGCACTAGCAATGAAATGTGCCAGTTACGCAGTCAGTAGGATAGATTGAAGAGGTTGATGCTTGAACGCGTGTGCATATAAGGAATATACATGATAGAGCAGGTGAAGTATGAACAGTGATGCGACATATAAGGATGAGAAAGACAGGACAGTCCGAGTACAGTCACTTCGAAAGAATCCAAGCCAAAACTTACGAGATGACAGTAGAGTTCAGAGCGTACGACTTCGGGCTTGAATTCTGTTCGGGGACCTCAACTTTCCCTACAACGTAGCTTTGGTCGGCCCATATTATGGGCGAATGCAATTGGATTTGTTCGAGTTGAATTACTGCACGGAATTCTTGACTGTTGGCGAGTCTTCATGTCAGATTATTAGACTGAGTTGCCTGTTGCACGTAGGCGCTGGCTGTTATCACGGCGGCGGGCCCATTAAATTTCGCGTGACAAAGTTAGAACCAAACAAAATGCCAAAGAAATTGTAAAAGGTTTAGATTTCTTGTAACAAAACTAATGATATTGTGTGTGCAAAAGTAATGGCTAAATAAAAATATTTTATTAAACAATAGTATGTACCAAAGTAATCTTATATCTACAGACAAAGAGTATGTCAATCATTGTCTTTTGCACGCAAAATTCAATATGTTTTGCGCAAGAAAAAGATAACGGCCGCTTATCGGCCCCTCGTCGTCCCCTCGTCGTCCTCTCATGGGCCCCTCACGGTCCTCTCAGTGATCACTCGGCGGACCTATACTCGTAGGTTGAATCCGCCGCTGAAATGGGGTTGGAGGCTCTCCCAGGAGTGTTCAGGTTCCATCGTCGGGAGGAGGATTGAGGTTGGATAGGAGTGACGGGTGAAGGTGCCACTCGGTACCACTGCAAGCAAAATACAAGTAAAGATAGAAATCGTACCGAAAGTCAGAAAATCGTGGGGTCTTATTGTGTTGTCGTGTCGAAAATCGGCCAATTCAATTGACAAGACATGGAGATTGGAGCAAAGGAACACGATAGATAGTGGGAAGAGCGTGATTTTTGTAGGTACATCCTATGAGTGACACTTAATGAACGCTGGACCTTCAATTCGAATCGAATCTTCATTGTACTGAGCCATTGGTTATTTCTGAATGAAAACGTTCGATACACGTCCGAACGCTAAATGTCAAGCGATAACTCACCTTTCAGCCAACTTGTAAATCAATCTTCATCCATCGTCTCATCTTCATTCTGTAACGCGGCCAGGATACGTTTGAGCCGCTCGACTTCGCGTACCACCTGCATATGATACGTCAGCCTCGACAAATCTATCTAAGAAGTCTTGGCACGTACCTGCTTCGACACCTCTTCCAAAATCTCCATCCTGGCGACCAAAGTTGCCATTTCTTGCTCGATATTTTCAGTACACATCGGAAAGTCGACTTCGGCCACGTCCTCAAGCTTTTTCAACACATCGTTAAGACCAAATTTGACCTGTCGGTTTGTAACTCGTTAGTGCAGAAAAAAAGAATCAAAAAGTGGGTAACGTACCTTTACAAGCACCAACTTGGCCCTTTTCAAGGTATTTATCGTCGAGATGGCCATTTGATTGAGGTATGTTAGGAGAAAGTGGTGGTTAAAGAGCTTATGATGGAAAGAGAAGGAGGAAGAGTAATTGTGATCGTCACAACGATAAATCACGCAACAGCGGGCGTACGATGGACCTGATGAATCACTACTGAGTATTGGGACAGACACGAAAGTAACATTTATCTTTAAATTTGGACGTGCATTCGGCTAACCGTTATCGTTCCCAGCAACAGCGAAGGTAATGAATGAACCATCCAACCTACATGATTCTTTCATTGATCATGAGTCTGTGTAAAAAAATCACTGCTCACCTGATGCCCAGTTCCATGTTAAGGAAACTAAGTCTTTAGTACACATTACCAAGTATAGAAACGATATCCATAGCTTTGGCCAATCGGACCGATATTCCGAAACTAAAAGAAATTAAAGCATTCCAAGATCTTCCCTATTCTGGTGAATAATTGTGTGAATCGTTCAATCCTCAGGCTAACATAATACAGGTAGAAACCAACATCTCGCCCGTGGGGCTGTTGCAACTAGCCAAAAAAATTGAGGAGGTGGTCGGTAGACAGCCATCCTTCCGTAACGGTCCTCGCGCTATCGACCTGGATATCGCTCTATACGATCGCTCAGTCATCGACACAAGGCCTCAAAATGAGCGACAGACGTTGGATAATTTGAAAGGTCATCTGGTTGTCCCTCATCCAAGGATGACAGAAAGGGAATTCGTTCTAAGACCGTTGTTCGAGTAATTACTTTTGTTCCTACTTGCCCGACCTCAGCAACGCCTAGTATGATTCCAGATTTTGTGCATCCTGTTTTCCATAAGACCATCGACATTTTGCTCACTCCTCCTCATCTCCAACATTCCTCCTATGGTCAGAGTCATACAATTTCCCCGGTACCCCCTTCCTGTGAATGCGACTTCGATATTTCCAGAAGTTGATCCAGTACCATCCACGTTAATACATTGGCTACCCGGCAACCGGAACTGCCTCGTGTTACACTCATCTGCCACCTGCCACCCGGCCCCCTCCCTACACCAGCATTGACGTACAAAGAAAGAATGACGAAATAAAAGAATGGCGCGAAGCCAATTTTCCACGGCGGTCATCACTTTCTCTCCTGTCCGTGCGAGCCCAGCTCATGGCAAACGACAAGTTCAATCCTCCCCTACAGGGCCCCCCAAATGCAAACGAGCCTCGAACGACGTGGGGAGAAGTGGCCCTTCCGATCCTCATTACACTCCGCTTAATCAGAATAATCAGGTCGCTTGAATGTACATGGAATTGAGGAGTTCCTATTAACTCGTGACAAAATATTCACCTGTCCTGCGAAGCTCGAAATACTAGAAGACCGTCCATCATGACTCTCTCGTGGTGTTGGACTTCAAAGGAATGCGAAGTCTATAGATAATTTCAGAGACGTACGAAAAACGTGGTGAAACGATCCAACTATTCTTAGAACGAACAAAGAATCGTTAGTGAAAGGACGAACAAAGAATTATTATATGAAACTCACCCGTGTATATATACCATCCGCCAAAATATCCAGAGTATTCGTTCCACGCACAATCATCCTCCGGTATGGGAATGAACCAGCATTGCATTGTACCCGGTCAAAGAGTACGTTCTACTCATCCCTAGAGTGATGGTCCCTGTCTGATTCATAACAAGACCATCGTCCGGGCTGTCCGTGCCCGTGTGTTTCGCGCAAACGAGATCACTTCGAGATGGGTCCAAGTTCACTATGCTGAAGCTCCGCGTAGTCCCCAACACAACAGATATGTAATGGCGTCGACCAATCTCATGGGTGCTAGATTGCAACCGTACATTCACGACTGCGTTGTCAAGATCGGCCATCGACGCCGCCAATTCACATTTCGTATCTTCTATAAACGTCACAAGTTTCTACCTGTTAATCAGGCGATACAAGCGTTGGCGGGGGTCGCTATCGAAGGCGACGTATTGATTGTCGCCTGTGGCAAGAAGGTAGCAGTCCGAAACATGCAGAACCGACTGGAGGCACGTGCAGCTGAACAGGCCGTCAAGAGGTGAAAGACTTCTACGTGGTTAAGCACACAACTAACCCCATGCTTGGTAGATTCGCGCAAGGGCTGGGACCATTTAGGACGCGTCGTTCATTTCCTGCATTATTAGAAGTATGATAGTTCTGTTCACGTCTAATGAGTCGAGCCCTTTGTATGAAATAATGAGCAAGGCAGAGTGGTAATCTTGACGAAAAGAGGTCAAAGAAGAACATGTAATCCTGGTTGTTTAAGACAGTGGGTTTGTACAGTAGAACAAAGTGGCACGCTGGGTGAGGATACATGAAGATGTCAGACGACTCCGTCTTCAGAAGGCCGGTGTACGGAACGATGACGAATAATCTCGACGGACAGTGGTGAAAGTAGACCGTATAGTCTATTTACCGTGATTATTCGAGGATGAGGAGTGATTATGATTGATTGGCCCCCGATAAGAGGCCGATTATCGTAGTGGGAGCTTACTTTGGCAGATGAAGGAAAGAGGTTTCGGCAATATCACCAGTCGATGAAGGAATGACCGCCAGCATACCAGAAGCCCAGCTGAAATACAATCCAAGCCCTGCCACCTCGAAGGGTAAAAACTCGAAGAGGTCTGTATACCTGTCGACGGGAGAGACGGGTTGTTCTCAGTGGTGCTCTTCAATGAACAGATGGAATGCAGGTATCATCGCGAAGTGGTAGAAGAAAAGGAGCAAGAGAAGGTTGTTCCACGTATGCGAACGGGTCCATATACGAAAACCATTAGACGAGTCTTATAGCCTCTATTGACTAATGAACTAGTCCATCGCATTGAGTTTGCTGACGGTGATCAAGGAACTTCAAGCCAACCTCGAATGATGCCGTAGATCGTGAATTCCATTCATCATGATAGTTAGAAAATGTGGAGTTATTCATCCATACAATTGTTTGGCCCCCGATAAGAGGCCGATTATCGTAGTGGGAGCTTACTCTGGCAGATGAGGGAGTTTCGGCAATATCACCAGTCGATGAAGGAACGACCGCCAGCACACCAGAACCCAACTGAAATACGATTCAAGCCCTGCCACCCCGAAGAGTAAAAACTCGAAGAGGGATGTATACCTATCGACGGGAGAGACGGGTTGTTCTCGGTGGTGCGCTTCAAGGCATTATCGCGAAGTGGTGGAAGAAAAGGAGCGAGAGAAGGTGTTCCACGTATGCGGACGAGTCCATATACGAAAACCATTAGACGAAAACTATCAGACGAGTCTAATAACCTCTAATGGACTAGTCTATCGCATTGAGTTCGCTGACGGTGATTAAGGAGCTTCGAGTCCACCCTCAAATAACACCGACTATAAATATTGATCCGTACGGTTTTCAGCTCTCGAGTGAGGAGGGAAAAGGTTGAAGTAGGATGCTTACATGGAAAGTAACCCAGTCTGATGTATGATCTCGCAGTAGGGTGGAGCGTTAAGGAGTGCACCTGTCTGGCTATATTTGCACACAGCCAGGAGACGAGTCCAAGTCTTGATTAGCAGAGGTGGAGGAGTTCATCTTGTTGAACTCGTCGTACCGAACGATGAGTAGAGTAAAAAGTGGAGAGGACGAGAAGCTATCTCACGCACGCGGACGAGTCCATGTACGAGGACTATTAGACGAGTCTAATAGTCAACCTAAACAAAACGGACGAGTCCAATTTTGTTCTGCTCGCTCGCTGTCCTGGACGAAGGACGCATGAGGTAAAATTTGACTGCTAACTCGGTGATTAAGGAGCTTCGAGTCCACCCTCAAATAACACCGACTATAAATATTGATCCGTACGGTTTTCAGCTCTCGAGTGAGGAGGGAAAAGGTTGAAGTAGGATGCTTACATGGAAAGTAACCCAGTCTGATGTATGATCTCGCAGAAGGGTGGAGCGTTAAGGAGTGCACCTGTCTGGCTATATTTGCACACAGCCAGGAGACGAGTCCAAGTCTTGATTGGCAGAGTTCAACAAGTTGAACTCGTCGTACCGAACGATGAGTAGAGTAAGAGGTGGAGAGGACGAAGCTATCTCACGCACGCGGACGAGTCCATGTACGAGGACCATTAGACGAGTCTGATAGTCAACCTAAGCAAAACGGACGAGTCCATTTTGTTCTGCTCGCTCGCTGTCCTGGACGAAGGACGCATGAGGTAAAATTTGACTGCTAACTCCGATTCTAATGCCGATGCCGATACCGCTTTTCGGCCGGCATAGGCTCTTAGTCAGCGGTAAGAGGAACCGCTCATCCACACTCCATCCACAGTACTCCATCCACACTCTCGAGCTCTTACGGTGTACTGACTCGTCAGTTCACCTTACAAAAAGACTCGTCTTTTTGTACTTGTCGTTCTCTGGGATTTGTTCCCTCAGAATATGTTAAACTTGATCCCAAAAATAACGACTACGGGCATGCTTACTGTGAACTCCTGATCCTAGCCCTCGAACGACAAGACTTCACTGGACATGGGAGATCTGTTTCATGATCATGAGACATAAATTCTACAAGCTGCTGTGTATCATCCTCCTGTAATCGCCAATCGAAAGTCCATCAGTATCAGACCGACACGAGTTTTCCCTCTCTTCAAAATGACGGAGCTTCGGATCGGATCTCAACTGGACTTCTGGTACGCCAAGCCATGGAACTTTGGATTGGATCTCAATTGGGCTTCTGGTACGCTGATAGTCTCCTGTACTCGTATATACTAATCGTTTCTCCAGTGACAACATTTAGATCTATTTATCTATTCTACTTTCACCTATGACTCGTCTTTTTGTGTTCACCGTTTCTTGGGGATCATCACTTCGACTTTTCGCTTGACCCAGCTCCCCCAGGTCCATGTCTGTCCCGTAATTCGGCCTCGTGTGTCTCCACCTTGAACTATCTCCCTTTGTTCTCATAGAGTGACTTCCGCTCATTCGGGACCACAAAGGCCGATACCATTTGATCCCTTTCTTCTCCTTCCTCAAAGGCGCTGATAAAGGCTTGCGATCGTATATCTGGAGCATACGACCACTCCCTTCTATTTTGACAGAACGTCTCGACAAGAATTCGAATCAACTCAGTAAGCTCGATAGTTACTCTCTGGTGCCATAGCACTGACTCTTATTGAAGATATGCCTGCCTACGATCCTCCCCCACGCTCTATTAGAGTCGCAAGAGACAATATTAATATGGCGACTAGGACCCAGCATAACACGGCGTTTACGGAACCTAGCCCTCAAGAGCCAGTGATCAGCCCGGGAGCTAAAGGTCGAGGAACCCGCGAAATGCCACTGGATGTAGACTCGGATGACGACTTGGTTGTCGTTTCGATGGTATATTATCCCCGTCTTTCCTCCAGTATCGGCCCAAATAACAAGTTTTTTCAGCGCACCAATAGGGAAAAGCAGCTAGATGCAGAGCTCCAGAGAGAAAAGAAGAAGACAAAGGTAGAGTCTTCTTCCGCAACGGACTTCAGTTCCTTCCTCACCTTTTGATAGAAAGTACAAGACGCCCTGTCGGAAGTCGAGAACGCCTTCAAGGCACTCCGTGATGCCGAGTACCAAAGACTAACCTGTCCTATTTGTCTCGACTTGATGAAGAAACCGCATCTGTGAGTAATCTTCCGCAAGCCTTTGTCATTTAATAACGCTCTTGCTAGTTTGTCTTGTGGGCATGTCTTCTGTTATCGATGCATCTGTCGACATGCACAGCATGCTCACGACAAAGAACGCAACGCCGAGTGCCCCACTTGCCGGGACATCATCGGCTACTTTACGCCTCTCCCTTGCTACATTCTTAATGAGAGTGTTGCCCAGATAGCCTCTATGGCTGAACACGAAGTAGTTACGAAAGACGATCAGCCTCTCGCATGGCCTGAGGCCTTTGAACTCCCTCCGCTACCTCTACCATTTCCTCCTTCCTTGTGAACCGACATCAACCTTGAGGTAGCTTACAGTAAATACATAATCAAGTTTCCAGTTTTCCAACTAGTATGATTTCTTTACAAAAATATACATGTTTTAATTTCTCTGAGTACTATTGTTCCATCATCACCGGCTAAGTACCCTGACCAATACCACGCCCTAGACTTTCATCCAGCGCCAGGACTGGGTAAGCATTTACAATCTTCATCTCCTCCGCTTGCACTAACCATTGTCCAGCTTGAGTTGAAGAGGTTCAAAGGTGTAGGGCTATTTTAATTTGAACGGTACATCCACGTAGGCCGCGAGACATGTATTTAGACAGCTTTATAGAGCATAAGTGTTAGGAAATTTGCAACAATAAGACTCCTAGCAACGAGTTCTCAATCCTAGTGAACCAAGTTGAGCGATACGGACAGTACGAAGTGAACCAAAAACTCACCCGCCCCAAATTCACGGCGACCGTCAAACCTTCATTCAAGTCCCATCTCGCAGTATGCCCAACAGCCCACTTGTCGTCAATGACCTCAAGCTCGTCGACAAACAATGGCGACACTGACTTAGCCTCAAACCCAAATTGTCGGAATCGAGCGAATGGATCTCCGCTTGTCGGAAAGGAAGGTTTACTGCGCCGAACAGCGAACTTCTTTTTTCCGTCGAGCTCGAAGATATACTGAATCCGACCTGCAACCCAATCCGCATTGAAATCTCCGTGTGGTTTGTATGCAATATAACTGTTACCCTGGGCGATGCCACTGGGAGTATTAAAAAATCCTCTGAAAGCAGGTATCTGTGAGAAGCACCTAATATTGCGACTGCCGCCCAGTATACGGGTTAGTTCAATTGGTGGGGGAGTAGACAGAACCTTTCCATCTGAATTCCGACTACTCTTGCCTGTTTCTAGGAGCACAGACACCGAATGATCATCTTCACTACTATTCGAAGAGCCCGCGCCACTCTGAAAGCCATAGGCTTTGTCAAGAATGTCCCGCATTGTTTTTAGCTCATCGGGGCAATCTGGCCGCAGCAACCATTGTCGAAAGTGTGATCCTTTGCTAAAGGAGTGTAACATTGTCTTTTCCAACTCGCCTACAAACCAGATTAAGATAGCGGTATTAAAGTTGGCTTATATTAATGGATATGCTTACCAACTTTATGGTTTGTCGGAATCCTCTGGAGTCTTCCTATTTGATTTTCGAATGGGAAAGCCCACCAATTACGAACTGTACTAAATGAGTCCATGAAATCATAGACATGGAAAGCTAGATGATGCGAAGGCAGGATGAAGCCAGGAAAATTCTGTTTAAGACCGTGGATATGACGCCGAAGGCATTCACGATAGAGATCACGCCTTGTAGGGTCCAAAGTGTCCTGAGTCATGGCGATGGATGCGCATGTCAGTTGCATGGCAGTATCTAGAACCGATGTCATATCACTCGCATTTGCTGCTGCTAGGGGCGAGTCGCTATCCCAGAGACTGATCAATGCCAAAGGAAGGTGGACAGAGAACAAGACACGCCAATGATTGGCTTTTAATGTGCCTGCTCGACTGGTTCCAAGCATAGGAGGAGGTCTTTCAATGTAAGACGGGGTAATGACCTCCCTGACCGCCCTTTGCACGCGCCTCAGCGTGCTAGATGAGTCAATTGCCGGTCTTTTCATTGGTTTCAAGGGCTTGAACATCCGCTGTAGGGACAACAATTAGCAAACCAAAGGTTATCATTATCAAAGTCTCACCCAAGATACTAGTGCCTTTATTAATCCCGCCTTATCAAACTGTCCTGGGGGCAGGATGTTTAGGTCTATACACACAAATACTAGAGCGGCCACATTCTGTCGATTCAAATACACTGACAGGTTTCCAAGGGGTTTATCATCGGCATCGTAGACGGGCTGGGTCAAAGACCGGTGAATGCTACCAACATGAAGACTCGAACGAACACTCATACGACTTGTGAGCTCGGCTAGTAGCTGTGACCGATCCTCCGTTGTGAAATTCCGCATCTCAATTGTTTGTGTATCAACCTGTGCCCATGGAGCGGAAGGACGGCTTGTGTTGGTTGGTAAGAAATGAGGCCACTCAAAAGCGGCACTGTCAACTTCCTCGATTCGCTTGGAATTACTGGTAAGTAGTATACATTACAGAGAAAAGAAGCATACCCAAGACACCAAACTCTGTGCCATGGCATTTTTTGTAGTATCTTGGTAGACAAGTATATGGCGAGATGTCAATCCCGCCCTGGCACTATCCGGAAAATGGTGCAAGTCATTGCAGACATATGCAATCACCGGCCAGCTTTTACTTGCAATACGCTTTTGTAAAGACTGTTGGGCGACTGCAGAGCTGGGACTACTTTCGGAGAGAAGTTGATGCAAGGCGTGAAGTTGTTGGGACTTGTTTGCATCAGATTCGATTTGGGTCTTGAGATACTCCATGCGAGCTGTTCTTGCTGCCTGTGCAATGGGTGGAAGATGGTGCCAAGTGACAATCGCAAGACGGTTATTGTCTTCTTCGTTGTCAGCTTGAATGATGCGGTCAACCCAACTGTTCGGCAACCGCTGCAGATGTCCGTACAAAAGATAAGATGGATGTGGAGGATAAGTAAACTCGTGGTAGAAAGAGATGTGGCTGGATTGCTCCTCAGCGACAGGTTCCGGATCATCTTCGACCTCGGAAGCTTCATCATCATCATCATCCTCCTCGTAGGCCCTACCCTTTCCCTTCCCCTTTCCCTTTCCCTTTCCCTTTCCTTTTGTTTTGGCATCAGGGTTTTCTAAGCGTAGAGCATGGCGAAAGAATCTTTGTTGTAAAACAAGAAAAACTGTGTGCATCGGATCAGTCAGACCTGACCGAGATGGCTTCCAATAAGGCAATATCCAGAATGCAGAATCCCGTACACCGAAGTGAGCAGTGATACGGGCACGTTCTTTGCTATCTGCAGCATTTCTCCACAATTCCGCTCCTTTTCGGAGGAACTCATCATCAGCAGGCACCCAGTTTTCGTAATCTGTTCTACATAGGTGGGCCTTATGGAAGCAGCGGCATATGAAACAGATATGATGCGCCGTAACATCTGCCAAGCCCTCAAAAGGTCGTAGGGCCTTCGAATCCATAGTAGAGGCAGCTACTGCAGTGTGATGGTCTCTTGCGTATGGGCGTGATTCATTCTGCGGAGAACTGTGAGATCCATAAGGGGAGAAACCACGATCATAGCCCGTGAGTAAGTCTTCCATTACCGGACGAAGATAGTGTCGATGATGAGCGCGCGTTGAACTGGGCTCGTGTGTTCCCGGTATTATGAGTGGAAGGTAAGTGTAAGCGGGATCCGAACGCATTTCGAGGGGAAGATTGAGACACGTCATTGATATAACGCCCGTTGAGCTAGTTTTACCTCGCAATCTGTTTCCTTCAACATTGAAAAAGTCCGCGTGCAGGAGAAAAAACCAGCGGCCCTCTTCCCCCCTGTCCGCGACGAACCGCTGGCCATCTGCAGCAGGGAAACTGTGGAAGAAAGTGCCATCCTTAACATCACATTTGACAGAGGGTGGGTTTTCACCATACTGGGTGACCTCGTCACAAAACCTATCGCCGTATTGCTCAATTCCGGGTAATGCTACGAAACGGCCGAACCATTGGGGGAAAGGGTAATACTCCACTGGTTTAAAGGGCTTGCCATTGCTTTTCAGCAATGGCTCCCCACAAAGCCTATTCTCTGAGCAGTCACTGCAATGCGTGGGCCACACCGGATTCGAGGAGCTATTTTGATATGTCGCCTTATACATGCAGTTGCACTCGGGACATGCGGCATATAGAATGGTTTCGATGTCAAGACTGAATTTGCCTTCCAAAGCGGGCACCGTGTCGGGTATAGCTTTCAGAGCTGCTTTCTGCTGCTCATTAGGACCACCATTGAGTTTGGCGATATGATACCCAAACAGCTTCAACCCCTTCAGCAATGCTCCACCACCACCTCTCGAAGCTCCCTGAAACACTCGAGTGGCGAGCGTGAGGCAAAAGGCGATTAAAGTCGGAATATAGTAGCTTGAGCCTATGTCAACAAAGTGCTTGCCTGGAACATGTGAATATGAGTTTGCATGATTGCTAGTACTCGGGAAAAGCGCGTACGATTATCGACTTTCACAGCAGCTGTATCCGGGTACACGACTCTCCAACGAAGGATAGACTCGTCAAGTCGAGTCAATGCCGAATAAACCTCTTGCACTTTCTCCTGCGCTGTTGGATGCGAAATCGTTTCAAGACTACTCCGCGCGTGAACCGAACTATTCTCGGCCTCGGTAAGGATGGACTGTATTGCTGTGGACATTGCTGTGGACATTGCAGATTCTATGTTTAGAGGAGCAAAACTATCCAAAGCATTGTCTACAATTTTTTGGATGCGGCTTGCTTCTAGGACAGCATTCGCTGCGGACGCCCCATAATTAGTTCTATGAGGCTTTTGTATGCCATCAGAAACAGAACGGGCTGGCGTAATGTGGGCAAACTTTTAAAGCGTCAGTTGGAGCGCGACGGCAGAGGAATCAGGACTTACAGCCTGTTGAGCGAGCAGGAGTGATACGGAATCGAGAGCAGATTCTGGTGAAACGGGCTCTAAAGGGAGCTCCTTGTCAAGGATCACACTGGACGTGAGATGAAGATCATAATCCTCGGGAGTGTTCCTTTTCCTTTTCTTGGCTAATAAACGTTCTACGGAGACTTGTACTTCATTAGATGAGTCTGAAGCCGTAGAATGTTGTGGAGTGGTCCGTTCGGAGGAAGCTGGTGCTCGCTTGAGTGCGCGCGCGAAGAATTTTTCGTAGTCGGACATTCAGGTAAGTAATTAATAGCAAGGAAAGAGTGATTATAAGAGAGCAGGAAAAATTCGGCTAAATAATTGGAAGAGCACGTGCGGTAACATTATGATTGTTCACAAGGTTGTGTGCTGGAGCGAGATCGAAGATTGGTATTTTCTGGTTCATAAGAGGTGAGAGGTGGGAACTGTAATCTTCTGTATCATATGTGGTGTTCTCGTCCGATATATGGGAGTTGAGGGAGGTCCTCCTTGAGATGACGAATACACGAGCAGAACGCTTATCGATCGAGTGATCAAATCCTGCCCGGTACGAGACCGATTAACGGAGTGGGAGCGTAACATGGTACAAACTTCAACAGCATTGCTAAATGATGACTATAGGGCAGGGATCCATTGGCGCATCGGAAATCCCGTCACCTTGGAGAGGAAACTTGTATAGGTAATGAAGTTTCAAATGGCACCTTAGCATTTACAAAGATACATGCAAACACAACCATGAGACGAGTGTGATATTCTGGTAAGCAGAAACGGGAATATCCTCGCCATACTGGACCATAAGCAAATAGAGTACGCTGTCCCGGATAATTCTCACTCGCATGCTCTCGTGCGCTTATTTAAGATCGTTGTTTAGGCGATTAACTAATCTTCTCCTATACAAGATACCTCCATTGCTTTCTTGCACCGGCGAATTCGTGGGCAAATCCTGGACCGAATCCCAGCGATTCAAAGTTTTCTTTACTGGCCTCTTCAGTGGTTCATTAGACGAAGATACGATAGTTGTAATATCATTATTATGGGATTACGCAACAAGGTGGGAGTGGGCCTGACAGGTTGAGCGGGGGTCCATAGCAATGGTAGCATGTGATGGTGTTTCCACAGAGATAGTGGACGTGTGAACGGGTTCGCGGTGCACGTGTAGCCTGTTGTGAATGCTGCGATCGTTTTGCTCAGAGTCAGCCATACGAGTTAGCGAGACCTTATAGCCGAATATCATCCTAGTCTGATTTAAACATTAGCACTTGTGATTATAATGCAAAATGATGTATACGAACCTGAGGGAAAACGATACTCGCCAGGGTATGACAGCCAATCAATGCTAAGGGTATCAAAATTAGGCAGCTGAGCCACCAACTTTGAGGTCCCACTATTTTGGAGTAGGAATTGGTTGGAGGCAAAGGGTTCGACGGCCGAGACTTCTGGAAAAGGATGACTTCGGCTGGACGATTGAGCGTGGAGCCTGCGATCGCGATCGTGTGTGTATCCGATGATGTATACACCTAGTTCTCCTGTTAACAAAACTGCCTCTCTATGAGATAAGTTGCGTACCGCGACAGTCTGGACAAGCCCCCCTTCAGGATATTTTAAGGTTTGGACCATCGCACCGGAGTTGACATCAAAAACGGCTGCAACCCCATAATCCGTTCCTCCGACCAATGCCAATCCGTCATCTGTAAACGCTGCATCCTTTGGAAAGGGTACTATGGGTTTTCTGCAGACAAAAGTTTGTAGATAGCCGACATCCTTGAAATTGAACATTTCAAAATTCCTCGCGGTACCAACGACGAAACGGTCTCCGGTGCTATCCACACATATCGAACCCCTGGTGATGACGATATGAGAATTGGTTAGGTCAGTGGGACTCAACTTACATTGTTTCTGGTCCTAGTCTCCCTGAGAAAATGGTTTGACCCGTTTCCTTATCGAGGCATGCGCTAATAACCAGTATTTTAGAGAGGCTATCATATTGAAATTATCGACTCACATTAAACCACCAGCCGCCGCAAACAGATATACATCACGTGTACGCGGGTAAAAACGGACGGCCACCAACTCATAATCGACTGTAGTAGAGAAAAGGATATGACATCCGGTGAGCGTTAACCTTCTCACAGAGACGCGACCCCCGTAAGTCGCAACCACAAAGTATGCACGAGCTTGAGATGGTTCCCTTTCGTACACATGCATGGAGATGACCCCATCACCTGCTTCTTCCGGGGGCAATCGTTGAATAATCCGAAAAGCCTACAACCTGGGTGAGGGAGAAAAAATATGCAAGCAAACGTACACACCTTCCTTTCGGGCACCCACCCTAGAAGAATGACTTCACCTGCATCGGAACCAAGAAGTAGAATATGTGTCGATTCTTGTTCCCTGAAATACATCCATTCAACAGTATTGAACGATCGCGCTGCATCCCAAGTCTTGCTTTGAATAAGCGCTGACGGGGTGGTCACTTCAGATAAAGTAGCCAAATCCCAAATGATAGCACCGCCGCGACCTAAAATGAGCATTGTAAGCAGCAGATTCAAAAAAAGTTGACTGAAACAGACCAGCTGCGGCGAGAAATTTGCCTTCCTCGGAGAAAGCCAGAGCATTTATACCGTCTTGAGAGCCTCGAAGAGTAGCCGTTTTCTTGAAGGACTTGGACTTGCGAAATAACATAGTACCAAGCCAAGTTGTAAGATTAAGTGAGGATGCGAATTGACAGGTAGAGGAGGTTTATAGACAAAAGACAAAGACACTCATGATCAATAACATATGATCAAAGGAAGGACCGCCTTTGATGATGCCTCGAGGCAGCGGCTTCAGCCGTTGGAATATTGCTTTGTGCTTTGTGCATGTGCGTATTTAATTCAATATGTCTCATCGTGAGCCGAATTCACACCCATCACCTCCAGCCTTCAATCATGTCGAGCCCATACCCCTCTGTCCGTCAACGACGTCTTTATCCTGCATCGGGCCCTACGCGCTCATCTGCTCATTCTCGTATAGAATCGTCACATCCTCACCTACTCATGGCCTCTGCATCGACACCTCAGGAGGGCGCAAAGGCGGCCCGGCACTTCATCCACACGTACGTCGACGAAGACGATGACAACGAGGCCGATTCTCCTCTAAGGAGGGCCTACCATGATTCAATCGACCGGCGAAATACCTCCAGTCCCTCTGGGCAACTGCCCTGCATTCCCGTACCCTCGACAGGGTCATCTACCTCTAGTTCCTCGAAGCGGCAGTCGTGCACTCCCGTGTCCACGATAGGATCTGAGACGGATTCCGAAGATGACGACAAAATTCCTAAACCTCTGGGTGAAGTCGGACGACCAAATAGAGGCGGATACACTCTCCGAGTCGTTCTCAAGTGGAAAGATGAGCGCTACCATGAAATAAAGGTGCACAAAACACATCGAAGACGGTCTGCTTGTTTGCTAACAACCAATCCTAGTCCTTCATCAACAATTTGGTAGATAGTAAACTCGACGGCACCCTTCCATTGGGAAAACAGATCAAGGAAAAGGTTGACGCTGTGCGCGAAGCAGTGAGTTTTCCGCTCTTCGGGTCCTGTAGCGTTGCATATTAACACATGACCTAGGCTGCCGTCAAGTTTCCCATCCTCGACGAGTATCAGGACCAGTGGGCTACAAACGACTTCATTAAATGTCGTCTGAAGGGTCGTCAAGTGGCTTTGCGGAAGGCGGAGCTGGAGAGACAAGTTGCTGAGAAAAAAAAGAAGTCGAAAGCTTGAGGACGATAGTTAGGACGTTAGATCTCGCCTTATTTATAATGGACTTACAATAAAGAGTTTTCGAACCGACCTAAGCGATCCCGTTACGGGCAGACTGAAAAGTTATGGAAAGATCGTCGAATAAGTCACAGTGCGTCCGTGTGAGCTGGTAGTGCGAAATAGGAGGCAGAAGGAGATTGTGACGGGCGGGACTATACGAAGCTATCGAAAGAGGCCGTCTTCAGAAGGCGGGTACACGGAACGATATCGAAACGATGCACTTTCGACGGACAGCGGTGAAAACGGACTGTATAGTCCATTCATCGTGATTGTTCGAGGATGTGGAGTTATTCATCCATACAATTGTTTGGCCCCCGATAAGAGGCCGATTATCGTAGTGGGAGCTTACTCTGGCAGATGAGGGAATTTCGGCAATATCACCAGTCGATGAAGGAACGACCGCCAGCACACCAGAACCCAACTGAAATACGATTCAAGCCCTGCCACCCCGAAGAGTAAAAACTCGAAGAGGGATGTATACCTATCGACGGGAGAGACGGGTTGTTCTCGGTGGTGCTCTTCAAGGCATTATCGCGAAGTGGTGGAAGAAAAGGAGCGAGAGAAGGTGTTCCACGTATGCGGACGAGTCCATATACGAAAACCATTAGACGAAAACTATCAGACGAGTCTAATAACCTCTAATGGACTAGTCTATCGCATTGAGTTCGCTGACGGTGATTAAGGAGCTTCGAGTCCACCCTCAAATAACACCGACTATAAATATTGATCCGTACGGTTTTCAGCTCTCGAGTGAGGAGGGAAAAGGTTGAAGTAGGATGCTTACATGGAAAGTAACCCAGTCTGATGTATGATCTCGCAGTAGGGTGGAGCGTTAAGGAGTGCACCTGTCTGGCTATATTTGCACACAGCCAGGAGACGAGTCCAAGTCTTGATTAGCAGAGGTGGAGGAGTTCATCTTGTTGAACTCGTCGTACCGAACGATGAGTAGAGTAAAAAGTGGAGAGGACGAGAAGCTATCTCACGCACGCGGACGAGTCCATGTACGAGGACTATTAGACGAGTCTAATAGTCAACCTAAACAAAACGGACGAGTCCAATTTTGTTCTGCTCGCTCGCTGTCCTGGACGAAGGACGCATGAGGTAAAATTTGACTGCTAACTCGGTGATTAAGGAGCTTCGAGTCCACCCTCAAATAACACCGACTATAAATATTGATCCGTACGGTTTTCAGCTCTCGAGTGAGGAGGGAAAAGGTTGAAGTAGGATGCTTACATGGAAAGTAACCCAGTCTGATGTATGATCTCGCAGAAGGGTGGAGCGTTAAGGAGTGCACCTGTCTGGCTATATTTGCACACAGCCAGGAGACGAGTCCAAGTCTTGATTAGCAGAGGTGGAGGAGTTCATCTTGTTGAACTCGTCGTACCGAACGATGAGTAGAGTAAAAAGTGGAGAGGACGAGAAGCTATCTCACGCACGCGGACGAGTCCATGTACGAGGACTATTAGACGAGTCTAATAGTCAACCTAAACAAAACGGACGAGTCCATTTTGTTCTGCTCGCTCGCTGTCCTGGACGAAGGACGCATGAGGTAAAATTTGACTGCTAACTCCGATTCTAATGCCGATGCCGATACCGTTTTTCGGCCGGCATAGGCTCTTAGTCAGCGGTAAGAGGAACCGCTCATCCACACTCCATCCACACTCCATCCACACTCTAGATCTCGAGCTCTTACGGTGTACTGACTCGTCAGTTCACCTCACAAAAAGACTCGTCTTTTTGTACTTGTCGTTCTCTGGGATTTTTCCCTTAGAATCATCAAACTCGATCCCAGAAATAACGACTACGGGCATGCCTACTGTGAACTCCTGATCCTAGCCCTCGAACGACAAGACTTCACTGGAGATGGAAGATCCGTCGTGTCTGTTTCATGAGACATAAATTCTACAAGCTGCTGTGTATTATCCTCCTGTAATCGCCAATTGAAAGTCCAGTCGGTATCAGACCGACACGAGTTTTCCCTCTCTTCAAGATGACGGAACTTCGGATCGGATTTCAACTGGACTTCTGGTACGCCAAGCCATGGGACTTTGGATTGGATCTCAATTGGGCTTCTGGTACGCTGATAGTCTCCTGTACTCGTATATACTAATCGTTTCTCCAGTGACAACATTTAGATCTATCTATCTATTCTACTTTCACCTATGACTCGTCTTTTTGTGTTCACCGCTTCTTTGGGATCATCACTTCGACTTCTCGCTTGAACCGGCTCGCCCAGTCTCGTTGTCCAATTGTTGGTAGCAAAGCAGGTATAATCCCCAGGTGTGTGTAGGACATTATTCCCTTGGTAATCTCTGATTGAACGTATCTTAGGGTATCATTTCTCAAAGTGCAGCCGCTGTTTCCGGGCTCCCCCCCCCTACCGTATATTCCCTTTCCCTCTCCTCATTGTCTCGTTTTTGTTCGCAGTTTGTGCTTCAGAGATCTCAGGTCCTTATGAATTCCGAGAGGAGTCTACATGCTGTCCGCCTATTGGATACATTGTTATTATAGCGATGGAACATTCATAGGATAATTGGAACATTCATAGGATAATTGCTTTTGGTAATTCTTGATACTCGAATATACAATTTTCATGTAATATGTTATTGAAAACTCCCTAAGTTTACTACATGATTGATAGCGAAGAAAATCATATTAGATGTACAATTACAATCACAAGTAAGTTTTACTGAACCACAGCACTATCCAGTAGGTTAACGGGACCAACCGATACTCATACATCGTGAACCCTAATCGGAAAATCCCCAGCTGCAAGTTGCAAATCCTCCATTTCATACGGGGATAGGGTCTCCAGGTATCCTTGACGAAATATCGAACGAGGCAAGCCCACTGGTGGATCTCGCTTGGAAACGACATCAACTCTCTTCCTAGGGAGCCGACCCCGACCTACCTGCGTGAAAATCAACTCTTCAACATCCTTCGCCTTATCGATATGTTCAAATAAGGGCTTGAACGATTCGTGACGCCAATGCAATGTTTTCACTAGCCGCACTTTTCTTGTTGTTTCCAGCCCGCCCGTTACGATGTTCTCCTTGGCATCTTCCTCGTCCGACATACCGTCGTGGCGCAGAACGTCGAGAGCCTGTAAGCAATACGACCAAAATTCCTCTAGATCTTGATCACCTGACTGCTTGGAGAAAGTCACCATTGTGGCTGCAATCTGGGAGCGCACATAATATTTCTGTAAAATTGGGGGATGAGAAAAAATAGTGAGGGCAGTGGTGTAATCTTCGACTCACTACGTGGAGTATGTTGGTCTTTTTGCTGAGTTTTCTTTGACGGCAAATACGTGTAGATAGGCGCAACCCCTGTTGCTCTACATTTTCTCCAGGTTGCTGGCGGTACACCAGGATTTCGCAAAATATTTTTTGAAAACGTACGCGGTATAGTTGCTTCCATTTGATATTACGCGTACCAAACCGATTATCGTCAATCTTGGAAACTGTAACCGCCCGAGGGGTCAGAGACCCCAGGGTGGTTAAGAATTGGGCTGGCCCAGCGACCCCCAGGGGGGATATGAGCTGGTTACCAGCTATAGAGAGCCTCAGATCACCAGATGTACACAAGATCCAATCTATTGGAGTATATACAACGGAGGTGAACAAGAATAAGGCCAAAGATTACATAATATCTAAGAATCCACTTGACTGCCCCAAACCTAACCCTAACTGCCTAGAACTGGCAACGCCGCCGGTTACACTCTCCCCCACAAGACCAAACCCCTTGGTCTTCCAAGAGATCGGAAAGTCAGCTCAGCATCAACATCAACCAAGTGAGGAGCTAACAAAAGATAAAAAGGCAGGTAGTAGCACACACATGTGTGTATGCATATCCTGGTGCGAAACAAACCAGATCTTTCCTATGAGCAGGTCAGCTTCATCGAAGGGAGCACAGCAAAGATGCCATTGCAGGTTGGATTGAACCAAGGTGTTCAAAGACCATTGAAGGTCTACTATGTATCACAAGTACAGAAACACGCGTAGGGGCCAGAGCTGCAGTTATGGTGTCTATGGTCTCCAACCAACAAAGTCAGAGATGGTGTCATGAGGATATGACATGGGGCTGACAGGATGACTCTCTGCCAGAAAACGGTAGAAGCAAGTTCCTGGGTGCCAAGGAGCATCCAGGAGCCCATAGCATGACTATGGTATAGGGGTAGACAAAGATAGTCCATCCAGGGGGAGCAATGAGGAGCAGGAGGTTTGGGGAAGGGAAGAGAATGTGTAGGACCCAGAAGCCCATCAGGTAGTGCAAAATGCGAACCTAATGAGCCATGAATCATAAAATTCCATAGGGAAGTGGCTGAGTTACAGGGAGCATGTCTCATGGGATGATTGATCAACCCATGGGTCAGACAGGGGATAGTCAATCATGGAGGAAATTACACCATCCAGGAGCATGAGGGAAGCTTCATGGATTGTCCAAGAACCAAGAGAATCCACTGGGAACTGCCCAAGATATGTGGATAATATCTTGGTCATTGTGCCTGACAGTGACAAGGCGATAACTAGCCAACGAGGTAAGCGACTCTGGCGGCCAAGAGCTCGTTTGAAAGCCCTTGGAAGGGGCCTTCTAACGCATCAAAGACGCCGGGAACGCGACAAGAACTGAGGGAGATATGGGGCAAACTCCGCAGAGGGAGGTTGGGGTGATGGGGAAGGGTATATCTTGAGATCCAGCAGATAGATTTGGATGATCAGGGATTCATCAGAAAGCCTGAAATCAGGGCGTTCTAATGAGGGAAGATGGTCCAGGATCATAGGAATGGATGTCAAGATATTAAAGCCACATCACCAGGTGAAAATTTTCAACACATATCTCCTGCCTCTCCTACACTTCTAATCCTTCCAGAAGCCTTCCTACCAGCCTCTAGAGCACCTCCTAGATAACACTAGGTGTTGAGTTGTGCTCTCCCAATAGTAGCAATAGGCTGTGGTTGTGTAAAAAACTGTAACCGCCCGAGGGGTCAGAGACCCCAGGGTGGTTAAGAATTGGGCTGGCCCAGCGACCCCCAGGGGGGATATGAGCTGGTTACCAGCTATAGAGAGCCTCAGATCACCAGATGTACACAAGATCCAATCTATTGGAGTATATACAACGGAGGTGAACAAGAATAAGGCCAAAGATTACATAATATCTAAGAATCCACTTGACTGCCCCAAACCTAACCCTAACTGCCTAGAACTGGCAACGCCGCCGGTTACAGAAACTAATGAGGTCGACATCTTGACCAATTCAGAAACGACGGCCTTGTTGTACTTAGATTGTTGGAGTTCCTTCGTAGTGAGGCCCGACAAGTCAAGATAAAGATCTTCCAGTCGAGGACCGGGACTCTTGGAATGGTTATATTCCGCCACTGCGTCCGGGGAAAGCATTCGAACTTGCCCTCCAGCCTGCCAAAGCTTTGAATACCGCAGTGTACACTGCATTAACTTACGTCCCAGGAGCTGATGAAGGAGACGCTATAAGACATTTGGTAATTGCATGGAAAGATGCTTACATTTATGTTGATTCGTTCGTCCCGGGCTGAGTAAGTGCGTTGGGATGGTTGATTCCGCAGCCACTCCAGCATGGTGTCTTCAACGGACATATCTTGGCGAATTACAGGACTTCGGCATTCTTCGTCATCGGAATCAGAATCCCCGTCGTTGTCACTGTCCTCTCCGTCAGCGTTGCCTTCATCAGTATCTCTTTCATCAGCATCTTCCTGGTTTCCCTCTCTGGGTGGTGGAGCACGACCTTTTCCTTTATTGGATGACCCTGGTCCTTGCCTGGTACTAGTGCCGGAGCTTTGCTCAGTTTGCTGGCAGTGAAGTTGGTACAAGCTGCTGAAGAAAGAACACGTCTACTCACGAACGTAGACCGGGAGTTGTTCGCCCATGGATTGAGTCTTGAAGAGATAGGACGAGGTTCATACGTTGTCTAAGAACATGCAACGAGTCAGAGGAGTATAGTGAGCGATAGCTAAAAAAAATGTTACCGACACTCACATTCGCTGGCTTTAGTCGATAACTCCCTTTCAAGATGTTGCCAACTCGACTCGCAGTGAGAGTTCTGTTGAGACCACCAAATATTGTATCGTTTGGTTGGGTAGGGGATGTTTGTTGTTGGGGTGGAGAACTGTACATGTGGGCTTCATGGGATCCACTCGGTCTCTGCCTTGAGCTTGGTACCTGAGATGACTGCGCCTCAGCTGGAGAGGAAGAGCTCGCTTGGCGTGATTCAGATACATCTGTACGCTTTTTCGAAATGAGCAATATCAAGCAGTACGAGTTGGGAGAGCAAACTACACTTAGGTGGCCTCCTTGACGCTTTAGCTGCTCAATCTCCTTGTCCTTCTTCCTAAGTTCATCTTGTAGCTCCCTCACATCCCTATTTGAGTTTTGAACACGCTATAATGACCATGAACTTGTTGGTATTCGTTCAAAGATGTGACAACGAACCTCGGCCTTCAGTTTATCACATTCCTTAGCTAACCTGTCGAGGCTTTGTTTCAGAGCGTTGATGTCCCGTTCTGAATCAGTGTACATGCGATTTAATGTGTTGCATTCTTCCTTTGATTTATCATTCTGTTTCTCCAGTTCGACAGCTCTGTTAGCAGCATCCTGCCAATAAATCAAAAGGATCAGCATAGGCGCGCTACCAAAAGGGGTAGATGAACAAACATCACATTCCTTCTCCAATTCGGCTTCTCGACTCTTCGTGGCCGCAAGTTTCCGCACAGTTCTCTGTGGAGGAAGTAAATGTCGAGAAGAAGATGCAGATGACAAGTAGATCTCACCGCGTGTTCCTCTCGTAGTTCACGAAGCTCCTCATTGATCCCCTAACAACACGTTAGGCGTGGTATGAGACATGATTATGTAGGATCACAAACGTTAGAGTTCATCCTTTCCGCAGTGGTCCTAGCTTCCGCTTCTTGCTGTACATTCTGAAGTTTGGTCTGCAACCAAAATTAAACAAAACGAAGATACAATAGAGACCAAATTTACCATAACACGGTCGTGATTTTGCTGCAGTCGCTCGAACCGGCTCTGTACAGATTGAGTTTCCTTGAGAAACGAAGTGACAGGGAGAAGACAGACTCTCGATACCCTTCCTTCTTGCTCTGTTTCGAGATTGGTAAAAGAATCACTGAGCACCTGATTCATCGCAAGGAGAGCCCGGTTCTCATGGACAAGAGTATCCTATGGCAAAGGTCTTGGTATACGTCCACTTTGACACAGGAATCGCTCACCCTGGATGTGACCACTTGCGAATGATCTTCTTGGAGGGTTTCATTAAGGGTCTGTAATTTCCTGACTTGCTCTTCTGAAGCGAGCACATCATTTTCCAGCGTGTCTCGTTCAGCTGTGACTCGCCGAACAGTACTGTCCAAGGCTTGGACTTGTGCCTATAATCGCAGTTAGGAGACCGCAGCGTTGACAGTAAAGAACAAAGAGAACCTCTAGAGCGGCAGATCGAGCCGATACTTCTGACTGCTGACCAGGAGTATTTCGAGGCGCCTGATTGAGTCCATGGGATTCAGAAGGACAAGAGAGGAGACGAATGACCCACCTTCTCTAGGATGGTAAGATTTTTCTTGAGGTCATCTCTCTCGCCCTCCACCTAGAGAAATGGTTTGTCATATGTATCTTCGTCCTTTCAAGCATGGCTTACCCGTTTTATTGTAGCCTTTTTAGAGACAAAAGACAGTCTTGTAATGGTATAAAGGAAACCTGATAGCTTACTTCGAGTTCTGCCGCCCGTAGATGAGACGTTTCCAGCCTCTCTGCCACAGTCTCTGACTGTGGATTGGTGACCGGTCGCACCGTTATTGAGGAAGTCGATCAGTAGTCGAAGAACATACCTTCTGTAACTCGATTCGGAGATTATCTTGTTCACGAGCCAAGGCCTTGGTTATTAGATATATTAGTCTCGTCGTCGGTCTTGCCGGACGCGCGCGCTCACCGCTTTTGTGGCTTCTGCGTTCTGCTGTAGTTCGTCGTGTTTCAATTTCGACTGTGAAACGGAAAGGTCAACAAGGAAAATTAACTCTAACACTGCTCAAGACATGCCTCCGTCATTTCTCCTTCTAGTTGCCTCTGTGGAAAGGATCAGCCATTGCAAGTCAAAGATAGACGCGAAATATAACCTGGAGCATTGTAACTAGCAACTGAGAGTCCTCCAGTTTCTGCGAGAGGCAAACAGATAAGAGATCATGTATTATATTGAAGAAAGCCGATGTACCTTAGCGTTGGCCTCGCGCTCTTCCTCCCATTGCACCTGGAGAAAAATGCTAAATTTTGTCGACTAGCCAACCAGACCGTAGTTCACCTGCAAAGCATTCCGATGCGACTCAGAGGTTTTCCATTTCTCCTCTGTTGCGGCGGCCTGCTAATGAGTGAGCTCAGCTTGTGAGGAGGAGGATCTTATAATGCATACCTTTTGCTTTTCGATTTCATTGTTTTGTTCTGCAAGGACCTGGGCCTTTGCAGAACGTATTAGCCCAAGCTTTGGAGGTTTAGGACAAAACACACGGATTTCGTGGCCTCTAGGCGCTGTAGTAGTTGATTCTGCGTCGTCTCCAATTTCGCAATCTACAAGTAGGTCAAGATGCTGCTGATTAGTGTATCGAATCATTGACTTACCTGTGTTGCTTTCTGACCCCATGCTTCTGACTGTTTCTAGTCAAAATGTCAGCCTTAAAACGTAAGAGCACAGAGTAGAACACCTACCTGCAGTTCCTGTACTCTCGAGTCCGAAGCTGCCTGCTTCTCGGACGCAAGGTTTGCCTTGCGATTTGGTGAGAACACGCACAGTCAGATTCTTAATAGCCAGAAGACATACATTTTGCAATTCGGTTTGAACTTTGCTCTGTTCCAGAGCCAAGGACTTCATGATTGAACAGATCAGTACATAAGTACGTCGTAAACAGTAAATGGGAACTTACCGCTTTCATGACTTCCAACTGCCTCTGCAGCTCGCCCTTTTCTTCTTCGATATTTTGAACCTGCGACGAGATGGTGAGATCACTTTGAGGAGGGAAAAATATCAAACTATACTTGTGAAGTCAAATTATCGATGATAGATTGCAGCTCTTGTTTTTCCTTAGCAATATAGAATCATTAGCTCCTATGGATCGCAGTCACATTATCCTAGATACCCACCTTTACTAAGGCTTCACGCTCTTCATGGAATAGCTGTAATTATAATTGACAAATGTCAGTAGCTTTGAGAAGATATGACTTGCAAAAACGGCACCGTGGTTGAAACTTCGCTTTCCTCTTGGATATCCCGAAGAGTTTTCCGAAGCTGGATGGGGTCCCGTCCAAGTAATTTCTGGAGAAATGTTATTAAACCTGGGGAGAAAGGCAAGATATGAAACATACATTCTTATGCTGAGTCTTGTGTAATCCTTTGAGTTTCTTGTCCAGGCGTCCTTTGGAGCGTTTAACGGATTGGAGGGCCTTTTGCTTGGTCCTCACTGCGATCTCAAGGTTCTGCTTTTCAACCTAAAAAAAGCGCTGAGTGCATTAGAACAAAATGGACCACTAAACACACCTCAAGGTTCCGTTTTTCCTCCTCCATTTTGCTGAGCTGTTGATCCAGAGGTCCTGTTGTGGCTGACATTTCAGCAATAGTTGCCTAAGAGTCCGTCATGTTTCTTCAACGGAGATCGCAGAGGATAAAAGCAGAACGGCCATACCTTGAGCTTTGTATTTTCCTCTTGAAGTTCATCCGTGTGCAAACTTTCATCGATCTGAGACGCCCGAAATTAGCTACAGCCGCAAACTCGAAAGTAACAATATCAGACCTCTTGACGGTTTTGACTATTGATTATATTCATATGTTCAACAAAGGAACGGTTTATCCTAGCGGATAAAACGGAGTCGCGCTAAGCAGGCCGTGTTGAGTACGCACAAACCTCTCAAAGAAAAAACACACACAGCCAACTTCATAATTTCAGCGTTTTGCCTCGTTTCAACTATAGAGTTCTGATTCTTGAGTTCTTGACGGTTCGATTCTATGTCGGCGAGCTTCCTCGCTTGTTCTTCATATCGCTTTGAGTGACAGGATCAAGGAATCAGCATCACACGTCACAAGAGAGCAACTGGACCACACAAACATGTTCTACGTCCTCCTCGGCCTTGATCGCATCGTTTGCTATACTAACGATAGACTACTATCAAATTGAGAAGGTATGTATGAGCTAGAGCGTAAGGGCATGCTGACCTGCAGTTCATCCTCAAAGTTCGTTAAAAGTTCGTTCAAAAAGTCGTTCTGAGAATCAGTGCTAGATCGCGCAACATCGCTGATTCTTGAGGAGAGTTTCTGGTAGAGTTATAAGTATATTCCACACAAAGGAGAAAAGTGAAACACTCTAACTTGTATTGCCTCATTCAGTCGCAACCGAGGGGCCCCAGGAGTCTAGCCGAGAGATTTGAGAATTTATGGTTACATATTTGTAGCCAAAGTACCTACTCCGGAATACGTATTTTCTAATAACGTGTCCTTCGATTTCAATTCCGCTTGAAGGATTTCGAAGGCTGAGTCATTGTTATTGTAGTTAACAGCGTCCCGGTACGAATCCCTTTGTGCTGTCACAGAATCAAGTTCTATGCGCATATTTGCCAGCTTATCACTGAATCTTTTACCCTCCGAGGCTGATTTGGCGGTCAGTGCCTCGACTTGAGCTTTGAGCTGATGAACATGATCCAAGAGTCCCTCTTGTTCGTAGCGTAGAATAGCACGGGCTTTTCCGTTGTACTTTTCTTTCGAAGTCTTCAAAAGAATGAGTGAAACAGTGAAGATGAGAGAGTACGCCTGACCGCTTCCACACTATCAGCCTTGGGGTCATCATCTTCGTCAGACTACAAGAATGAAATGTAAGGCAACATCAGCTTCAAGTAAGATAATAACACACAGAAGTAAGTCTGGCGGGAAAAGTATTTCGGCGCTTCGTACCAGTGGTAGCAGGGACAGCATCGGAGTCAGAATCGGCCAACGACTGGGGAGAAGCGCCCCTTTCACCGCCTGTAACAGGAGAGAGAAAAGTGGGAAGACTCATGTAGAAGGACTGATAGAAACGAGAACAAAGAGGAGAACAAAGAGGAGCGGAAATCGCATGGCTACCGGGCCCACGTGGTCGAGAAGAGCGTGATAAGGGTGTGGTGAGTGTTGTAATTGGAGTTTTGTTTTGTCAAAGATCGTAGCTGCTGCACATATTGGACTATTGAGTGAGCTCAATGGTCCGCCAAGACAGAATGAACACACGAGACAGACCGAACCGCTAATCGGCTGAGTCATACCTACCGATAAGAGGCCGATTACCGTAGTAGATCGTACCTGGAAGCCATGAGATAAAATCTAATAGTTTCGATAGCAGAAGAGGAGTAGTCCATCTTGGTAAGCTCGCCTTGCTGAACGATGAGCAGAAAATAAGGCAAGTTTTGACTAAGAATAGCAACCTATCGCACGTACGTGGACGAGTCCATATACGAGGACTATAAGACGAGTCTAGTAGTTTCCTAGACAAAATGGACAAGTTCGTTTTGATATGCCCACTGCGGGGTACGATGGTCGTCGGTGAGCGAAAAAAAATTGAACGTCTACTCTGTAAGCGCGCGCTACTCTCACTTATATCACGTTCTACGATTTTACAAGTTTCCCGCACGAGATGTATATGCTCACTAGATTGAATAGGCATTTCAGAGCATAGAGCTAAGGGGTTCCGATTATGTTTCCAGCAGCTCGAAATGCCAGCAGACCGTCCAGCATGGCCGATACATCATGGATCGCTCTCAACCATTCATTCCTCAATACCACTTGTTCCGCTACTGTTCGAAATATCAGCGCCTGGCCCCACCACTTCAAACATACCATCAACCCAAACCAGCCATTTATCCCTCTCTTATCTAGCGGCTGCCAGTCACTTTCGCACATCGTTGACTGGAAGTCGGGGGGATTCAACTTTTCTCCGGGGCCTATGGCGCGCCACTTCGGCTGCAGCAAGATCCACCACTGCCAGAACGCCTCTGAAAAGGAAGCAACAAATTGGGGAGTTGATAAATTAGGTTCCGGATTGACATATCGTTTTCTCTGCCACCGAGAAAGCGCCTCGGGCCTTCTGTCCGTCGTCAACCCCTTGCGAGGGCTCTGCCAAGCAGTGCTTCGTTCTAGTTCGATCCAACGAGTAACAAGTTGCAGATATTCTGGACCCAAATTGATGTTCAAGAACGAGAAAGCGTTCTTGAACCATTCTGCAGGCGCGTCCTCAGGGTAAACAAGACTTACTGTGCCACCAGCACTAGCGGACTACAAGGAAAATGAAGCTTCGTCAATCAGCCGTATGAAAAGAGCATGCTTACATCACCTTCCAGATCTTTGGCTCTCGCTGCAGTCACTTCTGCGCTGTCACGATCATCAGGACCCCCTATAGTAACCTTAGCGGCGTCTAACCGCTATGATCAAAGTCAGATGAAGTAAATAACGCCGAACGACCACTTACGTTCTCAGCACTAGCTGAAGTCTCTCCCATATCTGGAATTAAGTAGAAGTCCGCCTCAACAGGCGAAGTTGCAGTTGATGTCTCAGCGCTGACTACTTGCGCTGTATCGTTTCTGTTCAGGAATTGCTCGTTATCAGCCACAAAATTTCGTGCGACTTCCCTCCTGCGAAAGTCTGTTGCTCCCTCTCTAAGCTGCGCGATGGTAGAGCAGCAGTCAATAATCAACAAGCGGATGGGGCGATTTGAACTGTACCTTGAGCTGTTTCTCAAGTTGGTCCACTCGCCCACGAAGCATGAGAACCTCCGTCTGGGATTCCATCAGCTGTTTATAAAGTAGATTTTGTTTCTCCTCAGTTGTCTCGAAATCTCGGCTCTCGGCGTTCTATCAAAGGAAAAGTAAGAGACGTAATGGAATCATCACTGCGCGCCTCATACCATGAGCAAGTCAGCTTCCGCGTTGAGCTGCTTTACTTCCTCCTGCAGTTGCTGTACTTGCTCGTCAAGAGCTTTGGTGGTTTTTTCGTGTTCTCGCAGCTCTGTCAAAGAGCGAGACATCAGCTCCTGCTTTTCGCGCTTCAACTGCTCGATTTGTGCTTTTAATACGGTGACTCTGGCTTCCGGATCGAGCACTCCAGGGTGACTTGAGACCTGTAGTTTGTCCTTGAAGATTCGCGAGATATCAGGGAGTCTGCGAGACCGACAAGTGAAAATGCTTTACCTGATGCAAAACTAGTGTTGCCATTGTATCTTCAGGGCGCGCGGTTTTGGATGCCATAGCATACGATTTCAGGTAAGAATGTCTTGATAGCGGGTTAGATCTAACGATGAGCATTGTTCTAGTTTATATTTGCAAATAGCAGCGCCAGGGACAAAGAACAACAGATGAAGGGGATACAAATGGGTATCTTGTCCAGGGTGCAAGAACGTGGCGAGATACAAGGGAGAAATTGTGGTTTGAAGAGGTTAAAGGATGAAAGGGGGCGCTAATGAAAATGATGAACAAACGCTTCAAAAAAGGAAAATCAAAGCTCACGGAGTCCGGTATTTCGGGGCATTTATCCACTATGCTATTCATCAACCCCCCAACATCACAGATTCACCGATACGTGCTAGCGAGGGATAAGATCCAGGGCAACAGCCAGGAGACTTGATCACGGCTGTACTGAGCCAAGGCTGCCATATAAACGAGCCACCTAATGGTTTACTTGGTCCATCCTCGTGAGCTCGTGACAATACACAGGACTATCTGGCTATGAGCCCAATAGTCTGCAAGACAGAATAGACCGAATTTTGCGGTTGCAGGCGGACCGGACCGCAAATCGACTGAGCCATATCGATAGATAAGAGGCCGATTATCGGAAGCCAAGGAGCTTCAGCAAAGTCATAGGGTAAGTAGTTTATAATACTACGGGAATTAATTCACGAGCGCACCAGAAGGAGATAGTGTGCACTTGCTCGCCTGACTAGGTGCACTCGAGCGTAGTTATGAGACGAATACTGTAGTTTGATAGACAGAGACAGAAGGGTCCATCTTAGTGAGCTCCTTATACTGAACGATGAGCAGATGGAATACAGTTTTCGACGCCAAGTGGTGCAAAAAGACTATCAGACGAGTCCATCCTATTTCATTGTCTGAGACGGTAACCATGCATATGATCATGAGCAGGAAACTTGAGATCCAACCTCGAGTGAGGTCGGTTCCAGCGATTAGTTTAATGCGGTCCTTATTTCTTGAGTGAAGCCCGTAGTCGTTATTTTTGGGATCGAGTTGATCATGTTCTAAGGGACAAATCCCAGAGAGCGACAAGTACAACAAGACGAGTCTTTTCGTAAGGTGAACTGACGAGTCAGTACACCATAAGAGTCAGGAGTTCACAGTAAGCATGCCCGTAGTCGTTATTTTTGGGATCGAGTTTATCATATTCTAAGGGACAAATCCCAGAGAGCGACAAGTACAACAAGACGAGTCTTTTCGTAAGGTGAACTGACGAGTCAGTACACCATAAGAGTCAGGAGTTCACAATAAGCATGCCCGTAGTCGTTATTTTTGGGATCGAGTTTATCATGTTCTAAGGGACAAATCCCAGAGAGCGACAAGTACAACAAGACGAGTCTTTTCGTAAGGTGAACTGACGAGTCAGTACACCATAAGAGTCAGGAGTTCCACAGTAAGCATGCCCGTAGTCGTTATTTTTGGGATCGAGTTTATCATGTTCTAAGGGATAAATCCCAGAGAGCGACAAGTACAACAAGACGAGTCTTTTCGTAAGGTGAACTGACGAGTCAGTACACCATAAGAGTCAGGAGTTCACAGTAAGCATGCCCGTAGTCGTTATTTTTGGGATCGAGTTTAACATATTCTAAGGGACAAATCCCAGAGAATGACAAGTACAAAAAGACGAGTCTTTTTGTAAGGTGAACTGACGAGTCAGTACACCGTAAGAGCTCGAGATCTAGAGTGTGGATGGAGTGGATGGAGTGTGGATGAGCGGTTCCTCTTACCGCTGAGTAAGAGCCTATGCCGGCCGAAAAGCGGTATCGGCATCGGCATTAGAATCGGAGTTGGCAGTCCGATTTTACCTCATGCGTCCTTCGTCCAGGACAGCGAGCGAGCAGAACAAAATGGACTCGTCCGTTTTGTTTAGGTTTACTATTAGACTCGTCTAATAGTCCTCGTACATGGACTCGTCCGCGTGCGTGAGATAGCTTCTCGTCCTCTCCACCTCTTACCGACGAGTTCAACAAGATGAACTCCTCCACCTCTGCTAATCAAGACTTGGACTCGTCTCCTGGCTGTGTGCAAATATCGCCAGACAGTTGCACTCCTAAACCTTCCCTCATTCATCATTCCGTATAGCACCCTTTTGAAACTGTACTCGTCGTTTCGTCCGCGGGCTTCTCTCTCTTTTCTATCACTTCCCGTCAAAACCGCACTCTATCTGCTCGTGTCTGTCTTTGATATCAATGCAGAAACGGTATCGACTTAGGCTCCTTTCAATACCATTATGAAGAGTCCCTCATCATGATCAAAGGAAAAATCATGCCTTTGACGCCTTGAGGCAGCAGTGCTAACCGGAGCACGATGAGACGATAGCCTTTACCTTGTCTCTTTATTCAATTGCTGGCCGAAGTGAATAGATGGATGATATTTTTGTTCGTGCAGTTGTCCTTTGTGTCGAAACATACTTTAAGTCGCTCGCTATCTCGCTCTCTTAACCTTCGCAGCATGTCGTCCCCATACCCTTCATTCCGTCAACGGCGCCTTTATCCTGCTCCATCTTCTCCAGGGCCTATGCGCTCACCTTGTCGCTTTCGTGGGGAACCACCATGCTCTACTGTACCCCGTTCTGCATTACATTCTACGAGCTCTCGCGAGCCCGAAAAGAAGACCACTGGGTACTTCATTCACACTTATATCGACGACGACGACGAAACTGGTGTTCTTGTTCCTGCAAAGAAGGTTCATTTTGATGTAATCGAAAAACCAGAAACCTCTGGTCCTTCTAATCGACCGCTCAGCACTCCTGCGTCCCCTGGAAGATCTGACATCGACGACTCTGATCCTGAGGTTGACGATAAGATCCCTAAACCTCCAGGCCCGGTGGGGCGTCCTGGTAGGAATGGCTATAACCTTCGAGTTGCTCTACAGTGGCAGGATGAGCGGCACGAGAAAGTCAAGGTCCGTGCAATAAAATAACGATCTTCTATTTATTTCTCATCTTTTTCTAGGCATTCATTAACAAGTTGGTAGACAGCAAACTGGACTGTACCATTTCTTTCAGTAAACAGGTTAAGGAGAAGCTTGACGTTGTGCGTCAACAGGTGAGTCTCCTGATTTATCTTCGGAGAATAGCTATTTATCAACTTACTCCCAAGGCTGCCACCAAATTCCCGATTCTTGCAGAATATCGTGGTCAATGGGCCACGGATGACTTTATAAGATGCCGTCTTAAAAGCCGTCGAGTGGCTTTGCAGAAGGCAGAGCTGGAGCGACAAGTTGGGGAGACGAGAATAATTAGTTGAAAGCTTGATGTTTCTGCCTTTTCTCTCACTAGTATCTTACTCGATATCGTTCTGGTTGACTATATTTTTTGTTGGATATCCCAATACTATGATACAGAAGAGCCTGTTAATTTGTGGAAGGTTCCATACCAACACTCGGCAATTACAAGGAGCGTATTCGATATTCGAACGTTGACGCGTACTGGCTCAATCTGTGGAATAATCTCTTTCAGCCGTAATCTCGGAGCGATCAGAACAAAGATTCTTTGGTAACCGCAAGGTCACAAAGAAACGAATGGGATATATAGATGTTGGATAACTGTCGCTGACTTTACTCAGCCTTCGAATGCCTCCACTGCCGACTCTCTCCACAATGCATTCACCTCCATCTACTCCATACCGCCGACTCATCACATATTCCCGACGAGACCGACGTCTACACTCTACTTCGCCCCTTCCCACATGTGAAACCCAGCCCAGCAGGGATTCTTCATCCTGTAAAGAAGTGCACCGTGAGGAGAAAGTTGTGGACAAAGGGCTCTACACGAGTGATACCACTTCATTGAGAGATGCGCCACCAGTAAGTGGGATGTGTTTATCGGGTGCCCATATCCATGCTCAATATCTCCGTTGTGAAGGTAGCCGGTATTGAAAAACAGCTCGCTGAAGCACTTGAGGAACTAGATGCCGCAAAAGAGAAGATTGGACGATATGAAGCGGCAGTAGAAGAAGACCTCTCTTGCGACGTGTGTACACTCCCTGCTTGGCAGCCTTGTATGTGAGTAGGGTATGACCAATCTTCCACATCAATCTCATCCTTTTTACCTCAATCTAGTCTTCCGTGTGGACACTCCATGTGCGCTGATTGCTTGTATGAGGATGCACGTCACCGAAGACTCAGCGGTCGAGCGATTTATTCCATGAAGTGCGGCTATTGTCGCTCACGTATTACCCGAGCGCCGATTGTCTCTTTTGATTGGCAGAGACGGGTTGATGCGATGGCTCTTGAGAAAGGCATTCCCATCCCCAAGCGCAACCCTTTCAAATGGCCTCCTGCTGGTACACCCAAGAATCATCGTTCAAGGATTGTTTGAGATATTTGATTCTTTTTTTTGTATGCATTAAACTAAAAATTTCCCCGTCTATTTGAATATATACGTGTAGTAATAAATAGTCTGAGGTTCAACTTCGTCCGGGGAACGCCCGAAGCAAGAATCATCCTGCCCCTGTTACAGCTGGCCGAAACTAAGGCTGCGTACTCTACGCTGCTAGTATCATGCTAAGAGACTTCTAATAAGTCACTTACCTACAGGTTGTTCAACACGTATTATACTTTCCATTAACCCACTTGAGTTATTTACTTTATCATTCAACGCGTCATTCAACGCATCTGAGCGCGCAAATGATGTTCATTCAAAAATATACTACTTACTTCACATTAAGATAAGTAGAAAGTCTGTAAGTCAAAATATACTACTTACTTCACATTAAGATAAGTAGAAAGTCTGTAAGTCAAAAAGTCACGTGTGATGCATTATAATACTGGGGACAAACATGAGGTATAGTCGCTGGACGTTGGAAAGCCACCAGGAACTTTCGCACATAGTAGTGGGCCATTGCCTCCTCCAATTCCAAAACAGAAAATTGGTCATCCTCGTCAGGAAAGGGTGCGTTTAGCTCAGCTGGTTTAGGGCCCGGCCATCCCCGCATAAGATTGTAAAGTCCTCGCACATACTCAACTCGATAAGAATGATCCCTATGTGACGAGAACCCAGGCTCCATCGGTTTATACGCGAGGCCAGGGAAGCAGCGGTAGACTAGGAGTTCTCGCTGGTACCAAGCTTCTCTTTGAATGACAGCGTCATCACCGTCTCCCTCTTGTTTTGGGACCAACCACTTGTCCAGCGCAAACAGTTCATGACGGAATTTGATTTCGAAGAGTTCCCAGACCACCTGCTGGCAGACTTCCTGGTCAATGTTCCCCGCAGCATCCAGGGTAATTATGCGCCCCCCCCACATGGCTGGGACTCCGGCAAGGTTCTTCGTGTCCAGGGTGACACCAAATTCCCGGCATTCCTTTACCAGAGAGTCGAGTTCCTTCATCATTTCCTCCCGCCGACCTTGGCTCCCTGCCATGTTCATCCCATCTGCGATCTCCAGCAATGCTCGCCAACGACGATTATTGAACCACTTTGGATTTGGTTGTGAAATCCTCAAAAGGCAAATTCGACGAATGCGGAGCCACGCAAGCAGAAATGATGGCTTGAGAACGTTCTGAGGAGTCAGGAGAAGAGAGGGATCAGGAACAGGATGCTTCAGCAATGCAGGGCCTGTTAGTCCATGGAATTCTTGCAGAGCGGAGTTCGCAGACTCCCACCAGGCGAGTCCTGCCGGGTAGTCATTATGCTTTAGCGGAAAGAAACCATTGCGGTCGGAGGGAGGTTTCTTGCCTAAAAAACATATTATATTTATTCTAAAATGGCCGAGATACTCAAACACTTACTTGTGCGTTGTCTTTTTGCTGGACGTGGCACTGACACCAAGGCCGTTTTGGTCACATCCAACGCGTCCAGGATAATTCGATGGGCTGGAACAGCAGGGGGATTCGGGTGAGGAGACGACACGCTTGGGGGATTGGAGCTTCCAGTGGCTAAAGCGGTACTTTGTGAAGGGCCTTCAAAGCTCCCAACAAGTGAATAGGAGAACTGTTGAGCAATGAATGTACCCATCCGCAGATATCGGGAGAAGTGCCCCGGTAGCCCAGTGTAGACCACTGGATGAGCCGAGACACTGTCAGAAGCATCCAGTCGGCGAAACGAGCCTCGGAGTGGAACTTGGTTGTCACAATCTTCATCCAGTGCTCGTACCACCTTATCGATTCTAACTAATGGGGCAAATTTGATATCACGAACGAACCATAACGGAATCCCCACGCGGAAGAGGTCCGCTGCTGTATCTGCATCCCCGACGAAAGCACCAATCACATCAGTATCCAGAGGAAATGAACGGTCAACATCCTTGAGACGAGGAACCCATTTCTGCAACCATTGAACGCGCGCATGAAGCTCCAGAAATACTCTCTGCAGATAGGCAACCAGCATCATAGAGGTGTTCAGTGCGTCTGGCACAGTCAGTCTATCTAGGAGTTTCCGGACCCGATCTCGTCCTTGAACAAGCGACCCATCCTGACGTATTTCAATGGGAAGGATGACTAAAGAAGAGAGGAGCTCATTGCAAATTCTACGAATATTCTGATGCAGCGACTTTGTGATTTGGACGATACCGCTGAGCCCTGCGATATTGACCGCTTCAAAGTCTTCAGACTTCGGTACATGCCACGCCCAGCGAAGTGGATGATCAGGTGAGTCATCGACACAAGGAATGACAGCAAGATGACCAATGGAGCGATGGAAAGGTTGTGGCCAGAACAAAGGATCATCCTTGCCAAAGCTGTGGTCCGCCCGCATACGTGTTTTGCACATCGCAAGGGGCGCATGCACTACATCCATGTTGGGACTTGTCACAAATAGAGAGTGCTGCGGGAAAAACGAGCCCACGCGACCATCAAAAGCACGTATATCTAGAAAATATCATCAATAAAGCAAAGAGAGAAAATGGAGAGTCGTTCACTTGAAGGTGGTATGTCTGAGTCCACGTCCATTGCATCTCCAGCTGTGGAGGGACCGGGGGTTTGACCAATAGGCTGAGTCGGTGGTACTTCTTTCCTAGGTATCACATTACTCTGTTGTTTTTTGCGAGACTTGTACTCCTCAAAGGTCAATTTCACGGTGGGTTTTTGGGAGGCCGAGGAAGGACCAGGGATAAGAGAAGAAGGAGCAGAAGAACAGCCAGAAGACTGACGATTGGTGATACTGGGGAAAAAGGCTCTGTCTTCCTTGATGTCTAGCGCCAACTCGTTGATCACGGCACTCATCCGTTCACCCTTTTGGCCGAAACGGTCCTCAGGTTCCATTCCTGTGATTGCAGCCAAGTATGGACGGAATTTGGCATCGACGTAAGGAAAACCTGTGTCCCGGTAGATTGATATCAGCTCAGCCTCGGCTTGCGGGAGAGTCGTCTCTGTAGCTGCAAATTTCAGAATGGTCTGGCAAGCTCTCCCATCTAGTTCAGGGGAATAGGGCGCTGAAGACCAAACAGCACGAATACTATCTGAGGGAATGGTTTAGGTTTTGATATTAGAATTTTGAAAATCGCTTACCATATCTCTTTTGTTGAAGCGTTACTACCGGAGAAGGAGTTGAAGACTTCTCAGGTGGTAAGCGCACAGAGAAGGCCTCCCAACCGGAGATTTGATCGCGAATGAGGGAGAGGATATTGTGAAAATCCTCACTCTCCCTGTCCTCGCTGGCAGTGATCACTTCTAGCATGGGGCGATACCGGGCATCAACATATGTGAACACCAGACCCTCCATATCTCTGTCGAAAACCGCTTTCAGAGACCCTTCTGCAGCAGGGAGAGTCATGTTAGTGGTGGCAAACTCAAGCATAATCTCCCAGCACCTAAGTTCCATTTGAGGAGCAAAAGCGAAGGGATCATCATGTACCGACGGGATAAGCCCATTTGTTGAAGGAGGGACCTGAGGGGGAATTTTTGGTGGAGGCGAGGGAGGTGGGGGAGGTGGGGAAGGCGGGGAAGGCGCGGGAATTGTAGGCCGAGGCGCTAATTCGACTTCATAAGACAAGTTGTCGATCTGATCATGTATTCGATCGCGGAGGAACAGGTTATCGTCGGTATCAGAATCCTCGATGCTGGTTATCTCGGCTAGAATTCCACGATACTTCTTGTCGACGTAAGGGAAGGCGGACCCTTCGAAAACCGATTGTAGTTCTTCCTCGACGCGAGGTAAAGTGATATCGGCTTGGAGAGCATTTAGGAGAATTTTCCAGCATCGAAGTTCGAGGGCTGGAGAGTAATCAGAAGGGCCATCGGAAGCCATCTTGTTTGAATGCGCGTATATCTTTCGAGGGACGAGTTTTACAAATGAGCGATTACAGATAGACGAGTCTGTCTGTATGGTATACCGAAAACTGACGAGTCAGTTTGCGTAGGTAACTGACGGGTCAGTTCCTCAAAAACCGTAATTACAAGTTGGGTGAAGTAGTGTATATTGTTGAGTTGAAATTCATTAATTAAGCGCTGGAGGGGTTTTTCTTTAATGCCGATAGTCATGACTAACTTCGGCATCTAAGTATTTTTCTCAGACCTTATAACTCTTCAAAATCCATCCGGCACAGAGGGTATAACAAAACGGACTCGTCTGTTTTGTTTAAGAGACTATGAGACCCGTCTCATAGTCTTAGTATATGGACTCGTCCACGTACATGCGATAGGGTTGCTCTCCTTCGACTGTTATCTGCTTCGTTCAGCAAGGCGGGCTCACTTCCTCTTCTCTGCAACCGGAACTTACGCACACAGGAACACCCTCGTTTACTGCAAGTATCTTACGCTTTGCCTTTATTCACTCACTCAGAAATAAAGACAATGTTAATCGATCGCTGAAACCGACATCACTTGGGGTTGGATTTCAAGTTTCCTGCCCATATGCATGATTACTCTCTCGGACAACGAGATAGGATGGACTCGTCCTTTTGTCAATAATTAGACTCGTCTGATTGTTTTTCGTACGTGAGACAGTTTCTCTGTCTCTTCTTGCACCACTTTGCGTCGAAAATTGTATTCAATCTGCGCTCATCGTTCAATATAAAGAGCTCACTGAGATGGACCCTTCCGTCTCTGTCAGTCACTACAAAATGCGTCTTATACTACGCTCAAGTACACATAGTCAGGCGGGCAAGTGCACACTATCTCCTTTCATCACTCTGAGGCAACGGACTTCAGCCTCAGACATAGATTGCACAACTCAACATCTTATTGGTAGATTGGGCTTCTGGTACGCTCGTGAATCATTCCTCTAGTATTGTAAGCTAACTACTTACCCTATGACTAGCAGTGTTGCTGTAGTTCCTTGGCTTCCGATAAGCGGCCTCTTATTGGTCGGTATGATGACTCAGCCGATTTGCGGTTTGGTCCGCCTTGAACCGTAAAATTACATGACCTCCTCATCGTTCTGCACAGCGATTTCATGGACGTGTACATTCCGTCCTTGCGGACCATCGTGCTCGGTGAAGCAGCTGCGATATTCAGTTTGGGCTTATGCACCTAGGTCACCATTCAGTTACTTTCAGGATCACATTACTGCCTTTCCCCTCGCTCAGAGCCCAACGTCACAGTGATCAAGCATTATTCAGAGTTGTATTCTTGCTTCACCATCATAGTGAACCTCTATAAGATGGACTTCACCGTCTTGTTCACGGAGGCCATTTAACTCGTCTGATACTCGCATGTGGACTCGTCCATGTCCGTGAGGAACCCCTGCTACCTCTGTTTCCACTGCTCTGCCCCCAAACCCCTACAATTGTAATACTATCCTCGAATCATTCTGGGCGGAGAGCTCACCGAGATGGATCGGCCGGTCCAATTGCCAAATTTAGACTTTCTTGTTAGATTCACCGACAATAAATAATGGCGAAAGCCAACATCATAAAAAAATTTAGACTTTCTTATTTTCCTCAAGTGCAAGGATACTGATGAACACGGCGTAGAAACGGGTACGTGGAGCCAATCAAGCACATCGTCATATCCTCGTGATAATGATAATTGTTCTACATAGGAGCTCTTATGACCGAATCTGGGAAGGAAGAAAGTCTTTTGCAACTGTCACTTCCAATGTTCGCAACCTCTCTCGGCAGATATGGGTCAACGTCGCCCTTCCACCTTCGGACCAAGAAGACACGCTTAGCAAGAAAGGCAAAGCCCCAATACTCACTGCCTCCCAGTTACATCGCGTCAAAGCCGAAGCTCTTCATCTCTGTCTTGCTTTCCCTTTCGCTGTCAAGCATTACCTACGTGGAGAAGACGGCCTGAACTGGAGTGATTATCATGATGTCCTGCCAAAGAATTTTGCACGATTCGACGAAGTTGGTTACCAAAAGTCCAAAACTAATCTGACGACCTCGTATAATTCTATTTCAACCAAGTCCAGCGGACGGTCTTCGCCGGATTTAGGACGAGGAGACGCGACCAAACGCGTTCGTCCTAAACGTAGCAAGCAAAACCTTCCCAGCCAGTCTACTCCGCTGCTTTCAGGCGCGGTGACCCACCGGACAGTGGAGTTTCGCCCGTTTGCTGATGATACATCTTTGCCTTTACCTTTGATGTAACACCCTTTCTATTCCATTTACATACACCACTTACGCCTAGTTCTTTTCCAGTATCGCTCATGAAATTTCGCGTTTATTATTCTATTTCAGACGCGAGGGTCTGTTGGAAACTGTCGGTCCTGCGGGAACGAACGCGATGAATGCATTGTGAGTGCTAGCTCTTTGTTATGGTTTGGACAGTAACCGTTTACGCGTCTTTTATTGCCAGGGTTCAGAGCATGGTTGACAACATGACTGCCATGGAACGAATAGCTAATACTCCCATTCCTATATCTTGTATGTCACATTTCTCGCTAAAAATCTCCCCGTCCTGCTCATCATACGCTCGCAGACGGTATCCATTTGAAACAATGTGTCACGTTGTATCTTTTCGCTCTCCCTCTAACTTTAGTCAATGACTTGGGATGGATGACTATCCCAATCGTCACAGTGGTTGCCTTCACTTTCATGGGAATAGAAGGTATTGCTGACGAGATCGAAATGCCCTTTGGTATGGTCCAATTCTACTCGTCCTATCGCCCAACGATGTTCATGAATTTCTAGGTCATGATCCAAGTGATCTGCCTCTTGGTAAGCGCTGTAAGATACCTAACTGAAAAAAACGACCAGATCGTTACTGCCTCGACTTAAAAGAGGAAGTCTTGTACGACAACGACTTTTGCCCCTCGTATTCTCGTTTCAGAAACTCGGTGACGAACGTCACTCATCCATGCAGAACGCGTCGTTAGAAATTTGAGTTACAAATGCGTATCTTTGAGGTGTGATCACCATCGACTCCCACCGGTTCAGAACCGTCATGTCCAACCTTCCTCGCGCACATTCGAAGCTCAGATCACTCTGGAGCCGCAGAATAACTCGCAATATCAGTTTCACGGATTGCCCCGGCTTCATTTACGTCTTCTACGAAGGAGGGGGGATATGGAAAGTCGGACGAACCAACAATTTGAGACGCCGTAGACGCGAATGGCGACGAAACTGCCCCGGTGTGCCCAAGTTATGGCTTGGAGCCTTTTATACTCGCATCTCTCACAAAACTGGTATGTGTTTGCGACTTTGTGGATGATTACTCTCATTTCTACATCTTCTGCTGTAGAGTCTCTAGTCCATCTTGCACTTGAAGCGCTCTGCTACTCTAGACCTCGATACCGGTGCCGCTGTACGTCAATTCTTCGTTTAATTCCTCTACCTTACTCAAAAGTACTTTACAGGTGGCACAGTGCATACTGAGAAGTTCATTTTCAAGGGAGATATGAGATCTGTCTATGAGGAACTATTGATTCCAGTCATTAACGCAGTTATCTCGTTTCTTTAGCTATCTTACAATACATAGTACATACGAAAACTGGCCACTCGTAGCGCCTCTTATAGTTCCGCCGAGTGATCACCGAGAGGACGATGAGAGGACGACGAGGGGCCCACGAGAGGACGATGAGGGGCCGATAAGCGGCCATTATATTTTTCTTGCGCAAAAGGTATTGAATTTTGCGTCCAAAAGACAACGATTATCATTCTCTTTGTCTGTAGATATAACCCAACTTTGGTGCATACTATTGTTTAATAAAATATTTTTATTTAGCTATTACTTTTGTACACACAATATCATTAGTTTTGTTACAAGAAATCTCAACATTTTTCAATTTGTTTGGCATTTTATTTGGTCTTAACTTCGTCACGCGAAATTTATTGGACCCGCCGCCGTGTTACAAGCCTGTATACCCAAAATACTGACTATTCTCTAGATATATTCAACTAGCCTCGTCGTCCTCGCTAGTCGTTTCACCTGTTCTCCACCGTCTTCGCATTAGTCCTGTCGTTATGCCTCGGTCCACTTATCAACATCTTCACCCATCCGTTATGTCCTTCACTTACTACGCAGTGCCCGCCGAAAGTTTACTTGTATTTAAAACAGACACTCCAGAAGAGAACAGACTCTAACGAGACACGATATCTCCTCTGCGTCCATGCGTGTAGTTGAATTCTATAGCTGGTTCAGGTCAGCTTGTCCTTGTGAGCTCAGGAAAAGATGGTTTGGAATGAACAGCGTAGTAGCTATGAGATCCAAGGGGGGTCGAGTTGACCGTTTGGGATGGATTTTGGTTTGGGTAAATTGCGTGCCTTTGTATCATTTGCCAAGATAAGTAGTAAGCCAATCATTTCGGCCTTCAGTTCAATTCAGTAAGTCGCTCCAATGAAACTTTAACTTACCTTGGTTGTAATCCTCGCAGTCTTAGAGCGTTCAAGCGAAATCGTAGCTTCGTTCAAGCAAATCTTAGTCGCGTAACTGTAACTATTCCAGGTTTACCCGAAGCTCGAATATCGACTGAAGCTTGTCAGATCTAGGACGAGGTCCCGCTTCTTTGCCAAATACGTACGTTCTTGATAACAATCATTCCGGTTGCATGCTAGCATAATTTCTAGAAGCCCCAGATGCAGGCAACTGCGATGCTCCCTGATGCTCCTGAGTCCTGAGTATTACTGCTACTTCGGGGCCAATCCCAGCTGTGAATTGTGTCGCCTGTCGCCTGATGGCAGATGGTATTGATTCTAAATTCATCCAGCGGTGCCTACAATGAATCTACAATGAATGACAACCGCTACTACGAATTGACAGCCCATAACGCACTTGCCACTAGTATTCTCCGCAATGGGCCCGATCGGGAACTGACCTGCCAGTGAGCTCAGTTTTAAATTTCTGGTGCTTAACACAACAAAACCCAGCGAAAACACTGACCCTACCCATCCATGTCTCAACCCAGTCTACCTAGGTATCATTTCACATGTCATTCATCTTGAACCCCTGTGTTGAATTCATTCTTTCAATAGTGTCTTGACAACCCCTACTGCAAGCGCGGAAGCTAGCGCTGTCGGTGACAAACCTAAGTAAGTTGGGCCCCCATTTCAAACCCGACGAGTTTGACCCACTCATAAATACTTCCAACACAGGAAAATGACCATTGAATTACCTTGGACCAAACCTGTACTCAACCTCATTCTCATTGGGGAAACAGGGGTTGGAAAAACCGCCTTCGTGAACCTCCTCGCGAACGTATGTGCTGGTACCCCACTGGAAGAATTCGAGGACAAGATTAAACAAGATAATGAAGTCAATGACCTAAAAGCACCTGGCAGCCAAACGATCAAACCACAATTCTATAGTATCGTCTGTGCAAATGGACAGATGGTCAACGTACTCGATACCCCTGGTCTTGCCGATGATCGAGGAATCGATGTCGACAATGAGCACAAGCAAGCCATCTCTTACGCTATTAAGCAAAACTTCGAGGTCATCGATGCGGTTCTCATTCTCCTCTACGGTGGAGCATCCCGACTCACACTCCGTACCGGCTACACGTTGAACACCATCTCTAGCATGCTCCCCAACTCCATCATCGATAATATCACCTGCGTTTTCACCAGTGCGGTATCTCTATCGTTTAATCTTGATCTTGAGTCACTTCCGCAACATTTTCTGGATGCTCCTAGATGGTTGATCGACAATCCTTTTCCGCAGTGGGTTGAGTATCGGAGGATGCTCGCGCTGCCTTCTACTGATGAGGATTTATTGGATGATCTGAACGAGAGTGTCCATCGTGGATATAAGCGTGGGTTGAAGATCCTCTCGCAGCTTTTCCAATACCTGGATAATCGCAAGGCTCAACCCGCACAAAGTATATTTCAACTATACGATATATCAATGGAGATAGAGGCCCACATATCCAATGCAATCGTACGTATAAGCCCGATAGAAGATAGGCGTACGAGGCTAAAAAAGCTGCAAGCAGACCTTCAGGATCAGGTATGTTACATAGTACTTGCATGATTGACAATGATTTTTGAGCACTCTGACAATGATTAGGAACACATAATGGCGGTCAACGAACATTATGAGAAGATCACGATGCAGCGATTTTACGAGATGGTGGACACCGGTTCAATCCATAACGTTCTCTGTACTGCTGATAACTGCCACAGCAATTGCTTGGAGCATTGCAACTTCCCTTTTACTCTCGATCAGGAAACTCTTGCGAAGTCTTGTAGTTGCTTTGAGGATAAGCCTGGGGTTGCGCTCCTGAAGCGCCGCTGTACAGTCTGCGACCACCTGGTCGAAGATCATCGACAGTATCGGACGAGATGGGTTGAAGACATCAGGCAAGAGAGGTCAATCGACGAAAAGTCCAAGAAATATTTCGAGGCCGCAAAGACTCAGACGGAAATGACTACGTTGCTAATGGAGGTTGCGCGGAAGGAAATTGAGGACCTGGAGCGAGATATCGATGACTTTATGGCAGAGATCAAAGATTCATATGAGAAATACAACAAACTTTCGCTTTCGGGAAACTTCATTCGACATGTATCTTCCGCCATTCGCATGCTGGAATACACTGAAGTCACGATCAAGTCGCAGGGTGCAGATTCAGAGACCCTTGACAAAATCGCTAAATCGATCAAACGCTTGGAAAAAAAGGTACAGGTTTTAGAGGTGGTTGAGAAGAGGGGTAAAGCAAAGTTGCAAGAGTAGAGCGAGGCATGATTGATATCGCTTGTACTCAAGCATAAACTTACACCAAAGAGGCGGACTGTTGATTGAGGTTCTATCATCCCTGTCAAATGCTTTGAAACTTCAATGTTATAAAATCGCGCCTTCTAGGGCACTAGCAGCAGTAATGTTGAGGGGTAGTAAAAATGTAAGACGAATATCCTCATCCATGATCTTGGCAAGGTTAGCAACATGTATTGAGGATCCAGCCCCATTCCTCCCCTGCTTCTTGCGCTGCCCTACTCAGGCTCTCTCTCATTTCGGACTTCATGTAAAGCTATAATAGCAGATGATTTCGTCCGAGTTCGAGTGGAACGACGAGGTGATGCAGGGAGAGTGGAAGTAGGTGGCACAGTCATTGGTTTCGAGATTCGCAGTTTCAACCGGATTTTCCCCATCAGACAGTTCACACACTTCCCAACCATCTCGTTATTGGTAACCGACAAGCCATCAACCAGAATTTACTCGATACGCAACAGTCGTCGATGCCAGGGTTTCCAAGTTTGTGTGGATTTGGTAAGGAAACGTGCTAGGGTGGCTACTATATGACGGGATCCATTTTCTACTCTGTCAACCTATACAGTCTTCCTGATCCGTAGCCCGTCAGAAAATGTACGCCTTTGGGTGAGAAGAACCTTGCTTGTCCATTCCCGAAGAGGATCTGATACCCGAGTTGATCAAGTCGTCCCACCGAGATAAGGTCAGAGGTAATATCAGGCGCATGGAGAGCATTCTCAAAGGTAAGTGTGAGTTTCTTCCCACCTTCGTACAGCGTTTTCTGTGCCCTCCCCCTTCCCACGATCTCGAAATTCGTATTTTGCTCGGAGGACTGAGCAGATGCGTGGTATGGTTCATAGGTAATGAAGTTTGATCGGTCTCGGAAGAAGTGGTCGGATGCAGCAGAACCTGCATATACAGCGTTTTGATCACCTTGGCGGGACGCCAATGTGGCATAATGTTGGGGAAACTCTGTCACAGCCATACTTGCAGTAGACGAGGTCATAGATTCGCGTTTGCCCCTCCACCACGAAGGAAATTCGCCCTCCTTGCCTCCTCCCTTTCGGTAGCATTCCTCCTTTGTGTGGCCCTTCCTTCCGCAATTCGAGCACTCCTTAAACTGAGCTCCCAGTCGTTTCTCGATTTCCTCGACTCTTGATGCAAGATGAGAGATCTGGTCACCGCCAATCGACGAACACGAATTTCTATCTTCAACTCTTGAATATGAGAAGGAGATATGCTGTATAACTGATGCCGATGTTCTATTCTCGGGAGATGAGGAAAGTGTCTGTATGATAGTGTCAAACTCTCTAGAAGGGAAGGCTGCCAAAATGATTTGGCGAAAACTCGAATCGTCGATCTCGCTTCCAGCTTTGACTGCCTCTTTCCTGTATGTTTGAATGTTCTTGAAAAACTGTTCGATCGACTCGCCGCCTCGGAACACATAAGACCGAAGTTTTCGTTCAGCAAGTACCTTCCTCATCTCATCCATTGCTGCGTACTCGGAGTCGAACGCTTGGATCAACTCGTGGGCATTCAACGAGTCCGCATTTGAGATTAGAAAAGTAAGGTCATCTACGTGCGCCTCGATTATCTGTTTTGCTCTATCGTTCCTGAGAGACCATTCTCCTAGTGACGGGTTTGTGGAGTATACGGCAGTTGAAAAAGAGGATTCAGAGGATGAGGTAGAGGATGGTTTTATTATGGATCCGTCAATATAACCCGTGAGTCCTTGAGCTCGCAGCGCACTTGTGATTCTTCTCTTGACTGGCGACCAGCCAAGTCGTATGCCACCGTCGAATTTCTGGTCCTGGGGAATCTCAGGCATTGTGCTGTTGCTCGCCATTTTAGATTGAGGATGTTCAGGTATCTAGTTTGTTGTCTTTCTCAAGGTTCAGCAGCGGGCGGGGCCCATGACCTGTAAGACGAATACAAGTACTCACTCTCAGAATTTACCGAAGGGGTGTAAGCAAATAGACTACGAAACGGTTATGAGCTGTGCCAGTCTAAAACGGGCGCAGACAATTAGTAATCGAGTGTAAAACATGAAAAGTTTTGGATAAAAGAAATTTCAAATAAAGAGTACTGCAATACATACGATAACAGGATATACTTATAGGCCACCCAAGATTCCTGCCTTGCTCCCTCATTGTCCGTTTTCTGGGCGAGTGTGCGACATACAAAATACAGTTATTATTCCAATCCGAAAAGCATATTTACATGACACTGCACGATGAAAGCGCGAATTGCGGTAGAGACATTTAAGAGAGCCGTGTACTCAAACCTGAGATTGAACTCAGAATGTTTATCCCGGAGATTTGGCACCAGGAGCAGGCACTGTTGAAGAACTCGATGCACGTTTGTGATCGCCACTCGTTGTCTGAGACGTTTTCGTACTTAACGCCCTCCGCATGCCAGTCCGACTGCTTGACCTGGAGCGGTCTGACTCCTTTGAGGAAGCCTGCGACGACACAGATGAGGCTCGGCGATGGCGTTGCATACGCGTTGGATCGACGTCTTGCACATTTGCGAGGCGGGCGAACAGGGATAGGACTAGGTAAATCAGAGAATGAAGGATGAATCCGTCGTTAGATCAGGTATGGGGATATCAACAATCATAGCTCACTGTCGACGATGGAAACTAGCCCGGTGAGATTCCCGGAAGACGTTGGAGAAAGCAAAGGGGATGATCCTGTGGACTCTTGTGTAACAAATACTCTATGGGCATTCGCTACAAAACAATCATGTCAATGTCGGTCTCATCACTTTGGGACTGCGTACTAGCAAGGAGTTTCTGTATCGTATATAACATTGTGCTTGTCGGAAGGACAGAGTACACTATATGACGATAGGTTAGACAAAAATCACACCCGTATGAGACCATTAACACGATACCTGGATATCTATCTTGTCCGTCTGTCGAACCGTCCGGACCCTAGATAAGTACCCTATGAGACTTGATGATTTTGAATATGTTGAAATGAGATATCAACCTTGATGAGGGAGATAAACTGCTGTAGGGGCAGAGATAAAATGTGATTACTCTGCGAAGGGACTACAATCTTCCCGATATCGGTCACACTGACAGCACTCAGCAACGTTCCGCCCTCTTCTTCCAAAACAGCGATACTACTTACACCTTCTTCGCTCATGAGTTTCATCGCCTCCAATACTGGCTCTGTCGACAATGTGGCTACAACGGATGCAAATAGGTTGAGCGAAGGTAACGAATCGGCGAAGGTATTGAGTGGATTGGAAAGGTATATCCGTAGGGATTCAGATTCAGGTTGTTGAGCAAACGATGAGAACCAGGCCAAGAGTCGACGGTCCGAGACGATACCAATGAAGTCCTCCTCACTATCTGCGGAGAAGTTTGATTTGATTAAAACTGTGAAAAAGGATGGTACAGTATTACTTTGCATCGAATGAAACGGATCAATGATTTTACCTCGATGAGTACCTTTAGCAAATATTTCAAGAAGGGAGACGACCGTAGCATCATTGGGTAGGACGTGAAGCGGATTTTTCTCAGAAAGATCTTAAGGACAGGAAGCGTGAGCTATCCGCAAACGTCTAAGTACGTAACAGAACTCACTGCTAACAATAGACACAGGTACATGTCCAGAGCGAGCAGCAGTGAATATATCATCTACTCGCGGCTTCTCTTGGACTGCCTCTGCAGAGAACGTGTGTTTCGTGGCAGCAAGGGTTAAAAACGCATTTACATCAGAGAACTAGAAAAGACATGGTTTACATTAATCAGTTAGTTTCAACCAAATGAAGACGCGAAGCTGGCTCACATCGAAAAGACCAGAGATCGATTGGTCCACAGATTTGATAGCCAGACACGATATGTCTTCGGAGAGTAGGATCTAAATCGAGGATAAACAGACATTCGCCGCCAAGGCAAGTGATGAAGCTCACGTCGCAAGCTTCTTCGACGCTTATCTGCCCGTCTACAGCGACGATACGAGAGTCAATGATATCTATTCCAATAACACTATGAGGATATGACTTCGGGACTGAGTGATAAAGAGAAATGGCACCTCGGGCGAATGAACCTTGCCACTGCGTCAACCAATGCTCAGCATCACTAGGAGAAGTTACTATGAAGTTCGCAGCGGTGTCTGGAGAGTATAAAAGCGACTGTGAAAGTCTTCGACCGTAAGCCATAGCATGCAAAACACTTTAGATCATCGAGATCGCGTGGAGAACAATTCAAGCGCCTAAATAATACCGTCTACGGTCCGGACCGTTTCAACGACCTACCACGATGACCGTACCTCCGTATCAAATCCAGGAGCTTATTACCAGTGTATTCAGTGGCAAGTATGCTTCGTCCCTTTCTGAAGAGCGCTTGATATTAACTACCTGGGTAGAACTACCGGAATACCTTCTGCAAGGCATCCAGATACGATGTGGGCAAGCTCTAGGTTCTTTCTTAGAAATTGAGCAACAAAGTTCGGGCTTCTACTAACGTACAGTGTAGGATCGGAACTTTATATCGGATGTTCAAATGGAGAGCTTATGCGCTTTGCTCTTCAAGGAGGAAGTACTGGTAAGGTGCGATGAAGGACGTATACACGGTAATCCATACCTCATGCAACAATAGGCTGAATCATATACCATCTTGTCACGCCAGAGCGTGCCAAACGACAAACAAATCGAAGATATAGTTCTTTTGCCAAGCATTTCGCGTGCCCTGGTCTTCTCGGACAACCAGATTCATTTCTACACACTACCGTCTTTGGATGTCGTGCAACTTATCAAACCCATCCGGCACGTCATCACTTTCGCAGTGGACCAACACCATCTCAAGAGACCAGCGCCTCCAGCATCGGAACCTCTCCATCACCTCAAACCTGTTGACTTTTGTGTGATCAAGAGGAATTCACTTGCAATGTACTCGTTAGGGCAACGATTGATCTACCAAAAGGTACGTAACATCCGTTCAAAAGTCTCCACCCACAGTTGCGAATCCTTAGAAACAGGAAATCCCTCTTCCAAATAGCGGTACCGTCGCGTGTCGCATAGGATCCTCCTTATGTATCGCCGACAAAAACTATTACAATATGCTCAATTTGGAAACCGCTGAGATATTTCCTATCCTTCCGCTAAATCAAGATGGGGATGCGCCAAACCTGCCAGTCGAGCCATTTATTATACCTACTGGAGAAGATGACTTTCTTGTCGTTTCTTGGACTGGCTCAAATTCTATGGGCTTATTCCTCACACCCTCTGGAGACCCGATTCGCGGGACGTTGACGTGGAGCCAACATCCTACCTCTATATGTATGCGGATTCCGCTTTTTTTAAAATCTACCTTGTTACTGACTGCTCTCATTCTCTGCACTGCTTCACAAAAGGTCTGGACTTGCCTCATGTCACTGCTATTCTTCCTGATGGTACCGTCGAAGTCCACAATATTGATTCGCAGAGTCTTGCTCAAGTGATTCCTCCTCCATCCGACAACGGGCCGGTGGATAGGACCCGTCTAGTATCATCTGTATTGGGATATATCGTTCCGTCGAATCAACACTCGAGCAAGTTGCGCAAGGTTCCGGTGAACCTTGAGCGGAGCCCTGCTATTAAATCTGAATAAACAGCATTACACAAGTCATATCCTGGCCGGTGAGGGGAGCCTTGGTACGATATCAAGGTGCATACATACATATCTTATTCTTGTGATACACAGAATTTTGGTCAGATAAATGGAACGATACATATTAGGATCAATTTTCTTGCAAGAGCTCTCCTCCCGGGCTCCTTGAAAACCTACGGAAAGAAATAAGAATCGAGGAAAGCAGGTAAAGCATGTCTTTCCATAGTCTTCTGTACTGTGGGATTTACATAGTATATCTTACTTTTACATCATGTATTTACATCATATATTTACTTAATATTTACGCAAGCAAAAGCCGTGCAGACTGTTTGTAGTTGGATACAATGAAGATGTTGGTATACACGAATTAAAAGTCCTGTTGGAGGAATCGAAGCACCATTCGATGATAAAGATAGATGGGTGTGGTGTGTTAGAAAAGCAAGATGAAAGAAGATTGCAGGGAAGATGTGTCAAGCGGACCAGTATGGTTGTAGTTGGATACATTGAAAGTGATGATGAAGATGCCTTATGAGTCCTGTTGGAGGAACTGAAGAAGCGCCACGATTTATGAATGAGTACAGTTATGATCTGGGTGTGATCAAGATGGAAAACAGCGGCAGAAAAACTTTCAAATCAGATCGTTTTGACCAACAGCAGCTTCGGCGGCTTTCAAGGCCAAGCGGAAACCTGCCAGGAGCTCGTTGGTATCTTCCAACCCAACACTGATCCTGATCAAATCCGCTTCGACACCATACTGTGCCGCCCAGTCTAACTCATTAAAATGAGCAAGGATGGTAAAGGGACAAGCGAGAGTGAAATTTGTTCCCAGACTCGGTCCTTTGTAACAAGGTAATGCGTCAAAAAACGCATGAGAGGCTGAAGGTGACGTGAAGGTGACAGAGAAAAGGCCGCCATAGCCACCTTGTTGCACACCGGTTTGCGCATTGCTTTTTATACGTCGAGCTTCGTAGTGTTCGGGAGTGGTATATTTAGGATATGCCACGTCCTTGATCACAGCTCCAGGCACGCCTGCAATTTGCGAACGAGAATAGAGGAAATCGCAAATTGCTTCGGTGCTGTGATCGATAACTCTAACGCGCCTCTGAAGGTCGCGTGAATTTCGCTCCATGAAGATAGCATCCTGGTCGAAGTAAGTGTCTTCATGATTTGAATTCATGTAGGATTTCAAATTTGAATAATGTCGGCCCTGAGGATTGAGAACAAGGCTGGAAGGAAGGTATTGAGAGAATGAATCTTGTTGACAACCCAAATACAACATACCTTCCACCCATTACATTTGAAGATCCGCTAAACACTTTCGTCAAGCTACTTACCACCATATCGGCAAATGGCAAAACTTCCACGTTAGTAAAATTACCAATAGTTTCATCGATCACAATCAAGAAGTCGTGTTTGTCAGCCAGCGCTCGCAGGCGAGACAAATTCGCAGAGCGAAGTAGGGGATTAGAAGGAAACTCTGTGAATAACGCGATTATTGGGGGTTTAGATGGATCCAGCTTAGTTTCTTCTTCCAAAATAGCTTCAAGCTGGTCGATATCGCTGTCAAGACCATGTCCCAGGAAATGACACCCAGGACCCCATTTCTGGAGAACTTTCAACGTGTCAGCGTAAGGGAACCTATAAGATTCCATGAGATAGTGAATCACTAAGAAAAGGTCGAAACGGATCTGACCCAAAGCAGACACTCTTTCCCACCGGTTGAACAGCCAAAATAAGCTGATGTGCGTTCCATATTGCGTTCATGCCTCCCGGATAGAGGTAAACGTCATTTTCAGATACGTCGTTTACACCCCGAGTACTGGGTCCAAAGAGCGAGCTTTGATCACCGGTAGAATCAGTCTTGGGAGCATCTCGCAACTGGACACCAGCTATTCTAAGCCGAAGAGCCCGTTTGGCCGCAGAGGCAGCTGTTATTGGGAGGTTTCGACCATATCTCTCTTCCAAATAAATACTGTGGTCGGCATTCAGGTCTTCCGCGATTATGGGAGGTGAGACTCGGCGAGCTTCCTTGACGCCGTAGTGCTTGTGGGAGGATTTGAAAGATACGCCGCGAGAAGGGGTGGGGAAAGAAAGTGAAGATGGTAAACCTTCTGGAAGGAGAGAAAGACATTGCTCTGCTAAACGAGATGATATTCCAGCACCGGAATGTGTCCAAAATTGCATCGCAACGGAGAATGCCTCTGAAGGGAAAAGGACAATGTGGAGGTCTACTAAAGAAGCTGAACCGTTACAATCACAGTCCTCGGAATTGACTAGTATAGCTTTATTTGCCTTGTCTTCCGGACATATTAGAAGCTGGATTAATCGAGCCGATGCTTGTGTTCCTTCCAGAGCAGAACGACTCAGTATGAAGGAACGACAAGCATCAGCGGTCTTTTTAGTTGGAAAAAGCATGGCGCTTTCGCCATGAACACCAAACTTTTGAACGCATAGTTGAGCAAGCTATACTGAAAATCAACAAAAAGCCATAAAATAGTAATCTGTGGGTTACCTTTCGTATCCCGAGACCGATAAAAAATCGAGGGTACCCGCATACCATGGCATCCAGTACCCTCTTATCGCCTGCTTCATAGCCTACATTGTCGCGCCAAGTAGGAAGAGAAACAGAGATTGCATGTGGTGTAAAAGGTGGTACCGGCAGCCCAAGAGCGACTGGTGTAACGCCGACAGCCGCTGTGGCAGTCGCTTCCATGGATGTTCGAAGGTGACTCGGTTGTTCGGGATGATCGTCCGACGTTTTTTTTTCTTGGAATTACGTTATAGAAGTGTGGCGCAACTGTAACTTGAGCAATTGTGATTTGGTATGTACGATTCTGAGTAGAGAAATTGATCTTAAAAGTAATAATTAGGGGACTTATATACACATGAATTATGCAGGCGAGAAGGAGCCAGGAACGCATACACCTAGCTTGCATTGAAAGGACGAGGAATTCAAAATGAAAACAGGACTGAATTTCGACTCGGATGCAAATTCATTCTGGATGATATGTCGATCTTCACTGCAGGGCATCACATAGAAATAGAGTTGAATTATTGAAGTTGGATGGCTACAGAGCAACTCATAAAGTTCGGATCAGCCGTTGGATTTCCCGCAAAGTCACTGAATTTCTCTACTCTGCTACTTCGGTCTCATAGAATAGCAAGAGAACTAGAGCAAACGGGCTTAATCCAATTGTACCTTGGATTGATGTATGATTCCCTTGCGAAATTGTTTTCAAATTCGCTCGCGCAGATTGTGAATACATGATACAATGTTGCTTGCAAACGGAGAAATGCAGATAAAAACATATGCTGTTATGGAATAAGTGAAACAAGGGATTGAAATTGTCCTGAGCGACTGTCCGTGACTCCGTACAAGGACTTTATCACCTCACGTATCGGACTCTGATATCACCCTTTCCTTCCCTTTCCGTGATGGGGACATGTCAGCTAAGGAGAGATTTGGTGAGCTAGCCATAGCAGCTGAACCGAATGACGATAGCCGCCGTTGTGAACCATGTGTTGGAGGGCTTAGCATTGATGAACTCGGAAACCCGTTCAATGTAGGACTTCCCGGGAGAGAGTTATTCGTCCGCGTCGGGCTTGTAGCTGCAGAATGTGACTCTCCAGCTGCCGCCTCTGTCAACAGGAATTCCACCCAGAGGCGAGAGAAAGACTGCGAATATGATGAGTAAATCAAGGAAGGCTGTTCTGGAGACCTGAAAGCATACCTCCGTTTCATCCGTCTTTTGCAGGTCTGCCCCCTTGCCTGGACCATCCGAGGTTGAAGTCCGACGCCAGAACGACGATGAAGGCGATGTGACGGTAGGTTGGTGAGAGCGCTGTAACCCAGCCTTTTCACGTTCAATGTCCGACCACGATAAGATGGAGGAGAGTAATGTCAGCATTTCAAAACGTTTGGGGTCAGCCCGAGGGGTAGTGAGGAAAGAAAGGAGAACATTGGTGACTAGTCGTCTGTCCACGTTGGTGTCCGAAGAATTCTTGCGCAGTCGACGGAGTGCCTCCATTAAATGCTCATTGATAATGACAGCTAAATCATGTCGCTTCGGTATTTGATTCGGAGTGTCCTGATATGGGTGACGCACCTTCATGCCGTAACTTATTGACAAGGACTGTCTTTTCCTTCACCTCCCTTTCCAATTCTTGCGTCCGTGAATTGTTTGTTTGTGATTCTTCCAAACTCGTCTACAGAAGTACTGAGATTACATTCAACGATTCAGTGTGTGTTTGACTTGCCTCTGCTGTCAATGCCCTATGTTTGTACTCCGCCAGAGATTGAGTTACTTGGAGCAATTGAGATTCATAATCTTTCACTGCCTGTCGTAGTTCGTGTTCCTTTGCTACAGCATTATCTTCAGACATGCTTCATGAAATTGGAAATGAGGAGACGTACCTGCTTGGAAATCTTGCAACACGGATTGAAGATTATCTCCCCTTTCTCTTTCCAGCGCAAGTTCGGCGGTTTCCCTCGCGCGCCTTTCCCTTTCCAGCTCCAAATTCCTGTCCATCGACTCAACCGATGATCTCGCATCTTCTGAGTATACCCTTTCCTGTAATGCAACTCTCTCCCATTCGTCGCGTTCTAGTCGACATCGTTCTAGCTCGGTTTGAGTTTCTCGTAGCTCCCGTTCTCGTAATAAACTTTCCTGAGCAGTTTCTTGGAAAGCACGATTACGCATATTATCAAGCTCAACCACGGTGCGCGCTGACTCTTCAGACGCGGCAATAAGTTCCTCCTTCAAAGTCTCCACGGTGGAATTTAAATCATCGTTTTGCGCAGTCAGGTGTTGCACAAGTTGTTCTCTGCGGTCAAGCTCTTCCTGGACAAATGTTAAGATAAGTAGCAGTAAAGTTCGAGAAGTCCAGATTCATACCGCGTCTTGCTTTAGCTTATTGCCCAGCGTTGTACGCATTTGCGTTAATTTAGCAAGCAGATTGCGGTACTGCGTTCCCAAAGCCTCCTTTTCCTCCCTAGTCCTTTGTAGTTCTCTCTGCAGCCTCTCTATTGGGTCCAGCGGTTCATCCGGTTTAGTTTGCTCATTGCCGTTGACATGTATCGGGGACGCGGGGTTGCTCCGCTCGCTATCCGAAGATGATCTCGTTTCAACCAGAGAAAGACCGTTCATTGCGCGAGAAGGAGAGGTCGAACGAGATAGAGATGAAGTTGGACTTGCACCACTATTTAACATTTCCCGTTGCCCAATTTTGTTGAACTGGTGGAGAGAGCTCTCGAATCTCGACGTGGAAATGTCTATGATTGCACATATGCTAATCATGTGACGACTGTATTCAATTCGGACCGACACTCGGACTCATTAGACCAAACCACCATGGACACTGGAGTGATATCCTTTCTCCAATTGCCTGTAGAACTTATATGCGACGTTCTACAGCTTCTCTCCGTCCAAGATTTGCTTCAGTGCAACTTGGTGAGTTCTGAGGGTAATTTTCCATCGCACTCGTGCTTAATCTCATGTTCTCAGGTCTGTAATCGTCTCCACAGAATGATAAACGATTCGTCGGCTCTTCAATTCACTATTGAGCTCTCAAGGTGTCGCATGAATGCTGCTCCAACCTCCGAGCTTTCCTTCGCTTCTCGCCTCCGTTTACTTCGGGATCGTGAATATGCATGGAGAACACTCAATCCCAAGTCTCGGCACCAACTGAAATTAGCACATTCTGGTACGATATACGAGTTCGCAGGAGGCGTATATGGCGTCGGAAAAGAGATCGAGCGCCGCACAGCTTTCATCACATTCTATGATCTTCCTAGTGTCGCGTCCGGTGTACAGCGCAGTATCAAACATACTTTCTCCGAAACTAATGTTGTCGACTTTACGATGGACCCTGCACAGGACTTACTTGTACTGGTTTCGATGAATCACGAGTCAGTCTTCCCCCGATTTTTCTCTATACGATGACTCAAATTGCCTGGTAGTTCTCCGTATGTATACGACTTGCATCTTCGGAAGCTTTCAACGAACGAGCCGCATCCGCTTGCGCCAGCTCCGATATTACCGTGTTATCAAAAGCAACAAGGTTTGAATTTGGCAGACGGTGCCGTTCAGATCCAAATCTCAGGAGATGTAATTGGTTTCCTTGTCAAGGAGACATTGTTGTCTCTACGAGCTCATTTTGAAGGTGTGTCAATAATTGTAAGAAAAAGAATCTGCAGTTTGATGCCCATTACAGTTTTCAAATGGCGCACTGTGTTTCCCAACTCGGTACGAGACTGTTTGAGTATATTTATTGTACTCACCTTCCAAGTAGTGTATGGTTAAGAGCTTGGTTGGCATCGACGATTTCACTTTCCTGTCCGAAGATCATTTTCTTCTTGTGCAACCCAATGGGTTGTTCGATGTCTACAGTTTCTCAGGCTCTATCTCGGATCTATCCAATCCGATTCTCCGTGCCAGCTACGAGTTACCGGCGTTGTCTCCTGCGTACAGTTTCTGGTACATAAGCCTCAGCAGCAATCCCTCGCCGGATTTTCCAGGGCCTGCAGGAGAGAACAAGGCATTCTACTGCTCCCCAGCTGACCGACTTCACGCGTGTTGCATATACGTGTATCAACCTGCTCTACCCGATAGAGATACCGTTTATCCTTTCGTGTTCTTTTTTCATCCTAAAACCTTACTGAAGTCACAACATGAGTGGAAACACCCTTCTCTCAATACAGACTCGAATATCTTTCCTCTCTGGCAGAGCTCAAACACAGTGGAAGTGCATGATGATAATGTGCCCTCGCCCCCCACTTCGAATTACAATAGTCCGGTTTTCTCCGACACATCCATGCCCTCCTCCCCTCACTCAAACCCTCCTTCATCTGCTTCCTCTGTTTCGCTTGATGGCTCTTCGAACGACCTCCTTAACTTTCCTGCACCCCAAGCGACTCACGCAGGGTCATCTATGCTCTTTGACGCCTCCCCCTCGACCTTCAACCGTGCGACCCCAGCGAAAGTTCAATCTCACATACGCGTCCCTTGGGAAGCATGGGGTCCTCAGAATACGCGATGGTTCAGAGAGCATCTCAGCAAAGATTGGCAGCGTTCCATCTATGGTCTTCGCACCGTAGACTGTGTGGTAGATCGGGCCGCCTTAGAGAGCTCGATTTACCGTAGCGGTAGCGTCGGTGAGGATTCTGAGATTGGCCAGAACGACAGCGATTCCTTCATCGAAGACGACGGTGGGGACGAATCGGACGAGGATGGTTTTATATTCATCAACGAAGTGGCGTTTTCAGTTGGAGATATTGAAAGCCAGTTGGGCTGCACGGGCACGCTACCAAAATTCATTCGGGTGAGGGATTTCAATCCGTATTCGATTTCCAAAGCTGTAGAAGAACTAGCAATCAACGAAAGTTTGCGAATCCAAGACCGACCCTCGCCCCAATTCCGTTTGCCTTCGTATATTGATCGGGACATCAATGCTTTTTCACCAGATATGATACGAGATCGAGGCGGATACAGACGCGTTGTTACCGGACCCTCAAAGGTCAATGCTCGAGGGGTGTTTTCGGAGAATATCTCCTCGTGTCTTCCTTACGTGGAAGTTATCAGCAAGGACACTTTCAACGTGAATGAAGTTATGATGGATGATTCAAGATTACTTCTCATTAAAGTTCGTGCCAATCCGTGACCAAAAGCTATAGTCATTGATCATGTTTTTTAAATGTAGAGAGGCAGAGGACGAAGGTTGAAAACCATCACTATCCTGGATATGTAAAGGCTTTGGATCTGCTTTACGCAGAGTATGTCTGAAGCATATCCGTAGCACTTGTTTATTAATTTTCTGACATTGTAGACACAATTTAAATTTGGTGTTGTATTGGTACACAAATACAAGGTATGGTGTGCGTCACACCCCGAACAGAAAATGTTGATGAAGGCTCAATCAATATCCAGAGTGTACCTCGAATAATTTCATCAGGAAGATAGTAAGTAGGATTGACGAACTAATTACGCTCACGTAGTCGGGACATCGCTTTGCTTCAGGCCATCAATGGGAATGGGTATTCCTCCAAAACCATCAATCGTAGCAGCACTGAAGAGTTAATATCCAAGTCTTATAGATGAATTCATGAAGCAATGACCATGTTACTCACCGAACACTAACATTCACATCCAGGAGATCAAGTTCTCCAAGTGGGATGATGTTCAGAGAGTTAATTGCGCCTTGCACCAAGAGTACATTGTCAATGGTTCCAGAATTTGCTGTGTCAAGAGGGCGAACAACTACAGGAGGGTCAAATGTGTGGTCGAAGCTGGCATAGACTGTATTATTGACTCCAGCAAGGCTTGACACCTTATCGAGAGTTAACTCGATAATCAAAGGATTCTTTGCTACATATGCCGGGTCAACGGTAGATGAAAGCTCAGAAGGAAAAAAGTATACCAGTGAAGTTGATACTGATTCGTTAGTAACACTTTCAGTGGAGGCTAAGCTCAAAAAGTTGAACGAAACTTGCTCGATGAGGTTGTCGGTGAGAGATTCAAGCTATAATGAATGAGTAACCGGACAATCGCGAGCCCACGAACGTGCACGCACAGTGATTATAGCAGAGATATTTTGCACCAATCCGATCCCTAGTGCATTTATTATATCGCCAATACTCAGTCCTCCGAGATCAGCAGAGGGATCCGCCGCTGGTGAAGGTACTCCAACAACATTGACGAGCTGTGAGCACAGGAGCGCAAAAACGAGGGCCAAGACGTTTGCGAACATGGTGCGGCACATCGAATTCTACCGAGGCGTTACCATTTTAAAGGGATCACAACCTCGCATGATTTGCATGCGTACAAAGTCAGATGTCGAAATTGACCTTGTATACTTGCATTCAGAGGATAATCAGCTTCTTTTTATGATTCGAAAGTTACATTACATTAGGTCACATTCTTCAAGTTGGCGTCGACACAAGAAAGGAAGTAAGGTGCCTAGACATATGCAACGCAACATTGATTTCTTTGCTGGAAGTTTCGAATGAAGGCGCTTTGAGAATCGAAGTATACCTCGTCAGGAAGATCTCTGCGCACATGATACACAACTAGATGAGAACCCTAACTCGTGATGGCAGGTTCCGTCCTTGTTCAAGGTATCCAACTCTCATGTAAGCCTTTCTCGTGTGACGATATCGAGCAACATACCGACATGCCATCACGACGGCATGCATTATACAAAACAGAGCGACAATTCGTTACACGCTTGGAAAGGTAGATCTTGTGCTTTTGGTAGTATACACGAAGACAACAAGAACGAGGCGCTACGATCCAATTATAAACTCGAAGGCCACCCGCGGAAGGTTTCAAAATGAGAGAGTTTCCACAGTGTACCTATTCAAAATTTTAGAGAACGGTGTAATTTAATCCATAAAAGAGCTTATGTACTTGGTGGGCACATCACTTTGCATCAGCCCGTTGAGCGCGAGGGGTATACCCCCGACACCACCAATCGACGCAACACTATACGAAAACGTCGGTTATATCATGATACGGGCAGAAGCAATAAAATTTGAAGTTACCGAATAGTGATATTCATATCCAAGATATCGAGTTCCTCGAGGGGAATAATGCTAAGAGTACCGAGAATGCCTTGAACCATGTCCACATTGTCGATAGGTCCCGAATCTGCTGTCCCAAGAGTGGGAATCACGACAGGGGGGTCAAAGGTTTGGCTGAAACTGGCGAAAACTGTATCATTAACTCCAGCGGAACATGACACCGTATCGAGTGTCATTTCAAGAATCAAGGTATTTTGCGCTATTCTCAGAAAAGATTCGTGAATTCAAGTGCAGGAGAAAAGACCGAAGTGATAGAAATACCCGTGAAGTCTATGCTATTATCTCGTTGCTGTCAGTAAAGAACAATGAGATTGGAGTGTTTCAGGGAGGATACTCGCGTCATGAGGTTGGTGAGAACAGATTCAAGCTATAACGAACGTGAAGCATATCGTGAACTTTCTTTCATGTGGAAACAAGTCGCCCTAGAGCACTCACAGTTATCAAAACGGAAATGTTCTGCACCAGTCCAAGATCCAATGCATCGATTATATCGTCCTCGGACAAGCCGTCGAGTGCACCGATTACTTCTATAGTTGGGGCAGGTACTCCAGCAACCTTGAGTAGTAAACCCAGGCACAATAAAACAAGGACACGGACGCTTGCGAACATGGTTGACGGGACAAAACCCAAGTTGTTCAACGCCATTTTATACAAACATAACGATCAATTCAGACTGAGTTCGGTCTTCGAGAACGCTTCACGATTCGATAACCTCGAGTCCAGAGTCAGGTAAGGATCAAATGATGATGTTGAGCTGCCAATGTTTGCTCAATCTAATAGGTTCCAGCTTCTTTACTTTTTTTTGTACCAGGGAATGCTCGCCACGGACTCGCCAGGAGGAAGAAATATGACACGGTCAATTCCATAGACAGGCACGCCGGTTCTGGGGCATATGCAACATGTCATTCATTGCTGGCCAGAGCACGGCGTCTTCAGCCTCAGTTTTCCGGGTCTTTTAACCAATGTCATCGAGATGAAATAATGCTGCAATCGAATGAATTCAGAATCACAGTCATCAGCATTCCAAGGTTAGGACACGACACAACTCACCGAGCATGACATCTGTGTCAACATTCTTGCGCCACCGCAATGGCTCAAGGACCAGGTTACCCATCCAAGACAGAGTAGCAGAAATCCATTAGTGTGGCAATAATTTGGTACACATACAATGCCCACGATAAATAAAGTAACAGGGCTCCAGAAGTAGATGTATAGATACTGACAGGTAATTGATTCTAAACAGTAGATGACACGGCTTTTGGAAGACAAACGGTACTCCCTGGCCGTAAAGTGCTACAATCGACTTCGGGATTCAATGACTCGAGCTCTTCCAATGTGCAGTTGTGGGCACGAGCAATTTCCCAGCAATAGTCTCCGGGCTGAACCATGTACGGGCTAGTCGCATTTGCAGAGCATGGACTCAGTGGCGGAGACCATTCGTAGGAGGTAAATTTCCAGACGAGAAGTAGGACTACGCCGATGAGGAGAAAGAAAGGAGCGAGGGTTCGGTAAGCGTTGGTGTTCACACGGTGACGGAAAGCTAGAGGTGCGGTATTCTGAGAGTGAGATTAGTTGATGTACGAATGCGCCATCTGTATGCTCACGTCCGTTGCAAGTTGCTGGTAACCGTCAGAGCGCATCGGAGCTTCTTGAGGCTCATTAGGTGCAGAGACTATACTACAGTGAGCATCTAGTCTGACACAGGGTATGAAAGTATACCTCTAGTCATCTCTCCATATTCAGCGCCCTCAGGACCCTGCCAGGCTGAGCGATCTCCGCCCCGAAAGAGATATCTGCCAGTGTCTGAATCGTAGCCAATACGTTCCATCCCTTCAGGCAAGCGGTAACTGTCCTTCAGAAGGCATTCAAGAAATAATCTTGAGGAGTTCGAGATTACATACTTCGTCATATTGGCTCCACCGGGACATTGTTGGGCTAATGTGGAGAGACAGAGAAAGAGGTATAGAAGAAAGACTGCAGTGCGATAACTAAATTGCGGCGAGAGTGACGAACGATGAAACGGGCCGAGGTAACCATGAACTACCCACCTATGAGTCAGAGTGGCGCTCAGTGCTCATCAGTCTTTGCACAGCGGCCGGCCGCACTGGATACAACTAATAACCATCGCATCCGCATCTATACTTACTCAGAATTTATGTTGTTCGTCTATTGAGCCTTACCGCTAATGCAAATCGTATACGAGTTATCCCAACTCTTTAGATCATGCATCGGGGCGAGATATAGGCTGCAAAAGAAAGCAAGCAAGTAAGCTATCAACCTCCTTCCTGTTTTATGTCTTCCCAGCAATCAGAACGACAATTGTTGAATCGAATCAACAGTCCCAACTTCGGAGGTCCTCGCCATTATTCGGTTTCCAGCACGTTGAAAAACTTGCGAGCGCAGTACGCATCATTTTATTACCCATTCATCCTTGCGTCCGTTCCCAACATCGTCTTCTCATTTGTTTTCTGCGTAATCATCTGTTATTACGAAGTTCTGGCCCGTTTTCATACAAGTCTCAGAATCGCTACAGACTCGACATGGGCGGTTTGCGGAAACAGGTCGAAACCTCGCAAACTCTCGAGAACATACTTTTCTCCCTTTCCCTCTAACACATCTTGAGTAGCGCCAAGTATCTTCCCCACATCTCTGGCCTGTGTGTGTACATTACAGCTAACGTACGCTACCACCTTTGGCCGGAACTCGAGAAGCTGTTTGATGAAAGGATCATCGCAACCTTTCCTGGGTGGGTCAATGACCATCACCGTCTTTTCAGGAGGAAAATCAGATACACTTTTGAATATCTCTGCGGCGTCGCCCTTGCGGAATGACATCTTGTCTGGTGTGATGTTGTTCAACTTCGCGTTGTGTTTTGCGTACAAGATAGAGTCGGCGGATATTTCGATACCTGCCACCGTAGAGAAATCGGGAGAGAGGGTGATCGCAAATAATCCCGAACCACAGTAAGTGTCGATGAGATGGGTAGGACGAGCAAGATCGCTGGGATCAGGATAGAGTGAAGCAATGGCTTCACGGACATAAGATGTCAAAGCAGGAAGGATGGCGTTGTTGTTCTGGAAGAAAGAACTAGCGACGTATTCGAATAAAAAGCCTCCTACACGCTCGCGAATGGAAGCGTGATTATTAGTTATGCATACTTGCTTGTCCTTGCTGGTATCTTGAGGATCTGGATCAACCGATGTATCAAGGGATTCCCGAAGTAAAAGAGTCGCTCCTTTTTTGTAAGTATGTATGGTTCTACAGCATGTTCAGCGCAAGGTCATGTAAGTAAGGACAATGAATCACTGACTTGACTACATTCTGATATATTTCAGGGAGCGCATGATTGAGCACAGGGGTCGCAATAGGACATTCCTACGCAAACCTTATTGAGTAATTCGAGAAATGTAGACTTATCGTCTCACCTCGATATCCATGACCTTATTTTGGCTTTGAATGTTGAATCCAATCTGCAACCAGTCTGGCTTTTCACCTGCTTCAACTTGGGCCTGAAGCGCGGTTCGATCTATTTTAGGTGGCGGAGCTTGGAAATGTGGTGTTATCTTCGTCCGATAGCCATATTGCAATGGGGACCCGATAGTGGGCTGTATTTCAGGTATACTGGAAGCAGGCAGATCTTAGAGCACACTGAGAGGTCTAAGCGTGCTTTAGAGGTATCGAATATACCTGAATAGTTTTTGTATGCTTTCACCACCACATCCCGTTTAAATGCAAGTTGCGAATCGTAGGAAAGCATCTAAATAATGATATCGGCCATCCTTCGAAAGCTCTATAACAGGTTACTCTCACCTGGTACTGGCAACCTCCGCACTTGGAAAAATACTTGCATTTTACCCTCTCGTCGTCCCTCAGCTCCGTATTGGGTCGTATGATCTGTATGAAGTCCGCTAACGAGTGCATCCTGTCGTTCTTGAACACCCTGCATTTTACGCGTTCACCAGGAAGGCAGAATGGTACGACAACTACCCAGGGTATCGAATCCTCTTCGCATGACTGGGCCAAGCCCTCACCTGCAGATCTAAAAGATTTTCGTCTGTCTTGAGCTACATTTTGCGCAAAAGGACGCACCATTGGAAGAAATAGTTTTAACTTCCAGCTCGACTTCAGATTTGAATGGAAATGGCGAATCAAATTCGATACCATCTTCGACGGCCTTGTTCACAACGTCCTGTCCTAGAAGACTGACGATATCTTTCCATCGAACGTCCTCTGGAGAGCAAGCTTCCGGGACGTGCCCACGTTGCTTTTTTAATCGTTTGGCGGCGACCTTGGCTAAGGATTTAGCCCTTTTAGCCTGCTTCTCTTCTTTAGGAATTGAAGGTGGGCGAGGACGTTTTCCTGGGCCCTTTTCCGAGAGCTTCATTTCGGCTTCGGTGGTTTCGGACGAGGACATGGGTAACCACCGGAAGGCACCTCGAATTGGATAAATGCGTTTGTGGTATGTTCTGCAAGGAATACGCGAGATGGAATATCGTATCTGAGCGAACATCTATGGTTGACGCTGGTCGAAAAAGCGTTGAGCGCTCATTCTAATTCAACCAATTAGAAACACTCATTTACAAGTTTACACAAATGTTATATAAAGTAATGATCTTGTGATAGTATCTCGAGTGCGTCCGAAGTATTTCGCTTCTAACAACGACTTTAGTCTCCCGAGCCATATAAGGCAGAGCCAGGAGGAGAGCTAGCTCAGAAAGCAAGCTAAACCTCAATTGAGCTTCATAATCGGCTAGCGAGCTGTCTCCGCGTAGTTCATTATCGTCTACGTATTGTGACAAGTGAAAAAGGGCACTCATGAGTAACGCAGGCTGCTAGGGCTCATGCAAAATATCCAGGTTCACCTCCTGTTGTAGTCGCGATGGACCTCTGTGTCTCTGTCTTCTCATGCACTGAATCCCGGAAACAGAGAGGAACATCACGATGGCAGCACCAGTCAAGGTCACAAGCACAAAAGTTATGGTTGCCACTAGTTTGTCCATGTCCAAGACTGTATGGATTGTTGTACTTTCGACTAGGGCGAAAGGAGGATAAAGGATCAAAAGGATGTATATAGGCAAGAGTGATAGACCCATAACGACGAGCATGAAGCCATTCCCAGCCAAAGTTCCAGAGACAGACGATGTGGAGGTGACAGATGATTGTGCAATGTTTAGATTAGGAGAGCGTAGCAAGGAGCTTTGGCAGCCATGATATACAACATAAGCACCTGGGATGATGGCGAACACTACCAAGGCTAGAGGTAGAATTCTCACAAAGATGTCGGCGCCGCCTTCGAGAGGTTTCGTCTGCCACGGACGAGAAGCAGTGGCGGTCAAAAACGCGCCGCTTAGGCAGAGCGGAATATATAACACCCCGAAGAAGAAATCCTTAACGTCGACTCGATATCCCGTATCATCCTTAGCCATTACCCGATGGGTACAGAAGCCGTAAATACCACACATGACAAGGATCAATTGAATAACTGCGACGACCTGTAGAACGAGTGTCACCAGCACTGTTTCAATGAAGCCGGCGACGAGAAGCTCTGGAGGGATGAAGAATCGATCTTTCATCCACAGCAAATAGATGAGGACGATCTGAATCGCGAGCAAGAATGTGATGACAGCAGTGTCAGCGACGAGCTGAGTCCGGCAGCTGCGTCTGAGCATATGGTTCGTGTCGACCGTGAGGACGTGGTGGTCGTGAACATAGATGATTTTATGCTTGAGTATAAGTGGCGAACTTTATAAGAACACGGATTAGGCTTGGCAGTTTCTCACTGTCCGCAATACATGTGGCCAACAAAATCCTAGGGCCAACAGAGCAGATGACAAAAGTGTCAAGGTGGTGCAGGCTGGTATGCAAGTCATCCTGGGTCCGGACTGTACATATTGAGATTCTCTGGCGACGAATTTGTTGATAAAATAATAAAAGGAGACAAAAAAGAATTGGTGCAATTTCAGAATATCCAATCGCAAATCGACTTCTTCGACTTGCTACAATATCAGATTCAGATGGCTGTCTTATGATGGTGGCGGAAAGGAAGTGAACGGTTGTCCTGGATGCGGGAATTCCAAAATAATTTCATCAGGTACAACCAATCATCAACAAGTAACTGAGAAACGGCAGTTACATTCTAATCTCCAACTGATATATAGTTCAACCTTGGTCAATCATAATCGCCACCTTGCGAAGGCATGAATTCATAAGTTCGGTAGAAATGTGTAGGATTCTTACCGCCTCCTCCATCGTCTCCTCCACCGCCGTCTCCGAGATCGTCGAAATTTTCTCCTTCCCCATTGTCGAAGTAGTTGTCAGCGTAATCATTATCGTATTCTTCTTCGGTATCATAATCGGGGTCGCCTTGAGAGCCACCTGCATCTGATCCCTCTTGCGCTGACTCGTTCTATGAAAAATGTCAGCTAAAAATGTCTGTTAGAGGTATTAAACGTACTGCTTCATTGCCATCGAGCATTTCGTCAAGATTAAGTTTTCTCTTCTGGTCGACTTGTTTCCGTGCTATGATTATCGAATGAGAATTGGATCATTTCACGAGCACACAACACGATCATACCTTTGGCTTTTTTCCTCGGATTGAAATATGCCTCGAAGATTTCGGTTGGAAAGAAAGGAGCGTGCAGGTCACTGCGTTTCAACGTCGGCTGGGATGCAGCTGAAGATCGATATTTATCGGAATAGCGAGGCAGTTCTTGAGCGCGATTAAGTTTACATGCAGTAGAATGTATCGCATGGAATTCAAATACCAGTAGACTTGGTCGATTCTACAACATAGTATTCAGATTTTCGCAATCTGCACGCAAATCCGATCTGTAGCTGGGCTATGCGTTTTTCTTTTTCGGTAGGTTCGGTCATAATTGGGGGTCTCATTGGCTGTTATTTCCAGTTATACTCAGTTATATTCGAGTAAATCAGATAGAGTACACACAGGATATAGCGCGGTTGCTTCCCTAGACATAGCCTGGATATCTGCAAAGGAGAGCCCCATTGGAGGCAGCGCGCCTGCTCCAAATCCTCTTCCCCTGCCTCTGCCGCCACCACCTCTTCCTCCACGTCCAGACATATGTAGTGTAAAGCCAAATTAAAGTTTAGTCCAAACAACTCAAAGCAACGATTAGCTAATAAAGCTTCTTTTTTGTTTGTCAACAGCTTGACTCCCACCCACCACCTCAACAGGTTGTCGTCGCCCTTTGGACTATCTTCTCTTCACAAGCACCGTTCATCCTCGTCCTAGCCTGCAAATGGATAACATGAACAAGTCTCTCGACGAAGTAGGTTGAATTTGAATTCGGTACACAACACCACAGATATTCAACAACTCCATATAAAACCCATCCAGATTATGAAATCTCGTCCAAGGAATCGTCACTCCAGCGGCCGTAATGCTCGTGCTAAGGTGCTTGGAAACACAACTGCCACTGTTACTCCTGCCGCTCGTCAGCGTATCAAAGCTACGAAGGTGGCACCTGCTCAGCCTGCAGCTGCAACTGCCCAGCAACCCGCAGACAAAATTATCGTCTCGAACCTGCCTCAAGATGTAAATGAACAACAAGTCAAAGTACGAATTTCTTGATTCCGCTCATGCTAGCGATAATGCTTATCGGTGTTCCCTTTTTGTAGGAGTTATTCCACACCACTGTTGGTCCTCTTCGCGACGTTACTCTTCACTACGACAGTGCTGGTCGTTCTAAGGGCGTTGCCGCTGTGCACTTCCAACGCAAAGGAGACGGCACCAAGGCTTTCCAGCAATATAACAACCGACTCATCGATGGCAGTTAGTATCGCCTCCTATCCCTTCATATCGTCTTCTTTTGGTGGTGTGACATTCGAGCGATTGAATGTTGCCGGTTTCTACCTTTATCTTGCTTTGCGCCCTCGAAGGTTCATGGCTCCCTGTATTTGTCTGGCCAACAAAGAAGTTTTGAAAGGTCGAAGTGGACGCTCAAGGATGTCATTCCTCTACAGCGAGAATGTTTACCTTTGTGCAGTCTGCCACCAGTGTTTGGCTGACAACTTACTGGTAGTGTGATTGTTTGGACACTCAGCAATCACACACGGCCCCATCTTCTGGACTGACTTCCGCTGCGAACGATGTAGTCCCAAAGCATATTGGGTAGCACCAACTACTCGTTCTAAGGGAGTCCATGGGCCAATCGTTAGACAGAGACAAAGCTAGTGATAATTCGAGGGCGCGGCGGGCGAAGATATGTGTAGGATGGCCTTGGCCGTATTTGTTCGGATTTACTTGCTTCATGCTGCTGCCTCCGTTCAGCCGACTAACAAGTTCGCTTCTTCTCTTCTCTTACACGCACACTCGCCACATTGGTACTTCGCCATCCTCGCTCCCTCTTGTAGAACGACCGATGAAGATTGAGATCGTGGTTGATCCTACGCGAGCTGCTCCTGGGCCTTCATTAGCCGCTCGAGTTGCTCCTGCCACCGAAGCTATTGCTCAGCCCAATGGGACCCGTAATGCTACGAGGTCAGTCATCCAAAACTTTACACGAAGTAAGAGTGGCTTTGCTCATTTTTACTGTTGAATTGCAAGAGGTGGAGCTCGCAGAGGACGAGGACGTGGAGGTAGAACCCGCAAGAACGACCGTCCCAATAAATCAGCCGCCGACCTCGACGCCGAAATGGAGGTATGTCTATGCATGAAAATTTTTGGATCCATTGGTATTGACATAATTCTTAGGACTACACCTCCAGTACCGCTCCTGCTGTCCCCGCAGCAGCCGCGTAGGTATATCATCTGTACGATTGCAGAACTGAATTATCCCTTTTTTACAGCAGTTTTGGCTTTTTTTCCGATTGACGACGCGTACCATACTCCATTCTACTCTTACCGTAAATGTGTTTGTAAACTTCTACATGTTCTTCAATTGCAGTCATCGTTTTGATCGAATGAGTCAACCGCCCGGATAAAGCCACTCAGACGCTTTATTGTTTGCAACTTTGGTTTTAACCACCATCATGACTGAGCCTATTCGCTACGCTGACCGTCCAGAATGGAGCGATGTTACGCCTATCGAGCAGTACGAGAATACGAATCCTTTAGCTCCAATTTTCTATACCAATGAATGTGTGTATGAATCAGTCAGTACCTTGAACTGACACTGAAAAGCAATGTAGATAAAGATGCAACAAATTACTTTCGTGGAATCGTCAAGATTGGGGAAAAGAGTGGAAGGGTACTTGAGCTCACAGAGCACATCATTCGCCTCAATCCTGCCCACTACACCGCTTGGTTCGTTGTCAACAATCGTACACTTTCGATCCGTATTGATTTTCACTTCTCTACAGGCAATATCGCTATGAAACTCTGATAGCTATCGATTCTGATCTTGGAAAGGAACTCAAATTAATGGATGAGCTGGCCATAACTCACCTGAAGACTTATCAAGTATGGCATCATAGACGGTTGTTGATGCTCAAGATACGCAAACCTTTTCCGGAACTAGAGTTTATCGCCAGAACGTTCAAGGTGGACGCGAAGAATTATCATACGTGGTCGTACCGCCAATGGTTACTAGCGTATTTCAACGACGATGAACTCTGGGGCGCAGAATTGGACTTTGTCGAGGATTTGTTGTATGCTGACATCCGAAATAATTCTGCTTGGCACCATCGCTTTTTCACCGTGTTCCAATCCGGAGTCCATCAAGGAGAGGAAGATCGAGAAAGAGTCCTCAAGCGGGAAATGATGTACACACTCTGCGATTCAGATTCTGATGACCCTCATTGACCATTTTACCTGGATAGATACGTGAAACAAAGCATATCTTTAGTCCCGAACAATGCTTCAGCCTGGAATTACCTTCGAGGCATCTTGGAACATAACTCTACACCGTACTCTAAGATGATCACTTTTGTTGAACCATATACATTGTCAATGGATGAGCAAACGGCAGACCTGGTCGATTTGGATAACCCCCCGCCATCCAAGGGCGCGCACCTTCCTTGTGCTCTTGCCATTGAATTCCTTGCGGATATCTACGAGGTACAGGGTGGAGAGAGTATGTTGAAGGCAACGGAGGTAAGCCTATCAATCTCTTCACACAACGTCATCTACACGCTCTGTTAGCTATGGAAATCTCTCGGAAATGAACACGACGTTGCTCGGAAAAAGTGAGGATTCATTGCGCCTTATATACCAGATGCTCATCAATTTTTCTTTCAGATATTGGGAATACCGTATTAGAGAAGGTCTACGCGCTCTGCAAGCATAGTTGTGGTGGGTAAAAGGTATCTATCAATATCGAACAGTACAATTCGAGGCTTGCAGCAGAAATTCGCAGTGTATCGCAAATGTATCGTTAATGTATATTGTATATTGAGTGCTGGAAGGAGAGACATGCCCAAGTGCCGACTACTTGAACAAGATTTGTTTTGTGGACCTTCAGGCAATAGGAAAAAGACGAGGTAATTGAATGTTCTGACCAAACCGAATACGGTGCATGGAATCTTGATCGTTGTGTATCAACCAATGCATCATCCAATCCCCCTCCGCGGATTGTCGCACACGGACAATCCAGCATATGACCCATACGCCACAAGCTCAAGCAACGCTGGGATGTGTTAGTGCACACCATCACTTGAAAGCCGGTCAGAAAGAGACGATACGCTATCAAGATAGGACTCACTTTGATGAATTTTGACATAAATTTCCTGGAATACAGTCAATCACCTTTAACGAGCATTGGCCCTCATTCTTGTACTCACTTGTGAAATTCTGTCCGAAGTAGATCATTGACAAATTGTCCTTGAGGTTTATCCCTTGTATTCATAGCTTGGTTTTTGAATATCAAGTCTATGAGAGAAAGCAACAGATTAGGCTAGACGGACGAGAATGGCCAAGTTGAGAAACGAACCGTCGTCCCAGCGCCTCTTAACGGCAAATGTTCCAGGTGCTGTGGTATTGATACCTGTTGGTTGTCCAAGCGCAGCAGCAAGATTTAATAGAGGATTCGCAGTTGCAATATCCATTTCCTTTGTCGCGGCTTCCGAAGCAGACTGCTCTCGTTCCAATCTGGCCTTTTCTTCTGCTCGTTCTCGTTTGATCTTCTCCAGTTCACGCAAAAGCGCTGCTGTGTCATCTTCCTCATCTGAATCTTCGTCACTATGTTGTCCATCAGCCACTGAATATATAAAAGAACCTTAGCGTGGAGACGCACCTATCCTCGTCCTCGTTGTCCTGCTCGTTGTTGAGTTCTGGTTCCTTGCCATTCTCCCCCTCCTCATAGTCATCATCTTTGTCCATCTCAATTGCGTCCTGTAGCATCTTCCGCCGCTTATTTGCTTCCTCGTCCATCACTGCAGGTGTGCTCTCTACTTCTAGAGGCTTGCCCTCCGCCTTTCGTTTTTTATTTCTTGCTTCTCGTTCTGCAGCAAGCAGATCTGCACGTAGGTCCCGCTTCTGCACTTCTGAGGTAGACGTTTGGCCAATTTGTCTGCAATGGTCATGGAATTCATATTAGAGTTGGTTTCTTTTATCTTGAAATATTACCTAAATTTCAGCCTAGTGTGAGACGGCATGTCCCTCACAGACATTTGTCGCGAGCCTCCTTTGACATCTCGAGCTTGGGCTGGGTCCCATGTCGGCCTGTGAGCTGTAGACATTGGTGCAGGTGGAAATGGAAATGTTCGAAGACTGCTGGTGGTGGTTGCCGGAAAAGGGAAGCAATTTGCACTGCCACCCTGCGAGTTTATTGGGCGCCAAAAGGTCAAAGCTACATTTACCAACTCGATCGAGCAAATTCTCATGTTTTTGGGGAGAATGTGTACAGATTATTCGGGAGAGAAGGTTTTGTGGGACGAAGCAAGTAGCATTCGCTTATATGATTAGGGATTTTGAATTTACATACTGATAGATTAGCTGCAAACACTGCTTCCTTCGAGGAGGATGAGATATAAGTACCAGATCCCAAAGACATTATCTTAAGACGAATTCTCCGCAGAACTATCGTCGGTTGATCTTCAACCTCTTCTCGGCATAGCCCGATTCCTCACCAACTCCCCTGGTTATTTCCACTGGAGGCTCTGGCAGCGGATTTAAAAGTGCGGCAAAGTTCGATGGCCTGATTCTTGATGGGTGTGGTGCATTCAACAGGCCAGCGATACTCGGAGGCTTCGGTATCGATCCCTTTGGAGGTATCATCGGCTCCAACGGTGCAGCGTCAAGTACACCACTTGTCGTTTTCGAGGAATTTAATCTCGATGTTCTCAATGTCTTCGTTGTATGCAGAACTTTCGAAGGATTGCATCCCGGACTGTGGACTTCTGCATACAGATCATCGGGATTCACGATGATAATCTCTGGAGTTTTTTGTGTAGGCTGTTCGATTCGAGACTTTCTATGCTCTGGGACATATTCGTGGCATCGTTTGCGGTGTCGGGTGAGTGAACCTGGGTCTGCAGTGGCATACTTGCAATCGGGGCATTCTTGGTTCTTGATCCTCGTACTGAAGAAGGTATTCAATAATCCAGAACGCTCAGCATCGGACTACCGAAAAAAAAAACCTACTGCACGCTACGAATATGAGTGTCCGTATTGCTTTTTTGCAGGCTCTTGAACCCGCAATCGGGGAAGGGGCAAGAAAATGAACTACATTACGATCCAATCACGATCATATATCGATGAGCAAAACGACTCCTGGGCAGGGAATAATGATTGGCAAACTTACCTCAGTGCTCTTTCTTCTCCTCTCAAATGTCTCTGCGTATGTCTGTGTAGATCACACGGTCGTGCCACTCTAACGCCACAAAACTCGCAAACGGCTGGATCTTTTTGAGTCCCATCGGGGCCGTAAACCTAGCAAGTTCACAGATCCAACAAACCGAGGCCAATGATTAAAAAAAATGAGACACGATACCTGTCTCTTGGCCTTGGGCATTCGAGCTTAATCAGTATGAGGATAGAGGAAAGAGCAGACTATCATCGATTAATGACAGACTAACATTTATGACCCACAGATTGTAGGCAATGTGTTTTTCTATGAAGGCGTGCCATTAATAACCGGGCATGCCGCGAGGCATCAACACTGTCTTGATAAAAATCGCGAAAGGGTACCAGCCTTGGAGGATACTAGTATCGACGGTCAGACATTGAATGTTCATAGTCGATAAGAAGTGTAAACTTTAAAGGTCATGAACATTACATATAGTTAGTACATGTACACCAGAAATATCATGAAGGAATAACAAAAACATTAGATTTTGAACATCTCTTTACGCTTTCTCGGGATAGTCATGATGATCATGTGTTTTCACTTCCTCGCTGTCTCTTTCAGCATTGGCTTCAGCATCTCTAGGAGTGCTATCTCCAATCTCAGCATCGTCCTCTCCTCCGCCATCCTCAAATGCAGCCCGATGCTTCTCAAACTGTCTCCCATGCTTCTCTGGCCCAAAGAGCGTCACGACGAGCACGAACGCTGCCACACATCCAATCAAGATTCCCTGCACTTTAGCATAATCCGGCACAGTCTTCTTTCCATCTGGATAATCGCTACTAACTGGTACAGATAAGGTAGTCTTGAGATGGTCACCTCCTGTCGATTCAATTTGGGCTGAAGCTGAGGAAACCATGTTACCGAGCTGGTAAGCCACACCAGGGAATGTGGCACGGAAAGCAGGGGGACTCATCTCCGCTAATTGAATTGGGATTACTCCCCAGGCGCCCTGGACACCGAATTGGATACAGAAGGCACCCGCAGAGAGGCCACCAAAGGTGGAAGGGATAATCCATAGAGGAATGAAGCATGCAACGAGGAGAACGAAAATGATAATAGTCAACCGACGGCCGATGTATTGAGAGACGTAGCCAGCAATACCACCACCGGCAATAGCACCACAGTTACCAATGATGGTCATGACGGTAGCATCGTGTGAGGAGAATCCTTTGCTGGTTTGGATATAAGTAGGGAAAAGATCCTGTCATAGAACATAGTCAGTACGCGCGCGGTGATAAGGAAGAAGAACGTGAAAGGATTAATGAAGTTGTAGGGCAAATGAATGAAAAATTGATGTCAACAACGCCGTCTGAACCGCTCCGATTGTCACTCGTACAATAAGTCTAAAGAACTGATGAAAGGCGGAAAGATGATTGCGGGAATGATATAATTAGGTCCATGGCCCATGAAAGATACGACAACAGAGGGGAAAGAAAAGCAAGTAAGAATGGTCATTTACCTGAGAACCGTGCGAGAGGAAATTGAAGCCTATGCCAAACATGAGCATGTCATTGTCAATGTCGACGTTAAGCAGCTCTAGACCCACCCGTCATCAATAGAACTGCGTAGATACACAGCATCCAATGTGCTTTCAACATTTTCTTGGTTTCCCGCAAAAAGATCTTGGTTTTCGTTGTTCCTCCGTTTGCGAGGCCGGTTTTCTCCTCCCGTAAGCGCGCGTCTTCCCTAGCTTGCAGGAAGACTGCGCTCTCTGGAAGGAGTAGCCTCACGAATGCCGCGAACGCACTAATTCCTGCTGCACACCAGAATAGCGCGCGCCAACCTTCCGACTGTTCCGGCACAAGGTAAAGGTTGATCACAGCGGCAAGAAGGTATCCCACAGCGTACCCCTGCTGTAAAACTCCACTTGCTAGACCACGAGTTTCTACAGGCAAATTTTCTAGAGCGGTAGAGGCAGCTAAGCCCCAGATACCGCCCATACCAATGCCAAACAAGCTCCTCAAAGCCAAGAACTGAGAGTAAGTCTGCACGAAACCTGCACCGAGTTCCAAGATGCAGACAATGAGCAGATTAATGACAAGAGGATATTTGCGTCCGTATCGATCGGATATGATACCGAAAATGATGGCGCCTGCAGACCGCAGAAGGAGTGTCAAAGTTATCGCGCGCGTAATATCGGTCGTATCCCTGTTGAACTGTTTCGACAAAGCCGTGACTGAGAGCGAGACGGAAAAGAAATCAATGGCGTCGCAGGACCACGCTAACCAGCTGTGCGTAAATTTAGCCTAGGTTAAACACTGGCGTAGACGAGCGTAGACGGTACTTACCCGGTCCAAAACTCTGCCCATTGCCTTGCATTCAACTCGAGCAATGCCGTGAGCAGCGACTTTTCGGTCGCTGTCTTTTCCCTCCTAGGTACAAGATTGTGTGTCGCGTTGGACCATAACTGCGACAAGGCGGATGTCATCGTACCCAGCGCTGATTACTGAAATCTCAAATATTGGGAAGATAGCAGTAAGAGACAGAGAGAGGTGAATTGACATTTTGTCAACCGGGCTACTTTATATGTAGAGCTTTACAGGCACGGCTTTCGGATCGATATTTTGAAATCAGACGAATCTGATCATGTGGGGGCGGGAGTTGTGGGGGTCGATCCCCATTCAGAATGTATTCCGCTCTGATGTATATGTCTTTGGGCCAGCTTGTCTTTCGTTTACATCTGCATTCCTCCTTGGTAGCTTGAAGACCAAGAGGGAAAGGACTTGTTCATTCAAATTGGCCGCTGTTTTGTCCAATGTTCGCCTAAACTGGATTCCGGACTGGGTCTTGTCGTATGGCTCCGTTCCGCTACCCTACCCGGAACTAAGTGAGCGCGCAAGGAGGAGGCGGCTTTAAAGTTTACTCGTCGAGTTCTGAAGCTTGGGTCAGGACACTGTCAGGAACCTTATCAACAAGCAATTGCACCGTAGAACCGAGCCGAATGCCGAAGCTTAGGCAAAGGTCCGGCAAATGTAACAACAATCAGCCGGCTATGCCGGACTGCTTATGTATAAAGATCTCTCGGCGTCGCGTCTCAGTTGAACTCAAACTGTCATTTCCTAACCTTCTCTTTGTTTCTCCTTTCGTTAAATCAGCCTCTCTGATGCGTTTCTACAACGTTCTTGCCTTTTTGAGTACCTTTGTGGCTGTATCTCTGCTTCCGCAGTCGGCGTCCGCCTGCGAAGGACCATGCATCACCAACATCACCAACGAGTATATCGAAAGGTACGCGACTCCGATGAACACTCTCATGAATCATACGGTGAGCGTATACATATAGTCCAGTATCTTTGGATTGCGTTTGATACTGATCACAATGCACGTAGAATCTTCGACTCGCGTCTCGTTTCAATCTACTGTCCTCAACCAACTGCGCCTCTCATCTTAAAGACGCTTACGCCAAAGTCGCCTATGCCTCCCTCGAGAACGCCATTTTTCCGTCTTATTTTCATGGCAAATGTCAACAGCGTACCGCAAACGGCACTCTAGTCAATCCGCCCGGATGCCCGAATCCCGATTGTCCCGTTGTCTGCGGCACTCCGGGATCCATGGTTCACTTTTTCCCAGTGCTGCGTAACATCACTGTCAAGGCCCATGAAGACATATTTACTCTTCTCATCAAGCAAGACTCGGAATCATTTCAAGATGTGAAGACTTGCGTGCTGAACGCTATGCCTACCAAGAAGTCCCCTAAAGAATCTGCCCATGATAAAAGATCAATATCGCGATTATTTGCTGCTCATATCTCTCGCTCTTCCGGTCGTCACACGTACTCGGGGATTTTGCCTCGCGAAAATAGCTACGATGACGCAATTTTCGAGAAGGATCTATACGACGTCCTCCAGCTCGGCATGGTACAGATGTGGTCCGATGTATGCGATGCGCGAAAGGACTTTGCGAACTGTAGCTGGGAAAAGCCGATGAAGGCGTTCATTTTGCAATTTCCTTGAACGTTTCGAAGCTGACCGCTGCTCAAAAAAGGTTCGAACAACGCTAGCCATGCAGCTCTTCACCTCAAGAAAAAAACACCGCACTAAATTGCCACTTGAAATTCAGAGTATCTGTACAACTAGCTGTATTCCCTCATCGCTATGTATCTTTAGAGTAGAATCTGTGTAATACTCTCGTTTTGTAAACTTATTGATTTACTCTCGAAAGCTTGACTTGTTGAGGAAAATCATGCGGGATTCCCGAATTCGAACTTCTATTCGAACTTCTATTCATCATCGGTCAGACTATCGATAATCAAAATAATGCCACTCCAAACGTTGCAAGCAATGCAAAGCTAAAAGAATAAAAACAATGAACTCCTCATCCGCAACTGGTTGAAAGCAAACAATAATATACTACAATGCGAGAAATGTGCATGAGATATGCAAAAGATTATATATAAAATGGGGATATGCGAACATATCTGAATCAGCGAGGTATTCCAGAATTGAGATTCGGCGGATGATTAACATTGACCAAGGAAACTGCTTTTTGGCAGCGCTTGCTTATAGTCGTTTACCCATGTCGTGAGATTGGGATTGGTATACGCCTCCATATACCTATTGCTGCGGTTAAGGAGATTCGAAAGGAAAAGGAACAAACCAAAACTCACTCGTTGATATACGCGGCAGTTGGGAAGTCCTCTGGGTCACACCCGACATTGATACTGTCTGAGCGCTGATACACACGAATGTAGTCGATCGTCATAATCGCAGGGAATTGTAGGTGTTCTATGTCAACGTAACCGAAGTTTTCAGAGATACCCAGATTGGCGAGTAGGTACTAGAGGTTTGGATCATGGTCGGTGAAGTGAAGCAGAACATCCAATTAGAACATGATCCTCACCAAAGGTTCTTGAGGAATGGGCCGAGCAGATATCTCCACTTCGCTGTCTGCACCAACTCCAGCGACATTCAACGACCATGCAGCTTTGCCATTGTTGATCCAGGTAATATACTGTCTCACTTGAAATCAGTCTACCATCTTGAATTTAAGACAAAACTTACAGCATCGTCAAAGCCGGGTTTATATTCCAGACCATAAGTGGCAAAACACGTCCCATTGAGCTGGTAACAATTCTGGGCTAGAAGAGCAAAATGTGAATTTCTTGCCTACACAGCCAACAGTTTGACTACATACCAGTTTGAGACACACATGAAGTAGCTTGTTGATAGACGCCTCCTAGGTATGAGTTGAGGGTCGTGACACTTGAATTGTAAATGACCAAGTTGTCGGTAGTGTTTTCCCAAACGTATTCGTGGTTGAACGGCTGCAGAGGGAATCAGCACATGAGTTGTGAGTTGGTCGTAGATATTTCGAACTCCTCACCGCCCATTGCCCGGATTGTGATACGAATCCCTTACTGTTGGATACCTGACATGGATGTGAGCCTCTACCCAAGCACATCGGAGCAAGTACTTACCTGAGCCTCAAACATATCGATTTCAGGCGCGGAACGTCCGACATAAGTACCATCCGAGTGAATGGGTCCAGGGTGCGATTCACCAGCGCAGGTACATCTGGAAAGACGCTGTCCGGGGAGGTAGGACAATACGTCACCGTATGAAGGATCTCCGTTTTCTGTTGCAGCCAAGGGAAGACCGTTGAGAGTTTGATTTGGAGCGGTACCGACATCGCATGCGTCGTAAGTGTAAGGCCACATTCCGTCTAGACTAGCACCATATCCGGCTCTCCCTATTGAAACGGTAAGCAACCGTTCGTTCTGGTCGACTAGTGTGGAGAATAATACCTAAATTGCCCATAGTCCAGATCTGAATAATATTGTGGATACAGATCAATCTAGTAGGAAATAATGATACACACTGCAGGCCTATGAAAAAAAATGAGACATAATGAAACCAAAACGGATATTGACTTTACCATAAACCAAGGACATTGTTTGCTCCAGGCAAGTTCACGCTAGCCAAAACCAATCCTCCTGTGAAACAGAATTTGTTCCATGTCGACATCATGCCACCCTGATAATTGAGACCGTGGTTCACTTTCTTCGAGAGCGTAATCGCAAGAGAACCATTTTTGGTCGTGATGGCCTCAGGACTGTACCACTCCAAGTTGTTCGTCTAAAAGCAAATCAGCGGCCAAGGTCGACATACAGCGAATGACTGAGACGCCAATTCGGACAGTCCCGAGTGACACCAAGGGGGACTTGGCCTGCAAGAGCACTACCTCTGCCTCGCTTTACAACTGTCAAACTTACCTGCCAATAATGAAGATCAACTGTTCCATAAATATGTATCAGCGACTTTGATCAAGGATAGTTGGCAAGCACATGCCAGCTTCCCAGTATGGATCATCTCCTGGATAGAACGTGCGACCGTCGGTGTTGAACTCGTCGCTGAAGATGAGCTGCATCTCAGAATTGTCGTAAAAAGAAGTGTAAGTGTAAGCGTCTTGAGGTGTTTCGAGATCTATCATGCCCCAGTTGCCTGGCATGCTAGGAACCTGGATACAAGTCACAATCGAATACATGAAGTGAGCAATAGACATACTTGGCCACTGGCGTTCGTTCCTCCCAAATTGAATCCACCATTTGTCGATACGGAGTGAGTAATGAAATGTGATGCGACGGGGTACCCAGCACTAGAAAGCCATGGTGTTAAAGTTAAATCATGCATTAGAACCCTGGAGCAAAAAGAGGACTCACAAAAGACCAACAAGCGCGACCAACAATATCGCAAGGCAGCCCAAATTAGCGAATCCTCTTGCAGTCAGGAATGTCCCTCCTTTATCGTTCTTTCTGTCGCGTTTGGGGTCTGGGTTATGAAGATAGTCATCTGGCTCGCTGACGGTCAAAGCCACTGCGGCACCCCAGTCTTGAGGGTCTGGAGATAGAGAGAACTGTGCACTAAAGTTAACCGAAGCTGGTGTATGTGATAAAAGCAGAAACAAACCTTTTCGGCGACTGAAGGTTTGAGAGATGGAGGTCGACGGTCTGCTGCGGCATCGTAAGGAGAATTCTGAAAATTTCGTCAGGGTGTATTCAAGAGAAGCAACGCTCGCAAAAGCATGGAGCTCACAGTAGAGCCCAGGCTTCTTATTGAAGGAGGTCCCCGCCGGCTGGGAGACGCGGAAGGAGGAATGAGATTGGTCGTTGAGCTCGCAGGAGAGCCTGGCATTTGTGAATAGGGCGGTGCTCGACTCATGGCCGCGAATAAGAGAAAACGACAAACTTAGCAAGGATTGAAAGAGGGTGTTGAAAAGAGTGTGATACAGTAGCGCAGTCTCTGCTGAGCGAGAAGAATAAAAGTGACAATCAGACGGCTCCTCCAAATGAATTGGTTGCACGCGAAACTTCCATCAGTGACAAATGTCATTTATCTCCAGTGCCTGTCCTACCGTATCTTCGAGTTCTGTACGACAGGCAGGAGCCAAAAGTCACAACCAGCTAAGCACTTCCACAAGAATCAGCTCAGTACTGACGACGAGAGACAGATTCGTAGTATATTGCGTACACCCACTATTTGGCATGCAGTCTTCAGTTGTGCTATTGTATGCGATATTCGAAATAAGGAATTCTACGATGCAGAAGATCATCTGTATTGATATTTAATTTCCATAAACGAAAGTAGCGAAGCAAATATACTTTGCTATTGAACGACAGAATCTAGTATTACCGTGACTTACTGAAAAACCATCCGAAGAAAAATGAAGCAGCAGCGAGTATAATGATATATCAATATCCTAAGGAAACCTCCAAGTCTGAATCCTGGAACGGGGAGGTTCAAAGAAAAGTATGTCCAACAAGGATTGACTCAAGCCCGTTGTAGCCATCCAACTTCCAATCCAGTCATGGTCCGCATGTTGTCAGGATAAGTCCTATTGCTTTCCTTTAATAAGACAGCAAGCCTCTGGCAAGTGTCCATCGGGTAGAAAAGATACTCTGCTTGCGGAAATCCCGGGTACTTTTCTAAAACGCTGGAGGGAAAATCTAGGTGAGCAGAAATTCAGCGCGATAAACATATCAAACCAACAGTTTAAGGTCCGTGTTGGCTTCGGATGGTCCCATGAGTTTGTACAACACTTTTGCTGTGTTCATCGAGCTACTTTTGGGGATTGCGTAACGCTTTGAAGTAGAGTACGCGAGCTGTAGATTAGGCTTAAACAGCCATATCTACAAAACATTAATTACGATATCTGTGACTGCAAAAAGAAATAATACGTACAAGGATACGAGGGCGCTCGTCCTCTTCATCAGATATAATGAAACGGTACGATGCATGAGCGTGTACAAACTCAACCATATCTTCGATAACGAACGCGGATAATGGGATTCTCAGAGGCCTACGGACAGTCAGTACATAGTCGGAGAACGTCTCGACATACATACTCTGAGGAAGGGCTGACAGGACGAACAGCATATTTTAGGATTTTGAAGGTGACCTTGGTGGAGTCCGAGGGATGCTCCTGACAGCGGCCTAGCACGGATCCACATAAACAACGGACCAGACGATAATCATCACCCTGATTGTTAGATAAAGTGTCAGTATCAAATCTTGCCGCAAAAAAAATATGATGTGTTCTCAGAAGTAGCTCCCGAGACGTAAGCCTTATAGCGCGAGAGTTGTTTTAACGAGTGATGAAACGACACAGTCGCTCTCTTTCTCGGACGTTTTGTATCAACCGATTGAGTCAAAGCCGAGGACAGAAACCTGAACATCAGGGAACGGTTTCCGACCTGGTTTCATGACCGCTGGTAGATTTTGCCAACGTCGGTCTTCTTGATCGTCCATTCAAGAATACGAAAGGCAGCAAAAAGCTCACCTTTGATGCATCAGTATGTAGATTGTCTTTAGCCATGGAAGAGTCTTCGAAAAGAATGTAGCTACCCCCAACAAGCGCTTGATCTGGGGTAGGCCAAAATCCACCACGCCCGTTCTTTATCACGTTCTCGTTCAACGTTTGGGATGAATGACACATCCACGCATCAACGAGTTCCTCCCAGTGTTCTGAAGGCAGGTCTCGGTAGCGAATATTCGATGATTGAATGAGTTGTAGGGAGCACATTGAGCATATGAAACTGGTCGGGTTTGAATTGGAAAGCTGGGTAGCGTCAAGAAGTGGGCCGGGCTCTGATGGTGATGATGAAGAAGGTAAAGCGGCAAGCTTGATTTCGAAGTGGCCACTCTGAACCTTGATTTCGTGCTTTCCTGGTACGACACGGGTCGGTAAAGCAAGAGGAAGGGAAGTCTTGGATCCGCTTTTGATGATGAGCCGGTCACCATCATCAGCTTGGTTGTCGGAGAAAGAAGGTACAACCTCGGCTTCCAGATCAACTCCTGGTTGTGCCCCAGTAACAGTGAAGAAGACCAAGATATGATGGAGAGTTTCGTGGAACTCAGCCACGTAAGTGACGTCGAATGAAACTAGAAATTTCTTGTGAGCTATCAAGGGACAAGTATAATTCAGTACTCACAACTGGGAGAGGACAGGTCTTCATTGACTTTAGATGATTGTGAATCGCGGAGGTTTGACTTGGAGGACGTGCTTCTTAACCAGGCCAAGGGTGGCGCAGACATGCTTCTATCCCTGTTCTTTGTTTTCGATTTGAGACGAGCCAGTGCACCTCCAGAAGGCGTTGAGGTGGGTAACGCACTAGTAGAGCGAGAGGAGATCATATGCAGAGGTGGAGCCTCCTTGATAAACTCAGGAAGAGTGAGTAGGGTTTTCGGGTTGTGTATTTTCAGCGAATCGGATGGGACAGCTTCTCTAATAAATTCAGGCAACGAGAGCATCGCATCGGGATCCTTTGTCTTCTTCTGCAGTGAAGCATCCTGATCGTGTAGACGTCCGGCATTGGAGTGTTCGGCAAGTTGGTCGACGAATGCTTCTCGCTGTGTGGGACAAGATAAATGCACACGAAAAAGCAAATCAAAAAGTTTGTCTTCACCTTAGCCATGTCACGTTGACGAACTTTCTCCAGCCTTGATTTCATCCCGCCATCCAGAATGACGGATTGATCTTTCAAAGTCCTCCCAGACGCTTTGTTGATAAGTTCGAGCATATTTTCTAACTCCTTCACATCTCTATCGTGCTCCTTCTGTTTTCCGGCTGAACGCGAAGAGGTCGCGGATGTTTGAGTCCCTTGTCTCTTGGCTGTTTCCATCTGTGCGAGCTTGGTCGATTTGAGCTCTACACGCTGATTGTGCAATTGGGGGGCAACGAGATATAATCTATCGATGGCCATTGTTACAGCCTCCAAGTCGAGTTTCCTTTTCTCGGACATTTGACCTCCAGGTATAACTGGCGATGATGACGCCTCGCTCTGTAGTTTCTGCTGGTTATAATCATCGATGGAAGATTCATGGTCGTAGACGGGAAGAGTGTCGTATTCATAGTCTGGAGGATCGTATGAAAGGTACTCTGTTCGCTCTTTACACATGGACACAACTATATCGAGCTCTTGGTCTATTTGAGACCAAAGAAGAGCCGCCTCCACTGCGAGTACTGGTTTGGATCCACGAGGAACGACATCTTGCTGAGACGCTGAACGTTCGAGCTGAAAGTCGCTGATTTGACGCTTGAGCGTGTCAAAAAGATTGTGAGAGTCAGTCGAATCAGCTGCGTTCCAGACAGAGGTTATCTGGCTCGGGGAAGAAGGGTTCACGAGGACGGAGAGACGATGTAAATGAGAGAGGAGAGCAATGAGAGTTTTGACGAGCTCCGCATCTGATGATAGTAGGGATGATGATATTTCGTCTACACGGATGTATAGCTCTTGAATAAGGTCAGCATCGGATTCTGAACATGAAGTTTGTATCATTTCTCCGGTGGATCCATCACGAAGGTTGGAAACGAGGGTGTGGAGAGCTGAAGAAGACGATTCCTCGATGGCTTGAGGGGACGAAGTTTGTGACGAGTTTGGCATAGAGTGGCGGCGTTCTGGCACAATCGTCTTCCATCGAACAGGAAAAGAGAGTAAGTTGTTCAAGGCCATTATACAGGCTCGTTCAACATGGACGATGGAAGGCACTAATTCATGCTGTATGTGGCTTGTTAGCATGGAGACCAAAAAATTTGATAGTCAAACTCACCAATGAACCTTTTTCTCGACCATTCTCTTGTCTTTCGTGTATTTCTGAAGGGCCTGCTTCTGGTTCCTGTAACTGTGGCTGCTGTTCTTGGATTGATATGTCCACTGAAGAACTGTTCAACACCAGAATCTCCTTTGGAAAAGGCGTAGGAATTGAGGAAGCTAGGCTCGAGCTGTCTACTGGTTCAGACTTGACTTTCGTCAAGGTTGCCATCGTCGTCGGAGATGCTGAGATACTTAAAGTTTACGTGAACCGCTTTTAGAAATTCCTTAGATCTCACGCTTACTCGATGGCCTAGACCGTACGGCGTAGACCGCCAATCCGCACCCGCAGGCGGGACGCAGTTCGAACAAAGCACGAAGAACAGCCTGGTAAGATATTGAAGGATGTATTAAATTACAAGAGAATACACAATCGTCACATGTATAGCATCTCCCGAGCTCTTATTTTGTTCAATCGGCAACTTGCGTAACCAACTTACCCGTATTCTCCCCTCGAAACAGTCTGATCCATACCTTGGGAATCTCTTTGAATTCTGTGCATCGAACGATGGTCTCTCCACCAGCTACAGAAAGCTTGCCTTCCTTGATAGCAGAAGATATCACTTCATTAGCTTCGGCTCGGCGATGGTAATAGTCCGTGACGATGAACCCTTGTGATGAGAGGTGTATGAAAGAATGAGTTAGATTCTGAAATGTTCTCGAAGAGTGTAAAAATTTGGAGCCTTATTTACCTTTGACTGTAATGCGGTTGATAATTATCTCAGCCCAATTGCTCAAAATCATCTGGCTTGGGTCATTGTAGGCACTGATCGCACCACACGCAGCGACGCAGCCGTTCCGTTTGATTACAGAAAGACACGCGTTGAGAATGGGACCACCGACATTGTCAAAGTAACAGTCGGCATATGAAGGCTTTGCAGCTTCAACGAGGGCATTAGAGAAGGAAGATGATTTGTAATTCCTGTAGAGAGGATGTTACATGCCAGTATACAAATGAAAAAGGAACACATACAAAGCAACATCTGCACCAATCTCCCTCAACCATTGACACTTTTCGTCAGAACCAGCAATCGCAATCACCTTGCTAGCTTTCAAGACGTGTTTTGCGAGTTGCACGGCGACGTTTCCTGTAGCGCTATAGTTACATACTAAGGGGCATTTAACAGATTGCTCGTGATTATCCGACCCACCCAGCAGCACCTGAAATGATAATCACTTGTCCCTCCTGCAGCTTACACACGTCTTTCAATCCAAAATACGCTGTCAGACCTGGCACGCCAGCCGCACCCAAGAAAACACTTGGACTCACGCCCGGTAGGTCCGGGAGAGGAAATGCATCTTTAGCGTTGACGACGAGTTGCTCTGCCCATCCGCCGTAACATTGGACTAGTGTACCTTCTTTGAAAGAAGATGAGGTAGATTTGAGCACTTTTGCTACACTTGCGGCGCGCATGCGATCGCCTGGAAGGATGGGCGGGAGGTATGCACGGTCGGAGTTTTGATCTTTTTGAATCCAACCACGTTGAGCTGTGAAGGAAGGTCAACTGGTAATCATAGCAGGGTTACGAGTCGATTTCAAAAAGCCATACCTGGGTCATTGCTGATAAAAATTGTTTGAAGCTACGCCACCCGTAAGGGAATTAGGTGACTCTTATCGTTTCTAAATCCCAAATGCAAGGACTTACCAGAAGTTGATTATCCTGCAATTCTGGCAACTCTATCTCCTTAATCTCAAACGTAGAATCTGCTTTACCTAACTCTATGACAGGAAAACCCGTAGGCGCGTTTGCGAGAACGATTTCTTTGACCATTGCGATTGAAAGGATACGATTTCGGTGTATAGTCCACGGGTAGGTGAAAATACAGGAAACGCGATTGTTGGTGGCATATTTATCGACTTTTATATGTTGCCTGTAACCCGATTTGTGGGTCTACAAATACTTCTTCTCCCGTTTTGAATTGGTGGCAGACGACATGCCGAATTCACAATCACGAAGTCTCTCATGAAGATTAAATTGAATTGACTTGCTGAAAACGCCCGTTCTTTTCTGCTTTCTAGTACCGTGGATTAACTGTGACCTAATGTGGCCTACCTACGACATTTTGGAGGCCGCGTAGAGAAGACGCAAAAAAGCTTCAAAGGATCGTGGTTGATACGACGATAAGTAGAGCCGGTCTCCTAAATGAATGGGTCAATGGTGAATAATATATGTAGTGTATTTCTTCTTTTTGAAAGTTGAACAAAGTGTTAACAGGTTCAGCCTTCCAGAGATGCGAGATGGGACTAGCCTTGCGAGATCTGGTAAGTAGGTTGAAAATGAAATTTACGCGCACTACTCACATTCTAGCAAGAGAAAGCAGTAGCCCTCTAGGATTCTATTAACACCCGCTGATGATTCAAATTTTCCCCAATTTGAAGTTGAAGTCGATCCTTCATCTCAAATAACGACGAGTTTACCACTGCTGTGCCACACTTCTGTTGTGGCCTGCAGATGTAAATATGTGGTGATAGCGTCGAGTTAGGTCGATGATGAGTTCAACATCTCGCTGAAAATGGCTGGAGGAAAAGTTGTAGGTGAATGCTCATGGTAGTACATAGCAATAATAATCGGACCAAACGATGGGGTTTCCTTTTCCGGTGCCTTAGTGCGTTGGCACTAATCTTACTTACTTCTTCATCTTTCTCTGTGTTGTGGTTCTTACACTGCTGTGACGATGACTGTCGCTGGCCAACCTTCTCGGAATAAAACAGACTTTAACGGTATCCTCCTCGCACCTGCTCCATGGCAACTCAAAGCCAGAATGTGGCATTTCCTTGTTTCTCCACTGAAGGCCAACACGATTAATGGAAAATCCAATGCTGTCTTTCCTGCTGGATGGGCAGCCCCTTTCCAGGCTGAACCTTTAGCAGAGGGTGATTTCGTTACTGGACATCCCGGGGTCATTATGGTCAGTCGTTCCGTTCACACTGAAAGCGTCTGGGCTCCAACTTCGCCTCATTTTTTTGTAGCTGGTACAATATACAGAGTCTCCTGTTGGTGAGTATACCCATCTACAAAGCATGCGAGCGAAAAATCTAAGGCGATTCATCTTTCAATTTTCTCTCCCATCTTCAGGCCCATGTACGTCTCGTTCAAAAATAATTACCTTCCAATGCATCTCCTACTTCCAACAGACGACGAGCTAATCTACATCGCTGGTAAGTTCTCCATGCACAAGGAGCCGAACAGCAACGAAACGAACAAAGCCGAAACTGGATTTCGGATTACAAGAATTTACGTTTCCACCAAGGAAAGTGCGGCGAATGGAAGGAGGAACTGGAATATAGCGAGTAAGTGATAGTTTTATATATGAGCTCGAAGCTAGCACCATGGATCTGTAGAACTAGGCGTTCGGTTTTCCGCCCTCTTTTTTTATCATGACCTATACTCCGTCCTGGACCTTCTGACATTCTTATTTCGCTTCTTCTGTAGAAGAGCTCGCCGACTTCAAATACACACGTCACTCAGACGGATCCTGGGATCTCGCCGTATTTCCTTCGAATCCTTTGATTTCAGAAACTTTGGAGACTCCAGCTGAGGTTCGGAGACCCAATATACCCTTCTTCCATATATCCATCCACCCAATACCCATGTTGGGCTCTCTCTGTATACCCATCAACTTTAATATCCTCGGATCCTATTTCCGATTACTCAATCCGCCTATACCAAATGGCCCTCCAGGAAGTTCTCCTGCGCTCGTCAAGAGCAACACGAACAGTGATGGAAGTATAAAGGAACCAAAGTGGGCTGCGCTAGTACCAGGGATTAAGGGGAAGATGAGATTGGTCACGTACAAGCCCAAGGTCGATGTAGGATCAGACTTGGAGGGAGAAGATGGAAGAAAAAGGAAAGCTCATTTGGCCATCGCGGATGGGGTGAATTTTCCTGCTGTTGTGCCGTGGAAAATGGGTGCATATTTAGAGGGCGTAGATATGCATTTCGATGCACCGGAGTGGTTGTAGGACGTTTACGCAAAGTATGATTGCCTGGGGGATATCGATTCGATTCATTTGTCCGCTGAGATCGTAAAACGAGGAATTTTCCATGTTTGCCTTCTCTGCATCTAGATACAATCCACTATGGTTCCCTGAGAGGAGATTCCAAAATTTTATGGCATTAGAGGAAAGGCGGAAACGAGCTAGTACACAGAAAGAGAAACTAAGTTGATAAATACGATAAAAAAGGTACATCGAGGTGATAATACAGCGTCAAAGTCTCCGGCCCAAAGTATACACAAATACGAAGCGATTACTTGGCACCTGCTGAGAACTATGAACCAACGATCAGCACGAAATACGACAGAGCATAGAAAGACACGAACTTTGGTGACACTCTTGGTACCCTCAGAGATAGCGTGCTTGGCGAGTTCACCAGGAAGAATGAGTCGCACAGATGTTTGAATTTCACGGGAGGAAATGGTGGATTTCTTCGAGTAGGTGGCAAGTTCTTGAAAGGCGGGATATTCAGGAAAATTGAGAAGTTTGCGGTAGAATCAACTCACTAGAGGCTTCGGTAGCGATACGTTCGAAGATGTCGTTCACGAAGCTGTTAAGAATCGCCATTGCTTTGTTTGAGATACCAGTGTCGGGATGGACTTGTCTCAAAACTATAAAATTAGATGAGCGAAAAGCTTTTGATTATCGACTGGTAAAGGCACACCTTTATAGATGTAAGAGGAGTAGGTCTCCTTTCTCGACTTCTTTCTCTTTTTCTTCTCGCCATCGGCACCTGCAGACGATTTGGCTGAAGTCTTCTTAGCCGCCTTACTGCCCTCAGTTTTTGCGGGTGCTTTAGCGGCAGTCGAGGCAGGAGCTTTGCCAGCAGTCGAAGCAGGTTTGGGAGCCATTGCGAAGTAGTTAGCAGATGAAGTGGTGGAAGTAGTGGTTGAAAGGAGAAAAGCGATATGGAGGCGATAAACAAACACTGAACGTTAAATCTCGTACATAAATACCGGCAACCACGTGATTGTTCGGCACGTTGATCGAGATCAACGACGCGCAAGTCACATGCGCTCCACGTGATAGTACCTATAAATCTTACCTTTCAAGAATCTCTGCTGTTCCACATCTTTGTTGTCGTCCACCAACATCTTGCCACTCCCCTTACTTTGAGCTTTCAACTCATCTTAACTCATACACTTTACCCACTTAAAACGTTACAATGTCTGGTAAAGGCGGAAAATCTGGAAAGACTGGTGGCAAAGCTTCTGGTGACGGCAGCAAGTCCCAGTCGCGTTCGGCCAAGGCGGGTCTTCAGTTCCCGGTCGGTCGTGTTCACAGATTGCTCAAGAAAGGCAATTACGCTCAGCGTGTTGGTGCTGGTGCTCCAGGTAAGTTTCAATGTTTGGCTTTCGCTTTCGCTTATTGAAATTTCCCCACTTTTCTAGTCTACCTTGCAGCTGTCCTTGAATATCTTGCTGCTGAGATTCTCGAGCTTGCCGGTAACGCAGCTCGTGACAACAAGAAGCAACGTATTGTTCCTCGTCATCTCCAACTTGCAATTAGAAATGACGAAGAGTGAGTTGCTTCCGACTAACCTGCAATCTTGTTCTAAAATTCTTTTTTGTTCAGGTTGAACAAACTCCTCGGTGATGTTGTCATCTCCCAGGGTGGCGTTGTCCCTCACATCGAATCTCAACTCCTACCAAGCAAATCCAAAGGCAAGAAGGAGGATGGTATTTCGCAGGAGGTTTAGATTCGTCTTGGGAGTTTGTTGATTTGTTTTATATTATTTTCCCTCTACCTCGTCTTGTATCATCATTGTATTCTACATTTCCCATCTACCTCTTACATTGCATCAATCTGTTTCTGTTCATGAATCAACTTAATCACTCGTATCTGTCGCGTTATGTTCCGTTAGTTCTGATGAACTTCACAGTACCGTTGTAGCAACTGAACGCTGTTTGTTTGACTTGGCTGAGTTCAGAATATATTATTATGTGTGGGTGGCTTGTTTTACAGGTGAAACCAATTGGTAGCCTTTAATAGGCCTTTCAGACCAGCTTTAGCAAGTCTCCCAGTACCCCCATCGCAGTCACTGCTGCACCTGCGCCTGCACCTTGAATGATCAATGGCCTTGGGCTATACCTTTCCGTGTGGAACATGATGATGTTGTCCGAACCTCCGAGGGATGTAGCAAACGGATGAGAGGTAGAGTATCTTGTTATACATTTATCAACGACTCCGAACTATATTCGAATGCAACCTCAAAACTCACTTTTCCAGACCAGCTTTCACCTCTCCCTTGACAACATCAACAACGCCCACAAACCTCAATACCTTACCTTCTTTACTGGCATCCTTACGCATCTTATCAAATTCTTCATCGAATTCCGGGAGTCTCTTCAAGAATTCATCGCCTGTAGGGATGCCTTCAAGGGCCGGAGGTATGAGGGATGTAGTTTTTACAGAGGCAAAGGACTGTAGCGAGGGTAACGATGAAGAACCGATGGCACGAGAAAGGATCGTTAGTTTTCGGGCGACGTCAAAGCCGTTCAGGTCGTCTGCTGGGTGGGGTTCCTGCGATTTGAATGGGTTCAAAGACTGGAAACGAAAGTGAAAGTACATACCGTGTAGCCCTTCTCACGAGCCACACTGACGACAGAGGAGAAGCTGGGACCGTCCGGAGAGCCTGTGGAGAATTCATTGAAGATGTAGCTCATTGTACCTGAGAATACGCCTTCAATCTTCTTGACCTGTATGAAGCGCTCTCAAGCCAAGATATCTGACAACAGAAGATACCAAATTCAAGCCTACCTTGTCTCCAGTAGCCACTAATTCCTTTAAAGTGGAAATAACTGGTAAACCAGCACCCACAGTTGATTCATTCAAGAATCGCGCTCCACTCTCTTGACTTGCTCTCACTATCTGTTCGTATAGCCCAAGATCACCGGAGTACGCCTTTTTGTTCGGCGTGATCACATTGATACCAGCCTTGAGCCATTGAGGATACAAAGACGCGATTTCATCTGAAGACGTATTATCCACAATGGCAACTTCCGTCGCAGGGTTTATAAAACCAGATAGCTTTCGGGTGAGAGTTTCGTAGTCTGGCTTTTCGTTGGATGTAGATAAAATTGTCTTCCATTTCTCCGGTGAAAGTATAGCGTTTGCTGGTTCGAAGAGAACGGTGCGTGATGAGGATGAGAGAGAGATGAGTCGGAATGGCGAAGATTCGGCAGGGATGGACAAGAGCTGATTCACAAATTCTGAGCCGACAAGACCGACACCGACTACTGCAACAAGCATTTGCGGTGATTTTTGGGTGGACATAGTGGCGAAAGCAAAAGTTTTGGAAATAGGTAGAAACTTTTTCGTGTAACTGACTCGAAAAATCGGCATTGGAACTTGATGCCATATCGATGCCATCAATCGCCCTAGAAGTCCCAGTTCAAGATTGTTTGACCAAGTCCAAAATCAGAATCTAATTCAACAGTTTTCGAAGATGGTACAACATGTACAGGAACTTAGTACGTATGAAGTACTAGGGCTTTGAAGCAGAATAGGACACCAACAGGATATACAACATGGTACTTGAACCTAACAAGATTCCTCAATCGGCGCTACTCTGCACAATTTGAGAGACAGTGCAAGTGTTGCCGGACGCCACATTCCCGGTGACAGTGTAAGGATACGTTCCCAAGTGTGGGATAGAGCCGCACCAGCCAGAAGCAGCTGTAGTAGCCGTTATCTCAATATTTTTCTGTTGACCCACCATCAGTCACCTCTTATACTTTCAGCATGACAACACATACGTAGGTGATAGGCCCGAAATTAAAATCGACGTCGTACAACTGTGTGTGTGATACATTGGATGAGCTAGATTGCAAACGAAACAGGATCAATCAGCATACCTCCACAGCGAAAATAGCACTAGAAAAACGCATCGCAACTTCCAGTCAGACAACAGCGTGAACGTTTCAAAATTTAATACGGACCGGTTCATGGTATTTCCAGTGATATCCAAAGTTGTAGACGCGCTTTGGCTCCCACTAGACAAAGTACAGGTCCAAGTCGTCCCAGACTACGCAGTCATGCAGTTTGAATGGCATGCCCACGAGAGAAGATGGAGAGAACTTACGGAGGTAAAGGTGAAGTGCACAGTTTCACCAGGGCTGACATTGAATCCGTTGCCCCATGGAAGAGAGGGTGTGCTATTCGGAACACGAACGCGCCAGAAAGTCAAAAATTGAGTCTCCTTTGTTAGAATAACCATACCCATAAAAACCATCGCCTACGATTCATCATTGTCGTCAGCAGCTGTTACAGACGAAGATAGTAATGGACTTCATGCGTACCAATCCACCAAACACCGCTGGAACCATCGAGAACAGCCTGCAAGACTCCATCGCCGCTTTGAACACCAGGCCAGACATACGGAGTGCCTTGTGCAATTTCTCTCAATGCCACAATTGAAAAGTTGTATGAACACATACCACCCGGTGTGGGCAAATCTGGGACAATCATGTCCCCAGACATGGAGACAAATTCACTGAGCATTAGAAATGTACGACCATCAGCGGGCATAATTGTAGAGAAATACGGACAACATACGTAGCATCCCATTCCACCGTGTACCAATCCTGTGCAGTGACCGCCTGGAGGAAGACAGAAATCAAGATGAAGGTAGCAGTGATCAAGAGCATTATATGGGATGTAGTTCAGCCCAAGGAGCGAAAACACGCTGGAAGGGGAAAAACCTAACTGAGAGTTGAGCAAGTTTCACGGTTTTTATAAGTCTTCTATCTTATGCTAACAACCAACGGTCCGAGGCTGACCCGCAATATACGTTCAATCACCTGAAGATTCGAAAAGCATGGCCTTTGGAAGATATTCCGAAGAAAGAATTGACCCATATGCTGAATCGAACCTGTGCGACAGTGCGAGATTACCAAGTAATCTGATCAATGCATAGCGAACAGAGTGAGTGAAGGAGGGAGATAGAGAGATAGAGAGATAGATCAGTGAGTGAGTGAGTGACGGGGAACAGCTTGGGAGAGAGTCTACTGCACACAGGCGGGCTGATCTAATTACACTCATGAATTGGTCAGAGGCAAAAATATCCGGGCTGGAAAGCTGTCAATAATTTAGAAAGCTGGGATAACGGAGATTAGCAATTGTGATCTAAGGATCATCCGAAAATCGCAAGGACAAATGGCCGTGAAATCATAGATCAGACGACGAAGGTTGTTCCGAGGTTCGTCTGGAAGAGAAGTTGAAATCGCTATTGGAACCAACATCAAAATCAAACACACCTCTGATGCTCATGCCGCGGACCACACAGCGCAAGTCGAAAGACAGCAAAACGTTAACAAGGTATTTTGTAAATAAGTATTATGATGTGTAACAGTTTAACACTTGCAGACACGTCCGTCGGACATACAATGGTAGAGGCAACAGCACTCATGCTAGTAACATCTTCCTCGGATCCTCAAGGTATTCTTTAACACGTACTGAACGATGTCAAATCAGCAACAGCAACCAGAAAAAAACAAGAGAAACATACCAAGGAAAGTCACGGCTTCCCGACCATCCAACAACCGATGGTCGTAGGTAAGGGCTACAACCATGATAGGGCGGATGACAATTTGACCATCGACTACGACAGGTTTGTCCTTAATCGCATGCATTCCCAATACGGCGGATTGAGGCAGATTGATTATGGGAGTACCATATAATGAGCCGAAGACACCGCCGTTGGAGCTGTACGAGAGTTAGTGAAGATCAACAGGAGAAGAATACAATAAACATACATAGTGAACGTTCCTCCAGCCATGTCCTCAAGGGTAAGTTTTCCGTCTTTAGCCTGTTGAAGGGTCTTAGCACACGCAAGTTTATTTTTAGTCCAAGGGCTGAACCTTTTTCCCGAGAGCCGCGATTTCCTTTTCAATCTCAACGAAATTCATTGCTTCGGCATTTCGGACGACAGGAGTGACCAAGCCTTTAGGTGTAGCGACAGCAACGCTGAGGTCAACAAAATCGTGATATACGATCTCGTCACCCTCAATGTAGGCATTGGCAGCGGGGATTTCTTTCAATGCCAAAGAGCAAGCTTTAGCGAACGCGCTCATGAAGCCAAGCTTGACATCATGCTCCTTGAGTACAGCATCCTTATACCGTTTGCGCATATCCATGAGTGACGACATGTCAATTTCGTTGAATGTAGTGAGAGAAGCAGCGGCATTCTGCGATTCTTTGAGACGTTCGGCGATACGGAGACGCATCCTGTTCATCTTGACCTATAGAGCAAGATGAGAACACCGGTATCCTTCCCAAGGGCAAACCGATAATTACCCGAGTTTCATTCCTAGTACCAGTAGTCGGTGCAGAGGGTTTTGATTCCGTTGGTTTGGGGGCTTCCTTCTTGGGTGGTTTTTCTGAAGGTGGTGCAGGTGCAGGCTTTTCGGACGGTTCGGGTTCCCTAGGCTTCTCCTCCTTGATTTTGTCCTCCTTGGCCTTATCCTCTTTCGTTTTGTCTTCCTGAGATTTGTCTTCTTTCGAGTCCTCTTTTGGCGGCGGGGGAGAGCCTAAACATATAAACTCGGAATGAGCAGGAACAGCATGGGGATCGGGATGTAGCTACGCACTTTCGCTGACTTCACCCGGCTCAAAAACGAACAGGTCTTGACCAACCGTAACAGTATCCTCTTCATTCGCTAGTAGTTCTTTGATTGTTCCTGCTGACGGGGCATTTACAGAGACGTCGATCTAATACCCACTCATTAGTCAGGATAGAAATAACGGAACGATATGGACCTTATCCGTCTCGATAGTTGCGACTTCTTCATCAGCAGCAACACTATCTCCGACTTGCTTTGACCAGGACTTCAAGGTACCCTCTGTAATGGATTCCGCCATCTGAGGCACTTTAACGGTCTCCGCTGTACCATGACCCGTAAATTATTTGAAGTCGGCTGTTCTTCTGTGGCTACTCACCCTGCAGAAGATTCGTCGAATGGAGCTGGGCCCGCCTAATATTTACGCTCGCCGTTTTCCTACAGACTTCATCTCAGTCGGTGACTTCTTTAGCATGTCGCGTCACGTACCAGCCTCTTGACATGGCCAAAGCAGTCCCTCCATGGATGATACTGGCGTTCAAGACGACCTTTCCTCGGGCAGCAGCAGTGATTTGCTTTGAAAGCATTGGAAAAAAGCGACAGACGGTTGACGTCTGGTTTAGAGTTAGGTATACTAGCAAAAGGTTTTCCACCGCAAATTCTTGATTGGCTGTTTTATTCGTGAAATACCGGGCCGCCTCTGACGTCAGGGCCTCTCTGCGCACTGACTTCAACTCTTCAACGCGGACGTTCAATCTTTGCAAAATAATGGAATGGAGCCTACTCAAGACTCATCATCTGGCAAAATCAAAGCTCGTATCATATTCGAACTGTTTTGGCGAAGTATACGCAAAATATATTTCGCTAATCGCATGAAGCAAGAGTGACAGAACTTAAGTCAATACTGGTGGTTGTGACGGAATTATCAGTCCCACTCAGTACGCCCGCGCCAGTGATGAGCAATATGCCGTCAGGAAGCGCGCGCAAATTGCGACTGTACGAGGCACTTTCTGGTGTTGCCACTCGTGTCCAAGCATTCGGAGCACCGAGGCATTGGTTCAAGAACACAGCAGAGTCGCTGTTGGCACTCACAGCAAGAACACCATTAGTACCACCGACGGGGCTCCAAACAATGTATGGAGAACTGGTTGGTATTGTTCCATCTGTTGCTCGGAGGACTTGTCCAGGTACTGAATCAAATGTAGTAGGGTCGTCGGAAATGCGGTAATAAACTGCGAACGATGCCTCGGGGGCCCCGAAGAACTCGTAGGTCATTATGTATGATCCATTGGGTAGAAGAGCAACGGTGGTCATTCCTGGCCGATCGTCGAACACATCGTACTCAACGTCGTCCACTGGAGTTTCCCAAGTCAACAGATCGGTGGACGTCTGGTGAACTAGTTTTTGCCCATGATCAGGATCGCGCTGATCAGAGTAGTACACAATCATCTCATCTCCAAAGAGCATCAGGAATGGCTCCCAAACAGGAGTGTCACCATTTACAGGTTCTGCAACACCACCGCTTGCGATGTGTGATAAAAAGGACCAGGTAAGCCTATGAACCTGTTAGTTCCTGAACGATATTGATTTTTTGTAGCTTGACAGACCCTTTATCCGTGCTAACATACAAGTCAATCTGTGTTGCAGACAGATCTGCTGGTATTGAGTTACCTGCACATAGGATCGTACCAGCAGGGAAACCCCCGAATTGGCTGGGCAGCTCGTACAAAAATGGCTGGTATCGCAAACCCCAACCATTGACTTGATCCGTCACTCGTGAGATTTCCGTCCATGCTGAACCACCGTCGGTTGACTGGTATATAGGGAAATACGGAGGTTCAGGAGAATAATTCTCCCACGTTGCTAGCAGAACATCTGTTTCGTCCCCGTCTGTTTCCAGGAGTAGGGTCCGCGCATAAAGAGTTCTGGGAATGCTGTAGGTCGAGGGCGGGGTGAAGATGGTGACATCATCGAGTGTGCTCACAGCTCGAGGCGCAAGGAACTCGGTGGTTGGATGTGCAAATGCCAAGCACGAGATGAATATCGACGCCGCTACGACTTTCAAGAGATACATCTTTGCTGACGGTGGCAGCAGACAAAAACTGCGGTGACAAGTAACAGAAATGCGACGAGATTTATACTCAAATAAAACTGGCTCGTCTCAGCTGATAGATGACCATGCACTTAGCAAAGGGCCTTGTGAACAGGCAAAGAAACGGACCGCTACATCATCATGCATGGCGTAAAAACAAAGGCGGACCGTGAGCTGTTTATGGGGAAGAGGTCTGCTGCTATGTACGACGACTGCGATACGTAACCTGCACGGACAAAATCACTATAATCACAAGATCACTATACTAAGTACATCTTGGAAATAAGTCTTTAAGGATGAATAGACACATGAGAGGCATGTTAGGATGGGTGTATACACTACTCGATGGCTCCGCGTCCACTGTTTGGTATTGCAAATAGCTACGCTTCTGAAAATTATTCACCATGTGGGCAATTTGATAGGCCCTTGGGTCCCAATACATCGTACTTAACTCTTTCACGAAGGACGACCCTATCTTATCACTCGAATGTGAGTTCTTCTCCACTGCCATGTCCTACACCATCCTCGAAAATCTCCAATTGTAGGACACTGTGCACAGCACAAGCCTGACAGTAGGCAACATTCCACCTACATATAGTGATACCTAACACCCACTCTGCTCTTCTTCCCGTAACTTCCAGTTCATGTCAAGGTCAAGAACCCTTTCCAGCCTCACTTGGAATGAGATGCGGAAATAGTTCTCCGGCGAGGCCTTTGAAACACCAGTGGCGACGTTGGACGCTTGACGGTGCCATCTTGTCTAAATATTCCATCTGAAATGGTTCAAGCCTTCGAAACCTTGCAAACTATCATGGGAACACCAATGTTGGCCTTGCAACAATGTTGTGAATATTCCCTCAAATGAGTGGGTTTGGCAAGCTACTCTCTTCATTTGGGTTGAAAGTGAGAGATGCCTTGGATCTTGTCTCCTTTTCATACATCCTTGGGTGTCAAGGATGACTTTCCAGTGTGTTGACCATCTGTTCACCATTTGTTCTTCTATACCTGACTTTGGATATCTGACTTCATTCCCTTATCTGGCGCCTTTGTCTGAAAGATGATTTTAGGTGATATGGTTTAATTTGTAATTCAACCTTCTTGATACTTACTCGTTACTTTGCTTGAACTTATTGACATTTCACAAATCCGCTTGGCGATTATCGATGAGAAATTGCCAGGAGATTGTCACCAACAGGCCCAAATGCTGCCGCATCGAAGTTCGAACAGCATTTCATTCGCCGCACAAAACCAGCATGGCATTTACAATAGAAGTTACAACACTTTTGCTCAAAGCGAGCTTATTTATCTGTTTGGACTTTGGTTTATCGGAGCTACTTGTTGCTTGTCGTCTGAGTTCTTTTACTTGGGATGTAGGCGAATATCAATTTGTACTTGCCTTCGTGAAATGACAGTATCGCCACGAGATAAGAATCAACAGCAGCCACGAGTAGTGTATGCGGACACGTTGAGTTGGTCGAACAGCTAGCACACCTCGAACACATTTATACAGAATACACATGCATATGGTGTAGGTGTGAAGGCTGTGTGATCGTTACTCTGCCCTCTTGAACAATGGAGAGTCAATGCTGGAAAGATTGATGCAGCAGTCCATCGTGGAATGATAAATTGTACCTGCAGACCTGGCGAGCTGTTAGATTTGGGCTGGATTAGATTTGAAGGTTGTTTAGAATACAACCCGAGCATCAACATCAAGAGAAGTTCTGTCGGTCGTCTGACTCCGGTGGGAATTGGACTATGACATTTTGTGCATGCCTCAAATCACCACTTCTCTCTGATCCCATGACAATTTATGTCAACGAAAGCAACCTCTTCTAAGTTTCGATTCTCGCGAGTTACGCCAATCTCTTCTTTGATTATGGCTGAAGATGGGTGCCGGTGATGAGCCTGGAAGATATACTGACTACGCTCAAGCTTACACCGATAAGCTTCGTATGACGACCTGTGAGAAGAACACAGCGAGACACAATGAGTCTAGAGCGCCTAGGCTGTTCACGCTGTCTCATGCGACAACGGCGGAAGAATAAAAACTGGCATCTAGAGCTGCGCTGGTCGTCATTAGGACTTTGAGGTCTTGTAGCAGTAAAACTTCCGATTGGTGGCTGATCAGCAGATATGGGCACTAGAAGTGTTTGATAATCTGCGAAGTGGCCGCTTTGCACCACACTGAAAGACCCTGCAGTGGAAAGTTGGAGCTTGACAAGTAAAGTCTGGCAAGCAGATTGCCAAAGAAATTGACACTGGATTTTGAGAGGGAGGGAGTTGCCGACTAACTCTGACCACGGAAGATATATAACAATCTCATGTCCGAGCATACATAGGAGACGAAGATACAAATTATGAGCCAGGACCATGGCCAGGAAGCGCGAAGAAGTCTGTGTGGATAACGAAGGTTTTTTGGCGATAGTGTATTGTGTTGGAGACTGCCACGAGTCCACATGCGAACGCTCGAACAAACTATAGAATCTCATTGATTATGAGAAAGGAATCTGATGGATGGTTAGGAAAAGCGCGTTCAGAGCGGCGAGGTTACACTTCGGACGTGATGGTTACTCGAGTTGGTTGTCGTCGACTTGACAATAGTGAGCACTAAGAGTTATGGTAAGTAGAGAATAAGCAGAAAGAGGAGTACTGAGAAGAGATACGCAAGAAATTGAATACACATTGCAAAACGAAAACAAAGCTCAGGGTCATTTGGATTTGAAGTTGTCTTCATTTTTGAAATGGCATTTGGGCTGATTGTGCCTTTTTTGGGTATATGAGATTATGATAATGGACAGAGAAAACAATGAGCGAGAAAGACTTGGGTGATTAGCCAAAGCGTAAAATAACGACAGACCAGTAAGTACAAAGTGGCCCTCTAGGCTTTCAAGCTTTTTCAGTGGCCGGAGGAGATAAGAAAATTGATGCCCGAATTTGGAAGTTACCAGATTAGGCTAGCTTTGGCCGGATGAAACATTGAATTGAAAAAAAAGTGGAACCAGTCCAAGCGTGGGATCGCGAGTACGTAATGCCTGCCACAGCGACTCCATATTATAAGCGCAAAATGAAATCCCCGTTTTCTCCTTTGTAACCCAGCCTACTGCAAATTATTCCGCAAGCAACAACGTCCTCCCCGCCTCAACCTTACCTCCCCTTCTTCTTTTATTCCTTTCCACCATGATCCTTGTTCATAAACAACAATATCCTTCATCTTCTCCGTATGCTCATCACCGAAGGCACCCGTCTGCGCCTCCTACTGTCGTTGTTCAGCCGACCAAAGTTCCAGGCCTCCTATCGCTTTCGAAACCTGTACAGCGTCAACAGCCCCAACACTCGAGGCAGCGCCCATCGCCAAAGTCGAAGCAGGCTCAGGTGATCCCGTTGCCGAGGGCAACGCCGGCATCACAAGTGACTCCAACCTTAAAGCCCTCGTCGGAGATCACAGACGACAAATCATCCTCTGCTAATTCCAGAGGTCGGCAGCAGTTGAAACCTCAACAGAAGCAAACGGCAAGGTGATTTTTTGTGCAATACATGCCTTTTTCCCATCTTCAACTTACCCGATTAACCCACCAGGAACAACTCTCATTCCGCGGTACGGGGTCGACGAAACAATGCCCGTCAACAATCGCCTCCTATACCTACCTCGCAGGTTGAGGTTCCCTCTTCACCGACCTATCTGTCTAATAACTCGAATCCCTTTGATCCATTCCTGGATGATTCTGACCCTAGAAGCAAGTTCATCCGTCCGGCGTCTATTCCTACCCTTGCCTCTCGCCCTTCAGGCAAGTTAGCCCGTCGAAGAAATAAAATTGCTCCCTCCAGTGCGACTACCAAGGCTATTCCTGTCCCACGCAACTTCAGTTCGTCTACCCCCAATTTGTCCCGGTCAGAACCTAGCGCTTCCAACGTTCGTACTCTCAAAGTCAATCCAGTGTTCAAAGATGGTGTATTCCCCATCTGCGATGATTTGACCGATTCTGAATATGACTCCGGAGACGATTCGACACCCCCGGCTACGCCCACCCGTTCGCGTGCGCCTCGCTTCACTCTCGGCCTTGGCAATGGTCCTCGCACTGCGCCCATTACTGCATCGGCTTCAACATTCCCGTTCGTTGTGTCGTCCACGCCCAGCCCTGTTGGCAAGAGGTCTATCAGGACGCACTCTCGAGTTCCCAGTGAAGGCGTCTTTGCTATGTCTTCGGACGAAGAACCTTCAACCTATCGCGTTGCTGGTAGACATGATATCGATTTAAAGGCCTTGCTCGGGCTAGCTGCTCAGCGCCTTCCTTTGTCTGAGGAGTCTGACCAGGAGCGAGAAGCTGCTGCTGCTGCCGCCGCGGCCGCATACTTTGCGAGCTCCAATTTTCAAAACTCGCCCAGTCCAGATGAATTACCCCCTCCTTCATTTGCTTTTGTTTAATTATGCTTTCATCACCAACATACTGTTGAGGTTAGTGATGTTTATAATCAAAGCAAGTTCTGGCTTACAATGGCTTTTCAGCTTTGGGGTCTTCACATCCATTTCCTTGCCTAGCCGTTCCGACTCTTGCTTGCATCTTGATCACCTCTCCCGACGCCATCTGCCGAACGAAGTCTTTTTTTAGCATTGCTTTGAAAATTCTTTTTATCTTTATTGTTCTTCATCTTGGGTTTCGCGAGATGTGGTTGACATCTAACGCATCGTTGTATCTTTCCCTTCTTCGGCATCTGGCTTAGTCTATCTCACCCCCTGGTTCATCACTATAATCCTGTCGCATCATAAACACCCCGGTTTTCGGTCAATCGCTTTAGGACACCCGCGCACTCCGTGATCTCACTATTCCAGTGATTTTGCACCCTAACTTTCCTTCCTGGAGGCCCTACGCCTCTGGACTCACGGATTCCTCCAATCCCCATGGTGCTCTCGCATCTCAAATTTTCCAATGCAACTAATCAGTCATCTCACTCAGCATCCTGCACGTTTCTTTTTTGTTTGGTCTGGATGGCGATGCCTTCGTAGTGCGGAGGCTAGAGGGTCGCTTGTGCCAGAGTGTAAAAAAGAGTTGGGTTGCTAGATGAAGCGGACCAGGAAGCATCAACCCACTCAATGAACTTGGAACGCTGTATACGATACGCGGTGGTTGTTGAGACCATTGCTTAATTTATTCAAAGGACTTCAAGTTATCCTCTTTACTCCTCCGGCCATCCTTGTACTTCTCTTGGCAAACGCTTGAAGAACAGGTATCCGGAGGCTGGTCGGCCTTCATTATTTGGTCAAGGCCTGCCGATGTATGTGCCCTCTTTCTTTCCAGTCAGGATCGATTCTGGGTTCGGCATTTCAGCATATCTATCACTGTGAAACAAACACCCCTCGGCCTCATCTATTATTGTCTTTATATTTTTACCCTTTATCCTATCTCTATTTTCTATTCCCAAGCACTTCTACCATTCTCGTCGATTTCCCTTCTTTCCTTCGGAGTGCTTGTGTCCTTTGTCCTTCTCATATACTCTCCTTTGCATTCATCCCCTGACTCTATAATCTCCGACTCGAATCACTGTATCAAGTATCCATCTGCATATCCCTCCCTCCTATCCTATATCAACATTCCTGCCGTTTTCCATCCCTCCTTCATCATCACCGCCGTTGTTTTATTAGATATATGGAGAAGGTTCCTATGCGTGTACAACATATTTCCTGTCTGTGTTTCTTGTGGTCTTTTTATTCTTTTTCCCTTTCTACCTATGCGGTGCCTGTTCTATACTTTTCTCTCTGCGTCTCTTTTTCTTGTGCGCTTCATGGTCTCTTTATTATGATTATGAACGTCTTCTGATGTAGTTGTTGGTTTTGTATGTATTTCTTTTCTTTCCCTGCTTTGATATGTTTGCTAACGGATTCTTTCAAATAGTTTTACATGCATACCCCAGGAATACCCGTTTTCTTCCTCGACTCTGCAGTACCCTTCGTGGTACATGTATCCTTGCATACACTGCTCGTATGAAACAGACCCCTTCCTACAGCGCTACTGCTCTGGCGCTTCACGACGACACACATTATTCTTGTCATCGCCTGTCATCGCCTCACATGCATGGACTTCCTTCTATCATCGCACGTTCTGTCCTCACCAAATCTCAATAGAGTGTACAAATACTTTTCCTCCCCTGATTATCCTTTCACCCCTTACAACACCCAATTGACAATACGTTCCACATTCCACACTATTTTCCGATATTCTTTGTCTACTCACTTCCGTCAACCCCTTCAACCCGTAATTTGTTTTGCTTCTTTTTCTGCACATCGCTATATCATAGTCGTAATATACGCTCCTTTGCATTACAAATCAACCCCGCTCTTCTGCTGCATCTTCTCTTTCCAATACTGTATCCCGCCCCAAGAATTGCAGTAGCTAGAGATTGCAGTAATATCCACACTCTTTTCTAGTTTTGTTTCTCTTTTATATACTTGACAACTCAAATACTACTCGTTCAATCTTGAAAACCACTGTTCTGCGGCCTCGGATTTGTAACTTGTTGTAATTAGTAACGTATCAGGGAATGAAACGAGTCAATCATGCTTTCTCTATCATTAGAACTGCACATCGATAATCTTGAGCCATCTTAGACGCTATCTCGACGACAAGTGTACAAGTTATCCGAATACCATTGTATCCTCTCTGTCATTCGCATACATACCAGCAACGTAGTCGTCTTCGTCAGGAAAAGCCCCACCTGGTCCGAACCCACTTCCGGGACCACCCATAGACATACCTAAAACGAGTATGTTGGACAATTCCGGGGTGTCTCAAGAAAAATAACGCACTAGAAATGCCACCGCCCGTTTTGATAGCCTTTGCGATGAATTCTTTACTACGCCCAACCTCCATATCGAGTTCAGCGAGATGTGTGGACTGCACTTGTACAGCTTCAAGTAAAATCGGAACGGAAATCTTAGTCAAGTTCGTCCCACTTGGTAGGTCTCCAAGAAGTGTGCGTATATCTTCCACGCTAACATCTGCCGTATCAGGTGCATCGTGGAATGTGACGATTCCTAAATCAGAAATTGTAGCAATGATAGTTTTCGATTCGATCTGCAGGTCAATTAGAACAACCGTTAACATGGGATTGAAGATCAGAAGCTTGCCATTTTCAACACCAGAGCTCTGACTTGCTGTTCATCGTCTACCCCGACATATCTTCCAATCTCAGCCAATCCTAGAGTTACATATGTTTCGGTCAGTCTTTTGATGACCCATTTCGGAGCTTCCGCTACCAACAGCTCTACTAAGCCCAAATTGCACTCCGACGCGTAAAAGTCGCGATCTTTGGATACAAGCTGTTTCAACCGGTTGTTCCCCGAAGATGGACCTTCCCCTCGGTCTTTCGCATGTAGAGAGCCAGGGAAAGCGTTGATCAGATTCTGGTACGGTGTGCTCTTCAATATACGCGTCAGAACCGGTGAAGTGTATTTTGGCAACGGTTGTGGTCCGCCCATGGCAATACACTGCACCAGACGAAGTTTCTTCAGCGCTTCCAGTTGAAGACCGGCAGGAGGCGAGTTGGTAGTACTCGGAGCGGTGAGCGCAGTCTCGAAATAGTCGATCGCAGCTGTGTAGTTTCCTGTTTTTGTGAGAATGACTCCGCCAAGATAATGGTAAACGAGATTGTCGATGTAGGACAAATTGTGATCAGGATAGATATTGGAATACATGTATAAGTCATCAATCGGGTGTTCGATAAGTAGACGAGTGATTTCGGGTGTAATGTGTCTGGCTTGCAGGGTGGTGAGAAGCAGGATATGATGGATGGGAGTAAGGGTGCTAAGAGTGATTGGTAGACGAGTGGCCAGAGAATAGAGCAAAGGTATTGCTAACTTCAGCTGAACAGAGAGGCTTTACTACTTTATGTGCAAGGTCAAATTAAGGATCCCTCACCTTTCCTTGCTCTTGGGCGTATCTCGTCAAGGATTTGGCCAACATAACTATTCGTTCGGGAGCTAAACGCGCTTGCTCTGGATCGAAAATTTCACAAAACTGCGTGACTATGGCCCACGGCGGCCTCTGCACACCACTTTGTGCGTTCAAGTAAATATTCAATCTCGCAGATCTAAAGAGAACAAATTAGTGACAGCAGACCAGCGATAGAATAACGCCACATACAAGATATACATAACACCCAGCGTATTATTTCTTAGATCTAGCACAGAAAGTGGGTCCTGGCCTGACGACATAGAGCTCGCGAGGATAAATTCGCGTACATCTCTTCCAGATGTTCCTGATGTACGCAGAGTGTGTGCCAAAGCTTCAAGGTTGTTGCTGGTCGTTATCTGCTGCACTAGTCCATCGATGCTTTGGCTATCTGGCGCCATCGTGACTATCCTTTTGCAGTATTATGAGAAAATGAAAATGAAGTTTGTGATACCAAATCACAGCAGGCAAGTGATCAGTGTTGAGGAAGAAACTTGACGCTGACGTTATCGACAAACTACCATCATTGACATTGACATTATGTTCACTCAACTGCCCACAGAATTAACCCTTTCTGTTCTGTCTTTCCTTGATCTATCTTGTATCTCAGTTCTTCCTCTAGTTTGTAAAAGCTGGAAATACCTTATAGACGAAAACGAGTCGACTGTTTACCATAGACTTGCAGCTCGTTGTGGATATATCCATTCAACAGCCGTGGTCTTCAACCAATTACCTTCCTTGTACTCCGCAAAATCTCTGGCCAGCGTGACGAACTGGAAATCTTTCTGTACGCAGCTAACTCTGTGGTCTTTACCGGCACTCAATCGCAAATTGAATCTATAGGCCAAAGACGCGTCCATATCAGCAAAAGTTGGGTCGGCAAGGCTTCCTCACATTATGTCTCATACCCGAGCTCTGGGTCCAAAGTGCATCGTATTAAAGTCGACGAGAAAGCCGGTATCATTATTACCAGCTTCCGAGACGGTGGTTTGTGCGTGAGCGATCTCACTGACAACCAAGTGTTATGGTCTCTACCAAAGGTGTGCTCGATTCTCATGAATCGATACCCACTTACATGACGTGTTACACTATACAGCCCTATGTCAAACAATTTGCTCATCTTGAATACGGAGAAGGATTTCTTATATTTGATCGTCCCGGAGGGGACAAAGAAGTTTGGCGTCTTGCGAGTGATTATACTTCCACTACTGTACAGTCTAAGATTCATCCGGACCAAGTCGCCGCCTCAGAAGAAGCTTTTCATGGGCATGCTGCCACATACCCTCGAGGACATTTTAAACCATGGGCAGTTCTGAAGATGCCTACGGCTACCTCCGCTTTCCGATTCGTTTACCCAACTCTCCTAGTGGGAGCCCGGGATCATGCATTCTTATGGGGTATCCCGTCCTGCAAGCTAACCCAAACCATCACGCCGATCCAAGAGCCCGAGGATCCTAGTTCTGCTTTTGCAGTCGTACTTTCGAATGCCCCTCCCTTTGATGCTGCTATTCCTAGGCTTGGTCGCCTCGGAAATCTCAACTACGTCGACGTGGATCACAAACACGTCTTTATCTGTGGCGTCTCTGCTTTGCGCGTATTCTCACGAGCGACGGGCAAGTGTATTCTGGACGTACCTTCTGCAAGGCAAGAATTCGGTTCGCGCAAGTTTTCTGTGTTATACGAGTCCGAAAGACAGACGAAAGGTGCTGTCCTTGTGAACCATTACACGGATGGGGAAGTCCTCGACGTTTCCTCGTCATCTCGCTTACGGATTATCGACGAGTTCATTGCTGGTATGCCTATTTGTCTTTCTTGACAATGGATATATCTGATTAGAGTCCTGCAGTTCATGTTTCTTCCTGTGGTCGTCACCTGGTCGCAATGCAAGCAAGCTCGCAAGTTGTGATCATTGAGAATTTTCAAGGTGGCCCCTCTTCGTTGTACAATCGCATGGTACATATTCAGCTGGGACTAGTTCGAAGTCGGTCGAAATATTTAGCGATACACAGCGATCACGTTGCTGTTGCTAACGTCAGTATTTCTAGACTGTGCCGTCAATTATCTACTTGACAGATCTCTACAGAATAATGGACTCTTCATTTTCTCCCTTTCAGCAGTTCTGGAGCCAAGAGTCAACCCGAGTACCAGCTTAAGCCGCTCTCTAGTCATTTCTCGCGCCCCATTTTTTGGATATCATCTATACATGTCCAACCTCACGTGTCTCCAACTTTCTGACACTGGCCTCTATCTCAACTGGGATCCTTCTTATCTCGAGTTCTGTCATGAAGACGAAGACGAGCAGAGAAGATTGCATGCATTGTTTCAAGTTCGTATGTCTGCGACCGACCGGACGGTAAGGCATTTTAGGACGCCTACAGGTGATATGATAATCATGTTGGATGAAGGTATGACTATGGCTGCTTGTTCGAAACATGCAGCTTTGACTTCATCTACTCTTAGATGATTTCTTTACAGAAAGATCAACGGTTTGCGGGATCAGCTTTACGCCCGGATAGAAGAATGGACATTCTTCTATCTGGGCATTATTTGAAGAATGTATGTACAAAGTAGGTACTATGAATACACGGAAAACCATTAATCGATTGCATAAAATTAAGTGTTGCCAGGGTGTTTAGTAAGATGATATATGTACAATTCAATGTAGTCCAGATACAAGTGAACCCAAACCCAGCCCAAGAGATCGTGCAAATAATTTCTCTCCCTCATCTACTTGAGCTCGAAACCTCTGAAAAACTCCATCATCGCACGGGCAGTCAATGGCCCTTCAGTCGCGGGACCATCAATAGGAAACCCAATTATACGGACATTGGGGCTGATCTGCGGCTCGAACGCGACCTCTTCCACTAGCTGTGCGCCGGGATTATTTGCGCTAAGATAGCAACTTCCACGAGCATTCCGCACAGTGATAGTTTGAATCATGGGACACCGACGAATGAAGTACACAATATCACACATTAAGTCTGTCCATGCAACCGCAGTCGGAGAGCTCGCTGGACTTCGCTCGGAAATATCATAGTCTAGTTCAAAAGCTTTTAGCCCGGAGAATTGGTATACCCGGCAGAAAGTGGAGAGGAAAGCATCTGAAGATTCAGATATCTTTAGTAAAGACGTTTCTTGCAAGATTACTTGCTGTCTCGAGATGGATAGGTCCGCCAACCTGGGAATTTGCTTCAATATCACTTGTTTGATGCGGGGTAAGGCGTTGATTAGAGTCATCGTTCTGCAAAACTGGTGGAAAGAAGACGGCTCAGAAACGACCAAACGTGTCAATCTGGGAAACGTCAGGGAGGGTACAATTTGGGAGGGGGATTTCTGGAAGATCAAGCCCTCGTTACCGAGCGCAAGATGCTTCAGTCGGGAGATACGCTGAAAAGGGAAGTAGAAGCGATGCCGTGAAACGTATTCCACAGAGAGCGAAATAAGATGGGGAAGCGGGATGGTGTCTGAACAAGGTTGGTCATGCCCGGAGTCTACCAGGCAAGGCTTTTCGTACGCAAAAGCATGTAGAAGCCCGTGGTCAGTACGTAAATGAAGATGTTTTATCCGATGGGAATTTCTTTGCAAGAAATTAATCGCTCCAACCGAGATGTAGGACTGCCAATTAGCGTTCAGGCCTTTGAAGCGAGTGGGCATCTTTACAGTCACCGAGAGCATGCAGTCCTCAGATCGTTCAAGATACAGAAGTGTCAGTTTTGCCATGCGAAGTAGGGCTGAGAAGGATGAGGAAGGTGTAGGATCTGGGAACAAGTCACTGACGATCAACGCGATGTTAGACCAGAGATTTGGATCTGCCAACATGAGTGCTCGCCATTGTCTGCACACGAGGCTGAAAGACAAAGCTTCCCAGCTCTCACCGACCTGACAGGCATATGAAAAAATGGCGAGAAGGATTTCGGAGGGAAGGTCGCAGAATGATGCTTGACGTACGCGAACGGTAACGACCTCGTCGACTTTGCTCGTGTGGGTCTCTTCAGCACTCTCACTTGTTGTATCAGAGATAATGACTTCAATTTGAGTCAAGGCAGCGGTTAGTTCCTCTACAGCTGCGTCAAGAGGACCTCCTGGATGTGAAGCGGATATTGGTTCAACAATGTGTGCAGTTACTGCTGGGAGAGACATTCTAAAGGCCCTGAATGAGTAAGTATCTACTTAGTGAGGGGCAGTCAGTGAGGGGCAGCAGTAAGCATACCAATAAGCTTGGACACTTGAATGAGCCAAGTTTGTGTGCGCGTTAGTATTATAGAAAACTGTTGAGCCGTCGATGTATGTCTACAAGCATTGAAAGAGACAGAATTCCTGAGCACTGAGCAACACTGGGAGTCTTGGCAATGGTAAATTGGGCGCTAATGTTGAACTATACGGTCCGATTGACCCGGAGATTTAATTCTCGTCGAGACACGTATCACACCCGACTCACAATCCGCCGCGATGAAGGCTGCTTTTCTTCTCTTCCTGGCGACAGCAGCTCATGCTGCCAAGCTCTCTGCTGACTCTGTAAAATATAGCATTATCTCTGCCAAAGGCGAACCCAGCACCAAATCGTACGCATTTTCTCTTTTCTTGTAAACGAATAGTCATTAAACATGAACATGTAGCTTCGTACCTACGGAGAAGCCTTCTTCAGAAGTCGTGACCCTTTCTGGGGATCAAACGCTCAAGTTAAGCCTCCAAGTTGTTGATCAAGCAACTGGAAAGGGTGTGCAACCAGAGCAGGCATTCCTGCGATTCTACGATGAACAATCTGGCGAAGAAGGAATACAGCCTATTCGTGTTACAAGTAGTGGAAAAGCCAAGTTTGACCTGGTCTGTCTGTCTATAACTCTAGCTTACTTATACACTAATAAAAGCTTCAGAGTATGGCTAAACCTCCCGCATCTCTTCCCCCAACCTCGACTGCGCCGTTGAAAGTCACACTTTTACTCGGTTCTTCTTCGCACTCGCCACAAAAGCTGGAATTATTCAATCTTCATGTGCCTGCTTCGCATCCCGCTCCAGTGCACCCTGATGAAGTGAAATTTCACCTCCTACCTGAACTTGCACATACGTTCCGTCCAGATCCTAAACTCCCGCCCCGTGCAATATCTGCCTTGTTCACCGGTATAATCCTTGTAGTTCCATGGTCAATCCTTCTCGGACTTGTACGTTTGAACTCCCTTTGTCCGTCGTCAAGCTCCTCTGATGTTCTTGGTTTGTAGTGGCTCTCCGTTTCTCCGCAAGTTCCTCGTCTGTTCTCTCCGAACATTCTTCCTTTCACCGCAAGCCTTGGCGCGTTCGAATTCCTTCTTTACCGCTACTGGGTGGATCTTAAGCTTGGAGACGTTTTGACTTATGGTGCTTTCCTCGGTGTTGTCACCGTATTTACTGGCCGACATGCACTGGCCAGTATCGCCGACAGGAGACTTGGTAGCCAAAAGTAATTACACTGCGCATACAACCATTCAACGTGATGCAAAATGATATTTATTGGAAAACAATGGCAATGGACGGACGATAGGAATCTGGGTCGCAGATGATTTCTAGAATCCCGTCAAGGCAGCGAGAGCTGACTTCATACGGATGACAAATTCATTGAGATCTTGACGAGTTCGTTCTATGAGATGGTCAGCAGAATATAGCGTAATGATGGGGAAAAGGACATCTGGAGCAAATGCCCTACCAAAAAGCAAGGCACCCAAGATGACAACGTATGAAGTGCATTCGAGGATGACTGAGACATGCCTTGTGTACTTTCCACTTCCATTACGTCGCTAATCTTATTCTCTAACCTCTGCACAGTCAAGTGGCTCTCATTTTTTGGACGCGCGGCAGCCCAAGCATGGGTCTCGAGTATTGCGTCAAGAAGAAGGGTCCCCAGTTCTGTATCTATGTTAGTTGTGCGATTTGAGGCGCATATAGCCACGAGATATGAGAGTAGAAGTAACTGCAAATTCGTGAATACCTTGTTCAAAGTTCGCGTCTCTGGATGTCTCCTCCGTGAACGGGCCCACGACGAGGCGATTGTGGTCGAAGGGCGCGAATTTCTCTTTGATCACTTCAGTCAGAGGACGATCTTTGGCTGAAACCGGAGTCGAGTGGGTCTCAGAGACTGGTTCTAGCTCTGTACCATCTCCGTTAGAATTCAAATCAGAAGGTTTATTCGATAAACATGGTGTATTATGATTGGCTTTCGGTTGAAATTTTTGAGGCTTTGCAAGGTTGTCGGGTGCAGAAGGGTTCGTCTGCAGTTGACGCGACGGTTGTGCACTGGACGTTGTAGATGTCGTTGTGCTCTCAGAAGCAGAGGATTCCCGGGCAGTGCTTAGTTGCTTCTTAGGCGCCATGAAAGAAGAGATTCGAGAGTGAAGAAGAAACTTTGCCACCGATTACGTACTTGAATCATTTCGACGATGTTCAGCTTTGACCTGGACATTTCCTTTTCACTTCGCTTCCATCACCGCGGTGATTTGTCACCCTTATCATTCGAGTTATCGGTTAATAATGGCGAATAATCCGGTCGTCTGAAATTTGCAATGATATTGCAGCAGGCCTGTAGATCGTTGTGCACATTGGCCCCAGCACATAGAAATGCATTCAGCTCACTGCTGGTATGCGCGGTACATGCAAAATCCCTCAAAAATCTTCCATAATTGAGTCGAGGGGAGGACTAGTAAGCCAAGGTCAAGCTAGCAAGGAGAAGTAGGCCATCACAAATCCCGAATGAAACGGTAAATCTTTTGATAAACCTCTTTTACCGCAACTATCGGTATACACCTTGTGAGTGATATGCTTACTTACACTCAGGTAAATCACTCGACGGATTTTATATGAAGCAGTTGCAGGCTTGGTACTCAGTGACTCGGACGCCGGCAGGAAATATGAAGTCGCGGATAGTAATGCAGAAGAAGTATAAAAGCACGTTTCAATGGATGAGCTACTGCCACAAACATGACCGTTACTGCTCAGAAGCCCAGTCTCTTCCAGTCTCTTCAAGTAGGGAGTATGCATCTTGCACATAGAATCGTGCTTGCTCCACTGACGCGTTTTCGCACTACAATTTCCCAAGCACCTATACCGGGGCTTGTAAAAGAATACTATTCTCAACGGGCGAGTATACCGGGGACCCTCCTCATAGCAGAAGCAACTGTGATATCTCCGCAGGCTGGCGGGTTCGCTCATGTACCTGGCATCTGGAGTGACGAACAAATTCAAGGCTGGAAAGAGGTTCGCATTCATATTTCTTACTTTCTATAACTCAAACTTCTTCAGGTCACCGATGCTATTCACGCAAAAGGCTGTTACGTCTTCCTCCAAATAGTTGCACTGGGTCGGGGCGCAAACCTTGAAGCCTTGCACGCTCATAACCCTTCCTTCGAAGTTATAGGCGCAGGAGATATACCAGAGCCGGTCGAGGAGACTACTGATAAGCCACAGTTCGCTGGAACAACTCCAAGGCCTCTCACGAAAGCCGAAATCGATGACTATGTTGATATGTTTACTGAAGCTGCAACAAATGCGGTGTACAAAGCTGGTTTTGACGGAGTAGAAATTCATTGTGCGAATGGTCATCTGGTTGAGCAGTTCCTCCGCGAAGGAAGTAATAATAGAAGTGACGAGTATGGAGGGTCCATTGAGAATCGTGCAAGATTTCTCTTCAAAGTAGTGGAAGGCGTGAGCAAGGCCATTGGGGAAGAAAGGACGTCTCTGAGGATAACCCCTTGGCTCGTTGATCGAGGTACATATATCATATCCCTATGGAAATCTCTCAGAGCTGATAGACACTACGACAGGTCTCAAAATGAAAGATCCAATACCGACGTTTTCTTATGTTATCACAGAGTTGAAGAAGAGATTCTCAAACCTTGCTTATCTACATGTTGTAGAACCTCGAGTCTCCATCATAGACGATCGCGACGCCAGTGTGATGGAGTCAAACGACTTCATCAAAGCGCTTTGGAGCCCCCGGCCCCTCATACTGGCAGGAGGTTTTCTTCGCGATGACGCTATCCAAGTGGCGGCAGACACGGAAGGCGTTTTGATTGCTTTTGGGAGACGCTTCATCGCAAACGTGAGTCACCTGTGTCATGCCAAACATCTGAGATGGATTTTGCTTATTGTTTTCTGGAATAGCCTGATCTCCCATATAGGTTGATGAACAATGTACCTTTGAACCATTACGACCGAAGTACTTTCTACCTCATGGGCGACGCCAGTGGTCGCGGCTATACCGACTATCCGTTTGCGAGTAACGTCGCTAAGGCAGTGTAGAGCCGAAATGCAGTACCTCCGCTAGGAATCTCCGTATATTTGGCCTCTTCCTTCGGGTCCTCTTCTATCAGCGTTATTCAACCGGTTGACTTTCAATCCATCTACTATTATGTGTTGTAACTCCAAGCGGCACATCTAGCTCCACCTCCTGCCGATGAGAATGGCATTGCCTTAAGATCACCTCATTTCCCCGGTGCCACTACACGCCATTATATATAATGTATTGTAGATCTTTGGTATTGGTTAAGAGGCTCTCCAAAATGGTGGCTCATCCAGGCCACTCAAGGCTATCCCTAGGTCAAATCCACGATATAATCAGGAAGGCGTTTACAGGCCGCTCTATCCTAGTGTACTCTAGAAACGTGAGGTATAAAAGCCCGAATTTGACTTGGGGAGTAATTATCCCAACTTTGCGTTTGGACTTGTAAACTCATATCCACTACAAACATGAAATTATCTCGCTCTGTTCTCGCGTTGTTTGCTCTCGTGGGGAGCTCTGTTGCTCAAGGGGCAAACTTCGCATATCCTCAGGACGGGGACACGTTGGTCGCTGGATCCAACATTAGCATTAAAATTGACCGTCCTGTAAGCATTAAACCGAATCGTTTGTAGCTAATTGATTCATCAACATATCAGACGCCGTCCGGTCCCGTTGTCGAAGCAGCTATTGGTTTAGGAATGAGCACTTGCAGTAGTGACTCTTGCCCTTCACCTGAAACTTCGTTCGGATACCTTTTCTATTCCGGGGCATTCAATCCTCAGCGACCTGCCGAAGTCAGCCCCGGACAAGATTTTAATGCATTCCAAAACTTCACGGTTATAGTTCCTTCAATCAATGGAAATGCTATCCTAGGCTTCTTACACTCAAGCTTCGGGGAAGGGGTTGGTTAAGGTCCTTGTCATATCATCTTTTCTGATTCTCACTTTTGGTTAGGCTGATGCTTATTACCCTTACTTCGAATCTGTCAACATCACCGTGAATATCGTACCTGCGTGAACTGTACCAATGGTCTTGTAGTTGATGGGACTTAAACAAGCCTATTTTGTTATTGAATGTAATCAAGCCCGGACGAGCACTCTACACATATAGTTCATAGCTTACTTTAAGGATTCGAGAATATTATTCCCTCACCTGACTGCACTTGCAATCGAAGTCTTAGATCGTCCATTCTACTCATTCAGGTGCGCACTACTAGGAAGGGTTCAGGAATGTCCAGACCTTCATAGCGCATGACGCGGCGTTCGATTCCAATGGGTGCGCCATGACGGTCCAGAAGAATTTCTCGATTGACCTTTACACAGGCGAAATATGTTCAGTCGAGGCAGATTCAGGTTAGGTACAGCGTATGAATCACCTGCCACACCCGGGTGTTACAGCCAAATTGCATTATATTGGAATTACACCGTTCGATGATTTCCTGTGCATCAAGCTCTGAAAGAACGGGAATCGCGTTTTCTCCCTGACTTGCTTTCAAAGGATAGTTGACATGTATAACTCGTAGATTTTGTGCCAAGGCTAGACATGTTCCGAGCTTTCCCTACGAAAGAGTTGATGAATATACTCATGTAGACCCGAGCAGCTGTCAAAGGGGCGAACCAGAGATCCTTGCTCGATTACGATGAAAAGCTGTTCCAATTTTGTACATCGTCGGCAGATGTCCTCGATTATGTTCAGACTGATTAGGATGCGGTGGATAGAGAACCTAGTTAGGTGGTCTTGATGTGCGATTACAATATCAGACCATAGACGTTCCGTTGCAGGATCTTCCATAAACTTGCCACTTGAATACACTTGGAACGTTTCTAAAGGAACAGAAGCAGGAAGAAGCGCAGCAATTTCATTCATCCAATTGTTTAAAGGGGTTTGATGGTTGACTGTCAAAGTGATGGAGCGTAGGCGACGAAATGCATTTGTTCGAGCGCAGTATAGGCGAAATTGGGACAGATCCTATTGAAAGTAAGGACATCTAAGTCGGTTTGTATAATCAATAGAAGCGCACAAAATTTGGTGAAAGTCCTTCCAAGCCTAAACTGACAATTCCATCGCCGTTCGCAGACAAGACTGACTCTATACCCTCATGCGTGACTTTTGAACATCCAGTCAGGTGAAAATGTTTCAGCCGTGACAAGTACGGGGCTACAAGCTCAAGTTTTGCATCGGTAATTATCGGGGATGTCTGCTCGAAGGTCAGTTCGGGACTGTGTGTTCAAGGACACGCATATGGACCTTGCAAATGATTGTCAAGCTTGTGAGAGATGTCCCTGTTTTCTGCAGCCATGGACGTAATACCGATATGACGGATGAGCTGGGCATGATCAAGGATATCTTTCGAAGGCCAATGAAGCGTAGAAGAAGTTGAGGATCATAGTTACCTGCATCGCGCCCGTTGATCTCGAGTGTTTGGAGACTTTGAGAGCATTGGAGTGCCTCCAGGATTTTTGAATTCAATGATCCATCTCTTGTCCAAGTACACGAGTGCAAGTTGGTACAGTTCTTCAGTCCATCGACAACCATTTCCAAGGTGTCAGTCCCATCGCTGCTACCTAAATATTTCGGAAAGTCGCGAAGTTCTGTGAAGTCGAATCCGACGTTGATTAAGTACTCATGTATAACGATCTGGAAAGAAAGGAAATGCACCGAGCCGTCGAACATGCTGAGCTACATGAGGATATCGAGAGAGACTGAGAAATAAAAGAATGACCTAGCCCAGCAAGAAACCGAAGTAAGCAAAATTCAAATCTACATCATGTATGTACATCTCACTTTCTCTTTTCCATGTTTGTGCCAAGAATACACGGAGATTCTTTCGTACAGTTTGGGAGTCGCAAAGCGATTGAAGATCTTATTGACTAAGCATATTTTATGAAAGTGCTGAGGGAGCGCAAGGTGGTGAAGTATGACTGGGAGAAGATCCAAAGGTAAATCGATAAAGTTGATCATGTTGAACGTTGAACTGGCTTTTCTTCAATACTCAGACTACCGGATGATTTGTTAAAAATCTGGTAAGATGCACTTTTCACATGACAATGGCCGTGACCGTGACCGTGACCGGTCACCGCTCAGTGTCGTGGACTCGTACTATATACAAAATGGACTACAAATCTATGTATACTGATTGCACTATGTCCGACTTGAAGGCTATCCACAATAACAGTCAGCTTCGATCCTACATCTTCTCCATACTAGTGAGCTACTCACATAAGAGACCACAAAATTATCCTCGTCGGAATCATCGTCGGCATCTACACCTTCATAAAATCCAACGGATCGTAATGCCCCATCCCAAGGTGATTCGAGGCTAGTATTCGAAATCGGATTCGGTTTTCTGGTATCATTCTGCAGAACGAAATCATGTAACACAGGATCGACTCTAGTAATAAGTAGTACATTAGATCATTTAGTGATGTACGATACTGAGGAAGTTGCTGAACCCACTGATCAGCATATTCGACGCTCGCAAAATGTGGTGCTCCAGGGACCACAAGCAATGAAACGTCTACACCAGCATTTTCAAGCTGTCTTTGAAATTCTTCGTTGTATTCCTGTGGATATGCAACATCTTCTGTGCCATAAACAAGTTTTACTGGGCACCGTATGCGAGCTAAAGCCGATTCGGGCTGTGATTTCCGGTTTAAGAGAAATTCAAGAGTGGCAATGCGATAATTCTTCAATCCATTGTATCCCCAATGCTTCTGGCTCAATCCAAAAGAGATCTTGAACAGCCTAAATTTTCTGAATAAGGGGACACAATCCTTGGCCAGGGACAAAGATACATACGCATCTGCCATTTTCGTCATGTTGTTGCTGAACATAAATTGCGCAAAGCCATATCCCCCTTCCATCATACGTTCGTTATCGTACTCATGCGGCCCAGGGAATGCAGCGTTCCAGCAGTCATAAACTTGTTGGTGGCCTTCACGTACTTCCGGTGGCTATATAACTAACTTAGTCAGCATGTTGACAGTGGACTTCATTGAGAACGCGAACCTCTTCTAAACAAGTCTGGGAAATAAAAAATAATGACAGCACTCGCTCAGGATGAGAGATAGCTATTTGCAGTGCGACCGGGCTTCCATAGTCCATCGCTATAAAGTGACATGGGGGAAGTCGGAGTGCGTCCTGGAAAAAAATGTGAACAATAATCCGTCATTGCGTGTTGGAATTTTATGCACCATGAAAGCCAATGCATCTTCTTCTGCTTCACGTATTCCGTATCCTTCAGGCAAGTCATCTCCCTCTGTGTCTCCATGCGACCTAAAGTCAAACGCCACGAGATTAAACTTTCGAAGTAGAGGATCTGCGAATTGTGCTGTCAATGCAAGAGGTCAGATTCAGTTTGACAAATTAGAAAGGTAGAGTTTGCACACAATGGAACACATGCGGAAAAGCAAGTGAATGAAACCACAGCAAGACCGGAACAGCAGGATCTATCTTATCCGCAACGTCTAAATCTGGAGTGCTGATGTTGTAGTGGAATTTGATGTTCCCAGAACTGGTTTTGACACGAACAAAAGGCATACTCGCGGGAATGAAAGAAAAATTCGTGAGGTTTTATGCCGCTTTGAAGGGTGAATAAATATGGTCGTCAGTTCAAGTCTCGCCTATAAAATGAAGATATACCCACGTAAAGGAAGGAGGGAAAGGATTGGCATTCTCAAGGGATCACCCGGTATCTATAGGACAAAGAAAATTCCGTTACTTGCCATAATATGACATGCATCATACATACCACCCGTTACGAGGTCATCGAGGGTCATCGTGGAAAGATGGAACAGGACCCACAAGTCCCCATTTCGGGAGGTCGGAAACAGATTATTATATGCTCTCTCAGCAGCGCCTCGGAGTCCCGGCCACGATAACTGCACGATAATCGGTGATCTTCAGAGGGAGGAGACGTTGCTTATGTCGCTCAATGACAGCATGCTCCTTTTTATTCTTCCATGATGGAATGTCCAGATCTTCGACGCAGTCCTTAGGCAGTCTTTCGGTTCGGTTGCGTATACTCACACCGCCGGTAGTTTCGCTTGTTTTCGCTCTCAGGATGCACAGGGCTGTCGCTGAGAATGGCCCTTTATACGGGAGTAGATCTCGAAAGAGCAAAGTCCGTCAAGTCCGTGAAAACTGAAGTACTCAGAGCATAAGGGGATCTGAATATGTTTGTTGGTACGATCTGGTACAAATCTTGTATACAGTACATGTAGCTGGACAGGAGGCACCCAAGACATATCGGACCGGAACACGGAGAGAAATGAGAAGATAAGCAGAAAGAAAGAGAGCCTGACATGGACCAACCAGTGTGACAATTGGAGAGCAGAAAATCATTGACTGGACTCTTCTTGCGCTTTCGCGATAATGACGTCCGCTGCTTTTTCTGAGATCTATCAGAGTAGCAATTATTCAAACGCTTCATGAGCTTCGTCCAACGAACCATATAGGTGGGCGTGCAGATAAACCAGCCAGGTACATTCGGCCACGAACTAGCGTCGACTACTCGGAGATTGTCCACGCCTTTCACTTTAAAGTCCCCATCCAGCACCGTAGAAGGATCTGAACCGTGCTCTAGTCGTTAGACTCCCTAAGTAGGATATCAAGAATGCCAAAAGGCGAACCGCTATCTGCTCCTATGGGATTCGTACAGCAGGCATGATGTCCTATCGATGACGCTCAGCGCGAAAGAGAAAGATAAATTTTTGAGACTCGCCAGAAGATGTTCTCATATATGTGAGCGTCTATTTCATCGTCCGTCTGAGCCTGAAGTCCAGGAAAGATCTCTTCGTCGACGAAAGGCAGGATGGTCAACGATTGCATCACCGTCCTGGAACGTTTAATTGCTTCGCGGAGGTCCGCGACGTCCTTCGGACCATTTTCGGCTTGGAAATGAAGTTTTTGTATGTTCAAAACGTCTTGAGGATGGGCGCCGGTCAGCTGTACGGTCCCCCTCGAAGAAGGATGCGCCTATTACAATGGAAGGCCAAATAACCCAAGACCCGGCACTGGGGATTAGAAATTTATCAGAATACCTTCAGATGTACCGCAGTCACCGCATTTTTATTATCAATAAATGCTTCTGGAAAACCTTCGCGAGATGTTAAGTTGCGCTAAATGTCGTGTGAAACAAGATCACCTCTGATGAAGCCTGGAAAGTATGCAGGCTCCCAGTGAGTCATGAGGTCGTGTTCCGAGCTGTCTGCCGACTGTGAAGTGAAGGCTTCAACAGTGCCTCCAAATGAATAGGCATTAAGATGCCCGTTATCTTCCCAGAATTCGAGACATGGATCTTGGGCCGGGTCGGGCTGCAACACGCATCCGTTCAGAAGTGAGAAATTCTGTTTCATACGCCAGATGATGGAAATTTCATCGTGATCTAAAACCACGCGCATGAATTGTACATTTAAGGACTTTAAAAGAAAACCTGCAAAGCAGATTACCCTGCAAATTATTGCCGACGCCTGGAAGGTCCAAGATAGGTGTAATGCCAAATTCTTGAAGATGTGAGCTATTTCCGATGCCCGACAACTACAGGAGATAGATCATTAGTACAAAGGATACATATACTTGGTGCCCAAACCATCAGACCATTAGCTAATTTCTCTGGATCAGTCAACGCTCGAACCTTGAATTTAACTACTTGCCAGTTGCGGGCTCTGGAATACGCCGGCAAAAATAATAACTTCACGTCTGACAGTGATATTTTCTGTCCGCAGGATCGCCTTGCCCTGGAAATTGCTTGCCACGGGTAACGCCGCGCCAGGTGCAATTTCCACACCATAAGCAGTGGGAGTGCCGCTACTGCTGTTGCACAGCAGAATCCTAGTTGCCAGCGTGTCCAAAGCAAACTGGAGATAAGGATTTGATTCGGACTGGTTAACGTTCACAAGTCTGTCTCGAACACTAGACCGTGTATGGTCAGCGTCAGTTGTGAAGCTGGGCATGGTGCCTCCAATAGCCCGGTCAGATACCAGATCATTGAGATCAACTATGGGCGGTAAACCCGCGGCGACTAATGTTGCGAAGAAAGCCACGGTTTGTGCATCTGCACAGAAGTGATTGCAATTAGTACGACGGAAGCGGATAATCACTACTAGTGTAATATACCCAGAAACATGGGATTCAGCACGGTCAAATCTGGGTTCAGATTCGTGGACAACCACCCGTCGTATCCATGATTTACCGGATCAAGTCCCAGAGTGTAGAGATTATGCTCAATGCGTTTGAAGTAATTTTGCATATTGTCCCGGAACCAGGTCGAGTCGTTGAAAGCGGCAGCTAGATTGTCAAAATCTGTTTTAGTTTCAGCAATGATATTAATCATTGCATTGTGAATCTGCATTGAGAACATAAGGTGGAGGAAAGGGCGGCATATAGGATAAAAATACCGTGGAACCTCCGACGGCACGAGCACGAGGATACCTGCAATCATTCCTTCCAGATTTGTTGGGTTCAAGTTCGAAAGTGAACCTACATACCAGGCGTCGTTCTTCTGGAACTGAAAACCAGGAGGATATTCATCAAGCGTATAGTTGAGTTCAGTCTGAAGGTCTAGATGTAGTCACATGCACATGTTCAGGAATTAGACTGCAGAGGAAATTAATGATATGACTTCTTACCTTCAATTGCACGAATGAAGTACAACGGTATTGTAGTGTTCAGATTGAGGACATCATGTCCGGCGTCAACAACCAAGACTGTCGCGCGTTCAATGTGAGTTCAGGAAAGAGGATTCAGGAGCCGAGTCCTTGCCTGAGTATCCTGCTTCGACTAGTCTACTCGCAAGTGGTCCACCTCCAGCTCCAGCGCCAATAACCACATAATCGAAGGTAGAATTTGACTCTTCACAGGGAGGAAGGTTTTCAGCAGCGAAAATTCTATTCGTAGAAGGTAATAGGAGCGCGACAGTTATTGTGAGTGTCAATGTCAGAAACTTCATCGCAAAGGTATTTTTGCGAGTAGCACTGGCAGAATGGGCACTTACATATCGGTTATGTTTGCATCTAGTATGGATATGGAAGCATAATCGTCCTAGCTATGACCCGGGGTCAGGTGCGCTAGCTATGTTGCTGAAGGCTCACACGACGCAGTGCACATACAATGGTTTCTGGAAAAGAAGTTTACAGTAAGTTAAAGATAGAGGAATGCTTCACCATGTGGAGGTCAAGCAATGACTAGATTAGATTAGATAAGAATTGTCACAACAGACGCTGAAATTCTGGGGATGCTTGGACAAGTCTTACTTGGTAAGTATGTACACCGTTCCATTTATGCTCTCCGCTTTCATACACATATAAACTGACTGCTCTGATAGTCTTTGATTCTGTTGACATAAATTTTCCCTTAAAGCTAGGCTGGCACTCATACAGTATAATTTACACTTCTCAAATTCTCCTTTCAAGTTGACCATTGAGAATACTTTGCAACAACAACGACTTCAGCCATCTGCTTTGGAATTGCACTGCATTGACCTGAGGTAACGTCCGAAGTACTCTCCAGTTTTCTGGAAGTGTTCCTTTTGAGTGTGGATGAATTATCATGATAGTTTGAGCCCTTAGATTCTCCACAAACCGGAGCCTCTTGGAGCTCACAATCGGGGCTTTCGGGCCTCCGATTTGTGGTCAATAAGGAAGCTGTGTTAGGCAAATTTTGTACAGCTAAGTATGAGCACCTACAACTTTAGTCTTATGTCAAACACAATTGTGACAATGGTCGATGATTTCATGGGCAGTAGGATCTAAAACCTGGTTTTGGTTTAAATCTGTCGAACGGCTGTAGTATGGGTTATATTATATACTAGGGTGCACTTGCAGGATCAAAGAACACTCTGTAAGCATTCGAAGATATTCAAAGACAATATTCACAACAAACATCGAACTCGGAGCTTCAACACACCAGATTAATTGGCCGGAGTTTTCCGGCTCATTCGATGCTCCATGGCACCCAAAGCATGGAAGGAGAAAGAACAAATCGTCCGCCGTTTGTGGGCACTAGGTCATCACCGACATTGCAATGAGTAGTTATAAGGAAAATTTACCTTCCTTTACACATGGAATCCGACGGCTCCTATGTCCTCTTCATGTATTTGTGGGGTCTTGTTGGTTTGAGAGTACCTTGCTGTATATCCGAAAGTTATTGGTTAGCTCGTCGGATGACGCTTTTGATTACTCTCATCAATGGTATGTTGTCTTCTCGTTCTAACAATCATTCTCCTCCTCTCTCGACATTCTCAGTTTGTGTAATCACGTCTCCTCATACACCTGCTATGTTTCCTGACACATCCACACAAGTCGGCCATGCATTGCAGACGTTGCAGGCGTTCGCCCTTCCTTCCGTTCCCGATTATATCTCCCCGGGGATGAAACGAATCTATCACCATCGAGCACATGCGTACGGGAGGTTCGTACGATTTACAGTAGGTAGATTGAACCATGGGTGAAACCGCGAACCCGAATTATCTTGACTAGGGCTGGTTTGCTGGATGTCGTGCGGTACGAAGTGTGATTCAGATAGAGTTCATCAGGGCGGGGAGTATGCCGAGCATACGCGTATAAATTCGTCAATTTCAAGATTTCGACCTTCTCCTACCCTGACACGTCTACATGTGGCACTAGCATTTGGCAGATTGAAGAGGTACGCGAGTGACGACAACAATCTTTTGAGCATCGTGAAAATGGAATTGTAGCCACCCGAGAGCTGATTTTCACCCAATGGCAGTGGCCTGGAAAAAGTTGAGCAAATGTGAGTATATGCAAGGGGAGAGAGTTTGTCCCAGTTATAATGGCTTAAGCGGAGAGACGCCGTGTAATGAGTTGTGATGACGTCAATAGTTTTATCTTTCCCTTTTTCCATGTTGTCTGGTGTCACCGTTTGAACATTTACATAGAACTCCTTTGTGTCGATAAACTTTGAAATGCTCTGGCAGCGTCTTCTCCCGCAGTTTCTGGTTGCGGCATTACTGACTTTTCCTTACACAATCCTTGCTCTCCATGGATCAACTTTGGCGGACGACATTATTACCGGATTGAACAGTGCAACGGACTGCGCTTCTTGTCATTCGCTGCTCTTGACTTTCAAGGCTACCGCTGCACTGGGAGACCAAGCATTGGTAGGTTCATTGAAGGGTATATGCAAACGACTTCAAGTATGTTTCAGTTTGTCAGAATGCATTACAATCCTCATGAACTTTTTCAGCTTCAAGATACCGATGTTTGCGATGGCGTATTTGAAAGCGTTGGACCTTTACTTGCTCATGACTTGAGATCCATGTCTCCTTTCGGTCAAACGTCTACGAAATTTTGTACTGCGATGTGGGGCCTCTGTCGGGATCCGCCTGTCAATAATTATACTGTCCCTTTCCCAAAGTCAGCTCCGGAAAATCCTACATCATTCAAATCTTCTGGAAAGCCACCTTTTCGGGTTGCTCACTTTAGTGATATCCACATAGACCGAGAGTATACGGTAAGGTATATTTGGTTATGTTCCACCGTCGAAGTGTCTGACTCGGATTTTGAGGTTGGCGCTGAGGCAAACTGCTCCAAAGTGAGACGATCATCACCTAGTATTAACTTGATTCCAAAATGATCTCTTTAGCCGCTCTGCTGCAGAGTATTCTCAGATCAATCCGAGCCCACAACGATACCTGCTGGTCCACATGGTGACCATGCATGCGATACGCCGAGTACCCTTGTAGAATCGATAGTGAAGGCCATCGATGCAACGAATAATACTTTCTCCATTTTTACGGGTGATATCGTGGACGGTAAGGGTATTTGCCGTCATACTGCGTATCAATCATAATTCTCTTTAGGTGCTGTGTGGCTCGTCAATCAGGAGTGAGGATTTTATCTTCAATCAAAATTGAGCAGGCATTCATTATGTCGAACAGAGATGTTACTGCCGACATTAACTTATTCGGCGAGGAATTTAGAATGGCTCTCAAGACACCTGTTTTTCCTGCGTTGGGAAATCAGTATGTTTTATTTCCGGGGCTACTGCCCATCAGCTAGGCCTCATGTATCCTTTTCTAGTGAAAGTGCGCCAGTGAACTGCTTTCCCAGATTGACCACCGAGGATCATGCCAATGACTCTCAATGGGTTTTTGAGACAAGTAGTGCACAATGGCTCGTGAGTTTCCTGAGTCCTGATGATCTCGCTTTCATCCATACCGCCCTTCATCATAGCCCTGGATTGGCCAGGCTGCTGCAGATCAGATTGTACACCATTCTGGAAGTTATTCGCTACTTGTCCCAAACACAACTCTACGGTATGCTTCTTATGCTTCTCATGCTTCTCGGGCTATCGACATGCAGGTTTGACTAATTTTTTTTAGAATGATATCTATCAATTCTGGATTCTGGTACAAGATGAAGTGAGTGGCGTGCCTGCCAAACGTCGAGAAGTTCTTCCTCGCTGATTCTCCCTCAGTTTATGGCTATACGATTCTGATGATCAGCAGTGAGTTCGTGGAATATACTATTCCTATTCATAGACATATCGGTCTTCTACACTCAGACCAGACCCAAACGGCATCTTGTCCTTCCTGATCTCACAACTGCAAATCGCCGAGGATCTGGGTCAGAGATGTTGGATTATCGCCCATATGCCTCCTGGAGGAGGGGATGTCTTGCTTGACCAGGTACGCTGAGTAATTCGGTGTTTTTTCCCTCACACAGAGCACTCATTCTCGCACTTAGTCCAACTACTATGCCCAAGTAATTCATCGATACAGAAATACTATTACTGGTCAATTTTATGGACATACTCATGCGGTTAGTTTCTATTGCACACGTTATACTTGTCCTACTTTGTTCTCATGAACCATAGGACGAGTTTCAACTATCTTATTCTAACTATAGCGACCAAAGGAGGGACACAGCGACAAGTATGGCCTTCATCGCGCCTGCGCTGACACCTAGAAGTGAGTACGTGTTACGTTGTGAAGTCATCCATGATTGACACTCTCAGGCGGCAATCCTGCTTTCAAGGTCTACGACGTTGATCCAGACACATACGAAATAATAGATTCAAAGACCTACTCGAGTATGTTGATGAGGTACTCGATGAAATGCATTGTGACACTAATCATTTCATCAGCTGATTTATCTCATCCGGAGTATCAAGTCGACCGTAAGTTTTTTTATACTCATGAACCCTGGCATTATGTTGAGCTTCTTGCCAGCGGTATGGAAGATGGTATACAGTGCGAGGGACCTTTATGGTTCCTCAATACCTGGCGGTCTAGATCCCTCAGCTTCTCTCTCGCCTTCGTTCTGGCACCAGGTCACAGAACTGTTCGAGACCGACAACAAAGCCTTTCGTACGTTCCAACACCTAAAGAGACGTACTGGTGGAGGCGGATGTAGCTCCAACGATGATGATGACGAGGCTTTCATCGAATGTAAATGCCGTTCTATCTGCCAGCTTAGAGCTCAAAGAAGCGAGAATAATTGCGCTGATGTACGCCGGGGATGGTTTTGGGAGGGCAATGAGCCTGTGGAGTCGAGTATTTCGGAATCTGAGTGCGAAGGTGTAGGTATCGGTTCGATCTTCAAGCAGATGGTTCGGGGCGATAAGGTATGCAAGTGGTCCTTGCATTCAATGCTTTTTCTCAATTGTATAACAGATGGATGAGTCGACAAAGAGGGCACTTCGCGCACATCTCAATGATATATTGCTGCCTGCACAAGAACATCAGGGCAACGTGCAGTCCAAGCATCCCTTTACGGCCTCTGAAATGCAAGCAGTCTTGCGGATTCCATAGAAGATAATTGCTCGAAGTGTTCACGTATCTACGCTTCTGTGTATCATTAATGTAGGCTTAATGCGTGTATACTATGTAACTATAAGTATGTTCTGCCGTAATGTCGTCTCAAATAGCACTTTCGATTCTTATAAATTTTTGAGTGCTATAATGCTCGTAATTTGTATCCATTACTGAGTACACGACTATCATACAATTACTGTGCTGTATATACTATTCTATATCATGAGATTGGTCAGAACGAAGGTCGTAAAAAGTCATTATGATCTGCGTACATCAAAAAAAAAATACTGTACTTCGAAATCAAAAATACTTGGGAACAGGGCCTGACCCCAAGCCCAACAAGAGTTTCCAAGTACGATCCGCGAAAACGACTGGTCTAAGCCCCATAAATCGACGATGTGCTCCCAGAAGGTCACTCCTGCGATACATTGAAAATTCCCCCGCACCTGTTAGCACGCGTGCTCTTAGCGCCACGCTTCGCAATTCGCAGCCATTCGATGCTCTTAACCGTCTTGCGTTTCGTAGTCGCATTCCGTTTGTATGACGGATACCGTCCGTAGGTGTCCGCACTTCTATCACTTTCAGGTATTCCTCGTTAGTGAGTGGGACAGAAAGATACTCATGGATGGCATCCATCACATCGCGGACAGTGATGTTGGTTTTCTCAATGATGATAGGACCCCAACGTTGCATCCACCAGGCAAGAGCGGGTGTTTCACTCTCAATCCAGATCTTGTCAATCTTTTCGTTTCCTTGTCCATTCACAGCAGTAGTCCGTCCAAGTTCTTGGACGGAGATAGGTATCACAGCTTCATCACCAAGAGCAGGTCGTTTAATCAAGCCTTTGTCCGTTGATACTCTAGCCTGCTCTGGTCTGAGCACAACATCCCATTGTAGAACGGGTGCCGAAGGGTTGATGGGGTTGTACATAATGTGCGGGTGAACATGCAACGGGACAGGACGTGACATAGGAAATATTCCAGGCTCCCACACTATCGCAGGGGAGGGCAAAGGTACAGCTGGTCGAAGCAAAACAGAAGGGACAACAGGAGTTGGCCATAAAGGCAGCCAAGGAGTCGGAGGTGCGAGAGGCGGTACAGCATGATAGTGGATCGGAGGTGGGACCATTGGAACAACAAAAGGTGCTGGTGGTGGTGGTGGTGGTGGTGGTGGCCCAGGTGGTGGTGCATTTCCAGGATGAGGAAATGGAGGAAATGGGTGAAAATGCCACATAGGATGAACCGGACCATTTGAAGGATGATTTCGATTGACTCTTGAAGGATCGTTCGAGTCGTCCGGATGACCTTCAGTATTCGCTCTCGAAGAATCACTCGAAGATGATGAGCCCCCATTTGAAGGATTCGGATGTCCACCATGATGCTGAGATCCTGGAGAGACAGGAATCCGAGGAGATGGTTGAGATGCATCACTTTGCAAATTTTGAGCTCGCGAACCAGAGTTTCCTTCTAGTTCCTCTTGTGGAGATCCATCAGGTCGCCTTCCGGCTTCAATATGACAACAGCACCAGGAAGAAGAGAAGCAAGGAAGAGGAATCCGCGGTTTATGGTTAGCGACGGCATGGCAAGAAAGGATGAGCATCCTACCTATGGTTTGAGGTGGTACGACATCATCAGTGTCTCGCGAGGGGAGTGCTGAACCTGCGGCGGTTAGTATATTCTATTGCGACTATGAAAAATACATACTAGTAGGTTCAACGCCCTGGTCCACGTCTAAATCGAGAACATTGAATGTGAAGCGAGAGGATTGAGTACAAGTCCGCTTACTATTCTCGTTGTGTTGAATCTGCGGGGTCCTCATACTACTGCGATCCGGAGTTCTGTTGGGGGATGGCGGCGAGTGATGAATCTCAGTGTCAGGAAGACTCGAAGTGCTCGAGTTCACAATTGGAACAGAGCTCATTGAATCGCTATGTCTGTTATCCTGATGGCTTGAACTTGTTCTGTGTGTCGCCGATGAAGTTCGACGTTGATATTCCCTATCAATATGCGACCTTGCTGCTACATCTGGTATCACGAAACGTGTTCGTCTTTCATCGTCTTTAGCAGAATTAAAATTTCGGCCGAGGTATATATTTGAAGGAGCTTACTGGAAGCAGGTACTTGGAGCATTTCATTGGAGGATATATACAGGGGATCATGCCCAGTGGAATTTGGACGAGGGCGATGCTCTGGCGATTGTGATGAAGGCCTTGAGGCCGGAAGCGATGAGACTCCTGTTCGACTGGTAGTACTGAATAGATGGGTATGATGGGGAGGGTGATGGTGATGGTGATGGTGTGTTGAAGAATGATGAGGGTGAGGGTGATGAAGATGTGGGTGATAACGTAAAGCGAGCTCATTGAAACCAGGCACTACCATTGGGGGTCTGGGTAAAGGATTCGGGGGTCTTGACGGCCATAGGCTGGCCCCGGGAGTGTTTGGACGGTGACTTGCTTGACCAGTCCCTGAGGTTGCATTTCTTGCCCACATGGATTGTACTTGGTTCAAAGCTCAAGGGAAAGGAATAGTTCAAGCATTATATGCGATTGAAGTGCAAAAACTTGACAAGTATGGTGATGGGGAACCTAGGTGACCTTGTTTTCTGAAAACAATAGCAGCTTTGTCGTCGGCGAAGGAAGGAAGCTTTCAATGTTCCTGTGGCTCCCTTGTGGTTGTCTGTGGGCGTCAGTTTCAATAGAAAGTTAGTACGCATCGTTGACAGCAAAAGAACAAGAGCGTAGTACAAATAAGTTCAAACATCACTGAACTTGGTAACGGATTGTCATTTGTTATCCTTTATTGAACACACCACGTAGGTATCTAGGCAAACCCTAATGTCTGTACCAGCAAATCACCTAACGTCCCACGGGCTGCATTCACCTCAACGCCGCTCGATGCCTTTCCTGAATTCACATCCAAAGTTAAGTCTTCCGGAACCAGCCACTCACCAGATGAGAAAAAAGGATGTTGTTGGATATCTTTCGCCTTTAATCTCCGTTCAGGTGGATATCGAAGAAGGTTGCGAATTAAATCCATCACAGCGTCGGCGTCATCGGGGTAATCAGCTCCTGTTGTAGGTAAATTTGGTAAAATTTGCTCGTCCAACGCCACCCCATCTACTCTATTGAATTCAACCTTCTGGGCGTCGGGGAGGTTTTTAAAACCTGCCCATGCCCAGCTCTTCGCTTCTTCCTGTTCGTTCGCAGGTTCTCGAGGTGTGCCGAGGATCTTGAAAATGCTCCAAGCCAAACCGATTTCGCCACGAGAGGCATCGAAAAGAGATGAACGCGTATAACGGGTTAGAGGATTCAATGCTGAGGAATTTGAATTGGAGGAAGAGAGTGGTGTTAAGAACGAAGGGCTGATAAAATCATCGGTCGTCGGTGAAGACGCCACAGGGACAAGCGATGTAAAAAACTCGGCGAACATTGCACCAAGGCTCCATAAGTCGATTGCACACGCATCATACGAGCGTGTTCCGAAAAGGAGCTCTGGTGCACGATAAGGACTACGGAATTCGGGCTCAGGCTTTGATCGGAACAGATAGAGATAGACGGACCCAGTGGACACCTCAAAATACTTGCTGTCTTTCCCCTCTGGCCACAAATCACCATCGACGTTATCCTTTGACCCATCCCAAGCTATTCCAAAGTCAATGAGCGTTACGCGTCCACTGGATGTCAGTAGAACATTTGCTGGCTTGAGATCGCGATGAGCGATATCTTGCGCGTGTAAATAGGTTACAGCGTCGATGATTTGTATCATGAGTGAACGGGTGAGATGAAGAAAGCTTGAAGGATGGGCTTCGACTTGAGTTGAAGTATCTTTGACTCGCGGTACAAAACGCGCGGAATCCAGAAGACTAGAGAGAGAGTACGGAATGTAGGGCATCCATATGTTCATAGTATTCTGGGATCGATCCAAAAAGGAGTCAATTATCGAGATGATCTTGAATTCGAGATGTCAATAACTGTTGAAGAGCAGTTGAATGTTTCGTACATTAGGATGAGAAAGTCTTTTCAGAACTCTGCATTCCTTGATGATATCGTGTGGCTCTTTAGCCCATTTCTTGACTGTCGTAGACGTCTTTACGACAACAAGCTGAGGCTCGCCATCATCTACAGATGCCCAGGTCTTTGATACAGTCGAAGCAAGGCCTTCAGCGATAATCTCGAACTCGTCACCGTTGGCCTCACTATCATCTGGATCAACAATGAAGTGATCATTGACACTCTGTACAAGCGTCAGTCTCGAGATACTTTCGAGCGATGGACATGCTCACATCCGTGAGGGACATGAATTCGAAGATGGTGGTTGGAAAACATGCTGTGCGGTGTAATCAAAAAGTTGATCAGCACCTTTTCTTTTCCTACGTTTCCATCTTATTCAAGTTGTTGCTCTCTATAACTTTCGACTCTTAATACACCATGTCTGAAGACGAAGGAGCCAACAACAGTGCGTATGTTACCGCTAGTGGATTCTTTCAGCTACGAGTTCTAATTCCTCTTACAAGATCAGCGATTACTGGCCGCAGCTAGAGAAGATAATGAGGAGTTGTTATTGGAAGTTTTTGAAGCTGGAAAGTTTGATATAAATCATCAGGATGGGTGTGTGCGTCTCTTTCTCTACTTTTGATTCGCTCTGATATAATGTAGAGTGGGTAATACAGGTATGAATATCTTCACTCTGCCCAGTGATTGTGATAAAAGGGGATCAACCAGCTTTACATATCGCGTTAGCTCCTTCATTTCGAAGCATATCTGCCGTTCTGACATATCGCAGCGTACAGAATGGTTCGGCAGACGTTTTGGAGCATATTCTCTCTCATGAAGCTTGCGATGTCGACCCTATCAACCGTATCAATCGTGCCACTCCTCTTCATCTGGCGTGTCAATTGGAAGATGACGGTATGCGCTCGTATATGGTTGAATCCCTCTTGGAGGCCGGGGCAGACACCAAGATACGCGATAAAAATGGAGAGTTAGCGGAATCTTTCGTTCCGCCGACTGATGAGGAGACGAGAAAGTTATTTAGAAAGACACAAGCGCACATCATGACAGTGTCGCAGGATGATATAGCCAGTGGTAAGCGGTCCTTGCTCATAAACAGAATAAAACCCCGTTCATGATCTCGTGCGGTAGATGATGATGGAGAAGCAGCCTCGGGTTCAGGCTCAGGCTCCGACGAAGATTGATATGAATTGACACTAGCTATCGAAGACGGGACGGCGTTGATATTTCTCGGGGTATAGTGGGTATGTAAGTATAGCGAGTAATTATCGATTCCTACTGGAGTACAAGGAACAACGTTTGGACACATCTATCGATAATTCGCATGATCTTTGGCCCATCCTGAAAATTATAACTGCCGGGTTGGTTGAACACGGCCATCCATCGATGCTGTTGCAGCCTCAAGGAACCGTACCTCCAGCGTGCCTCTAACATCTTTTCTTCCGGCCACGACACTAGAAATGTTCACGCGTCATTTACTCAAGTCTAACCCCCGATTCCGCGAAGACGGCGAGCGTTGTTCGACATCCTGTTCAGCCGGTTTCTGAGTATCATTTCAGTTGAGTCTATTCGAAAGGCACCCAGACTTATCTGACCGATTACATTCTATGCACAGACAAACACTTCATCATATCATGTCAATGTCAGATGTTCACCTTCGTGGAAAGTTCTCGGTTGTTGGTTCGGGACGTGTGAGGACGTATGAGGTTGTGTATGTCTGCTCTCTCATATCTTGAAGAATTGAGTTTATCTAAACTTCAAATATGGTTGACAGAGTTAATGACAGAAAATTGTCCAATGAAAAGTCGCAAGCTGCGTGTTTTTTTTATGTACATAAACATCTACGCGAACCCGTAAATCCCGAAAAGTTGGAGCTCTGGCTATGTTCGCGACTCTCTTCGCGTCTAGTCGTAGTGTCGTACATTTCGACTGTTTTTTGAAGCCACTTCCTATTGGACGATGGTTCTTGTCCAGCAATCATTACGGATAACACAAAAAAAAAAGAAGCCAATTAGATGAATCCACCTTCTTCGCCGAGCAAAGGTACATATACCATATACTACTTTTTATCCACTCTATAACCCACGGCTAACGGCCAACATTGCCCAGTCTTCATCTTATGTCTACTTATCCTTCTTTCAAGTTGAAACCTGTACGTTCTTGACGTGAATGATCTTTCTGATATGCTTGCTCATTTCAAAGTCACATCCTGAAATTGTCGAATGGAACGCCCGAAAGATGTGGCAAGGAACACAGGGGTCGGGTAGTATGCTTGCTTCGAATCTAATTTTAATCCTGTCCGTCGTACCATGAGCTAAGGCGTGTTCTGGCCTGTCGAACTGGAACTAGGATTGTATGTATCAACACGAAGTGTAACAGGAAGTAAAGGTACCTTACGTCGGAAGGTCGGTTTTTTTTTTCAAGCGGATATTAGGTATTTTGCTTGGACCTGCTCATGGTATAAAGGCGAGAATATTCGATGCAGGGCCCTCCAGCTTCTTACATCCTTCGAGCTTACCATTGAAAATCATGCGCTTCTTCGCCGTTCTCACTGCTGCACTCTTTAGCGTCGTTCTTGCAGACTCCGACACTGCTGCCAGTGCTGCCTCGGCTGCTGCCAGCGCTCCTTCTTCCTCTGCGGCCGCCCTCTCTGCCTCTCCATTCACAAATGCTACGCTCCAGCTCTCCTTGAGTAACAGCCTCAGCCAGTCCAACCATTATGTGCGTTTTTTCTTTTTGCGAACCATGCATGCCATTCGAGTGCTAAACCAATTTAAGGGTGCTCCGATTCCTCCTTGGGAGGTGGGGAGCTACCCGGGCTGGTACTATGGCCAGGACCCCGGAGCTGTCATTGGTTGGGTACTTCCGTGGCTCTTGGACACTGTAAGTTTCTATTCACTAGTACTAGTAGCATTAATGACCGCTCACATTGAATAAAATTCCGTTTAGCTGATCTGTGATATCCTTGACCTTCTCCCTTTCTGCCTTCATTGCCCGATTCCCAAGCCTCCCCCGAAAAACGGATGGGTGCCAACCTTCAGTAACCTTAGCGGTGCTACCCAGGCTGACGACTATTTGACCTACGGACTTGTCGACACTATTCAGGGTTAGTATCATGATGCGATGCCACTGTTCGCCCTCAAATACCCTTTTTTTTCGTAGATTGCGAGACTATGTGTCTTAACGTCGAAGGATGCACCTTCATAAACAGTAAGTGGTTATTCGCCTCATCAGATGAGATGGGAGATTCATCATTTGTCTGCAGCCTATCACGACGTCAACGGCAAGGTTTGTATCTCCAATCACGATGATCATTTGTCATACTTGAAGACTAACGCTCGCCAAAAAAATTAGAATGGATCTCCCCAGTTGACCTGTGCCTTGTTCTCGCTATGCCACGATGCGTCCGACGCCGACAACAAAGGTGGCCAGACTCAGCCCGATGGAAGCGTCGACTATATCACAGACAGTGATGGCTTCTGTTTGCACAATTGAGCTTTCAGGAGTACATAGTTCGTTCTCAGGAATTGCGTTGGACTCCGTTTGATGTTCTATTTGTATACACGAGTTTAGGGCATTGGTAGTACTTCTGGCTTGATACAGTGGGTAATTGAACTTTGATTTTTTCGCCAAAGGATTGTCAAAAAGACATAACGATTGCTCCCTGCAAGGCTCGAACTTGCGACCTCGAGATTATGAGACCCTCAATGTCCCTCAATTTCTATGAGACTCGCGCTCTACCGACTGAGCTAAGGAAGCGTGATTTCTTGATTGTGAGTGAAATTCATCAGAATACTGAACCATGTACATGTAATCCAAGTGTGCAAAAAATGTACAGATAAAATTATACAATTATATATATTGTGTCCTCCAAATCCACTTCTATCTTGACTTCAAGGGACTGTCTTTCGACGGCCTGGAGTTTGTAGATGCATTGATTGAAGCAGAGTTCGCAGGCCGAGCAGTCAAAGCATGGTTGTCGATTGAAATACTCTGCGTGGCGTTTGCGGTCTTGTAGATTCCAATAAGACGATGGCTTAGTTCGAACATGTCATTTCTAGAAGCTGCAAGTTAGTAACAGAGATCCGAGCTCTCGAAAACATAACAAACCGAAGAGAGATAATGATAAACTGGGCGTTTTTCGTCCTATCTTTGATGTAGTTCGCAATGATGGATACGTTTCTGAAGTCAAGAGCTGCGTCGATCTCATCCATGAAGTACAGAGGCGTAGGCTGAGCAGAGATGGTTAGAATTCAACTTGTACTGTGAAGGGGAAGACTTGCCTTGAAGACATGCAAAGCGAAGACGAGCGCAAGAGAGCTCAAAGTCTGAGTTATGGCACTCAATACACCATTGTCCACAACCTCTTAATTAGAATCTCACCTTTTCACCACCTGACAGATTTGAGATGTTCTTCCAGCTCTTCTTTGGTGGCATGACACTGAAAATGATTCCTTCCGCGAAAGGGTCCATACTGTCAACCAATTCGAGTTCGGCGTTTCCGCCTTGTGTAATCATCTGTAAGCTAACGTTCTCAGTTTCCGTATTTGTAAAGCATCAATGAAGCATCTTGCCTGATACATTTCCTTCAGCTTGAGAGATATAATACTGAACCCAGCCATGAATTCCTCCAGACGCTGTTTCCGAAGATCCTCATATTTCTTCTTTTGAGTATCGCGTAGAGCTACAACTTTCTCGAGGTCATCGTGTCGACTAAGGAACTCCGCCTCACGACGCTTGTACTCTTCGAGAACATTCAGATTGGGTTTCGCTCGCTTGATTTGATCTACAAAAAGGAGTGTCAGTCTCAATGAAAACGAGAGCATTAGTTTCACACCTTCCAAAGCCTGCACATCAACCTTCATGTCTCGCTCTTTGAACTTCTGGAGTTCCGAGGTCTTGTACTCGTGAAGTTTATTCAAGACCTCCTCTTCTTGGGGAGTTTCGGCTTTGATAGTGACGCCTTCAGTTTTGTTTCTCCGAGCGATACTTTCATCTTGATGTTTCAATGCTTCTTCATCCTCTCCTTCATCCTCTCCCTCACCTTCTTCTTCTTCATCACTATAGTAGACATAAGCATCAACGTGATTTTGACGGACAAGGACAACTCACTCAACATCTTCCAATATCAACGCATCATGCAGCTCTCGGAAGCGTTCTACTTGAGAAGAAATACGATCAATATCTTTTTGATGACCATCGATCGCCTTTTGAAGTTTGATCTACAGGTGAACGTCAGATAGCATACGATGAGCTCGTCCATCAAGAACCGACCTCCGTCTGACGGAATGCTTCTACCGCCTCGGTCTTTTCTTCGAGCTGAGCTTTTCGTTCGACTAAAGCTTCTCTCTTACTTTCTTCAGCTGCCTCGGCTGCTTCTACCTTTGCCTTTACGGTTTTCACGAAACCTTGCAATTCTCCCAACTGGCAGTCAAGCTCTGCTAGCTCTGTTTCCAGTTGTTCAAGCGCAGCGACATCGTTTTCAACGGTATCTTGATGTTTCTCAACATCCTTTTCCGCTTTGGCTTTGGTCACTTCAGCGTTAGTGATGGCGTCGTTCGTGAGGTTGATGTGATTCCTGAGACCTTCAACCTTGGATTTCTGGGCCATGAGTTTCGATCCTCCAATTTTCATAATCTTGTCCTCGACTTCTTGAAGAGCCGCCTCAATCGTACTTGCTTTTCCCTTCAAGTCCCCAATGTCGATCTCGAACCGAGCAAGGTTATCTTCAAGGACTTTGATTCGAGTTACGTCATTTTTATCTGGCGTCGAGCGTGTCCTGTAATGAGAGTATGTGTTAGTGTTAAACACGTTGCAGCTACAACTCTCGTCCTACTTCATATTCTTGAGACGCTTCTCTGCCTCCTCGATTCGAGACTTCCCTTGCTGGATATCAAGACCCAATTTTTCATACCGAAGGTCAATCTCCGGTCCCGAACGATTCAGCAGTTCTAGTTCCGCCTCTGCACTACGCACAGCGGCGGTTGCTTCCTCGAGTTTTGCCTGAGTTTGTTCCCGTTCTTGCTCGAGTTCTTGCAATTGCCGAGGGCTGACGGAATCTTTGGCCTGTTTTGGGCTCATTCCCCCCTTCGCAGGAGCTCCCCCACCTCCAGACATAGCGCCGGAGGTCTCGATGACTTGCCCTGCTAGGGTGACAACCTTGGTTCGCTTCTCTCCAAAAGCTATACGATTGGCCTGATCCATGTCTTTCGCAACCAGAGTATCACCGACAGCTTTGTAGAACACCTCCGCAAATTTTGAGTCTTTAGGCGTAATCAAGTCAAAAAGTCTCGGGACATTCTCCGGAGTTTTGGGAGGTGAAAGCACCGATGGATTGTAACTGATCTTTTCGAGAACCATGAAGGTCGCGCGCCCGATATTGTTTGAACGCAGGTACTCAAGACATGCCTGGCCCTGTTTCACAGTGTCGACAACCATGTGGTTCAGGCTTGGGCAGGCAGTAGTAATAGCAACATCGTATTTTTCTGGGATAGTTCCAAGGCTTCCCAACCGACCCTGTGAGATTGTTCAGCCGACAATTGAGTAGACAGGCCCGAACATACATGAAAGCCAGTGATTCGACCATTATCTTGCATACGAGTGAGGCTTTCGAGTACTTTGCCTTGAGATCGAGTCTCAGCCTGAGACGATTTCGCTTCTAACACTCGCTGGTGGGATGAGGATGCCTTGGTGCGCCAGGCTTGTTCAGATTCTTGCGCTTTCTGTGAGCGTTCGACGGATCATCAGTCCATGGGCCAGCTGGAAAATAGTTTACGCACGCTCAATCTTTGAATCGATGCCTCTTTCTTGTTATTGAGTTCTGCTTTTTCACTCTTCGCTTCTGCGAGCAACTTCACCTTTTCCTCCTGATCAGATCTCACCCTTTCCAGGTGTTCTTCAGCCTCTTGCAAAGCTGTCTGTATAGATTCAACCTTTCTGACCAATGCATCACGTTCACCACGCGCGACATCGATTTCCGTTTGCTTGGTGTTGATTTTGGTAGTCCAAGGCTGAAGGTCTTTCTGTAACGCCTCTTTCTGGTCGTAGAACTTCTGAGTTTTATCTGCAAACCCATTCCAAACCCATTCAGTCTATATGCGCACATTCTTAAGACTGTAAGAGGATATACCTCGAAGACTGTCTTGAATTTCCTCCAGAACTTTCTCCTCTGTAACCAGAGACTCTTCGTACTTCTCCAGATTCTTCTTCTCCTTCTCAAGCTTCTCTTCACTGTCTTCGATTGTGTGCTGTGCAGATTTGAGAGCACTTCGAGCCTTCGATCCATGATCAAAACAGGTCTTCTATAATAGCCAAGGACGTTTACGTACGTCACCCACACTTTTCTTCAATTTCTTAGCCTTGCCCGCAGCATGCTTTCTCTTCTCGGACAGCCCTATCTCTTGTTTTTCATGTTCAGACAAAGACTGAACAGCTTCCGCAACCAGTTTTTGAATGTCCTGTAAGGGAAATTAGCGGAAGAGGAAGTGATAGTTTGGTGCACTCATACTTTGTAACCCTTTTCAAATGCTTTATAGTCGGCCTGAAGTGCTTGCAAATGCTCGATGTCGTCCTTGTTCTTCGCTTTCTCTTCCTCAAGCTCGTTTGCGGCTTCCTCCTATAGACAGAAAACCTTGAGTAACATTTCATTCGAAAAAAATGAGCAGATAACCATTTGTTCACGAATTTTGTTTTCGCTGTTAAGGGTCTGCCAAATGTACCACTGGTAAAGTTTGGACTGCGCTCGGACCAGCTCATTCTGTAGCCTCAAATATTCTTCGGCCTCTTTCTTCTTGTCTTCCAGTGCATTCTTTTCCTTCTCAACAAGGCGTAATCGATTTAACTTCTCTTGACGACTCTCTTGTAGATTTTCGAGTTCTACAAAAGCAGCTTCAATGGGCTCTTTGTACTTGGAGGTACCAATGATATCTTCCAAATACTCAAGCAATCCTTCGTCGTGCTCCCCACCTTTGGATTTCATCTGAGCGATGGACTCAACTTCTCCCTGCAACAGTAACATGAGCAAACAGTTGTACAATTCGGGTTCAGCACAAACTTGTAAAATCAAAAATCGTTTGTGATCTAAATCGATTCCTCGTCCCTTCAAGAGGCTTTGAACTTCCTTATAGGTGCTATTGCGTCCATTGACGGTGTAGGTACTAGTATTATCCTTGTATGCATGACGTCCTACGACGAGATTGGAACCGGGAACGATGTCGAAAGCATCAGGGCCAGGCTGAAACGTCGTCAGACTCAATACATTCCGCAGTAAGTGGGAACTGACTAGGTCAATTATCTCACGGAAATGCACCTCGACGGAGCATTGCTTAAGATCTGGGTAGCGAGCGGAGTTGTGAATTAATTCGGACAATTTGCCTTGACGCATCTTTGAGGCACGATATCCGAAGACAAAGAGAAGCGCATCAATAGTATTGGATTTCCCTGATCCATTGGCTCCGACGATTGAAGAAAAAGACTAGGTGATGTTAGAAAAGTAAGAGAAATTTCAACGATCAAAGGTTACCTACCTTGTGAAAGGGGCCTATCTCTTGTCGACCAGCATAGCTCTTGAAGTTTACAAGAGCGAGCTTGTAAATAACTAGCCGCGACTGAGGGCCTTTAGGCTCTTCAAGAACGGGTTGAGCCTGAGGTTGTGAAGCAGGGGGCAAAGACGGTGGATGATCAATCAAAAGTGACCTTTCTTCCATCACATCATCATCATCATCATCCGCTATTTGCTCTTCCTCTTTATCATCGCCCATGTCATGCTTATTCGACGGAGGATAAGAACGAGAGGAGCTGGGTTTCATTGGAGACATGGAAACACGAGGTTTTCTCTTAGGCATCTCGTATTCTTCGACGTCGGATTCCTGCTCATTTTGCGGTTTGACATCAGTCTCTTCGTCGTCTGAGATAGGTACCAGTTTCGTTGTGCGTACAGTGCGAGACTGAGTCGAACGAGAGGGTGGTTCTTTCTTGACTGTCTGTCGCGATCGGGTAGGTAGTCGAGAATTCGATTTCCGCTCCTCAATCGCAGAGTATTCCTCCTCCTTATACTCCGGTCTCATACTAGCCTCTTCATCTTCGTCAGACGATATAGCCACCGGCTTCTGTGAACGATTAGAGCGAGGCTGAGCAGAGGCACGGGGAGGTCGACCCCGTTTAACGGTCTGTCGAGGTTTCAACTCTGGCATTTCATCATCTTCGGCTCTATCCTCTTCTTCCTCATCTCTATCTATCGAAGGTCTCTTCTTTTTCTTTGGAGGGTGCACCTGATCTCCATCTTCCTCGCTATCTGTGTCTGACGCTTGCTCCTCCTTCACAGTTGGCTCTGCCGGTCTACGACGCGTAGAGGGCCTAGATCTAGTGGATGCAGCATTGCTCAAACGAGCTGAAGAGCTTCTCCTAGAGCTAGAAGCTAGCTTTTGTTGATTTTCCTTCTCCTCGAGGTCGGTGACAGGCAGTTGGCTCCTTTTTCGCTTTATTGAGGGTGGTTCAACCGGCACAGGTTCTACGGAAGCTCTAGAGCGGGTGGAGCGACGAGGAGGCATCGTTGAACGTAGCCGTATTGGCAGGGGAGAGATGCTATCGAAAGGGCGCGCTGAATAGTTAGCAACAGTTGAATATGCACAAACAATAAACAAACACCTCACCGTGACATGCACGTGCAGATTGATTCGCGTTTCAAGAGCACTGAGATATATCTATAGAGACGCGCGGAAAATTGGCTCTTAGCTCCACACCTTCTCCACACTCCTCCTCATGATCATCTGGATAAAGGGTCTTTCATTGTAATACTTATTAGTAGCGCTAGAGATACGCCAGCCTTCCTGCCTTGTTGCTAGAAATTTTTTTTTTTTCAGCACGAGGAAGCACACTGCCTTTTGTGTGGGGTGCTGCCGAAAATTCTTCCAAATATTGTTGCCGGAAAAGACTGCGAAGAAAACCTCAAGACTGTTTACCTTCTCTGAGGTTTGCAGTTACTGATCGATATATAGTATGCGATAATCATCCAATGTAGAATCGTTCTTATGCGCCAAAATTATGTCCGAATCACATGGAACAATTACACAGTCCCGGAATCTGTGATCGTCACTTTGTACTTTGGTGTACCACTCTGAGAGCCTAGACTCTCAATCATCTTGACCAGATCCATGCCTTTAACAACTTCTCCAAAGACAACGTGCTTTCCATCCAACTGGTCATGCACATATCAATCAGTCTTTGCTGGTAGTCATAGTAATGCACTTGCACTCACCCACTGTGTCACGACGGTGGTGATAAAGAACTGTATATCTAACGTTGGCGGGAAGACCGTGGATGAAATTCAATCTGACTTTTGCTTTGTCGCATTCACTTGGACCGCCTGTTGAATTTTCACTAGTACTAAACCAATTACGACATCATCGCATGCATGAGGTGAGGAGTTCGAATCAACGGTAGGGAGACTGTCATTTCATACAGGTTTACAAATAACGTGCCATAGCCGTGAAAATAGACCACCCAACTGCTGCCTTCAGCTGCGGAGATCCTATTTGTCTATAGATTGCTTTGGCTCTCTCACAAAACTCATTACTAACATACCGCATAGCCTCTTCCCGTGAAACTGGAATCTCTTTACGCAGTGCATCAACCACAAACTTGTCGATGACAATTCCACATTGTTCAGCTTGGGCTGAAACAGACTTTGGGAGAGCGAATGCATTACTAGGAGTTGTTCCTGATGCGTTGGGCTTCTCTGCTTGGTAGCGTATGCGATGGTTGTTCCAGTATGCAGTAAAGATGTCAAGCTCCTTCTGAATAATTTGAGGCCACAGCCAATTGAAGAGGTCGCTAAAGTTAAATGGAAAATATTGGAAAGTGTTACAAAGAGTCTAGATCTACTCACACATGTGGTTGGCTGCCAGGATAAAAAATACCATCTTTGTACCCTTGACGGAGCTCCTCTTTGAGATTAAACCCCATGGTATCGGTGAACCAGTGCCATAGACCTTCAATAGGTGTGTTGTGAACACTTTTGAGATGAACAGCGGCAGGATATTTATCTGAATTAATATTGGGAGCATATGCCTCGCTGATGGCATGATTCATCATAGATAATGATGGAAAGTGGTAGAAAGGACTCACCGAAGGCCTGTCTGATTCACAAAGACATATCAAGTCTCAGAGCCTTTATCCATGATTTGTCCTATTGGTATAACTGTAGCGAGTATCAATCTATTGCGTACAGATGAGCATGAGAGCATATACCTCCATGTTTTTCAACACAATCAAGGTGAACATGACCAATTGTTGTTGCTAACCGATTATTTGGGACAACCACCAGATGAAGAATCAAAGAGCTCCACTGATCCTTGATGCCTTTTAGAGCCCAGATGTTGAATAAGTCCAGCAAAATGAAAAAGAACTGGGAATATAGCTCACGAACCATATATAGGTATGCCCACTCCACCCATTTCAGAAAATGCTTGTGGTGCGATCTTGTCATGCCCATCAGCATGCCATTGGTAATTTGGCCCCAGAGCCACCAAAGCACTGCGTCTGATTTGGCCCCGAGCACCAGGAAATCGCTGAGCTAGACCGTCAGGTGCATGCTGTGCGAGTACACGGCGCACAAAATCCCTGTAAATAATGTAATTTCAGAGTCCATATCAATGCAAGGCTCAAGTATGCACATACCTAGGTAAGGCTATCCCATCATTCCCAAGGAGTGTCAGAATTGTTCCCACACCATTTCTCTGAGCTGTATCATTTGCGAGTTTCTCAAGCACAGCTTGAGTAGCAACATCGGTAGGTAGAGGTTTCCTTGGGCTTGGAACGCTAAATTTACTGTTGAGTGCAGTAAGCTTTGTCTTTCTAAATGTCATAGAAGAATTCATTGATTGTCAGCTACATATTCTCGAGGTGATGGACTTACCCAATCTTGAGTGAAAATTTTTGTTCAAGGCGTTGCAGACGCTGTGATATTGGAAGACGTTCTTTTGCATACTGATGCAGTTCAGCTGACAAGAGTTTGTCTGGGGGATCTAGCAGGAGTGATAAGCAAGGAGGATGGAACAAAATTGAGAACATGGGCTACAATCTTTGGGGCCCCACTGATTACTGCCAGAAGGATTGTTGCTCATTTGTGGAAAAGAAGTGTACGCTCCTAAGATTGAACGTCAATACTCAGAGCTTTATATACACCAGAAATGCTGTATCTATTTGCAATACAGCCTACAAGAAAAACGTACAAAGAAATTCCATCAGCATGCATTTGAGAATTTATGTCCACCGTTCCGCCCTAGAAGCAAATTCAAGGCAAATTATCTTCAAGAATGACCCTATGTGTTTGTAAGGCTGTACCAAAAGCTTTCAACTTGGCCGTTATGGATGGATCAATGCATCGTGGAATAAACATGAGTGGGTTGTGCATTGTGCATCACTAACAGAAGCTCAGCAACGTTACCTAAAAGCTGCTGCGGAGCTTCATTTCTCAAAGCCCTTTGCTGTCTTGGTATTGTTTGACTGACGTTGTCATGAAGCGAGCCGCCCCTATTATTTTCCTTTTCTTTACAATACATCATTCCATCACTGTTACCTATCATATCCGATCCGGAACCTTCCAGTCCATTCCGTTCCATTCCTTGTTCCTGAACTATACAGTATGACATCATGGTTCCCGTACCTTACCTTTGTATATATAAGCCAGCCCCCACAACCTGATCCCTTATCTTGACCTCTTTGTCGTTGGGATCAGGTATGTCTTTACTTACTTCTCAGTATTTATTATGAATATAACTTTGTCGTTGGGATCAGTATCTGTCCGTTTCCGCCTAAGCTTCCGCTCAGCCGTGCCACCGTCGTCACCTCTTTGTGACATTAGGTCAAGATCTTTTACTGCACTGATAACCTACCGATTGGGTTATCCTTGCAGGATCTGTTTCCACCACGTCTACCATTGACTGTTCCGCCTACCCGCACGCCTTTGACACTAAAGACCAAACTCACATCCACCGCCCCCCGAACCAGAACTGGGCTGATTGTAGTTCTCAACCCTGCCCACACGCCACTGCTAATTCGATTAGCACAGAAGAATCCCTCAGTGACGGGACACCGATCATACCTATCACAGCCACTACCCCTAGCCCAGTCACCCTTCCACCAGCCATGTCCACTTCCACCCCAGTCGATGCAAATCGACTCATGACTCAGCTTATCGAACAGGTAGCTCAGCTCACCGCCAACCTACAGAAGGCTACGGCCAAATCGAGCATGAACAAGCCGGAGCTCTTCAAGGGCACCAGCAGTGCAGAGGCACGTCGCTTCGTCGCACAGTTTCAAAGCTGGGCATTGGAACAGTCGGACTTAACCAGCAATGAACCCAAGCTGATTAAGGCAGCCCTGGGGTTCTTCTCTGGGAACGCAGCTGATTGGGCCACCCCATACCTCCTGCAATTCAGCGAGAACAAACAGCCTTTCAACGGACGATGGGAGGACTTCGTACGAGCCTTTGCGCTCCGGTTCGAATCTATTGATGCAGGTATGGAGGCCCGGAATGCAATCCAACACATTAGACAAGGGAAAGGTCAGACGGTAGCAGAATTTGCGCAGAAGTTCAAGGACATTGGGGACCGAACTGGACTCTCAGATGTTGACCTGAGAGAGCGCTTCCACAGCGGTCTCAATCCTGACATTCGACAAAATCTAATTGTGGTCAACATCGCTCAGGGACTGGCCCCCACATTAGAGGAGGCAATCCGACGAGCAATCTCAGTGGATGTGTTCCTGCATGATCCTACCATGACAGGCCGTAATTTGGGCACCTCTCACACTCCCTCTCCTCCTTCCAACTCTTACGCCATGGACGTCGATGCCACGCATACCAGCGGGAATAGTAGGGAGAGTTTCGTGGCACAGATGAGAGGCAGATGTTACGGCTGTGGCGCACAGAACCACGAGAAGAAGAACTGTTCGTACAAGGACACAGTATGCCGCTACTGTGGTCGTCGAGGTCACCTGGAATCAGTTTGCCAAGACAAGTTCATGGGGTTAGAACGAGGCCGCGGTAAGCGTCAACAGCCACGTCGACAACAAGTCTCCGCTTCGTCCTCGATGCCCTTCAGCCTGTTCCCAAATGAATCGGTCCAAATTGCTGCCTCCGCCCCCGCTCCCGCTCTCGCTCCAGCTCCCGCCCCGCCGACTTCGTTCACCCCCGATCTCTCCACACAAATTGCTCAACTGCAGGAACTCCTGAACAGAGCTAATGCCATGGCCCCAGCATCGGGATCTCAGGAGGGTTTTTAAAGCGGGTGCCCGTCTCGGCCGCATCGAGAGCACCCGTTAACCGATTTGCTATACACTCTACTTCCGCGTATGATTCTCTCTCCTCATGTAAAATATCTACCATTTCGGAATTGAATTCCAGTTCATCGCATTTCCGAATCAACGCGAAACTAAGAGGCAGGAATCACAGTATAGCAACTGCGGCCATGATTGACTCTGGAGCCACTGCTCTATTTTTGAACGAAGAATTCGTCGCTTGCCACCATGTAAGGACGTTCCCGCTTAGGAAACCCATTGGGGTCTTTAACATCGATGGTTCTGCCAACCGGGCAGGGCAGATCACGCACTTTGCATGTCTGGCCCTAACCGTCGATGGACAAGAACGATGGACGGACCTACTGGTAACTGGTCTGGGCAGCGAAGACCTAATATTAGGGTTGCCTTGGCTACGAAAGGCCAACCCAGATATTGACTGGGAGAAAGGATGACTCTCAGTCAAACCACAGCGGGCAACAGTCAAAGAGGAGGAGGACAATGAAGAGATGGAGGAGACGATCCGAACAACTAGTACCCCTGAACCTCCACCGAGTAGTGCGGATCAGGATGACGAAGAGTCCCCCATACACCGAATCCGAGCCAACCGACGAACCCGTTGTGCATGGGTGAAGTCGGGGATTCTACAGGAACAAACGGAGGAGGTCTGGTGCGCCGCAGGTTTCACCTACTCCCAACAGTTGGCGGAACAAGCGCACAAGGCAAAACCTGTGAAGACCTTTGAAGAAATGGTCCCGGAACCCTATCGAGACTTCAAAAAGGTATTCTCCGAAACCGCTTCAGAACGTCTCCCGGACCATCAGCCATGGGATCATGCCATCGAACTAATCCCAGGGGCACCTGAAACGATGCGTACCAAGGTATATCCAATGTCACTAAACGAACAGGGTGAGCTTGACCGATTCTTGGACGATAACCTGCGAAAAGGGTATATACGACCCTCAAAGTCACCACTGTCCTCACCCGTCTTCTTTGTGAAAAAGAAGGATGGTAAACTCCGTTTCGTACAGGACTACAGGAAACTCAACCAGGTCACGCTGAAGAACCGTTACCCCCTACCACTGGTTGCAGACATTGTCAGCCGTCTGCAGGGAGCACGGTACTTCACCAAGTTTGACGTCCGATGGGGCTACAACAATGTTCGGATTAAGGAGGGAGATGAATGGAAGGCGGCTTTTGCAACCAATCGAGGGTTGTTCGAGCCCAGCGTAATGTTCTTTGGTCTTACCAACTCTCCAGCCACCTTCCAAGCACTCATGAACTCCATATTTTCAGACCTAGTGGCAGCGGGAAAGGTGGCAGTCTACCTAGATGACATCCTTATCTTTAGCAACGATATACAGGAACATCGACAGGTGGTGCGAGAAGTACTAACCCGGCTAGAAAAACACGACCTGTACCTACGACCGGAGAAGTGTGAATTCGAACAACTGCAGATCGAATACCTGGGACTGGTGATATCAGAGGGGGAGGTGCGCATGGACCCGGTAAAGGTAGCGGCAGTCCGCGACTGGCCAACACCAAAGAACCTACGGGAGCTGCGAGGATTCTTAGGGTTTGCTAATTTCTATCGTCGATTCATACGGAATTTTGCCCGAATAGCACGCCCTCTGAACGATCTGACGAGGAAGGACACAAGGTTTGACTGGGGGACACATCAGCAGCAAGCGTTCGACACACTCCGGGAAGCTTTCACCTCAGCACCTGTGTTGGCTCTTTGGGACCCCGACAGGCTCACTCGACTCGAGGTGGATGCATCAGGCTTTGCAACTGGAGGGGCCATAATGCAGCTGCAAGACGATGGTCAGTGGCACCCGGTGGCATTCCGATCGGCCTCCATGCAACCAGCGGAGCGGAATTATGAAATCTACGACCGAGAGATGCTTGCTATCATCGAAGCACTGAAGGACTGGAGAAGTTTCTTGGAAGGGTCACCACAACCCTTTGAGATCATCACTGACCATGCAAACCTAGAGTTCTGGCGCTCCGCTCAGGACCTAAGTCGACGGCAAGCACGATGGGCGTTATGGCTATCCCGGTTTGATTTTCAGCTTGTTCACCGCCCAGGGAAAACAAACACACAGGCTGACGCCCTTTCCCGTATGGCAACACACCAAGTGTCGGACAGTGAAGACAACCAACAACAAACGGTTCTGAAACCAGCTCACTTCGTACAGATCGCAGCAAACTCACTACAGAACCCGCTCGAGGACCGTATCCGGAAAGCATCGCAGAGGGAAGCGGAGGTATTGGAAGGGTTAGAAGAGCTGCGGAGGAATGGTCTTCAACGCTTGGCCAACGGAATTGCGGAATGGGAAGAGGACGATGGATTGGTCTATCATCGAGGCAGGGTATATGTTCCACCAGTCGAGAACCTGCGAACCGAAGTGCTACAACAATGCCACGACAACCCTACGGCGGGCCATCCAGGACTCCATGGTACCCTCGACCTGGTGAGCACACATTTTTGGTGGCCCACCTTACGATCTTTTGTGGAGAAGTACGTTGGGGGATGCGAGACTTGTGCGAGGAAGAAGATACAGAGACACCCACGAGCAGTAACACAACCCCTGGAAGTGCCTGCGGGCTTGTGGGAAGAGGTGGGGGTGGATCTGATCACACAACTACCCCAGTCGCAAGGTTACGACGCCATCCTAGTTTGCACTGACCTTTACGGCAAGCAAATCCACGCCATCCCCTGTACAACGGCAGTCACTGCAGAAGGCGTCGCTGACATCTACTACCGCGAAATTTTTCGCCTTCATGGACTCCCCCTCCGCTTTGTCTCAGACCGAGGACCCCAGTTCGCAGCAAAGCTGATGCGATCCCTGCTCGCTCGGCTGGGAATCAAGTCTAACCTCACCTCGGGCTACCATCCGCAAGCGAACGGACAGACGGAACGGGCGAATCAGGAAGTGGAGAAATACCTCAGGTTGTACGTGGGACGACGTCAAGACGACTGGGCAGAGCATTTACCAATGGCGGAGTTTGTGATCAACTCCCGCACCCATTCAGCCCTGGGGATGTCCCCGTTCGAGCTTACCTATGGCTATCTGCCTTTATTCAATATTCCGGTGGGTCAACGCAGTGGGATTCCAGCAGTGGATGACCGTATCCAGATACTTCGGGATGCACGACAGGATGCTGGTGCAGCGCTACACCTAGGGAAAAGACGGCAAAAGGAAAGCTACGAGAGGGGAAAACGAAAAGCGCATCAATTCCGAGTAGGAGATAAGGTCTGGCTAAGTGCAGAGGATCTCAAGCTTCAGCTTTCCAGCGAGAAGCTTGGGGATCGACAGCTTGGACCATACACAATCTTGGACAAAGTTGGACCTCTCGACTACCGCCTGGACCTACCGTTGTCCCTCGACCGGGTCCACCCTGTCTTCCATGTCGACAAGCTATACCCATGGAAAGGAAATGCTGTCAACGGCCAGATTGCAACACCACCAGAACCAGTGTACCTAGAGGATGAAGACGAACCGGAGTATGAAGTAGAGGAGATCTTGGATAGTCGGGTTAGATGGAAGAAGTTAGAGTATTTGGTGAAGTGGAAAGGTTATGATGCAGGGCATAATTCATGGGAGCCGGCTCAAAATTTGGAACATGCGCCAGCTACGGTCCGAAAATTTCACAAGAAACATCCCTGGGCGGCGAAGGCTTGACCATCGAGGGCAATGGTCATAAGGAGGGGGGTAATGTCATGAAGCGAGCCGCCCCTATTATTTTCCTTTTCTTTACAATACATCATTCCATCACTGTTACCTATCATATCCGATCCGGAACCTTCCAGTCCATTCCGTTCCATTCCTTGTTCCTGAACTATACAGTATGACATCATGGTTCCCGTACCTTACCTTTGTATATATAAGCCAGCCCCCACAACCTGATCCCTTATCTTGACCTCTTTGTCGTTGGGATCAGGTATGTCTTTACTTACTTCTCAGTATTTATTATGAATATAACTTTGTCGTTGGGATCAGTATCTGTCCGTTTCCGCCTAAGCTTCCGCTCAGCCGTGCCACCGTCGTCACCTCTTTGTGACAGACGTAGGATCTCTGTCAAGGCTGGAGGACCACTTAAAGAAGGCTACCATACCATTTAAGTATTGACCATTGCAGTGTAATTGAACGTCTAGGGGTTGAGAATCAATGACCAGCAGATGAACTAGCTGAGAATAGATAATTTTTGCCAAGAAATACACCATAGGTACCAACGTACAAAACTCTGTTAGACTCTTCCACAAGATACATGCCACGTTCAACAAATCATTCATCTTCCTCTTCTTCAATCTGTCCGTTTATGATGTCAAACCCTAGCCCAACACACATGTACGAACACTTGTGTTGTGTAGCAAACATTTGAATGCCTTCAGGTCCAAAATCACCTACCCCGCTGTCTCTGAGAATACATAAGGAATGAAATTGAGCTGCAAGCAGATGAAAAGGAGGTATATACTACTCACTGCTCCGATGTGTGGTGCATTATATCAAATAAAACAACTGTATCGATACCACCAATGTTCACCAAGGAACCTGTAACACAATTAGGCGAGTAGACTGTGATCAATTTGCATTTCTGACCTTGGATATCAGCTAAGACAAGCTTTTGATTATCACTTGAGTAGACATAGTGGGCAAATGCGCTCAGAGTAATGCCAATCTGGTCATCACGAGGAGGATGAAAGAGTGTACTACTATACTTTTCGACTGACTTTGTCCAGCATGGTTCCACTAGCCACACTGCAGAGTCAGTTGCGCTTGCGCCCAGTCCAGAAGCTTCTGATGTCCTGAAGTTTGTTTCGCAAAAAAGCGAGGCAGCGCTGACTGTAATATCTAGAGTATAGCGTCAGTGTATGTAGCCAGGATCACTGCAGCATGAAAGCATACTTTGAGATATATCAACATTCTTCACTGAAGCAAGGTCTTTGAATTGCTGAAGAAGCCATGCTGTACTCTTGAGGCAGGTGATTTCTGAGATCAGCGCCAACTTATTCTCAGCAGCAGTGACCTCTCCAACACCATTCCCACAGTTGAAGAACCTTTTCGCAACTAAAAGATCATCTTCGATAGTGAGCTGCAGTGCCGACCCAGTGTCAGAAAGGGGATAATAGAAGAAAAAGCCAACAGCACCTTGTAGACATGTTTTGTTCTCCCCGAGCTGAAAATGCTGTCACCAATGGTTCCAATACGCTCCGCAGTGTCATCGTCTTCACCAGGCCAAGAAACATCGACAAGACCTGTCCCAGAGTCACAAATTACTTGGGCTTGGACTAGGGTGACCTCTGATGTGGTGACGTGCTCCACTGACGCAACGCGGGGTGTACGGACAAAGCGTGATGTTAGACCTAAGCAAGTGAGAAAATTAAGAAATAATGAGCATTTCAGTACAAACCTTCGGCGCACGCAACTACACTATGTTCGGCAAAGATAGAATGAGTCCCTTGGCGCTTCCGCACAGGCATAATCGTAGTCTTGAGGCTTGGCATTGACATGCGCTCCTTACGAGCAGTGAACTGAAAGTATTTGTTATAAGTACAGATATCGACAAAGGAAATTGGTGGCGTACAGCAGTCTTATCAATATATAGCTCAAGAGCAACAGTGAGGGGAGGAACCACATCCTTCTTTGCTTTCTCGCCCTTAGCTTTGGTTTCGGTAAGCTCATAAAAAAATCCTTCCGATCCCGAGGTATGGGCTTTGATAAAATCATGCACAGAGAGGCCAGCTGTATTTGGCATGAGAACCTTGTTACCACTCCACCGAACATCAACTTCGGCACTGAAGGTGAAATATTAGCAGTAGATAGCAACCGCTCATAAGGAAAACACACATAAGGAGCCCCATCCCCTCTTTCTTCGCCCAATTGATATTGACCGTGGCCAGTGCATCATCTCGGACTTCTAGAAAGATTCATGTTCATTTCATATTGAAGGATGGAATAAAAAATTGATTTAAGAACATACCCGACAAATAGTCCAATCTCTCCCAAGCCTTGCCCCAGGTTCCTGCAGAAAAATCTATCACATCCTTGGAACGCCCAGTCTTGATTCGGCAACTGAAGGTTATTAGGACTTGATCTTTATCTGCAGCGGAGCTTGTAGAATTTGCCCTCGCCACATCAAGTGCAGCAGTCGTATGCAAAGAATTCGGATCCTTATGGCTGCCTAGGTGACTTCCGACAGCAAGAAGATGAGCTTTTCGGGCCTGTTCTTTAGCCACATCTGCACGCTGCTCCAAAGTAACTTGTTCATCTATAAAACGTTAGGAATCAACACTGATAACAAGTAAAAACAAGTGACAAAACTCACCTGAGGATGGTTCGGAATTCTTCTTGCAAGTTGCACAAATGCCACCTGGAAAATTTTTCCAAGCAAGACCACACTCGGCACACTGGAGATATGCCTATGGGAAGAAAACAAATCAGCGGGAAGAATGGAATATTTCATACTGGTGATTTACCTTGAATGCATTGTACTCGGCAGACCCCTCCTGCAAAGTGGACAATTTTCGACATTTTGTACAAAGCCCTTGCGAAGCTTTCTTTTCAAACAGCTGGCCACAACCATCTCCATCATCAGTTGAGCATAGCTTGTTTACAGACATTATCGGCTGGGTTGTAGTTGGAGAGAAAGATTAGAGGCAGCTGGGAAAATTGGAGAATTTGAGAGCAACGGACGTCGGAGACGCCACAAGCAATCCACGTAGTGAAATATTGAAGAAAAAAATTATTGCTTAAGTCTTTATAATACAGCTTCAATGATTGTAGAAGAATGTATAGAATTAGCTACGTGAAGAATAGAAAAATAGTACACACAGGCCTTGCTCATCGTCCTTGAGGTACTTGCTGGCTATGTAAAACAGCTGTGTCAGTCACACGTAATAGAAGAAAGACAAAACTACATATCTCAAGATAAACCAGCATTAAGCAGAGAGCAATGCTAGCATAGTAGAGGAGCCCAGTCTGACCAGATATATTACGCGTCTCGATGAGAGACATGTCAGCTTGGTAGTTGCACAAAACCCTGGCCTATGGAGGGGCTTGGGTTTTGCTCAACGTCCGAGCTATGAACGCGTCTCGATGGGTACAGGTAGTAATCATAGCAAGAGCAAAGATTTGGCTTTGTTTGTTTTACGGGTGTGGCAAAAAGAATTGAACTTTATTCAACAGGCGGTCCAAGTGAATGTGACAAAGCAAAAGTCAGATTGAATTTCATCCACGGTCTTCCCGCCAACGTTAATATCGGACATATTTATCAGACTGATTCGAGAAAGAAGACATGAACGAACCTGCGAGTTATTAGTGTTGGGTGCACCATTTGCCATTGAAACAAGACCTGGTCGTGTATGCTTGATGATGAAATTTTCGTCTAGTTCACGAATGGGTTCCCATTACTATGTATGAACTTTCACAACACAAAATCACGTACCATTGAATTTGGGTCCATATATTGACTTTCCTCCCGTGCCATCGTGCCTTGTGAAATCTCCGCCTTGCAGCATGAACTGGATACGCTCGTTGAGAAGACGACGGTAGTTTGTGATAATGTGAAGCTTTACTTCAGGAATGACTTGGTGGAATGAACTTCCGGCGTAACCAAAGCCATGTTGACCTGTCGCCAGTTCACGGAAGTTCCTTGCCGTTTTTGGTACTATATCATCGTAGAGCTTGAAGACAATACGCCCAGCAGGTTGACCATTGATTGCCACATCGAACTAATGTAATTTTAGCGTTGACTTGTTGATGAAGTTCACCTCGTCACTCACAAAGACGTTCGGCCTGTTTATAAGTACACATAAGATATCAGAGAGAATTTCAAAGGAAGGCAAATGAAATAAACCCAGCGTCGATTGAAGCCATGTAGGTTGAGGAAGAAAAGGAACTAAATGACGTGTGCGCACGTCATTTGGTTTGTCTGCGCACCCAATTTAGAATGCACTGAAGTAGAGAGTACATAGTCGATTGTTAGTATTGTCAGAAGAAGAGGTCTGACAGGTCCGACAGTGATACGGATCAATAGAAGAGCGATATGGATCAGTAGATAATGATAAGATAACTTGATAAGACAAGAGTGACATTGCCAGCTCACGCCAGTGACATTCCTTTTTTTACGTCTATTTGCCAAAAGCTAGCTGCTCTGCATATGAGTCCGATGATTTCTTCTTTCTTGGCTTCGACTTTGTGATACACACGGCGAAACTGACCCCATAAATAATCTCAGCAGACTGGTGGCATACACTAGACTACATGGAACGCAATTTTCTCGAGCAAGATGACACACAGTAGGCCTTTGAAACCTTGTTCAAGAGTGTTAGATTCATGCTGTCAACGTGTATTGTGTTATATCATCTGACCATATGGCGTTCTGGATGCACAATGGTTTTGCTTCCGTTTGGACAGCCTAGTGAGGTAGGTTCAAGATGTGGTTTCAGGGTATAGGGTTTCTAGGTAAAATTTCATGTATAAATCAGACAGATAGTCGTCGGATGCCCTCAGAACTTCTTATCATTCTGAGGGTACGTCCACTTACTTATCTTTTTATGATATATTCCTTCTGTAGCTCGTTGTGTACTTACATAGGCTACAGGCTACAGTGTTAACAAAGAGCCCAGCGCAAAGCTTCCCAACATCGCAAGAATGAATGGGAGTTTCAAGGAATGTTGAATTTTGATGCGTAAATTGGCATTAAATTTGGTGGGCTACACGGAACGGTATGGTTGGAACGCGTCCGCGGGATGTGTCAATAGTCACAAGGAGTCACAAACCCTAACACGGTGACTGTGCACAATCTAGCTGCTGGCTAGCTATATCGAAGGTCTCGGACAGAAAACATGTCAGTTGCCGTCATTTCAGACCTTCTTGATGGAATTTGATGCAATCGGATACTACCCATCAACTCTCCCCTCCAAAGTAGACAATAACTTTAAGTATCCTCGGAGACTCAGATGGCCGATAAGCCAGACTCTAGCTCGGAGTATATAAATATAAGTCTGTGATATATGAATAGACTCTTTGTCTGGGCTTTAGCTGTCAGCCACTTGCTATCAGCCAGGCATCACAAGTCAAGATGGTCAGAATAAACAAAGTGAATGGGAGAGACGAGGTCTTTGATTCTTGTCTAGCTACCAAGGAGAATAGACAAGAACAGAGATAAAGACTACTCAATGAAATATACTACTTTATATACAAATCCTAAGATGAATCCATGGGAGTCATCATGAGTCACTGCCTTGAGGTTATACAATAAGAGTTGCTCGTATCCATAAGTAAAGCTGTCCGTATACAATGATGAAACAATGAGGTAATATAAAAGAATGTATGTAGACGGCTTAGATCTGTCAATACCTTGACAGACACGAGAGAGTCGCGTCGACAAATAATGACAGCATGGAAACGGCAAGGTCATCACACACTTATAAATAAAAGAAAAGGAAAAGATAAAAGAATAGAACAAATGCTCGTGTAAGCACCTACAGCACTAGTATTCCTAAAGAGTGAATGAGCATTTAAAGTAATAAAATAATAGGAAAAAGAGGCTGTTTGTAACATCACCCTCTCCTTAGGGCATGAGTTCCACAATGTGTTTGTCGTAAAAGGAAATTTTTGGATGGTAGTGAAGCGGAATTGGGTTCAGTGTCAGGAAGGGGAAGAGGATGAAACAATTCTGTAGGGAACAAAGAAATTGGGATTTCAATTTGACAAAATATTGCGGGTTTTGGTTTCATCGGACTCTTTTCATAGAATTCCTGGAGTAGTGTCAGCGACTTGATAGCTCAATACTAAGCCAGGCATCACACAGAGAGAAACAGATCAAAAACAATGGATAGTGCAGGAGGAGTAAGTCCTCAGATACTTGTCTAACTACCAAGGAGAATAGACAAGATCAGAGATAGAGACTATTCGACGAAATATCATACTTTATATACATATCCTAAGATGAGTCCATGGGAGTCATCATGAGTCACTGCCTTGAGGTTATACAATAAGAGTTGCTCGTATCCATAAGTAAAGCTGTCCGTATACAATGATGAAACAATGAGGTAATATAAAAGAATGTATGTAGACGGCTTAGATCTGTCAATACCTTGACAGACACGAGAGAGTCGCGTCGACAGTTGATGACAGCATGGGAACAGCAAGGCTGCCACATGTTCATAAATAAAAGAAAAGGAAAAGATAAAAGAATAATACAAACGCTCATGTAAGCGCTTACAGCGCCTAGCATACCTAAAGAGTGAGTGAGCATCTAAAGTAAAGGAAAATAAAAAGAAGAAAAGAGTCTATTCGTAACATCACCCTCTCCTTAGGGCACGAGTTCCACGATGTGCTTGTCATAAAAGGAAATTTTTGGAGGGTAGTGAAGCGGGATTGGGTTCGGTCTCGGCAAGAGGAAGAGGGCGAAACAATTCTGTAGGGAACAAGAAAATTGGAATTTCAATTCTGTCGAGGATAGTGGCAAGGAAGGAGTCCCGATTGGACATATAAGCTGTGTGCCCACCGACGGAACAGTGCTTTTCCATATGGCTTTTATTTCATATTCGTGTAGATGGCCAATGCTCATACGTGTTTTGAGCATTGGCCTTTCTTATTTATTATGCCCTGCACTCATGACTTCCCCTCAGTCGTTTACATACATCTGAGGGTATGTCAATTATCTTTTATCTTCAAAATACTTATCCTTACTGATATCTGTGTAGCGTTCTTATATACTTTCTACAGTTAATACAAAGAGTCGTTTACATACGTCTGAGGCGTTCTTATATACTTTCTACAGGTTATGGGCCCCGACCGCTGCTAAACTACCACGGATAAAATAAACTGAACAACGACCCAAACATCCGAATAAATCGAAATGTCTAGTAACGCTGGTATCCCAGCCCCTGTCCCCGATATTCCTGACGACCAGAAGTTCGATGGAGGGATCCAGGTAGCATGGAAACCCATTGAACGGAAGATAAATGTATCGCTGAAAAATCAGGGTCTAAATGGATACATTGACGGAACAATTAAAAGACCACCAACCGAATCAACCTCAGAATCTCCAACTGTCAAAGAATTGACTCCAGTCTTCTCAGATAAACCTTTGAAGGCCGAATGGATATTTAGAAATAATCAAATGAAAGGGATCATAGAGTCCTTCATCACGGATCTTCCTTCTCTGGTACCTGAGGTAGACGAGATAGACACAAAGGGCTTATTCGATGTTCTGATAAAGGAATTTGGTCAGAAGGATGACATGAGAAAGGTCATTTCTATGAGGAGGTTAAGAAGTCATATATTCCGCGAAAACGAAACCTTGGACACGTTCCTTTGCACATTGCGAGAACTCAGGAAAGACGCTATAGATATGGGGAACGAAATCCCTGACAACGTGTTTCGGGAAATTGTTCTGGTGGCATTCCCTACAGTCACCTTTGATACCATCATGCAAAACATCAACGCTAACCTGACAACATTCCCCACTTCAACCTCCATTATACAACATATATCCTTCCAATACTCGAGGGCTGAGAATCGCCCGGACGCTATTGTTTCTGGCGATCGACTTCCCCAAGCAAACTCCGTATCCTATCTAACTCGCCTCGAGAACCTGGAGAAGCAAATGTCAGCATCGGCAAATGCAGTCAGGTTCCCAGAAAAGAAGTGTAAAAACTGTCAACGTATGGGTCACGTTGCAGAGGAGTGTTTTAGGAAAGGAGGCGGAAAGGAGGGTCAATTCCCTTCATGGTGGAAGGGGAAGAGAGAGGCTGCAGAAAGACCTTCCTCAGCAAATGTTACGATGACTTCGGATGAGAAGAACCCTGAAGTGGCTCAGCTTACACAGTTCTATGGACTGGCGGCGACCTCACTCGATAAGACTAGCGACGAAATCTATGCAGATACAGGAGCGTCACACCATTTCTTTCGAAAGCGTGAAGACTTTGCTACATACACACCATGTGTGAGACTCGCACGATCTTCAGAGGCTTCGACTCCACTCCGAATCGAAGGGTATGGAAAAGTACAGAAAACGTTCACTAAGGAGGGAGTAGACGTTGTCATCTTGTTTGATAATGCCCTTCACGTCCCGGATGTCTCCTATAACCTTGTGTCAATCTCCAAAATGGACTTGTTGGGATACCAGGTACTCTTTGGAAAAGGCATTGCAAAGTTCTTTAGTCCTACCGGGATCCACTTTCTTACTGGCTATGGGTCAGGAGGGTTGTATCGTTTGATAGAGAAGCATCAAGAGCCTGAGGGGCTGGCTGTGAAATCCCGATCCTTACACAAGCCCGCAGACCTGAAGACTTGGCATAAGAGACTGGGTCATGCAGGTATCACGCAAATCAAGATGATGGTCGAGAAGGAACTCGTGGATGGTCTTGTAGTCATTGGACCAATGGATGAGAAGCTAGATAAATGTGATAGCTGTCAACTTGGCCAGGCGAGAAGATGCCCCTTCGATGCTGTTACGACCCGTGAATCTCGACGACTAGAACGAATCCATGTCAACTTGACAGGCCCAATACGCGTGCGAGCCCTGGGTGGTTATTACTATTCAATGCCGATTGTCGATGGCCATTCCGCGATGGCAAAAGACTTCTATTTGGCAAATAAAGAATCTTCTACGATGTTGGCGGCATTGAGGTCATATAAGGCTAGGGCTGAGAACGGGACAGGAGAATGACTTTTGAGTATCAGGATCGACGGGGGGAAAGAATTTGCAAGTGTACTTTGGAAGAATTGGGCAGATGAAAATGGTATCAAATTGGAGGTCACCCCTCCCTACTCGTCTGCTGCGAACGGGGTAGCTGAACGCAAACACGGAATTACCTTCGATCGAGTACGTACCATCCTCCAAGACTCCCGACTCCCATCCTTCCTATGGGCATATGCGTGCGCCTATATTGTATATACCGATAATTTGCTACCTGCGTCGCGAACTGGTTTCCAGATTCCTGCTGAGATTTGGTACAAGAAGAAGATGAACGTCTCTCACCTCAGGCCCTTTGGGGCTATGGCATGGGGAACTATCGTCGATAAGACCCCTGGAAAATTGGACTTGAGAGGCTTTAAGGGGAGGATGGTGGGGTACCAGGAGAGAGGTGTTTACCTCTTATACGTGTCCTCTGGCCGAGTAATACCCAGCCGAGACGTGGACTTCGATGAGCACGTCACGAAGTCAATGCCTCCCGTTGGAGAGGAGGGGAGAGAGGATGAAGATGAGGAATTCCTTCCAACTGGAGACGACGAAACCAAAATAGATGCCAAGAACCCTGACAACGCCGAGACTGCCAAGGAAATAGCCGAAGACCAAACAACTAATTCTAACCCTGAGTCAGCTGATTTTGGAAATCAAAACGAAGATCAAACCACTCTTCGCCGTTCTCACCGTGTTTGCTTCCCATCCCAAAAAGCCGTCAATACATCTGAATTCTTATCCCGAGAACGGAGAGCTAGAGGGTCAGGGGAGGCATGGGAAAAAGGAACTCAAGCCCCTCGAGGAAATCTCACGATCCCATTCGCAATATTCGCACAAACTCTACCAGATGAAGTGGGATGTGAACACAATGTTGCATTGAACGCGGTTGGTCTCCCTCCAGTCCCAAAAACATACTCGTTAGCAATGGCAGACCCGTCCAGGTGGCTCCCGGCAATAGAAAATGAGAAGGCGAGAATGAGGGAATTCGATGTTTTTGGGCCTCTCCAGATTCCGCCACAAGGCGCCACTATCCTCAACCCCTTGTGGGTTTTCGCCCACAAACTCGATGGAAAGGGAAATATTGTCGATGAGAAGGCACGGTTGGTAGTGAATGGAGGGAAGCAGGTGGAAGGGATAGATTATTACGAGACGTTCGCGGCAGTCCTAAGGTTTGAGTTGCTTCGCATTCTAATTGCAACTTGGGTTACCTTGGGGTACAACATATGGCAGATCAATTTCACGTCGGCGTACCTGAATGCAGAACTTGAAGAGGAAATATATGTTCGACCTCCAGAAGGCTTCGAAGGGAGAGGATCCGGAAAAGTCATGCGACTTAGAAAGTCGCTATACGGGACGATGCAAGCAGGGAGAAACTGGTGGAAGAAGCTCGACAAGTCCTACCAGGAGATGGGTTACCAACGATCTAAGGCAGATCAGTGTGTAAGGTCCAGGAAAACGGAGACAGGGGAGACAATTACGGGTACATACACCGACGATACACTGGGAGGATCATCATCAGTGGAGGAGATGACCCAAGCAAAAAAGGAGTTAGGTGAGAGGTTCAGGGTAAGGGATACAAATAGCATACAATTTGTGCTGGGTATGCGACTTGTGTACAACCAGGAAGAGCAATCAGCCACACTGTCCATGGAGGCATACTGGGACCAAGTCTTCGCGAAGTATGGGCTCCAGGATCTGAAACCCAAGGCAACACCACTAGCCCCGGGCGTCATCCTATTGACGGAACAGGCACCAAAGATGGAGGAGGACCGAGAATTCATGAGGAACAAACTGTACGCTGAGATCCTTGGCGCTATACAATTTGGGCAAGGCGAGTGTTGACCAGACATTGCATATGCCACGAACCTCCTCTCTGTTAGGAGCGTGCGGATCAAGTGGACCTTCGATACCGTTATTGACAGTATCCTCGCTACGCTGCGCGGTCCGTATTAAGTTCGTTCGAGATCGAGATAGTATCGACTGAAGGTCGACGGGGTCGAACGAGGTATAAGTGTGAAGAGAGCAAGTGTTGTATGATTTCTGGGGTCGTACCAATTCGATATTAAAACTAAGGCTTCTACCTACGACCGCAAGTCTTATATGCTAAGTTCGCTATCTCCGGTATCGCTACAAAGTATCCTAAAGTAGTTACGACAAATCGGAAGTAGAGATAATGAGTGCGGATAGGAAGACAGTGGACTAATGGGGAGGGGAAGGCGGTATGGTGTATAGCCTGTCCGAAGGAGGGACGACGGGATAAGGAGGATAGGTGGATGAGTATCACGGAAACAGATTACCTGATCCATATCATCGGTGCGTTGCATCGATGTCGGACCTGATCATGTACGGTTGGCTGCGTCGGTACGAAGCGCTACGCGCGATGCGTACGACCGATGCGCATGATCGTAACAGTATCCCCCAATTAGGCTTTCGCCCTCGAAAGCCATACCTAATTATTCCATTCTAAGGTCGAAATAGTCCGAGAGTATCGAATGGATGTCGCGTCGCGATGACGAAGTCATGTGATGTTGATTTTCGAATCGTCGCGTGCGATTACATCAGCTAGCGCATATAAGAGGTCCTGGGAAAGTTGAACTTCAACATTTTCTCCTTTCTCAATGTCTACCACATCGTCCCCAGCTCGTCCAGCGCGTTCCCCTACTCCGGTCCAGGATCAGGAGGAAGTTGAGCTCCAGGCATATCTCGCGGCAGCCCATCGAGAGGCCCAAGAGAAGTGGAGGAGACTACGCGAAGAGAAGGGGTCGGGAGCCGTCGCTGATGAGTGGAAAATCGTGGAGGAGAAAGAGGTTGTTGCGGAGGATAACAAGGTGGAAAAAGAGGTCGTTCCGAAGGTGGAACCAAGACCTCGCAAGGTCGCCATCAAGATGGTAGCGGGGGTGCCTCGTAGTCGCGAGGTCATTCCGGTAAGTCCTTTGTTCAACGTGTTTGAAGTTCCCTGACCGATATAGATCATTTTGATTCCGAAGAAACGTAAGGTTGAGCCGATAGTGGCGGAATCGAGTCGTAAGAAGCGTAAGGGTAATTCGGTGCATTATCCTTTTTTTTCCTCTTTCCATACCTGATACTGAGGTCCTGTTTTAGGCGGCGATCATTGTCAATTCAGATTCGGATTCCCTTCCCATCCCGTTCCCCAACGCCTGCGAACGTTGCGTTCGTGGTGATCAGGTCTGTAGGCCTCAACCACACGCTCCCAACGCAGTGGCTTGCGATCGATGCCACGTTGCACGACAGAGCTGTTCTTTCCTTCGGAAGGTCCGAAAGCCACGTGCGAGGTCCCCTCCAAGCGAGGCGGAGACTACGGGGATGAAGGAGGAGATGAGGGAGCTGCGATTCGCGGTGGAAGAATTGACGGATCAGGTGCGCGCTCTGGTGCGTCAGGGTCGAGGGGACCGAGGAGAGCGCGGGCTTCGTAGGGAGGATCGTAAAGGCAAGGGGAGACGGCGGGAACCCACTCCTGAGACCGACCGCTACAGTTCGGAGTAGTGGTCGTAATCCTCGTACCTCTCGTCGCGGCCGCTTATATATACAAAATTTTTACTATCTTGTACTGCAACGCCCTGAATCAGTGCTGCTTGTCATCCTTTATAAGTGTGACAGGATCGAATTTAATCGTAACTGTAGTTAATAAGGAGTAGTAAGATCAATTTAGTAGAATTAAGGGTTGAAAGTAAAAGTGACGTAGCGGTGCGCTCGGTGCGAGCATCGGTGCGAAACCTAAGTTGAGAACAATCACTCAATTTGCTATCACGGTGATTGTTCCCATCGATGTCGAAGAGCATCGATGAAGCATAGAGGTGCTATCGGAATAAGGGAATTTAAAGAATCAAAGGTCCGGGTTTAGTCGGATAGCGAAGATGAAAAGCGGGAATAAGTTCATCGGCATGGATTTCGTCGGCGGCTACCCAGGAGAATTCTTCGTCGGTACCTTCATAGCCAGCCCATCGAACGAAGTATCGAAGGGGACATCGTTTGAATCTTCGGTCCATCTTCGAGTCCAAGATCTCGGCAACGTAGTACTCTTCCTCGCCATCTACTTCGATGGGTGGCGGAGGCGTTTGAACTCGATGCGGAATGGAGTTCGGAATTGCCGGTTCGAGTTGAGAAACATGGAAGACGGGGTGGATGCGTCGAAGGTAGTCGGGAAGTCGAAGTTTGTAGGATAGGGTGCCTGCACGATCGATAACTTCAAATGGTCCTAAGTATTTCTCTGAGAACTTCTCCGTAGGACGAGTAGACTTGATGTGTTTTGCCAGAACGAATACGTGCGAACCGATCGGAAACTCCGGAGCTGGAATACGTTTTCGGTCTGCTTGGTCCTTGTATTTTTTCTGTGCGTTAACGATCTCGTCGCGGAGGAATGAATGAAGCTCATCGAGATTTACGACCAGGTCTCCTGCGGTATCGGAACGGACATCGACTTCGGGGCGTACGGTGATGTTTGGATGGTATCCCTTGTTGGCGTAGAAGGGAGTTAAGCCCGTGGAAGCATTCGGAGCGTTGTTGTAGGCGAATTCAGCCATCGGTAGGAGTGCGGACCAGTTGTCTTGTTGGTAGGTACAATAGATCCGGATGTACTGCTCTAGGGTCTGGTTGACTCGTTCAGTTTGTCCGTCTGCTTCGGGGTGGTAGCCCGAGGTGTAATGAAGGTTCATCGATAACGCTTGACCAAGTGCTCTGAAGAATGCGGAAACGAATTCCGATCCACGGTCAGAAGTAACATGGTTAGGTACACCATGCTTAGAGAATACATGAATAACGAAAAGCTCAGCTAGACGTTCGGAAGTAATGGTATCGTCTGTCGGAATGAAGATTGCTTGCTTCGAAGCTCGGTCGACTACGACAAGGATCGCGGTGTAGCCGTTCGAGTCTGGGAGTTGTTCGATGAAGTCCATAGATATAGAATCCCAAGGTCGGATCGGAACTGGTAACGGTTTCAACAGGCCATAGGGTCGGTGTCGTCGAGGTTTGTTGCGTCCACAGGTGGTACATGATGAGACGTAGTCGCGAACAAATTCTCGGACCTTCGGCCAGGTATAGTGTTTACGAATAGCGAAGAGAGTCCGATTTTGACCGAAGTGACCAGATAGTGGATGGTCGTGGAAGTATCGTAGGACTTGTAGTCTAAGGTCGGAATGATTCGGAACGTAGATTCGGTCATCGAGGCGGAGTAATCCTTCGGGGTCTAGGGTCCAACGAGGTTTCGTATTGTCTTTAGCAAACTCCAATCCTAGGGCGGAGTCAGCATCAAGTGTTAGAGCGTTCCGAATATCGGAGTGAAGGGTGTCGAAGTCCAGTATAACTGAAGCGCGAAGTATCGGCCCTTCTAGGAAAGTTGCTCGTAACGAAGTAGTAAATTGCTCGTTAGTAAATATCGGACGGAAGTTCTGTGGGTTTACTTGCGCGTAGCCGATATCCCCCTCTTTTGGATAGACGTCCCAGCGTCGAGTGATCGAGTCCGGTTTTGCTCCGAGTTTCCCAGGGCGGAAGCGAATGGTCATATTGAAGGTATGAAGAAATTCGGACCAGCGTACTTGTCGTCGTGTAAGGATTTTCGTCGTAGAGAAATATTCCAAGTTCTTGTGGTCAGTGACCACGTCGATCGGTGTTCCGGAACCTTCGAGGTAGTGTCGCCAAGCTCTGAATGCTTCGAAAATCGCCAACAATTCCTTGTCGTGAGTGTCGTAGTTCAGTTCAGCGCCTTGGAAGGTTCGAGAGAGGAAAGCGACCGGGTGAATTTCTCCATTGTCGTACACGATCGATAGGATAGCTGCGAGAGCGTAGTCGGAAGCATCGGTTTCCACGATCATTGCGAGGTTCGGTTCCCAGTGCGCGAGAATCGGCGCCGTCGTGAAAGCGAGTTTGAGATTGTCGAAGGCTTCCTGACACTCCGTAGTCCATAACCAATCGATGCCCTTCCGGGTAAGTCGATTCATAGCGTAGACGATGTCAGAATAATTATAGATAAAACGGCGATAAAAGTTTGCAAAACCTAAGAAGGATTGTATATCCTTGACCTTCCTCGGAGTAGGCCAGTCCACGATTGCTTTAACTTTGTCAGCAGCCATCGTGAGTCCTTCCGGGGATAAGATGTAACCAAGATATTCGACTGTGTCAACTCCGAATTCGCATTTGGATGGTTTGCAGAATAACTTGTGCGCGCGGAGTTGTCGGAGGACTTCGCGGACATGCTCGGAGTGTTTCGAAGGATCGTCGGAGTAGGTGAGTATGTCGTCGAGGTAGACAATCACACAGACGTCGAGTAAGTCTTTGAAGATATCGTTGACGAAACGTTGAAAAGCGGCCGGAGCGTTAGTGAGGCCAAACGGCATCACACGCCATTCGAAGGAGCCGTAACGTGTTCGGAACGTGGTCTTCCATTCATCGCCCTCCGCGATACGTACCAGGTGGTACGCGTGTGCCAGGTCGAGTTTGGTATAGATCTTCGCTCGTTTCGGAGCGTCGAGTAGGTCAGAAATTAGAGGTAAGGGGTAGCGATCTTTTTTCGTGATCTTGTTCAAGCCACGGAAGTCTACACATAGTCGGAGCGAGCCGTCCTTCTTCGGAACGAAGAGTACGGGAGCGCCGTGTGGAGATGTCGAAGGTCGGATAGTGCCGGTGGCAAGAGACTGATCAAGAAATTCGCGAAGAGCCTCGAGCTCTTTTGGAGAAAGTGGATAAATTCGTCCGATAGGTGGCTCAGCACCTTCTTCTAAGTCGATCTTGAGGTCATAAGAGCGATGTTCCGGGAGGACTTCCGAGTCGATCTCGTCGAATACATCGGCGAAGTCGTGGTAGTCTTCCGGAATCTCGTTTTTGAGTGGTGGATCATCAGTATCAGTTTTCGACAATCGTGCAGCAACTTCAGAGTGAACGGCATATAGAACAAGTGGTTCCATACCTGATTGCTTACAAGCGTGGTGGAAAGGTACCGCGCTGACCAAAGCGATGTCTACTTCGTCGTGCCGTAGGCGCGACGCCATTTGCATAACTGATGGGTAGGAATAGATGGGTTCGAAAGGAAACTTGTCGGAGAGTGGTCGAGCCTTATACGAGTGCTGTATGGTGGGTTTGGAATACCGTTCAGCGGGTGTCGGATCGATGTGATTCGACGGTTCGAAAGGTACTTCTTCGGAGGTCGCGAAGGGGCCTGGCGAAGGAGCGGACGTCGGTGATTCGGGATGGTCGGTATTCTGGAAAGTAAGTGTTTTCGATACCCAGTCAATCGACGGATTGTAGCGGGAAAGAAAACCGTAACCTAAAACAGCCTTGCATGAAGAATCCAAAGGTGTGACATAAAAGTCCAAAGGTATAAGCTTGCCGGACGGAAATAAAATCGGTAGGGTACAAGTTTCGGAGATGGGCTTCGTTGTTAACGAACCATCGAAGAGTCGGAGGTTGATCGGAGTAGAAGTCGGAACGGTCGGAATAGAATTTAAATATACGAACTTTGTATCGATAAAATTGTCTGTAGAGCCAGAATCGAGAAGAGTATCAAAAGAAATTGGAATGTGGGTCTTATCAAAAAGTACATGGATAGATAGGTTGATCATAAACGACTTGGAGTGTAACGAAAGAGCGGACGCATTGAGAACAACTTCCCCACTGCTGGTACGAACCGGGTCAACGCAACTCTCGCTTCGTACCGGGGTACAAGAGTTGCGGACTATTTTCCCGATCCTACCGTCGAGGCAGACATCGGAGTCGCTGAAGAAGCAGACTCTCGCGCGGGGTTTGTTTGCGCAGCTCTAACCTTAGCTTCCCGAGCCCTACGCAGATTACAGTCAGCTAGTAGGTGCTTATTCGAGCCGCAGAAGTTGCACAATCCGAATTTTCATCGACGTTCTTTCTCCGCAGGTGTGATCTTACCATCCGCGCCCAATCGATTGGCGTAGGCGGGTTTTTGTTGGTTTGATCCGTTGTTCGGAGTGTTCGGCTTGGAGTTCGATGTCGAAGACTGCGATGTCGAACTCTTACCTTGCGGTTTGGAAGACGTCGATGTTGTCGAAGTCGAGGTGGATGGTGTGGCGGGGTCGTCGGATTTCTTCTGTTGAGTCTTCGTCTGCCCTCCAGAATTCCTATTCGCCTCACGCTTCTTTTCCTCTTCTCTTCTCCAGTATCGGTTGTCGATGCGAAGTACTTCTTCGCGGAACTCTACGAGAGTCGCAGGTTCCTTAATGCGTGCAAGCTCGTCTTTGATACGGGATGCTAGACCGCGACCGTAGGCCCATCGAAGGGCGCCATGGTCCCAGCTGGTCATAGCGGCTAGGGTGTTGAATCGAATATTGTATTTTCGAACGTTGTCGCTATCTTTCATCCTCAAGTTACCAAGTTTGTCTTCGGAGTCGCCTTGCGCGTCGTAGAGACCGAAATTGTCCTGCAGCTCCTTGACCAGAGCTTTGAACGAATGGGTCCACGTTGGCATAGCAGTTACATCGGGATCGAGGATGTCGGGTTCGAACCATTCCCGAGCCGTACCGCTAAGGTACGAGATCGTATAATTGATCTTTCGCTGCTCGGTGAAGTATTCGGGACGGTCGAGGAATACGAGGGATAAGGATACCAAAAAGTTCTTGAGTTTTCTGGGTTCGGAGCCGTCGAATGCATCGGGGTTCTTTACGATAGTCTTGCCTGGTTCTGTCTTCTTGGTTGACATACCAGCTAAAACGCCTTTTAGACCATCGATAGACTCTTTAAAAGAACTGAACGTAGCGAGAGTCATTTGTCCTAATGCATCGGGGTTGGTCGGCGATCGAGCGTTACCTCGATTGTCTGAACCCCCCGGTCCTCCGGGGCCCCCAGGTCCGTCACCATCGTCACCACCATCATCTCCAGGTCCACCGGGACCTCCGGGACCGCTAGGTGCGCCGGGGTTGTTGTCATCATCGTTGTCGTCGTCGGAGTCGTCAGGCCCAGGGGGGTTGTTTGGCGGTTGAGTGTCTTCACGATTGTCGAGAAAGTCGTCGTCCAAAGCGTCTTCGACTCCGGTAGAGGTTGGAACTGTCGCCATACGAGTGATCGGAGCGCGATCCTTCTTCGGGGTCTGGACTACGATCTCCTGTCCATCTGCGGTGTACAAGATTTCGTAATCTCCCTTCGGGTTGTCGTTCCTGCCGAGGACGTTGGGTGTCGAGACTGAGGACATAGCGCTCGCGGATGTCATGGGGCCAAACCCTGGGTGTCGTGCTCGTTGCGAGCCTAGTGCGGATAACGATGCGGTGTAGGGTCCAAAGGATTGCGCGTTGTTTGCGAACGGATTGCCTTCGGGGTTCACCTGAGAGTGGTCGGGACTGGTGTTTCGATTGCTTCGAGTTTGAGGGGCCATATAGATTTGAACGAAAGGATCAGTAACAGCGTAGAGAGTAGAGTTTTAATATACTGTTAGGAGCGTGCAGATCAAGTGGACCTTCGATACCGTTATTGACAGTATCCTCGCTACGCTGCGCGGTCCGTATTAAGTTCGTTCGAGATCGAGATAGTATCGACTGAAGGTCGACGGGGTCGAACGAGGTATAAGTGTGAAGAGAGCAAGTGTTGTATGATTTTTGGGGTCGTACCAATTCGATATTAAAACTAAGGCTTCTACCTACGACCGCAAGTCTTATATGCTAAGTTCGCTATCTCCGGTATCGCTACAAAGTATCCTAAAGTAGTTACGACAAATCGGAAGTAGAGATAACGAGTGCGGATAGGAAGACAGTGGACTAATGGGGAGGGGAAGGCGGTATGGTGTATAGCCTGTCCGAAGGAGGGACGACGGGATAAGGAGGATAGGTGGATGAGTATCACGGAAACAGATTACCTGATCCATATCATCGGTGCGTCGCATCGATGTCGGACCTGATCATGTACGGTTGGCTGCGTCGGTACGAAGCGCTACGCGCGATGCGTACGACCGATGCGCATGATCGTAACACTCTCTAGATTTCTCCAAAACCCCGGGCGCACACATTGGAACGGACTGATCCACCTGTGTCGATACATCACTGGGACAAAATGGTATGGAATTACCTATAGTCGACAGAACCAGGGACTGTCGCCGAGGACATATAGTGATTCGAATTACGCGGCATGTGTCAACACGAGACGATCCACCACAGGAGCCGTCACTATGATCACGGGTGGACCTGTGTTTTGGATGGCGAAACGCCAAGACGTGGTAGCACTATCTACGACGGAAGCGGAATACATTGCATATGGGAAGGGGGCACAACAGGCCATATGGGTTCATAACTTCCTGGCCGAGATAGGGCACCCAGTGTCTCCACCATCTGATCTTTACGCGGATAATACAGGAGCTATCGCAATCTCTGAAAACCCCAAATTTCATCAATGGGTTAAACACATCGATATACGATTCCACTATCTTCGGGACTTAGTCAAAAAGGGTGCGATAAAATTACACTATGTGCCCTCGGAGGAAAACTTAGCAGATATCCTCACAAAGGCACTGGGTTCATCGAATCATAGGGCTCAAATGAAGTTATTAGGTATTACAGATGTCTATCGGGACTAGAGGATAGTGGCAAGGAAGGAGTCCCAATCGGACATATAAGCTGTGTGCCCACCGATGGAACAGTGCTTTTCCATATGGCTTTTATTTCATATTCATGTAGATGGCCAATGCTCATACGTGTTTCGAGCATTGGCCTTTCTTATTTATTATGCCCTGCACTCATGACTTCCCCTCAGTCGTTTACATACGTCTGAGGGTATGTCAATTATCTTTTATCTTCAAAATACTTATCCTTACTGATATCTGTGTAGCGTTCTTATATACTTTCTACAGGTAATACAAAGAGTCGTTTACATACATCTGAGGCGTTCTTATATACTTTCTACAAATTCGACAAAATATTGCGGGTTTTGGTTTTGTCGGATTCTTTTCATGGAATTCCTTGAGCAATTGGTCGACATTTGTGAGGTTTGACTGCAGTTCCCAGGTTTGTTCATGTGAGCCATATCCTTTTCACTGTACTTTATACTTGATTCCTCATCCTACTTTCTTCAAATCAAGTATTTCTTCCGCTTCAAATTCTTCTTCTCCTACAACAACAGGAGGCGGGCGTGTATTTCAGGGTTGTGTAGGAAAACTAGGTTCTTTGTACGGGGCGAGAAGAACTTCATTGAAGACATTGTGTACATGTTTCCATGTACGTGGGATTTCCAGTTTTTAGGAGCTGGCGCCTATCTTCTGTTGGACTGTAAACGGTCCATATCTCTTGTCGCCTAATTTCTTCATTGGGCGGTCTACCGACAGGTTGGTTCCTTCCAGCCAGACTTTGTCGCCAACTTTGTATTCTATACCCTTCTTCCTCTTTCCATCATACTGCTTCTTCATCTCTACCTTTGCTTTCTCTAAAGCTGATCCTACTTCTTTTCGTATCTTCTATTCCATCTACGAATGCTTGTACTGAGGGGTTGTCCAAAGTCATTTGAGTTGCCGTGCCTTTATACGGGTGTCTTCCTGTATCTGCATAGAAGGGAGAAACTTTTGTTGCCGAGTGAACTTTATCATTGTAGTTGAACTCCGCTAAGGGTAACCATTCGTGCCAATTATTTTGTTGGTAATTAATAAACAAACTGAGATATTGTTCGATCTCTTGGTTTGTTCATTCCAATTGACCGTTTGTTTGTGGATGGTATGCCATAGTAAAATTCGCTTCAATGCCTAACAGCCGATCAAGTTCCTTCATGGACCTTGAGTGATACTGTGGTCCTCAATCATGAACTATCTTGCATGGAAGTCCATGGGTGGAGAAGATGGAATCTCGATAAATCTTTGCCATTCCTTCCGAAGTGACTGTGGTATGGGTTGGTACAAGTCTCAGTCTCTTCGTGAAGTGGTCGATGAAGATTGCGATTGCATTATAACCACCAGATTCTGGGAGTTCTCCAATCATATCAGTACCGATTACTTGCCAAGGTTCAGTTGGAACGGTGTGAGGATGAAGATGTCCGACAGGTCGAGTTTGATGAGATTTTGTTGCTTGACACTTCTCGCAACCTTCTACGTACTTTCCAGCATCTCGAGTGATTCCTGGCTGTTATGATCATGCACAGTCATAGGGAATAAGTTGAACCGTGGACTATAAGTCCGCGGGGTAAAAGACCGAACACCGAGACAAGTCCCGGTGAAGGTTAGTGAACCTACGGAAAGGTAGTCAGACGTTAACACTACTATTAATAGCATTCCCGACACGCCGCTGTCCAAAAGCGAAGTTGAGGGTAATTCCGATCGCGGGGAAAACTCACGCGATCGTACTTTAGGTGAGGTTTGAGTATGAACTCTATTTGAGAGGTATACACTATCAAAGTGTGCTATCAAAGTTGATATTTAAACTGGGGACCAACTATTCTACTCTTGTAGCTTTATACAGTACTCGCTACCTAAGGGTCGCTAAGCGATAGTTATCCTAGAATAGTATGGTCGAACATGTGGAGAATAAAAGGGGAAAGTATAAAGGAAATGATATAAAAGGATATGTAAAAAGTCAGCTAAGTGCCAAGGATATACAAGCAAAGTGTAAAAGAATCGCAGAGGTAAGCTCCGCGACGGAAGAGAATGATGAAGTCAAAATACCGGAAAACGATCGTCGGGACCGCGGGAGTTTGACTTGGCATGGTCGCAACAGTGCCCCCCCATTAGGATCGAGCCCTCAAGATCCTGAGTAATGATATGACTACAAATAGGTGTGAATGATTAGAAGTAATGGGGATCAAAGTTTAAAATGTGATGTGAAAAGTGCCAGGCACGCGAAGATAGGTGATAGAAGCTTGGTGAATTGTAAGTTGAAAACCGCCCTTAAGTCTGTTAAGACCGTGCCGGTGAGGTTCCGTAGAGTCTTAGAAGGTATAGGGATGAATCGAGATGTTCCGAGAGTAATCGGGTTGAATCGAGATTATGGTTTATAACTGAAGTCTCAAAGAGAGTAATCGAAGAGTATCGGTCAGTTAGATCCGTCGAAAAAAGGAGGAAAAGAAGAAGAGAGAAGCCGAGGAGAAAAAGAAGAAGGAAGAGTTGGAGAAGCAAAAAGCGGAAGAAGCAAAAGCTGCCGAGGCAGCGAAGAAAGCAGCCGAGAAGGCTAGAAGAGAAGAAGAAGAAAAAAGGAAAGTCGAAGAGCAATCGAGGTTGGCCGAATCTGCGAAGAGGACGGCTGAGGAGAATCGAGAGAAGTCAGAGATGGATAGGAGGATGGAAACGGCGGTGCTCGTCCGGGCACAAATCGAAAAGAAGAAGAAGGAGAAGCTCATCAACTCGGTGAGCAGTTGGTTTACTTCAATTTTCAAACCGCTCATTTCGATTATAGCCGGTCAGCAAAACATCGACGGTGGTGGTCGGTAAAAAGCGGAAGAGGGTTGCTGTGGTGAGTGATTTTATCTTTTCATCCTCTACCGTCTAACTTCTTTGTTCTAGGTCGTTCCATCCGGAGACCCCAAAGGCGGTGACCCAAACCCGGGTGACGACGACTACATCGAATCGGACTCAGACGACGACAAAAATCCTGAAGATCCCCCTCCCTCCCTCCCTCACCCCAGAAACAATCGCGGTGCAGTCGATGCATCCTGAAGGCTCTCAAGTGCAAGATGGTGGGGCCTGGTTCTGCCTCCTGCAAAGGTTGCAGAAAGGCGAAGGTGTTAGGAGCGTGCGGATCAAGTGGACCTTTGATACCGTTATTGACAGTATCCTCGCTACGCTGCGCGGTCCGTGTTAAGTTCGTTCGAGATCAAGATAGTATTGACTGAAGGTCGACGGGGTCGAATGAGGTATAGGTGTGAAGAGAGCAAGTGTTATGTGATTCTGGGGAGTCGTACCAATTCGATCTTAAAACTAAGGCTTCTACCTACGATTGCAAGTTTTATATGCTAAGTTCGCTATCTCCGGTATCGCTACAAAGTATCCTAAAGTAGTTACAACAAATCGGAGGTAGAGATAACGAGTGCGGATAGGAAGACAGTGGACTAATGGGGAGAGGAAGGCGGTATGGTGTATAGCCTGTCCGAAGGAGGGGCAATGGGATAAGGAGGATAGGTGGATGAGTATCACAGAAGTAGATTACCTGATCCATATCATCGGTGCATCGCATCGATGACGGACTTGATCATGTATGGTTGACTGCGCCGGTGCGAAGCGCTACGCGCAATGCGTACGACCAATGCGCATGATCGTAACAGAAGGTCCGGTGCTTGCTCGTACCGGACGACTATCCTTGAAGGAGCAAATGCGTCAAGATGGGAAGCCCGGTTGCATCGACCAGTAGCCAGATAATCAATGATCTCCGAACCAATGTTTGAGTTCTTAACACGAGGATCAACCTTCAGGAGGAGATGCTTCGGTATCTCATTCTTCGTGTTCGGAGGCTCGAGGAGGAGAAGAGAGAGGAGGAGGAAGATGAAGATGAAGAGTCTGAAGAGGATCGGGTGAAAAGAACTGGGGATTGAAAAGGGAAAGGTTGAAAGGAATGAGCGATCGTTTCGATAGCTTCATCTTGGACTTGTATATATTTTTTTTGTAAATCGATAGCAGTCCGATCATGGACTTAAAATTCTTTAGTGGACTTTAAAATAAAATTTTGTAAATCAAATTAAAAATCATTCGAAAGTAATCGAGAAGAGGTCCGAAAAGGACTTAGAAAGAATTTGAGTTTAAATAGGACTGAGATGTCCAATAGTTTTGATTGGTGTCGACCTTCCGGGTAGGGATAAACGCTCAATAAGCTATCATGGTGTTTATCCCCCCGGTCGATTTCAACTGTTTGGAAAGAAAGAAGAAAAGAATAGAATAAAAGAAATAAGTAAAAGCATACGAAAATTAATCGGTGATGTCCGGTAGAGGTCCGGGCTTGAGTGGGTATTGTTTATGGAATTCTTCAAGTAATTCTTTGGTGTGCATTTCATCAGCTCCAATCCATGGGAACTCCTCATCGGTACCTTCGTATCCTTTCCATCAAATGAAGTATCGCAACGGACAATGTCGAAAGCGTCAGTCCATCTTCGAATCTAAGATTTCTGCAACTTCAAACTCCTGTTCACCATCGACTTCGATCGGAGGTGGCGGAGGTTGCGAACGATTCGGAATAGGGTTTGGAGTATAAGGTTCCAATTGTGAGACGTGGAATACTGGATGAATTCGAGAAAGGTAGTCAGGTAGTTGTATCTTGTAGGCGAGAGTGCCGATGTGTTCGATAACCTTGAAAGGTCCAAGATACTTCTCCGAGAACTTCGGAGTTGGTCGAGTGGTTCGAATGTGTTTTGCTAAGACAAAGACTTCAGCGCCAATTTGGAATTCTGGAGCAGAGATTTGTTTTCGATCGGCTTGGTCTTTGTACTTTTTCTGAGCGTTTGAAATCTCATCCCGAAGGAAGGAGTGAACTTCATCTAAGTTGGCGACGAAGTCGTGAGCTCGGTCAGATCGGATATCAACTTCCGGTCTAATCGAGATGTTCGGATGGTAGCCTTTGTTGGCAAAGAAAGGTGTAATTCCAGTCGAAGCGTTTGTCAGCGACTCAGTAGCTCACTGCTAAGCCAGGCATCACAGAGTCAAGATAAACGAAGTGAATGAGAGTTGAATGGTCTTTGATTCTTGTCTAGCTACAGAGGAGAATAGACGAGAACAGAGATAAAGACTACTCGACGGAATATACTGTCTTATATACATATTCTAAGATGAATCCATGGGAGTCATCATGAGTCGCTGCCCCGAGGCTATACAATAAGAGTCGCTCGTATCCATAAGTAAGGCTGTCCGTATACAACGATGAAACAATGAGGTAATATAAAAGAATGTATGTAGACGGCCTAGATCTGTCAATACTTTGACAGACACGAGAGAGTCGCGTCGACAATTGATGACAGCGTGGAAACACGCTTTATAAATAAAAGAAAAGGAAAAGATAAAAGAATAATACAAACGCTCATGTAAGCGCCTACAGCGCTAATATTCCTAAAGAGTGAATGAGCGTCTAAAGTATTAAGAAAAATAGAAAAAGAGTCTGTTCGTAACATCACCCTCTCCTTAGGGCACGAGTTCCACGATGTGCTTGTCGTAAAAGAAAATTTTCGGAGGGTAGTGAAGCGGGATTGGGTTCTGTGTCGATTGGAGGAAGAGGTCGAAATAATTCTGTAGGGAATAAGGAGATTGGAATTTCAATTCGACGGAATATTGCGGGTTTTGGTTTCGTCGGATTCTTTTCATGGAATTCCTTGAGTAATTGGTCTACATTTGTGAGGTTTGACCGCGGTTCCCAGGTTTGTTCGTGTGATCCGTACCCTTTCCATTGGACTTTATACTTGATTCCTCGTCCTACTTTCTTCGAATCAAGTATTTCTTCTGCTTCGAATTCTTCTTCTCCTCCTATAACAACAGGAGGTGGGCGTGTGTTTCGGGGTTGTGTAGGAAAACTAGGTTCTTTGTATGGGGTGAGAAGAACTTCATTGAAGACATTGTGTACATGTTTCCATGTACGTGGGATTTCCAGTTTATAGGAGCTGGCGCCTATCTTTTGTTGGACGGTAAACGGTCCGTATCTCTTGTCGCCTAATTTCTTCATCGGGCGATCTACTGAAAGGTTGGTTCCTTCTAACCAAACCTTGTCACCGACCTTGTATTCTATCCCTTTCTTCCTCTTTCCGTCATACTGCCTCTTCATCTCTACCTTCGCTTTTTCCAAAGCTGATCCTACTTCCTTTCGTATCTTCTTCATCCCATCTACGAAAGCTTGCACTGAGGGGTTGTCCGAAGTCATTTGAGTTGCCGTGCCTTTTTATGGGTGTCTTCCTGTATCTGCGTAGAAGGGAGAAACTTTCGTCGCTGAGTGGACCTTGTCATTGTAGTTGAACTCCGCTAGGGGTAACCATTCGTGCCAATTATTCTGCTGATAATTAATAAACAAACGGAGATATTGTTCGATCTCTTGGTTTGTTCGTTCTGATTGGCCGTTCGTCTGTGGATGGTATGCTGTAGTAAAGTTCGCTTCAATGCCTAATAGTCGATAGAGTTCCTTCATAAACCTGGAGTGATACTGTGGGCCTCGATCATGAACTATCTTACGTGGAAGTCCATGGGTGGAGAAGATGGAATCCCGATAAATCTTCGCCATCCCTTCCGAAGTGACTGTGGTATGGGTTGGTACGAGTCTCAGTCTCTTCGTGAAGTGGTCAATAAAGATTGCGATCGCATTGTATCCGCCAGATTCTGGGAGTTCTCCAATCATATCAGTGCCGATTACTTGCCAGGGTTCAGTGGGAACGGTGTGAGGATGAAGATGTCCGACAGGTCGAGTTCGATGAGATTTTGTTGCCTGACACTTCTCACAACCTTCTACGTACTTCCCAGCATCTCGAGTAATTCCTGGCCACCAATAATCACGAGTGACAAGTTCCGCTGTTTTGTACTGTCCAGGATGTCCTGCGAGCGGTGAATCGTGATACTTAGTAAGGATTTTGGATCTCAATACTCTGTTTTTCGGTACATAGATTCGTCCTTTCCATTCAACAATTCCTTCAGTTTCTTTCCACTCAGGGTTCTTGGCATCGAGGTTGTTCTTTACAAGTCAGTCAACATGGTTTCGGTTCTTTTGGATTTCCGACAGGAACACATCTTCTGGCGAGGAGATATTAAGGGCTTGGATAAAAAGTTCTGGCTTTAGAAGGACGATGTTCTCATTGTCCTTTTCTCCCGTCTCAAGACCTGTCATCCTTGACAGTATATCGACTTTAGTCATTGCTTTTCCCGGTCGGTGAACTAGATTGAAATTATACTCCGCAAGTTCAAGAACCCATCGAGCTTGTCGTCGATTCAATTTCTGGGGTTTCTTGAAATATTGTAGGTTTGCGTGGTCGGTAAAGATTTCAATCTGTTCTTCGGCTCCAAGAAGATATTGACGCCAATCATCGAGCGAGTCCATAATCGCCATTAATTCCTTGTCGTAGATCTCATAATTTCTCTCAACTTCATTGAGTGAACGAGATCGGAATGCTACAGGCCACCATTTTCCATCGACAAATTGAGAGAGACAGCCACCATTTGCGAAGTCGGATGAATCAGCTTCAAGCCTAAACTTTCCGTGATTTCGGGGAATAAGAAGGACTACTTCCTCACAGATTCGACGTTTGAGTTCATCGAATGCGAATTGTTGGATTGCTGTCCATTCCCAGGCTGCGTTTCCGGTTAGTTTTGTTAAGGCTTTGGCGACCTTGCTAAATCCTCGAATGAACCGTCGAAAGAAGTTACAGAAGCCAAGGAACTGCTGGAGATCATGTTTCTTTAACGGGGTCAACCATTCTTTCACCGCTTTGACTTTCTTTGGATCCATTCGAATCGTTCCGTTCTCAATGATTATTCCAAGGTATTCGATGGATGTTTTCTCGAAAGAACACTTCTCAGGTTTGAGGAAAAGTTTGTGTTCTCGTAGAATGTCGAGGACTCGGTTTACAATTATGTGATGACTTTTCAAGTCATTTGTAAATACGAGTATATCATCCATGTAGACTATGACGTGTCCTTCATTTATCAAATCTCGAAGGATATGATTCATGAATCCTTGGAATGTCGCCGGGGAATTGGTCAGTCCAAAGAACATAACGGTTGGTTCGAATAATCCTCGATTGGTCCTGAATGCAGCTTTCCACTCATCACCTTCTTTTATCCGTATGTTGTTGAATCCCCATCGAATGTCCATCTTTGTGAATATCTTGGCGCCTTTCAACTTATCAATAAGCTCCTGAATGAGAGGAAGTGGATATCGATTTTTAATCGTCATCTCATTCAGTTTGCGATAATCTTGTATTGGTCTAAGAGTACCGTCTTTCTTCTTAATGAAGAAGAATGGTGAGGCCATTGGGGATGTCGAGGGTCGAATTCGTCCAGTTCGAATGTTTTCTTCAAGGAATACATCTAACGCTTCTTGTTCTTTCGGATTCAAAGGATAGATCTTGCAATCGAGTGGTTTAGAACCAGGTGTTAGTTCGATTGCATGATCCCAAGGGCGTCGTTGTGGTAACTGATCGAATTCCTTTTGACTGAAAACATCGGGGTATTTTTCTACATACGGAGTAGAAGTGTCAAAGTGTTTCCGTGTTTCTTCATCGGCTTTCTTCTTCGTCCATTTCCTGGAATCTACTTGTTCTTGTACATATCGATCCCAATCGAATATGAAAAGCCTCGCGCCGTCTTCGAGTGCTGCTCGCGTTTGTATGTCTTCGGGTGTCCAGAAATGAGGATCATAGCCACACCGAGTTGGACATCGGTCAAAAGTAACTTCTGATTTAATCCAGTCGATACTTGGATTATGATGTCGCAACCAGTCTAGTCCTAAGAAGATATGTTGCTCGCCAAGATTAACAACGCCGAATTGAATCCGTTCTGAATGATCTCCAATGGTTACACGGACTTCAGCATATTTGGTTATGGAGCCATTCTCATTGAGTGTTCCATCAGCGTTGTAGACAGGTACTCGAATAGGTAGGTCTCTGGTCGGAATCCTATGTCGTTCAACAAAGTTTGCGTCAATGCATGAACCTGTAGCTCCGCTGTCGACTAGTCCTTGCGTAACTATCTGCCGGTTGTCCTCTAACGTTTCGACAATGACTGGGAGCTTCAAGCTTTTTCCATGTGTTCCACGGACATAGCTTTTCTTTGTCGCAAGACTCTTAACGGCTTCGACTGCGGTTTTCCAGTTTAATGCGCGTATTTCCATGACGGTTTCCTCCGAAGATTCTCTTATTCACGAGGAGGGCATCCATATCCTTAAAAGTCCGACGGCTTTTATGAGATCTTCTTCTTTCAGCCTTTGGACAGTCCATTCTGCCGTGTTGGGTATATACCGTATAGGTTTTTTAAGTACTTCGGGTTTTTTATGGGTAAATGCAGAAGCGTGTTTTTCTACATTACCATATTTTATAGCGAAATCCAGTCCGCTGTCTACTATACTCGAAGTATTTATTTTAACGGGCTCCTCCAGACCTATATCTACTGGGGAGCTCTTACAAAACCCATACTATTCACCCACGCGGTGAATGAATTCATGTCCATGCCAGCTGGTAGTCCTGGCGCTACATCTACACTATTTACGTTAGCTTCTTCGCTAACGTTGTCCGTTCTCTCGCTACTATAGTTCATAAACTCTACGCTACGGACTGCGGCTTTACCCTTCTTCGGGCAGTTCCTACTAATGTGGCCTTTCTCGCCACAGTTGAAACAAAGGCCATTGACCCTTGCTCGATCTAAGTCCATGGGTCTTCCCGAACCTCCAAAGGTCGTACCGGACCCATCGCGTCTTGCTATCATAGGGGGAGGTCCCGCCGCTCGCGCGCCTTCCCATTTCTTCGGCTCTTGCCTACCGTAGGCTTGTTGCGTAGATCCTTGTCCACGGCTTTGTCCTTGTGAGCTATTACCCCAGCTCATATTGTTGTATCCGCGCCTTTGCTCATCGTAGCGGCGGCGGATCAAGTCGTTTCCTGTGACGAGTTTCTTTAACTCGTCGTAGCTGTCAAACTCCTCTGTCCTCGTTCGGACTAGGTCGCTCATGATGTTGGGGTTGACTGCTCTCTCAGCCAACTGGAGGACGTACTCGCTTCTCTTGTCGTAACCCGCTTCCTTCAGCAGGAGTTCGAACTCCTTAAAGAAGTCGTCGGCTTTCGTACGACCTTGCTGAATACGGTTCAGCTTGTCCATCGCCTCCTTCTTCTGGGAGACATTAGAGAAACTGCTCTTCAGTTCCTCTAGGAATCTGGCGAAGTCTACGTTCCAGTCGCCCGCGACTTCATCTTGGTGATCACTGGTATATACTTCTGCCCAGTCATCAGCTCTTCCTCCACGGATGTAAGACATTGCCACGTTGATGGCTTCATTGTCATTGTCGACCTGTCGTGTTCTTCGTAGGTCATGAACATAGGCAAGGAGAGTTCTAAGCCACGCTCTGAACTTGGAAACGTCTCCTGTAAACACATCGGGTTCTTTCACGATGGTTTTTCGGGAGGTAGAGGTGTTGGTGGTGGAAGTATTGGTGTCGGCGGTAGTAGTGGAGGTGTTGGCATGCATAGAGGTGTTGGTAGGGTCAGACATTTCTGAGCCAAGTTCGGTAGCGAATGAAGGAGTAGGAGTAGGTGATCCTAAATGGACGGTTGAATCTGAGGATGCGGGAGAGGGAGAGCGAGGTGGGTATGGGAGTGAGAAATCCTGAGGTCTTGACGAGAACGCCAGGATAGGAGGGAGAGGTGCTTAGGGGTAGAGGCTCGTGTCGAGTTATGTGTTAATCCAGAAGGCTGTCTACGTTCGCTCCTCGCGCAACGTTGCCTTTCGGGTCAGAGACAAAAACACTTTACGTTCCAACGCCTACTATCGAATCTTCCTAGGAAGAAACTCGATATTCTGTTACTAGCCCTGATTTACACTCCTTGGTAGGAGTCAGGCACACTAGAGAGAGTATTTTCCTCTCAGCACGGGTTGAGCCGTACTACAGTGTCTCGATGTAGGTATGTACAAATAAAGTGTCTAGGTCAATGCTGGCCTTAACACAGACGAGCTATGGAAAAGGAGGTAGATAATGGGGGAAACGAAGGAGGTATAGACTTCGTTAGTGATGAGATGAAAAGAGTAAATTTATAACGCAGCGGTGTCCAGTGCCCAACCAAATGTCGAGAACCAGTAGGATGTGACGGGTGGTTCGTTTAAGATCTCTGTTCTTCTGTCAGCGACTCAGTAGCTCACTGCTAAGCCAGGCGTCACAGAGTCAAGATAAACGAAGTGAATGAGAGTTGAATGGTCTTTGATTCTTGTCTAGCTACAGAGGAGAATAGACGAGAACAGAGATAAAGACTACTCGACGGAATATACTGTCTTATATACATATTCTAAGATGAATCCATGGGAGTCATCATGAGTCGCTGCCCCGAGGCTATACAATAAGAGTCGCTCGTATCCATAAGTAAGGCTGTCCGTATACAACGATGAAACAATGAGGTAATATAAAAGAATGTATGTAGACGGCCTAGATCTGTCAATACTTTGACAGACACGAGAGAGTCGCGTCGACAATTGATGACAGCGTGGAAACACGCTTTATAAATAAAAGAAAAGGAAAAGATAAAAGAATAATACAAACGCTCATGTAAGCGCCTACAGCGCTAATATTCCTAAAGAGTGAATGAGCGTCTAAAGTATTAAGAAAAATAGAAAAAGAGTCTGTTCGTAACAGCGTTCGGAGCGTTGTTGTAGGCAAACTCAGCCATTGGAGGTAGGCTGGACCAGTTATCCTGTTGATAGTTACAGTAAATGCGAATGTACTGCTCCAAGGTCTGGTTGACACGTTCGGTCTGTCCGTCAGCTTCGGGGTGATATCCGGAAGTGTAGTGAAGTTCCATGTGAGCGACTGCCCGAGTGCTCGAAAGAAAGCAGAGACGAACTCGGAACCTTGATCGGAGGTTACGTGGTTCGGAACTCCATGTTTAGAGAAGACGTGAATGACGAATATTTCAGCTAACTGTTCGGATGTGATCGAAGTATGACACTTAATGAATATGGATTGTTTCGAAGCTCGATCCACGATGACTAGAATGGAATTGTACCCATCCGACATCGGAAGCTCCTCAATAAAGTCCATCGATATTGAGTCCCAAGGTTGTAAGGGAACCGGAAGTGGTTTGAGTAGTCCATAAGGTCTATGTCGACGTGATTTGTTTCTTCCGCATGTGGTGCAGGAGGCAACGTAATCTCGTACGAAGTCTCGAATCTTCGGCCAGGTGTACTGTCGTCGAATAGTTTCGAGAGTTCGGTTTTGACCGAAATGACCTGAGAGTGGATGATCGTGGAAATAGCGTAATACTTGTAACCGTAGATTCGATTGTCGAGTCGTAACAAACCATCTTCACCCATAGTCCATCGAGGTTTAGTGGAGTCTTGAACAAAGGTGAGTCCAAGTGCCGATTCCGGATCGATCGATAGCGAGTTGCGGATGGCTTCATGTAAAGCATTGATGTCCATAACAATCGAAGCTCGGAGGATCGGACCCTCGAGGAAAGTAGCTCAAAGAGAAGTGGTGAACTGTTCGTTAGTGAATATGGGTCTAAAGTTCTGTGGATTGACTTGGGCGTAGCCGATATCCCCCTCTTTTGGGTAGACGTCCCATCGTCTAGTGATAGAGTCTGGTTTCTCGCCAAGTTTGCCGGGTCTGAATTGAATAACCATGTTGAATTGATGCAGGTATTCGGACCATCGGACCTGTCTCCGGGTCAGAATTTTAGTGGTAGAGAAATACTCAAGGTTTTTGTGATCGGTGACCACATCGATTGGGTCTCCGGAACCTTTGAGATAGTGTCTCCATGCTTTGAAAGCCTTGAAAATAGCTAGTAATTCCTTGTCGTGAGTATCGTAGTTAAGCTCAGCAGAATTAAGAGTGTGGGAAAGAAATGCAACGGGATGAATTTCACCGTCATCGAGCATAATCGAAAGGATAGCTGTGATTGCATAGTCCAAAGCGTCGGTCTCGACGATGAGTGACCGGTTCGGTTCCCAGTGAGCAAGGATTGGTGCGTGAGTAAAAGCGTATTTGAGGTTTTCGAAAGCCGATTGACATTCGGCTGTCCATATCCAGTCGACAGTTTTCCGGGTGAGCCGGGTAAGTGGTATAACAATGTCGCTGTAATTGTAAATAAATCGTCGATAAAAATTTGAAAATCCTAGGAAGGATTGAATATCCTTGACTTTCCGAGGTACCGGCCATTTGACGATAACTTGGATCTTATCAGCAGCCATAGTGAGGCCTGAAGGTGAAAGGATGTAGACGAGATATTCGACGGTATCGACACCGAAGAAGCATTTTGCAAGGTTGCAGTAGAGTTTTGCTTCTCGGAGTCGTCGAAGTACCTCCCGGACGTGCTTTTCGTGATCTTTGGGGTTGTCTGAATATACAAGAATGTCGTCAATGTAGACAATAACATAGACATCGAGTAAATCTGCAAAAATGGTGTTGACAAACCGTTGAAAAGCAGCCGGAGCGTTCGTAAGTCCTTCCAGAATGACTTTCCATTCGTACAAGCCGTAGCGTGTCCAGAAGGCGGTCTTCCATTCGTCACCTTCAGCGATTCGTACGAGATGATAGGCGTGGGCTAGATCAAGTTTGGTGTAGATAGCAGCCTTTCGAGGCGCATCGAGTAGGTCGGAAATGAGTGGCAGAGGGTATTGATCCTTTTTGGTGATTCAATTGATGCCTCGGAAGTCGACGCACAAGTGTAGTGAACCATCCTTCTTTGGAGCGAATAGAACGGGTGCTCCGTATGGTGATGAAGAAGTCTGAATAATTCCGGCAGCGAGTTGCTTGTCCAGAAAATCTCGGAGGGCCTCCAGCTCTTTCGGAGAGAGTGGATAGATCCGTCCAAGTGGTGGTTCGGCGCCTTCCTCCAAATCAATCTTGAGATCGTATGATCGATGCTCCAGAAGTTCTTCCGAAGACGATTTGTCAAAAACATCGGCGTAGTCCGCGTATTGTTGCGGAAGGGTTGATTCTGACTTCTGAGCTTCAAACTCTTCAGTGCTAGAACCTTTAGCAGTAAGTTCGATAGGAAGATAACGAAAAAGAATTGGTTCAAATCCGGCGTCTTTACAGACTCGATTGAACGCGACTGCCCCTAAAAGCGCGATGTCAACATCCGGTTTAATCGCAGATTCGGTACGTGATCCCATTTGTGCAAGACTCGGATAGGAGTAAATGGGTTCGTAAGGAAATTTGTCTGAGAGTGGACGAGGTGTGAGGCGAGAGCGAGGTTTGGATTGATTTATTCCGGGTTTTGCTATAGAAGATTCCTGAGGTGGAATCGGCACTTCCGTTTCCGTAACCGGAGGGTCCGGAAGTGAAGACGTCTGGTAGATATCAGCTCGATTAGTGTTTCGGAAAGAAATCGTTTTTGTAACCCAATCAATCAATGGATTGTAGCGGGACAAGAAACTATATCCTAGGACAGCTTTGCAAGATGAATCCAATGAAGTAACATAAAAGTTAATCAAGAAAGACTCGCCGGTCGGAAAACGAACCGATAGTTCGGCTGTTTCCGAGATAGAATTTGCGTTAGAGAACCATCGAACAATCAAAGATTAATTGGAGGTATGGGTGTGGTCGGTATGGAATGATTCTCTACATAAGAAGAATCGATGAAAGAGTCTGTGGAACCGGAATCAAGTAAACAAGGAAATTGAATAAGAGATAATATACCAGCCGGTTCGTCTGGCGATTGGAATTCGGTAGATAAAGAAAAACGGAGAGATCGTTCATATTCAGAAAGAGCGGATGCGTTTAAAACTACTTCCCCTTGGGTAGTACAAACCGGATCAACGCAACTCTCGCTTTGTACTGGGGTACGAGAGTTGCGGATCATTTTTCCGAATTGGCCGAGGACGATTGGATGTCCGTAACTACATCCTCAACCTTGGCTGCTCGACCGCGAGGCTGATTGGATTTTCGATTGGGGCAATCCTCTAAACTTGTGCTTACCACCACAAAACATACACAGGTTGAACTTCCTGCGTCTCTGTTAGGAGCGTGCGGATCAAGTGGACCTTCGATACCGTTATTGACAGTATCCTCGCTACGCTGCGCGGTCCGTGTTAAGTTCGTTCGAGATCGAGATAGTATCGACTGAAGGTCGACGGGGTCGAACGAGGTATAAGTGTGGAGAGAGCAAGTGTTGTATGATTCTTGGGGTCGTACCAATTCGATATTAAAACTAAGGCTTCTACCTACGACCGCAAGTCTTATATGCTAAGTTCGCTATCTCCGGTATCGCTACAAAGTATCCTAAAGTAGTTACGACAAATCGGAAGTAGAGATAACGAGTGCGGATAGGAAGACAGTGGACTAATGGGGAGAGGAAGGCGGTATGGTGTATAGCCTGTCCGAAGGAGGGACGACGGGATAAGGAGGATAGGTGGATGGGTATCACGGAAACAGATTACCTGATCCATATCATCGGTGCGTCGCATCGATGACGGACTTGATCATGTACGGTTGGTTGCGTCGGTACGAAGCGCTACGCGCGATGCGTACAACCGATGCGCATGATCGTAACAGTATCCCCCAATTAGGCTTTCGCCCTCGAAAGCCATACCTAATTATTCCACTCTAAGGTCGAAATAGTCCGAGAGTATCGAATGGATGTCGCGTCGTGATGACGAAGTCATGTGATGTTGGTTTTCGAATCGTCGCGTGCGATTACATCAGCTAGCGCATATAAGAGGTCCTGGGAAAGTTGAACTTCAACATTTTCATCTTCCTTAATGTCTACCACCTCGTCTCCAACTCGTCCAGCGCGTTCACCCTCCCCGGTCCTCAACGAAGAGGAGGCGGAACTTCAAGCGTACCTTGCGGCAGCCCAGCGAGAGGCTCAAGAAAAGTGGAAGAGGTTGCGCGAGGAGAAGACGTTGGGAGGCGGCGCTGATGAGCGGAAAATCGTGGAGGAGAAAGAGATTGTTGAGGAGGATGTTGAGGTGGAAAAAGAGGTCGTTCCGAAGGTGGAACCAAGACCTCGCAAGGTCGCCATCAAGATGGTAGCGGGGGTGCCTCGTAGTCGCGAGGTCATTCCGGTGAGTCTCTTGTTAAACGCGTTTGAAGTTCCCTGACCGATATAGATCATTGCGATTCCGAAGAAACGTAAGGTTGAGCCGGTAGTGGCGGAGTCAAGTCGAAAGAAGCGAAAAGTGGTTCAGGTGAGTCACAGTGATTCGCATCTCGCTTATCTAAATCCTTCTCTTAGTCTCCGGTCGTGGTCGACACGGATTCCGACTCTATCCTGGTCCCGTTTTCCTGTCCCTGCGAACGATGCGTTTGCGGTGATCAAGTCTGTAGGCTGCAACCCAATGCTCCAAACGCGGTCGCCTGTGATAGGTGCCATGTCGCCAGGCAGAGTTGTTCCTTCCTCCGGAAGTCGAAGAAAACGCGGGTTCGATCCCTGCCCAACGAATCCGACCGGGAGGAGAAGAGAGAGTTGCGTTACGCGATCGAGGAGTTGACGGTCCAGATTCGCGCTTTGGTGCGCCAAGGGCAGAAAGGTCGAGAGAGTCGCGGAGATCGTCGGGATGACCGGAAGGGAAAGGGCAAGAGGAGGGAGTCGACTCCTGAAACGGACCGCTACAGTTTGGAGTAGTGGTCGCGTTCCTCGTACCGCTCGCCTCGCCCGCTCATAAATATAAACAACATCTTGTAATCATCATCGTATCATAGTGAAATCTTGCTTGCTACCTTTATAAGTGTGAATTTAAGTTGTGAAAGGATCGAAATCAATCGTATCTGTAGTTAATAAGAAGTAATAGGTCAACTTAGTAGAATTAAGGAGTGAAAATAAAAGTAACGTAGCGGTGCGCTCGGTGCGAACATCGGTGCAAAACCTAAGTTGAGAACAATCACTCAATTTGCTATCACGGTGATTGTTCCCATCGATGTCGAAGAGCATCGATGAAGCATAGAGGTGCTATCGGAATAAGGGAATTAAAGAATCAAAGGTCCGGGTTTAGTCGGATAGCGAAGATGAAAGGCGGGAATAAGTTCGTCTGCATGGATTTCGTCGGCGGCTACCCAGGAGAATTCTTCGTCGGTACCTTCGTAGCCAGCCCATCGAACGAAGTATTGAAGGGGGCATCATTTGAATCTTCGGTCCATCTTCAAGTCTAAGATCTCGGCGACATAGTACTCTTCCTCGCCATCTACTTCGATGGGTGGCGGAGGCGTTTGAACTCGATGCGGAATGGAGTTCGGAATTGCCGGTTCGAGTTGAGAAACGTGGAAGACGGGGTGGATGCGTCGAAGGTAGTCGGGAAGCCGAAGTTTGTAGGATAGGGTGCCTGCACGATCGATAACTTCAAATGGTCCTAAGTATTTCTCTGAGAACTTCTCCGTAGGACGAGTAGACTTGATGTGTTTTGCCAGAACGAATACGTGCGAACCGATCGGAAACTCCGGAGCTGGAATACGTTTTCGGTCTGCTTGGTCCTTGTATTTTTTCTGTGCATTAACGATCTCGTTGCGGAGGAATGAATGAAGCTCATCGAGGTTTACGACTAGGTCTCTTGCAGTATCGGAACGGACATCGACTTCGGGGCGTACGGTGATGTTTGGATGATATCCCTTGTTGGCGTAGAAGGGAGTTAAGCCCGTGGAAGCATTCGGAGCGTTGTTGTAGGCGAATTCAGCCATCGGTAGGAGTGCGGACCAGTTGTCTTGTTGGTAGGTACAATAGATCCGGATGTACTGCTCTAGGGTCTGGTTGACTCGTTCAGTTTGTCCGTCTGCTTCGGGGTGGTAGCCCGAGGTGTAATGAAGGTTCATCGATAACGCTTGACCAAGTGCTCTGAAGAATGCGGAAACGAATTCCGATCCACGGTCAGAAGTAACATGGTTAGGTACGCCATGCTTAGAGAATACATGAATAACGAAAAGCTCAGCTAGACGTTCGGAAGTAATGGTATCGTCTGTCGGAATGAAGATCGCTTGCTTCGAAGCTCGGTCGACTACGACAAGGATCGCGGTGTAGCCGTTCGAGTCTGGGAGTTGTTCGATGAAGTCCATAGAGATAGAGTCCCAAGGTCGGATCGGAACTGGTAATGGTTTCAACAGGCCATAGGGTCGGTGTCGTCGAGGTTTGTTGCGTCCACAGGTGGTACATGATGAGACGTAGTCGCGAACAAATTCTCGGACCTTCAGCCAGGTATAGTGTTTACGAATAGCGAAGAGAGTCCGATTTTGACCGAAGTGACCGGATAGTGGATGGTCGTGGAAGTATCGTAGGACTTGTAGTCGAAGGTCGGAATGGTTCGGAACGTAGATTCGGTCATCGAGGCGGAGTAATCCTTCGGGGTCTAGGGTCCAACGAGGTTTCGTATCGTCTTTAGCAAACTCCAATCCTAGGGCGGAGTCAGCATCAAGTGTTAGAGCGTTTCGAATATCGGAATGAAGGGTGTCGAAGTCCAGTATAACTGAAGCGCGAAGTATCGGCCCTTCTAGGAAAGTCGCTCGTAATGAAGTAGTAAATTGCTCGTTAGTAAATATCGGACGGAAGTTCTGTGGGTTTACTTGCGCGTAGCCGATATCCCCCTCTTTTGGATAGACGTCTCAGCGTCGAGTGATCGAGTCCGGTTTTGCTCCGAGTTTTCCAGGGCGGAAGCGGATGGTCATATTGAAGGTGTGAAGAAATTCGGACCAGCGTACTTGTCGTCGTGTAAGGATTTTCATCGTAGAGAAATATTCTAAGTTCTTGTGGTCAGTGACCACATCAATCGGTGTTCCGGAACCTTCGAGGTAGTGTCGCCAAGCTCTGAATGCTTCGAAAATTGCCAACAATTCCTTGTCGTGAGTGTCGTAGTTCAGTTCAGCGCCTTGGAAGGTTCGAGAGAGGAAAGCGACCGGGTGAATTTCTCCATTGTCGTACACGATCGATAGGATAGCTGCGAGAGTGTAGTCGGAAGCATCGGTTTCCACGATCATTGCGAGGTTCGGTTCCCAGTGCGCGAGAATCGGCGCCGTCGTGAAAGCGAGTTTGAGATTGTCGAAGGCTTCCTGACACTCCGTAGTCCATAACCAATCGATGCCCTTCCGGGTAAGTCGATTCATAGCGTAGGCGATGTCAGAATAATTATAGATAAAACGGCAATAAAAGTTTGCAAAACCTAAGAAGGATTGTATATCCTTGACCTTCCTCGGAGTAGGCCAGTCCACGATTGCTTTAACTTTGTCAGCAGCCATCGTGAGTCCTTCCGGGGATAAGATGTAACCAAGGTATTCGACTGTGTCAACTCCGAATTCGCATTTGGATGGTTTGCAAAATAACTTGTGCGCGCGGAGTCATCGGAGGACTTCGCGGACATGCTCGGAGTGTTTCGAAGGATCGTCGGAGTAGATGAGTATGTCGTCGAGGTAGACGATCACACAGACGTCGAGTAAGTCTTTGAAGATATCGTTGACGAAACGTTGAAAAGCGGCCGGAGCGTTAGTGAGGCCAAACGGCATCACACACCATTCGAAAGAGCCGTAACGTGTTCGGAACGTGGTCTTCCATTCATCGCCTTCCGCGATACGTACCAGGTGGTATGCGTGTGCCAGGTCAAGTTTGGTATAGATCTTCGCTCGTTTCGGAGCGTCGAGTAGGTCAGAAATCAGAGGTAAGGGGTAGCGATCTTTTTTCGTGATCTTGTTCAAGCCACAGAAGTCTACACATAGTCGGAGCGAGCCGTCCTTCTTCGGAACGAAGAGTACGGGAGCGCCGTGTGGAGATGTCGAAGGTCGGATAGTGCCGGTGGCAAGAGACTGATCAAGAAATTCGCGAAGAGCCTCGAGCTCTTTTGGAGAAAGTGGATAAATTCGTCCGATAGGTGGCTCAGCACCTTCTTCTAAGTCGATCTTGAGGTCATAGGAGCGATGTTCCGGGAGGACTTCCGAGTCGATCTCGTCGAATACATCGGCGAAGTCGTGGTAGTCTTCCGGAATCTTGTTTTTGGGTGGTGGGTCATCAGTATCAGTTTTCGACAATCGTGCAGCAACTTCAGAGTGAACAGCATATAGAACAAGTGGTTCCATACCTGATTGCTTACAAGCGTGGTGGAAAGGTACCGCGCTGACCAAAGCGATGTCTACTTCGTCGTGCCGTAAGCGCGACGCCATTTGCATAACTGATGGGTAGGAATAGATGGGTTCGAAAGGAAACTTGTCGGAGAGTGGTCAAGCCTTATACGAGTGCTGTATGGTGGGTTTGGAATACCATTCAGCGGGTGTCGGATCGATGCGATTTGACGGTTCGAAAGGTACTTCTTCGGAGGTCGCGAAGGGGCCTGGCGAAGGAGCGGACGTCGGTGATTCGGGATGGTCGGTATTCTGGAAAGTAAGTGTTTTCGATACCCAGTCAATCGACGGATTGTAGCGGGAAAGAAAACCGTAACCTAAAACAGCCTTGCATGAAGAATCCAAAGGTGTGACATAAAAGTCCAAAGGTATAAGCTTGCCGGACGGAAATCAAATCGGTAGGGTACAAGTTTCGGAGATGGGCTTCGTTGTTAACGAACCATCGAAGAGTCGGAGGTTGATCGGAGTAGAAGTCGGAACGGTCGGAATAGAATTCAAATAGACGAACTTTGTATCGATAAAATTGTCTGTAGAGCCAGAATCGAGGAGAGTATCAAAAGAAATCGGAATGTGGGTCTTATCAAAAAGTACATGGATAGATAAATTGATCATAAACGACTTGGAGTGTAACGAAAAAGCGGACGCATTGAGAACAACTTCCCCACTGCTGGTACGAACCGGGTCAACGCAACTCTCGCTTCGTACCGGGGTACAAGAGTTGCGGACTATTTTCCCGATCCTACTGTCGAGGCAGACATCGGAGTCGCTGAAGAAGCAGACTCTTGCACGGGGTTTGTTTGCGCAGCTCTAACCTTAGCTTCCCGAGCCCTACGCAGATTACAGTCAGCTAGTAGGTGCTTATTTGAGCCGCAGAAGTTGCACAATCCGAATTTTCGTCGACGTTCTTTCTCCGCAGGTGTGATCTTACCATCCGCGCCCAATCGATTAGCGTAGGCGGGTTTTTGTTGGTTCGAGCCGTTGTTTGGAGTGTTCGGCTTGGAGTTTGATGTCGAAGACTGCGGTGTCGAACTCTTACCTTGCGGTTTGGAGGACGTTGATGTTGTCGAAGTCGAGGTGGGTGGTGTAGCGGGGCTGTCGGATTTCTTCTGTTGAGTCTTCGTCTGCCCTCCAGAATTCCTATTCGCCTCACGCTTCTTTTCCTCTTCTCTTCTCCAGTATCGGTTGTCGATGCGAAGTACTTCTTCGCGGAACTCTACGAGAGTCGCAGGTTCCTTAATGCGTGTGAGCTCGTCTTTAATACGGGATGCTAGACCGCGACCGTAGGCCCATCGAAGGGCGCCATGGTCCCAGCTGGTCATAGCGGCTAGGGTGTTGAATCGAATGTTGTATTTTCGAACGTTGTCGCTATCTTTCATCCTCAAGTTACCGAGTTTGTCTTCGGAGTCGCCTTGCGCGTCGTAGAGACCGAAATTGTCCTGCAGCTCCTTGACCAGAGCTTTGAACGAATGGGTCCACGTTGGCATAGCAGTTACATCGGGATCGAGGATGTCGGGTTCGAACCATTCCCGAGCCGTACCGCTAAGGTACGAGATCGTATAATTGATCTTTCGCTGCTCGGTGAAGTATTCGGGACGGTCGAGGAATACGAGGGATAAGGATACCAAGAAGTTCTTGAGTTTCCTGGGTTCGGAGCCGTCGAATGCATCGGGGCTCTTTACGATAGTCTTGCCTGGTTCTGTCTTCTTAGTTGACATACCAGCTAAAACGCCTTTTAGACCATCGATAGACTCTTTAAAAGAACTGAACATAGCGAGAGTCATTTGTCCTAATGCATCGGGGTTGGTCGGCGATCGAGCGTTACCTCGATCGTCTGAACCCCCCAGTCCTCCGGGACCCCCAGGTCCGTCACCATCGTCACCACCATCATCTCCAGGTCCACCGGGACCTCCGGGACCGCTAGGTGCGCCGGGGTTGTTGTCATCATCGTTGTCGTTGTCGGAGTCGGAGTCGTCAGGCCCAGGGGGGTTGTTTGGCGGTTGAGTGTCATCGCGATTGTCGAGAAAGTCGTCGTCTAAAGCGTCTTCGACTCCGGTAGAGGTTGGAACTGTTGCCATACGAGGGATCGGAGCGCGATCCTTCTTCGGGGTCTGGACTACGATCTCCTGTCCATCTGCGGTGTACAAGATTTCGTAATCTCCCTTCGGGTTGTCGTTCCTGCCGAGGACGTTGGGTGTCGAGACTGAGGACATAGCGCTCGCGGATGTCATGGGGCCAAAACCTGGGTGTCGTGCTCGTTGCGAGCCTAGTGCGGATAACGATGCGGTGTAGGTTCCAAAGGATTGCGCGTTGTTTGCGAACGGATTGCCTTCGGGGTTCACCTGAGAGTGGTCGGGACTGGTGTTTCGATTGCTTCGAGTTCGAGGGGCCATATAGATTTGAACGAAAGGATCAGTAACAGCGTAGAGAGTAGAGTTTTAATATACTGTTAGGAGCGTGCGGATCAAGTGGACCTTCAATACCGTTATTGACAGTATCCTCGCTATGCTGCGCGGTCCGTGTTAAGTTCGTTCGAGATCGAGATAGTATCGACTGAAGGTCGACGGGGTCGAACGAGGTATAAGTGTGGAGAGAGCAAGTGTTGTATGATTCTTGGGGTCGTACCAATTCGATATTAAAACTAAGGCTTCTACCTACGACCGCAAGTCTTATATGCTAAGTTCGCTATCTCCGGTATCGCTACAAAGTATCCTAAAGTAGTTATGACAAATCGGAAGTAGAGATAACGAGTGCGGATAGGAAGACAGTGGACTAATGGGGAGAGGAAGGCGGTATGGTGTATAGCCTGTCCGAAGGAGGGACGACGGGATAAGGAGGATAGGTGGATGGGTATCACGGAAACAGATTACCTGATCCATATCATCGGTGCGTCGCATCGATGACGGACTTGATCATGTACGGTTGGTTGCGTCGGTACGAAGCGCTACGCGCGATGCGTACAACCGATGCGCATGATCGTAACAGTCTCTCCTTCTCTTCCGGCTTGACTTTACCATCCGGTCCGAGATGTTTTTGGTGCGGCTTCGGCTGTTGACTAGTTGAAGCATTCGAGGATTGACCGTTAAAATTTGTTCCGGTCGACTTGTTCTTGTTGAACCAAGGCTTCTTCCCTTGATTCTGTCCGGTAGTCTGCGGGCTATTCTTGCCTTTAGACTGAGTATCCGACGTGGTAGAAGATTGATTAGAAGAGTTGTTCTGAGAACCCTTCTTGCCGAAATTCGAAGCCTTACCGCCCGAACTCGACCCGGTCTGTCTCGAAGACTCCCGTTTCTTTTCTCCTTCCCTCCACCAGTACCGGTTGTCGATTCGAAGAACCTCCGCGCGATATTCGGCGAGGTTCCGAGGCTCCGGAACTCGAGCCATTTTGTCCTTGATTCTGGACGCAAGTGCGTGCTGATAGGCCCACTTCAAGGAACTTGCGTTCCAATCGGTGAGAGCAGCGAGTGAATTGAATCGAATGTTGAATTTATGAACCGATTCATCCTCCTTCATTCTCAAGTTCCCCAGCTTATCCTCAGCCTCTCCCTGCGCGTCGTAAAGACCAAAATTGTCTTGTAACTCTTTTACTAGCGCTGTAAAAGAGCTCGTCCACATCGGAAGAGCGATCGCGTTTGGATTGAGGATATCCGGCTCGAACCATTCGCGAGCAGATCCACTCAGATAAGACAGAGCGTAAGCTATTTTTCGTTGATCAGTGAAGTAGGTAGGGCAATCAAGAAAGACTAATGAAAGGGAAACGAGGAATGTTTTGAGCTTTCGAGGATCGGAACCATCGAATATGTCCGGTTCCTTTACTTTTGCTTTACTCGATTCGGAAGGTTCTGTTCGTAGGTTAGCGATAGCATTACCTAGCCCATCGAGTGTTCCTCGGAAAGCTTGGAACGTTTGGAGAAACTCCCTTTCGGAAGCATTGTTGTTTGGTGGAAAAATTGGTCTCCGGGGACTATTCGAGCCTTCGGATCCTCCACCTGGTCCCACTGGACCTCCCGGTCCTCCGGAACCACCACCGCCTGGTTCGCCTGGTCCTCCCGGTCCATCCGGTCCACCATCGCCAGGTAGTTCCGGATCAGCCGGCTCTTCATCAACTACTTCCTCACCATCTTGGTTCTCTCGATTATTATAACCCTTGAGATCCTCTCCTTCCTCATCTTCCGGTCCTTCCGGGATTTGAGGTCCTGTTGGCGTGTTACGGGCTAAAATCTGTCCCATAATCGTTGCTGCCGTTGGAGACGGAGGTATGATGGTATTCGATGATGTCGTAGCGATGTGAGTGTTTCTTCGAGGTGTCTTGACTTGGACAGGTATTCCGGAGGCAGTGTAGAGAGTTTGGAATTCATAATCCATCGTTTCGGTCATTCCACCGATTGCAACTTCAGGTGCTACCTCAGTTGTTGGTAGTAACGCTGCAGTAGTGGGTCCGAAAATGTTGTTTCTTCTTCGACCTCCTAATGCCGAAATGGATTCTGAATAAGGCGCGAAAGATTGCGCATTGGCAACAAATGGATTTGGCTCTTCAGCCTGCGTCGGAACATCAGAATTGTCGGTAGTACCGGTCAAAGTTCTTGGCCTGTTCCTACGGGCTTGATGAGTCATTGGAGGCGCCATGGATAAATGAGTATGGAATGGATGATATGTGATATAGAAAACGACGAATGCGAGTAGTAGTTTAAATATACTGTTAAGACCGTGCTGGTGAGGTTCTGTAGAGTCTTAGAAGGTATAGGGATGAATCGAGATGTTCCGAGAGTAATCAGGTTGAATCAAGATTATGGTTTATAACTGAAGTCTCAAAGAGAGTAATCGAAGAGTATCGGTCAGTTTGATTGTAACGGAAGATGAGTTTAGATGAACTAGAACCTTGACACTACTTTTGATAGTGCCCCCGCTTTGTCGTATGGTTCGGTGAGTGTTCAGAGTGATGAGTAAGAGAGTAAAGATGTCCGGACGACGTTCGGTTATAATGCAAACGTTGAGCGATTAAGGAAGAGAGTTCCGGACGGAGTTCAGCAACAATCTAAGTTGATATTTAAACTGAAGAACTATGTACAGGATACTACAGCTTATATACCTGTATTCCTAATTGTTAAATCTATAACAATAAGAGCAGTAAGTAAAAGACAATAACTAATATAAACCGACGTCATCAATATAAATGAAAAGACAATAAAGTCGGAACACTAAGCATTCGATAACCGAATGCCTCGTACGACTCGATCAAAGCAATTGGTCTCGGAAGTAAATATGAATGATACCAAGTCCATGTCCGAAGTTGGAAGCTCTATACGGAAGTCCGGAAGTGTCAGCGACTCAGTAGCTCACTGCTAAGCCAGGCGTCACAGAGTCAAGATAAACGAAGTGAATGAGAGTTGAATGGTCTTTGATTCTTGTCTAGCTACAGAGGAGAATAGACGAGAACAGAGATAAAGACTACTCGACGGAATATACTGTCTTATATACATATTCTAAGATGAATCCATGGGAGTCATCATGAGTCGCTGCCCCGAGGCTATACAATAAGAGTCGCTCGTATCCATAAGTAAGGCTGTCCGTATACAACGATGAAACAATGAGGTAATATAAAAGAATGTATGTAGACGGCCTAGATCTGTCAATACTTTGACAGACACGAGAGAGTCGCGTCGACAATTGATGACAGCGTGGAAACACGCTTTATAAATAAAAGAAAAGGAAAAGATAAAAGAATAATACAAACGCTCATGTAAGCGCCTACAGCGCTAATATTCCTAAAGAGTGAATGAGCGTCTAAAGTATTAAGAAAAATAGAAAAAGAGTCTGTTCGTAACAGGAAGCACAACCGTAACAAAGTCGTGAAGCATATAAAAGCAGGGCTGGTTCAGAAATTTTGACAAGTCCCCCTTCCTTCTAACATGTCATCCCCTACCCCCAACAACTCCGCACAACAGCGTAGGAAGCGTCTACTCCTCGTGCAGGCTGAACGACAACGAGCTCATGAGCTCGAGATTGCGAGGCAAGAAGCCGAGTTTGCGGCGGGGATGGCTAGGCTCGAGGAGGAAGCAGCTCAAGAGGCCAAGGAGAGGAGGATCGCGGAGGAGAAACATCTGGCTGAGGTACGAAGGATGGAGGAGGAGCGACTTCCGGAAGAGGAAAGAATACTGGCAGAAAGGAAAATAGCAGCTGAGGAGGAGAAAAAGAAGCAAGACGTGTTGGCAGAAAAGAAGAGGAATGAGGCATTACGACTTGCAGAAGCCAAGCGAAGAGAAGAAGAAGCCGCGGCAGAAGCGGAGGACAATTACGAGCAGAGCACCGCGTATACGAGACTTGTAGAGGAAAACAAGAAGGAAAAGGAGAGAGCCGCAAAGGAGTTAGAAAGGCATCAGAAGTTGATCTCAAACCACCCGATCCCAATGTTGAAGTTTTAGTCCCGACAACCAGCCCGCGGCATAAAACCTTCGAGTCTAAGGCCATAATTTCCGACGAATCGGATGATGAAGTGGTGGAGCAACCGCGGGAGGTAATGCTGAGAGGAGCGAAGCAAAAGAGGACAATCAAAATGATTGCAAAGGTGAGTAGCATTTTCTTTGGTGTGTCGCTTTCTGACATTTTCATTTGTTTTAGGGCGGTGACAATCTCAATCCGGACATGGAAAAAGGCGACAACATCACTTCCCTTCCCCCTGATCTTTCCCAACCCCACTCCGCATGTTCTTGCTGTGTGATGATCAGTCAACGCAATGACCGACACAGGCATGTGAAGTTTGCCACCAGCAAAGGCAACGATGTAGCTGGTCTGGTGATAATGCTGCTCGTCGATCGCATGGTAAATGGGTCAAGTTGGATGAGGATGAGGTTTATGAGGAGCCCGCCGCGAGAGTAGGGGAACGGAGGAGGGTTGAAGGAACCAAAGTGGCGGAACAACTAGCGCGGATCGCGGAGCAAAACCAAGACTTGGTCAAGCTTCTGCGCCAATCGCTTGTTGTTCAAGAACAAATGTTAGGAATAATGGTTAGAGCAGAAAAAAGAGTAATGGAAGCAATGGAAGAGAGTGAGAAAGGTGAAGATGAAGATGAAGAAGGAGAAGGAGAAGAGGATGAGGAACAAATAGAGAATGAGGAGGAGAAGAGAGCAAAGATCCGCGAGGGAAAAAAGCGCATGGAGTAATACTCCGCGAAGGACTACACTAATTACTTTACTCGATTGCTCTTTATTTTTTGTATAGTTTTGTTTTTTGTTGTTTGTTGGTCTTGTTGAGTAATATGATGGTCTTTTTTGGTGTTTGGTTGGTTGGTGGTTAATAAGTAATGAGAATGAGGGATGAGGATTGCAGGGATTTTCGGGAGAAAGAGGAGTTATGTTTTATAAGTAATTTGTGCATCGCAACGACAATCGCCGCAGTCTAAGATGGTTTGAGAGTCATGATTAGTAGGTAAATGAGGTGAGAGTCATGAAGGAATTGATGAGGAATGATAATACGTAAGGGACATAAGTAAGGATCATAGTGGACCAGGTTTGTGAGGGTAACGGAGGTGGAAAGCTGGGACAAGTTTGTCCACGTGAATTTTGTTCGCGGTGACCCAGGAAAACTCTTCGTCTGTACCTCCATATCCTGCCCAATGAATGTAGTATCGTAATGGGCATTTTTTGTATCGTCGATCCAACTTTGAATCCAGTACTTCCGCAATGTTGTATTCTTCCTTGCCGTTGACCTCGATGGGGGGCGGCGGGGGTTGCACTCGATCGGGAATGGTGTTGGGTGTGTACGGTTCTAGTTGGGATACATGGAAGACGGGATGGATACGATTAAGGTAGGATGGGAGTTGGAGTTTGTATGATAAAGTACCGACTTGCTCGAGTATGGTGAAAGGTCCAAGGTACTTTTTGGCAAATTTGTCGGTAGGTCGCGTTGTCCAGAAGTGCTTTGCCAGCACAAAAACCTGTGAATTGATAGGGAATTCGGGGTGAGTAATGCGTTTTCTGTCCGCTTGCTCTTTATATCAAGCTTGCGAGTTAGTAATTTCATCTCGGAGGAAAGAATGAAGCTCATCAAGATTAACTGCGAAGTCCATTGCTCGGTCGGAGCGAATGTCAATTTCGGATCTTACCGTGATGTTTGGGTGATAGCCTTTGTTCGCGAAGAACGGAGTTAGACCAGTAGAGGCATTAGGGGCGTTGTTGTAAGCAATCTCCACGATGGGTAGGAGTTTTGCCCAATCGTCCTGTTGGTATGCACAGTAAATTCGGATGTACTGTTCCAGAGTCTGGTTGACCCATTCTGTTTGTCCATTGGCTTCTGGATGATAACCTGAAGTAAAATGAAGTTTCATAGAAAGAGCTTTGCCGAGAGCGCGGAAGAAAGCAGATACAAATTCCGAGCCGCGATCGGAAGTGACGTGGTTAGGAACTCCGTGCTTTGAGAAAACGTGATGGACGAATAACTCCGCTAGTCCTTCGGAGGTGATTTTGTCATTCGTCGGAATGAAAATACCTTGTTTAGAGGCACGATTGACAACAACGAGGATTGCTGTATGTCTGTCGGAAGAGGGAAGTTGTTCAATGAAGTCCATCGAGATTGAATCCCATGGTCGGGCGGGAACTGGAAGAGGTTTGAGGAGACTGTAAGGCCTGTGCCGACGGGGTTTGTTTTGTCCGCAAACTGTACAAGAGCTGACATAGTCGCGAGCGAATTCCCGAATCTTCGGCCAAGTGTAATGGCGTCGGATTGATTTGAGAGTCCAGTTCTGTCCAAAATGACCTGAAAGAGGGTGATCGTGAAAGTATTGTAAAATTTTAAGGCAAAGGTTAGAATGGTTAGGAACATAGATGCGATTGTCAAGTTTTAGCAGTCCATCATCACCTACTGTCCAACAAGTATTGGAATTGTCTTTAGCTGGAGCTAAGCCTGTGATTGCTTCCGGATCCTGTTCAATAGAATCGCGGATGGTTGAATGGAGCGATTGTAAGTCCATCACGATCGCAGCGCGAAGCGTGGGACCTTCTAGAAAAGTTGCTCGAAGGGAAGTGGTTAGTTGTTCATTGGTAAAGATAGGTCTGAAATTCTGCAGGTTAACTTGCGCGTAGCCAGTATCCCCCTCTTTAGGATAGACGTCCCAGCGTCTAGTGAGGGCATCGGGTTTTGCACCCAACTTACCTGGGCGGAAGCGGATCACCATATTGAACTGGTGGAGGAATTCTGACCAGTGGACTTGACGCCACGTAAGGATTTTGGTGGTCAAGAAGTATTCGAGATTCTTGTGGTCAGTAACCACGTCAATCGCGTCACCCGATCCTTCGAGATAGTGACGCCATGCTTTGAAAGCCTCGAAAATGGCGAGGAGCTCTTTGTCATGAGTGTCGTAGTTAAGCTCTGCAGCTTGGAAGGTTTGTGATAGAAAAGCGATTGGGTGAATCTCGCCGTCCAGTAGGAGGATCGAGAGGATCGCGGCTAGCGTGTAGTCCAATGCGTCGGTCTCGACAATAAGGGGTAGGTTAGGTTGCCAGTGTGCGAGGATGGGGGCGTGAACGAAGCTGTCCTTGAGTTTGTCGAAAGCTTCTTGGCACTCCTTGGACCATAACCATGATACATCCTTTCGCGTGAGCCACGTCATTGGGAGTACGATTTCACTATAATTATAAATAAAATGTCGATAGAAATCAGCGAAACCTAAGAAAGATTGAACGTCCTTGACTTTTTGGGGAACCAGCCAGTCAACGATAGCTTGAACTTTGTCTTTCGACATTGTTAAGCCCTCCAGAGAAAGAATATAACCAAGATACTTGACCGTGTCTACACCCCATTCACATTTGGCGAGGCTTGCAAATAAGCGATGTTTTCGGAGTCGACGGAGAACCTCGCGGACATGTTCGTGATGAGATTTCTCGTCGTCCGAGTAAATGAGTATATCGTCGATATAGACGATAACATTAACATCTAAAAGGTCAGCGAAAATATGATTGACAAAACACTGGAAGGCCGCGGGAGCATTAGTAAGGCCAAATGGCATAACCTTCCATTCATCCCCTTCCGCGATTTGGACTAGATGATATGTGTGAGTGAGATTGAGTTTGGTATAAAACTTAGCTTTCTTAGGAGCATCCAAGAGGTCAGAAATAAGGGGTAAAGGGTAGTGGTCTTTTTCGGTGATCTTGTTAAGACTGCAGAAGTCTACACAGAGACGGAGTTTACCATCCTTCTTCAGAACAAAAAGTACCGGAGCCCCGTGAGGAGAGGTGGATGGTTGAATGGCACCTGTTTTGAGGTGCTTGTCAATAAACTCGTGAAGAGCTTCAAGTTCCTTTGAGGAAAGAGGGTAAAGGCAACCAATCGGTGGTTCGGCGCCGGGCTCCAGATCAATCTTGAGGTCGTAAGGTCGGTGCTCTGGCAGCACTTCAGAATCCACTTTGTCAAATACGTTGGCGAATTCCGCATACTCTGGTGGTAAGCTGGAAGTATTGGTCTTCGTCTCCACGGAGTTGGGTGAGGTTGAAGCAGCTTGCGCTGAAACTTCAGAATGAATTGCTCGTAGAAAGATAGGTTTGCATTTAGCGGCCTTACATGCGCAGTTGAAAAGGACCGCGTTGTCACAAAGAGGTGACGGCGGTGGCACGGCTGAGCGGAAGCTTAGGCGGAAGCGGACAGATACTGATCCCAACGACAAAGTTATATTCATAATAAATACTGAGAAGTAAGTAAAGACATACCTGATCCCAACGACAAAGAGGTCAAGATAAGGGATCAGGTTGTGGGGGCTGGCTTATATATACAAAGGTAAGGTACGGGAACCATGATGTCATACTGTATAGTTCAGGAACAAGGAATGGAACGGAATGGACTGGAAGGTTCCGGATCGGATATGATAGGTAACAGTGATGGAATGATGTATTGTAAAGAAAAGGAAAATAATAGGGGCGGCTCACTTCATGACATTACCCCCCTCCTTATGACCATTGCCCTCGATGGTCAAGCCTTCGCCGCCCGGGGATGTTTCTTGTGAAATTTTCGGACCGTAGCTGGCGCATGTTCCAAATTTTGAGCCGGCTCCCATGAATTATGCCCTGCATCGTAACCCTTCCACTTCACCAAATACTCTAACTTCTTCCATCTAACCCGACTGTCCAAGATCTCCTCTACTTCATACTCCGGTTCGTCTTCATCCTCTAGGTACACTGGTTCTGGTGGTGTCGCAATCTGGCCGTTGACAGCGTTTCCTTTCCATGGGTATAGCTTGTCGACATGGAAGACAGGGTGGACCCGGTCGAGGGACAACGGTAGGTCCAGGCGGTAGTCGAGAGGTCCAACTTTGTCCAAGATCGTGTATGGTCCAAGCTGTCGATCCCCAAGCTTCTCGCTGGAAAGCTGGAGCTTGATATCCTCTGCACTTAGCCAGACCTTATCTCCTACTCGGAATTGATGTGCTTTTCGTTTTCCCCTCTCGTAGCCTTCCTTTTGCCGTCTTTTCCCTAGGTGTAGCGCTGCACCGGCATCCTGTCGTGCATCCCGGAGTATCTGGATACGGTCGTCCACTGCTGGAATCCCACTGCATTGACCCACCGGAATATTGAATAAAGGCAGATAACCATAGGTAAGCTCGAACGGGGACATCCCCAGGGCTGAATGGGTGTGGGAGTTGATCACAAACTCCGCCATTGGTAAATGCTCTGCCCAGTCGTCTTGACGTCGTCCCACGTACAACCTAAGGTATTTCTCAACTTCCTGATTTGCCCGTTCAGTCTGTCCGTTTGCTTGCGGATGGTAGCCCGAGGTGAGGTTAGACTTGATTCCCAGCCGAGCGAGCAGGGATCGCATCAACTTTGCTGCAAACTGGGGTCCTCGGTCTGAGACAAAGCGGAGGGGGAGTCCATGAAGGCGAAAAATTTCGCGGTAGTAGATGTCAGCGACGCCTTCTGCAGTGACTGCCGTTGTACAGGGGATGGCGTGGATTTGCTTGCCGTAAAGGTCAGTGCAAACTAGGATGGCGTCGTAACCTTGCGACTGGGGTAGTTGTGTGATCAGATCCACCCCCACCTCTTCCCACAAGCCCGCAGGCACTTCCAGGGGTTGTGTTACTGCTCGTGGGTGTCTCTGTATCTTCTTCCTCGCACAAGTCTCGCATCCCCCAACGTACTTCTCCACAAAAGATCGTAAGGTGGGCCACCAAAAATGTGTGCTCACCAGGTCGAGGGTACCATGGAGTCCTGGATGGCCCGCCGTAGGGTTGTCGTGGCATTGTTGTAGCACTTCGGTTCGCAGGTTCTCGACTGGTGGAACATATACCCTACCTCGATGATAGACCAATCCATCGTCCTCTTCCCATTCCGCGATTCCGTTGGCCAAGCGTTGAAGACCATTCCTCCGCAGCTCTTCTAACCCTTCCAATACCTCCGCTTCCCTCTGCGATGCTTTCCGGATACGGTCCTCGAGCGGGTTCTGTAGTGAGTTTGCTGCGATCTGTACGAAGTGAGCTGGTTTCAGAACCGTTTGTTGTTGGTTGTCTTCACTGTCCGACACTTGGTGTGTTGCCATACGGGAAAGGGCGTCAGCCTGTGTGTTTGTTTTCCCTGGGCGGTGAACAAGCTGAAAATCAAACCGGGATAGCCATAACGCCCATCGTGCTTGCCGTCGACTAAGGTCCTGAGCGGAGCGCCAGAACTCTAGGTTTGCATGGTCGGTGATGATCTCAAAGGGTTGTGGTGACCCTTCCAAGAAACTTCTCCAGTCCTTCAGTGCTTCGATGATAGCAAGCATTTCTCGGTCGTAGATTTCATAATTCCGCTCCGCTGGTTGCATGGAGGCCAATCGGAATGCCACCGGGTGCCACTGACCATCGTCTTGCAGCTGCATTAAGGCCCCTCCAGTTGCAAAGCCTGATGCATCCACCTCGAGTCGAGTGAGCCTGTCGGGGTCCCAAAGAGCCAACACGGGTGCTGAGATGAAAGCTTCCCGGAGTGTGTCGAACGCTTGCTGCTGATGTGTCCCCCAGTCAAACCTTGTGTCCTTCCTCGTCAGATCGTTCAGAGGGCGTGCTATTCGGGCAAAATTCCGTATGAATCGACGATAGAAATTAGCAAACCCTAAGAATCCTCGCAGCTCCCGTAGGTTCTTTGGTGTTGGCCAGTCGCGGACTGCCGCTACCTTTACCGGGTCCATGCGCACCTCCCCCTCTGATATCACCAGTCCCAGGTATTCGATCTGCAGTTGTTCAAATTCACACTTCTCCGGTCGTAGGTACAGGTCGTGTTTTTCTAGCCGGGTTAGTACTTCTCGCACCACCTGTCGATGTTCCTGTATATTGTTGCTAAAGATAAGGATGTCATCTAGGTAGACTGCCACCTTTCCCGCTGCCACTAGGTCTGAAAATATGGAGTTCATGAGTGCTTGGAAGGTGGCTGGAGAGTTGGTAAGACCAAAGAACATTACGCTGGGCTCGAACAACCCTCGATTGGTTGCGAAAGCCGCCTTCCATTCATCTCCCTCCTTAATCCGAACATTGTTGTAGCCCCATCGAATGTCAAACTTGGTGAAGTACCGTGCTCCCTGCAGACGGCTGACAATATCTGCAACCAGTGGTAGGGGGTAACGATTCTTCAGCGTGACCTGGTTGAGTTTCCTGTAGTCCTGTACGAAACGTAGTTTACCATCCTTCTTTTTTACAAAGAAGACGGGTGAGGACAGTGGTGACTTTGAGGGTCGTATATACCCTTTTCGCAGGTTATCGTCCAAGAATCGGTCAAGCTCACCCTGTTCGTTTAGTGACATTGGATATACCTTGGTACGCATCGTTTCAGGTCCCCCTGGGATTAGTTCGATGGCATGATCCCATGGCTGATGGTCTGGGAGACGTTCTGAAGCGGTTTCGGAGAATACTTTTTTGAAGTCTCGATAGGGTTCCGGGACCATTTCTTCAAAGGTCTTCACAGGTTTTGCCTTGTGCGCTTGTTCCGCCAACTGTTGGGAGTAGGTGAAACCTGCGGTGCACCAGACCTCCTCCGTTTGTTCCTGTAGAATCCCCGACTTCACCCATGCACGACGGGTTCGTCGGTTGGCTCGGATTCGGTGTATGGGGGACTCTTCGTCATCCTGATCCACACTACTCGGTGGAGGTTCGGGGGTACTAGTTGTTCGGATCGTCTCCTCCATCTCTTCATTGTCCTCCTCCTCTTCGACTGTTGCCTGCTGTGGTTTGACTGAGAGTCGTCCTTTCTCCCAGTCAATATCTGGGTTGGCCTTTCGTAGCCAAGGCAACCCTAATATTAGGTCTTCGCTGCCCAGACCAGTTACCAGTAGGTCCGTCCATCGTTCTTGTCCATCGACGGTTAGGGCCAGACGTGCAAAGTGCGTGATCTGCCCTGCCCGGTTGGCAGAACCATCGATGTTGAAGACCCCGATGGGTTTCCTAAGCGGGAACGTCCTTACATGGTGGCGAGTGACGAATTCTTGGTTCAAAAATAGAGCAGTGGCTCCAGAGTCGATCATGGCCGCAGTTGCTATACTGTGATTCCTGCCTCTTAGTTTTGCGTTGATTCGGAAATGCGATGAACTGGAATTCAATTCCGAAATGGTAGATATTTTACATGAGGAGAGAGAATCATACGCGAAGTAGAGTGTATAGCAAATCGGTTAACGGGTGCTCTCGATGCGGCCGAGACGGGCACCCGCTTTAAAAACCCTCCTGAGATCCCGACGCTGGGGCCATGGCATTAGCTCTGTTCAGGAGTTCCTGCAGTTGAGCAATCTGTGTGGAAAGATCGGGGGTGAACGGAGTTGGCGGGGCGGGAGCCGGAGCGAGAGCCGGAGCGGGGGCGGAGGCAGCAATTTGGACCGATTCATTTGGGAACAGGCTGAAGGGCATCGAGGACGAAGCGGAGACTTGTTGTCGACGTGGCTGTTGACGCTTACCACGGCCTCGTTCTAACCCCATGAACTTGTCTTGGCAAACTGATTCCAGGTGACCTCGACGACCACAGTAGCGGCATACTGTGTCCTTGTACGAACAGTTCTTCTTCTCGTGGTTCTGTGCGCCACAGCCGTAACATCTGCCTCTCATCTGTGCCATGAAACTCTCCCTACTATTCCCGCTGGTATGCGTGGCATCGACGTCCATGGCGTAAGAGTTGGAAGGAGGAGAGGGAGTGTGAGAGGTGCCTAAATTACGACCTGTCATGGTAGGATCATGCAGGAACACATCCACCGAGATTGCTCGTCGGATTGCCTCCTCTAATGTGGGGGCCAGTCCCTGAGCGATGTTGACCACAATTAGATTTTGTCGAATGTCAGGATTGAGACCGCTGTGGAAGCGCTCTCTCAGGTCAACATCTGAGAGTCCAGTTCGGTCCCCAATGTCCTTGAACTTTTGCGCAAATTCTGCTACCGTCTGACCTTTCCCTTGTCTAATGTGTTGGATTGCATTCCGGGCCTCCATACCTGCGTCAATAGATTCGAACCGGAGCGCAAAGGCTCGTACGAAGTCCTCCCATCGTCCGTTGAAAGGCTGTTTGTTCTCGCTGAATTGCAGGAGGTATGGGGTGGCCCAATCAGCTGCGTTCCCAGAGAAGAACCCCAGGGCTGCCTTAATCAGCTTGGGTTCATTGCCGGTTAAGTCCGACTGTTCCAATGCCCAGCTTTGAAACTGTGCGACGAAGCGACGTGCCTCTGCACTGCTGGTGCCCTTGAAGAGCTCCGGCTTGTTCATGCTCGATTTGGCCATAGCCTTCTGTAGGTTGGCGGTGAGCTGAGCTACCTGTTCGATAAGCTGAGTCATGAGTCAATTTGCATCGACTGGGGTGGAAGTGGACATGGCTGGTGGAAGGGTGACTGGGCTAGGGGTAGTGGCTGTGATAGGTATGATCGGTGTCCCGTCACTGAGGGATTCTTCTGTGCTAATCGAATTAGCAGTGGCGTGTGGGCAGGGTTGAGAACTACAATCAGCCCAGTTCTGGTTCGGGGGGCGGTGGATGTGAGTTTGGTCTTTAGTGTCAAAGGCGTGCGGGTAGGCGGAACAGTCAATGGTAGACGTGGTGGAAACAGATCCTGCAAGGATAACCCAATCGGTAGGTTATCAGTGCAGTAAAAGATCTTGACCTAATGTCACAAAGAGGTGACGGCGGTGGCACGGCTGAGCGGAAGCTTAGGCGGAAGCGGACAGATACTGATCCCAACGACAAAGTTATATTCATAATAAATACTGAGAAGTAAGTAAAGACATACCTGATCCCAACGACAAAGAGGTCAAGATAAGGGATCAGGTTGTGGGGGCTGGCTTATATATACAAAGGTAAGGTACGGGAACCATGATGTCATACTGTATAGTTCAGGAACAAGGAATGGAACGGAATGGACTGGAAGGTTCCGGATCGGATATGATAGGTAACAGTGATGGAATGATGTATTGTAAAGAAAAGGAAAATAATAGGGGCGGCTCACTTCATGACACGCGTTTACTAGAGCGATGTCGACTTTGGGATTTTTGAGCTTGGAAGCAGCCAATTGAGCGACCAAGGGATAGGTGTAGATGGGTTCAAAGAGGAATTTGTCCGATAAAGGATGAGGTGAGGGGCGAGAGCGCGATCAAGAGGAAGGGCGCAAAGTCTTCTTCGATCGATTGGGGTGAGGCTGATCCAGGGCAGGATCAGTTAATTCCGGAGATATCTCTCGCAGAATTGAGGATGTCGGGGTCAGGGACTCAACTTGCTTAGTGGAACGGAAAGTGATGTTTCGAGATACCCAGTCAATCAATGGATTGTAGCGGGTTAAGAAACTGTAACCTAATACAGCTTTGCAAGAAGAGTCAAGTGAGGTGACATAGAATGTCAGTAGTAGCAGCTCGTGATAGAATTCTGTAGCCTAAGTAAGTACACGAATCGCCTCAGAACGATGAGATAAGTTCTCAATACCTGTAGCCTAAGTAAGTACACGAATCGCTACATGGTAAAGTCAATATAGATGTAGTAAAAACATGAATAAGTCGACGTACCCTCAGAACAATGAGATAAGTTCTGAGGGACACTGAAGTTCACCCGTTCAAATATATGGTGAAAATTTACCAAGGCTATGGTCCGAGCCCTAAACCCTGAAACCTGCCTTGAAACTATCTAGCCATGCTGTCCTAGCGGAAGCAAACCCTCATTCCGATATCGCGACTTACCAGAACGCCAACGCGATCACATGACCATACTCAAACGATTCTAACACTCCCCCTGGCGTTCTGCATACCACCAATCCAGACCCAGAGCGGAAACGATGCGACGGTGCTTGTCCTTCGGAAGGGACTTCGTCATGATGTCGGCCAGATTCTGAGACGTGTGAACCGGATGAATCGAAACGCTCCCTTTGCTCACGACATCGCGAATGAAGTGATAGCGGATGTCGATGTGCTTCGAGAGACTATGTTCTTTATTCGTTTCAGAGAGACTGATGGCTCCTAAGTTGTTGCAAAAGATATCCAAAGCTTTATCACCCAGCCCTAACTCGATCTCCTCCAACCAGCTTCGTGTCCACAATGCTTGTTGAACTCCTCGCGATAAAGATATATATTCCGACTCGGTGGAGGATAGGGCAACGCACGGTTGACGCTTCGAGGACCATGACACTGGGGACCCATTTACCAAGAAGATATAACCCAACATGGATTTCCTGGTGAGTTTGTCACCGCCCCAGTCCGCGTCAGTGTATCCAATCGGCTTGGCATTCTCCGTGGTTCCGGGCTTGTATACAATTCCATAGTGTATTGTCGAATTGATATAGCAACAGAGCTTGATGAGGAGGTCCCAGTGTTCGCGGGAAGGCGAGTCTTGCACTGTAGATAAGACGCAGCATGCGAACACAATATCCGGACGCGTACAGCTCGCGCCCCACCAGCAACACCCTAGAATAGCGCGGTATGGCTTATCCTTCATGAACGCCGCATCTTCCTCAGTACGAGGTTCGAGGGATGAGAGGGAGAAATTTGGCGGCAGTGGAGTGTACACGGGATGTAATGAGTCTTCGAGACCAAAGTACCGGAAGACGTTACGAAAGAATGGTGATTGGGATATGGCTATCGATCCATCGACGCGGTGATCAATTGTAAATCCTACGAGGAAGTTCTTGTCCTTCACGTCAGTGAGATCCCAGACGTCAAACCCTTTCATAGCGTCGTCAGCCTCATGAGTGGATGATGACCCACAGAAAATATCATCCGTGTGCACAGATGCAATGGAAAATTCGTTGGTCTGAGAATTGCGTCGGAATCTAATACAGGGATCGGCTCGCGAGGATTTGAACCCTAACTTCCGGAATTGGCCTTCAAGCTCCTTGTACCAGATGTGCCCGGCCTGTGCCATTCCGTACAACGGCTTGTGCATGAGGCAAACTTTGTTGTCCTCCCCCTCAATTCTGAACCCGGTTGGTTGGTTCATATAGACGGGAGGATCCTTAGGAAGCGAACCGTTAAGGTAAGCTGATGAGAAGTCCCATTGACGTGTTTGGAGCTTCTTGAAGGCGCAGATAGCAATGAGAAGACGAACGGATTCGGCCCTAGCCACCATCGACCAACTTTTGTCGAAGTCCACACCCGGAACCTGCATATCCCCACGAGCTACGTATCGAGCTTTTCGTTTCAGCACTGTACCCTCACCATCAACCTTTAAATCATAGACCCACATTCCGTTCATGATGCGCGCATTCTCTGGACGATCCACCAATGACCAACACTTTCGGTCTTGTAATGAGGTAATCTCCTTGAGCATCGGAGGATACCAATCGTCAGGTGAGTTCATAGCTTCCGCATATGTCTTAGGAATCTCAATGTCTCCTCCCCCTTTGATGGTGCTGGCAAGGATGAAATTTGCCCATAGCTCTGCCTCATCCCGAGCACGACGCTCTTCGGTCTCGTATTCCATTGATTGTAATAGACGGGCAGAAGGTGTACGGGTGCGAGAAGAACGCCGAAGAGTGGCGGGGCCATTCTGACGCTGAGAAAGGGGTAGATTCAACTGTGGGTGATCCTGGGTAGACGTCGACGAAGACGGCTGAGCGGACGTCGACGAAGACGGCTGAGCGGACGTCGACGAAGACGGCTGAGCAGACGTCGACGAAGACGGCTGAGCAGACATCGACGAAGATGACTGAGCAGACGACGAAGACGACTGAGCAGACGTCGACGAAGACGACTGAGCAGACGTCGACGAAGACGACTGAGCAGACGTCGACGAAGACGGCTGAGCAGACCCGAGCTCCAACGATGAGGGACTCTCGTTGCTCGCAGGTAGTTGACCCTCAGAATGGGCTGTGGAGTCCGCTTCGACGTAATCAACAGGACCCTCAGCATTTCCAGTCAATGGGTCCGCAAGGGTTCGTCGAGGCAATCCCTCCTCAAACTCAACATCTCTAACGGGAAACACACCTCTTCGTCTGGGATCCCAGACTCGATATCCCCTGCGTCCAACATACCCCACCATGCGTCCCTCCCAGGCTTGCCGACCAAGTTTCCCTTCGATATGGTCCAAGTCAGTCACCCACACCTTACTTCCCCAACGACGAAGGTGCGATACGTTAATCTTAACATTCCGCGATTCAAACCATTTCTCCCAGGGGATGACACCAGGATGCCTATTGGTGGGTATCATACCCCGAATATAACTATACGCTGCGCCAGCTTCGGCCCAGAACCGGTGATCAAGGTCAGAGTCCTCAATCATAGCGCGAACCCCCGATATTATTGTGAGGTTAGCACGCTCCACCTGACCATTGGCTGCTGAAGACGCTTTCGGTACCTTCTCAACAATGATCCCACGTTCAGCACACCACGCGTCAAAGAGTTTATTATCGAACTCCCGCCCCAGGTCAATACGAAAGATCCGTAACCGACGACCTGTCTGTCGTTCAGCCATCGCAACGAACTCCTGCACGAGTTTGAGAATTGATGTGGCGTCTTTGTTCGCGGAAAAATACGTGAAAGGTATCCCCGTTCCATCATCGCATGCCAAAAGCATATAGTACGCACCACCCAGACTCCTGGTACGAGCACGACCCCATAAGTCTAAGCTTACACGGTCTAATGGCTCCGATGCAGGAATCACAATATCGTCAAATGGATGTCTTTTGGCCTTCGCATATATGCACACCTCGCACTTCCCACACAACGAGAAGTCAGATATATCCAGACCTTGAACCATGTTTCGTTTCGCCATAATGCGAATCATATTAACGTCTGCATGCCCAAAGCGATTGTGCCACATCACCAATGAACATGGCTTCGAACGAGAACGTCCTGAGGAGGTTAGAACATAAGTAGACCCCGGTGAAAGAGGACGTGAGAGAAGGGTGTTGCCAAGAACGTCCAGGTCATCTACAACATCCACTTGATATAGGCCGTGACCACCGCGCAATCCCGCGATACGCCCATCGACAATTACCTTTCCAGTAGTCGAATCCCGTACGTCAATCCGTCCATTCCCCCATTCCCCTTTTAACCCCTTCTTATCCATGCTAGGCAATGACAGAAGGTTCATGGCAAAGGCGGGGGTATGGGATGCATGAAATCTCAGTTTGTGGACACCACCTTCCTCCGTCTTCACTATGATCTCCGCTATGCCGTGACCCTCAATCCGAAACGAGCCAGAGGATCCCTCCGCTGCCATTCGACCCATACTCTTCACTGGCGTGTATGAGATGAAACGGCGATGATTGCGGATACACCAGTGTGAGGCTCCGCTATCAATGAAAGTGGGAATACCACGGTCTCTTGAATCTACCAAACTACCATTTACAGGGGAAGGTTCTACGCTACCCGAATTGACCTGCTCACCGCTCAGAAGGGCAACAACTTCTTGGACTCCCAGTCTGTGCAGGTGAGCGTTAGGATGCGCGGGCCAATTCGAGAGCTGAACCGTACCTCCGAAGTCAAAATCACTGAAATCGTAAACGGTGGCGGCGGCAACATGACTTTCTTCTTCCTTAATAGAAGCAGCGGTAACGGAATTTATGGCTGGTTCCATTCCTTTTGGTGCGTGATACCAACGTGGAGCTTTCCCTTCACTTCCTCCACCCTTTGCCCAGCAGTTCTTCTTCATGTGACCGACGCGTTTACAGTTATCGCAAACGACTCCCCCAGAATTAGCGCGGGATGAAAAGGAAGGAACAGCGAGTGCGTTTGGCGCCAGGGTGTTGGCAGAGGAGGGAGATACGGACTCGACCATCATGTCATATTCAATCAGTGCGCGTTTGAGTTCTGAATATGACCTCAATCCGTGATTCTGAATGATCCACAGGTGATCTGCAGGCAGTGAGGTAAGAAAGCGCGATCGCAGGTCTTCATCAAGTACGACACATCCAACATCGCTAGCTGCCTTACGAAGGGCTTCTAGCTGTTTGAAATATTCTTCAAAAGGAGTGCCAGCTCCATACCTATATTGCTGTATCCGTTCCTTGGCCAAGGACTGAGCAGCCGCAGAAGAAGTATCGTATTCTTTGGTGAGTCGCATCCACATTTCGTGTGCAGACATAGATTCAGTGACACCAATAGAACGAGGATCTTTGATGTTTTGGTATACGATTCCAGCTAGGCGGCGGTCGCGAAGCTCCCATTCCTCTGCAGACGGAGTTCGGGAATTGATAGGAGTGAATGCAGGGGACGTTGAGGTAGCAGGTACCGGGGTAGCAGTTGATCTGGTTGATTCAGTAGATGAAGAATTCGATGGATTGTTAGATGAGGCGGGAGAAATAATGGTTCCATCAAGGTAACCAGTTAAACCTGTAGCACGGGCGACGCTCTTCAAATGATCACGAAATACGGCCCAATTGCTTATGCCGACAAGCTGACGATCGTCGGGGAAAGACAAAAGGTTTGGGAGAGCGTTTGAGCTGGAGGACATTTTTAATGAATGCTGAATAGCGTGTCAGTCTAGGCAAGGACTCTGCGATTCTGACTGTGAATCTGATAGAATTCTGTAGCCTAAGTAAGTACACGAATCGCCTCAGAACGATGAGATAAGTTCTCAATACCTGTAGCCTAAGTAAGTACACGAATCGCTACATGGTAAAGTCAATATAGATGTAGTAAAAACATGAATAAGTCGACGTACCCTCAGAACGATGAGATAAGTTCTGAGGGACACTGAAGTTCACCCGTTTGTTATAGGTATGCTTCCGAGCCTTCGATCTTCGATGTTTTGACTTAGTACATTTTGTTACTCTTCGATCTGCGATCGAAACTCACGAAGTATTCGAATTATCGGATACGAGTGATTCTCACATTATTGTTCTTTGATTGTCTTTTATTTCTATTACTGGGAGCTATCCGGATTCTTATCAGTCTAATTAGTACTCTTATTGTTATAGTTTTGACAATTAGATTACAAGGTATAAATACTGTAGCATCTCGTAGATAGTTCTCCAGTTTAAATATCAACTTAGATCGTTGCTGAACTCCGTCCGGATCATTATCTTTCTTCACCGTCGTTCGCACTATAAACGAACGATCTCCGGACGTCTTCTTCACTCTTATACCTTCTTCATCATCTTGAACATTCACGGAACCACGCGACAAGGCGAGGGCACTACCGATAGTGGTGCTAAGGTTCTTAGTTCACTCTTCCGTACATTGACTAACGATCGTAGATCGTTGTTCGTTATCTCAATCGAGACCGAACCCGTCGAACTCAACTCTATTCAACTCCTTCACCTAAGACCCTACGGAACCTCACCGGCACGGTCTTAACAGTATATTTAAACTACTTCTCGTCATTGTCGCTTATTATCATTTACATATCCTATGGCGCCTCCAGTAACTCGACAAGCACGAAGGAACCGGACGAGAACTCTCACCGGAACCACTGACAATTCGGATGTACCGAATCCTGCTGAAGAGCCAAACCCATTCCTTGCCAATGCACAATCATTCGCGCCATACTCAGAATCCATCTCAGCCTTAGGAGGTCGAAGACGAACCAATGTATTCGGGCCAACGACCTCGACAGCACTTCCCACTACGGAAGTCAATCCTGAATTCGCTATCGGTGGCAACACTGAAACATTGGATTACGAAATTCAAACCCTTTACACCGCAACTGGAATGCCGGTTCAAGTCCGAACACCTCGAACGGTAACTCGAATCGCCACAACATCTTCATCCGCAATCATACCTCCATCTCCAACGGCAGCTACCATTTTCGGACAAATTTTGGCCCGAAACGCGCCGGAAAATACTCAAATTCCTGAAGATCAAGATGGAGAAGATCAACTCGAAGAAGAAGTTCGAGAAGATCGAGAGGTTGAAGAAGAGCTAGGAGGTCCTAGTGATAATCCAGCCGATCCGAGTGGACCGGACGACGAAGGACCTGATGGACCAGGAGGACCAGGCGGTGGTGGACCCGGTGGACCGGGAGGTCCAGGTGGGCCAGGTGGTGGGGGATCTGATGGGCCAGGGAGTCCTAGAAGACCTATTTTCCCACCTAACAACAACTCCTCCGAAAGGGAGTTTCTTCAAACCTTCCAAGCTTTCCGAGGAACGCTCGATGGACTAGGTGATGCTATCGCAAACTTACGAACAGAACCATCCGAATCGAGTAAAGCGAAAGTTCGAGAACCCGACGTCTTCGATGGCCTCGAACCTCGGAAGCTCAAGTCCTTCCTTGTTTCCTTATCCCTTGTCTTCCTTGATCGTCCTAACTACTTTACCGATCAAAGGAAGATAGCTTACACCCTTTCTTATCTGAGTGGATCCGCTCGCGAATGGTTCGAGCCGGATATCCTCGATCCCAACGCGGTCGCACTTCCTATGTGGACCAGCTCTTTCGCAGCACTTGTGAAGGAGTTACAAGACAACTTCGGTCTTTACGACGCTCAGGGGGAAGCCGAGGATAAGCTCGGAAATTTAAGGATGAAGGAAAACGAATCGGTTCGTAAATTCAATATCCGATTCAACACACTTGCTGCTCTCACCGATTGGAATGCAAGTTCCTTGAAGTGGGCTTACCAGCACGCTCTCGCGTCCCGAATCAAGGACGAAATGGCCCGCGTTCCGGAGCCTCGAAACCTCGCCGAGTATCGGGCGGAGGTGCTTCGAATCGATAACCGGTACTGGCGAAGAGAAGAAGAGAAGAAACGAGAGTCTTCTTGCTATAGCGGAACAGTTTCGGGTGGTAAGAACTCGAATTCTGGCAAGAAGGGTAATCAGAATCCCTCTCCGCAATCTTCTTCGTCCGATAATCAGTCTAAGGGCACTACTAACCCGCAGACTACCGGTCAGAACCAAGGAAAGAAGCCTTGGTTCGGCAACAAGAACAAGTCAACCGGAACCAGACCTTCGGGTCAATCTTCGAACCCTTCGACTTCTCAACAGCCGAAGCCCCACCAAAAACATCTCGGACCGGATGGTAAAGTTAAGCCGGAAGAAAAGGAGAGACGCAGGAAATTTAAACTGTGTATGTTTTGTGGTGGTAAGCATAAGCTAGAGGATTGCCCGAATCGAAAGTCGAATCAACCTCGCGGTCGAGCTGCAGAGGTTGAGGAGGATGCTACTCCTACGGACGTCCAATCATCTTCGGATGATTCGGAAAAATGATCCGCAGCTCTTGTACCCCGGTACGAAGCGAGAGTTGCGTTGATCCCGTTCGTGCCAACCCAGGGGAAGTAATTCTTAACGCATCCGCTCTTTCTGAATATGAACGATCTCTCCGATTTACTCTTACTACTGAATTCCAAACACTGGAAGAACCGGCCGGTACTTTATCTCTGTTACAATTTCCTTGTTTACTTGATTCCGGTTCTACAGACTCTTTCATCGATTCTTCTTACGTAAAGAATCATTCTATTCCGACTACACGTATTCCTCCGATCAATCTTCGATTATTCGATGGTTCTCTTACCGCAAATTCTATTTCGGAAACGGTCGAACTCTCGATCTGTTTTCCGACCGGCGAGTCTTTCTTGATTAACTTTTATGTTACATCACTGGATTCATCTTGCAAAGCCGTACTAGGATATAGTTTTTTGTCCCGCTACAATCCGTTGATTGATTGGGTTACAAAAACGATTTCTTTCCGAAACGCTGACCGAGCTGATATTCTTCAGACGTCTTCACTTCTCGATCCTCCGGTTACGGAATCCGAAGTGCCGATTCCACCTCAGGAATCTTTTCTAGCGAAACCCGGAATAACTCAATCCAAACCTCGCTCTCGCCTCAAACCTCGTCCTCTTTCGGACAAATTTCCTTACGAACCCATTTACTCATATCCGAGTCTTTCGCAAATGGGATCTCGTACCGAATCTGCGGAAAAACCGGACGTCGACATCGCGCTTCTTGGAGCAGTCGCTTTCAACCGAGTCTGTAAAGACTCCGGTATGGAACCGATCCTATTTCGTTATCTTCCATCCGAAATTACTGCTAAGAGTTCGAGTACTGATGAAACTACTTCTCAGAAACCGCGAACTACTCTTCCCTCCAAGTATGCAGACTACGCTGATGTTTTCGACAAATCATCTTCGGAAGAACTTCCGGAGCATCGATCTTACGATCTCAAGATTGACTTAGAGGATGGTGCCGAGCCACCTCTCGGACGAATCTATCCACTTTCCCCAAAAGAACTGGGAGCCCTTCGCGATTTCCTGGACAAGCAACTCGCTACAGGTATTATTCAACCGTCTTCCTCACCTTACGGTGCCCCGGTCCTCTTTGCTCCGAAGAAAGACGGGTCTCTTCGACTCTGTGTCGATTTCCGAGGAATCAATCGCATCACCAAGAAGGATCGCTACCCACTCCCTCTCATTTCCGATTTACTCGACGCGCCTCGTAAAGCCGCCGTTTACACCAAACTCGATTTAGCTCACGCCTACCATCTCGTTCGAATTGCCGAAGGCGACGAATGGAAAACCGCCTTCCGGACACGATATGGTTCTTACGAATGGAAGGTAATCCCTGAAGGACTCACGAACGCACCCGCAGCTTTTCAACGCTTCGTCAATACAATCTTCGCGGATTTACTGGATGTCAATGTTATCGTCTACATCGACGACATTCTAGTATACTCGGATAATCCGAAAGATCATGAAGAACATGTTCGGGAGGTTCTTCGACGCCTTCGAGAAGCTCGACTATACTGCAACCTCGACAAATGCTTTTTCGAAGTCGACACGGTAGAGTATCTTGGATACATTCTTTCGCCCGCTGGTCTCACCATGGCAGAAGACAAAATCAAGGTCATCATCGAGTGGTGTTATAGTCGTGCAACCAAAGAGGATGAGTGCGAGGCTCCGAGGCTCCGTGGGAACTGTACTTGGCTGCACGGTCCTTCGGAAGTGTGATGGGACTTCAGCGAAGCTATTAGCAACGCTCCCTATATGCTATCTGGGTGTCCCAGTGAAGTTCGATAATTAAGATGGTTCTGGAGGATCGCACTGTCCGCGCGTCCGGTGGATCCGAGATTTATGCGTAATCAAGAAGGAGTAATGGTTAAAAGGGGTGTAGTAACTTTTTTATTTCAAGCTGGGGAACAATTCGAAACAAGTCTACTTAAGTACTAATTCTTGTAGCTAACCAGAGTAATAAAGATAACACATGTGAAAGTGTTAGATGAAGGAATGTATAGATGTTAACTACAAGTAAAGGACCAACTGCATCCACTTCGGATCCGATGGTCTGATCCGATTGTGCAGTCAGTTAACAAAAACAAAGTAGAGTGTGAATGATAGTGAACTCCCTTGCATGAATATAACAGTAACACGTCTGGAAGCGCACGGATCCGTCGGATCCATCGGATCCTCTAACCAGAGATACATAGACAACAATGAAGTGAAAGCAATGTGGTTCAATCATCGATTCGATCGGACCATTGCAAGGGTGGTTTTGGCATAGATGTAACAAGTGGCCTGTACCATGGAAAGTCAAGGATATACAATCGTTTCTCGGATTCTCTAATTTCTATCGACGATTTATTTATAATTACAGCGATATTGTCATCCCACTCACTCGACTCACTCGAAAAACGGTCGACTGGTTATGGACAGCTGAATGCCAAAAGGCTTTCGAAGACCTCAAGTACGCATTTACCCATGCACCCATCCTTGCTCACTGGGAACCGAATCGAGCACTGATCGTCGAGACCGACGCTTCGGACTACGCGATCGCGGCGATTCTGTCGATCATGCTCGACGACGGGGAAATTCACCCAGTCGCTTTCCTTTCTCGAACTCTCAACTCAGCTGAAGTCAACTACGACGTTCACGACAAGGAGCTACTTGCAATTTTCGAAGCTTTCAAGGCCTGGAGACATTACCTCGAAGGTTCCGGAGACCCGATCGATGTGGTCACCGATCATAAGAACCTTGAGTATTTCTCTACCACTAAAATTCTGACTCGAAGGCAGGTTCGATGGTCCGAATACCTGCACCAATTCAATATGATCATCCGCTTTCGACCCGGTAAACTTGGCGAAAAACCCGACTCTATCACTAGACGGTGGGACGTCTACCCAAAAGAGGGGGATATAGGTTACGCCCAAGTTAATCCACAGAATTTTCGTCCTATCTTCACTAACGAACAGTTCACCACTTCACTTCGAGCTACCTTCCTAGAGGGTCCGGTACTTCGAGCATCGATCGTAATGGATATCAACGCTTTACACGAAGCAATCCGGAACTCACTTTCGATCGATCCCGAATCAGCACTTGGGCTTACCCTTGCTCAAGATAGTACCAAACCTCGATGGACAATTAGCGAAGATGGATTACTACGCCTCGACAATCGGATTTATGTTCCGAACCATTCGGACTTATGACTTCAAGTCTTATGATACTTCCATGATCACCCACTCTCAGGTCACTTCGGTCAGAATCGAACACTCGAGTCTATTCGACGACAGTATACATGGCCGAAGATTCGAGATTTCGTACGAGATTATGTTTCCTCTTGCACCACTTGTGGTAGGAACAAATCACGTCGCCATCGACCGTACGGATTACTCAAACCACTTCCGGTTCCCTCACGACCTTGGGATTCGATTTCAATGGATTTCATCGAAGAACTTCCGATGTCAGACGGATTTAATTCTATCCTCGTTATCGTGGATCGAGCATCCAAGCAATCGATTTTCATTAAGTGTCACACTTCCATTACTTCCGAACAACTCGCTGAATTATTCGTTATTCATGTTTTCTCCAAACACGGAGTTCCGAATCATGTAACCTCAGATCGAGGTTCTGAATTCGTTTCCGCTTTCTTTCGAGCACTCAGGCAATCTCTCAATATGGAACTTCACTATACCTCCGGTTATCACCCCGAAGCTGACGGACAAACCGAACGAGTCAACCAGACCCTGGAGCAATACATTCGTATTTACTGCAACTATCAACAGGATAACTGGTCCGGCCTTCTTCCGATGGCTGAGTTCGCCTACAATAACGCCCCGAACGCTTCAACCGGGATCACTCCTTTCTTCGCAAACAAAGGCTATCATCCCAACATATCGATTCGTCCAGAAATCGATATTCGTTCTGATCGAGCTCAGGACTTTGTCGCCAACCTTGACGAAGTTCATTCGTTTCTTCGCGACGAAATCACGAACGCTCAGAAGAAATATAAAGACCAAGCCGATCGATCGCGAATCTCCGCGCCCGAATTCCAAATCGGTTCTGAAGTCTTTGTCTTAGCCAAGCATATTCGAACTACTCGTCCAACCCCGAAATTCTCGGAAAAATATCTTGGACCATTCAAGGTCATCGAACGCATCGGAACACTCGCATACAAGATACAGCTACCCGATTATCTTTCCCGGATTCATCCAGTCTTCCATGTCTCGCAATTGGAACCATACACTCCTAATCCCATTCCGAATCGAACTCAAGCTCCGCCACCCCCGATCGAAGTCGACGGTGAGCAGGAGTTTGAAGTTGCTGAAATTCTAGATTCGAAAATGGATCGTCGATTCCGTCGATGTCCATTGCGATACTTTATCCGTTGGAAAGGTTACGAAGGAACTGACGAAGAATTTTCGTGGATTGGAGCCGATGAAATGCACGCAGAAGAACTCCTCGAAGAATTCCACAAACGTTACCCGCTCAAACCCGGACCTTTACCGGATCTTATCGAATAATTATTCGTACGCTTTTTACTTATCTTTTATTTCTTTTATTTCTTTCTTTTTCGACCGGTTGAGATCGACCGGAAGGATCAATGCCATGATAGCTTATTGAGCGTTGATCCTTTCCGAGAGATCGATATCGATCGAAATTCTTCGGACAGCTCAGTCCTATTTAAACTCAAATTTTTACAAGTCCTTTCGATCGGATTACGATCGATTTTTTTTTCTTATTTCACTCTACAAATTATTTACAAAGATCATCCAATTTGAAGAAAACCCTCGATTGGGTTACGGGCGATATACGAACATACAAAATTTTATACGAAGTCCAAAATATCGAAGGAGATGAACGAAACCACGGTCGCTTACTCTTGTCGGCCCTTTCCTTTCTTGTCTCCAGTTCTCTTCTCTCGATCCTCTTCAGACTCTTCGGAATTTTCTTCCGGGGCTGCGGCCTTGGTATGAAGAGATTGTGCGAGGAGTCGAACCACATCCTCCATCACAAACAATCAATGAGCGAGCATTCGAATTTCTCCTTCGAATGCTCGGTTTTGCGCCTCGAGTACTTCGATTCTCTGATTGCTCGAGGACGCAACCGGAGACTCCTCTCTCTTCGACTCTTCTCTTTTCACCCTTTTGCTTCTTCGGATGGTTCGTTCGTTACCGACCAATGAACACTTGACCTTTGCCTTCCTGCAGGCGATGCAAGAGGCAGAACCTTCACCGATCAGGTTGCAAGCGATTCCCTTCGTAGTGCAACGATCGCACTTCGGGGATTTTCGAGGCGATTTTCGAGGGGATGGAGGGGGACTTGAAGAATCTTCATCGTCGTCGTCGTCGTCGTCGTTTCCTTCCGGTTCGAAGCCGTCGTTGCTATCGTCCGGATCTCCGGCAGAGGATGGCTAGGAGAAAAAAGAAAGAATGAGAAGTAGTTGAGGAAAGTTGAAAGCACTCACTATCATCGCTGTCCTTTTTCTCTTCTTCCCTACCACAAGGACAGAATCGTCACAGGACGACTGAATCTCCTTCTCTTTCTCCTGTTTTCTCGCGATTGAATCCCGAACAAGTGCCCCGATCGACTTCACACGATTTTCCGCGTTCCTCCTCAACTCGCTTTCTACCCTATCCTTCTCCTCCATCTCTCTTCGATCTTTATCCTCCTTCTCTTTCTTTTCCCTCGCTATTTCTTCTTCCTTTCTCTTCTGTTCTTCCTCGCGAACTCGTGCTTCTTCTTCCTCGATTATCTTCTTTTCTTCTGCTTCTTTCTTTTTCTTCTCTTCCGCTTCCCGTTTCTTCTTCTCTTCTCTCTTCCGTCGATTTTCGGCCAATCGAGCCTCGGCCGCGGCTTCTTCCTCCTCTCTGGCTCTCATTTCAGCCTCTCGTCGCGCCCGTTCTTCCTTCATCTTCTGGAGACGAATCTCCTCTTCCCTGTCTTCGTCGTCGGATGGTGAGTTGGTTCTGGAAGGGGTAGGAGACATAGTGGAAGAAGTAGAGAGAGAATAGACGACTTAGAAAGTTTTCAACACTGATTTCGTAATCAGTCACGTGATTTGTTCGATCACTTTTCCGTATGTTCTTTTTCGATCGCTAGTACGATCCATCGATTGGGTTGTTTGTCATTTTACTTCATACACTTCGTACTAGGCTTTCGAGGGCGAAAGCCTTAACAGGGGGATACTGTTATAGGTATGCTTCCGAGCCTTCGATCGTCGATTGGTTCTTCGATCTTCGATGTTTTGACTTAGTACATTTTGTTACTCTTCGATCTGCGATCGAAACTCACGAAGTATTCGAATTATCGGATACGAGTGATTCTCACATTATTGTTCTTTAATTGTCTTTTATTTCTATTACTGGGAGCTATCCGGATTCTTATCAGTCTAATTAGTACTCTTATTGTTATAGTTTTGACAATTAGATTACAAGGTATAAATACTGTAGCATCTCGTAGATAGTTCTCCAGTTTAAATATCAACTTAGATCGTTGCTGAACTCCGTCCGGATCATTATCTTTCTTCACCGTCGTTCGCACTATAAACGAACGATCTCCGGACGTCTTCTTCACTCTTATACCTTCTTCATCATCTTGAACATTCACGGAACCACGCGACAAGGCGAGGGCACTACCGATAGTGGTGCTAAGGTTCTTAGTTCACTCTTCCGTACATTGACTAACGATCGTAGATCGTTGTTCGTTATCTCAATCGAGACCGAACCCGTCGAACTCAACTCTATTCAACTCCTTCACCTAAGACCCTACGGAACCTCACCGGCACGGTCTTAACACCGTTCAAATATATGGTGAAAATTTACCAAGGCTATGGTCCGAGCCCTAAACCCTGAAACCTGCCTTGAAACTATCTAGCCATGCTGTCCTAGCGGAAGCAAACCCTCATTCCGATATCGCGACTTACCAGAACGCCAACGCGATCACATGACCATACTCAAACGATTCTAACAGCTCGCCAGAGGGAAATTGAACGTTGAGAGTGGGAGTCTCGACGATCGGCTTAGGTGACAATAAACCATCAAAAAGGCGGAGATTGATTGGAGGAATGGGTGAAGTTGGTAAACTATTTGCTTTTACAAAAAGCGAGTCTGTTACGATCATGCGCATCGACCACATCAGACCAACCCCACTATCGATCCAGCTCCGCATACTGCCGCAATTGTGCACATCGATCGAACTACCAACCCGACTTGCAACAAGTCCATCATTGATGTGACACACTGATGATATTGATCAAGGTGAATTGGTTCTGCAACTCTTATCTTCCCCTATCCTATATCCCATCGCTACCCCTTTGGATGGGCTATGCACCTAGACCACCGCCGTTACCTTATTAGTTAGTCTGCTTCCTATCTGCACTCGCTATCTTTACTCTTGATCCGTCATAACTACTTTAGGATATCTTGTACCAACATCAGAGATAGTGTACATAGTATAAAGGACCTGCGGACGTAGGTAGAAGCCCTTAGCTTTAATATCGACCTGGTATGACCCCGACCTGGTTTGATCCTCCCTTAGTTTCAATATCGACTTGATTTGACTTTGTTCTCCTCTACATTAATATCGCTGTATGACTTGATTCGACTCGGATATAATCCTATCGAATCAATACGACCCTAATATCATACTCGACTTCTCTATCTTCTTCTCCAACCCTGTTCGACCCTGTTAAGACTGTGCCGGTGAGGTGCCGTTGAGTCTTAGAAGGTATAGAGATGAATCGAGATACTCCGAGAGTAATCGGAATGAATCAAGACTATAGTTGATAACCAAAGTCTCAAAGGAAGTAATCAAAGATGTTTGGTCAGCTCGATTGCAACGGAAGCTGTTAATAGATGAACTAGAACCTTGACACTACTTTCGGTAGTGCCCCCGCTTTGTCATACGGTTCGGTGAATGTTCAGAGTGACGAGTAAGAGAGTAAAGACGAACCGCTCATTACGTCCTGGAATTCATGGTGGGCATTCTACATTCAACTCCACAATAAAATGAGCTCACCTCGGAGCAGCTCAAATAACCAACGCTCTCCTGAATATGTACCATCCATCAATGGTCTGCGTAAAGTTGCACTTGACATTGACAGAGCTGTTACTACTGCTGCTGTAGCAGCAACAGCAGCAAAAGCAGCAGTCTTTTTTCGGTCTCAATGCTTTCTGCTGGCTTTGACAGACTTGTCAGAGTGCAAAAGTACCATGGCAGGAGAAGGGAGAAGACGTGGAGATGTTTATCGATGTTTTTTTTTTTTTCCTTATCACACATCTATCACAAAATTGATTACAAATACTCTTATCACATTATTTATCTATTGGCACTATCGTATCGTGGTTACAGAACGGGGCCTAAGTATGACAAATCATTGCCTAAGTACGCTTTATCGGCCGTCTCCGAGGATACTTAAAGTTATCGTCTACTATGTAGCTTCAGTGCATTCTAAATTGGGTGCGCAGACAAACCAAATGACGTGCGCACACGTCATTCATTATTCTTCTTCCTCAACCGATGTACATGCCTTCAATCGACGCTGGGTTTATTTCATTTCAAGTTGCCTTCCTTTGAAATATCTCTCTGATATCTTATGTTTACTTAAACAGGCCGAACGTCTTTGTGAGTGACGAGGTGAACTTCATCAACAGGTCAACGCTAAAATTACATTAGTTCGACGTGGCAATCGATGGTCAACATGCTGGGCGTATTGTCTTCGAGCTCTACGATCATATAGTACCAAAAACGGCAAGGAACTTCCGTGAACTGGCGACAGGTCAACATGGCTTTGGTTACGCCGGAAGTCCATTCCACCGAGTCATTCCTGAAGTAAAGCTTCACATTATCACGAACTACCGTCGTCTTCTCAACGAGCGTATCCAGTTCATGCTGCAAGGCGGAGATTTCACAAGGCACGATGGCATGGGAGGAAAATCAATATATGGATCCAAATTCAATGGTACGTGATTTTGTGTTGAAATGTTAATAATGAGAACCCACTCGTGAACTAGACGAAAATTTCATCATGAAGCATATACGACCAGGTCTTCTTTCAATGGCAAACGCTGGACCTAACACTAATAACTCGCAGGTTTGTTCATGTCTTCATTTCTTGAATCAGTCTGATAAATATGTCCGATATACAGTTCTTCATCACCACCGTCGTGACACAGTGGGTGAGTACATTATTATGACTACCAGCAAAGACTGATTGATATGTGCATGACCAGTTGGACGGAAAGCACGTTGTCTTTGGAGAAGTTGTTAAAGGTATGGATGTGGTCAAGAAGATTGAGAGTCTAGGTTCTCAGAATGGTAGAATGAAGTGTAAAGTGACGATCACAGATTCCGGGACTGTGTGATTGTTCCATGTGATAAGATAGGCTAGCTGGATCATCGTGTAATATATGATTATAGTATGTGGGCATGGGATATATATTCGAGTGGTTTTGGCTGGGGCTTGGCCCCGCGTGGGTGGGAAACTCACGCGTTATCTGGATAGCCAATGCCGGAACGTCTGAGTGACGCTGGTGAATATTGCCAGTCCAGAATGGTTTGGTGGGGGACCAGAAATAGAGTGGATACTTATGTATTTTCTTGCAGGCGGCGGTGAGAGCAGGCAGCAAGGTGAATAAGCGCCTGATAGTGCTATGCCGACTCTCCCACGTCTGCTATCTTTTATCGCCAGTAACTGGCTCTTAGCTCCACGCCTCCTCCTTCCTTGTCGCTGGAAATTTCTCCAAAGGACGGAGATGAATTCTTAAGTGGAAATTTCGACCGCAACTCTCGCGAGTCGAGGAGGCCTACGAGCGAAGGAAAGTAGGTAAAATTAGAAGCCTCAGGTGTAGATAGATGATAGATGAGCCCCTTGGAAGCCGTATATATATGGTCACCGGAAAAGACTGCGAAGAAAACCTTAGGACAATTTACCTTCTCTTATTAGGTTTGCTTTATAATTTACTGAAAGAGATAGATGCGATATGCGCCAAAATTAGGTCGGAATGAAATGGAACCATTACACAGTCCCGGACTCTGTGATCGTCACTTTGGAGTTTGTTCTACCACTCTGAGAACCTTCACCCTCAATCTTCTTGACCAGATCCATACCTTCGACAACTTCTCCAAAGACAACGTGCTTTCCGTCCAACTGGTCATGCGCATATCAATCAGTCTTTGCTGGTAATCATAATAATGCACTCACCCAGCTTGTCACGACGGTGGTGATAAAGAACTGTATACCAGACATATTTATCACACTAGTTCGAGAAATGAAGACATGAACAAACCTGCGAGCCATTAGTGTTAGGTCCAGCGTTTGCCATTGAAAGAAGACCTGGTCGTGTATGCTTGATGGTGAAATTTTCGTCTAGTTCACGAGTGAGTTATTCTCATTAACATGTATGAACTTTTTCAGCACAGAAAGAAATCACGTACCATTAAATTTGGGTCCATATATTGACTTTCCTCCTGTGCCATTGTGGTTTGTGAAGTCTCCGCCCTGCAGCATGAACTAGATACGCTCGTTGAGAAGACGACGGTAATTCGTGATAATGTGAAGCCTTACTGAAGGAATGACTCGGTGGAATGAACTTCCGGCGTAACCAAAGCCATTTTGACCTGTCGCCAGTTCACGGAAGTTCCTTGCCGTTCTGGGGACTATATCATCGTAGAGCTTGAAGACAATGCGCCCAGCAGGTTGACCTTGGATTGCCACGTTGAACTAATGTAATTTTAGCATTGACTTGTTGATGAAGTTCCACCTCGTCACTCACGAAGACGTTCGACCTATTTAATTACACAAAGGATATGAGTCAGAGAGAGTTTCGAAGGGAGGCATACGAAATAAACCTGGCGTTGATTGAGCTAGCAGCTGTGGTGAATTTTCGAAGGAACGAAGCCATGTATTACTGTAGGTTAAAGGAAGAAAAAAAAAGTAAATGACGTGTGCGCACGTGCCTTCGGTTTGTCTTCCGAACTTTCAGGCGCGCATCTAATTTCTACATACTTAGACGATAAGTAAGTAAATACACGGTCGCAGAATTTTTCCTGTCTACTTTAGCTCACGACCATGAACAAGCGCCGGCTCTCTCAGCAATGCTGGCCGATTTATCAATGTGACGCTCGCATGTCAGATCATTACCTTTGGTAATTACATTTCTTTTAAATTACATACCCTACTTACAAGTTACAGCTGTCTTCATAGTCGTTCACTCGTGCGGCTGTTGCTGTGACAGTTTTTCTAGCTTCCCTGTGCTAGCATCTACTCGTTTTCTACCCTCGCGTCACTGTATCATATTTACCATACTCAGTTTTATCATTTACATCCAGGTTCTTCGCTCCTTCCAATTGTCATGACCATCACTTCCTCACTTTCCTCCAACTTATTAACATTACTTGTACATCTCGCATCTCCTTGTCGCGTGCATATGTGTCTATCCTTACGGAATGTAGGAAATTGTTTTCCTGAGTACGTAGTATGGTTGCTAGTCGAGCCGCCTTTATTGAGTCCAGAGTAGAGTTCTTATGTGCCAGACAAGGGAGCCCGATTCTTCTTTGGCGGAGAAGACTTCCGCAGCCTTGTTGCCCGAGTTATAGATATCGAACTTGACGAACTCCTGGATTCCCAGGTGCAAAATTCCACGCTCGATGCTGACTTTGTTTCGAGTGAATGAAACCAGGCGGGCGTAGCGCCCGACGATTAGGTCGGTGGACACTGGAGTTGCCATCTTTGCCGACAATAAGGCAGCGCTGGCCTTCGTGGTCAAAATTTGCGGCGTGGGCGAGATCCTCTTTCGTGGCGCATCCCTCAATCCAGAGCTTTCTTCCCTCAGGAAACTTGAACGTGGTCAGACCACCAGCGACAGGATAGAACATGTCTGTTAGGTCTTGAGGTGAATACTTCAGTCCTGAGCAAAGTTTTTTTTGTTCGGCGAGGTGAATACGGGAAAGATAAGTCGAAATGCATTGATGAAAACACGATTGCCCTCAAACTGAGCCTTGACCCTCGCCTGAGCTGCTAAGAACACAGTCCAATCCGAGTCATATTGTGTGCCGCCTTCGTCGACCGTGATGGCTGCAGAATATCGAACGTGCCCAATGTTGCGCTGGAGCCTGATGTTGGACCAGTCCTTCATGATTTCGTCATAGAGACTCTCGAGATCAGCAATAGCTCCGTTCTTGTCCTCTAATTTGCCTAGAGTCTGCCAGATCTCTCTCGCAATTTCCACATCCTGAATCTTGTTCGCATGCAATTTGACAATCTCTCAGGCCCAAAGGTCAGCGAGAATGCCATGATTGACAATGACCTTCATGACAAAGACAAGCATGGCAACCCCAGCAATAAGGACCCCAGCAATAAGGTGTACAAAGTCAGTAACTGCCATGTCCTGTGCAAAAACACCACCATCGATTACGAGCACAGGGGTGGCGCACCTATATGGACCATGCTCAAGTTTGCGGAGGGCGCTGAACCCAGTGCGGCCTCGACGAGGTTCTTATGGAACCAGAGCATAAGAGTGCCCTGGGAATCCTCCTTCATATTCCTTCAGTAACAAGAGGAACACCGGAAAAAAACACCGAGAAGACCAGTGAAGATGCGACGGACATAATGGCGTGATCACTGTCCCCGGCGATGTCATAGTAAGGAAATGAAGAATTCGGTCCGTGGCACCGTAAATCAGCAAAGTCTCCCAAGGTGTCGGCTTCTCATTGAATTATTATTGCGAAGATGATAAGAGCTTTCGGCCCCTTCACGTCTAATCTATTGACTCAGTGTTGACTCAAATACCGTATCTTTCTTTATTTAAATAACCACCCAACATTTCTTGCAACCAGGATGGCTCGGTACCAGCCAGAAATTGCACTTGCACTTGCAGTACTAGTTGCCGCCAGTCTCTGTCTTCTCGTACTAAACCGTCATCGAGATGGAAAAATACAGCTCCCCGTCAATGTTGCCCAAGGCGAACAGTCACTGCCAGATCCATTTGACGTGACCACTCCCGAAGACTTTTTGGAAGGATATCCAATTGACGAGGAGAATTTTTGGAAAAAAGTGCGTTCTCGAGCAATATAGTATGTGCGTGTGTGTGTGCCGATTTTCCTACAGCTGCGTATTAGAAAAGGCTTTCTATGTCTCTTGCTGGTCGCTGCTCTGATACTCCAATCAGTACAGCTTGGCGTGTCTGTGTCTGGCGAGCATGGCGATTTGGTAGTACGCATAATAAACCTTTGCTTTGCAGCGTACCTTGTAGCACTCTCGGCGCGTTCTATTCGACAAGACGATGTCGGGCTCAACTCTCAGTCCATCGTCCATCTCACCGTGCTGCTCACCGTGGCTTCAATTGCCCTTGGTGTCTCTGCGATACTTCCAGATTCGCCTCCGCTTACCGCTTTCGAATACCCCAAAGACACGATATCAGAATCCACCAGGATATGGTACGCCTCTGTATCTTTGTACATGATTGCTTGCATTGTCGCATTCACAACACCGCGTGGTCCCTCCTTGTACTTTCCATACGAGTCCATCTATTCCCAAAAGACCGTTTCCGCGAGGACAAGTTCGGAGAAGGAAAATGTTACTGGTGTCTACGGGGCTTCATGCTGGGATTACCTGTACTTTTCCTATTCAACCAAGGTCGTTATGCTTGGAAATACGTCTGAAAGTCTAGAGATTGCAGACTTGCCGATTGTCCCAGCGAACATGCGTGCGGCAGTCAATTATGTTGAAATGAAGGCAGCACTGAAAAGATTCAAATTAAAAATCGGATCCTGGAGACCGAAAATAGGATCGGGGTGGAATATTGGATACACTCTCTTCAAGTACAATTTTTGGATAATATCTGTCCAGTTCTGGATTGCCGTAGCGTCTGCGATATTGTTCTATGCGCCAGCCATGTTCAGCCGTATGCTCATTGCCTACTTGGAGATGGACCCCGAGAGACAGGACAGAGGATGGGGGTGGGTCTATGTAGTAGGGATGTTCCTGTCAAACATCATAGGGTTTTTCAGTACGTGCTTGAAGCAAGTTTTGCGTGCCCGATTTTCAATTTCCTCATCCTCACTATTCGTAGCTTCTGCCCAACTCTGGTCGATATCAACAACCACCCTACAGACCCGCTTCCGTATCCAACTTAACACCATCCTGTTTGCAAAAACTCTGGTTCGTAAAGACTCCGTGTCGTCTACGCCCCCGAAAAAAGAGAAAGATCAGGATGGTAAAGCCTCTGATAATAACAGTGATGAAGACGACTTCTCAAGCAAGGCACAAATTATGACGCTCATGACAACCGATTCTGACAGGCTCAGCGAATTCGCCTGGCATTTTTTCGCTCTTGTTGACTCTCCTATAGAGCTTGTTGTTGGAACAATCTTTCTGTATAAATTGCTTGGTAAGCCTGGTTTCGTGCATCTGTTATTTGAGCGCAACTCACCGGAGGTGGATATTGTGAATCGACTAGGCGTTTCATGCTTCTTTGGATTGGCAGTGACATGTCTCTTTCTTCCACTGAATCATTTCGCTGGAAAGGTCGTCGTCGGCGCGCAGGAGAATCTGATGAAAGCTCGTGATGAACGAATTGCTTTGATGAACGAGGTCTGCTTCCTTCTCCCTATCTGATCCTCATGATTTTCATGTCACGTAAGATTCTGGGAGGTATCCGAATGCTCAAATTCATGGCTTGGGAACGAAGCTTCGAAGCTCGTGTCATGAAGATTCGAGAGAAGGAACTTAAATATCAACGACTCAACTACATAATCGAGGTATGTGTTTGATTGTCGTGCAATTCCCAATATTCATGTTCTACAGACTTGTTTTAACGCTATCTGGTGCGTTATCATCGTCAGCTTCTACTCACGGGATCATTGATCAAATTTTCGATCCAGGAATGCCTCGCCGATTCTAGTGACATTGGTGTCCTTCTGGCATTTTACGGTCGTGAGAGGAGAGGATCTGACTCCTTCAATTGCATTTACTGCTGTAAGTTATACCTCAATGACATTCATGAAACCAGCACCAACATGTCCCAGATCATGGTATTCAGCGAACTCAAGTTTGCTCTAAACGCTCTTCCAGAGACGTTCATAAACATGCTTCAAGTAGGCTGATGCTCGATTTCGGTCGAGTACGTCATCCGACTCACGGATTGTTTCTATAGAGTCTGGTCTCCATGCGCCGTATCGAGAAGTATCTCAACACTGCCGAAATCACACCAGTACCACCCCTCAGCGAGCAACCTCAGCACATCTCTTTCCAGTCCTGCACCGTAACCTGGCCTCAGGATCGTAATGGTGGTGATTCAAGCGTTCCACCTTCCGTAGCCTCAACGCCTAGGCAAAAATTTGTTCTTGTAGACTTGAACTTGAAATTTCCCCCTGGAGAGCTCTCTCTTGTGTGTGGCAAACTGGGGTCTGGAAAGACGCTTTTGTTGCTTTGTGCGTCGCATCCACTTCTGAACGTGGGCCGATCCTAACATAATTTATATTTTGCAGCTCTGTTAGGTGAAGCTGATATCTTAGCTGGCCAGATGTTTTGTCCTCGCTCCCCCCCAAATATCATGACCTCGTTCGCTACTGTTGGTACAGGTGAAAGTTGGATCATCCAAGGCGTGTGCGCCTATGTTCCCCAATCTGCTTGGCTCCGTAACGCATCAATCAAAGGTATGGTTTGGTTTTTTTTCTCCTCATATTTCGCTCGTTGATTGCCTCTAGATAATATCCTGTTCAATATGCCTTTTGACGAGGAGCGATATCGCAAAACTCTGGAGGTGTGTCATGTGTCCTGAGCTTTCGACGGACGTTGAACATTCATCATATAGGCTTGCGCTCTGGTGACAGACATGGAAATCCTTGAGGACGGAGATGAGTCGGAGATTGGAGAGCGTGGTGTAGGTTTTCCTTTAATATTGATTCGAGTATCCATTCACTGCAACCATTGGACATCAGGTCAATTTGTCCGGAGGTCAAAAGGCTCGAGGTATGTTATAGACGACTTCGCCTAACATGCTGGCTATTCATAGGATCCTTTCAGTCTCATTGGCTCGCGCGGTCTACTCCCGAGCCTCTATATTATTATTGGACGATGTTCTATCCGCTGGTATGTCTCCTCCTTCACAAAATATAGTCTTGCTTATTTTACTGCGCTGAAGTTGATGCCCATACCGCACACCACCTTTATCATGAATGCCTCAAGGGACAACTAATGAAAGGTCGTACTATTATCCTTGTCTCCCACCATGTCCAGCTCTGCGTACCTGGTGCCAACTACGTCGTTGCTCTGGATAACGGCCGAGTTCAGTTTGAAGGCACTCGGCAAGCTTTCCAGTCATCTGGTGTCATCCGCACTCTTATGCAGTCCAAAATCGATGATACAAGTGATGAAAAGGACGAACAAGCCATCGAGGAGATTCCTGTCCCCAGCTCGCAAACCTCAGACAGCGATCCCAATTCTGAGACGACGACTATAGCTGCTACCCCTGTAGCTGCCACAAAGGACAAAAAACCGGTGAGAAAATTAGTTGAAGAGGAAACAAGAGCTGTTGGACGTGTAAATAAAGCCGTTTGGTTGACTTACATTCATGCATGTGGTTCTTATTGGTATTGGATCCTATTCGGGGTAGCCTATGTCATTGCGGCGCTCAGCCCAGTGGCAGAAAACGGCTGGTTGAAGTCCGTCCTTGTCGTTTTCTCTTATTCCTGTTCCTGATCTATTCACCCTGTAGAGTGTGGTCTGGCTCAGCAGTAGACGGAGACCATCAAAAGAGTCCAGTCTATTACATCGGTGTCTATGCACTAGTAAGTGTATCTCTTGCTCGATTCGTCTGATATATTCGAACTAATACTGTGCTCGTAGGTCACTTTTATAGGTCTGACTTTATAACGGGTTTCAACCTTTATCAACTGACTGAGTTAAACTTTTCAGGTCTCCTTGTTACAACTACTCGCTGGATCGTGCTTTGTATGTCTCGTCTCTTTATCCCACCTAGACGATCAAGCTTATGTCCGTTTTAGATAGCGGGTCCATCCATGCATCTACTGTTCTATATAAACGTCAGTTTTTCTTTGATCTCATCCTTGAGCCTGTTCTCAATTCTGCCTCTAGAACTTTTGGAGACTGTGCTCTTCGCAAATATGCGCTTCCATGATACCATCTCTCGTGGGCGACTTCTGAATCGTTTTGGTAAAGATTTCGAAGGCATTGACAGCCGACTTTCCGACAACTTTGGACGTTCAATTCAATATGCTCTCTCAGCCATCGCTACCTTGGTTGCTGTCAGCATAGCTGGTGGACCCCCTTTTATAGTTGCTGCGTTGATTCTAGGTATCATTTACTGGAACGGTGAGTTGATTGCATACAGTGGTTCTCATCGAGAAATGGAAACAGGTCTGTCTGACATTCGTACGACGTATCACAGTTGCAAAGATCTATAGTCAGACTTCCCGCGACATGAGGAGATTAGGTGCGAGTTGAACGTTTTACTTGATGTAGAACATCGTCACTGACTCCAAACAGATTCTGTCACCAGGTCACCGCTCTACTCAATCAACGGAGAAACTATTGCTGGAGCCACTATCATTCGTGCTTTCGGAGCATCATCAAAGTTTCTTCGAGACATGCTTCGCTGTCTTGATACAGTGAGCTTGATTCCTGATTCTATTACCGCTCGCATTAATGATCACTGCAGAACGCCAATCCGTACTATTGGATGTGGGGTGGTACGTTTCTCAAGTACACCCTGTGAATCAACCTGACACCCGTTTTCACAGTCAACAGGTGGTTGTCTATCAGGTTCAATGTTTTATCTTCGTGCGTCTTAGGCGCAATTGCCTGTATCGCTGTGTGGAATCCTGCCATTAGCGCATCCCTTGCCGGATTCTCCATTGCATTCGCTAACACTGTCACAAACGATCTTCTCTTCATGGTTTGTAAAAGTAGGATCCAAGTGCCACTCTTGTAGTTAACCCTTTGCTTCACAGGTTCGAAGATTTGTTGGACTTGAGCAATCCATGGTAGCGCATATTTGGTATAACGCTTTCTAGTCCGTGCTAAAAGTGTTCCTTTAGGTTGCCCTCGAGCGTGTCAAAGAATTTTCCGAACTCAAACGTGAGCCACCAGAGTTCATTGAACCCCGTCCCCCTGCATCGTGGCCAGCTACCGGCGCAATAAAGTGCGAAGAGCTTGTCATACGTTACGCTGTACGTGGTTCTCATTTGATGGACATCCTACTACTCTTTAACATTTGCTCAAGCCTGAACTTCCCAACGTTCTGCATAAGCTGAATTTTGATATTCGCCCTGGCGAGAAGGTCGGGATTCTTGGTCGAACTGGGAGTGGGAAAAGTACCTTGGCGTTATCGTTCTTCCGATTCGTCGAGGCAACCGAAGGGCGCATTTTACTGGACGACATTGATATCGCAAATGTCGGGCTCACAGATCTTCGTTCCAAACTCACTATTATTCCTCGTATGTCACTACATTATTGTCCCGAAAACTCAAGACCTCGATTCGCTTACACCTTCTGCAGAGGACCCTACTATTCTCTCAGGCACGCTGCGTTCAACATTGGATGTTTTCGATGAATATGAAGATGTAGAAATTGTGGGCTGTCAATCTGATCTTTCACTGGAGTTAAACTGAACTTTCAACGTAGTTCGAAGCTTTGCGTCGCGTCCATTTGATTCCACCTTCTGATTCCACCGATGAGGAAGAAAATCCGACTGTAAACGCCAATATCTTCAGGAACCTTGATTCTGCTGTGTCGGAAGGAGGTGAAAACTTTTCAACAGGGTTCGCTTCTTTTCTTATGCTTCCTGGGAAACCAAGCTTAGCGCGACGATGATAGGGAGAAGCAGCTGCTGTGTATGGCGCGCGCAATATTAAAACGATCAAAGATATTGGTCATGGATGAGGTGAGATTATCGCCTTACCTCCAAATCCTCTCTGATGAAGGTTTACTGGCTCAGGCAACCGCCAGCGTCGATTATGCGACTGATGAGCTGATTGGAAAGACTATAAGACAGTGAGTAATTCCAATGAAATGGAGATATTCTTCGGAAACTTACCCATTACAGAGAATTCGCTGATAGCACTATCCTCACTATTGCTCATCGACTGAGGACAGTCATTGATTATGACAGGGTAAGTGCTGATTGTTGTTGGGTGCAGTTTGGCTGATCATTCATTTTCGAAGATCATGTTACTAGACCAAGGACGCATCGTGGAGTTTGATAAGTAAGATGATTTATGGCAACGAAAAACAAGCGTTCTAACAAAAGAGTTGCTATAGACCCCAGGTTCTACTCGCCGATTCGTCCTCAAAATTCCACGCCTTGTGTAAAGCAACCGGAAAAGAGGAGTTCTCTACCCTCAAAAAATTAGCAGGTCTTTAGGCAAGAACATCTATAACTGAATTGACAAACACGATTAGTTACATCGGTGGAGGATGATATGTACAGCTTTGACCAGGGACTGAACCCAGTAAACTTTATTAGACCTTTTTTTCCCTTTGCCCGCAAAGGCGTTCGGTATGTCCCCGGTTCGAGAGCTGAGGCCTGGGCTTGAGATTGGCTCGGCTTCAATGACCGCGGAGGAATATGTACCCGGTCCGCTGGCGCGTATTTTTTCTACCGCCGGCATGTACAGATAATGCACGGAGAGTACTTACGAGCTAGAACTGAGGTGGTAAGTACAAGGAGAAATGCCACACTTCGACTGGGACTGGCGGATATGTATTTCAGTTCCCCTTCCTCATTGAAGCGTAAGCGTCAGACACAAGCAGCCCAAAAAGCGGAGTTTGTGAAGAATTCCTTAAATCAGTCAATGGCTTAGCCGATTTTTAATTTATGTGAATCTCGGGAGAGAGTTGGTAAATGACGTCAGATTTAACGACGTCCAACAGTTGGTCCGAGGGAGTTAAAATGCCTGCTCAAGTCCCAAGTCCAGCGACGATGGGCAAAGAGTCGAACAGAACGTCCAAAACGATGAGCAAGGACAGTGGAGGGATGATCATGATCAAAAGTCAAATTGAAATCTCGAATGTGGAGCTACACATTGACCCGTGGGCTGAGTTTTTGTCTCCACAGTCGGGTGCTCGCTTGTTCTTTCTCTTGTCTTCTCCGCCATCTCTTTTCTGCCCACAACGCTTTTTCTGCCCTGGGGACTGTTTGAGTAGCTCTACACGCCCTGACTGGGCTTCATATCTTTTGGTAAATGGATTTCCGTGTAAGTTTTCTGTTTATATCAGTGGTCATAACATATAATATAGACTAAAATCACTATATACAGGATTCCAGGTCTCCGTCTATTTCTGCCGCCTCTCCTGTTCCGCCTGCACCTCCGACCAACGATGATATTGAAGCAGTCATTCAAATGGCTACTTCCTCTCGTTCATCGCCGGACGGAAGAACTGGCCCTCTCAAGGACACCCGGACGCAGTTGTTTGTAGGAAATGTGCGTCTTTCAAGTCTTCGCGCTACATTCTCTGCTAAAATCACCTAAGCTTCCCTACCGAGTACGATGGCAAGATCTTAAGGATTTATTCAGAAAGGCTGGCACTGTCCTCCGTGCGGATGTATCACTGGGTCCTGACAATCGGTCCAGAGGCCATGGTACGGTTCTTCTAGCAACAGCGGAAGATGCTGGCCGAGCTATCGACATGTTCAACGGTTACTCGTGGCAGACTAGAATCCTAGAAGTTCGCCCTGACCGTCTTCCTCCTGATTTCGACAGTCTCAATCCAAATCCAAATCCTTTCACTTTCAGCACTGTCTCTTCTCCAGGGGTCTTTGCTTCACCGCAGGTTCCCAGCTCGTCACTGGCTAGCTTCAGCGAAATCGACTACAATTCCTTATTCGGTCTTGAGAGACCAAGCTCGTCGTCAGGCAATGCCGGCCGAAATCTTTTCGTTGGCAATGTGAGTATATTGTTTCGTGGAGTCTCTCTGTGCCGGGACATCTCTGATTTCATTTGACCGACTATTGTCCCATGCGCTTACTGAACGCATTCTTCCTCGCAGCTCCCGTTTCATTGTCAATGGCAGGACTTGAAAGATCTATTCCGTCAAGCAGGTACCATAATTCGAGCTGATGTCGCCCTGGGCCAAGATGGTCGCTCGCGCGGGTTTGGTACTGTTGTATTTGCGACCGATCATGATGCTGAACGTGCCGTGAAAATGTTGAATGGGTAAGGTTTCGCGACTTGGGCAAGTTACGTAGAGCTAAGGTTTGTGCAGGTATGAATACAACGGGCGTGTACTTAAAGTGCACTATGACAAATTCTCTCAGTCTACCCAGCCAATGACAAGTCCTGCTTCCCCTGCTTTGAGCACTCTTCAAGCTTTGTCTTCCTCTCCTTTCCAACTTTCCGAGAAAATTCGTCCCAATCATATTGTCATGCCCTCAGGATATATGCTTGATTACGGACCTGCTTCTGCGCCGGGCACACCATATGATGTTTATCCGCCCCAGCTCCAAATGTCGATGCCACACCCTCATCACACACATTCGCACATTCATCAACCACAGCCGAGCACACAGAAGGTCGAACATCATACTCGCCCCCCTCTGTCATCTGAAGTAGATCGCTTGTCCAATTCCTTACAGTCGACGCATGTCAGCGATTCGTCGTCTCAATCAGGTTCGAGCTCCGAATCGATCAAACCCTCCACTTCGGTAGCAACCTCGGCCTCATCCAGAACCTCTCCCACCTCTGATCACTCAACATCCAAGTCCCCGCAGGATCAGTCACAGTTATTGACTAAACTGCCTCTATCATCCTCCCATCACTCCCATCCTCACCATCCTGGGACGATTAGCATACCACCCGCTTCTTTCACACTTCCTGTGCACAATATGTCACCTATGGGCTTCCCCATATCCCCCTATTACTCAGGCATGTCACCATTACACCACCCGCATGCCGTTCCAATCACGCCTCACGGTCTTCCACCAATAACACCTTCCATGCCTCCATTCACCTTCCTTCCCCCAATTCCTCACCCTTCACCTCATGCAGAGGTACCCCACAGGTCCGATTTAGGCGGCCACCCCTCAATGAGTCGCATGTCTGACATCATCACACCGACCTACCCGTACCCTCCTTCCCATCCGTCTCTTCACCAAAAAGAGTCAATCTCAAAGAATGTCACAGATCAATCCTCGTCTTCGTCTGAAGAGAATACCGTCTTCCCCTCTTTTGTCAATCCATACTTCCAACCGCCTGCTGCAGGCCACCGACCGTCGTTTGGGCAACCGCACCATCTCGCTCATCATCATCAACTCACACCTTTTTCTCCTGGATTGGCAATGTCTCCTGGAGCATTTTGGGGTCGTCCGGGCGTAGCTGGTGCAGGTCCAAATCCGTACATTAATCCAGCTGTTGGGGCACCAGTACATGTTGTCCAAGGCTCACCGGGAGGATTTTTCTATCATCCTCAACAACCCAGCCCCGGTCTTCCGGGAAGTGTCGGCGTAGAAATGGGGAGCAGAGGTGGTGCTGAGCCCGGTGGATATTTCGACAATGTCACACTTGGGCAAGGGTATTTTCCACCGATGCAGTCGTACTTTGGAGGATCAGGTGCAAGTAATGTGGAAGGTGAGATTTTGAAGGACGAGAAGGATAAGGAAGAGGATAAGGAGCAAGAGTTGAAGGTAATGGAAGAAGAACAGACTAGGAAGGAACGTGAGCGGGCGTTCAGTGAAACAACCAGCTCGATGAGTGGCAATGATGATAGGTCAGACGGTACAACGGACACCCGTGATCTCAAGTCATCGACGTTCGTGCCGGCTGCAAGGAAGGATGGATTCGTGTCGAGGACTCATTCGATGTCCACTGATGTGTCAGAGAGGCCGCAGCTTCATAGGCCAGAGTCAGATCCCCCGCCAAAGACTTTGAAAGGAGACGACGTGTCTAGACAGGCGTAAAGGAGATTCAACATTGGTTGCTTGTACATTTTCGGTAAGGATATCAAAATTTTGTAACTGTCTTATTTCTCGTTGGTTTTGTTTGCAGAATCGAGCGTTTCTTTTTAGATTACTTTCATCACTTGCATCTCATCGTCTAGTCCATGATTACATGTCCTCGCTCTTCGCTGTCATCTTCAGATTGTCAACCTAGTATATACAATTTTCTTCCTGCTTGTCTCTTTCTTACGCTGCATCATCGTTATCACTTGCCTTTTTCATTAACTTAATATTTCTCTCTCTTTCTGTCTGCTTGATTCCTTTTTCAAATGCCGAGGTTTGGATGCATCAGATATCTTGCCCAAGAATGGGTAGCCTCAACTTGTTTTCTTTCAATGGTAATTTATATGGCATTGTAGTAGAGCATGTAAAAATACCTTGAAGCTCGTTGAAGCTCGTTGAAGCTCGACTGCAAGATGAGGAAAAATTGAAAACCGGGAAATCTTCGAAGTGACGTCGATTGAACGTTTTTCTTTTTGGAAATTCTTCGAATCACCTGTTCAACTCCTCCCGCAATGTCTGCGACGCTACCACGGCATTATACAAATATCAAGACCTCGACCCTGGAACAGGGCAAATGATAGGAGAACAATTCAGAATTACGTCTGCGGCTGTTCACAGGATGAATACTTACCGTCAGAACGATGAGAAAAGGAATGTACAGTTCCCATCTAGACCGTAACGAAAAGGCGCAAGTAACTCTAATAGTGCTCTGCTCCAATTCTTGAACTACCTCCTCTTCGTTCTGCCCCTTCATCATTGTTACCTACCCAAAGACGAAATTACTGAGTCTATGGCTTTGTCGACCATGCTACGTTTTTCTCAAACAACGAAAGATCCCCACAATACCGAGTTTACACTACATCCTGATGGACGAGTCGCGATAAAGGTCTACACCGACCTTCCTTTGAAGGAGTTCACAGCGAATACTACGATAGTCGATGTAGTAATGATGGACGAAGTGGTAACGATGAACGATTTGATGAATATGTTAACGAGCGGGAGATCCAAACCCAAGTCAGGCGATGGGCCTATCCTCCATCATCAGAGAGTAGAGAGAGTTGGTGAGATGGATTTTTACTCATTTAGTGAGCGGACACCCAAGGTGCGTCTGCGAGGAACGGAAGAAGAGCGGAATATGTTGGAGTATCTGGAGCGAAATGGATATGGGTGCGCTCTTTCGCATATAATACATACTTTAAGGCAGGTACTGATATTGGATACCTTTTCCATGAAGAAAGAAGCGCAGATTCATCGCATCAAGCGGATGCGCATATACATGGGTTGATGTAAGAAGAAACTCCTATATCGGAAGCCTTTACTCATGATACTCTGGGTTTGGTTAAATTTTAGTTCAGGCTCAAACTTGATGATAAGCGAGAAGTAGGGAGATACTATCCTCGCAGATCCAAAGGCTTGTTCGGTGCAAAACAACCAGCATATCTTGAGCTTGAAAGAGAGCGAATAGCGGATATTGGCGACATTGGTTTCACGTTGGTGTGTATACTTCATGAGTCAGGAAAGAATGCGCATGTACATGTGTAGCGTTGTGAGGTTTTTTTGTATTTTCTCAGTGATATTCATATACCCTATACAGTACCTGTTTGTATTCATGCCGTTTTGTTGTTCCTACCGGAGCTGGATTCTTGAACGCGAGCGATAACGATTATACCCACTACCTATCTCAACAAAGAAAAGAAAACCCCCATCTATCCTCTCCTAATTCGAAGCTTCGGTGCCCAAGACTCAGGCTGCCACTCGTCCGAGCCTGTTTTAGGGAGAGAAGTAGCTGGTCTATGAGCACCCGGACTGGATTCTGGGTTCGGGATAGCCTTTGACTCTGACGGCGGAGCAGGAGATACTTTGGGCGCCAGGGAAGGAGATGAAGATGAGGCAGAATTTGCAGTGGAATTTGACAAAGGATCTTGAATCTGGCTTGGTTGAAATTCGGAAGAAGTCGAGGAAGCCCCATCCTGTAGCCGAAGCTGAGCTCGCTCTTGTTGAAAACTGGCTTCTATGAGTGCAGCATTGTGTTGAACGCGATGTTGTCTTATAAGATCCATTTGAAGTTCCTGGAATTAGTGGCAGTTGCATTAGAATGAAGTAATGAGGAAGAAAATTTGCACGTACTTGAACAGAAGGTGGGTTTGTACGCGTATGCGCTAACCAAGCAGACCATTGTACTATCATAGGTCGACCAGTTAAAGCAGATGTGGACTGACGTTCGTGTACGCACTGGGTAGTCTTTTTGAGCCGCCTATGTAGTTCCACATATCATCTTGGTTTCTGTATGTCACAGAACGTTTTGACCGCGAATAGCCTGTTGGTCGGAAGTTATACCGGAGCACGTATTTTAAATTGTTCGGACTCAGGCTTTACCTGCATTGCTCAACGGATTTGACCGTTCATAGTAAGAGTTTCCTATGTGTGACAGGGTCGGAAGTAAACATCATCACAGCGAGATATTAAGTGCCAACCTTCCAAATCTTTGCCAACAAAACCAGTCTATAGTTTTGGTAAAGCGAACAAGAGGTTGAGGACAGAAAATAGCAGCGTACTGGGTTCCATACTCTGCGCCACAAATTTCGGAAGAAAGTTGGCTTGGACATCAAGACAACGAGGAAGATGTGAGGGAAGACGAGCTTAATTTAAGTTAGGGTTAGGGCTACTGTATACGCGTCACGACGCGCGTCTCTTCATAAGTTTTCTACAATCTCGCTCTGGTTCTTCCAGATCTTTATATACTCAACCTTCAAAATGAAATCCACGGAGAAGGAAGACCAGAAAGACGATAAGAAACAGGAAACGAAAGAGGAAGTCAAGAAGGAGCCTCCGACACCCTTGGCCGAAATAAAGGGAAATTTCGTGCTCATTGACAGGGCTGTCTCGACTTTGGAACCTAGGTTCACTCATAGAGTGCTCAAAACACTCACTACGCTTGTAAAGAAAATAGATGAGAAGATTATTCGAAATGCTATCGAGGAAGTATACCCCAAAGGTGCCATTCCGTGGTTCTCATTATTAAGAATCAATCTGATGTACATTAACATCTGTAGAGTCAGCAACGAAAACTGCCCTTCTCTCATGGCTTCCTGCTTCTCCATCTGAAGACGTCGAAATGCAAATAGAGTCCTCCTCTACTTCCACGACAACCACCAAACCTGCACCAGTAACTACTGAACCGGTTCCGGAAATTGATATTTATCTTCGCCTGCTCATCATTCACCAACTGCTCAAGTCCACAGGCAGCGTCTCAGAAGCGAAAGATTTATCGGTTGAGACGGTCAAGAAGATGCAGGCTTTGAATCGCAGAAGCCTAGACTCAATCGCTGCCAAAGTTTGGTTTGCTGTTGAACGCTCCTTTGAGCTAGATGGAGACCTAGCGGAGGCTCGCCCGTAAGTGGCATACAATGATAATATTTTTCCGGGGTTACTCACTTCATGCTCAGGCTCTTCTTGGCCGCACAACGAACTGCAGCCCTTCGACACGACGACGACACCCAAGCATCCCTCATCAATCGTCTTCTTCGTTCATACCTGGCTTACAGTTTGTACGATCAAGCCGACAAACTTGTATCCAAAACGACCTTTCCCGTATCTGCTGGCAACCCTCAATTCGCCCGATACCACTACTACCTTGGTCGGATAAAGGCCGTGCAGCTGAACTACAGTGATGCACACACGAATTTGCAACAAGCGATCCGCCGTGCACCGCCAGCTACCCTAGCACCTGGCTTCTATCAGGCTGTACATAAACTGTTTGTGGTCGTAGAGCTTTTGATGGGTGATATTCCAGATCGGGGGATCTTCAGACATCCTGTGTTAGAGAAACCGCTGAAAGGATATTTCGAGATTGTGAAAGGTACGCGAAAGGTATCGTCGAATGCATACAATCACTTATTCGAGATTTTTGCTCCCAGCTGTCCGTACAGGGTCCCTTTCACAATTCCAGCAAACAGTCCTTAAGCATGCTGTACTCTTTCAAGCTGATAAGACGCACACTCTCATTACCCGACTACGCCAGAATGTTATCAAAACAGGCATTCGTCGCCTGTCGCTCGCATATTCGCTTATTTCGCTGAAAGATATTTGCGTGAAACTGCACTTGGATTCTGAGGAAGACGCCGAGTACATCGTCGGAAAGGCTATTCGTGATGGTGTCATCGACGGCAGACTGGTCCATGAGAAAGGGTGGATGGCTTGTGGTGGTGCTGGTGGTGTAAAGAGAGGGTACGGCTCCGAGGTGGCAGAAGTATTTACTAGGAGAATTGGTTATTGCTTGGAGCTACATAACCAGAGTGTCAAGGTAAGCTTGAAGGTAGTATGGTGCTTCTGTCTGTACTCATTCAACAATGCAGGCTATGCGCTATCCCTTGAATGCTCACCGGAAAGAACTTGCGGATGCGGAAGGAGCTCGGGAACGAGAGAAAGAGCTGGCGAAGGAAATCCAGGAGGGTGATCTGGATGATGAAGACCTTGGTGGCGATTTCTGAATGAGCTGTATGTAGAACACTGAATGTTGCAATGGAGATGTATCCAATTTCGGACATGGTCAAAGCTGTTCCATTGCACTAAACTTGGAATGCATAAATAATCACACGCGCTTGTCTTTCATCAACACCACTGCTCAATTCTATATTTGTTGTATTTTGTGATGTTATTGTGACCACTTAATATCTCGACGTACCAAAATGCCAGAAGCAGAGCCGCAGCCTTTGCCTGTCTTGTTACCGACAAGAACGCTTCCACAAAAACATTCAATACCGCATATCGAATGGACACCGAAAAGATATAAGGATCCACCGCAGCCTCCACCGACAGATGATGCTAGAGCTCAAGAGCAGGAACTTGCCTATGCGAGACAATTCATGGACGGGAAGCTTGTCAAGAAGACTCGGCCAAGACGAACAGTGGATTTTAACGGTGGACTAGGTAGATGGAATATGGTACATAATTTGATTCTCTCAGTCTATCATGCTCAGTACTAATACTCCTGCATAGCTACGGAAATTGCGTCCAAATCCGCTATATACTCATCAGATGAGACCTTGTCCTCCCTCAATTATCAACGTGCGTACATCAACAAACCGGTTGCTTAGTATTATCTAACATGAATCCAGCTTTTACCACCCAAAGCTTATCCAGAGAACGCCTCGACTTCATTGTGTACAAAGTTCGTTCATACTTCAACGAACAAGATACGCTGCCCGGTGAACGTCGTCACAGTACGTCTGAACCAACTAATTCCTCATTTCTTTTGCTCACAAGCCTTAATCAGTGGACACCAGAAGGCCGAAGGATCCTCACAGGCTCTACGTCTGGTGAATTCACGCTCTGGAACGGACTAACCTTCAATTTCGAAACGATCCTCCAAGCTCACGATACAGCCGTCTGCACGCTCTCATTCACACATTCGGGAGCATATCTGGCGTCTGCGGACAAGACGGGTATCATCAAGTACTTCGAACCCAATATGAACAATCTTACCGCTTGGCAGGGTTCCAATTCACGAGAAGCCATTCGAGGAATCAGCTTCAGTCCAGATGATCGAAGGTTTGCGACTGCCAGTGATGATTCAAGTGTCAGGATATGGTCGTTCCAGGAGAGTAGAGTCGAAAGTGTCTTGACAGGTGAGTTTTTCCTACGCTTTTGGTGGGGTTCTTCTTCGAACTCTTCGCTCCAGGTCATGGGTGGGACGTGAAATGTGTACAATGGCACCCAACGAAAGGACTCATCGTCTCTGGAAGTAAAGACAATCAAATCAAATTCTGGGATCCGCGGACAGGTACCGTGTTGAGCACTCTGTACAGTGATTTTCCGAACTAGGGAGATTTCATGTGTTGATTTAGCTTTTTTTCAAGTCACCAACACAAAAATACCATCCAAGCACTTGCTTGGTCCCCGAATGGCAACCTAGTGGCTAGTGCTTCTCGTGATCAAACAGTGCGTGTATTCGATATTCGGGCAATGAAAGAGTACCGTGTACTCAAAGGTCACAAGAAAGAAGTGTGCTGTAAGTTCAAGCTATCAGTTGTGATTATGCTTTATCCTTATATGGTCTCCATCAGCCGTGGCCTGGCATCCAGTTCATCCAATACTTGTCTCCGGCGGCTCAGAAGGCTCTATCATTCACTGGGATCTCTCTTCCGAAGAATCATCTTCCGCGACGCCATTTATCCCGCCTTCTTCCGTCAAATCCAAACTCTCAGACCTCCCTGCACATCTTGCCCTCCCACCGACGCCTACCACGTTGCCCCGAGCCACCCTCTCCGAAGCACACGATTCCAACGTATGGTCACTGGCTTTCCATCCACTTGGGCATCTTCTCGTTTCCGCCTCGAACGATCACACGACAAGGTTCTGGTCAAGGGAACGTCCTGGAGATAGTGATGCCGTGTTCAGCGCAGGTGGAGAGAAACCTCCTGCTGCTGTAGATGGCGCAGATGGAGGCTGGGATGACGAGGATATGGCAGTACCCGGGTTCGGTGGAGCCGGAACAGCAGGTGGATGGTATGGTAAAGAGGATGAAGTCTATGAGGGAGGGGTTAACGGAACAAATGGTGGTGGTGCATCATATGGTAACGGTAGCTCGCACGGCCAAAACGGGTATGACATCAGCGATAGAGGTGGATTCAGTGGGCCTGGCGCAGATGACGACTTTAGTATTCCAGGAATTGGGGATCTTCCTGGCTTTAGTTCCACAAATACGAACTCCGCCCGTATGAATGGTCCATTGCCTTCGCAGGAAGAGGCGATATACGGACCAGATTCAAATGCAAATGAGTGGTACGGTGGAGACAGGGAGAGAGGTAGTGCTGGTGATAGAGGATATGACTCTTCGGGCCGAGGTGGCGGGGGCCGCGACGGTGGAGGAGGTAGACAAAGATGGGGAGGAGGAAGGCGGGCACGGTATTAATCCTTTGTCTTGAAATAAAATGTTGTTTGAACAAGAAATGAATGATTGGCTATACACCAATTAATGCCAGTAACGGCGCGCGCCGTGGTAAGGTCATAAATTAGGAGCGATCCATGAGCCAGCCAGATTACTATACTCCTTATACTGACGCAGCAGAGAAGAACGCTCGAAAAGGACCTCAATCATACTGGGCTACAGGCTTTTGACCACGACTCAACAACAGCAGACTCAGGTCACAATCGACCCCACGAAATGAGGTGCTGTCAAAGACCAGAACGTATGAATCATGACTAGAGAATGTAGAATGAATTCTACGGAACCGTGCGCAATGCTATCCCGGTGAATCAGTAACGAGAAAAAACAATGAAATCTAACGATACATAGATCAGATAACAAAGTATACTGCTACATACGAGGCGCGTTCTATTTCTACTCCTAGCTAGCACTGTGTTTCCACCGCAGTCACTTGAGTATCAGCGGTACCCTTCCTGTCTGCCTTGTTAAATAAAGATGATCTTCTCCACAATTCACCCACTACAGTCCCTACTGAACTCTTCCGAGTATTCGTATTCTGTAGCTCGATTGGCTGCTGTTGAGCCGCCTGAACCGTCGTCTGTCGTGCATTCAAGAGCCGCCAGCTATTGGCAATCATTGTAAAGGCTCCGTCTATGGACCACCACAGACCGAATAAGAGATACGACAGTAGTTCATGGACATACGACCAGAATGATTCTTGATCGTTTGAACGGTGATCCCAAGAGGCGAGAGCTGTAACACACCAAAGAACAAGGACAGCGACAACGAACCACGCACTGCTCATGAGAGAGCGAATGAGAATATCAGAATCGATATAGCACATAAATGAGAAAGCGACGAGGAAACAAAGCACGCTGTTAACGAGGAAATTCATTAAATGGCAGGAGCTATTCAAGAAAAATATCCACACATACCCCCATAATAACAAGGCGTATGGCACACTGTATAGAATAGCAAGCGATGCTATTCCAAGCCGGTTTCGCTCCCATGAATTCAGAAATTTTGCCTGATGATGAATAAGTTGGGGCTATTTTCTCGACTATGACTAAAGCATACAGCATCTTCAGCAGTGTCTTTAGCCTTGGCGCGATGTTTGCGTGCTAGTACGAGACCAAGGATGATGCTCCCGAAACTGGCAACGATAGATAAAAAGCTCGCAATTTGCTCAGGCGACCGTCCAGGTGAGTCACTAGAGTCGTCTATCGATTGAATGGCCAGAAATGCAACATTTGCGTTTAAGAGCACAGTATTCTGATTATAACATGAAGTTCAGCGATATGAAGCCTTGAAGAGAAAACGCACAAAGAGAATAAGTTGCTGCCATTCCTCATTCATCTTGTTAACGAAATCAGACCACGCAGCTTCGTGAACAAGGTTATCCACCCATAGGTTCGACAGTATTCGATAATACAGATCTGGTGCTGAAAATAGAGCGGGAGACAAACATTTCATCCACCAAGGACGACGATTTTGAAGGCGATCAGCATTGTGATGAACCGATTGATCGCGGTCTAGTCGAGCAGCGGGTTGGCCATGGAAGTGAAGGAAGCGCAAGCGCGCTAAAGGAACAATTGAGATTTGATTGTGCATGGTGCCTCGGTTGTGCTCACCGAAAATATACATGATACGGCCTGCAAGTTGCTTTAGAATGTTAATTTTTGCGTTTTGAAGATACGTACTATATGCCGAAACCCCTCCACCAGTAGCAGGGTTTTCTAAAGGACAAGAATAAGATACGAGACGCAAGCAAGACTTAGAACGTAGCTAACTTCGCAGATTATTCAGGAGAATCATCATCTCTTTCAGATCCGCCACACTGTACGGTACAGTACTAGTAGAAGAGGTGATTGTATCTATGAGAAAAATGAGTAGGCTCTGTGATATGGCTGTCTCAAAAAACTGACCGCAGATACAGTGCAGAAGAATATCCCGCAACTCATCCACAGCCTCAATAGTAAGATCATATGAGTGAGGGAATAGATGACAGTGATACCAGTATAATGAGACAACAGCATGCTCTATAGATAGTAAGGACAAACAGAGAGGAGGCAAAAAAGAAGCTTGTTACCAATGTGTGTCGGGGAGGTTACTCCTTTTACCTCCCCCCAGACAGGAAATGATTCGGCGTCGACAGCATCTAGCCAAAAGACAGAGCGAGAGGCGTGATCCGCGATGTAGTATTGGCAAGTATATTTATCTGGATCATATGGGTCAGCATGTAGATTGAAAACCGTGTTGGTCCGCGATGATAATTGGATACTGCGAGAACGGATGAAATCGTCAAAGTCGTTGATGCAGGCGACAATACGGTCTTTGGTGAGATTGTCCATAATATTAGCATCTGTGTAGTACCTCTTTGAAGACTCAATCAACACTGATACAGGAAATTGTAGGATAACTCACCCCATTTTGGTAAACGTAATAACAAGCACCCTCTGGATGAATCTTCTTCTTCCATTCCGCAGGAATTTTTTCCTCACTGACCCTCCAGTGTTATAAACTTGCGGTGAATCGCATTTTGAATATGGTATACGTACAGTCCAAAGGAATACGTCAGAGGTTTGACGGTATAAGTTGTGCGTTCATCTGGACTAGAACGATTGATCAGCGACAGCACTAAGAGAGCTGAGAACCAGCTTACACATAAATGGATCGTTCATATCGAGGATAATATTCAGGTGGTATGGGACAAAATCTTTCATATAGTTCTGAGAGTTGTTTGAATCCGGGTTCGTCTTGATTTTCAAGGTGGGTGAACGGACTGTCTTCCTGGATTGGAGAGGTTTGCAATGGGGCTGTATCAAATCCTTCCTCGTCAGGACCCCGATCAATCGTTATGCTAGGAGGGATTGAAACTTGAGACCCAGACCCATGCCTACTCGTGTAAGGACTTATGGGCCGAGAGACAGACAACTGGCCATGGAAACTAGGTGGCCGGGAGCCTAATGTTTGTCCATATAAGCTATTTGGTCGCGAAGACACACGTGAAGCTGATCCACTAATGTAAAGGTGTTGTCCAGAGATTGAGGGGATATCTATGTGAGGATTCGAGCGACTCCTGTGGTCCGAGGGCCTCGTTCGTGTCGGTGTTGTGTGCGATATATACTGCAACTGTTGGGATGATTGCTGCGCACTCGCGTCGGTATGGATTGAAGAGGCACTGATATCCTGCGATGATACTGAAGCGTTGCGCCCACTGAATGGATAAGGGTACAGACTATCAGGTATACGGCTAGCAGCAGAGATCACTCCCTCCGGAGGCGATATAGACGGCGTAGGAAGCCCAAAGGAAGGATTCTTTCCAGTAAGATCAGGACGTGCGTTAGTTCTTTCCTTCTTCACAGTCCATTTTCTGCCGCGGCGCGCAAGGAAAGTGTAGAGAGCAAGTATAGACCCAATAGTCAATCTCACTGGTGTACTGTTGTACAATTTTCGAAGAAATCGGACAATCCTTTGCAGGAGGTTCATGAAGGTTCGAGCTCAAGACTTGTGCATCATTTCGAATACAGAAACATGATGGAATGCGCCCACAAGGTTTTATGATACTGTAAATGGAAAACACGAGGCGGGAGTTTCTCACGAATTTCATGGATTCCATCTGATTCCATCCATCACTGTACTTAGTTACAGACTGTACTGCGATTCTTGTCAATACTTTATTTCGTTCTGATTCTACAACTGTGCTATCCTACTCGAGAGTAACGAGGACCGAAAACATTCTCCTCCATCGCCTTAATTTCTGTGACCAGCTGCACTTAGCATCCACGCTGGATATCAGGTAAGTAGGTGGAACTCACGAAGGGCCAAATGTTTCGAATGAAAGCGATCCATTGCAAGATTCCCTATAATTTGTATGAATTTATTGGCTGGACGAAGAGCGAATATCACTATACCCATAGCATACCACAATCCGGGGACACCCATGTATTTCCAAGAACCAAGGATCTCTCCCTCTTCGTTCAAGCCCCATACGGGACTGCATTTGTTCGCAACATCGTCACCACAAATCTTTCGGATGAGATTTCGCGCATCGCCAAACCTAGAAGGGTCTGTATAAGTATACTTATTCTCAAGAACTTGAAAACAACTCGCCCAGTTGCAAAGACTACAACATCTGCAGGGATCTCGCTACCATCTTCAAATTTGAGCCCTGTCTCCGTGAACGACTGTAATAAGCTATCATTTTTGAGCTTTATCTTGCCATCTATGATCATTTGGCTGGCCCCAACATCTACAAGGGATAATCATAAGCTGGCATAGAGGGACCATCTGTACAAACCTAGATAATAGCCTGAGGCTTTACTCCAGGCTTGTTGGATTATGGGGTGAGCTCTTGAATGAAACCGGAAAGAATGAGCGCATTTTGCGAATCACCTAACATTCCGAAGCCTGTACCATTGATGCCCATGTTCAACTTGAAACCACGTTTGCGGAGACCGTCAAGCATATTTCTGTATAGAGAGGTTTGTATTTGGACATCATTCATCGTAATTGAATAAGGATACATACCTGTCTTTTTCAGCAATTGCTTCAGTCGCTCGTTGTGCGAATCCGTTCATCATAAACCCCAACGGGAAGGACGCGTTGACACGATCCGCAAGGTCTGTAGGTAAAGTGTCTTCGGCATAGAGATCTGCGTAGGTATTCAGTGTAAGAGACATAGAATGCTCGATTTGACGCGAGACAGACTCGAGAAAAGAACCTCCCAGCCGGCCTTTGTGCTCATTATATATGTGGAACTACGTTGATACATCGTCACATCTGAAGAGCAAGCATCTAGAGCAGTTTACAGTTATGGGTCCAAAATCACATACCGATGCCGTTGAGGTAGTAGTCGGAAGCAATGTCATGACCTGAGTTGGAGTTCTGTGAATCCGCCATGGACAAATACTCTAACAATCATACCAGACGTGCACGCCCCGATTACCACAACTTTCTTTCCAATATGATCGGAAGCCAACTTATGTTGGCTGGAATGAAGGATCTGGCCTTTAAACAAATCCTGGTATTCGAACTAGTAAAAACGAGAATTTCCGAGGAGAAATACAGCTTACCATGCCAGGATACGAGGGAACGTTCGGCTGATTACCATTTAGGCCAGTGGCCAAGATAAGATGTTTAATGCCTTCGAAGTCGCGTTGTTTTCCATCAGAGAATTGTACAGTAATACTCCAGGTATCGTTTGCTTCGTCCCGGACAGCTTTTATGACTTCGCATGAAGTCCAGACATTGAGTTCCATAGCCTCGGCATAGTGTTCTAACCATCCAGCAAGCTTGAGCGAGTGTGATTTAGTGAAAAACTTTCAAAGCAACGAAATATCACAAACTTTTGCGGCTGGGGAATAAGCTGGCCAGTTAGGGGGAAATCTGATATGAAGAGGTTCAATGATTTCTATTCCTTATTCCTTGAACAAGAAATCCGCGTACGGAAGATAAGGCATGTGGTCATACCCTGTAACAAACTAAATAAAAGTTCAACGACTTCCGAACAGCGGACTTACAGACGGGATCATGAAGACACAACGCCTTGTACCGGTTCCGCCAGCTGTCTCCAATTCGTGCGTTCTTTTCCACGACCAAGGCCGGAACATCGAGCATTTTCAGTCGAGCAGCAATTTCTAGACCACCTTGACCGCCTCCTACAATCAAAGCAATAGGGCCCTTGTCCTCAAATGCGGCTTCGCGCCGTCTTAAAGTCTCCCATGAGCCATGATTCGGCTCCAGGTTACGCAGATGCCCGACTTTCTCAGGAAATCCCTTCAAATCTTCGAGATTGGTGAAGATGCAATGTGCCTTCCAGCTACCATCTGCCTGAGGGACCAGCCGTCCAACACCAGATGCAATCCCCGTGTCTCCCACTTCGAAATCAAAGAAGAAGGAGATCCATATCAGATCAGGATAAGGCTGTTGAAGCCCTAAGTACTCGTCTCGGAGTTTGAATGCCTTCGGTCGAGAAATGCTTAGACGATCTCTGAGAAATTGTTTAATATTGTTAGCTCCAACGAAGGTACGAAAATTCCATGTAAGGGCCAGGATATCGCGCCAATAGGATTCAGTATCGAATAAATTGAGCGCTCCATCGACATCGCTAGCTTCCAGGGATGCCGCAAACTGAGTGAACCATTCCGAAGCGATCTTCTTCGCGTCTATATCATCAGGAATAGACGATACTCCTAGATGGTCCAGGGTAGGCAAAAGAAATCCCTCGAGGTTTAGAGTCATTGTAGGGGTGAAAAATGATAAGAATGACTTCACCTTTAAATATTTCAGCTACTCGGTAGGTCAGCTGGCTCTTCGGCAATCTTCCATTGTGACGTGTGAGTCCAGCTCGAAAACGAAGGCAACTCCTAGGGTTTTCATTCTTGCAATTTGGCCGTACGGGCTTCGAAGTTAACACAAGTACCAGCCTGAGTGGCCAGTTGATGGCACCACAACACATAGTACACTATCCATTCCGTTCAATGAGCCTATATGATACAATATTGACCACGATAAGTACAGTGTAGATGCAAGGCTAACAGTACACATAGTTACTTTGAATTCTTTGAAATGGTATGGGATCCACCAACGATTCCCAGTCCCAATGACCCGACAGATAAGGTGACGCTAGCTACGGGGAGCTGATACAACGGTATTCAGACCATATCATGCTCGCTTTTGTCTCTTCGCAAAGTTTGTGGAATCAGATTCCATGAGCGTTCCGAGGTAATTCGCAAGAACCAGAACAACACTACAGCAACAAACAATCCACAACCGAAAGCGCAGCATGTTCCAACGACATCACAGAGGACGACAAGAGCGTTGAGCGCGAGGAAAACGAGAGCCCATAATTGAAGAGCATTGGGTAATGCGTATGACAGCGCTATGAATTGGAAATTGTACTTGGAGGAATGGAGAGCGGTGAGATGCTCGTGCTAGAGTCATTTAATGAGCGAAATGCGTGTTTGAGAGATGTTAGATGAGCAGGCTTACCACATCGTGCGCACAAGCATCGTCAGATTCTAGTCGATCGTATCGATGCACAAGGATCAAAGAAGTGAACAAACTCGTGAAAGTGAGTGATGCAGAAACGACGGCCAATAGAGGCTCGCATTCGACAAAGAGCACAAATCCATGAAGTCTGTCATGTATTCTTCAGTAAATTGAAACACCAACTGATGGTTGGACGTACATTATGATCGCGAGTGCCTAAAGGAGATGGGATTCTGATAAGTATTCAACCTAGAAGACACGTTGAACGGAAGTACTCACACTCCAGAAGGACCTTCGCCATCCATACAAACAACGGCGGATAAAAGGCTGCCATTGACTGAAGTATACCAATCGGTCGACGAATAGGTCATTGAGCTTAGTTAGATATGCATCAGATGCAGTGAACGTGATGCATCGTGCTAGGGTTGAAACCCGACTTGAAGGCTTGGGGGTTTCGTATAGAATAGCTTGATCTCGGCTAAGCCGACTGGTTTCCTGCCCGTAGTGTGTTACAAATCGATTGTCACCTGCGTGCAGTGTTATAATCTCGAGGGTAATAATTAAAGGTTCTGAAACTCACAGACTTGCCTCCAAAGACGAGCTTGAGGCTCTTAGTGAGATTGCGTGAAACGGTCGTGAGTGTAAATTTGCGCACCAATGACACAGACTTGATGCCCATCAGAGCTATTTTCTCGTGCTAACTTGAGAATTTTGATGAATTGAGCACATTCCTTCTGGGTGTAGAAAAAGGTAGATGTTTGTGAAGTCATTTGGTCTGAAGATGAATTGGTAAAGGTGTCACCGGCACTGCAGAATCGTACTTGGAGAGTCATACCTGTCAGGGCGTGTGAGAACACGGAAAGGAGGTTCTCCACTAGTTTCACAGGAATTCCCCCGAAATGCATAGGAAAATGCTCTACGTGTGTCCAGTATAGATATTCGAGGTAAAGACCTTGCATGCACCTTGATAAATTTTTGACACGTAGAACGAAGGAGTGGTATCTCACTGAGATGGGACGATGACTCAACGTCCGGTATATTTAGCTGTTCACTTGGTATTGCCTCCAGCCAGAACAGAGAACGTGAAGCGTGGTCGATGAAGTAGTACGCGCAACCGGCGTCTTCAATGAGAATATACAGCTCGATAGAATCCGAGAGCGGCATATTCTTTTCTTCGATTAAAGCTTCGATTTTTTTGATCCAGAAAACCACAGTGTCCAGGATCTCCGGATTATAGAGATATGCATCTGTGGTGACCTGAAGGACTGAGTGCCGGTGAAAATACAATTGGCCTTCTGGATGAATATGAGCCGTCCATTGAGGCAATAGGTAATGTGGTCTGTGTGGAGCGAGAGATGTCAGTATATCCTACCAGGGATAGGAACGTGGAGACCAACATTGGGCTTTGAAAACCAGGTGCAAGAATCACACTACGAGGAGTTGCACTGTGTAATTGTTCTAAGCAACAGGCCAGTAGTAGCCAGGATCGAGACTCACAATGAGCATTTATCATAACGTCCGTTAGCCAAGGAAGTGATTGGGCGAAGATTTCCCCGAGAGCTGTCATCACGGTGGCTGATGACCTTTTCAAACAGTGCGAGCTGACTCATTAGTTTAGAGGAGGGATGCGTATAGGAGTGACCGAAAGGTTTCAATGGACGATAAATGGGTTGTGGCCGTTTGCTGTTAACCTGTTGTTGACTTTATAGTCTTATTGACATCTGGCACAGCTTCTACCTGGTGACATTGAACCGCCGGAAACCGTGAAGCGGTACAATGCCGTCTTATTATGGTGGTATAGATGGCAGCGCTGGGAGTAGTATTTATGTATTCAAGCAATCAGAGATATAATTGATTGTACCGTAGACTGAAAGTTGAAGCTAAGCTATGAGTCCAACAAAGTGGTGGGCGCTAAGCGCTATAACTATTAGACACTAATCAGCGATATCACACGGCGCCATGGTTTTCGGCTCTCATTCGACTAACGGCAATGCCACAGGATATTGAAAAGTTGTTTTCAAGTATATCCGGACCTTGAACACCAACTTTTTAACCTGCTATGGCGACCAGCACAAATGCTCCCAAGGAGTAGGGCAGAGAGCATTGTCATTGTGACTAGTGTATGACTAACACTGTATCACAGAGAGGATTCGTCCTTATTGTCGCCTACTGAAGAACCGAAGGCTGGATCTCATGATTCTAGCCTGGACAGTACCACAACGGAAAATTCAATTTTTAACCAGCAGAAGGCTATTACAGAACATGACATAGAGCCTCGACCTGCGGCTGACTCTATCGAGGTCGCTGATAAAGATAAAGAAACAGAAGATTGGGACGTAGAGCCTGTGCGGCCCGAGTGAGTCTATCCAATCGATAGGACCGCTGATCCTGAGTAATTTCCACTCAGACAGCAACCTCGCGGCCGTATCAAACCCCCTGTTTCCGGTTCTCCGAGTCCCAAGCCTAAACCCAAGTAATCAACCTATGGTACCACCCATCGATTTGAACTCGAGAAATTTTCACGCATCCTCCAAATATGTATCTTGCGTTTGTTTAATTCGAATAATACATCTTCGGTGCTCACCGAGTTGCTGTTTTTTCAAAAGACTCGTAATCCTAATACTCATATGATGCCTCAAGGCACCGTCTCGAGCGTTCGCTGGGCAGCCAACTGACAGGTCACAATGTTTTTCCTGTCAATGGACGCCTAGTATCTATGCACACCTATATCAGCTTCAATATGGTGTATGGGCGGTATTTGCTTGAATGATGGAATGAAGCGCCAAAATATCCAAGAGAACAAATCATCTGTCTCTTTTCCGTTGCTGAATAGTACATGGTATATTCACATTGCGTCTAACTCTACATCCCAGGTCTAGGTGTTGACCTGTCTTTGGCGCTTTTAAATAGCTTTTTTTATCGCAGAATCACGATAACACCTCTAGGGACAAATCTCATTTGAAATGGCTAGCGCCTCAGCTCGATCTTGAAAGCGTATGGGATGGATGAACAGAACTGTCACTGTGTATCACAGTCCTGATTTACGAAAGCATAGCTAAATGCACCACCGACTGTAGGTAGTACTTATCTCAACCATCGCTAAGCCCTTGCTGGTTGACCTACAATGTGTGCTTAGAAAGAGACGCATCATCTCGATCTGTCCTTGAACGACTCCATAGCGAAGAGCTGAAATGACGACCAATTCAATCTTGGAGCACTGTAGTGTGTTATTGCAGTGGCTGATCTCTTTTGGAGGTTAGCGGGTACCAACAGTTCCAGTGTCTACCATATTTCTCAACTGTAAGGAAGGCAAGGATAATGACAAGTCAGGTATGCGTTCTAGCTGCTTTCCTCAGAGACGACCTGGCAGGTCTTAGCCATCGACTAAAAAGCGGCACAGTGTACGCGAGATATTTGGCTATTCGCAGGGCCGGCGATCATATTAAGCACACGTACTGAAACAAGTCGTCGGCTTTAAAGTATGGTTTGAGGCTCTCTGCTTTGGAAAACGGCTCTACTTCTCTATTCACAGTTTGATATCTATACTACATCTATTCTACCCTCTACCAGCCTCTACCTCGCTCCATTCACATTCAATATACACGGGCGCTAAGATCAGACGCCCATGCGTGACAAAGGTGACATATTGGTGCACTGTTACATCCGTTCCACGTCTACACATTTCAAGTCTCTTGCATATTTCTGCGACCTCATCATCAGTTGCCGACCATGTCGGTAATGCTTACCAAGTTCGAGTCAAAAAGCAACCGCGTTAAGGGTGAGCTCTAAGAAATAAACGCCTAGTGCTACTCTAATACTCTTCTGTAAATCAGGACTTGCTTTCCATCCTACTCAACCTTTGCTAGCTGCGGGTCTTCACAATGGCAGTATTCAACTTTGGAACTATCGTATGGGTGTGCTGGTAGATCGCTTCGAAGAACATGAAGGCACGTCGTTTGAGAAAGATTTTCGGATGTAAAGAGACCGTACTGAATGAGCACCCATAGGTCCTGTTCGAGCCGTACATTTCCATCCCAGCCGTGCGCTACTGGTATCAGGAGGAGACGACTACAAAATCAAAGTCTGGGGTACGTGACACGCTTTCTCTGTGTTTCCAACTGCTTCTAACTGTCCAGAAAAGACATCCGACCGCAAAACCGAAGGTGTTTATTCACGTTGCATGGGCACCTTGACTACCTCCGAACCACCCAATTTCATCATGAAATGCCTTGGATCGTATGTTTTCAGCTCGACCCCAATGATAATTACACTGAACAGTTTTACTAGATATCGTGCTCAGATGACCAGACCATTCGTATATGGAACAGCACGTCAAGAAACTGCATCGCAGTCCTTACAGGTCACTCTCACTACGTGATGTCTGCTTTCTTCCATCCTAAGGACGATCTTGTCGTCTCTGCTTCCATGGATCAGACCGTTCGCGTCTGGGATATTTCTGGTCTCCGTAAAGGTTCTCCAAATTCTGGGCCCGGAAACTTCGAAACATTTGATACCTTCTCAACTGTCAAATATGTCCTAGAGGGCCACGATCGCGGCGTAAACTATGCCACTTTTCACCCGACCTTGCCTCTCATTCTCTCTGCAGCAGACGACCGAACGATCAAGATCTGGAGAATGAGCGAGACCAAAGCCTGGGAGGTTGATTCTTGTCGCGGTCACTTCAACAACGTCTCTGCAGCTATCTTTCACCCGAAACATGAATTAATAGTATCTTGCGGTGAGGATAAGACAGTACGAGTATGGGACTTGGCCAAACGCACCGCCATTCAAACTTTCAGAAGGGAGCATGACCGTTTCTGGGACCTAGCCGCACATCCGAATCTCAACTTGTTCGCTGCGGGACATGATAGTGGCCTTATCGTCTTCAAACTTGAGCGCGAAAGGCCCGCTTTCTCTGTTCACCAGAACACATTATATTACATTCGGGACAAATACGTACGCTCATACGATTTCGAAACCGCCTCTGACATCGGTCTACTCAGTGTCCGTAAATTCGGTAGCCCATATATGCCCCCACGGACCCTCAGCTTCAATCCCGCAGAAAATGCTGTCATTGTCACCATCTCTAGTGACAATGGGATGTACGAGCTGACAACGTTGCCTAAACCCTCTTCAGCTCAGGGTGGCGAGTTGAAAGACTCAAGTGTGGATGGAAAGAGAGGTTCTGGTATGAGTGCTATCTTCGTTGCCAGGAATCGATTTGCGGTTTTAAACAAAACTACACAAGTGAGTCTGAGTTTGTATGTTCCAGAAAGATATTGAAACCCTCTGCGCTTAGATTATTGAAGTCCGGGACACGTCAAACTCAGTGGTCAAGACCATCAAACCTCCAGTTCAGACGAACGAAATTTTCTACGGCGGCACCGCTTGCTTGATTTTGAGCTCAACGTCTACAGTGGTTTTGTACGATATCCAACAGCAGAAGACTTTAGCAGAAATCAACAGTCCCCCCGTCAAGTATGTTATGTGGAATGCCGACAGTAGTCTTGTCGCTTTGATGAGCAAACATAGTACGTCTCATGACTTGTAGAGATTTTTGTGTTTCAATGTCTCTCTTTCAGCCATCACCATTGCGAACAGAAACTTCTCGCAGCACAGTCTGATCCACGAAACAATCAGGATCAAGTCCGGTGCATGGGATGACGCAGGAGTCTTCATTTACTCCACTCTAAACCATGTTAAATATTGTCTTTACCAAGGGTAAGATTACCATCATCTCGTTTCGTACTTCAGGGTGTTGATTATTTCTGGCATAGTGACCATGGGGTCATCTGCACACTCGATAACCCTGTCTATCTCACTCGTGTCAAAGGCAAGACTATTTATTGCCTTGATCGTTCTGCTCGTCCACGAACTATCACGTTTGATCCTACCGAATATCGCTTCAAGCTTGCATTGTTAAAGAATAACTATGAAGAAATGCTATACATCATCAAGACTTCGACTCTTCTCGGACAAAGTATAATAGCTTATCTACAACAGAAAGGTTTTCCTGAGGTCTGCTCTCTAGTGCCTTGCAAGTGCACTGTGCTGATATTCGACTTTCTAGATTGCCCTACATTTCGTTCAAGACACAAATACACGGTTTGAGCTCGCCATCGAATGTGGTAATCTTGATGTGGCCGTAGAAACAGCGGAGTCGATCGACCGCCCAGATTGCTGGGAGCGTCTGGCGCAACAGGCTCTCAAGCAGGGTAATCATAAGGTAGTGATTCTACATTATCAAAATTGTTGTGCTGTGTGATTGAGAAGCCCCAAACAGATTGTGGAGAAGGCATACCAAAAGACCAAGAACTTCGACAAGCTTTCTTTCTTGTACCTTGCTACCGGAAGTACAGATAAACTTTCGAAGATGCAGAAGATTGCTGATGCTCGAGGCAATCCTATGTCGAGGTTCCATAACGCATTGTACGTTGGAGATGTATTAAGTCGTATATCGGTGTTAAGGGACGTTGGCATGTGTAAGTGTGTAATATCGCTGCCTTACTTACACACATCTGACCTATAACTCTGTTAAAAGATCCGTTAGCATATCTCACGGCAAAAAGTCATGATTTAGAAGAACTTGCAGAAGAGATTCTCGAAGCTGCTGGTCTATCACCCGCTGATGTGGATGATGTCCCCTCGTTTGGACAGTCCAGCCGGAAACCTCCGCTTGTAATAAATCCGACCACAGATTTCATTTGGCCTAGCCTCTCTAGCGGTGAAAACTTCTTCGACCGTGCTCTCGCTAGTGGAAGTCTCGAGAATGGAATTGAGCCTGCATATGTCAATGGCGATGCTGCTGCTGGTTCATTGGCAGCGTTGGATGACTGGGCTAAGGATGAGGAGGTTCACGAAGATATTGATCCTGAGGAGGGCGGCTGGGAACTTGATGCAGACGCCGAATTTTCAGCATCTCATGAAGTCCAGGAGGAAGTTGAGGAAGAGGAGGAACTCGGTGCAGGTGCTACGCCGGGCAGCAGTGAAATCGAGCACTGGGTGAGGAACTCACCCCTTGCTGTGGACCATGTTGCTGCAGGGTCTTTCGAGACGGCAATGCAGGCGAGTTTGAATAAAGATATCCGTATTGATTTGCTGATTGATATTGTTTATCAGCTTCTGAACCGTCAACTTGGAGTTGTCAATTTCGAACCACTCAAACCGTTATTCATCTCTATTTACCGCTCATCGCATACCTATTTATCTCCCGTGGCTTCCTTACCTCCTCTACAGCTTCACGTCCGACGCAATCCCTCCGAGTCATCCCCTAGTAGAGTTTTACCCGTGGCGGCGAGATCGCTGCAATCTATCCGGTCAGAATTCGTGGATGGCGCTCGAGACGTGGCAGGTAATAGGCTTGTCAATGCGCAAGCTACGTTCCGATCTGTCTTGAGAGCACTTCTGGTGGTTGTCCTTAACTCCGACGAGGAGGCTAAACAGGTGGGAGATGGACGGTGCAATCTTTAGCTTTTACTGACGATTTTTAGTGGAGGGACATGGTAACCTCTGCCCGTGAATACTTGCTCGGGGTTTCAATCGAATTAGAACGGCGACGAGTAGCCCAAGAGGAGCCCGACAATATCAAAAGAAACCTTGAGCTCGCCGCGTACTTTACTCACTGTCAACTACAACCGGTCCATTTGCAAATCGCTCTTCGTAGTGCTATTACTGTATTCGGTAAGGCAAATAACTCCGCTCATGCTGCTCGCTTTGCGAAGAGGTTGTTGGAATTGAAGCCCGATGCCAAAATTGCCGCTACGGTAAGCCTTTTGTTATCGTGCCCACTTTTTCGCTATATCTCACTTTCCAAAAAGGCTCGTCAACGTGTCGCAGCTGGCGAACGTAACCCGCGGAACGCTGTCGAGATATCCTATGACGAATTCACTTCGTTCGAAGTTTGTGCAGCAAGCTTCACAGCCATCTATAAAGGATCTGCATCGGTTCAATGTCCCTACACCAACGCCACTTTCCAACCGCAGTATAAAGGCTTGTTAGACCCTCTAACGGAGTTGACCGAGATTGGCGCTTCAGCGTCGGGTTTGCCTGCCCCATGGTGAATAACGGACTTCTCTACATAGGTGGTTTAGATCCCTGTACATTCTCAAAAGTATCATTAAATATCATTTGCATGGCTACAGATATGTGTAATGTTATTGATCGCGGAGAGATGATGTTAGTCACATTGATGTAATCTGCTTTGCCCATCGTGGCGTGCTCGAAAGATATCAAGTCGCATTGACTGCTTCCGCAAACGAGGGCATGTCCAATTTTGCCAGCTCTGTTCGAATCCAATGTCGTATTATTGGTAGCATCCCAGTACAATGTCTGCAATATTTGAGACTGCATGGAAATTCGTCCCGCCATAGTTGAATGAACAGTTTTTCCGAAAGGGGTTTTGCTATCAAAGACAGGACAGATCGACGCCAAAAGATTTTCCAATAAAAGCACTCGCTGTGCTCAATATTCGGGTCACGACTATAGAATTGCACAGATGCCTCCACATAACGATGGCGGTACGAGATCTAATTATATAGGTGAAAATTTCATCTTCTGCAGAAAAAGGATATGTACAGACCCACGAGATGCATGTGGAGGGATACGCACTGAGTCTGCGTAAGGTGCTTTCAAATGGGAGATCAAGCGTTCCTGGAGCCGCTGCATCACGGATATCATCGTAACTGTGCTTGCAAGCATATATGAACACTTCCAGTGGATGTTTTGAGGCGACAGTTCTATCAGTCGATTTAGCTTATAGTCAGCGCTTTGTGATGAAGATACTAACTCCATCTGAATGCGACACATCTATTTTGAAAAAAAATTTAGTCCACTCCAGACGAGAATTTCATCGCTTTACCTCCATTATGGCAGGGATAAAGAATTTTTCTGCTGCCTCTGCTAGTCTGTGCAAAAGGCCGAATGGTATTTTATCAGACCTCATCCAGCGTTGTCTGTGCGTCAATTGGAGGAGCAGTAACACAACATCTGCTCTTTCAGTCATTTGTACGACTTCATTTGCATTTATTCCCGAATCGACTACAGGGAATGCATCGCTGAACGCTGCCAGATTTGCGCTATGTGCTCCGAATCGTACGCCGTCTTGCGACTCGAGGACCAGGTCAGTCTTTTGTGTACAACCGGCTTGAAAGGTAGTACCCATGAAAAATGGAGAATATGCGCAAGTCCCGAGAAGTGACTAACCTTCGCAGGGAAGAATATCAAGAGTAGTAGAATTGTAGGTGACCTTCTCGACCATAATGTGGTTCTAGGTTAACGTTAGGGTAAGTACTAAATAGGGGCTCATTCGGTAAAATAGGAGGTGTTTGCAAAGTAGAACGTTTTGATATTTAGGCAACAACGCTAGTGATTACAAGTGAAATTTTGAAAACTCCGTGGTTATCTTCTGCTCTAAACTTTTCGTTTTGTCCCCAAATTTCTCCGCACAGGCCGTACAGGCAGGTGGCTGTATATAGAACAATTTTTTTTGTTGGTTTGAGTACTATCCGAGCCAGCAGAACCAATGACTCACGAAGTCCATCCCAAGCTCTACAGCTGCACCAATACAGGCCACATCGTTGATTACATCTGTATTCATAGTGAGTCAGGACATCTAAGAGGTAGAACAAAATCCAAGTTCAGTACTTACCGAGTTCCCCTTGAGCGGCAGCAAGGCCACAGGTAGCTACACTCGGAACAAGAGCTATGGCACAAGCTAAATTTAATCTGTTTGTAAGCTCCAATTAACAGTCCTTCAAGTAGAAAGCTCACTTTTCATGGCCTGGCCATCGCAAGCCGAGCTTGAGGAATCAGCTCGTCCCCATAGTTCCTCTCCATTCAAGCGAGAGGGAAGGGGTCTGGCAGAGACCATAGCGGCAGCATACATGAACAGAGCAGCGACAACAGAGAAGTGCATAGTTGGTGAATTACTTTGTCAAAAAGCTTGAGGTTAGGTCGAACTAATGTCCAGCACAGTCGATGAAGGATTCAGTGGTATGCTTGCTGCTTTATATGCGCATGAAGGGCTATGTCGAAACCTAAGGAAGTATGAGCTCGGATTCAAATTGCCGTGTAGTATGTGTGTGCAATGCATATCTCTACAATGGATGAAACTAGGAAGACTACTAACGTGGGTTTGTCAATGCCCAATGCAATGCATGCCATAGCGAGCCCTAGTAGTAGCTCGTTGATATGTTTCCGAATATGGCACGTCCGCTGTTCACGATATCTGTGTAAACATTTGTCCAGCCTCCATGGCTTTAAACGACTTGTTCTGCTAGTCATACTAGTGCTCGCAATCACTCCTTCTTCAATTTAGCACACCTGTTGTCGCATTCAGAGAAGACACAGAAAGCTTATCCAATGGATACAAAACTCCTGTGGTTGGATGGATCATGGCATTTCGTTCCTGATGCAACAGCTGTGAGCCGTCAGCTGCCGCCTCAGGCCTCAGCCACAGATGGCGTGTAACGCGGACGATTCATGAACGCGATACTATACTAGGATGATAAAACCATGGAAATGCGTTGTCTCCGTTTCCATGAATAGCATATCTGGTTTTGGATATTAACAACTAATACAGAGTACAGAGAACCGATACAAGTACAGCTAGTACAACTAGTCGAATGGGTATAACCAGGTCAACAAAAGACACTTACTACTACATAACATATTTAAGCTGATATGGGGTTCATGGCTAGTTTCATGCAACCACTAGTTTGAGCACACCATGGTTCCAATCGAGGATGCATCCACGAAACCACTTCCGATCCATCAAATAATCGACTCTCTTCACGCCTTGCCCCCTTTCCGCCGTTTCAAATGCACCTGCGGCTCGACAACGTCGATAATATGCTCTAGTAATAGCTTTTTCTTGAGATAGAGTCAGACGATTAAAATCATTATAAGTGATCCTTTGGTGCAATGATTGATGGATATTGAGTAACACGTCAAGGAATGTGATGGGGGTTTGCGTTCCACTTGTATCAACACCAAAACCTGGAGTCCAAGCTGCAGGGGCTGGAGAGGAGAGTCCACCGACAAACTGGGTTCTGTAAGCAATATCGATGGGCCACTCTGGAAGGAGGTCCGAGAAAACGCGAAGTCGAGTAATGGGTGGATGCGTAGCAGGCTGATTCAGGAATTCGACGGGACAAGGTCGGGCTTGTCCTGCTGCATTGATCTGTAAAGGACGAAACTCCCTTGCAGTCAAGTCCAGAACAAAATCACCCTTCCAAACATCGGCGTTGAGCCACGGATGAAGCATAAAGCCCGAGGGTGAAACGGGAGGGACGATGATATTTGAATAAGTGGACGGAGCCCACCCAGGTTGGAAGTAACCGCCTCCGAATGACCGTCGACGTTCACGGGAATATGGATCGGACTCGAAGGGGTATCGATCCTGAAGGAAAGGCGAGGAAGGAGGGACGAAGTCTCCATGATAGGATGGTCTACGTTGCCGTATAGGGGCAGCATATCCACCTTGATCCCATGCTGTTTCATACGGAAATGCAACAGTGTTGGGACTACCGGGAGGAGCCAGCGAAAGAGCAGGAATCTGAGGAGATCCACCAAGTGAGGTCGGGTTGCTATACGGTGAAGATGGATACAAGGCAGAGTTAGGGATGAATGGAGAGTTCTGAGGTGTCTGATAATTGTGCATCACATAGTTCGAAGTCCCAAGCGATGGGTGTGGGGTGTAGACATAAGGACCGGACATGATTGTTAGTCAAAAGAAAATAAACGCTTTATATCAGATGAAGGAGTCCGTAATTGGCGGCGCTGACTGGAGTCGAGTCAGTGAGACGGTACGGACCAAGAAAGTGCAGCAAGTGCAATTGGTGTAAAATAACAACTGTGAGGTGCTGATAGCTAATGATCAACGCTTGTTCAAAACTGGCTGATGAAGTTTGGAAGAAAAGAGAGCAGCGGCACTGGGTTGCAATCTAAATCTTGATGCGCGCATTAGAAAGTGTCTTCTCACGCTCTCAAAACTGGTGAAATTTCCTTGAAATTCACAAGTCATTCCATGATTTGTGCTAGAGGACCTGGAACGGACTGGCCTTGCATTATGTACTAGGATGTTCCGAGGCGCGCTGGACACCGACTATCACAAAGTTGATACGAAAGTTGTCCATCCATTTTGGTCGTTTCCTTCTAGTTGTTACACAGGCGACCTGGTCATTGAACTAATATTCGAGATTCGTTGTCTGTGAGATCTGAGGAGACAGTTCATAAATCGAAATATGTCCTAAGTATGAATCCGCGAGCTGTTGGGGAATCTGGGTCTGTAGGCGCCCGGAGATTACGTTTATGCGGTTTCCCGTTATAGCCACGAGCCTCCGAGTCTTTGCGGAAGATCACCGGCCAGCCGGGTGGCGTCCCAGATCCTTGACCTCCTGCTCCTCTCACCTCACGCTTGTACCTTGGAGTCCGATGCGCACACCGCAAAATCCGCTGCTAATAACCTCTTGTGAATCCTAATACAAAGATTTCTCAAATTTTCCCCATTAAATGGCGGTCAAGCCAAAATGGCAGTAATCAGGATGACTGTTCGGAAAAAAAACTCCCATCCAATAGAACAGATTATCGCTTGGGCATAGCGTCAAGACTCCGTCTGTTCATGAGACCCTGAAAGAATCTGGAAGGAATTGACCCCCTTTAGGCCAACAACATAACCTTACGCATGTACACCTATAGCCTATGTACACATGCCAGGTCGGAGTGAATATTCCAATTGATCAGGTAGGGACGATATGTCAAGAATTATTGAAATACCAGCCGTTTTTTCTTCCTCTTTAATACTCACCCTTGTCATTCCTTTGCACAAAAATGAAGGCCCTTCTTTTCTCTGTTCTCATCTCGAAATTTGTCTCGGTGTTTTCGTCCCCTCACTCAGCAAGAGGGTCCTTGAGCGATGTCTGTAACCAGATAGCCCAGGCAATCTCATCTGCATCGGACGTGCACTGGCCTCGTAAGTCGAGCGTCACTTGTTTTATCGTCGCTGATATAATGCGCAATCATTCTAGTCGACCTGCTATATGATAAAGATATCAGTCATTGGGCTTCATCTAGTTCTGCTTTCGCCACATGCAGTGTTGAGCCAGGTTCAGCTGCTGACGTAGGAATTATTGTAGGTGTTTCTCAACACGTCTATCTAATTTTTCAGCTCATTTTTTTTAGCTGCAAATATTAGGAGAGACTAGCACTCCATTCGGGGTGGGTATTTCCGTTTGAATGTCCTCTTACCTGCGTCTTATTCTGGAAACAACAGGTCAAAGGAGGAGGTCATGCTTCGAACCCTGATTTTTCTTCGACTACCGGCGTTCAGATAGCTATGTACCGTTTTTCGGATGTGGTCTATGATGCTGCTTCGAGCACCGCGACATTTGGCGCTGGCCTGGTCTGGGACGACGTTTACGCTGCCCTTGCGCCTTACGATGTCAACGTAGTTGGCGGACGTGTCACTGGAGTCGGTGTGGCTGGTTTCACGTTGGGCGGAGGTATAGAGTTTCGTCCACCCTCTGTTGACCATACTGACTGTACTTGCCAGGTTATTCCTGGAAAACTAATCAATATGGGCTCACAATTGACACTGTTACTGCCTTCGAACTGGTTAAGCCCGATGGAACCGTGGCGAACGTCACTCAGGAATCTGACCCAGATCTTTTCTTCGCAATGAAGGTTCGTTATGCGGACGCCGAATCCTGACCCGAAAATTAATTCTATTGTTCTAGGGTGGATTTAACAATTTTGTGAGTTACGGATGACAGATGACAGGTTTTCCGTTTCGGTCTCAGAATTCAACTCACTATTTTTCAGGGTATCGTCACGCGATTCACTTTGCAAACTTTCCCTCAAACACAGGTTTGGGTGTGTGCCTTTTCTGATGTCTTCGGGATCTTTTTTTTTTCTTTCTTTTTTCACTTACACGTTCATTTAGGGCGGATTAATTACCTACACGGAGAACCAGATATCCGAAGTCATCGACGCGACTCACACGTTTGCGTCCAATGTGACCGACCCAAAGGCTGCGATTATCACCACTGCAAATTTCGTCCTCGGTCAGGTAATTTATATTTTCATCATAATCAAGTTCCGACTAATCACATATCACAACCTTATTATATTTCCCTAGCCTGGAATTTCGCAATTGTTATTCTACGACGGTCCAACCCCGCCTGACGGTATCTTCGACGACTTTTTGGCGATTCCATTTTTCACCAAGGACGTATCGACCAGAGATTTCGTTTCTCTTGTGCAATCTTCTCCGTCCAATGCTACTGCGGGAACTAGGTATTGACCGTTTATACAACTCAATGATCAATCTGATAACGATCTATACAGGGCCATCTTTGACTCTGCTCCTCTCCTCGAACTAACACCGACCGTACTTGATGCCATCATCAATGAGACTGTGGTAGGTGTCTCCTTTATGAGGTTCTCCTTCATGGAACATTGCAAATGACCTTCGCTATCTAGTTCTGGGGAGCTAGACTGAGCTTCGAAAGTGGCACCTTCATATCCTATGACATCGAGCCCTTCTTGTCCACGATTTTTACACACGGTCAATTCGAATCGGCATATCCTCCCTCTCGATCCACGCGATATCTACCCCTCAACCTATACTATGCATGGGAACTGGAAGTTGCTGACGATGCGTTCCATAGCGCTATCAAGCAGAGCGCTAACCAAATCACCGCGGTAGCTCTCGCAGAGGGTCAAGCTGGGGTAGATTCAGCGCCTCTTTATCCAAATTATGCGATATATGATACACCTTTGGAGAGGTTGTACGGTGATAATGTTGCAAAGATGCAAAGCGTGAAAGCTATCGTCGATCCAAACAATGTTATGGGTCTTACCGGAGGCTTCAAGATATAATATATGGGCGCTGGAGTTTTACAGACTTAATCACAGTCTGAAATTTTTGTTGTGTTTCCCTTACCTTAATCTATTTAACGGACAGTACGTACCGTACCCATCATATGTTTCATGGTAATACAGATTCGTGTCATAAAACCAGTTCTGTCAGTGGGTTCTGTACTTTGAGCTCCCACCTTTAGTTCGACACACCACCTCGACGAACTCAGTCTAATAAGTAGCTCAACTAAAAGACCTGCCATGTAGTCCCCAACTTACTGTGGTGCTGGCGAGTCTTATTCAGACCATACTCGACGCGTGCACCATCTTCCCAACCAGTATGTTCAACTTTCTCTATACACCGGCAGGCGTCAATCCTTATCTCGGTTTCACACAGAAGGTGTATGCTATGTCCAGCTGATGCAAAGTCATTGAAGGTCATTGATCAAAACTGACCAGCAGTTCATTGACCGAATTAATGCATGGCTCTAGGTTTTCAATGTCGAAATGCTCAAACTGTCTGGATTTTCCTTGAAAGCACTGCATATTTCCACGAAACAAAGGCCTCGTTGCCCGTGAGCGAACGATTGAATGTCATATATACAATCAAATTCAATAGGCTGGTCTTCCATGGCAGGCAGACTCGATTCTACCTGTCGAAATTATTTGCACCCTTTTTGATATGCTCGAAGGTATCAGCACACGAATCTCAATAGAATAAGTCAGTCTAAGTTCACCTGCCGACATACTTAGCGATTCAATAGGTGTTATCTTTCTGTACATATGAGGCGCTTAAATCTACTCGGAAGGAAGCATCGGTGCATTTTTAACGCTCAAAAATCTGCTAATGACCGATGTCCTCGAAGTCTACAGGTATAATATGCGCCCTTGGTTTACCTTCTGACCCGCCCAAGGCTCTTTTTCTACACGATACTGTAACACCTTTACGGCCAATTTCAAGCCTGGAACGTTAATTCTATCTTACATTCTACTGCATTTTGCAGTATATTGGACAGCCTCCACATACATACCAAACTGTATGTAATCTCAAAATGTTCATAGTCCCTCACAGCTTATCGTGCCAGGGACAGAGTCATCTATAAGATTCTAATTCACAGCGCTGCTCGTCGAACAATTTTCTCCCTTGTCATTATGCCTCGACGCAGCAATAACATTCCATTCAACCCTACAGGATTGGTTGCTGGCCAGTCCAACAAGAAGAAGGCGCTTTTGATTGGGATCAACAATACATTGATGGACCAGGGTGGTGCAGGCAGGGGAACTCGGTTGATGATGCCACACAAAGATGTCGAGTCAATGAGAGCCTTGCTTGTTGGTACGTGAAAAGCAGAGCCTGTCCTTTCTTCCTTGCTGAATTTTTGTGCTAGATCATTATCAATATAGCCCAAGCGACATTGTCACACTCATTGACATAGACGATCCTAAGCAACTTCAACCGACTAGAGCTAACATCGTGGGTCATGGTCCATTCTCGTATCCAAGTCTCTCTCTGACATGACTTATTTAGCGTACTGAAATGAGAAAGCTGGTTGCAGATGCCCGTCGTGGTGATCATTTCTTCTTTCACTGTACGTTTTTGCCGCGTAGATCTCGTGTCTTGAGTGGTACAATGATTTGCATTTTAGATTCGGGGCATGTCGTACAGACGGAGAATCAGGATCACACCGAGGAAGATGGCAAAGACGAATGTGAGTCCTCATGCGATATTCACGTCTTTGGTGTATTGCTGATAATCTCTTAGGCCTTGTACCATGCGATTCAGACGGCGTGCAAAACCTCATTCAAGATGATGTATGTTGTGTTCTATCATTCAGTACACACCTTGAATAATATCTTCCCCAGGAGCTGCGAGGTATCCTTGTTGATCGACTTCCGCAAGGGTCTCAGCTCGTAGTAGGTTTTACGTGGAACCTCTGTTGTTGCTAAACTTATCAACGCTGTAGGCCGTTCTCGACTCATGTCATTCCGGCTCCCTACTTGATCTTGAGCATTATCGTTGTAATCGAGTCTGGGTTCCCTGGGTCTCAAAAGGCAGAAGGAAAAGTGATCCAATCAGGAACAACGGTGTGCCTCTTTCAGAGTGATTTCCGTGGGCTTGTCTAATTTCTCTCGATAGTTCAACGCCACAATGCTCTCGTCGTTTACCAACACAAACGGATTAGCGGCGACCGTGTCAAGCAGCGTAAGACCACAGTTCTTAACCATCCTACGAGCCCACTTTCGCCTGCACGCCGAAATTCTTCTCGGGAAGTTCCTACTGCTCCTGCTAGTCCCGTAGCATCCCCTACTGTTTCTCCGGCTTCCACTTCAACGCATCGAAAATTGGCGCGTGCTTTGACCAAGCTAGAGCACAATACTAGCAAGGGCATCAACGCCATTCGGAGAAGCTCCACATTGAGAAATAGTAGCACCGCTGGACAGCCAGTCAAGAAAATCCAGCGGTCGAGGACTATCAAGTCACAGTTCGTTCCTTGGCTCGATATCAAGAAGGCTGAGGCTGCCGCTGCGTCTTCTGAGGGCGACTGGGACCAAGAAGGCCGTCAGTGCGAGTCTCCTGTTCAAGAGTTTTGTAATGGATGGTGTCATCATAACGTTTCGCCAACTTCGCCAACTCCACTATGGTCACTAGGGTCACCAGAGATTGTATGTCGAGCACTTTTACATAGCACTCCTCTGTATCTCATGTTTTCCTAGATCTCGTTAGCCTCCTGTAAGGATAGTCAACAAGCCTGGGAGGACAGCGAAGGAAATTCCATGACTCAGCGGCTTGTGGAAATCCTTAGTATGTGCAAACTTTCAGAGAAAAATTGACGATAAGCTGATTCTGGGATGATTGTTATGCAGAGAAAGATCCACATCCCACGATGGGTGACTTGATGATGACAATCAGGTTAGCTTCCTTACTCAACCTGTCTCGCGTTCTAACAATGGTTCTGATATACGATCACGTCTTTAGCCATAAACTGCACGATGCAGCTATCAAAGCTCACACCCAGACTAAGCAGTATAAGAATAAGGTTCTGCGTTACAGGAAAAGGTTTCCAGGGAAATACGAGCTTCCAGAGGAGGGTGATACGGATGGTTTGAACCTGAATGATTTTCAAGATCCTCAGGTGGGTGTTTCTTCAGATCCTGTTTTCATGTTCATAAGTGTTGATTATACGTATCCCTTTAGTTATCTAGTCGGAAACCCTTGGTATGTAAAGAAGGATGTATAAAGTTTCGAAATGCTGACTTGATTGATCCCTTTTTCCAGGATATGGGACGACGGTGGAATCTGTAATGGCACCGAATTGTCACTTCTTCGTTTCTATCTGTTCTCTTTCTTTTTTTCATCTTCCTGGCATTCTCTTCGTCATTTCTTGCTGCCTTGTTGTTTTCTCCTCTCTTTGTTCTCGAGCCAACTCAGCATTCGAATGTTCCTATCTTCTTCACGGTCGTTGTTTGATAACTTATTGAAGTTTTTGTGCCCAAATTTTACCTATGCTTGCTTTTGTTAATTGTATATTGTATTTGCAGAGCTCTTCAAAGTAGATAGCTTAGTTTGTAGTCCAAATTTAAGATGTTGGTCTTCGCCAGCTGACGCAGCGGCATACACATGTGGCGGCGTGAGCCTTCGAGTATGTTGCCGCCCTATTCACACACAACATCATTGCGATTCCCAGTTTTATTGATGTTGTTCGAATGTTGCCTGCTTCGAGACACGCGCTCAAGCCGTAAAAGCCTTCTCGAATCGCACGAATGTGCTCTTCGTGAGCAGCTGATCCTTTATAACTATCGAAGAGTTCCCTCGCAGATAAGGTATATTCAACTTCAACAAGGCTGATTGACATCCTACGCTAGCAATGATTACAACCATTGTGCTGTTCTCGGTCGTCGTTTTTGTAGCCTTAGCGTCGATAGCGATACCTGATCCCTGCGCCACAATTGGAGGACAGAAATGGGTCTCTCCTCAGGATTTGAGAGCTTGCTATACATCATTCGCGGTCGATCCCTCTATCAAAGAGAATGTACGAGGTTTATCTTTCCTCGGGAGTGAAGCTTTCAAATACTGATAATCTCTACCATTTCTTACATTCACCAGATTGTCGACGTGATAAACAAAACTCTTGCCTTTCACACATCCGTTAACTATGAGATTGCAGCACCAGAGCCGTTCACCGAGTTTGTTCACGAGGATCTACTCAAAGACCTTGCTCGCATTAGTTCCCAATCTTACCCTTCAGACTACGACCTTCACCTGGACGTTTCGCGGACGTTGAAAAGGCTCAACGACGGTCATTGTGTGTGGATAAACTCTTGTTATGTGCGTTTTTTTGATTACTTTCTCAGTACATTATGCATACTAATTCTATGTTCCTATGTAGGACTGTGAGTGACCTGACTACTTGTACCTCAGAATCGCAACCAGTGTATGACACGATATCATCAATAATAGCTCTGTTTCTCAACTTTCTGCCAATTCCGCTGGTGCTGCTGACCGACTCTGACGGCACACAAAGCGTTCATATCGCTCCTGAAGCATTTGCAGTCACCTCTGCAGAATTCTTGGATGAAATCGACGTCTGGCAAGAAGCTTTGCCTCCGGCTATCCCACTACAAACTGTCAGTAGCTCTGTTTATACGTCATTCGATTATTCTAATTTTCTACAGCTGGACGGCGCCCAAGTCACTCATCATTGTGTCAATTGTGTCTCCTCCGAACGATCCAAGTGCAAATACGCCCGTTTTATTATCTGACAGCATATAGAATTGCCCAGAGCCAAATCCACCACTGACTACAGGAACATTGGGGACTAGACTTGGAGGAAGAGCCACGTCGGAAAGCGGTATGGTATTGAGCATTACATTAACGCGTTCCTTGGTGAAGGTCTTCAAGATAGGTGGCTGTTGCTGGAATTTCATGACGGTTTCACTAAGAGGTGCAGCAGAAACAGTGGTTTCATTAAGATCAACACCATTAGTGCCCAGAATTGGAAGACAATTTTTGGCGCGATACGACGCGGAGTCAGTGAAACTGACAGTAGCGGGGTTGATCCTCGCGCGGTACGGTAGCTAATCAAAAGGTTTGACGGGAGTCAGACATTGACAATCAAAGCTACACACTTCGATAGTATCAGTGGTGCTCTCGTTGACTCGTTGCACGACTAAAGTGACGGAATCGTTCAGAGGTAGCGATTGCTGTGCAAAGTCACCCATGATGTACGTCCACCCATTGGCACCGAATTGATAACTGGAGAAAAAGCTACGAGGCAAAAGCTAATGTCAAATATATGATCTGCCAAGAGGTCAAGACATACGAATTTTGGCGCGTGCCTAGAGGTTGGAAACTCCCTGTGATGAGTGCATTCGCATCGACAGCCACAGAAGGATTTTGGCCTTCTATAGACATGGGATGTTGCAGGGCCTAATAAACCTCAAAAGTTTGGGTGCAACCCAACTGATTGTTGACGTTGTAAGTAACGTCATCTAACGATCATAGCCAGTACTTACCACTTGTCAGTCAAATAATGGAGGTGGTTTCATTTGTGCAGCAGAGGTGGGTCTATGATTGTTATGTTTCTTAAAGAGGCTCACTGTGGACCTATAGTTTCTTCACCGCATTGTATGTGAATGATATATGTATTCAAGAATGCCTTCATTTCGTCTTTCAGATCATTGGTCCGAAGAATACAACTGTTCCTCAGGCTGGGCTTGATACAGAAACGCGAGACGGGCCCTTGGCTCGTCTGATTGTACAGCAGATTATCCAGAATGATCTTGACCCTAGTCAGGCCCTCCTATATAATCCTCTCAACTGGAACAATGCATCAAATGTTGCTTTCGCAGCAGACAATGATTGGCTGCTACCCCCTGTTGACCTTACAATAAATGGACATGCAGATGCATTTTCACAGCGGTATATACTCACATGTAAACTTAAATCCTGGACTGACTTTGTTGCAGACTTGGTCAAGAATGCCAACCAAATGGATTTACTATAATGCCTCCTGATGAAGGTCTCTTTCCCGCATCAAACGTAGTCATTGTTTCAAATGGCAGGTACACTTAGTATAATCAACTCGCTTTTTCATGAATTCAATTTTTGCTATCATATACTTTCACAGATGTGCAAGTTCATGCTCACTTTTCAGTGTAAGCAATGCCAACATCTGCCAGACTAACTGCTATGCTCACAATCCTTAGATTACCATGGTAAAAGAAGAAGGGGTAAAAACTGTTGTTCTTGGAGGAAGGAGTGATGTTCAGCAGGCATATTGTGGAACTGTTGGTGGTCAGTCAACAGTGTTTTCTGAGATAGACACTGAAGTGAAGGTAAGCATGGGATAGATATATTTCTGTGAATGCTGATTTTGTTCTTGCTTAATGTTGTAACAATAGACTGCAAAATTGAAGAATAATTCATTAGCTCCACCTGATATGTAAGTAAAAAGAGGCATTTTGAAGAACCCAGTGACTGATTAACCTCCAGGATGGTAAATGGGGTGCAAGGTATCACCTGGCGATTGGGATTTGGTATCCAAGACCCAACCCAGCCTGAAGGTATGACTAGCTTTGTTTGTGAACAATATGGTGACTAATATCTGTGTATCAGAATGGCAACCTCATCTAGCAACTCTTAATCTTTTACTCACTCCTGACCTGTATGTGCTTATGTGTTTGCTTCTTGACATGTATGTCACTAATTGATTCAAAGTGTGAACAACCCTGTAGCAATTTGGACAAATATCACTGAGCAATTGTTAACAGGCAGAAGTTGAAATCTTGTAGAAGCCTTGAAGAATGTATTGATATTGCTTGATTCTAGTTTGGCAATTGCTCAATAGTGAATTTTGAAATTCAAATAGCTACAGTGAGATTTAAAATGCAGTATATGTTAGGGCTGTGCTTCTAAGGAGGGAATGAAGTGGCTGATGTTGTCCATGAATGGTCTGAAGGTCCCGATATAGCACTCAAGCACTCAAAGTGATCAATGTATCAGCTGAAGGATTGTGGGAAAATGGTTGAGGCTTTAAAGGACTGAACAGTACAAAAGTCATGTAGGAGTGAAGCGAACCTTGATCCATCTATTAGGATGGATCCTCACTATGCCAAGTGACTCTGGGATGGAATCGGACAATAATGAACAGTAAGAAGATGGACAAAGAGAGAGGAGTAATTAGGATGGAGTCCAAGGCAACCCAAGTTGATATTGAAACTGGGGAATAGTTGCAACACCTACACTTTTCCAACACTCACCTGACACTCACTCGATCACTGTTACGGCCATGCCAAGTTCAACTTCCGCGGGCCCGATGATCATTTCCCGGTATTTGACTTCACTGTTTTCATCCGTCGCGGAGCTTACCTCCGCGATCTTTTTACACTTTGCTTTTATATCCCTCACACTTAGCCGACTTCTTATATATCCTTTTATATCATTTCCTTTATACTTTCCCCTTTGATCTTCCACATGTTCGACCATACTATTCTAGGATACTATCGCTTAGCGACCCTTAGGTAGCAACTACAGTATAAAGCTACGAGAGTAGAGTAGTTGGTCCTTAGTTTAAATATCGACTTTGATAGCGCACTTCGACAGTGTATTCAAATAGAGTTCATACTCAACCTCATCTTCAGTACGATCGCGTGAGTTTCTCCCGCGATCGGAATTACCTTACCCTCGCTTTTGGACATCGACGTGTCGGGGACGCTATCAATAGTAGCGTCAACGTCCGACGACCTTTCCGTAGGTTCACTTCACCCTCACTGGGATTTATCTCGGTGTTCGGTCTTTTACTCCGCGGACCTATAGTCCGCGATCCAACTTATCGCCTACGACCGTGCATGATCATAACAGTATATTTAAACTGAAACCCAGCACATCGTATTCTATCATCTTTCACTTCCTTTTCCTCCATTCAAATCCTCTCTACCCAAAATGGTCAATACCAGGAGCAGACGTGCTCGTACCAACACCGCAGACTCGGACAACGTTCAGGAGGAGCCAGTAGTGGCAAATCCGTTCGCTACCAACGCGACGGCTTTCGCGCCGTTCGCCGAGTCAATCTCTGGAACGGGACTTCCCCGTAGGCGTACTAACGCTTTTGGTCCAGCCCCGAGCCAACCCGCAACGGTACGGGTATCAAACCTTCACGCTCTTGGTTCACCAGACCAGGCCGAATTCGAGTACCAGGTACTCTACACCGCTGATGGGCAACCAATCACGGTACGAACGCCGCGTAGCAATTGCATGGCGATACCAACGTTGGAGACGGCCATCCCCCCGTCTCCAACAACACTAACCCTCGCTGACAGAATGCGTCAGCAGTTATCAACCCAAGCCGGTCCCTCGCGGGATCGGTCGTCATCTCTCATCCCCGCTGAGGTTCCGGAGGAACCTGAGATCGCGGAGCAAATTGAGGAGGTAAGTCCTGACTTACCAGACCACCCGGAAGACCCGGACCCTGAGGGATCTGATCCCGAAGGACCACCCAGAGGACCAGGAGGTCCTGGTGGACCGGGATCACCACCGAGCTCTCGCGGACCTAGCCATTCTAGGAGTCCTCCAGCGGGACCAGGTAGTAATCGCACCGACATTGCGGAACAGCAAATCATCGAGCTGTTCACTACCTTCAGAGGCACCCTCGACAATCTCGGAGGTGCTATCACCGAACTATCCACGAATCAAAATCGTGGACCGACAGAGACCGCAAGGTCAAAAGTTAAGGACGCGGAGGTTTTCGACGGTTCTAACCCGCGGAAACTGAAAGGTTTCCTCGTTTCATTATCTTTGGTCTTTATTGACCGCCCAACGTATTTTACTGATCAAAGGAAGATCAACTATACGTTATCTTATCTAGGTGGCGCCGCAAAGGAGTGGTTCGAACCAGACATTCTGGATCCGGATCTCGCGGAGATGCCCGCCTGGATGTCCTCCTTCGCGTCACTGGTGAAGGAATTACAGGACAATTTCGGTATGTACGACGCACAGGGAGAGGCCGAGGATAAACTCGGGACGTTGAGGATGAAGGAATCCGACAACGTACGGACTTACAACATCCGTTTCAACACTCTCGTGGCGTCGACAAACTGGGACTCCCAAGCCCTTAAGTGGGCATATCAATGCGGCTTGGCAAGCCGTATAAAAGACGAAATGGCCCGTCTTCCAGAGCCCGCTAATCTCGCGGACTACCGGAAAGAAGTCCTTCGCGTGGACAACCGGTACTGGAGACGGGAAGAAGAACGGAAACGCGAAAACGCCCGTTCGACGGTCGTGACTTCATTCTCGAAGGCGTCGACTACATCCTCGAAGAACCCGCCAAGTTCTTCACCATCACCCTCCTCCGCGGCCTTCTCGACTAAAGGATCGGGAAAACAAGGTAAGCCTAGCGGAGGCAACCACTCGTCTTTGACGAGTTCAGCATCGACGCGATTGTCGATTGCTGCTAACCTAGGTTCCGACGGCAAACTCCTCCCTAGTGAGGCGGAGCGCCGGAAGAAGTTGGGTCTTTGTGGTTTCTGTGGCGGGAAGCATAGGTTTGAAGATTGCGAGCGGAAGAAGGCTCGTGAGACTCGAGGCCGAGCTGCAGAGACGCAGGAGAGCGTAGAGACGACTTCCGTGGACTCGGAAAACTGATCAGCAGCTCCTGTACCCCGGTACGACACGGGAGTTGCGTTGATTCAGATCGTACCACGCGGGAAGTAAAACTCAACGCGTCCACTCTTTCATATGACGAACAATCTTTCACTTTATCACTAACTTTAGATTTACCGGCTCGCGGCGATTCTTCCGATTCCTCCGCCGCAACGCTATCTTTTATCTCTTTACTTGATTCTGGTTCTACTGACTGCTTTATTGACTCGCTTTTTGTAAAAGCAAATAGTTTACCCACTTCTCCCATTCCTCCAATCAATCTCCGACTTTTTGATGGTTCATTGTCCCCTAAGCCGATCGTCGAGACTACCACTCTCAACGTTCGATTTCCCTCTGGCGAGCTGCTACTACTGACATTTTATGTCACCTCACTCGACTCCTCTTGCAAAGCTGTATTAGGTTACAGTTTCTTAACCCGCTACAATCCGTTGATTGACTGGGTATCTCGAAACATCACTTTCCGTTCCACTAAGCAAGTTGAGTTCCTCACCCCAACGTCCTCAACTCCGCGGGAGATATCTCCGGAGTTAACTGATCCTGCGCCGGATCAGCCTCACCCCAATTGATCGAAGAAGACTTCGCGCCCTTCCTCTCGATCGCGCTCTCGCCCCTGACCTCATCCATTATCGGACAAATTCCTCTTTGAACCCATCTACACCTATCCCTCGGTCGCTCAATTGGCCGCTTCTAAGCTCGAAAATCCCGAAGTCGACATCGCTCTAGTAAACGCGGTCCTTTTCAACCGCGCATGTAAGGCAGCTAAATGCGAACCTATTTTACTACGAGCGATCCATTCCGAAGTTTCAGCGCGAGCTGCTTCAACCTCAACCGACTCCGCGGAGACGAATACTGATACTTCCAGCTTACCGCCGGAGTATGCGGAATTCGCCGACGTATTTGACGAAGTGGATTCCGAAGTGCTGCCAGAGCACCGCCCTTACGACCTCAAGATTGATTTGGAGCCTGGCGCCGAACCCCCGATCGGTCGCCTTTACCCCCTTTCTGCAAAGGAACTTGAAGCTCTTCGCGAGTTTATCGACAAGCACCTCGAAACAGGTGCTATCCAACCATCCACCTCTCCTCACGGGGCTCCGGTACTTTTTGTTCCGAAGAAGGATGGTAAACTCCGTCTCTGTGTAGACTTCCGCGGTCTTAACAAGATCACCAAAAAAGACCGCTATCCTTTACCGCTTATTTCTGATCTCTTGGACACTCCTAAGAAAGCTAAGTTTTATACCAAACTCGATCTCACTCACGCATATCATCTAGTTCGAATCGCGGAAGGCGACGAATGGAAAACCACCTTCAGGACCCGTTGGGGTTCCTACGAATGGAAGGTTATGCCATTTGGTCTTACTAACGCTCCCGCGGCCTTTCAGCGTTTCGTCAATCATATTTTCGCTGACCTTTTAGATGTTAATGTTATCGTCTATATCGACGATATACTCATTTACTCGGACGACGAGAAATCGCATCGCGAACATGTCCGCGAGGTTCTACGTCGACTCCGTAAACATCGTTTGTTCGCGAACCTCGCCAAATGCGAATGGGGTGTCGACACGGTCGAGTATCTTGGTTACATTCTTTCTCCGGAGGGCTTAACGATGTCGAAAGACAAAGTTCAAGCTATTGTTGACTGGCCGGTTCCCCGCAAAGTCAAAGACGTTCAATCCTTTTTAGGTTTTGCTAACTTTTATCGACGTTTTATTTATAATTATAGCGAAATCGTACTTCCGATGACGCGGCTCACGCGAAAGGACATATCATGGTTATGGTCCACAGAGTGCCAAGAAGCTTTCGACAAACTCAAGGACAGCTTCGTTCATGCTCCCATCCTCGCACACTGGCAACCAAACCTACCACTTATCGTCGAAACCGACGTGTCGGACTATGCGCTAGCCGCGATCCTCTCGATCCTCCTACCGGACGGAGAGATTCATCCGATCGCTTTTCTATCCCGAACCTTCCAAGCTGCAGAGCTTAACTACGACACTCATGACAAGGAGCTCCTCGCTATTTTCGAGGCTTTCAAAGCTTGGCGCCACTACCTCGAGGGATCAGGCGACGCGATTGATGTGGTTACTGACCACAAGAATCTCGAATACTTCTCGACCACCAAAATCCTCACGCGGCGGCAAGTCCGCTGGTCAGAATTCCTCCACCAGTTCAATATGGTGATCCGTTTCCGTCCAGGTAAGTTGGGTGCAAAACCCGATGCCCTCACTAGACGCTGGGACGTCTATCCTAAAGAGGGGGATACCGGCTACGCGCAAGTTAACCCGCAGAATTTCAGACCTATCTTTACCAATGAGCAACTAACCACTTCTCTTCGAGCTACTTTTCTAGAAGGTCCCGCGCTTCGCGCGGCGATCGTAATGGACTTGCAATCGCTCCATTCCACCATCCGCGATTCTATTGAACAGGATCCGGAAGCAGTCGTGGGCTTAGCCCTAGCTAAAGACGATTCAAATACTCGTTGGACAGTAGGTGATGATGGACTGTTAAAACTTGACAATCGCATCTATGTTCCTAACCATTCTAACCTTTGCCTTAAAATTTTACAATACTTTCACGATCACCCCCTTTCAGGTCATTTTGGACAGAACCGGACCCTCGAATCAATCCGACGCCTTTACACCTGGCCGAAGATTCGGGAATTCGTTCGCGACTATGTCAGCTCTTGTACAGTTTGCGGACGAAACAAACCCCGTCGACACCGACCTTACGGTCTCCTCAAACCTCTTCCGGTTCCCGCCCGACCATGGGATTCAATATCGATGGACTTCATCGAACAACTCCCCTCTTCCGACGGACATACAGCAATTCTCGTTGTCGTCGACCGTGCCTCGAAACAAGGTATTTTCATCCCGACGAACGACAAAATTACCTCCGAAGGACTAGCGGAGCTATTCGTCCATCACGTTTTCTCCAAGCACGGAGTTCCGAACCACGTCACTTCCGATCGCGGCTCTGAATTCGTGTCTGCTTTCTTCCGCGCTCTCGGCGAAGCTCTTTCTATGAAACTTCACTTCACCTCAGGATATCACCCAGAAGCCGATGGACAAACGGAACGAGTCAACCAAACTCTGGAACAGTACATCCGGATTTACTGTGCATACCAACAGGACGATTGGGTGAAACTCCTACCGATCGCGGAGTTCGCGTACAACAACGCCCCTAATGCCTCTACCGGTTTATCTCCGTTCTTCGCGAACAAAGGCTATCACCCAAACATCACGGTAAGACCCGAAATTGACATTCACTCTGACCGAGCAATGGACTTCACGGTTAATCTTGATGAGCTTCATTCCTTCCTCCGAGACGAAATTACTAACGCGCAAGCTCGATACAAAGAGCAAGCGGACAGAAAACACATCACTCACCCTGAATTCCCTATTCATTCACAGGTTTATGTGCTGGCAAAGCACATCCGGACAACGCGACCCACCGACAAATTTGCCGAAAAGTACCTCGGACCTTTCACCATACTCGAGCAAGTCGGTACTTTATCCTACAAACTCCAACTCCCGTCCTACCTCAATCGTATCCACCCCGTTTTCCACGTATCCCAACTAGAACCGTACACACCTAACTCAATTCCCGATCGCGTTCAACCTCCGCCGCCTCCCGTTGAGGTTGACGGCGAGGAAGAATATAACATCACGGAGGTACTGGATTCAAAATTGGATCGACGATACAAAAAATGCCCATTGCGATATTACATTTGCTGGGCAGGATACGAAGGTACGGACGAAGAGTTCTCCTGGGTCGCCGCGAACGAAATTCACGCGGACGAACTTGTCCCAGCTTTCCACCTCCGTTATCCTCAGAAGCCTGGTCCATTATGATTCTTACTTATGTCTCTTTACGTATCATCATCGATTTCTCCTCATTCCTATCACAACTCTCACCTCATTTACTTACTAATCACTATTTCTCCTCTAAATCCCTCTGCCCCGCGGCGATTATCATCGCGTCGCATAATTACTTACAAACATAATTTTCCTCTCTCTCCCGATAATTCCCGCGATCATCTTCTCCGCTATTTCCTCTTACTTATTACATCATCCAATGAAGAACAACACCCAAACAAAATTATTATTCGACGACCACCAACAACCAACAAAACAACAAAAAACAACAAGATATACCAAAAGAAAAAGACTAAAAGAAAAAAAAAAAAGAAAAAAAAAAAAAAAAACAAAAAAAAAAAGAGCAATCGAGTACCGTATAAGTAATAGTTCGTCGCGGACTTAATCCGCGCGTTTTTTGCCCTCACGAATCTCCTTTCTCTTTTGCTCTTCGTTCCTCTTTTCCTTCTCCTCTTCATCCTCTTCCCCTTCACCATCTTCATCTTCATCTTCATCTTCTTCTTCCTCTAATTCTTCTCTTGCGATTTCTCTTCTCTCCCGCCTTACCAGTAAATGTAAAATTCGTTCTTGCAGGTCGAGGGAGCGGCGGGCTATATCAATCAAGTCTTTGTTTTGACCGACAATCGCGGCCAATTGCTCCACGATTCCCGGTCCTTCGAACCTCCTCTCCCCAACTCGCGCGGCGGGTCCCTCATAAACCTCATCGTCTACCTTCACCCGTTTCCCCCGAGATCGGCGAGATACGTTGTCGCCAGACCAGCTGCAGCGTTGCCTTTGTTGATGGCACACTCTACATGCCTGGGTGGGTCGGCTCGCATTTTGGGGACGACAATCCGCGGTTTTGCCTACCAAAACACATCGCGAGCATGGGGAACGAGGTTGTGGTTGGGACGAAGATTCCGGTGGAACACCGGCAGTTTCTGGAGTAGGATCCGCGTTGGACTCCTTATCATTACCACTCTAGGACGAAACTCAGAAGAGATACATGGAACAGAAAATCACTCACCCTCGCCACCATCTTGATGGTTCGTTTACGTTTTGTTCCTCTTGGGACCACCTCCTTTGGCTGTTCTACAACCTCATCACTCGAGTCGTCGGAAATTATTGCCTTGGACTTGAAAGTCCTCCGCCGCGGACTAGTTGTCGACACTGGGATCTCGACATCGACGCGGTGTGGTTTCGAGGGCTGTTTCCGGCGCTTCTCTAACTCCTTCGCGGCCCTCTCTTTCTCTTTCTTGTTTTCTTCCACAAGTTTCGCGTAAGCAGCGTTCTGCTCGTGTTCGTCTTCCGCCTCCGCCGCGGCCTGTTCCGCCAACTCCTCTTGCCTTCTTCTCTCTACCAACTCTTGTTGTTTCTTTTGTTCCTCGATTACTCTTTTCTCTTCGGCTAGCTTCTTTTCCTCTGCTACTTTCTTCTCCTCTTCCTGACATTTCTCCTCCTCTATCCGTTGTTCTTCAGCTCGTCTCTGTTCCTCCGCCTCTCACGCTGCCTTCTCCTCCGCCTCTTGCGCTGCCTTCTCCTCCGCCTCTTGCGCGGCTTTCTCCTCCGCTTCTATCCTCTCCATCTCCGCCGCGAATTCTGCCTCTTGTCTTGCGATCTCCTCCTCGCGGGCTCGTTGTTGTGCTGCCTGAGCCTGCAGTATTCGTTCGCGTCGTTGCTGGATGGTTTCGTTGTCGTTGGAGTTGGAAGACATGATGGGTAGGAAAAGAGGGAACTTATCAAAATTTTGACGCAGCCCCGTTCTTATATGCTTCGCGACTTAAGGGCCGGTTCAACTTACAATTTTTCACTCTTCTTCGTTTTTCACATCACATCACAATTTTTAAACTTTGATCCCCGTTGCTTCTAATCATTCACATCTATTTTAGTCATACTATTACTCAGGATCTCGAGGGCTCGATCCTAACGGGGGGGCACTGTTACGACTATGCCAAGTTCAACTTCCGCGGGCCCGACGATCATTTCCCGGTATTTGACTTCACTGTTTTCATCCGTCGCGGAGCTTACCTCCGCGATCTTTTTACACTTTGCTTTTATATCCCTCACACTTAGCCGACTTCTTATATATCCTTTTATATCATTTCCTTTATACTTTCCCCTTTGATCTTCCACATGTTCGACCATACTATTCTAGGATACTATCGCTTAGCGACCCTTAGGTAGCAACTACAGTATAAAGCTACGTGAGTAGAGTAGTTGGTCCTTAGTTTAAATATCGACTTTGATAGCGCACTTCGACAGTGTATTCAAATAGAGTTCATACTCAACCTCATCTTCAGTACGATCGCGTGAGTTTCTCCCGCGATCGGAATTACCTTACCCTCGCTTTTGGACATCGACGTGTCGGGGACGCTATCAATAGTAGCGTCAACGTCCGACGACCTTTCCGTAGGTTCACTTCACCCTCACTGGGATTTATCTCGGTGTTCGGTCTTTTACTCCGCGGACCTATAGTCCGCGATCCAACTTATCGCCTACGACCGTGCATGATCATAACAATCACTGCGAAACCGCACACAACTCTCAGCCTGGATTCTCTGATCATTACTGCGTACGGCGGCCAGCGGGACCCAAAATACTTGGCATAGTCTAATATATAAACCTACTTAGAGATCATGTACGAGGACTTCTTCGAATCTCATAACTATCAACTATCATCTTGAGCAAACGGGAAGTCCACGAAAGCTGAGTATTTCTTGAACTTGAACACTTAGCGTCGCGTTACACTTAGTCTGCTAAGCTACCGCGACACATTTTTTGATATACAGTTGTGATATTCTTTTGCTAGACGGTACCCCTCAAGTCTGATCAACTCGAGTCATCCTCTGGCAAACAAAAACATTAGAAGGTTAATATAAATTCCGAATCGAATTCTTACCGTTTGTAAACAGAAGTATGTCTACTCGTCGAATTTTGCGCTCTCGACGACGTGCAATGAGTGACCCGGCTGCCCCGAGCACTCCTATTCAAGGTGATCACAATTCTCGTCCTGAATCACCCCTAACGCCGATTGAGTCGGAAGGACCATCGGACGGACCTAAGCTGGATGAGCAAGGTCCTGAGTCTGAGTTGAACGAACCAGATTCAGATGAGCTGAATGAGCCATCTACGAACCCTGTCGAGCTTCCACGTTCTAGTGGAATGGCTGGAGGGCGAAACGTCTCTGCAGGGAGTAATGACCCTGAGAAACAACGGGTTGACGGACCTACGCTACAATCAGAAAACAATAAAGTGAATGAAAATTCATTGAGCCCTGAGCAGGAGCTTACCGTAAAAATGGCTGAAGCCAATTTAAATGATAGTGAGCGCGAAAGAATCGCTCGTCGTCATAGTTCAATACGGATTCTAGCCGAGGATGAGGAGTCCCGCGAGGAAGGACCCTCGACGGGTAAAGGAAAGGGAATCGATCCTCAAAACTGGGGAAATGATAATGAAGAAATGAATCTGGATCTCCAAGCTCAAATTCTTGCGAGCCTGAAGAATGCTCAGACGCAAAGTGAGAATGATAAGCGGCGTCGCTCCGAAATGCAAGACATGTTGGAGCAGTTCCAAACCTGGCAGCACCAGGAAACGGAACGTTTTGAAGCCAAAATGGAGGCCCAGCTAAATGCATTGAAAGAAGGAATGAATACCATACGTTCGAAATCCGAGGAAGTGGAACCGGCGGCTCTGAAGGGATTACATGCCCCTGAAAATAAAGTGAACGTAAGTCAACAAAAACATACCCTAATGGTGGACAATGGGCGGAAATTACCTGGTCGTCCTTCAGCGTTGATTGCCCCATCAAGTCATGTTGGGAAACTGTTTGACCAGATGAGAACAACTAAGCATCACTCTGATTCTGACGAGGAGAGTGACTCCTACCTCGAACAGAGAGAGAAAGTGGAGGGTAAAGCGAAGGGAATGAAGATCAAACCCTTGAAACCTACCGAGATATTCGAGGGAACGGCAAATCTGCGCTCCTTCCAGAGAAACATGAGAGAGATAATTGCTTACCTTGAGGATGGCAGAGTACCGGAATACAGGCATGTGGAGGTTGCGTCCAGATTCTTGAAAGGAAAGGCGTATACATTCTTTGAACGTGTATGCGGAGAGAACGCAAGTGAATGGACGCTCAAGAAGTTTTATGAGAAACTCTACGACTTTGCGTTTCCCATCGATTTTCAAACGGAACAGCGTCGCAAACTTGTTAACTTGCAACAACAAAATCGTCGTGTTCGTGACCATGTCGGGATATTCAATGACCTATGCAATACTGCGGGGACCCTAGACGAGCGCCACAAGGTCATATTCCTATGGGACAGCTTTGACTCGTTAATAACAAAGGGTCTCCTCAGGATGGGTCACACACCGGAGATGAGTTCCCTTGAGAGCATCACGGAAGACGCCGAGAAAGTCGAACTGATTGAAAATGTTGGATGAACCACGTTATTCAACCAGACTGAACCGACGCTGGAAACGAAGTCAAAGGGATATCCCTATGATAGGTCTGGAGGGCGTATCCTTCCGGAAGGAAAGATCGAGAAAAACGCTGGGTCTCGACGAGCAAAGCCTCGCGGGAATCGATGGAGGGATAACGCTGAACACGAAGTTAGAAGCTCAAATGGTAAAAGATTTGAACCTAGAAATCCTCCTGAAAGGAAGGACCGAGCGCCTGGGTGTCAGCGACTCGATAGCTTTTATAAAATGTAGCCAGGCGTCACGCGATTTAGAAGATAGCCGATGGGGACTATCGTCAAACGAAGTGAATGAGGGAGGAAAGGTCTTTGATTCTTGTCTAGCTACCAAGGAGAATAGGCGAGATCAGAGATAGAGACTACTCTAAGAAATGCCCTGTCTTATATACATATTCTGAAATGAACCCATGGGAACTATCTCACGTCATAACTATGAGGCTATACAACGATCTGTCAAAGGTTGACAGACATGAGAGAATTCTCACACTGTCAATCTGTCAATAGTCTGACAGACATGAGAGAGTTGTGTTGACAGCGCGGGAATGACAGTCTGTCAACAGTCTGACAGGCATGAGAGAAATGCGTTGACATTGCGAGAATGTCAAGGTTGTCACATGTATGTAAATAAAAGAAAAGGAAAAGATAAAAGTAAATAAAATAGACAAAAAGAAATTGAAAAAGAGTCAGTTCGTAACATCACCCTCTCCTTAGGGCACGAGTTCCACGATGTGCTTGTTGTAAAAGAAAGTTTTCAGAGGGTAGTGAAGCGAGATTGGGTTCTGTGTCGGCAAGAGGAAGGGGTCGAAACAATTCTGTAGGGAATAAAGAAATAGGGATTTCAATTCGACGAAATATTGCGGGTTTTGGTTTAGTCGGATTCTTTTCATGGAATTCCTTGAGCAATTGGTCAACATTTGTAAGATTTGACCGTGGTTCCCATGTCTGCTCATGTGAACCATATCCCTTCCATTGGACTTTATATTTGATTCCTCTTCCTACTTTCTTCGAGTCAAGGATTTCTTCTGCTTCAAATTCTTCTTCTCCTCCTACAACAACAGGAGGTGGGCGTGTGTTTCGGGGTTGTGTAGGAAAGCTAGGTTCTTTATACGGAGTGAGAAGAACTTCGTTGAAAACATTGTGTACATGTTTCCATGTACGTGGGATTTCCAGTTTATAGGAACTGGCACCTATCTTCTGCTGGATCATAAACGGTCCATACCTCTTGTCACCTAATTTCTTCATTGGGCGATCTACCGACAGGTTGGTTCCTTCTAGCCACACCTTGTCACCAACCTTGTATTCTATACCCTTCTTCCTCTTTCCGTCATACTGCCTCTTCATCTCTACCTTTGCTTTCTCTAAAGCTGATCCTACTTCCTTTCGTATCTTCTTCATTCCATCTACAAAAGCTTGTACTGAGGGGTTGTCCGAAGTCATTTGAGTTGCCGTGCCTTTATACGGGTGTCTTCCTGTATCTGCATAGAAGGGAGAAACTTTTGTCGCTGAATGAACTTTGTCATTGTAGTTGAACTCTGCTAAGGGTAACCATTCGTGCCAATTATTTTGTTGGTAATTAATGAACAAACGGAGATATTGTTCAATCTCTTGGTTTGTTCGTTCCGATTGACCATTTGTCTGTGGATGGTACGCTGTGGTGAAGTTCGCTTCAATGCCTAGAAGTCGATAGAGTTCTTTCATGAACCTCGAGTGATACTGTGGTCCTCGATCATGAACTATCTTGCGTGGAAGTCCATGGGTGGAGAAGATGGAATCTCGATAAATCTTCGCCATTCCTTCTGAAGTGACTGTGGTATGGGTTGGTACAAGTCTCAGTCTCTTTGTGAAGTGGTCGATGAAGATTGCAATCGCATTGTAACCTCCAGATTCAGGAAGTTCTCCAATCATGTCAGTACCAATTACTTGCCAAGGTTCAGTTGGAACGGTGTGAGGATGAAGATGTCCAATGGGTCGAGTGCGATGAGACTTTGTCGCTTGACACTTCTCGCAACCTTCCACATACTTTCCAGCATCTCGAGTAATTCCTGGCCACCAGTAATCACGAGTGACGAGTTCTGCTGTTTTGTACTGTCCAGGATGTCCTGCAAGTGGTGAATCGTGGTACTTAGTAAGGATTTTGGACCTAAGTACTCTGTTCTTTGGTACATAGATTCGTCCTTTCCACTCAATAATCCCTTCAGTTTCTTTCCACTCAGGGTCTTTGGCATCGAGGTTATCTTTCACAAGTCGATCAACGTGGTTTCGATTCTTTTGGATTTCCGACAGGAATACATCTTCTGGTGAGGAGATGTTGAGGGCGCGAATGAAAAATTCTGGCTTTAGAAGGACGATGTTCTCGTTGTCCTTTTCCCCCGTCTGAAAACCTGTCATCCTTGACAGGATGTCAACTTTTGTCATTGTCTTTCCTGGTCGATGGACTAGATTAAAATTATATTCCGCAAGTTCAAGAACCCATCGAGCTTGTCGTCGATTTAGCTTTTGGGGTTTCTTGAAATACTGTAGGTTTGCGTGGTCTGTGAAGATTTCAATCTGTTCTTCGGCTCCAAGAAGATATTGACGCCAATCATCGAGTGAGTCCATAATCGCCATTAATTCCTTGTCATAAATCTCGTAGTTTCTTCCAACTTCATTGAGTGAACGAGATCGGAATGCTACAGGCCACCATTTTCCATCGACAAATTGAGAGAGACAACCACCATTTGCAAAGTCAGATGAATCAGCTTCAAGTCTAAACTTTCCATGATTTCGGGGAATGAGGAGGACTACTTCTTCACAGATTCGACGCTTGAGTTCGTCAAATGCATACTGTTGGGTCGTTGTCCATTCCCAGACTGCATTTCCAGTAAGTTTTGTCAATGGCTTGGCAACTTTGCTAAATCCTCGAATGAATCGCCTGAAGAAGTTACAGAAGCCAAGGAACTGTTGGACATCGTGTTTCTTCAATGGGGTTAACCATTCTCGTACAGCTTTGACTTTCTTTGGATCCATTCGAATCGTTCCGTTCTCAATGATTATTCCAAGGTATTCGATGGATTTTTTCTCGAAAGAACACTTCTCAGGCTTGAGGAAAAGTTTGTGTTCTCGCAGAATGTCGAGGACTCGATTTACAATTATGCGATGACTTTTCAAGTCATTTGTAAATACGAGTATATCATCCATGTAGACTATGACGTGTCCTTCATTTATCAAATCTCGAAGGATATGATTCATGAATCCTTGGAATGTCGCCGGGGAATTGGTTAGTCCAAAGAACATAACGGTTGGTTCAAATAATCCTCGATTGGTCCTGAATGCAGCTTTCCACTCATCACCTTCTTTAATCCGTATATTGTTGAATCCCCATCGAATGTCCATCTTTGTGAATATCTTAGCACCCTTCAATTGATCAATAAGCTCCTGAATGAGAGGGAGTGGATATCGATTTTTAATCGTCATTTCATTCAGTTTGCGATAGTCTTGTATTGGTCTAAGGGTACCGTCTTTCTTTTTGATGAAGAAGAATGGTGAGGCCATCGGGGATGTCGAGGGTCAAATTCGTCCGGTTCGAATGTTTTCTTCCAGGAATGCATCCAACGCTTCTTGTTCTTTCGGGTTCAAAGGATATATCTTACAATCAAGTGGTTTAGAACCAGGTGTTAACTCGATTGCATGATCCCAAGGGCGTCGTTGTGGTAATTGATCAAATTCCTTTTGACTGAAAACATCCGGGTATTTGTTTATATACGGAGTGGAAGTGTCGAAGTGTTTTCGTGTTTCTTCTTCCGCCTTCTTCTCTGTCCATTTCCTGGAATCTACCTGTTCTTGTACATATCGATCCCAATCAAACACGAAAAGTCTCTCGCCGTCTTCAAGTACCGCTCTTGTTTGAATATCTTCAGGCGTCCAAAAGTGAGGATTATATCCACACCGAGTCGGACATCGGTCAAAAGTAACTTCTGATTTAATCCAGTCGACACTTGGATTATGATGTCGCAACCAATCTAGTCCTAGGAAGATGTGTTGTTCTCCAAGATTGACAACACCAAACTGAATTCGTTCTGAGTGGTCTCCGATAGTTACACGGACTTCAGCGTATTTGGTTATTGAGCCATTCTCGTTGAGTGTACCGTCAGCATTGTAGACAGGTATTCGAATAGGTAAATCTTTGGTTACAATCCTATGTTGTTTCACAAAGTTTGCGTCAATGCATGAACCTGTGGCTCCACTGTCGACTAGTCCTTGTGTAACTATTTGCCTGCTGTCCTCTAGTGTTTCGACAATGACTGGGAGTTTCAAGCTTTTTCCGTGTGTCCCACGGACATAGCTTTTCTTTGTTGCGAGACTCCTAACAGCTTCAACCGCTGTTTTCCAGTTTAATGCTCGTATTTCCATGACAGTTTCCTCCGAAGCTTCTCTTATTCGCGAGGAAGGTACCCATGTCCTTAAAAGTCCAACGGCTTTTGGAAGTTCCCCTTCTTTGAGCCTTTGAGCAGTCCATTCAGCCGTGCCGGGTTCGTATCGTATAGGTTTTTTAAGTACTTCGGGTTTTTTATGGCTAAATGCAGAAGCGTGTTTTTCTACATTATTATATTTAATAGTGAAATCAAGTCCACTATCTACTATGTCCGAAGTATTTGATTTAGAATGCTCCGCCAGACCTATATCTACTGGGGAGCTCTTATAAAACCCATACTGTTCACCCACGCGGTGAACGAATTCATGTCCATACCAGCTGGTAACCCTGGTACTACATCTACACTATTTACGTTAGTTTCTTCACTAACGTTGTCCGTTCTCTCGCTATCATAGTTCATAAGTTCTATGCTACGGACCGCGGCTCTGTTCTTCTTTGGGCAGTTCCTACTAATGTGGCCTTTTTCGCCACAGTTGAAACAAAGGCCATTTACCCTTGCTCGATCCAGGTCCATGGGTCGTCCCGAACCTCCAAAGGTCGTCCCGGACCCATCGCGTCTTGCTATTATGGGGGTAGATCCTACCACTCGAGGTCCTTCCCATCTCTTCTGCTCTTGCCTGCCATAGGCTTGTTGCGTGGATCCTTGACCACGACTTTGTCCTTGTATGCTGTTACCCCAGCTCATGTTGTTGTGTCCGCGTTTCTGTTCATCGTAGCGGCGGCGGATTAGATCATTGGCTGTGACGAGTTTCTTTAACTCGTCGTAGCTGCCAAACTCCTCTGTCCTCGTTTGGACTAGATCGCTCATGATGTTGAGGTTGACTGCTCTTTCAGCCAACTGAAGAACATATTCGCTTCTCTTGTCGTACCCCGCTTCCTTCAACAGGAGTTCAAACTCCTTGAAAAAGTCGTCGGCTTTCATACGACCTTGCTGAATGTGATTCAGCTTATCCATTGCCTCCTTCTTCTGGGAGACGTTAGAAAAACTGCACTTTAGTTCTTCTAGGAATGTTGCAAAGTCTACGTTCCAATCACCAGCAACTTCATCCTGGTGATCACTGGTGTATACTTCCGCCCAGTCATCAGCTCTACCTCCTCGAATGTAGGACATTGCTGCATTGATGGATTCGTTATCGTTATTGACCTGCTGTGTCCTTCGCAGGTCATGGATGTACGCAAGGAGTGTTCGGAGCCATGCTCGGAACTTGGAGGTATCTCCTGTGAATACGTCAGGTTCTTTAACGATAGTTTTTCGGGAGAATGAGGTGTTGGAGGTGGAGGTGATGGTAGCGGCGGTAGTAGCGGAGGTGTTGGCATGCATAGATTGGTTGGATAGGTCAGACATTTCTGAGCCGAGTTCAGTAGTGAATGAAGGAGTAGGAGTAGGTGATCCTAAATGGATGGTTGAATCCGGCGATGCGGGAGAGGGAGAGCGAGATGGGTATGGAAGTGAAAAATCCTGAGGTCTTGACGAGAACGCCAGGATAGGAGGGGCAGGTGCTTAGAGGTAGAGGCTCGTGTCGATTTATGTGTTAATCCAGAAGGCTGTCTACGTTCGCTCCTCGCGCAACGTTGCCTTTCGGGTCAGAGACAAAAACACTTTATGCTCCAACGCCTACTATCGAATCTTCCAAAGAAGAAACTCGATATCCTGTTACTAGCCCTGATTTACACTCCTTGGTAGGAGTCAGGCACACTAGAGAGAGTGTTTTCCTCTCAGCACGGGTTGAGCCGTACCACAGTGTCTCGATGTAGGTATGTACTAACAAAGTGTCTAGGTCAATGCTGGCCTTAACACAGACGAGCTATGGAAAAGGAGGTGGACAATGGGGAAAGACGAAGGAGGTATAGGCTTGTTAGTGACGATATGAAAAGAATAAGTTTGCAACGTAGCGACGTCCGATATCCAACCAAATGTCGAAGATTTGGGTCGTGACGGGTGGGTCGATAAGGATCTCTGATCTTCTGTCAGCGACTCGATAGCTTTTATAAAATGTAGCCAGGCGTCACGCGATTTAGAAGATAGCCGATGGGGACTATCGTCAAACGAAGTGAATGAGGGAGGAAAGGTCTTTGATTCTTGTCTAGCTACCAAGGAGAATAGACGAGATCAGAGATAGAGACTACTCTAAGAAATGCCCTGTCTTATATACATATTCTGAAATGAACCCATGGGAACTATCTCACGTCATAACTATGAGGCTATACAACGATCTGTCAAAGGTTGACAGACATGAGAGAATTCTCACACTGTCAATCTGTCAATAGTCTGACAGACATGAGAGAGTTGTGTTGACAGCGCGGGAATGACAGTCTGTCAACAGTCTGACAGGCATGAGAGAAATGCGTTGACATTGCGAGAATGTCAAGGTTGTCACATGTATGTAAATAAAAGAAAAGGAAAAGATAAAAGTAAATAAAATAGACAAAAAGAAATTGAAAAAGAGTCAGTTCGTAACACAGACAAGCTCGTTGGTTAGAAAAAATCGCTGAATTTGATTTTAAGGTTGAATACATACCGGGTTCTGAAAACGTCTTCGCTGATGCACTTTCCCGCATATATTCCAATGACGCACCGGGCACGGTTCGTGCTCGCTCTGAATACACATATCATGACATTCTGGACAACAATAGGCCCATGTTACAAGCAATTTCGATACCCTTACTGGTTGATACCAAAGCAACGTGCAAGTTGCCAGATGTTGTACATCTTCGGGTCATGGAACTCCGAAAGAACCGAAAACCATCAGCAAAACGCATTTACATGGAAAGCAACATTGAACATGAAAATAAAAAAGGGGGTGTAGCAAAAGAAACGACGTTAAACCCTAAGGTTCCACTGTCAATGGAAACTGAAAGTCAACAAAAATTAGTTTCCGCGGATCATATGGCGGCAACCGCCTCGGCATCAGCGGTTGTAAACGACAAAATGAGTGCTCCACCTTCACAGTCACAACCGTTGCTCTCCGCTGTATCCACCATCACGGGGGGTCTGGACATTTATCGTTGTGTACAAAACCAATACGCTAAAGATGTCACATTTGCTTCAGTTTTAGAGAACCCAAAAAACTTCCGCAATTTTGAGGTTGAGGACGGTCGAGTTTACATCATAATCAATGGACGCCGGTTGCTCGGTATCCCTCGAATCCTACTGAAAGAACGGAGTTTACACAAGATGATAATCAGTGAGGCACACTCAATTCTTGCTCATCTGAGCAGTAGGAAAACCCTTGCGTACATTCGCGATTACGTGTGGTGGAAAACTATGGCAACAGATGTTCAAAAATTCTGCGAATCTTGCGCTACCTGCGTGACCTCAAAATCATCGACTCACAAACCGTACGGACTCCTCAAGTCATTGCCTGTCCCAAATGAGCCTTGGGACATCATAGGAATTGACTTCGTCGGACCACTCCCACTAAGCAAAAACCGAGATGGTACTTTTGACTCCATAACCACCGTTATTGATCACCTTACAGGTATGGTTCATTTGATTCAAAGTCGAATGGACTACGGCGCGACCGACATTGCTGAACTGGTATTTGCTGAAGTGTATAAGTTGCATGGTTTACCAAGTGTTTGTTACGAACTGACTCTTTTTCAATTTCTTTTTGTCTATCTTATTTACTTTTATCTTTTCCTTTTCTTTTATTTACATACATGTGACAACCTTGACATTCTCGCAATGTCAACGCATTTCTCTCATGCCTGTCAGACTGTTGACAGACTGTCATTCCCGCGCTGTCAACACAACTCTCTCATGTCTGTCAGACTATTGACAGATTGACAGTGTGAGAATTCTCTCATGTCTGTCAACCTTTGACAGATCATTGTATAGCCTCATAATTATGACGTGAGATAGTTCCCATGGGTTCATTTCAGAATATGTATATAAGATAGGGCATTTCTTAGAGTAGTCTCTATCTCTGATCTCGTCTATTCTCCTCGGTAGCTAGACAAGAATCAAAGATCTTTCCTCCCTCATTCACTTCGTTTGACTTGACTATCTCGGCTTGTGTGACGCCTAGTCATATAGTGAGTTAGTAAGTCACTGACGATAGTCCCCATTGGCTATCTTCTAAATCGCGTGACGCCTGGCTACATCGTATAAAAGCTATCGAGTCGCTGACAGTGTTATTGTAAGTGACCGAGACTCATTGTTCACGTCTCGATTTTGGGTGCACCTTCACAAATTGATTGGAACGCGCCTGAAGCTATCTAGTTCCTATCATCCTCAGACTGACGGGTTAACGGAACGGGCAAACCGAACAATCACGCAAATGCTTCGACAATTCGTCAATGAATCTCAGACCGACTGGGTCTCGAAGCTCCCAGCAGTAGAGTTTGCGGTAAATTTGGCGCGATCGGAAACAACGGGCTTTGCCCCATTCTTTTTGAACTCTGGGCGTGTCCCTCGCTCTTTCTTATGGAGTGGTTCAAACAAATCGGAATTCCCAGGAGTTCAGGCTTTCGCCGACAAGATGAAAACTGCCACCATCGCCGCCCATGACAGCATCCTCGCTCACTGTGTTAAACAGACTAGGGACGAGAATCGACACCGCATTCCGGCTCCTTTCTCAATTGGAGACCTCGTCTACTTGTCAACTGCTAACCTGTCCTTTCCCAAGGGACTAGCACGCAAGCTACTACCTAAATTTATAGGCCCCTTCAAAATCCTAGCAGTTCTTGGAGAAACGTCTTTCAAACTGGAACTGCCGCATGACATGAAACAGAGGGGTGTGCACAATGTCTTCCACTCATCATTGCTCCGTGTTCACATCCCAAACGACGATCGCCTATTTCCGGGACGTTCATATGAACAGGTCCTCGGTACGGATGCCGATGACTGGGCAATTGATCGAATAGTAGCGCACAAAGGATTCTCCTCAGACGCCATGTTCTTAATCCTATGGAAAACGGGAGATCGTACTTGGCTCCCCTACTCAAAGGTCTCACATCTTCAGCCATTGAAGGAATACTTTGAGACTTTAGGTATCGTGAACGTTGGGCAACTTCCTCCTGTCTCGAACAGGGAGGCTGTTACGATCATGCTAGCTCAGGTATGAGTCTTGTACCTTCGCTATCATCTCGCGACCCTTCGCCGAAGCTTTCGCTGCTTCGCTGCTTCGTATCTTCGCATCGCACCTTCGCATCTTCGCATCTTCGTATCATCGGATCATATTATCCGTTATCTATCATCTGACACTTGTTCCATATGGTTTATTGTCTTTTCTACTGAATAGAATAATTACTATAAGTACTGTAGTCCACTGTACTTGCCTCCTCAGTTTCGAAATCGACATAGATTGTCTATCTCCTATCCTGCACACTCTGAGACTTAGTCCAAAGTCTTCCAGCTATCTTCGTCACTGTACTATACGTTGCCGAGACTTTAGTCATCGCTATCGCGTTGCACGTCTCGCGTTGTCTTGTTCATTCTCGTATTATCTCCGCTCGCACTCCGAGGACTGAAAGGAGCAAGGGTGTTGCTAATAGCTTCGCCGAGTCCTATCCCGTTCATTAGGAGATCTCGCAAGTACCTGAGGGTATCTTGCACGATCTTAACAGTATTTCGAAACTCTACTTGTATCCTTTCGCACTTAAAACTCGCACTGATTTGTTTCCCTTATGTCCCAAACCAATCCAGGCCCTGAATCGTCGCGCCCTGTAGGACGACAGCGCTCAGCGACGGTTGAGTCTAGTGCTCCTGGTATAACCGATGTCGCTACTCCGAACCCTTTCATATCAACTGCTCAGGCATTATCTCCATTTAACCGTACTCGCTTCGCACGTATTCAGAACTACGAGACGCGTGATCGGCGTCGAACAAACGCTGGGTTTTCTACCGTTCGTTTGAGCGATGCTAACATTACCGCTGTTCGTAGCACACCCATTCCCGAGGAGCCTCATGTCTCGCCTTCAATGGCGTCGCTTCGCCGAATGTACCAACCCCCCGACACTGCTCCTCGCACTCATGCGCCCTCTGTCGCATCGGAGTCCGAAGCTCATTCGTCAGTTCCCGATGGCGAAGAATCCGTACACGAGGATTTCCAAGACCCAGAGGTCCCTGACCTTCCACCTGATCAAGAGCTTGACCCGATACCTCCACGCGCCCCTGGAGGCGGAGGAGGAGGCGGGGGAGGAGGCGGAGGAGGAGGCGGAGGAGGTGGAGGTGGTGGCGGCGATGGCGGCGGTACACCTAATCCGCCCGCTGCTAACCAACCTACCGATAATACGATACCCGAGGGAGAAACCCTCGCTCTTTCAATGCTTCATTCGCTGATCACTTCTCTGAATGGCATCCAGATGTCTATAGCTAGGCCTGCCGTCAGCGAAGGCGGAACGTCCAAGGCGAAACTTCGCGATCCCGACGCCTTTGATGGTTCTGATCCCCGTAAACTCCAATCATTCCTTGTCGACCTCACCCTTATTTTCGCCGACCGCCCGCGATACTTCACCGATGAACGTAAAGTGTCCTACGCACTTTCGTATCTTCGCGGTTCGGCGAAGGAGTGGTTCGAGCCAGACCTCCTGTATCCTGACCCGATAAATCCGCCAGCATGGATGTCTAGCTTCGAGTACCTGGTTCAGGAACTCACAGATAATTTCGGAGTCTATGACATGGAAGGAGAAGCGGAGGATAAGCTGGGAAACCTACGAATGAAGGGATCGGACAACGTAAGGAAGTACATGATTCGCTTCAATTCGCTTGCCAATGCGACATCTTGGGATGCTGTCGCGCTCGCGTGGGCATTCAAACGCGGCTTAGCTACGCGGATCAAGGACGATCTCGCCCGACTCCCGACGGAACCATTGACGCTCGTAGAGCTTCGCCGAGAGGCGCAACGCTCGGACGCGAGGTACTGGAAGCGGGAGGAAGAGAAGCGTCGCGAGTCAGCCCGCGCTGGGACTACGACTACGCAACAAACTGGTACAGGAAAGGCCTCGGGTAAGGCAGCGACAGTACCGTCGGCTAACCCGCAAAAACCCGCGCCTACTGATAACTCCAAAGGCAAGAAGTCTAATGGGAATCAGAAGGGCAAGGGCAAGAAGCCGAACCTTACTGGTAAGTTGACCGATAGCGGACGCCTAACTCCAGCAGAACTGCAACTCCGCAAGGATAATAACCTTTGCCTCTTCTGCGGTCTCGCCGGGCACCGTATCGCCGAATGCCGCAAACGTCTCGCCTCTGAGTCAACCCGTGCTATGGCTAGTACTACCGATTCCGCTGCAGTCGCCTCGACTTCGCAGCCGGAAAAATAGCCAGCAACTTCAGTTCCTGTGCACAAGACTGGAGTTGCGTTGACCGGGATTGTGCTACCACTCAGGAAGTAATCTGCAACGCATCCGCTCTTTCGTATACCAATTCGCTTCGTCTATTTCTTACTACTGAATTCGTACCAACTGACACTTTCGATACTACTACCATTTCGCTTCTCAAATTTCTCGCTCTTCTCGATTCTGGCTCAACGAACGATTTTATTGATAGTGCGTATGTAGAACAGAACAACATACCTACAGCGCCGATTTCGCCGATAAATTTACGATTATTTGATGGTTCGCTCGCTGCGTCGCCGATCACAGAGATCGCCTCGCTACCTGTTCGCTTTCCTACCGGGGAACTTCTTGACTTGGACTTTTATGTCACACCCTTGGATTCGTCTTGTAAAGCAGTTTTAGGATACAGTTTTCTTCGCCGCTACAACCCGTTGGTTGATTGGCAACATACTACTATTTCTTTCCAAAATGCTACTAACAATTCTTATCCTCAGACGTCTTCCTTTGCCGCTATGGCTTCGCCATCCCAAAGGACAACCCTCGCTCATGTGGATCACCCACTTTCATCTTCGCCGCTCCCGCGGAATCCGTCGGCACCCTCGCCGAAAACCCCGAAAAAGCGCAACAAACCTTCGTACCCCTTCGAGCCTATCTATACGTATCCCTCTGTCACTCAGATGGGGTCACAACTCGTAAACGACAAAGCAGTCGACATCAGGCTGCTTGGTGCTCGTGCCTTTCAACGCGTTTGTAAGGAAGCTGGGCGTGAACCGGTAATGTTTTACGCTACCCAATCCACCTTCCATACTACACCGCCTACTTCATCGCCCGCTCTCGCGGCGGTCAGCACTGAAGATTTGGCTATTCCGCCAGAGTACGCGGAGTTCGCCGATATATTCGACAAGATGAAGGCCGACACACTACCCGAACATCGCGACTTCGATATCAAGATCGACCTTGAGGAAGGTAAATCGCCGCCTCTCTCGCGCATTTACCCCCTCTCGCCTAAAGAACAGGAGGCACTCCGCGAATGGCTGGACGAAAACATCGCCAATGGATTCGTTTCGCCGTCAACTTCGCCACACGGCGCTCCCATCCTTTTTGTCCCAAAGAAGGACGGTTCCCTTCGCCTGTGTGTAGACTTTCGCGGACTCAATGCCATTACCAAGAAGGACAGGTATCCTTTACCCCTTTTATCCGATTTACTTGACGCACCAGGCAAAGCAAAAATATACACCAAAATCGATCTGCAACATGCTTTTCATCTCGTTCGCGTCGCTGCCGGTGATGAATGGAAAACGACTTTCCGTACTCGCTACGGTTCTTTTGAATGGAATGTTATGCCCTTCGGACTAACGAATGCACCCGCAGTGTTTCAGCGGTTTGTCAATACGGTCTTCGCCGATCTTCTTGATCGTTTCGTCATTGTTTATATGGACGATTTGTTGATCTACTCCGATAATCTAGAACAACACCGCGAACATGTCCGCGAAGTGCTTCGCCGACTTCGCGAGCACAAGCTTTACGCTTCAGCGAAGAAGAGTGAATGGCATAAAGACACGGTAGAGTACCTCGGCTACATCCTGTCGCCGGAGGGTCTCTGAATGGCCGACGACAAGGTCCAGACTATTCGCAAGTGGCCGACGCCTCGCAAAGTGAAGGACGTTCAGTCTTTCCTCGGCTTCGCCAATTTCTATCGCCGTTTCATCTACAATTATTCCGATATCGTCGTTCCTCTCACACGACTCACGCGCAAGGACACTCCTTGGCTTTGGTCGTCGTTACAACAGTCTGCCTTCGATTTACTTAAAGATGCTTTTACTCACGCTCCCGTTCTCGCGCATTGGGAGCCTAATAGGCCTCTCATTGTGGAAACAGATGCCTCTGATTACGCGATCGCCGCTATACTTTCTATCGTCACTGCCGACAACGAGATACATCCCGTCGCGTTCCTCTCGCGAACGCTACAGGCCGCCGAACTTAACTACGACACACACGATAAAGAGCTTCTCGCCATCTTTGAAGCCTTTAAAGCTTGGCGCCATTACTTAGAAGGCTCAGGCGATCCGATCGACGTTGTCACAGACCACAAGAACTTAGAATACTTTTCAACAACGAAGATTCTGACTCGCCGACAAGTTCGCTGGTCGGAATTCCTTCACCAATTCAACATGGTTATTCGCTTTCGCCCGGGAAAGCTTGGTGGTAAACCAGATGCTATGACTAGACGATGGGACGTCTACCCTAAAGAGGGGGATAGCAGCTACGCCAAGGTCAATCCGCAGAATTTTAGACCCATCTTTACTGAAGAACAATTGACCTCTTCGCTTCGCGCGACCTTTTTACAAGGACCAGTCCTCAGAGCGTCAGTTATCATGGATGTCGATTCGCTCCACAAGTCCATCCGCGAAAGCTATCACCACGACGCCGAGGCTGTTAGAGGTTTAGATTTCGCCGCCGATGCTCAGCACCCTCGCTGGACGCTCGCCGACGATGGTCTACTTCGCCTCGATAACCGCGTCTATGTTCCCGACCATTCCGATCTTCGTGTTCAGGTACTTCGCAATCACCACAATCATATTCTCGCAGGACACTATGGCATAAACCGCACCCTCGCGTCGGTTCGCCGAGAGTATACTTGGCCGAAAGTTCGTGAATTCGTACGTGATTATATTTCTTCATGCACTGTTTGCGGTCGCAACAAGCCTCGCCGACATCGCCCGTACGGTTTCCTTAAACCGCTTCCCGTTCCTGTCCGCCCATGGGATTCCATCTCTATGGATTTCATTGAGCAACTTCCCGACTCGAACGGCTACACAGCGATTCTCGTCGTCGTTGATCGCGCATCGAAACAAGCCATTTTCGTTCCGACCTACGATACAATCACTTCCGAACAGCTCGCCGAACTCTTTGTCATTCATGTCTTTTCCAAACACGGTGTTCCTAGCCACGTTACTTCCGATCGCGGTTCTGAGTTCGTCTCAGCCTTTTTCCAGGCTATTGGTAAAGCCTTGGAGATGGAATTACATTTTACCTCTGGTTATCATCCTGAAGCTGATGGTCAGACAGAGCGCGCTAATCAAACTCTAGAGCAGTACATTCGCATTTACTGTTCGTACCAGCAAGACGACTGGTCGCGCCTCCTGCCTATCGCCGAGTTCGCCTACAACAATGCGCCGAACGCCTCCACAGGTATTACTCCATTCTTCGCTAACAAAGGTTATCATCCGAATATTACCGTTCATCCCGAGTACAAACTCGCTTCCGATACTGCTCGCGATTTCGTCGTTGACCTAGATGAACTCCATTCTATCCTCAAAGACGAAATGGCCCTCGCCCAGTCTCGCTATAAGGAGCAGGCCGATCGGAAACGCATCGCGCAACCTATCATCCCCGTCGGTTCTAAGGTATACGTTCTCGCCGAACATATTCGTTCCACTCGCCCCGCGCCGAAGTTCGCCGAGAAGTATCTGGGCCCTTTCACTGTTCTTGAACAAGTCGGTTCATTATCGTTCAAGCTTTCTCTCCCTGACTACATGAGTCGCATCCATCCGGTATTCCATGTATCACAACTCGAACCCTACACTGAAAACATTATCCCCAATAGAGTCCAATCTCCGCCTCCGCCGATTGAAGTCGACGGCGAACCAGAATACGAGATCGCCGAAATACTTGACTCCAAGATTGATCGTCGCCGAAAGGCTTGTCCATTGCTCTACTATGTTCGGTGGAATGGTTACGAAGGTACCGCCGATGAATTCTCATGGGTTTTAGCTTCGGAAATCACAACCGACGAATCTTCGCCTGAACCCGACGCGCTCCTCGCGTTCCACGAAAGGTATCCTACCAAGCCAGGTCCACTAGCGAAAGTTCTCGCTAGTGTATAAGACTGTTTCGCCTCTCGCCTTTCTCTTCGCTTCATACTTTGTTCCTTATCTTTACTTTCGCCTTTCGTTTCGCTTTTCTCTACTCTTCGTTCGCGCTCTTCGCGGAAAACAACAAAATGATAGTTTTTTGATTGTTGTTTTCCCTATTATTCTTTTGTTTTTACTTATACAATTCACAAAGAAGTAATCCAAGAAACATTTTATTTAACAAAGTTCAAAAACATTTTATAGCTACAAATTTCTATTTACAAGTCAATTCCGCGATCTAATCGCCATTTCCATCGTCCTCGCTACTCTCGCTGCTCTTCTCGTCCCTCGTTCCAGACGGCCCGGCAACGTTCGCAAAGACAGGGTAACGACCCATTGCCATGTTCTCGAGGAACGAGAGCATTCGCCTCTCGTTTTCCCTCGCAATGGTCTCCATCGCCCCTACTCTCGCACGCACATCACTCAACTCCGAGCGAAGTAGGAGGACGTCTTGCTCCAGTCTCTCCTCCCTTCGCCGACCACTTTCTTGCCTCGTCAACCTCGTTATACCTTCTTCCTCGCCTTCCCCTTCCTCGCCTTCATCCTCGATGATTCTTGGTGACGCCCTCGCCCTTTTCTGGGATCGTTTTCCCTTGCCAGACCTTTCGGTGTCATGGCACTTCTCGTGGCGCCGAATGCAACGTGTACAGCGAGTAGACCTGTCGTCGCGCATTTCGCACGGTTCGTCTACCCACCGACAGTTTGCGCAAGGGGGAGAACAAAGGGTCGAGTGGGAAATGGTGGGATTGGAGGGAACGGGCGGAGTTAATTGGTTAGCGATCGTCGTTGGCGATTCCGGTTCCCGCCAATGGTCTTCTGCAAAGTCTTCGCGACGTGCGAGACCTGCAGAAACTTCGGGCTCCTGAATAAAAAACGATTAGAATAAGTAGTGGAAATATTCAAGAGAACTCACCTTCGTTACAACGAGTTCCTCGACGATTTCACTCCGAGCTCTTTCCTTCCCTCGACGAATCTCCTCCCGTCTCGCTTTCCCGCCGTCGTCTTCCTCGTTTTCGTCGTCATCCTCGTCGTTCTTCTTCCTATCCTCGGCCTTTGCATTCCTTTGCCTCGCTATCTTCTCAAGAAGCCTGCGCCGGGATGCGCCTCTGTCGTTTGCTATCGCCGGATGACGACGTCCAGAATGCGTCTTGCGATGCAAGAGCATTTTGCGTTGTGGTCTCGTCGATGAAGGGCGGGCAGGAGAGCCTTGGGTAGTGTGAGCAGAGGGAGAGGACATGTTGGAAGTTCAAGTTGAAGTTGAAAATTTAGTCGCCGAGTCCTTATATGCTCGCGCTTCTTTTTAGCGCCCGTTCGGATCTTGCCGAGATCTCGGACTTGTCCGCTGTTTTCGATTCCGCGGACTTAACGTTTTTATTTTTGTTTGAAGCCCACTAGACGCATTTGAGGGCAAATGTGTAAGAGGGGGATACTGTTACGATCATGCTAGCTCAGGTATGAGTCTTGTACCTTCGCTATCATCTCGCGACCCTTCGCCGAAGCTTTCGCTGCTTCGCTGCTTCGTATCTTCGCATCGCACCTTCGCATCTTCGCATCTTCGTATCATCGGATCATATTATCCGTTATCTATCATCTGACACTTGTTCCATATGGTTTATTGTCTTTTCTACTGAATAGAATAATTACTATAAGTACTGTAGTCCACTGTACTTGCCTCCTCAGTTTCGAAATCGACATAGATTGTCTATCTCCTATCCTGCACACTCTGAGACTTAGTCCAAAGTCTTCCAGCTATCTTCGTCACTGTACTATACGTCGCCGAGACTTTAGTCATCGCTATCGCGTTGCACGTCTCGCGTCGTCTTGTTCATTCTCGTATTATCTCCGCTCGCACTCCGAGGACTGAAAGGAGCAAGGGTGTTGCTAATAGCTTCGCCGAGTCCTATCCCGTTCATTAGGAGATCTCGCAAGTACCTGAGGGTATCTTGCACGATCTTAACAGAGGCACCGATTGAAGGAGGGAGTGAACTTTTCATCGGAACAATCGGTATTGTACTAGATAAATACCCGTCTGTGCAGTCCAACAACTATCTCATCCCCGAAATGACTTCGGCCTCTGACACCGCTATGTCTTCCACTCCCGCGGCTCTTCCTAGCAGCCCTGTCGCTGCACATCCTGGGTTCCCGAATAGCGCTGATTCCCCAATTCAGCTTGCGGCATTTACCTTGCAGGACCTGCCTGAGGTATCGCTTGATTGGGATAGGCAGCTCTTTACAATCACTCGACTAGATAACGAGGGCCTAACGGTCTCTACTGAAGAAATGATTGCTTGCATTTTAGCATCTTTGGCCATGAGCCGCCGTTGGAAAATGGAGCAAGGGACCCCTACTCGGTACAACGAAATCGCCCGTACTCTCGGGAGTTACATTCCAGGTACATCTACAGCGAATTTCTCCATCATCCACAATGGGGAGTTATGGAAAAGCTCCCAACCCGTCACATACAACTGCGTCTTTTCGGGCCCACAGATCACCGAGCTTACCCAGAGCGGTGCCATTACTGGCAACATCTACAATGACATTAAATTGGCTTATCCGAAACCCGCCCGGATGACCACGTCTTCTGACAAGGACTCTGGGCTCCTCGCTGACTTCTTTGCCGTTCACTCCACGAAGTCTGACCAAAAAGTTCTCCTTAACGGGATCTTCGCGGCAGCCAAGGACGCCGAGTGCAACGTTGCTTGGAGAGCCAAACGCAACAAAAATCCGAAGTCCTTGCGTGGTTCTCAACGTTACACAGAAACCGCCCGCAGCCTCCCCAGTGCACCCAGCACTACCGCCAGCGTCACTGAGAAGATGAGGATGTGGCGTTTTCGCTCCGGAATTAGGAGCACTGAAGATATGGACAGCACCAGCGAGGCTGGCCCTTCTCACTAGCGTAAAGACGAGGATCACACTTGGGCAAATTCAGGTTTTTCTTTCTAACTTCTCTTTTCCTCTCTCTAGGTGCGAAATTTTCCCAAATTCCGGGAGGGCGTATGCAACACCTACACCTTTCCAACACTCACCTGACACTCACTCGATCACTGCGAAACCGCACACGACTCTCAGCCTGGATTCTCTGATCATTACTGCGTACAGCGGCCAGCGGGACCCGAAATACTTGGCATAGTCTAATATATAAACCTACTTAGAGATCATGTATGAGGACTTCTTCGAATCTCATAACTATCAACTATCATCTTGAGCGAACGGGAAGTCCACGAAAGCTGAGTATTTCTTGAACTTGAACACTTAGCGTCGCGTTACACTTAGTCCGCTAAGCTACCGCGACAATAGTGTACAAGGTATCTAACCTTATATACAAGTAATCCTAATTGTTAAATAAAGACAATAAGTGAGAAAGACTGGAAATAATACAATAATAATGTTTTCCAAGATCTGACAGGCACGGGAATGCATCGGTCATGCTGACCAAGTGTCATTTGATGTATCCAAGGTAAACCCAGAAATGAATCAATGTTACGACCATGCCAAGTTCAACTCCCGTGGGCCCAACAATCATTTCCCAGTATTTGGACTTCATCACTTTCTTCTGTTGCGGAGTTTACCTCTGCGATCTTTTACACCTTGCTTTTATATTCCTCACACTTAACCAATTCTTTATATATCCTTTTATATCATTCCCTTTATACTTACCCCGTTTATTCTCCTCATGTTCGACCATACTATTCTAGGATACAATTGTTTAAGCGACCCTTAGGTAGCAATTACAGTATAAAGCTACGAGAGTAGAATAGTTGGTCCTCAGTTTAAATATTGACTTTGATAGCGCACTTCAACAGTGTATCTCAAATATAGTTCATTCTCAATCCTCACCTTAAGTACGATTGCATGAGTTTCTCCCGCAATTGGAAATACCCTCACCTTCGCTTTCAGACAGTGGCATTTCGGGAACGCTATTAATAGTAGTGTTAACGTCTGACTACCTCTCCGTAGGTTCACCCAACCCTCACCGAGATTTATCTTGGTGTTCGGTCTTTTACCCGCGGACTTATAGTCCGCGATCCTGTTATGATCATGCACGGTCGTAGGCGATATGTTGGATCGCGGACTATAGGTCCGCGGGGTAAAAGACCGAACACCGAGATAAATCCCAGTGAGGGTGAAGTGAACCTACGGAGAGGTCGTCGGACGTTGACGCTACTATTGATAGCGTCCCCGACACGTCGATGTCCGAAAGCGAAGGTAAGGTAATTCCAATTGCGGGAGAAACTCATGCAATCGTACTTAAGGTGAGGATTGAGAATGAACTATATTTGAGATACACTGTTGAAGTGCGCTATCAAAGTCAATATTTAAACTGAGGACCAACTATTCTACTCTCGTAGCTTTATACTGTGATGAGGTTGAGTATGAACTCTATTTGAATACACTGTCGAAGTGCGCTATCAAAGTCGATATTTAAACTGAGGACCAACTATTCTACTCTCGTAGCTTTATACTGTAGTTGCTACCTAAGGGTCGCTAAGCGATAGTATCCTAGAATAGTATGGTCGAACATGTGGAAGATAAAAGGGGAAAGTATAAAGAAAATGATATAAAAGGATATATAAGAAGTCGGCTAAGTGTGAGGGATATAAAATCAAAGTGTAACAGGATCGCGGAGGTAAGCTCCGCGACGGAAGAGAATAGTAAAGTCAAATACCGGGGAATGATCGTCGAGTCCGCGGGAGTTGAACTTGGCATGGTCGTAACAGATCCACACTTATCCCTACGACCGTGCATGATCATAACAATCAATCACATCACTGATTGATCAGAATGTCAAGATGTCCAGATAGTGATCAATGCAAACTTGCCCTCTATCACTCTTATACCTTGTTTGACCCCATCGACCTTCAGTTGATACTATCTTGATCTTGAACAAACTCAATACGGACCACACGGCATAGCGAGGATACTGTCAATAACGGTATCAAAGGTCCACTCGATCCACATGCTCCTAACAGATACCTTGTATGCTACTCCTCAGCTTGAAATAAAAGTTACCTTCTATACTCCTTCTATATTACGCTTAGTCATGTCCGGATCAACCAATCAGTTCTTTCCAACACTCCGGAACTTCTTTCTTCTTTGCACTTCGCAGGGACACCCAGATAGCATGTAGGGAGCATTGCCAAAAGCTTTGCTGAAGTCCCATCTTACTTCCAAGGACCATGTAGTCCCTTTGAGTACTCCCTTCTGTCACAGCCACAGCTCTGGCACCCAGATCTTCATCCGGGGCTTCTGGAACCTCAATCATATCCCCTTTCCAGTTGCACAGCCTTGACAGAACCCAATGATGAACCCAACAACAACAACTTGGATGAGCTTGAATGAATTACATATCAAGTATATACATAATAACTCTTTGACCCAGACAAGAAGTTTCAGGTGGTTGGGGTCCTAACATGCTGATAAACAGTTCTGTGGCAAGTCAAAAATTTGAGCAGACCTTTCTCAGTCTTAATACAACAGAAGCATAAATTGTAACTGTTCAATAGGATGGTTATGATATGGAGCTATTTGGGCTTCAGATAGCTTTTAGCTTATGTGACTGTTACGATCATGCGCATTGACCGCATCAGACTGACACCACTATTGATCCAGCTACGCATACTGCCGCAATTGCGCGCATCGATCAAACTATCGATCCGACTCACCAACCCGACTCGCAACAAGTCCATCATCGATGCGACACACTGATGATATTGATCAAGGTGAATTGGTTCCGCAACTCTTATCTTCCCCTATCCTATATCCCATCGCTATCCCTTTGGATTGGCTATGCACCTAGACCACTGCCGTTACCTTATTAGTTAGTCTTCTTCCTATCCGCACTTGCTATCTTTACTCTTAATCCGTCATAACTACTTTAGGATATCTCGTAGCGACATTGGAGATAGTGTACATAGTATAAAGGACCTGCGGACATAGGTAGAAGCCCTTAGCTTTAATATCGACCTGGTATGACCCCAACCTGGTACGACCTCTACATTAATATCGCTGTATGACTTGATTCGACTCGGATATAATCCTATCGAATCAATATGATCCTAATATCATACCCGACTTCTCTATCTTCTTCTCCAACCCCGTTCGACCCTGTTGATCATTAGTCGATGCTACCTCGATCTCGAACGGACTCAACACGGACCGCGCAGCGTAGCGAGGGTATTGTCAATAGCAGTACCAAAGGTCCACTCGATCCGCACGCTCCTAATAGTGACTTAGTTCACTCAGTATGAACATGACAAGTCTATGATATTAACTCAATATGTACGTTTACAGGTGAAAAAAGATCTATCTTAGCTTATCTAAGGCCAAGAGTATATAAACGATGAACTATACAGTTCACCGTGAGAATATGATAAGATATATATAAGATAACAGATAGGGGAATAGATAGGGGCCCGTTACATAAATGATGGATGCATGAGGATAGCAAAGTGGGAATTACAAGTCGGCCACTTGCCAATGATGTATCTTTTAAATCCAGTTCTGTTCATTAGCTGTGCACATGGATATGTACTAGGATAACCCCTGATTCACAGATACAGTCATGAGAACACATCCAAATAAATCTCAACATTGCTAGAGACAAAAGTTGTTGGCGTCTTTGCCTTACACTTTAAGGAAGTGTCAGCAACTCAGTAGCTCACTGCTAAGCCAGGCGTCACAAAGTCAAGATAAACGAAGTGAATGAGAGTTGAATGGTCTTTGATTCTTGTCTAGCTACAGAGGAGAATAGACGAGAACAGAGATAAAGACTACTTGACGGAATATACTGTCTTATATACATATTCTAAGATGAATCCATGGGAGTCATCATGAGTCGCTGCCCCGAGGCTATACAATAAGAGTCGCTCGTATCCATAAGTAAGGCTGTCCGTATACAACGATGAAACAATGAGGTAATATAAAAGAATGTATGTAGACGGCCTAGATCTGTCAATACTTTGACAGACACGAGAGAGTCGCGTCGACAATTGATGACAGCGTGGAAACACGCTTTATAAATAAAAGAAAAGGAAAAGATAAAAGAATAATACAAACGCTCATGTAAGCGCCTACAGCGCTAATATTCCTAAAGAGTGAATGAGCGTCTAAAGTATTAAGAAAAATAGAAAAAGAGTCTGTTCGTAACAGGAAGCTAACCGATGTCACCAGTCACCAGTCAACAATCACCCTCGATTTATGCATACCCCAAAGTCCTAGAGAGGTTATACGCTGCAGATATCAATGTGACATGGCTCAAGTAGTCCGTGTCAGCCTCACAATCTTCTTAAATCACCGAATTTACTCACGTAAAACCCTGCACAGCATTTCCAAGCCTAGGTCATATTAGCATTCTGGGTTTAACTTGAAGTGAGTTGCAGTTGAATCCCTACCCTTCCCCTGCATCAGATATCTCTTCAGTGCACAAGCCGACATGATTCAGGTATAAGAGAAAGTCCTGTTGTCAACGTCAATCTCATGAGAAAGTGAGAGAAACTTTGGTCTTCCTTACTTCAAACATCGACACCGCCTTTTGAAGCATAGAACGATCATATTTTCCTGCTCGTGTTAGAGCTTCTACACACCTAAGATAGGACAAAACATCAGGCTGGGTAGAAGTCATTCAAACTTTACATTACCACAGAGTGCACAGACCAAATGTGCCTTCCTCGCCGCCAACACCATCATCTGACTTGTGTACGTCGTACCGGAATACAAGATTCTACAGCATTTTCAACAATAACCAGGATAAGCAGACATGAGAAGCAGTGAAATGTTAAAGTACTCGCATTTGATGTAAGACCACCTCTTTCTGGGGTTTTCAATATTTGTTTCAATGTATGAGTGAACCTTGGATCCGACTGAGCAGCAGTGTAAGGAGGAAGTAATCAAAACCAACTCGTTCAATCGTGATTTGCTACTCACTGCCTGCATGAAAAACACCAATGGCATAATCAACACCGCTGAATCTAGAACATCCACGTCTTCATAGCTTTGTCCGAAGTGTTGATTTTCTTTGTTCCATGACTTGGCCATGATTTCTTCGTAAATCTCGTCGCGAGTGGCGAGCCATTCATTGCGCTTGGGACATGGTAGGGAACGTTTATCAGCAATGCGAAGGCCTTGAGCATCGAAGTCAGCTTATGCTGAATTCAAGGGTGGAAAGAAAAAAGGAGCTTTTAACATCTGGGTACACACCTCGGTCGATAGCAACCCTTGTACAGGCATTGCGTGAGCTAGCAGGTTAACGGTTTCATGTTGCTCACCATAGCATGACCTATACTAGGGAATCAGTCCGAGATTTCTTGGTCAACAATGTAACGATGAGTACCTTCGAGTACTAGAGATACAACCCATATCAGATTCCGAGTCAAAGGGTAGAAGCAACTTGCACCTACAGTGAACTGCCTTTTTTTATTCCGAACTTCCCAGATAGAGAGATCAGGCTGTCTCCAGTTGGCCACCACATCTGCACGTAATATTCGTGGCCTGATTTGTGTAGCAGAAGGCTATACGCACAGTCAACTCTACAGAATGAAGGTCAGTTCAACAGCAACAGCTCAAGGCACCATAACATACAATTCTCGTACAAGCACCCTGTTCAAGCTAATAAGTAACGATCGACCAATTGGTAACAATAACAGTCAGATACTTGCCAATCATCGTAAGCCTAGAAGCACCCCTTCGAATCAGAGCTGGGAACAACAAACATTGACAAAAACAACATACCAATGGTCGACCAAACTACAACACGCCTGTGAGTATCCATACATACTCAGCTGTCTGTATGATTGCATACCTTTTGTCCAAGGTATATACAATCCATTCTGTATTTCAAGATCTTCCTTTATCCTGCGAAAAATGTATGAGGATCGAACTATTTTGATGTAAAAACGGCGATGAGATCGCTAATACCATTTGTGAACACCATTTGTAAAGCACGCTTACAGCTCGCCATAAATGTCCTGCAAGCGTTATGAGGTTTCTATATCATGAAAGAACGATAGCTGAGGCTACCAATTGCAAGTGGTCGGCAGCTCCATTCCCAATCCTGGGAAGGAAAAGAATAGACCGAATGAGCACGAAATGGTGTAAAACAAGTGGAAAGAGAACAAACATACCGAACGGGTTTGGATCCTTTATGCCCATCCAAATGTGTCAACTCTATTTCTTCTAGCTCTTTCTTTCCTAAAGGTCAGAGCGACTGAAATTAGAAATTTCTCCGAAATAAAGTTCCATAGACTGAAGACGAGAATGTTCACCATGAATTGTATACATGATCTGGATACTCCCATCTGGATTCTTATTTCTCAAACGTTCGAAGATGAATTCCATATATGCTGCCAAGAATTAATCATAAATTAACGATTGGTGAGAAACTAGGCATTACCATTTGCCTCATGGGTGAATCCGAGTCGAACGAGGGCATACAAAGTGAACGACGAGTCACGAATCCAGGATGCACGGTAGTCCCTTCATAAAGAGAATGCAATTCATACATTTATTGCTTTGAGATCAGCTTACCAGTTTCTCGTTCCTCCAATATACTCCGGAAGACTGAAAGTTGGGCTTGCTACCACCGCACCAGTAGGCTCATATATCAAAAGTTTCAATGCCAAAGCGCTACGATGAACAGCTTCCTTCCATGAGCCGGAGTAGTGACTGTTACGAATCCAATCATTCCAGTACTTGTTGGTTGACTTGAGAAAATGATGAGCGGCGGCAGGATATAATTTGAACTCGGATACATACGAATAAGAGTCCATCAACAAGTTCCTGATCATGACATGAGAAAGTACTTGTGAAAGGTGTACGTCTAGATGAGCTTACCTTTGTCAGATATGGATCATTAGCGGGACGGGACTTCATGGTCTGGTTCCCAGCAGCTACGGGATCAGCTTCTTGTTCCACCTCTTGGGTAGGAGGGCTACGCAACACAAATGTGACGACTTGACCCTCATGAAGTGTCATCTCTGCTGAGACTGCAGGACCTTTGTGACCCTTGGCCGAAAGGTCAAGAAACTGGAATTTAACCTCCGGGGCATGAACGTTGTCCTGTCAGTCAAGATAAAGATGATCGATGACAATCAGGAAGATTGATAGACGAACCAAAAGGCTATCCGTGACATAACGAAGATCGAGAGTGAGCGCGTCCGACACGAAGACGGCTTTCTGTTGTTGTGATATGAATGAGGAACTATCTTCTTCTATGGTGGTCGTGTGGCTCGAGCGAGCATAATTGAATGCTGGTGCACATTGCATAAGAATTGGCATGTTCCCTCTGATGACCTGCGAGACCAGTGTATGAAATGATGCGGGGACGATCGGATATGATACAACACTTCAGACGAACCTCGACGCGCCGGATCATCCAGTGAAGTAGAGGTTTGTTGCTAGCGATGGTTCCTCGAGCTTGGCGAGGAAGGAAATCTGACAAAAAGCGTTCTTTACAGTTAGAGCGTGTAGAGCGAACGGGAATATTGTACTTGCCAGTCACGCTGATTACACCTTTCTCGTTCAAAAATTTGGTTTGAAGAATCTGAAATGGAGATGAGAAGAAGGCTTAACTTCAGGGTGGTTGTTGGTGTGCATGTGCATACGTTTGAGCTGGGGAGGTAATTCTGCTTCGTAGAGAAGGCAACAGTTGGTGCAATGGAAAAATGACCACCTTTGTCCTTGATGATTCGCGTGTTGAAGTTCCGGGTCAAAGAATTCATTGCACGGCAGTGGCAGGACGAATACCTTATCGAGGATCCTCGCAAATACTGAAGGCGAATCGAAATCGGGAACGCAGTAGCTCTCAACTACATGGGACGAATTAGCATGCTCGCTTGGGTCGAAATTGCGCGGCCCACTGACTAGATCCATCGATGCTAACCAACGCTGCAGTGTGTAGGTTTCCAATCCTGTATGAATTCTCAGATCAACTTTTCCTCAACATACTCGAAAGTGAACTTGCAATCCATGGTCGGCAATAGCAGTGTAGTCTCTGTTAAATGCTGAGGGAGTTTGCATATCGTGGTCAAATTCTAAGCAATAAGTTGCCGTTTCACTCGGGCGAGTTTGTATAAGCGGTGATTGTGCATCACTCCACTGGTTGCTGACTAGTTGCTGACACCACGTCTCCCGTCGTTCCCCGTTTAAGCTGGCTCATGCCTGTTTTTCGCTGTTTCGTGCATTCCGAGTCTTAGGAAAGCTTCAAGCACGCATATGCACCATCGCATAACTTTCCTGGACACCTTCTTTTGCTTTCCGCCTTCTTCATAGCATTCATGAACATACAGCCTACACAAATGGCTGAAATGATGGCATCCATGAGTTTCGGACAGCTATGCTTGAACGGACACAACTGTCGGTTGAGCTAGGTCGAAGGTATGCAGGCGAAGTAGGGTCAGATTGCCGTCGAGCAACGTTGGCGAGGCACCGTCAGACCGTCTTCGTCGTTCTCAAAGCCAGGTCCTGAACCTCTATCGAACCCTCGCTCACTATAGAAGCAACACTGCTCACCCCATCTCGAATCTGCATGATGATCCCGAAGAAGCATATTTCGTTCGACGTTCTCGGTTACAAATATTCAGGGGCCCGGCAGAGGAATTCAGCGGAAACCACAAGTGCGGTCATACATACTTCAAGGCGTAATGGTTCAATACATGAAGAATGGGATCGAATAATGGATATATCCTGATACTATGAATATTTAGAGCGCTGTATCAGACTGCCTGGTATCTTGAGAGAACCATATCCGCACACTTTTCCGCGACTGCTACGGCAGGAGCCTGTAAATGTGTCCCAAGAACCCAAGGAAACACAGAAGAATCTGCCACGCGAAGATTGCCAAAGCCATGAACGAAAAGCTCCTCATTAACGACTCCTCCATCTTCTTTCCCGTTGTCCGGACCCATACGACACGTTGAAGAGTAATGATATGTCGTTCGATTCCTCTTGCATATGAATTCATCCAATGACGCATCGTCCTCGCCGTCAGGCACGCCAAAGTCTTTGAGCGGGTAACCTTGCTTGAGCATGCGATCTCGCAAGCGAAGGGTCAATTTGAGTGATGCGCGCAAAGGTGCGTAATCAGCGGGATTGCTGAGGTATTGTGGATCGATGATAAGTGGGTCTGAGGGGTTCCTAGATGAAAGGCGTACGGTTCCTTTGCTTTTGGGGTGTAGCAGCACGTTAAGAAAGCTGAACATGCCTCGGTTCATTTCGGGGTTGTCAGTGGAATCATATGCCATCTAATGAAACCCTTGAATAATGGAGATATGAGTGAGTAGAACACACTTACGGGCATGATCTCAATATCAGGCAGTACATTTGGCTTGTTCTCGACGGGAGACTTGGGTAACCCCCCGCTTTCGAGCAATGTCGATGATGCAAACAAAGCCATTTGAAGTACCGGTGCAAGGAGCATACCTGTACCGAAAAGAAGGTATTTGAACAGCTCGATGAAAAATCTCCAAGGCCGCTTCTGCAATGAAAGGAGAGAGTGACTCATGGGCACTTCGAAAGCGACAGACACTCCAAAATGGTCTTGCTGTATTCCAGAAGATTAAGGAACAAAAGATTTAGGAAAGATCAGAATAGCGCACCAAGTTCGAACCCACTGCGGGGAGATCTTTCACAAGGGTTATATCTTTCTCGTTCAGATGTAGGGCAGGCCCAATTCCGCTGTAGTGAAGTCAGACTACCATCATAGACACACTATCAACCGGAGACTAACCTGAGCATTAGGAGTTGGGGAGAGCCAAATGGTCCAGCACAAAGAATTACCTCCTTCCTCGCCTTTACAAATCGTTGCCCAGGATAAAGGCTTGATTTTAGGATGACCCCCTCGACGTCGAGTTTGTCCGGGCTTGTATCAGGTTTGAGAGTGAGCTTGATAGCGTCAGTACGAGTGACAATGTGTAAGCGAGAAGCTCTTTGCAAGACCAGGTTCATTGGAAGAAAAGCACTGTAGGTAGAGCTGCGATGTTGATTCTTGTCCCTAGTAAAGTGAAGTAGGCCGCATCCAATGGCGGGATGTACTGGAGAGTTGATATCGCTGATCTTGGGTAAACCTATGTTCTCAGATGCTTCGATGACACTAAAAACAAGCAAGTAAAACTAGAATGATCCAAAAACACAGTATACGATGAATCTCACTGTAAAAATCCAGGGAACGCGAGTCCGTCGGTTTCAGTAGCTTGATTGCACCATTCACCTGTCGCTGATGCTCAGTCTTCGCTGAGACGACTCGAGGTAGCCTCAACATACCTTCAGTATTGTGTACACTGGGATCACTGGGGTACAGCGCCTGCTCAGACTTCAAGAAGTATGGCTTAATATAAAGCATCTGGTTTATTCTTGAAGTCCCGCCCAGGGCAGAACCAGTATACAATTCTAGAGAACGTCCAAGGATGTCTTGTGGTGCACTGAGTACTTTCCGAGTTCTCGATCCATCAGAGGCAAAGTCAGCGGACAAAAGCGGTACTCTAGATTCTATTAACAAGACTTTGTTTGCTTCTTGAGCGCTGAGCCTATTTGCCAAAGCTGCTCCTGCAGTACCAGCTCCTGCACGAATTGTGAGCTTATAGCGTAAACATTCAAAGCAAAAGAACAGACCAACAACTATGAAGTCGTACTCATCAGAAATATCTTTCAGCGAAAGTTCAGGATAGCACGAGAATGGCTCCATAATGGACTGAAGAAGGGTCCCGGTCGACCAATTTATATGCGCAGCGCTCATCATGCGCCCAAGGATTGTGTTCCGGTAGTACTATGGCACCATGCAAGACCTGAACGTTGCGAAAACGACGCCCTGAACATCCTCACTGCTCAGATTTCATTCAATTTTTGGCAATCGGTTGTGTAGGCTCACTTTTGCTCCCGTTTTACGATGAAAATTGTATAATTTTCGAGTCTGCTATGCAAGTTATATTAAGGAGAAGAGTACCACTGGCCAGGATCGTCATCGAAATAATTACCTTTGAGTGCATCCTCTGAATCCCAAACAACTTCTCGAGACAACCCGTACTTTCCCATTATCAACAAAACTTGCTCCGCATCATACCTACCCGCATTCCTCTCCCTGTTCCTTAATCTCACCACCGCGTCATCCGGCACAGGAGGCAGTGTTTGGAAGACCTTCCTCGCCATATTCACCTGCTTTAAATAATCCTCCCTGGACCCTCTAGGTTGATAGCGAGTCTGTGCATCGATGACATTTTCAATTGACTCATGTGTGCGAATGAACTCAAGGGCGCGCATAGGCCCAACTTGTCGAATTCGTTGGGAAAAATCTGTTCCCATGAGAAGGGCCAAGTCCACAAACATAGATCGAGTGAGCTTGAGCATTGAGCGGAGTTCGGCACCGGATATAACAAGGAGAGGCTGTTGACGGCTAGTTATGTTTCGGATGAGCGGGGCTTCGTAGATGATAACATCCTGGAAAAGATGTGGTCATCGGTATTGAGAAGATCAGACAAAGAGAGGGATTTTACCGTATCCTCGCTAGCAACATAATCCGCGTATCCGTTCAAAACCAAAGAAGATGCAAACGCCTCAGCTTCGAAAGGTCCGTCACAGTCAAAACAGGGAACACCCATCACTTGTAATATTTCCTTGCATTCTGCATATGTTTGAGCAGTTGGGGGCGTACTATTCCGATATGATTCTGAGATTGAATTACTTTTGTTGGTGAGCTCTTGCAGTATCTCCTGATGACCATCGTCTTCGATTTCAGAGGGAAGCTCAGAAGCTGCGTCTTTGGGTTCTGAAAGCGTCGACGTGAGGCTATCCCAGAACTTTCCCTCTTGGAGTGTCAGCTCGCATTGCCTTTTCGACATCTCGTGTACCTCCCGAACCACATCCGCATCGAGGTCATCCTGATTTACTCCCGCGTCAAGGTTTGCGTCTTTGGGATGTGTGATGGTTGGTTTCGAAGCGCGTATGGGATTGGAAGCTACTTTAGGAATGCTGTTCTGGTATTCGAGAAAGAGTGGCGTCAATGTAGACAATATGCCGTCTACAATCATTGGTCCAGAACTAGTTCGGACCATTGTATCATTAGCGGAGTCTGCCAAGTGGAACGATGTTTCAGGAGCTTTGGTGACCGAACGAGGAGGTTCAGAAAACGGAACGTCACTTTTGATGGGTTGAGAGATGGCTTCAGATTCTGCGGATTGTTCGGGCGTCAAGGACGTAAGGTAAGCCACAGTTGAAGACTCTGAACGGAGAACATCCTCCATCTCCGTTGTCGTGGTGCTAGAGTATGACTCGTGTATTTTGGTAGACCATTCTTCCATAGACCGCATGGAGTCACTGTCCCGCCAAGGATCAGCATCCACCAAAGCCAGGTTATCTGAGCCCGCCTTTTCCAGTGCTAAATCATTCATCAAAGACACAATATCCTCCTTCCCTGTCTTTAATTTCTCCGAATTCTCGAGAGCTAAGCGGGTCAGGCCGGTAGAGACTTGGGCTTTCTCGACAGAGGAGAGCTTGGTAATATCGTGTGTTGCGCGTGAGATTTGAAGGAGACGTGCCAGGCGTTCATTCTCAATCACAGCACGGGCAGCAGTAAGACGTTGGGCGTTTTTCCTTCGTGAAGCCTGCAGATATTCCATGTGAACTGAATATCAAGTGGCATACAGTAGGTGCAACGTACCTCTTGGGCTTTCGCCAAATTCCGACCCTTTCCGTCAAATACACAGATTGCTTCAACGCCATACTGTTCTAACTCTTTGATTAATCTGTACCAACCGAGTACATGTCGATATGGATGAGGAATTTGAGCAAAATGAAATCGTTGAGTGAGAAGGGTTCCGTCTCTGTGAGTCAAATCAGTTTGATGTGTATCAGACATCGATCTTCAGAAGAGCCTACAATGCGATTCTTTTACCAGAAAACCCCTGCAAACGGTCTGGTAGACGTTTAATCACTTCTGGACTGTTTCTTTTTCTTTTAGCAATGTCACGGAAGGATGAGAAGAGGTAGTACCAAGTTTTCTGAATGAAAGGCGTTAGCCCCAAAACTCCCATGTACTTCCTCAGGGGCCAGTAGAGCTCTACCGCAGTAGATCCCTCGAGAAAAACAAGTTAAGAACGCGAGTAATAATCACGATCCTCATCACGATCCTACATAATACCCGGCGATGAGTCAATTATTAAGCGCCCAAACTTCATCTATTGAGCCACCATGGCCAGATATTGATACTATCTTTCTTTATACTCTATCTCACTACTGACTTTTTGATCTAGATGGCATCAACAGGTTTCCCAGCTCAGCTCCTCCAGTTCCTCCAGTTAAACCAGCGCTAACTGCAACATCTTGTTTAGCCTCTGTTTCAAAATCATTGAGCACAACTGGAGCTGGCGCAGGCTCAGCTTTCTGTTTTACCTAAAAGGGAGTCGAGAGGTCTTGGTCTTCCTCTGTTTATCGCTTCAGAGGAAGTGAAGGAGCAGGCTCTTCATCCACAATTTCTTCATCAACAGTCAGGTTTTGCGGGTGCGCCTTCGAGAAATAGAAAAAGCTCATGCGAGTCCATATTCAAGAGCAGCTTTAAAAAGCCCGCAAATAACCTGCTTAGAGCGGGTTCCGAAGTTGACGTTAAGCGTGTAAAACCAAGGGGGTCCGGCACTGAAATAGCAGACGTGATAATGATTAACAAACCGCGGAAATATCAGCTTCGGAAAGTCCTTCACAACTACGCGTTACAGAGCGAAGGCCATTTTTCGCGGAACAATTTCTTATTTCTTCGTCCCCAGGGCCAGACCACAACTTTCACAGCTCTGGATGTGCAAAAGTACCCAACGCCGAATTTGCCTCGACAGCTTCTGGAAAGTATCTGGGATGATGACTTGCCGCTCTGGAATCCTCAACTCTGCCCAGAAATTTGAGGGAAAAGGGTCGCAGCCAAGTATTGGAAAGCGGTCTTTACCATAGGTAGCCATTGGCGCACTGGTTAGAATGGAAGGTCATATCAGCTCTTTCATAATTCGGGTGTATATCCTAAATATTCTATGCAGACCATAATCAATGTACTGAATGTGCACGGTAGGTAACTCACCTGGTCAAGCATTTCTGGGCTCAAATCCGGACAAGATTTGGGTATCAAATCGATAATCATTGCCCTCAGGCAATAGAAGCAGCAGCAGGATACCTGCCACCGCGCGCGGGCTCTTCATGGAAACCCAGAACCTTCCAGTGTTGTATATGCTCACAGCAAGGTGGTGCACATAAATACAAAGTGCATACAAAGTACTAATACAATTCCTTCTACTTACTCTCGGCGGTGTCACTATTTGTGGCTCCCTGATTGACATTGCTACCCTCTGTCCCGATTTGATGTCCCTCTTTAAGATTGCACTCATCGCCGCTCTAACAGTAGAACAAAGATCCGTTCCTTTCTTTCCCGAGACGATATGAATGACACAACAAGAGCAACAGAAGCCGCCTCACTCTCAGTCCCAACTGAAGATCATACTCAATCCGACCCAGAAAACTGGTTTGAGCAATGTTTTTGCAGGCAGCTTAACAAGGTCAGCCTTCATGATTCTTTCGTCAGGACCGTCAACCCCCACACGCTAAACTCGAGATCATCGCGCGCGAAGCTCAAATTCAACAAACGCGCAGACGCGTGTCATATCGAGAAACACGACAGGTGGCAAGGAGACCACACAGAGATAATGACAGGCAATAATGACAGGCAATCATAACCTGATTATATGTATATGGAAAACAAAAGGCGTGAGGTCATGCAGACTTCTAGCTTGTCTCGCATTGAGGCTGCAGAAATCTTTGCCGTGCTTCCGCATGCAAGAGCATACTGACATTCATTTTGAAAGTATACACGATGTAACCATCTGTATCACTGACGTCTAGCAATGAGAACCGCGAATACGATAGTCACAATCACCAACAGAGACAATGCGATCCCGCCTATCATTAGTCTAGAGACGGGAAATTTCCCTTCCGTGAGGGCAGTCTGAACGGTGAAGTATCGTAAAAGTCCTAAAGGGGTTAGTTATAAGACGAATAATATACCTAAAGAGTATATGGCAAAAAGAGACAAACCAACGAGAAGCACACCGATACCAAGGCCAACACTACTACTTCCCAGTGGCCGTGCGTATGACTGGATCTTGCTTCCGGTTCCAGTATTTTCAGCAGTAGAATTCGAAGAAACAGTGAAAAGTTGAACAAGAGCTGTTGATATATCAGCAAGTTCACAAAAAAAAACACAAAATCGACATACCAACACCCGTTGATGCGATCGCTAAGCTCGTCCTGACGTATGCCAAAAATGTTCGTTCTAGGGCAAGATGATCTCTGGCGACGCTTCCACTGTTTTCCAATACAAGCCTTGGCTTGAAAGCTGTCTTTCTTCTCCACCGTGAATATGAGCTGTCTTTACCGTTCTTCTGTGTGCGATTACCATTTGGTTCTCCAACTTCGTCTTGGTCATCTGTATCCTCTTCGGTAGGGGTGTCTACTGTTGCAGAAATTATAGTAGGTGAAGTGGTAGGCGAAAAGCTCGCAGCAGGTGATGCAGGACGCTCTGGTTTCTCTGGTAACTTTGACCTCAAATGCTGTGACTCGGTTGTGAGAAGCTTAAAAGATACGGAGCGCCTCAACACTGTAGAAGAGGAAGAAGGGCGGAATTCCGATTCAAGATTTGTATCACCACCAACAAAAGGTGTATTTGATGATGATAGTGTCATAGAGAGAAGTTCTGACAGTGGGAATATTTCACAACTTTTCTCTCATCTCGCGGAGTACTTCAGACTATAGATTCCTCTCTCTCTCTCTCAAACTTGAACTTGAATTCAGGAAAACATTCAGAATTTTTGTGCCTCAATTGTACAAGTGTACGCAGCTGCCGCACTGGGATTAGCATCCCGATCCCGTTCCGATTGTCACTTAAGGTTACTTTCACATCCTTGCTCTCATGAAATACAGACCACGTATTCCCTCCAAACCGCCTATGTTCTAGCAGGTGACCTCATAGGGTAATGCCTATATATATAAGCCCACCATTTATCCTTATTCCGCGACGTTCACCATGAATATCACTTTGTTGCTACCTCTATCAGCCATCGTATTCTTATTAGCTTCACTTCTGCGTCGCCGAAGATCGCTGAAGTACATACAAGGACCACCTGTATCGTCCTGGCTCCTGGGTACGTCCTTTACTGACATAAATCAGGATCGTCTCCTAAAGCGTCTTGGGCAGGGCACGAATACGAGCTAGCAAATCAAGCAGAAGTAGGAGACTTGGAATTCAAATGGTTTCGAGATTACGGTACTGTTTTTCGTAGTGCTGGGTGCTGCGGGGTACGTGCATCACTCGGCCATATGTTTTACGATCTCCGTCTCACACGTTGACGCGTTCTTGCATCTTTTTTTCCCATCCGAATTTTCAGGAAGACATCTTGATGGTATCGGATGCGGAAGCTCTACACCATATCCTTAATACCGGTGGCTATCGTTACCCAAAAACTAAAGATGCGGTCAGGTTCATTAGGCAAATCAGCGGGAGGGGACTTACTTGGGCACAAGGTGACCCTCCGGCGTTCATCGCACTCCTTTTTGAGAAAAGCTGAGCTCTCCATCGATGTTGATAGGAGTAGTACATCAACGTCACAAGAAAGCACTCAGTCCGGCCTTTTCAGAATCTCAGCTACGGCTACTCCTCCCGCTGTTCCAAATGTACTCTGACAAGGTGATGTCCTGACGTGACCGATCGACTGGCGGACTAACTGACCAGTGCTACTACTCGATAGCTTGCCCTTCGGTGGCGAGAACGATTCGCCGATAATCAGATCATCGATATCTCTCATTGGTTGCCAAAAGTGACGCTGGATGTTCTTGGTGAAAGTGAAAACTTTTTTTTTTCGACTCGGACTTCCGGGTACTGATTTTTATCTCAATGTAGGTTCTTTTGACTTCCAATTTGGATCGCTCGACGACAAAGCTAGCGATCTTCGTGTAGCTCTACAGACCATGTTGTATGTATCCTATTTTGACTCTCTTTAATCCTCCGAGATTAGACATCAATTGACAGTGCGAGCTCCCAACGTCCATCCAAGTTCACTACTCTCTTGAGAGCATGGAAACGAGCTTTACCGGATTCCATAGTCGAGTGGTTTGAAGCGGTTTACGTGACCGAGGAGGATATCCGGTTTAAAGCCTATGTGGACGCGGCCAAAGGAGCTGCGAGAGATTTATTAGACAAGAACGCCTCAAATCTTAGCGCTAATGGTGAAAAAATATCCGAGGAGAGCCATGATTACCTCAAAGGCGTCGAGGGAAAGAAGGATATGTTGAATATGCTTCGTGAGTTTTCGTACGCATCGACGTCTGTCATGTACTCATTGCTGGTCCGTTGACACAGTCCGCTCCAAAGCAGCAGAGGATCCTAAAAAGCGGTTGGATGATGATGAAGTTCTGTCTCAAGTCTCGTTAGTCTTGTCCCCATTATTCTTCGAGTAGGCATTAACCTCAGTCGTTTCAGAACGATGATTTTTGCTGGATTTGAAATAACTGCCTGTACATTGACGTGGATAATGTAGGAGAACACTTTGGCTCTGTATTCACAGGGAATTTTACCAGATTGAACAGATATGAATTAAGTCGGAACCTCGAGGACCAGCAGATGTTAAGGGCAGAAATCGATGCAGTGCGGGAGAAGAGAGGCGACGATGCTGGATTAACGTCAAATGATTACGATTCGATGCCCTTTCTGAACGCATGTATCAAGGTCAGAATCCTTTCTCCAATATTCTATACATCTTTCGCCTGATACCGCCCTCATGCTAGGAAGGACTTCGACTCCACCCCGGAGTGCAATTCACGACACGAGAAGCTGACTTAGATGACGTGGTCCCATTGTCGCAACCAGTGGTATCGACTTCTGGAGAGGTTTTGAAGAAGATACCGGTGATGAAGGGCCAACGGGTGCACATAGCTATTGCTGCTTATAATCGGTTAGTTCCACTCCCTGTTTTTCTTTCAAGATAACATGATTAAACAATGTATCTTCCATGTCCTTTGCTCAGATCGCCGAGCGTATGGGGTCCGGACGCTGACCAGTGGAAACCATCCCGGTATCTAAATTCCGCATCAGAGTCCAAGAAACAACAGTCGATGATTGGAGTGTTTGGAAACGTGTATGTGTGACTATCCATCGTTAAAAAAAAAAGAGCTCAGATTTGATCAATCTGATCTCAGGATGTCATTTGGTAAGTAACTGGGATTCCGTTCTCGAATCGATGAAACTTATACTTTGGCTTTAGGTTCCGGTGTCCGTGCATGTATCGGGTATGTAGCTCCTTTGATTCTAGTGCGCAATGTGCTCATTCAGTGTCTCTGTGTAGCTGGCGTTTTGCGTGCGTCATACATTTTCGATACCCAACTGGAACTATTTTTACTCATGTTTTCTTCAGCGTCATTGAGATGCAAGCCATCCTCGTATGTCTCCTGACACAATTTGAATTTCAACTTCCTCCGGGGGGCTTGGATATTCAAACTGTACCACTGAGATCCATGAATGCACCGATGTTGAGAGGCAAGCTTGACCAGGGACTACAAATGCCATTAGTTGTCAAGAGGCGAGGAAGAGCTGATGCTTGAGGATATCCTCGAATATCGATATCGAACCTCCAACAGGTTTATCGTACTGAGATAGGTCGTCCGACAAAGGTTTTGCGGTGCACGATTTCTGGGACGAATCTTTCGGTGATGGATCCCCAGGTTTTGACGTGCTGTTGTACGTCAAAAAGCAGAAGGGAGGATCGATTGTCAGTAAATATATTTCCTTTGTACAATGGTCCAGACGGAAAGAAAATCACTCACATCGTCCCCCATCATGTCAACAACTGAATATCGGTCAACCCTCCTCCCTGCTTGATCAATTCTCCGAGAAAAGTGCAACTTCGAAGTTATCCACGCACAACGCTGCATGCGCCGTCTACGCCTACGTGCCAGTCGAATCGAGCTTTGTGCACTTGAGAAGTAGCGGTGATAGTGTAACTCTTCACAAAAGTTGGGAGGAGTCCCGCTTGTCGCTTATACGAGACAACCAAACTCGACTTGACAACCATAGTTCTTCAAAATACAAAGGGGAAGATTGCTCCATGATCTACCCTGGCTGGTTTTACGATTAAGCTGGTCGATTGATTTGAGGTCGGGGAGGATGAATGAGCATGCATCATAAGGAAAGATTGAGCAACCTCAAAGCTTTGGCAAGTCACAACAGGTTTGTCCACCCTCCTTTACACCCTCTCCCCAAAGCATTGCCGGAGGTTTACCATTATCCGCAGTGTCCGGAGAGTTATGCTGGTGGAAAGTCTGATACTGCCCAGATTGAAGACTCCAAGTGATCAAGTTCCAGGATGCGATGCTGTGGATAGCATCAACCAGTGGTTCAGTATCAATGTTCGGCACTTACTTGAATACCTGGTCCCCGATAAGCAGTCCTAGGCTCACTTTCTTTTACAATCGTTCGTGTGGAGGAAGATGAGCGCCGAAACGAGTCCATTGGAACTCGTGCCAACCTGGATTAGGAGGATATGAGGATAGAAAAATAGTAGAGAGACAATCATAGACTCACAACCAACGCATTGACATGTTCTGGGGTCTTTGGATCATTGTGATTTTACGGATGTAAGCAGTCTGGCAAAATGTGTCAGCCTCAAATTTTACGAGCAACAATCCGAATTCAATGTCTCTATGCCTTTGAGCGCGAAAATCAAGTGTCCATATCACTAAGTAGCATATGTTCAGCCTGCATTTTTCCGAAATCAGCAACTAAAGGTGCGAAAGGTCATTCAGCTGTAGATGGAGGTCTGCGGCTACCGAAGACAGAGACTGTAAGTAACAAAGTTCTAACAGATTCGAATCTGCAAGGAAGGGAACAAGTAAACAATGCATTCCAGTAGGACTTCAAGGCAAGAATTTGCTTACCTCGCTAACAAAGTCACTGCTTCAAGTTATAGAATCAAAAAAACATGAACCTGAATCCCTGCCATAAATACATCGACAGCTAGTAAGGATACATTAAACGTCCTAGTCCAAAAGCTCCATACACCATAAACATTGTTCCAGCCACAACTCCCAACAACTTTTCCTTCGTATTCATGAGACGTAATCTGGTGACGATACCAGACGGAGGCCCCTTAGCACCCGCCGCGTCAATGGAAGCAACTTCTTCATCGGTTAGAGCGGCTTTTTTAGAGAAGGAAAGGAAAAATCAGTCCAAGTGCAATTTGGAGACAAAGGCGAAGATACTAACGCAATTCAGCCACAGCAAGGTATTCTGCCATATGCGCTTCACTGGTAGTGGTCCTAAATTCGTGTATGATGCGGTATCGTTAAGGGGATATTATAATGAAGTCAAAGGTCAACGTACGTGACTATAACTGCGCCCTTAGCTCTGACCCACAAGAATATCACTTGCGTCGGAGTTGCACCAATCCGGTGTGCAGCAGCTCTGAGCGGTGCATCGACAGGTCCACCCGGGTAGGTAGTTATTGGTCTGTATGAGCGAGAGTAATGGATGTAGATAAATGAAACACGGAATGGGTAAGATTGAGGCAACGTACGCAAGACTACTGTAAGCTTCGACTACAATGTTATGCTTAGAACAGGTATCCATGATTGACTTCATCTTGTGGTAGTTGTATGGGTGTAGCTCAATCTGATAAGTGCGACCTTAGCGAAGGTTCGAAAAAGAACCAAGCACTTACTTGGTTCACAGCAGGCGTGACTTTGGAGACTTTGATGAGGTGTTCGAGTTGTTGTACATTGAGAACGTTGCTGATACCAATACTCCTAGAAAGAGGATTGAGATGCACATCATGCTTGAGACGAATGTATTCATACTTAACCAGTCCATCTTGCTGTACTTTTTCGAACTCTTTCCATGCTTCAACAAGATCAGGTATGAATTGAGGTTGATGAATGAGATATAGGTCCAGGTACTGTAGTCCAAGCTGCGTGAGTCAAGTTGAGGGAAGGCAGAGAAGAAGGCATTAGTTATGTGTATATTGTGTCACATATATTTTGTGTTATCGTAGACTCACATTCGCCAAACTCTCCTTGACACTCTTTTGAATTGGTACCTCTCGAGGATATTTGGTTGTAATAAACAGCTCCGAACGTGCTAGTCCGCTTTCCTTTATCGCTTTCCCAACATATTTCTCTGTCTGATAGACTGACCACATAACGATGAGCAACTTCGTCTCGTCACTTATCAGAGGCATGACAACGCACATACTGCGGTATCAATATGCGAAAACCCCATCTCAATAGCCTGCTCGATGTACTGTGTGATATCGTGGAACTTCATTTTTGAGCCTGTACCATAAGCAATAGCTGGAATCTGACATTGTCATGTTCAGTCTCGATACGATTATACCACACGACACTTGCCTTGTTTCCGTCATTGAGCGAAATGGGTTCAAGAGGCATTTCTTGTCTGAGGATAGTGAATGCAGAGGGCGAAATCAGACTAATGCCGCCATATCTGACGAATTCTAAAGCTGGATGGCATGAGTGGGAGAAAGAGGTAAGCCGGGCCGAAATCACTAGTCTCCTCAGGTGGGAAGACTCATCTTCACTGAAGTGGACCGCTTACAGGTATCCAGAAATTATATTGAAAGCTTTTGAGATTGTTCTATCTACACTAGTGACTTATTCTTGGTAACTCAGACCCTCAATTTACCCCGGATTTCATCAAGAATCTCTCTGATACCAATGCCCTCACATTCTGATCCTTCTTGCCTTTGAGACCCTCGAGAATTTCTCCTCCTGAGCATGCCAAAAGCTCCCTCATCAACGTCCTACAGTGACGTTGGATCAGTGCGAGCCTAAACGAAGAATTTGAATCATGCATACACAATTATTCTGAGAACGGAAAGCTCTTTGATCACAAATTGTTGTATTTTTGCAGTTATCGGCATCAGTGCAAGGAGCAACGTCCCCCCCTCGACTGAGGAAAGTGTTGAACAATTGGAACGCCGTATCATTTGCCATAAATACTTCAGTGAGGTTATGCCAGAATGCAGGGGTCAGTTCCGACATAGTGGGTAGACCGACGAGTGGCCCGTAAGTTTCTCGAGCATTGTAATAGACTGCCCAGGTAGCTTTAAAAATCAAGAAACTAAATCTGGTATGATAAAAAACTAAAGATGGAAGTGCGCACGATTTTCTTGGAAAGAAGGATCGGTAATGTTTGCTGCGGGTAGTAGTAATCAGTTTTACTGCCCATTAGCGATTCAGCAGAAAGACACACCAAAGATAACGCGAATATTCATGATACCAAAAGTATCGGGATCAACATCATATACCTTGAACGCCGGATTTCCGCCTGAAGATCCACGTCAATCAAAAAGACAAATACTGTATGATTGGGAAGCTTACTCGTAGGGGTGAGGGCAGGACACTGGGATCGCAGTTAGCAGAACACATCAATGCATGATGATTTCAACGCACGACGAGGCCCACCCCAACTGCATTTGCCGCTGTCTGGTCGTTGTAATCCGAGTATGCTATCTCAAATTGATCCTAGAGAATGTGAATTCAGCGCCGCCCATATTCAAAGGAACTTACAAAAACGATATGCTCACCTTGTGACTGTGACCGAAGAATTGTCCTACAATAGTATCTTTGTATCTTTGCAGAATTTGGTCGTAATAATTTGACTGCATGATGAAGTCAGGTTTTGAACAGATCAATATCACCAAAACCGACCTGATCTTCGACTATATCGGATTTCCCAAGGGGAATATGACCAATGACCCAAACTCTCTGTCCGTTAGTCTCTGCTGCTTGCAGCTGTTCGACCATGAATGAAAGTATCCCATTCGGATCGGGTCTGTAGGAATCGAGGACGTGAGCGAATTCCAGCCGTAAAAGGAGACCACGTACTGAAAAGTATCGCTATCGTAAAGCCAAAGGCTTTGGCCTATCATTTAGTATATCTTATAGACTGAGTAGATAAAACGTGCACTTTTGTCTGTACCAGTATTGCGTATTCAGAGACAGGATCCTTAGCAGCATGAAATGCGCCAATCAGTTAAACAGTAGCCATCTGTCGTCCAAATTTCACGTACACCAGATTCATGTCGGGCACAGTAGCTGCATAGCTACCCGATATATGGTCAACTTGTTGGCTGGCAGCACTGCCGATCCATTGCTTTCCAAAATTCTTCGCAAACGATTTCTTGATCAGAAATGGGATGCCAATCTCACCTCCCAGCCCGCACTTTGAGTATCAAAGACCCATTGAACATCGAGAGTGGTGTCAGTCGTGTTCCGAGGGAATGAGTTGACTGGCGTTGAGTCACTTCAAAGAATCGCTGAGCGCACTTGGATTACAGAAGAAGAGGACTCACTGGTTTCCTGGAAGCAAAACTCTAGGGTCAACACCGTCAACCTGTGAGGAGAGTGCACACCAATGGCAGGAAATATCGGTGCGGATATTTTCGATAGCATTTCTGCATTGAAGTCTGTTAGGTCGGAAGTCACTTCACTGGAATGAGCAAATTTCGTCAGCAACCCCGAACCCGAAGAAGGAATGCTTTACTTGCTCCTGGGTCGTCAGCCAAATGGCGCCTAAGCGTGGCATCGGAATCAGTACCGTTGGCCTGAACATTGATAGAACAATTCAAGCACCTTCGACAACGTCGCCAGTGAAAATAACAAACTGAGCATTGAAGCTGTTCACAGCATCAAGCATCGAATCTGCCAAAGAAGGTGGTGAATCACACTTCGAGTTCCCAAACGGCTGAGCAGGATCTGTAATTGGGTCGCCGGATTCATCTGCGAAATTCCTGCAACAAATGTTCTGAAGAAACCTGATGAATCTCCAATTGTGCGTCTTGTACAAAAAGACGGCTTCACCTTGGTACAGTTGGCCTCGGAGCCAACCTGTGTGATCGTCAATCGACACATTGTCAACAGTAGTGCGTGTGGCGCACCGTATATTCTCTATCAATATGGACATCACTAATGTGAACGACCTGGAATGGGGTCTTGCGCACCGTCGGCTCGCTTGGCGGGGCGAGCGGTACGGAAGGAGAGGGAAGGGGCACTGCAAAAGGATTCGGTGTCTTCGAAGCACAAAACCCGAAAAGGGCATCACAGAGTCGAGGGGCAGTCTGTCCAGCGACATCGATGCTACGCAGGTCATGGGCGATAATTGGTCCTAGCCTGGACATTAGACCACTGCAGACATCGGGATCTTCCAACTGAAAATAAGACGGGTTGTCAGCAACATTAGGGACGGAAGAAATCAGTGGTACTTGAGCAATATCGCAGACCGTAATGAACGTGTCTGAAAATGCGTCATTGCCGAGATGAGCGAGAGCTTGGAGAGGAATCAACGCCGCCAGGCAGGATGCGCAATCGACAATGCTTTCGAAAACATCGAGAATCTGGGAGGTGTTCTGCCCAACGACTCTGGCATTCGGAGCTGAAAAAATTGTCAGCACTATTGTAAAGATCAAAAACGAGTATGACTGGTTGTACAGCATAGCTTGTTGCAAGATTATGCAACTGCTCCTAATATTTTATATCTTCTATCAGTGAGAGAATCCTCAGTCACCACATTGTTCATGAGCATGATGACCATACAGTTTGAATCTTCGTGCCTTGAGAGCGAGATCAGGTGTGCAATTTAGTTTGCAGACCTTTTACAAGCTCTTGCCCTGTTCCTAAGGCCATGATAGAGTGGTACAGGACCCCGGATGACTCGGTAAAAAGCCGTTCGCAAAATTTTCAAAAATTGCCGGAACCAAATTCGGGCGTTCAACGGTCCTCAAAATGTCCGAACTTCGAATACGAGCCCCCAGAGCGTAATAGCTACACATTGTAGTTCAACACTTGAGCCTCTTGAGATAAGTCATTGGTATATTTTTTTGCCCTTTCCAATCCACTATGTATGTAGTATGAAGGAACGAAGATTAGTATGTCAGGTACTAACTTGACATGGAGGAGAAAAGTGTTTAGAAACAGGTAGGTGCATCGGTATTGCAGTGAGACCCAATGTCATTATGGTCAACATGCAACTGTGATAATACAAGTAATGTATGATTTCTGATATACTATGAGTTGGGCTTGTCCGAACTTCAGTGGCTGGGGACTCTAAATTGTCCGAAAATCGAATAGAAATCTTCGAAAAATTTCTAACATTCAATGTCCGAACGACTTTAGGCCAAAATTTTCGGGGTCTTGGTGGTACCCGCTTACTGTCACAGTAATTTGAATGGTATAAACAGTGATTATTTCCCAGGCACGGCAGCTCAAGCAAACGTTTGACCTGTAGGTTTGCTTGAATGGAAGAAGGTTTTTTAAGAAGGAAAAGGTCCAACCAATCCTGCCTCAGCAGGTTCCTACATTCACACTAAGTGCACAGAAATATTCACGAACGCTCAGGACTTTGTCTATCATGATTGGAACAAGAGTACATAGGTTTACGATACAGGTGTGTTCGGTTGTGTTGGAGTCCTGTACATATTGAGTAATTTCCATACAACGTGCATGCAGTTTTGACAAATCACGGAATCATTCTAACGTGAGTCGACACACCTACGATGCTCATACCATGCGGATGAAAGTCCTCTGAGATCATCTGAGATTTTCACGTTCCACGGTAAGTACCTCTTACATACTTCTGCTGAGGCCCTGAGATGCCGTAGAATAGTAGAATAGACGTCGTGTTATCAAGGTCTGTAGTGCTATGAACGTAGTGATTGCCGTCCTTCATATTCGCGAAACAAACAGCTTATGAAGGTAGGATTCCTGCGATGGGCCCAATACTAGTAGTGGCAGTTATCATTGCTGCATCGTCTTCTTTCTCTTTGCACTGGCGCATGTAGATCAAGGTCAAAATCACTTCGTCCTGTACAAGTATTGCTTGCGGGTAGACAGAAATATTATTTCGGTCATATCGAGCGACCAGGGTGTGGGATCCGTCTTGTGTGAGTAGCTGTCACATAGTAAGGCATACCCTTCAGTAAATAATTTAGGAAATGACCATGGAGTAGCATACCTCCCATACTCCATGACTGTGGTGTTTCCATTTATATGTCCGTCCATCTGAAGCCATGAATTCTTTCGAATCACTATGGCTAATGAGCACCGGTACCGACTTTGTAGAGCAATTCTGTTCACCTGAGGTGGTTTGATTCGTGGGCTCTATGCGGAAGAAAACTCCTGCCATTGATTTCTACAATGTTCTCGTGAAGACCATGGAACTCTATGAATCCAATAGGTTCACGGTTGGGTCCCTTGTATAGGGTGCTTCGCTCGTGGTGTAGGATCCTAGAAGGAGTTTCGATGATATAAGCAATGAGATTGTCTCGTCGATGAAGAATGGAGTTGTTTTTGGTGCTTTTTGCGGTCGTATAGAAGTCGGCCATTGTTTGAAACACTTGTGGATACGGACACGTCCTTTTTATAAAGATTAGATGGTGTTAAATGTCATTGCAATACCACAGTTCGCAGCACATATCATTTGTAGTAACAGGTTTTTTGAGAAACTTTCGTCTTTCGATGAAGCTTGAGGACATTGAATTACATAGCTCCATTGCCACGTGCTATCAACGCCAAGACTTATACCAAGTTATAGAAAACGAACTGCTTGTACCGAGTCCCAAGACACAACATGTCCCCAAATCTATCTTTCATCGCGGCCCCCATGGTAAACCAGTCGGATTTTCCATTTCGCCGTCTCACTGCCAGATACGGTGCTACGACTGTTTACACACAAATGTTGTCACCTGAATTACTGATACACGACCAAGAATACCTCGAATTTCATCGTAGAGATCTCCAATCTATCAATGAAAAACCGGTTTCTACAGTCGTTCAACTTTGCGGTAACAATGCGGAAGAGATTATCGAGGCTGGAAGGAAAATTCAAGACCTTTGCGATGCCATCGGTGCGTGTTCATTGTTGCCTTGTTCTAGCCCGCCATGACATTTGATGTAGGAGAAACTAGACTTGAATCTGGGATGTCCCCAGGAAGTTGCCAGAGATGGGCACTTTGGAGCGTACTTGCTGGGTCAGAAGGACTGGCCTCTTGTTGAGAATATCGGTGAATTGTTCACGTCTAGATACAACAATAATCGTATTGAGCTGGTATTTGCAGTATCCTGCATGGCTCAGTCTTTTAAAGTACCCGTATCAACGAAGTTAAGACTTTGTCAACCATCCTCCAAAACTGTCGAGCTTGCGGAACGACTGGAGGCATCAGGATCTTCCTGGATCACCCTGCACGCGCGCACAGTATCGTCGCGTCGTCGTAGACAGGGAGCTGCAGACCTATCCGAGATCAAGACACTCAAGCAATCTGAAACCCTCACTATTCCTGTGGTCAGCAATGGCAACGTTAGGGTATTCGATGACCTCGCACAGAACCTCGAGTACACTGGTGCTGATGGTTTGATGGTTGGAGAGACGCTTTTGGGTAATCCTTGGTAAGTATTTTTTTTTACCACATGGAGATTCCTCGTAACTCCATTATTGTTCAAGCATATTCTCAAATAATATCCTACCTGATCCAGTCGAAATCTCCCTCGAATATCTGAATATCTGCCGCCTATATCCAGGGGTCGCAACTCTGAAAACCATCCAAACTCACATCCGCCATTTCATTGATTTTCAATGGTGAGTATATATTTATCAATTGTCATGTCTAATTTCTTTGGTTTACGACATATTCCGATGTATTCAGCGCTCGCCGGCCTTGGTCCAGGAAATTACGTGCTGCGTTGAACGCATGTACCGACTTGGATGATATCGAACATCTCTTGCGAGTCAAGATACAACGATGGCGAGGGATGACCATCAATTCATCTACGGAGACAGACTCGGAAGACGAGCAAGATTTCGATAACGGTGTTGGCAATATCGAAGATGCAATCTCGTGGCATCTTTCCGGAATGGATCAGTAGATCGAAGCAATAAATGCAGCGAAATCCCTCAAAATCTCCACCTTAGGCTGAAGGCAGTAGCTGTTCAAATGTGACACGTTGAGTACCGCCTCTCAAACTCTGGCGAGCAACCCCCCTGTATCTACTACTAGTGGTTCGAGTATGATTTCGCTTCTTCCCAAACCGACAAGGCAGTAAGTATGTATGTACGAAAGCGACCTTCGTGTCATGTCACTTCACATTCTCCTCAGAGCGCACAGCGCTCTCAAGCTTCTTTCTCATGCCAAACTGAGCTTTCAAGTTCCTCAATCACTATCGGACTGCTAGTCATCATCCGAATCATCTGAACCGGAATCCCAGTCAGAATCCGAGCCATTGTCTGTGTCATCGCCCGTGCTGCTGTCGTCGGTGTTGCTGCTGTCATCGCCCGTGCTACTGTCGTCCGAGTTGCTGCTGTCATCGCCCGTGCTGCTGACGTCGGAGTTGCTGCTGGCATCGCCGTCGACGTATTCCCAGGTGACTGAAAAAATGACAATTCGTTAGATTTCTTACTATCGGGCTCAAAATAACATACTAGGAACTTCGCCTTCTTCGATAGTCGCGATCTGAGTGAAAGCACCTTGCGATAGGTCGATAGAGTTTTCGGAATTGCACGTGGGACAGGCATCGGCAATTTTCACCGTCACCGTCTATGGAAAGACCAAATGGTTGTTAGCTCGTTGACTCCAGCGCATTGAATACGTTGCAACGAACCTTCTGGTTGTTGATGTTCGTTATCTTGACATACTTGCCGCAGAGAGGAGATACTTGTCCGGTATCACCGTAGCGCGCCGTGTCCATAGCTGCGATCAGAGCTGAATCGGAATTGTACTATGAAAGAATCCCTTTGAGTTAAATTTCACCACTTTCCACTGCACAATAAGTGTTACCTCTCCACACGCTCCCGCGTTCCCATTCTGCAAATAGTATGTCGCACTTTAGTAAAAGGAAACACTCCGTAAGCATCTTCACAATCAGAAGTAACAATGTAAACACCTACTTTCCACCAGTGTAGACTTGTGTATCACGGGCTTGAACGGATCTCAAAGCATTGCGCAGGTGGCCAGGGATAGGTGCAGAGTGCACGTGAACGCAAGCCAAAAGAAAAGTGAGGAACGACGAGAACAAAAAAACCTTGGACATGGTTACAAGAGAAAGTCGGGCGGTGGACAAAAACGCGAAGAAACCGTTGACCGAGGGAGGGCGTGTCTTCGACCGGCGAAGGTTGAGGGATTCGCTTTGGGCATTTCGCTTTTTATATGTTTCCCGAGTCAGCCCCGCGTACCTACATCAGATGGCATCATATACTACATATGATACCTCCGAATCCGCTAGGGCTATTCCCAGCTATTCCCTCGACCTAGACCTCCTTTGGGATACGTGTTATTGGACCTGAGGCTGTTTTCAAACACTGTTTCGAATATCCGATATCTAGTGAGTATTTAATGTTAGCAGGTTTTAGCTTCCCTTTCAGGCTAGACTCTTTTTTTTCCGGTAGCACGCCGCGCTCTCATTTGGTGACTTGACAATGGATATAGGACTGCATCGTAGCGAATATCCGAGAGGGCAGAAATCCCGCGGGCCAGGTGGAAACTGTAGAGAACGCGTTTAATAAGGACTGAGGGCCGAACCTTTACGCGGAGTTTTAGTGGCATGAATAATCTAGTGGCATGTACACAATAATGGAAAATGACCGGCCAAAGCGGTATGTATCATTTTCAATAAGGAGAGGACGCAACGTTCATTTCATGACTGCGATCAATGAATCCAATCGATGAATTTATTGTGAACTTATTCGCCTTCCAGTTTTGGGTACCATGAAATGGTGAAATGGAGCATTTTGTTCTCGAACGCTGCCTGCGTATAAAGTTTGACGGGTGGCCTGGGGATCGTCAAATCTAGCACCTGTAGGTGTTCAAAGCAGATATAACTCTGAGGGTGGCCTCAAGATTACCAAAGGTGAGTAACCAAAGTTCGGGGGGAAGACTGTTAAGACTAGGTCTTTGACGGGCTGAAAACATCGAGGTCAAAATTTTGAATCTGAAATAGAGGGAATGCATACGTTTACAAGCGTGAACGGTGTTATATTCCGGGTACGAGAAAAGTCTATTGTCCTACCGTGACTACTATGGCCAGCAATTCACACAATGCAAGAGTGGATTAGGCGCTCAGGGCTTCTTCATCGCTATCACGTGCGCTCCACGAAACTTTCGTTTCCATCGTCCACGAACTTCGAAGTGGACGAACTGATCCATGTCAAGTTTCACTGGTTCGAGCAATTTACCCAAGGACCTCACGTCTCAGCCGCCTGATCAAGCCTGTTATGCTTCTCAAACGGTTTCGGTAGCTCAACCACCAAATTACTACCTCAGCTCTGGCACTGATCTACTGGCGCATAAAATTCTGGATGCAATTACACCAATCCTCAACGCTCATCAGGCTGGCACGCTGTCGCGTCTAGAGAACTTTGAACAGAATATCCTTCACTCCCTGAAGCCTTTGGAGGACAATGTAAGAAATGTGGAGCAGACCCAATCATCAATCGAAAAGACTATTTTCGAAAGTAATAGTGCTCTTCAAAAAACTATCGTTGCTCAAACCAAAACGCTGAAGAGTATCCTCAGCCGTGTTGATGCCTTGGAGTCTGTGATTGGCAAGCGTATAGAACCCGATGATACGAGCTCAATCGTTGACAAATTGGATACAATGAATCATTCAATGGTGGAGATGCTAGAGCGAACTTCGGATCCATACGCTCCTCTTGGTAGGTCTTGCTGTAATTTTCGATTCCGTTTACCTCTGACTTCCTCAGAACTCATACAAAGACATGACATGGGAACGAGCCCCATCAGTCAGACGCGCTCTCTGACACCGTCGGAACCAAGATCTTTACGCTCTTGTAAAAACTCATTGCCGATATGGTCCACTCGAGAAGATAAGGCGCCCGGACCAGATTCGAGTGCTTGTGTCCCGCGAGGTATAACCATCTTGATCACGTTTTCATACCACCTTTTCACTTGGGAGCATAGTTTGCCACCACATTGACGCGAGTTCTATCAAGTTCGCGAATCCAAGTAAGTCTGTCATAACCATAACTTTGCGCCCACTGGTGCTGATTTCATGGGGCATCATTCCACCCAGCCACTGTATTGCATGAAAGTGCAACCAGCCCCGTCAAGCTAGGCATCACGATTCCTACATGGTTCCGGCCCCCCAGCACACCCGATACCAGCGATACAAGTATGAACACGCCGTCTCAATCTCCTCAATCCTCGTCCAGTTCTTTCCCCTTGACCACCGTTGATTGGGCCAAACGTAGCAAGTTCACTCTCGTTTCCGAAATCGATTAATAAACATCTTAATCTCTTTCAGTCTCGGGTGATGACATCCATGTCGCAGGTACCCAAGAAAATTCTTGCATGCCTGAAGTGTACTTTGAAGGGCGAAAAGAATATAACAGCCTGTCGAGATCAAACGTTACCCATATCGTACAGCCGGAGGGCGGCTCACACGTTCCACCTTCTCGAACTACTTACCCTGTCCCAACCTGCGATGCACCGTTACCAAAAGACAATTCTGCATCAGCATCGACTGGAACATGCACCATAAAAGTTGACGCAACGAATTTAGACTCCGCTGAGAATTCATCCACCGAAATTAGGACACCAACAAGACCGCCATCTCAGACCGCTGCCGGATCACCTTCTTCCGTTATTGACGAAGCCTCTGTTCTGCAAATGATCAATCCCCCTGGTGATTCATTGTATGACACACCTTCCCAGTCTACGGCGTTGGATATTGGAACGGACAATCACCACCCAGATGGTAGCACACAGACCGAGCCTTTGCATTTTTCAGTTATTCCAGGACAACCTTCATCGGCGGCGCTCGGACATTTCACCTCGACTCGTGATGACGAACTTTCAGATCTGACCAGTATCAGCGATTCAAACTCTGATGGCTCGGGGCGCGGAATGAAGGATGTTGAAAGACCAAGCAAGCGACCGAGGTTGAGTAGGCAAGCTAGCATTGTAGCAGAGCTGAAAATCAAGCAGGAGCATCATCTTCCCCGGAAACGCGGTCGGTCGTCATTGCATGCTGGTACGAAATCTGGAAGTGCTCGTGGCAGTTCATTTTTGAAGACGCAAAAACTGGCGAAGAAACAGTCAAAGGTTGTAGTTGCGTGGCCGGACAAAGTGCTCAACGATGAAGGCAGCTGCGGAACAGTAAGTCGTTTCATGGTCGATCATGTTTATCGTAGTGTTCGCTGAGCCTGGTTCTGCACTCACAGGTCATACAATGTGATACGTACGACTTATTCATTCGGAGTTCATCTTCTTTGCTCATTGGCGTCTACGCAGTTGTCAGCTTTGGTATCATTGTGGATGTGTGGGATTTGTAGCAAATGATCCAAATTTGGACACACTAGACGTTTTCAAGTGTCCGCCATGTAACTTTGGAGTGTGAGCGACCATTGAACGAAACTGCGAATTTCTTTAATCCTTTTTAATATAGGCTTTGTCAGTTCGCAGTTCTGATACCAGATGAAATGAAGCTCATTGTCTCTCCGTTTCCAGCTACATCGATCAACAAACATGAAAATTGTTCCCGTCCGGACTGCACAGAGAAAGGGGAAGATGATATCTTCTTCGTAGAACGTATCGTTGGACGAAGGATCAAATTTGAAGGAAGTAACGGCGGAAAACGTTTCTGGCTTGTCAAATGGTTGAAGTATGTTGATTGTATTTATTTGTCTGCTTTTTGTTTCTCCTGACCTTGCTTTTCTCTATAGTTACCCTATATCTCGAGCTACATGGGAAGGAGATGACTCCATTGGTGAAAATCCTAAGCTCATCGAGCACTTTATCGAGGATCTCAAGGCGGAAGGCATTGAAGACGATGACTCAAGCAATCTCTTGCTGCAGGAAGCTTCCAGAGGAGGATGGAATCTCGATGAGCCAGATATGGTTCCACTTGCTCCATGATTGCCTTGAAATAGTAGGCACAAGTCTTTCGTGCCGATGGCTGAAGGAGCTGATTCCTTTTTTTTCAAGCTCGCCTTGCTTATATTTGCAAAACACGTTCGGAAACTATTGCTTGAACTCACTTAACACGGAAACTATTGCTTGAACTTACTAACACGGAAGATGTCTTCTCGCTTGATTCTGCTGCTATCATATAAATCTATTGTTCATCGCCCAAACTCTAGTCGACTACCCAGGAACTTCGTTTCTTGTTGTGTATTTCATGTTCTATTCGTATACATAATGTGAAATTCTGTTCGTGTTCATATCCTCACTATTATGTCCTGTACCGGCGTCTAATGCACATGATCGGTGAAGGTTGCGTGCTCCGCTGCGTAATGACAATGTTATGTTTCTCTGCCATGATTTAACTGCAAGCCAGGCCTATTCTAGATCTCTGCTCTTTCCTTTCTTCTTCGATGGAACTTTCAGGTCAGTTATACAACTCCTCAAACTCACAGCCCATCGTCTGATACTCTTTTGAGATGTTCGTATCGAGCGCACTGAAAATCTTGTTCCGAAAAGATTATGCATAATCGGAGCTGGACCCGCGGGATTAGCGGCGCTGAAAATCATCCTTGATACTCCCCAATACCAAAGCGGGGCATGGGTCCCAGTTGCATATGAGACCAGAGACCAAGTAGGTGGAGTCTGGTAAGTCCTATTCAAGTAGCTTCTTGACTTTTCTTCGGTCTAAAGTAAGAAAAGGCTTCCTGCATTGTCCACAGCAGATGACCTGCCATTTTCCCCGCTATATGACTCTCTGACAACCAATCTTCCTCATCCTGTAATGGCATACACAAGCTTTCCGTTCCCTCCTGAGACTCCAGTGTTTCCTCCAGCACGTGTAGTGGAAACCTACTTGAAGTCGTATGCAAAAATGTTCAATTTGCTACCTCATATTCAGCTCAACACCTCGGTGGACACAGTGGAACGTTTAACTGACGGCCAAGGTCAATGGAAAGTCAAACTTTCCTCTGAACAGATTGAGGTTTTCGATTTTCTGATAGTGTGTAACGGCCACTATCGTGTACCGCGCTATCCGGAAATACCCGGCCTCGAAAGCTGGCGGGCCTCCAACCACGCTATGCATTCCGCTTGGTATCGCCGTCCGACACATAAATATGGAGATAAGGTACTCGTTATCGGTGCTGGACCCAGTGGGCTGGATATATCGTCCGAGATGGCTGAAAACGGTGTTACCATCATACATTCAATTCGCGAAAATCGTTCTGAAGATCTCGGTAATATCAAACGTCGTGGATCAGTTATCGAATTCAAGGATAATGGTGTGGTCCTGTTTGAAGATGGAACCGTGGAGGAAGGTATCTCTTTCTGTATTATAGCTACAGGCTACGAAACTACTTTTCCTTTCCTTCCTGAACCTGCCATCATTCGAAATACCTTACCTCCTCCCATCCCTCCCATACCCCAATCATTGTACAACTCAACGTTCCACGTGTTCCCTTTAGCGAAACACATATTTCCACTGGGCTACACGAATCCCAATATCGCTTTCTTGGGACTTCTAGTCCGAGTAGCACCCTTTCCGCTACTGGAAGCCCAGGCCAGGGCCACAGTCCACGTCTTCGCAAACCCATCTACATTAGACTACACAAGGGAAGCGGTGGACATCATGTCTCGTTATGCAGACCTTTCATCCGAGTTAGCTTCTGAGGATCCTTTGATGATTGCCCGTGTCTGGCATCGATTCACAGATTATGAACAGTTTGATTATCGAGACAGTTTGTATGAATTTTCTGATGCCTCGACACAGGAAGGCATAACTGGTATCGAAGGAAGGATTGTTGTTCCGGATTGGGAAAAGAAGATGTATGATGCGAAAGGAGTATTGCGCCAGTTCTGGATTTACCTTGAAAAGGAAGGCTTAGCGGAGGTGTGGCTGAGAGGTGTTGGCAAAGGTGGTATACATGAGTGGGTAGAGCTTTTAGAGCGGATGTTGAGAGATGCAAGGGAAAATGGCGGGGAAAGTGTCAAAGAGGATACCTTGGATGCCGATAAGTCGAAATTATAGGACCAAAGCTTCTGTATTAGATATATCCATAACAAAGAATAGACTGACTACCTCGCGATGTGAGATTTCCTCGTTCATGACTAATATGATGGGCCATAAAGATCATCATGGACCTGTGTTGGATGATTGAGCTTTTCAAAATGATTGTGTATTGCTTACTGGCACTACATACTTGATCCTGACGTAGCTGAACAGCCGCAAGTGGAAAGATAAATACAGCTTTGACCTGAGAAGGCGATGACAAGCATGCGCAAATAGATTGCCATACTGATTCTCACTGCGCTTTCCACCTCCGCGTTTACCTGCCGTTTACACATTTTCATGTATCGTCTTTACAATTGATTACAGCTGGACTATACACTCTCAAATGGCCACCGACCCATATCATGCTGTCCAACAGGAAATACAAACATCGTTACAGACTGCAGGCCAGCTTCGCGCGTCCTATGTGCGAATTAAGAACATGGCTAGGGAAGATAGCGAAGAGCTAGGCTGGGCGAGAAGCGAGGTACTTACTTCCCCTAAAATTAAGGGCATGTTTCCCAACCCATTTCGTCGTATGACAGCTCAAAGCGACACTCGCTGCACTCGAGGCGGATCTTGAAGACTTGGAGGATAGTGTCAAGTACGTTGACTCCCAAGTTTCATACCAAGCCATGCCTAAATTTACTTCAGGATAGTAGAGAACACAGGTCCTCGAATGTTTGGTCTCGAAGAATCGGAAGTTCAGGAGCGTAAACGGTATGTTGCCTATGTCCGGAAGGAAGTTGAGGTGCGATCTCTTGCCTCCCCGAATTGAGCATGTAATCAAAAATACCTTTCCCGCAAGTCTAGAGCATGAGAGCTGAATTGGATACAGAACGCTCTGGAACTTCCCAAAACCTTCCATCGTATAGCGCGTCCAGTCAATCACATAGTGGTCAAAATACTCCACGACTAGAACCAGAGCGAGGATTGGACGAGGACCATCAAGAAGCATGGGCTAGGGAGGAGCAACAGGTGCATTCTGCTCTCCTCAGACTGTCTGTTGAATACTAAATGCTACGTGGAATTGTAGCTCATGATACGAGAGCAAGACCGCACAATGGAGTCAATAGCGGGCACATTGAGTACTCTTGCGCAGCAGGCAGGACTTATGGGCCAAGAAATTGGAGAACATAATGAGTGAGCTGAAACTACTCAGGCTGAACTGGTTGAAATATTCATGCTCTACACTCATAGGATGCTCGACGATTTGGAATCTGGTGTGGATAGAACAGACAACAAACTAAGTGATGCGATGCGGAAAATGCGCAAGTTTGCTCGGAAGTCGGAGGAGCGTGGTAGCGGGTGGTGCGTGGTGATACTGATAGTCGTGTTAATGATATTATTGTTAGTAGCGATTTTGATATGAGAATGGCCGAAGGGGTATTGGCCTTCAACTTTCCGTTCACTCTCGGCTGACGAAGATTATGTGAAGGAGCACATTGATGTGAATTTGAGCCTGGGGATGAGCCCATTGCTATTACTTGCCACGAGCTTACAATTCTTCCAATAAGTACTCTAACAAATTCAACACAACCTCCCTTTCGCAGCAAACCAATGTGTCGCTTTCACGCTTGTGGCGTGTGAAACTATTATGGTTGCACTTAAAATGGAAAGCGTTAGAAGAACGCCCGATCGCCTCCCTCTTTCTCTTACTCTCATCTTCTTGCTTACCCGGGCGTCGTGCTCGCGCCCACCTATACAACTCAGCTAATATCTTGATAAACTCTTGCGACCCCTTACTCTCTGGTTCCTTATATTTCCGCCAATTTCTTGAATAACGAAGATGTCCCAACGAAAAGGTTTTCAGCCTCACCATGACTTGGATACGAAGATGATGAACACGAACACGACAAACACGATCAAGATTGCTAACGTCTCGAACAATGGTGAGCTTTTGACCAAAAGCGAGACTCGAGAAAACTCATGACTTTGATTTGTTATTTCAGTGCGAGGAGAAGTCGTCGCCTTATTTAACACACTCATTGGTAACCCTTGATCCCTTCATCTCGCCCAAAACCTTACTGACGAATTCTTAGGTGATGTCCGAAGTACCTCTGAATTCAGAGATGCGATTGGTACTCATATTGAGATTACCTTTAACTCCCATGATGCTGCCAAGTGAGTTGCGAGTGTCTCTGGGTGTTCCTTCCTTACTTAGGACATTCGGCGTAGGAAAGCACTCTGCATGTCTGGGTATACTATTGGTGGCTGCTCGCTGTGAGTCTCATTTCCCATGAGCTTCATATATGCGCCTAAACTTGACGCGTAGCCTTGTAACACCTGTTTTCAAAGAGGATGATATCTCGCCCAAGCTCCCTGACAATCGTCGCAATCTTTACGTTCTTGGGCTTCCTTTCGACTTTACCAAGTGCGTTCTTGTTGAGAAAGCCGTAGTAGTATCATTAATGATACCTGTAGGGGCGAGTTTGCTACCATATTCTCTCGTTATGGCAAGGTCGCCCATTGCGTCATCCTAGCCACCGTTGACAATGCATCGCGCCGTCGGGGATTTGTGGTTATGGCTTCCCATGAAGATGCGAAGCGGGCGATGATGGCTCTCACACGCACGCAAATTAAGTATGTTCTTGTCCTTCTGATCAAGCTCTTTCGCCAACAAGTCTATCGCAGAGGTCATACAATCGACGTATCGTGGTCCATTGTCCAACGTTCTCAAGGTTCGTTTCTGACATCTCGAGCTCTAGTTTTCTAGAGACTCAAACTCTCCACAGGCTTCCTTGATGGTGGTGATCGTGCGACGGTTTTTGACCCCCATTCTAGCTCTGGTCCGGAAGGAAGCCAAGGAAATGATGACCCAGTGCTGCCGACTTCCGACTCCTCTGAAACCGTTGCCTCGTTGCCTCAAGAAGAATCCTTCGTGCTGACGTTCACTCCGACTAATTCTCTTCTCGTTACCAACCTTCCCTTTATTTTGTTCGCCAATACCTCGGACTTGGAACCATTACTGTTTCCCTTTGGATCTATCAAAAAACTCGAAACGATTACCCTTCCTAGTCCTCAAGAAACTACTTCTGCTCTTGTGGAATACGATGCCCTTGAAAGCGCAACAGAAGCAAAGGTATCGCTTCAAGGACAATGCTATGCCCAATACCGAATCAATGCTGAATACGTTGTGTTCTCTGATGCTTCTCCTGTTCCGCCTGTTGCGGCATTTTCTGACTTTGACGACTTTGAGTTCAAAACCGACCGCAATTACGGCAGGAACAATCTCTTTTCTACGTCAGCTCCTTCTTCTCGCTCTCAGTCTCGTAATCATTCGAACGTCTTTCAACAAAAACGTCCTTTGCAAGATATCAGCAACTCGTTTAACTATCTTCAACATCCTTTCGCGCCACCCCCTTTGTATGCTCCAAAATCAGGACCCTTGACTCGTTCGAACTCTGCCAATTCTAGGTATGATCCTGATTTGGTTTATGGATGATTATAGTATTAACGCCAGTCGTTTTGTAGGTGGAACAACGATTCTAATCAATGCTACACTTCCCGTACTCAATATCCCTATTCGAGCCAAATGCAAGCAAGTGGATACATGTCACAAGATCGTGTGTTGTACACCCCAGTTTTTAACTAGGCGCTGGTTTCCTCTCTTTCTCGGTGTACATTTACATTCACTTTGGTGGTTCTTTGTTCGGTCAAACGGATCTTTCTTCCTTCGATGTGTGTAGAAATAGTGTCTTCCTCATCGTTGTTTTTTGAAAACCGTTGTCGGTGTCGATGGCCACTCATTTTCATGTTTTCTTTTTTTTCTGGTGAGTTTTTCTTACCTATGTTATTCATATTTATAGTGTACAATCGAAATGTAATAAATTGGATTGTTCAAGTTCGGACCGGTCATTGCCGGATGTAGTGGACTTGAAAAACTCTTCATCATCATGCAAGTTCATCTTCGAGAACCAGGCCCATCTCAAAGCTCAGACCGCGTTAAAAAATCACCGTCAACTATACCTTTACCATTCTCCTATACGCCAAGTGACGATGGCACGGATGAGAATCTGTTGGTTCTACTTCACGGATTGGGTGCGCCGTTAATCTGTTATTTCTCCAAGCACATTTCGAACTAGAGGCTGTATCATAGGTGATACCCATGTACCCTTTGCCAAACTAGGACGCCAGCTCAAGCTTCCCCAGACCGCAGTGCTCGCATTGAGGGCACCTGAAAAGTACATACTCCTTCCCCTAATTGAGCCTCACCTCAATTTATGTGTTCGCCTAGGATTCCGTTCTTATACGAAGAAGCTTATCAATGGTACCCATCTTTCGACCACCTAGGAGACCTCATCGACCGACCTAATCCAACGCCTACACTCGACATCTTATCAAAAGTCTTCAACCATCTTATCAAAGACTGTTCTTGGCCAACTGACAGAATTCATCTTTTCGGATTCGCACAAGGTGGCTCTGTCGCTCTCGAGTTTGGCATTAAATTCTGGAGGGAACAGCGAGTCGACTCGGAATCCAGCCTTCCTGTGTCTTCTCTAGGCTCTATAGTGTCTATATCAGGGCCTCTGCTTTCGTATCCTACTATCTCTTCATCAAGTCCTACTCCTGTTATTGCTGTGTACAGGCCTCCCCCGGCAGAGCCGTCATTGTCTCCTGCGGACCTGACTGCACTCAAGAAAGCATTTAGCTCGGTTCGAGAAGCGAAGCTTGGTGCTAAAGGGCCAGGTATGCCTTCGTCAAAAGAAGAGTGGGAGCCTATCATGAGATTTTGGAGTGAAAGGTTGAGTAGGAGACAAGTAGAAGGTCTATACGAAGTATTGAGTGGAATAGCTCCTCCACATTGAAAACAAGAAAAATCGGATATGACACAGGAAGGGGGAGGAAATATCGTCATGGAAGAAGTATATACACAGCAAGTACTAGCAGAACCAGAGCAGAACATTATAGCAGAACTACTTTTGCGTGATAGTAAGAAGAAATTTCTGAAAGGAAAAATCAGAGAAGCGAGACGAGTACAGAGTACTGAGCAGCAGGGGCATAAAAGCAAGATGAAACGACTAACAAAGAGTATTATACATGAAGCGAAAAAAAAAGCAATTGCAGTACCTATATACAGAGAAGGTAAGAGAATCCCGAGAAATAGAACACCGAATAGATATAGTCGAACATCAAACCAAGAAACTTTACTGCATCTCTTTTTTTCCCTTCCTTTGATATCTTCCTAAAGTTCCGTTTTTTGTTCCTCTTCGCTCTATGAACACTTCACATCAACAAACTAAAACCAGATACCACTCGATGAGGGGTATACCGCTTGCGATGATAGTGGAATGGGCAATGATCACACCCCATTCCACCATTTCAAAAGGTCATATAAAGCTTTGCAACCTGTTGGTGCACCAGTTATCACCGCATCTCAAGTTCCCCTCACAACAACACCATCCAATCTCGCATACTCCCCTACGATCGCAGCATAAGTCATGAACGCATCCGTATCTGGTTCAGCAACTTTGGCTAGACCAAGCTGAGCCAGATGCAAGTCATCTTCGTAAGATGTGGTGGATGTAGGGGTTAATCCTGAATGAGGGTTGAGCGAAGGTGAAGGGAGTGGAAGAGCAAAAACAGGGGTGAGGGTGCTTGCACTGGGCACATTCGCAGACGCGGGCTGGGCTCCTGATGATCCAGAGGAAGGATTGTTTGCATCCTTGACGGAGCCAGGAGTGGTCGCCCCGCTGCCTGGGTTGAAGAGACTCATGTCGGGTGTGGTGACGTTCGTGCTCATAGATCCCATCGAGCTCATCGAATTGATACTGCTCATCGTCGCCATACTTGACATACTGTTGCTGTACATCCCTCTCTGATTAATCTCGTAATCTTTTTCCTCGAAAACGCTTAATCCCGGTACCCGTTGAGAGAAACTCAATCCAGAGGTTACCGTAGGTGTACTAGGGGTTGGAGTCGGAGTTGCTCCGGTGGCAATGCCAACCTGCAAATATATCGCTACAAATCAGCTGAAATATTGGTCCCTCGTATTACTGATCATACCTGGTTAGCAGGCATCCCACCGATGACCATGACTGGCGGAACAGGAGAACTAGTAGCGGAAGGATTGACGCTGGTCACAGGAGGGTTCACGTTTGTCCGCGCCCATACACCTCCAGACATTGTCCATCTCCGCGCATGTAAGCGGCGCATCTCATCCTCGAATGTACCAGTCAGACTCGAGGTACCTGGTGAGGAAATAACCGGGGATGATGTCAACGAGGAAACACTGCTCGATCCCCAGCTTGGTGATCCCCTTCCACTGTTACTCGCGCTCGACGGCCCATTTTGCTCTCGTCCCCACACCCAGCGTCCGATCATTGCACCACCTATACTGGCACGGCTGAAATAACCTTTTGCAGGCGCATTTCGGTGAGCATTGCCTACCATCTTGTTGAAACAAATGATGAGTAAGTTAAATGAGTAAGGATTCTAGAAATTGGGGGAGGGGGGGTAAACCTTACCTGAGCACTGTCAACTTGACTAGCAGGAACATATATTGCAGCATCGAAGACGTCACCAACCAGATTCGCTACGCTTGGAAAGTTGGCTGCTGCTCCAGTGCAGATGATACGGCGTGGGAGGGGTGCAGAAACGTATGGGTTGAAAGAGAGTCCAAGAGAAGCGAACGGATTTGGTGCGACTGACGATGCAGCTCCGCCCTCCCCATTTGCAGTCGTAGTTATTCCTTGCACACCATTCGCGACAATGGCCATCCATCTGATTCTGAACGCGAGTACTTGACTCTCAATCAAGCACCTTGGATTCGCTCGGAGGTCCCTAAACTCACTCACTTTGACGCCACTTTCGAATCTGAATATGCCCTTGACACGGGAGTATGGATACGAGTCGGCCTGAAGGTGCCAGAATGAAAATAACTTGTCGTCCAAGCCGATTGATCCTCCAGGAGGAACGATTGCGACAAGACGATCAAAGGCGGACCAGGACTTGGTGTACATGTCCCTCACCAGGGCACGAGGAACATCCGCGTTGCGCGAGGTTAGCACAGCGATGTAGCGTCGCTTCTCCCTTGGATCCTGTGCGGGATGCGGGTAAAGAGAATACATCCGAGAAGGTGTATAGTGTGCAGCAGGAGTGAGGAACATATCCATCGGACCAAATTGCAGAACAGCAGTAGCACCGGTAGAATGGTCGTTGGATAGGATACATGAAAGGTATGAGGCGAGATAGTCTGATGTGAATGGTGTGACAATCGCCTCTGGATCGAATCCAAAACGCTCGACAAGATACCGAGAGACCGTGCCGACTTTTCGTCCACCACCACTGACATCAACTTCTCCTAACCAGCCGCGTACACGTCTACCTTCTTCTTGGCTCCCGCCGACTATATCGAGAACTCTCTCGTCCCAATATCCTTGTTGACCGTTAGCACCATGGACCCAAAGTCCTGTCGCACAAGCTTCTGCCTCTGCCATCGGCACCCATTTGCCACAAATTAAACTGCTCAGAAACGCGCTGGCAACTTGTATCCTGCCTGTCCTCCCCCAAACTTCCTGCGGCCAAGCCTCTCGAACCCGCAGCAGCTGCGCTGCAACTAAACTAGCTTGAGCGCAAGTCCCTACCCTGCTTGCCATCGCGTCTGGACCTCCGAGTAAAGCTTCGATAGCTAAAGCATGCGCGTGTGCAGATGTATCTTGCGCCGTAGGTGTGTTGGGAAGAGAAAACGACGGAGATGGAAAGTGCGTGTGTAGTGCAAGGTGAGGGTCCAGGGATGACAGCGAGGGAAGAGGGGTTGATTTCCACCAAACTAAAGCATGCTGGGCACTTCCTCCAATAGCCTTGATTCGTGCTACATCGTAATTTCGGTGTAGTTTTAGCAGAATGGCATCTGGAGACGAGCCACGTGTGGTTAGTATGAATTACCATTCCCACGCTTGAAAAATTTGCTTCCGTCTCTGGCGAGATGGTACTCACCTAAGCCTTTTATCCACATCTCCACCGGGGTAGTATACGCCTCTCCAGGAGTTGTAAAGATTCCACCAGTGGTACTGAGAGAGCGAGGAAGATTGATTAGTTATAATGAGAGAGATATTACAACAAAGAAGGAAGAAAAAAAAAAAGATCCGTTGCAAGCAAGCAAATGCATCGGAGGAAAATCGAGCAGGAAAAATCGCGACAGAAGATAAGATGAGAGGATTTACTTGGAACGAGAGTGGCACAGAAGACATATTTGATAAAAAGCTTACCTGTATTCCCCCAGCTCGGTATCAAAATCCACAGATTCTACCCCGACCAGTTCCAAGTTTTCATCGATCACACATGCTCGTAGTTGGTCTGTTGCTAACTCTAAACCAAGAAACCACGGCGAATGCGAGGATGGATGCGCGTTTATACTCGGAGTAGACAATTTAGCATTAGGAAGCATTTTTTGGTAGCGTTTTGGACGTGCTGTTTAGCCTGAGGAAATGAAAGAAATGGGTATTTATACGATGACGGTTGCGGATGGGCACTAATTGTTCAAGATTTGGTTAATATGTTCGTGAGTCGTGCGATTTGTGAAAGCCGTATCAATTCGTGACGTGACGTGTTTGCTATAGTCTCAAGGTAGACTATAAGACGGTAGGAATTATCAAGGGGTGAAGGTGGAGATGAAAGAAGAGATAACCCACGACAAGTTTCGACGGAAACGTTCAACACGGATGTAACGCGCGCGCTAATCACCAAACCCACATGATGATGATACAGTACTTCGGCCGGCCCCTGAACGCCGAATTTTTAGGAAATACCCATAGAAGTCGACTCTAGCAACTCCAAGCTAATCTAGGACCTATTAAAGCCACAGGGGACTTCCTTGTAATCGCCTTCAAGGCTTCAACCAGGCCGTTTGTGCCATGGAAGTCTAACCATTGTAGCAATCAATCCAGTGAGCGTGTATTTTCGGCCAAAACGGATATCCAGAACTGGATGTAGATACGCTGAGCAAGGAACCTGTGCAAGTAATGACCATCTTGGAGGTTGACGCGACGCGTGGCCCGAGCAACAAATTTGACAAACTCCGAAGACTAGTTGACAGTTGAGCAGAATTTAAATCGGGCAGATGTTGTGGTTCATGGAGGAAAGGAACGTATCTGACACAATAACGGCTTAGCACCAGACTTTACATATTTGAAATAGACATTCAAGTGAGTTTATTGACAGGGGAATGTTTAGATTTCATCCACGACTCGAACCGCAGAGTGCAAAAAGTGCAGGCGGATGACTATGTGCAAAACGCGGGTATATAAAAGAGTAATGATCAAAACGAGATATCAGTAGTCCTGAATAGAAAGAGTCCCAATGATGGTGTATCACACCAAAGCGACTGCTAATCCCAACAACGCAGGTACTAACCAACTTACAGCTGTGCCTCCCAATACTCCGAAACGAGCAATCTCACAGAGATGCCCAGCGCCATTGACAGTTGTCTGATTACTAAAAGCAATAGCGGGCGTGTCGGTTGTTTGATTTGAGCCATATACGTAGGAGGTGATGTTCGCGCCTGGAGACTGTGGATCTGCGCATTTGACGGAAACCGACTGGACGAGGGCGTAGAAATGGCCTGAAAAGGTATTACGACTCTCGTTGACAGAAAAGACGATATTTGAAAGGACATTTGCTTACCTGCAGAGACGTAGTCAGGGTCCTGCCAGTCGATCATCCCGCCTGACCATTCTACAGTACCGGGTGCACTGGAGTTGATACCAGCTGGCCAGAGACTAGGAAGAACAGGAGATCAGCACTCGAATAGTCGAATAGCAGGGAACTAATAGATTAAACTAGTCAATCCATAGGATGAGTACATACCTAAGCTGAATTCTGGAAGGTGTGTTAGGGTATTCATTGATCCCGGTTGTTGGATCGACAGCATCGGCCTGCTTGATTGTGCGGACAACGTTTCCATCGATAGAGAAGGTCAAGGCGTCAGGCTGCCAGTCAATCTAAGCATCGCAAAAAGGTCTGTACATCATGTCGGAATAGCAATGATAACAAAACGCACGGTATAATTATGATAGTTGGCGAAGGTGTCCGAGACTCCGGTCTCAGTTTGTCCGTGAGTAGCATTTGCTAGGAGGAAAATGTTTAGATCGCGAATTACTTATGAAGATACTCTACACACGAATGACACCCTGCCAGTAGTAGTTCGTCTGTCCAGTGGTCGTATTCGCTCCAGGGAACTCCCAATCGATCTCATCCTTGATATTGCTCATCGTGATGAACGCCGTGACCACACCTGGCCAGCGTCCGGTTTTGACTACAATAAGAGTTTGTGATATATTCGTAGTCGCTCAAAGGAGAACGCACGTTGGGCAGAGATAGTCCCGTAGTGTACGTATCGAGTAGATGAGAGACGAGTGCCACCGTTCGTTTCAGTAAGGATTAATCCAAGTTCGCCACCGGACGAGTTGGTGTTGATGATAGAGCCTTTGTCTACAACCCAGTCTGTGAATGTCGGAGGTCAGATAGAGGCAAATGATCAGAGGAAGAGAGTTGGGTACCATATTCGGAGGCATTTCCGTCAAAGTAGGATGCGTTGGTGAGGATACGGGAGTTGTCTGCGAAGGTGTGCTGCAGCAGACGTTTATTTAAGACTTGCACGGTAAAGAAAGACCGAGTATATAGCATACGGTTGCGTCTTCACAAAGCGGATTCGGCAAGCAGGAATCAAGCGAATTCGAGTATAAAGGGTTACATCCACCAAGGCAAAACTAAAAAAAGGACAATGTAAGATAAGGTAAGTAAGCGCTCTGGAGCAAGGCTGCGGCCCCAACATCGTGGAACTTACGTTGCCTGTTCCACAATAACCGTATTCACCTATAACATAACTACTCAGTTAAACAACCACTCTTCGGTCTGGCTCGCAACCTACTACAGCACGGAGTTGATTCAGGACATGGCGACGTAACATTACTGTTTGTTCAAAATCAGCCTTGAATAAACTCCCGCCGGCAGTGAGGTCTCTCACCAAACGATGCCTTGAGAGTTTACAGTAAGAAACAAGGAGGAAGAGAGAGCCACGGCCACCAGGGTCGAAAACATTATGTTAAACGAGCGGGACTGTTCAAATGAGCGAGGAGATGGTGAGTGTGAGGAGAAAGCCGGATGAGTATTACATGTGCTAATTTTCCTTTAGTCAATACAAAGTAAACAACATCTTCATTTTTGCATAAACCAGTACTTAGGGCAACTTCAAAGCCCTCGAAATGGCGATGTGTTACATCGCCTGCTGCAAGAGTGAACTCGACTTTCTCGGCATTCGATTACCATGTGGTCACTATGATTGTTTCTACAATCTTAGTCTTTGTTAGCTCCTCAAACATCCTCAATTCCAAACGAGTGTGATACCATTAATCAGCATGCTTTTGTGCCTATCGTTCGGCGATTACAGTTCATTCCAATATCACCATCTGGCACCATCGTTTTCAGTGTTTCTCAGCAGGGCGCCGAACGTCTTCAAACCAATGACATTGTGGTACATAATCAAGTTACCCATGAACATCATGCTCAGCTTTGTATTATATTCCGCTATCGGGGAATAGACTAGGAATAGAGAGGTACGCTGAACCTCGTGGACCCTCGTTGGCGACCCTCGTTGGCTGCCAACGCACCATCGGTACCTTCGTATGCTTATTTGGAAAACTCGGTGTTTGGGTGAGTCCCTTTATTGAAAAGTATCATGTGGATAGGTGCAGACAAGGCTTCTTCAGATTCTAGCTTTGATCCTGACTATCGTCCGAATACCTCGAACTCCCGAGAAAAGACTCGAGAAGCTACTTGTGCTCCAAATGGTTTATCCGAATGCTTCCACCGAGTCGAGAGACTCCGAGGGACTCGAAGTTGAAGCGTTAATCGCTCTCAAACAGCGACCCTTTCATATGTCCCATCGCCACGTTGAAAATCATACTGGATAATGATATCCTCACGTACATTTCATCCGTCTGAAATCATGAACATTATCACAAGCATCCGTCACTCTAGCAGCCACTCTGAGGGCTACATACATCCCAGAATCTATTTCGGGACTCTATCGACTGAGCATTGTGCTTGTACGAAATAAGGGTTCGATCGCCAAAGTATAAAGTCTCCCAGGACTTTCTGCATTTACCCTTTTATTCGCCTTCTTTCCTCCCCCGTCATTGCACAGTGTTCGGTATGGTGCAATCTTCTAAGCTGCTAAGTTTCGCTCTTGCAGTGTCCGCCTGCGCTGTGCCAGCACTAGCAGGTCAGGTGCAGCTATCGGATCTCCAACTTCCTCCAAGTGCAGCCGGTGTGCAAGCTACAGTGAAACAGATGTTTGTTGACAGCTACAACGCCTATAGGTCCGCCTCTGCTTTTGTTGATTGTACCTTCTCACCGTCGTTTCCAGAAACTATGCTTGGGGACATGATGATTTGCTTCCTGTTAGCGCAAGCTTCACAGATGGACGAAACGGATGGGGTGCTTCGATTATAGACGGCATGGCCACTATGGTATCTTCACGAAGACCTCTCCCTAAATGATTAAAGCTGACTTCTATGGTAAGTATATTATGGGCCTTGACGTGAGTAGTGCGCGTTCATTAGTGTAGCCTCGTGATCCGCTAAATTTCTCCATAGGACTTCTTCGAAGAAGCCTTGAACTTCACTCAATTCATCAATTTCAACGAATCTCAGGTGATCGAGACTGTTAGGTTCTCAATCTCATTTTCTGAAAGAGATCCAGCTTAATGACTCTTCAACAGCATCTTTGAAACCACCATTCGTTATGTTGGAGGCCTACTCAGTGCGTACGAATTGAGCGGGAAGCAGCATCAGATCCTTGTAGACAAGGCGAAAGAAGTTGCAGACAAGATGGCGTATGCTTGGCAGACGGACCCGGTAAGGTCTACTTATTGCGCATACATACGATCTTTTGACCATCAATCGCCTTCTTAGGACCAAACTATTCCATTCGGTGAAATATGGTTCAGCGATAACACGGCCGTCGTCGATACCGTGAGTGGTGTGCTCATCATTGACCTGTAAATCATGTTAAAGCAATTCTCAGTCCAATATCGCGGAAGCGGGAACGGTACGCACAATAGTCTCTACCAAAACCTTCATCGTTTCATGTTTCCGTGCGCCTTAGCTTGATATCGAGTGGTCTCGATTGACGCTATATACCGGTAATGAAACCTATACCAAACTGACTGAAGGGTCCGTCAGAACTATTGCTAATTTGGTAAGCATGTTGTTTCTTCATTATTTTTTCCCGGAAAATCTCACAAAATCTCACAAAATTTCTCTAGGTAACCCCTCTACCCGGTATACGTGCACATTATGTCTGCTCTGAATCCCCTCTAACAAGTTGATCTCTCAATCACAGGTCTCGCTCCTCAAGGAATTGATCCGTCTTCCAACACTTTTGTTGGTGACTATCTCGTGAGTGGCATGAAATTTTCTCCTAGCCATCAAAGTCCGAACAAACTTAATTAGACGTGGGGAGGAGGTTCTGACAGCTACTTTGAATATTTGATCAAGTACCCGCGGGTAACGAACATCGACGACAATCTTTTTGCCGATACGTGGCACGCAGCCGTTGATTCTAGTATTTCGAATATGGCCAGGGTAATATTATGGTGTAGTCTATTATCGTTTTCATGCATTTATCATCTTCATTCAGCAATCTACTGTCGGCAACTACACTTACATTGCCGATTGGGACGAGGGCGAGCTTATCCATGTAGCCTCACATTTAGAATGTTTCCATGGCGGAAACTGGATTTTTGGTTAGTGAGCTATGACCATGGTGGAGCGTGACTTATCTTGGGCATGTTTCACTTAGGTGGACATCTGCTCAATAATCAGACTATCATTGATTATGGTTTGGAGCTAGTGGACGCGTGTTGGAACACATATGCCAGTACTACGTGAGCTCTGGGGATTCCAGCTTCCTGTCTATCGAGCTGATACTTTTTATAGGACTGGGATTGGTCCTGAAGTGTTCTATTTCTTAGCAAACGATCAGTGGAATGGCAATGGTGTTCCCTCACAAGATGAACTAACTTTTTACAATGAGCATGGATTCTGGATCACTAGTGCGTTTTTGAATCGGCTCATAAAAACAGAACAAAACACAAATTTGGCATATCTTTGCGTTATCAGGCTCAGACTATATCCTTCGTCCCGAAGTCCTCGAGTCAAACTTCTACGCCTGGCGCTCAACTGGCGACACCAAGTATCTTGACCGCGCTGCAAGCGCCGTGGACAGCTTGAAGAAATACCTTCCTCAACCTTCGGGAGGATATGCTGGCTTGAATGACGTGGACAACCCTAGCGCTGGTTTTATCGATGATCAAGAGTCATTCTGGTTTGCTGAGGTATGAGGCACTTGTCTCTTTTTTCATTAAGGTATTCATCGACCTCTGTCGTCCTCAGGTTTTGAAATATTTGTGGGTCATGGTGCCACGTACAGCTCTACGAATTGCAGCTGATCTTCCGGTTATTTGCGAAGGTATTTGACATTCGACGATCCAGAACACGTCAGTCTCAATGACTGTTCGTAACTTCCTTCTGTTATTTCTTTTCCTTGAAACTGATTCTGTGACCTCAGACGTGTTAAACACTGAAGGACAACCCTTCGAAGCTCCGCCAGCCAAAGACGTGTACGGAAGTGGCCAACCCGCAGTTGTCGCTGGCCAATTCGTGAGCAAGACCGGTCTGCCTTTACCAGCTATTAGCCCGAACAAATATTTGCCTTCTCCGCTGCCAACACCAACAACTTCGTGATGGGGTAATATTTCTAAGATAAGTTCCGGAGTGATAAGGGACCAATGTTGAACGACAGGAATGGGGTTTTGCGTATCAAATAGTACACGAACAGCATTGTTGATTATGGACGACTCATAATCGATAGAGCATATTACAACTTTGCCAATCTGTCGTGTCCTCCTCCAAATCGTTTGGCTTTGTCGTTGCGCCATTTTCTACTGATTGTTGCCGTTTCCCATTCATCCAGGAGAGATAAAGGCGTAGGCCCAACGCCTCCACTATGACGAGAGCATAGCAAATCATGATGGAGCAGAAGGCTGTGGAGTAAGTTGGTGCTTCAGATGTCTTGAAGAATTGTGGTCCAGCGCTGCACATTAAAACGATCAGCGATGTGTCGATTATAGAAACAGGCAGGCATACATGTTGCCTGCACAATACGCGATGAAAAGGATAGCAGTGACCGTCATCTTCTTTGTTACGCCCTTGTAATTGGTTGACATTAAGGACATGGATAGCGGGAGAGCGCCGGGGCCTTTCATGCCATTCAAAGAAGGTCATTGGTATTAACTAATTAGAAAGACCCCCGTACCCGTTGCAAGCAAATAATACCCGAATAACTTGACACCATTACTAACTTTCTTGGAGTAAATAAGAGCACTTCCTGCCACAGGAGCAAGGACCACAAGGATTATGAGATAGCATGTAAGGTTGTTGAATTTTCCAGAGAGCCATCCGCTACGATGATGAAGGAGAGGTGATCACTGAGAGTGTGTCAATGTCCAAAACGTCGCACATACGTTATGAGGATGGTAAAGAATGAAATGAACGAGGAGGGTATTCCGACAAGGGTCGTCTGCAGACTGGTAAATCCAAATCCCTAACGTACCAAACCGTTCAACCACTCTTAATCAATTCAAGGTGACAAACTCACCTCTAGAACAAGATTGCCGAAGTTTTGTGTTCCGGAGTTTGGTATCTATAATCAATGAAAATTTGCAAGTCGTAACGTCGATGACTACTCACCTGAGTACATATTGAGATCCCAAAGAAAAGCCATGTCTTTGGGTCAATCAAACACTCGATTGCCTGTTCGGATCTCCAGATACTTGTCATACGATTTGTCTTCCCCATTCCCTCTTGCGCGACCTTATCAAGAACATGCTTCTTTTCTTCCTCGCTGAGAAAGGGGGATGATTCAATGCTATCGGGAAGCGTGAAGAGCATAATGATACCCCACAAACCAGTGGCAACTCCAAAGATCTTCATGAATGAAGAGTCTGTTTGCAGACTTGTGAATCGTTGGCCGTAAAACTCACGATGAATAACCACTGCCATGGTGCGATGGAACCCTCGACCTGTCCTATAGCATATGCTAGAACACTAGCGACGAACCCACCAAACGAATTGCCTGCAAACCACGTCCCAGTTCGTACTGGAATCTCCTCCCTCGTGTACCACATCGAGGTAACATATACGAATGCCGGAGTTGTCGTGCTCTCAACCATTCCCAACAAGAAGCGTGCCGAGATCAAACCGCCATAGTTTGTACAAAGGGCAGTACAAGCAACTATGAATCCCCAAATTACAGTGTTGATTGATACGTAACGTCCAACAGGCAGTTTTTGAATCAGGATGGTTGTAGGATATGTCCATCCCAAATATCCAAAGTAGAAAACACTGGAAACCCAGCTGTACTGTTGGCCAACAAGGTGCTACAAAAGATGTCAGCCAGTACTCAAGAACAAAATTACAGACCGACAGTGTCATCTCTTAATCCAAACACAGCAGCACTCGACAAGATAACCTTGTCGATGAAGTTGAAGTTATATGTGATGAACATAATGGGCATAAGACGCCAGTCAATCTTTCGAAGGACTCGACGACTCAAGATAGCATCGTTTTGAGAGGTACTGTAGCCTGAGGATGATTGATTGCTAGCACTTGTGAGCGGAAATCCGAGAACTTCTTGCAGTTCTTCAGCATTTTTGCTCATCTTCGTGAAGAATGTTCCAGATACTGATATGGTGGCAGGAAAAGAACGTGAGATTGACTATCTACAGGGATTCGGAACATCGTTATCAAGGTCAAGAACAAAGCCTTATCTCCGTACACAATTTCCTCCCAAGTTTGTCTCCCGCCTTATAAGCAGCTGATTCTCAAAAATTCTTAGATTCAAGATTTGTACTCATTACAATTGTTAGAATTACTATACAGGCGAACCATGTTCATGAGCATACACCATTCTCAACAACTGCAATCGACTGAGTCCTTCTCCGTTGAACATATGGCTTCTCTATAACCGTCATCGACAGTCGAGATTTTGCAGCATCTGGGTTTGTATCCGGTCTTTCTTCCTCTTCCAAGCTCTGCATCCTTCCCAAGGCCGAGTTAAGCCCGCCTTCCCCCCAATGGTGACCAAAAACCGGAGCACTACCAGTTCTGGAGTGTCGCGAAATTAGTGTTGTAGAAGATGGTAGGGAGAAAAACTCTTCCGGTGTCAAGAGAGGTACACTCCTTCTCGGTGACACTACGGCATGATCAAGATGATGATTTGAATCAACGGAGCAAATAGAATGAGTATAGTCAGATGAAGTGACAGAAAATCTACTTCGCGGAAAGTCGGAAACTATGTCAAGGATCCTGGTTTTCTGAGGCTTCCGGTGCTGCTGCTTGGATGGCTGACTACTCGTCGAGTCCCTCGCTAGTCGGAAGTACGACAGAAGCGAGTCGCGATGGTTGTAGAAAGGTGATATTTGACTAGGAAGTTTCATCCATACTGGTAAGACGGGAGATGCAAGTTGAACCGACGGTTCACTGGAATTTTCTTTCGCGTTGTTTTCAGGCAAAAACCCGCCCGCCTTCTCCGAGTCTTTCAGTATTTGAGGATCCATATCGGGGTGTGCCCCACGAGCAAAGAGAATACCACGAAGACGCTTCATGTTGAGTAGTACGCAAGTGATCATCGAGAACGCGAATAAACCGGAGACTACGCTACCAACGACAACGGTTGTGCGACGAGAAGCTTCCGGAGCAGCAGCACTAGACCCATCAGCGATGAAAGGGTCTGGTTTCGCAGTGTTGGAAGGAACAAATGCAGCCATAGAGGTGCGTGAGTCGGACAAGGCTGAAGTAGTAGAATGAAGGACAAGTCCCGGGCCAAGAGGAGGTGGTAGGGATGCATCCTGAGAGGTACTAACAGTCGTCGAAGTAGTCGTCTGTGTTGAAGTAGGTGTAGCATTGGACGAATAAGCAGTGTTGGACGAAGGATAAGAAGCTTCAGTGGTGCTAGTGACAGTGAAGGCCGGTCCATTCACAAATGCAGTCGATTCCGTATAGCTTGAATCGCTCAGAGTACTTAATGTGATATCTGGAATCATCTCAATAGGAGCCGCTGGTGGCAAGAGGTCGAATTTCGGTGAAGGGATAAAGTTGCTGATAGTATTTTCCGGCCCAAGGAATTCAGAGTCTTCAGCTGGCATAAAAAGATATTCCGTAAGCTGCGAGATATCTGGCGATTTTTGTTCGGGAGGATGTTGAGGCAATATGGGATGAGCGAGAACGATTGTGGAACTAGAAGCAGTTTGAAGTATTCCAATGAGTAAGATTGTGCTCAGTGAAGCGGAGGCCATAGTGAGTGATTGGTAGGGTTGCATAGTAGTGTAAAAAGAGCGTATAAGGCCGTCTGGCGAGATCTGGAATAGTGGTAGATGGAAGTGAAGAGAAAAGAGTTCCGACCGCGTTTGACCGGTTCAACTTCCGGCTAGCTACTTTTTGCAACAACAATATATTGCTATATATAATACATCGCTCAGCAGCTCTCGAGCGAAAAGTGGCTAGAGGCGTTTCATGGATATCAACTCCGCAAGTTCCTTTGGAAGTACAGGTCTCTTTTTCCATTCTTCCATCCAGTCAGTCCTCTGCTGATTTTCATTTTGGTCAAAAGGCAGTCCGAACACGCCTGTGACAAGCCATGTGTCTTTGGCCTTTTCTTGGTACTCAGCACGTAACACAGGAAGCACTGCGCGCGCGGACACGAGATTTGTATTAGCATCCGTCCGGAGAGCTTGACCTTTCCTGGTCACGTCCGGAGAAAGATCGACTATGCCAGCTACCCCGACCTTCGACACGACTCGTGCGAGGCCCCCAGACGCATACGTACCTTCGCTCACGGACTCATCTCCATCTTTGACAGGATCAAGAGCTCTTTCATCTTGACCTTGCCCGTAAATAGCCCAGCTACCCTCAGCAGTAGATAATACCCTGTCACTATTCTGCATATGAATGCGATGTACACGAAGATGCCATAGCGGGGTGTCAAGAGTGGGCGGTATGAGCCAAGTCTCAATTTCCACGTCTGGAAAAGGATACCACAAAGATCGAAGCCATTGTTGTTCATCATTCCCTTCGAACCGTGCCTCCTTGGTGACGCGGCGACATTTCCAGGTCTCTTCCCCATCTCCGCTTATAGCTAATGTGCTGTCTCCACCGAGCTCCTCTAAGGTCAAAGACGCGACGGGAACACTGTAACCGAAAGCAGCAGAATATGCGAATTTGCCATACTTCGCCGCACTTTGCTTGACTGGGTACGAACACTGTTGGCCAGAAGAAAGGAGATAGGTATGTCCACCCAAGTTGGCGGTGATTTGCAGAGCATGTTTCATCACCTTAGTGGTGTTCCGAAGGCTGATCGGATACTCTTCCTCTTCTGCAGTCCAGAACATGCTAGTTTCAGGGAGAGCAAGGCAGATAAATGCTTTGCAAGCCCAATACGGAGAGCCGGGAGAGTTGTAGTTCTCAAGGAGATTATGGTTAGGGTACGAAAACCCAAGAGTAAGGATACCAGAGCGATCAAATGCACCGGGCTGGGTGTGTGCCCAGTAACGGATATTGCGTAGTTGTAGTCCTTTGATTGTACCCCAAGTAAGAGGAGCAGGAAGTGAATAGTCGACTCCGTCATCACCGTTGGAGGTGTCAAACGCGAACGCAAGAGCTGACCAGAAAGCAGACATGGCAAAGCGATACACTAAACTGCGCCCAAAAAGAATTGCGCGACCTGAGAAAGGATATTAGGGTAGAGCAAAATACAGAGTCAGATGAGGTACCCTGAGGATCAAAATAGTGAATAAAGTCTAATGCAAACATGCGTGCCCTATTCCTAAACTTTTCGCAACGCTTGGGGTCTTCCTTTTGAGCGAGCTTGCTATAAAGAAGCTGCGCAACCTGGATAGCAAAAGACGAAGAGTAATAATCAAGCTGGACGATTCCCTCAGGGCCGTCTCTTGACCAACCGTCACCAATATAAAAAGTATCAAGATGGTCCAAGTCAGCTTGCATCCTTTGAGCATCAGCGCGAGGTGATTCGACTTTAGAAAGACCGAGATTGGCAAAAACCTAGCGGCAATAGAGTCAGTCAGGAAGACGAAAAGCCCGGCGTGTAAAATTCACCCTAAACCAAAGCCAATTAGTATTTGGCATCTCCTTGTCATTCATACCGCCTAGCCAATTCCCTATATTGATCTTGGCCGTCTCACTCAGTGGATCCCAAAGGTCGTGGCCAGCTACAGACAGCGCGTATCCAATGGCAGAGCATTCCACCATTCGTTGGTCTTTATCCCTCATATTACCCCAGAATTCTTCACTTTCTGGATCAGTCCCACTCGCTAATCCGCTACGCCAACGAGACGCTCTGTTATAAGAACCTCCACCAGCTAGGAGGGAAGCCAAACCCCATATTGGACGTGAAAAGCCTTCAAGTTGAGCTGCGACCTCGTCAAAGTGAGTAGCAGTGTACCCAAGGTGAATCCTAGCGCCATCTGGTGATGTATGAGGCTCAAGAGCATCGAGCATAGAGGCGAGGAAAGATGCAACTTCCGTGCGGGATCTCAGCGGATTTAACCTGGCTTTCTCGTGAAAGAGCGAGGGGGCCATGAAGGCCTTTGTCATGGCTGATACCAGACGATAAGGGACTGCATTTTAGAACGGACTCCTTTTTTATGCCTCTTCGCCGTGGAATTGGAAGTGACTCTGGAGTTCCGGTCCGGATTCGAAGTCAGGCGGGTATTCTTCGGCCCGATATTACAATGTTCTTCGGCTTCCGAATCGGAAAGGATTCTGGCAATGGACGCTCAATCACAGCATCTATTTTCTCTTCCGATACCTCCATCTACCCTTGCTGCCCTTACCAAAGCCGGTTACGAAACTCTTGATGATCTACCACAATCCGATTCCGCGAACCAGCTCATAGATGGTTGGGAAAAATGCGTTATAATTCTGTCAGAATATGGAGGAGTCTAATGGATGCTGTTCAAAGTGCTCAACATTCCTTTGGGGGCCTCACAAACACTGTATTCTTCTTCACAAAGACCTAACAGCGGTGGCCCCGGTAATTTACCCTCGACACAGACAGCAGCTTCCTTAATTGGATCTATAAGCAAACGGAAATCAAGAAGATTTACCACACACTGTCCACCACTCGATGCTCTTTTGGACGGTGGTCTACCCGAGGGCGGTATCTTGGAACTATCAGGCCCGCCAGGCAGTTCAAAAGAGCGTATCCTCCTCAACATGGTTCGCTCATTTGTAGAAGCTGGCAGGACTGTTCTTCTTGTCGGTAGGTGTTGCGCTGGTTCGATTTGCTCATTTGAACGTAATCACTCTCCAGATTGTCAGGACATGTGTGAACCTTGCCATTTAGACGAACTTATGACAGGTACTCTGACAGTCGGCACTCCTACCTCGACATGCGATGTTTATTTTCGTTAGATAATTCTTCAGCGCGTCGGCTTGTGTCTTATTTGAAGATCGGAAGTTTGACGGAGCTCATGATGTTCATAAACAATTTGTCCTCGTGCAATGTCAGTCATTTTCCGCTTGCGTGAGGGGCCTGCGATGTTGATGATCTCGCACAGGACTCTTTCGATTTGCTCGCCATTAGTTGCATATCCTATCCCTTTCAAAATGCACGGCTCACAAAATCTGCCAGAAATTATATCCTAGAAAAGATCAAGCAAGCGCTAACTAAAGTTAATATTTCCCAGAACGTCACTGTAAGATTGTCATATTCACTTCCTATTGTATGTTGACATCCCTCTCACTGTTAAGATTGTCGTCACGTCCCAACTAGTCACCAAGCTCGTAAATATTGATGGTACCACTGGCAATTTTGACAGTGTTGGAGCGAAAGGTGTCATGGTTCCAGCGTTAGGTTCGTGTATCCTAGATCTGCTAGCCATGATTAGTTTTCATTATTAAAAAGGTCATGTGTACCTTCCTTCCGCAAAAGCCTTCAGAGTTTTAGTGGCTCTGAATGGCCCCACGCTAGATACAGGGTAAGTCTAATCTATCTCACCCCTTTCACATAGTGAAATCTCAACCACAAGTTCTTTTCGCCTGCTCGCCCCGCTCAAACCGGGGCTTTAACCTGAAAACTTGCTTGGCAAGGTTTGTCAATCAAATCTATGTTCAGAAGTGCCTTTTTAACTTTTTTGACACTGTGCTAAACAGCGCGATGCGACGTCAGAACAGTAACTTCAAAGCTGTTGGTTCACGTTCATAAGTTTACCAGAGAGAGTTTACCCCTATGAACGCATGTCGCTTAGTGTTCGTGTAAACGAGGCTGACACCAAACAATTTTGTTAATGCTTTAAAGAAGATCTGATCAATTGCGAGCTTTTGGTCCGTCTGTTGCGATCTTTCCCCTTCTTGTAATTTCCAAATATTTTTGATTACCCTGAGCCACAATCTGCCAACGCGTTAACGCTATGTGTAGAAAGCTCGAATTTGACCACAGCGAACTCGTTTTCCTTGATTTCTTTTTTCCAACACCTCGTCTCCTTCAAAATGCCTTTCGTTGAGCTCGACGGAGCGGTCGATGGACCGGTGAAATTCAACTATAACATCTCTACACCAACAGAAAGTTCAGCCGCAAGTATCGATTCCACCCGGCCAACGATCCTTTTCTTACATGGTGTCTATCTGGCCCAGGAAACGTTCATTGGCGCGTTTCTGCCTTTCAGTGATTATCTGATTTGAGACTGATTTGCAGAAAACCAGCAGCACAGTTCAACGATGTGAATCTTCGACGGTTCAACTTGATTGGATTGGACTTACGATCCTATGGGCAAACAGTGTCCAGAGTTCCAGACGATTATTGTCCTCAAATAGCCGCGCAGGATGTTTCCCTTTTCATGGTGTGTCGCAAGTTTCATCAGGCACTGGGGAGAACATTGACATGAAATTCTTTCTAGAATGCATTACAGCTTCCGCCTTGTCACATTTTCGGTCTTTCCATGGGATCGATTGTTGCCTTACAACTTGCTATCGATTATCCAGACAAAGTCTTATCATTGTTCCTCATTTCACCCTTGGGTCTTGCGGAGGTGTGTTATGAATCATGAATCGTCGATGAGATATGCTTCAAATCAACAATATTGCGCAGCCCCCGGAAGTTATAGAAGGACGGCGCACGATGTGTGAAGCATGGGTAGAGGGCTGTACGGCGGAAGAGCCAGACGAGGAATTGATGTTCTGGGGAGTGTCAGGCGGTTTAGAGCTCGTCTGTAAAGACCGTCACAGCAATCTCATGGAAGCGTGAGTGAACAAAGTTTGTGCCCGGTTGACTTCTGCTAAATATTATTTTGTTCGTTCTCCAGATTAGTATCCAACGTCATGCAACAAGTAGCTGTTAATTGGAACAAAGACCGCATAAGGGAGTATCGTATGACGACGCTCGATTTTATCATCAACCGTAAACCTCGTGAAAAAGAAGAATTGTCCCAAATCAAAGTTCCCGTCAAACTTTTGCACTGTTTAGGGGACGTCGCATATTCTCTAGAATACACGACGGAATTTTTGAATTTACTCAAAGAGGCCGGCGTCGACGCATCTCTTGACACTATCCCTGAGGCTTCCCATTTTGGCTGTTGCGAAGATGCACATCAGTAAGTTTGAAAAATCTTCTAGACGTCCTGCGATTGAATAGAGTTTCGATAGAGTGAACCCAATTCTTCACGATTTTATCATGGGCATCACGAAAACAGAGGTACCGTGTGCACCAGAGAGTGTCAGCTCACCTTGGAACGTAAGAGGCTTGAAGTTCCGAATATATAATGTTCTAACACAGTTCATGACAGGAAGTCCTGGACTGGCGCCATATTCAAAATGAGTCAGACGATGAATTAATAATATCTTGAATCCCAAGTTCGTCAGTCTACTAGGCAATCTTCAAAAGTGGAACCAACTCCCTCATCGGGACCTCCATATACATATGGTCTGAGGATTTGGACTGAAGCCCTCCATTACAAACGGACATAGATAGAGGGCCCTCTGGGCATCCTCATACGAGTTTTTACGATCAAGATGTATTTCATTCTCATTTCCTTTTGTCTCTTGAAATTTGCTTTCAGTTATCGTTGTTCTATATTATTAACCTGCCTACTTGAAACAGTTGCAACGATTTTGTGTACGTTGCCGATGCCTTACGCACGACATATCTATCCCGTATCTTATTTACATACTGGATAGGATCCCCATCTTCCTACACACCTCATAATGCATTCGCTTTCACTTCAACGTATACTCGCGTTATGGGCACCTAAGATCCGTGTCCTTCCACACCCATAACCTATGAAGACCGAAAACGGGAGAGGGGCCAACGGAGTCTGGACTTCAACGATGTAAAACCTCGTCCGGTGTGACAATCATATCCATTTTATAATCGTGCTCCTCGACTGGAATAGCTGTATCCAATAATTGGTCGCGCAATCCCAATCCCACTTTAAAGCTGGTTAAACAAATATTTGGTTGGATTTAGACTGCTCACCTAATAGTGGACGAGGTCTCCCACTAGCTATGTAACGTGCAATATATCTATCATAGTAGCCTTTTCCATGTCCGAGCCGAGACATTGAACGGTCGAATGCCACGCCTGGAACAGCAGTTGCATCAATCGAATGAAGGGATACGCGCCGCACATACCAGGGACTAGGATGAGATCCAAGCCAGCATCTATAGCTTTTGTTGAAGGATCAAGATCAGAGACGTAAGAAAACAGAAAAGACCCAAACTGACCATTCAAGCGGGAGCCCGCTTCCGATTCATAAGAAGGTTCTCGTATGCCCCATTTTCCAGACGGTAAGGTATCAAGGTCGTTCTGGTTATCCAGCTTCAAGAGTTCCATAGCGCCATTTTGAGAAATCTTCGGTACGAACAAAGACTTGTCGCCTATACCAGAAGATGGGATATTGAGGACTGGCCATCTAATCATGATACGAACTTGATGCAAGTATTGTTGTCACAATTTCGGACGTGTCAAGTTCGCCCGAGGGCATGCTGAGATAACAGCTCACCCTGGTACAGCTGTGGAATTCGGGAAGAAGTAGAATTTTTGTTGTTACTGCGCGAGCTGAAATTAGATGTTGTCATTTGACTACACTTGAAGCCATCTTTTAGGATAAGATAGTTACATTGTTCCTGAATGTTCTCCAAAGAGTGAATCACAGAGTGTATAGATTTTCGAAGAACTCGTTTTTGGTTTTGCAGGGCTTGTAACATGATAATAGTATCAAGAGAAACCACATATGATCACATGTCTGCACCCCTTGAAAAGGTCAAGATAATAATGATATTGATTGTTTGAATGCGTTTACAATATTACAATATCTCATCGTCGAAAGGATTGATACAAGAAATACCATGACATCTCGAATGAGAGGTATATACGATATAGATCTCAGAAATTAGAAAGCAGTCGAGTTTTTGACGGTAGGACTTGGCACCCGACCTTGATACTTTTAAATTCAATATTAGAATGGTCGAGGAAAAGTAGGACTCGAGAAGACTAACCTATGAAGCATGATGATCAGTTCCAGATCTTTCGTACGAGTTTCGTTCCTCTGTATAAATATCTTGCGAAGTATCCTCTCTCTCGTGAGGTACGACAGGTCGTAGTGGAATCGCAAGTGAAAGAGCACATTGTTCAACAATTGAATCTTCCTTGCTATCTTCCCAATCGGAGTCACTGTCCTCCGGGACCGACCTCAACGATGCCGCGTTTGTGCGCGAAGATAAACTTGGGGGCATCCACCTCAGCTGTGGCACAACGCTACTAAGCTCGTGGTCGTGTTGCTGCACAACCGGTTCGTCGAAACTGACCTCAAAGTCGGACGCAGTGGATCGAGGTATCATTGAATCTGCAATTGCGTCTTCCGGGTGGATACCATGCGTGCGAAGGTGTCGTTTCGCATTAGAGCGAACAGTGAAAGTTCGTTCACATCCCGGATATGCACAGGAGAATGCTAATCAAACAGAGATGAAGCTTTAGAGTGTGAGGATCCGTAGAGCCTGCTTTTGACTTACGTTTATTATTGGTGTGCGTATTCATATGAGTTTTCAAGCCACTGGGCCTCGGGAAGTTTTTCCCGCAAATTTTGCACGCATGCATCTTTGCTTTCTTTTTTTTTATAGTCACACTTTGACTTCCAGTCGAATGTTCATTCACGTCATTGGGCGGAGCCACTGGTTGATCATCGACGTAAGTCATGCTCCTAGAGTTTGTATCGGTGTCTGGGGATGTGCAAGGCTCAACTTCGCTCGAGTACTGTAGGGCTGGAAGAAGGGCTGGAAGAAGGGCATAAGGCGATGATCTTCTGCGGATGTCATGAGAGTGTAAAGTAGTTGCACACCAGTTGCTGCCAGAGTTAATGAGAATGGAAGGACTCGAGGTCTCTTCAGTGTCCTGTTCAAGATAACCTGCAGCATCAGGTTCAAAAAGAGCCACAGGAAAACTGAAGTTCCTTTGGGTGGAAGGGGAGGAGATAGATAATGCATCTGTAGGGTGTGTACCATGACTGTCAGAACCATCAAGTTCATTGTGCGCATCGTCCCTCGTCAGATAAAGACTAGAACCAGAACCGGCAGAATCGAGTTCGCAGCTAGTCTCACAGAATCCCTGGCAGTGCGAAGGCAGAGTATTGTCATAGACGCAATTCTGCGTCGAATGGGATCTATGCTCTACTTGAGCGAATGATCCATGAGGTTGAAGCTCGGGGATAGGGTCACACAAAGCGTAGCGTAGAGAGGACTGAGGATAACCGATTACAGTTGAGTCGGCAGGGAAGGAATCACGTATGTTACGCGAAGGAGGTGAACCAAGCGACTGGGTGTCCGAGAAGGAAAACGAGCTGGAAGCAAACTGATTGTCCATTTCAATTGCGCTGATCAACATAGGATGAATGGAAATTGTGAAGACAATCTGGCTCCTCTGTCGTTTTCAACGAAAGGAGGTATGAAATTGCACACTACGCGCTTGTTAGCAAGCTAGAGAATATCGAGGATCGCAATAAGCGTAATGATTGACATACCACTTGTCGCTTCTCTGTCGTGAACGCTGCTTCAAGTCATGTATGAGGATGTTAGAGAAAGAAAGAAAAGAGCAACTATGGCAGCATATAAGTCTAACGGGTCCGCAATGATGAATCTGAAGATGCAGCCGTTACGGAGATAGGCCGAAAGAGAAAAAGAAGTGAAACGAGGCTAGTAAATCAACCAGCCAACAAAGAAGTAAAATCAAACCCCAAACAACTGTCCATCTGGCTTGAAGCGCTTCTGTTTGCCTTTCGAACCTTCCAAAAAAAAAAAAGGACTACCAAAAGGACGTATACTAATACTTTAATCGTTAAATTAAGGCCCCCGCCCTTTCGTTTTGTGCGTGATAGGGTGTATTCAGCTTTCCTCGGCTTAAAATTTAACGTACCACAGCGGGCCACAGCTACCCACGTCGTGCAAGAGCATGTTATGATCACTGATCGAGTACAACGCTTCAATGAGGGGATGGCCCTACGAACGAGTTTCCTGCAGCAGGATGGGAAAACATCATAGTGTCTGTTCTGTCATCGTCAATTGAAATGCTCAGTTGCTTGTAGGTCCAATCACTGCTTCTGTGATTTATGGGTACCGGTACACACTCTGTCAGTGAAAGACAGTTAGTACACTTGACGTCCGAAGAATGAAGCCTCGCTTCTTCAGAGCCTGAAACTCATAATTTCGGTGAAAAGAATAGACGTACTATGTACCATGGTATGAATTTACCATCACCAGCCGGCTGACACGCAACGTCCACAAAAAAAGTGTACATTGAACCACTACGCGAAAGCTATAACAAGTCAGAACATACATATTCAACGTTCCAAAAGCTTGTAGAGATAGATACAAGTGCGAAGCAAGAGTCGCGTTATGGACAGCTTCGATTTGCGTTGAGCAAAGTTGCCGATGAGAGTCAAACAGAACCGACTTACCGAAACCGTTCCAGTCGGGTTCGTGCTTCTGTTGAGGTGACCTTTTCGGCGTCGAACCCGAGCGTTTTGGCGTTCGAATTTCCCTTCAAATTATTGTTCGCCCAATTATCCTCCGAGAGTGTCAAGCTTTTTCTGCTACTGAGGGTTTTGACTTTGTGGCGAGGTGCGATAATAGATGCCGAATGAAGGAGTCGATGCCTCCCGGTAGGTGTGATGTTGGTTTCTCGCCGCTTCAAGAACGATTGCTCATTCTTGATGTGAGATGAGTCATGTGCCCAACGATTCCGCCATCCTGCAGCAACGACCTGTGTCCGCAAAGCATTTGCCCGCAGTTCCTCTTCTCTAGGATCTTTTGGCTCCAATTCCTCTGATTGATCCATACGGCTTGCATACGTCTGGGTGAGCTCATCCGGTGTCAACGGCGAGGGATATGGCGGAGTAACCGATTCTTCACCAGAGTCGATTTCACTCCAGGACTCATGACCGAAACAATCTTTAAGATCGACGAACCCACTCTTCATAACCAAAGGGTTGTTGTCAGGAGAAGCATGAACGAGTACTTTGTCTAGTGAATCTGCGCGCACGAGGCTGGGTGATTGGGGTAAGCGCTGAGGTCGAAAAAGTGACACCGCAGCAGGAGGGCTCGATACCGGATCAACCCCAAAATCTGAATCATCACAATCCACAAATGGGCGACTTGAGGTTTGAACCGGAGACGAAAAATCATTCTCGCCTCTTGACATCGACGGGGTAGGTGAGATGTAGCCATCCTCTTGCTCAACAATGCTGGAAATGCATTCTTCTACTTCTGAGTCAGCATATCCATGAACAACCAGCGAGTCTCCGTCGTGCGCTGACTCCACCTCGTCTTCACTGGCCGGATTTTCCTTCTCAAGTCTTGCACAGGACTCGTCGGCACAAGATTTTATAGCCGTACCAAATGACTTTCGTCTAATGCCAGAGCCCTCCAAGGCCGCGAAAAATTTGGATGAAGTTGCCGGCGATGTTGGGGCAGAGGCTGGAGTTTTCCGTTTCTTCTTCGCAGTTACATCTCGATCCATTACTTCCGCCAGCGTTCGCTTGCCACTCGCTTTGCCAGCACTCATTATCGCCTTCGGAGGAGGCCGAGGTTGTGGAGGTACGATAGGATTTGGTCCTGTGCAACGGAATGGATGATCGTTCTTGAGCTAGGAATAAAAATGGCTTACCGAAGAAGTTCAATATGGTTCCATTGCTTTTGCTTCCCGAGTTGCTTTTGCCTTTGGAGGTATGAGCTGCACTTATGCCATTGTCGAGATCGCGTAGAATACGGGAGCAAGGACTATACCCAGGATTTATATCAACCATGGGCTCCAAAGTAATAGGATCGACGTCGCCTGTGGCAAGTTTCTTCGCCAGTGTACTTTCCAGATCCCTGCAGTAAAAACATAAAACATTATTCGCGGAAACAATTGAACACACTCACTCTCCAATATATGCTTCTGCTAAATCATCCCAGTTTCGCAAATCTACGTCCGTCAAGTATACCAACTTCTCAGCCAAAGGATCGTAAACCCGCTGGTGTAGAAAACACTTTTCTGCGAGTTTGAACCGGTCAAGATATCCTTTGGGAACACTCTTCTTTCCCTCCAATGCAAGTTGTCGAACGACGGCTTGTGGGGTCTTCCATCTTCTTAGCATAGCACATGCAGTCTTCAATCCAATACCAGGGATGCTCGGAAGATAGTCGCAGCCACTAAGTATAGCCATAGCCCGAAATTGTGTATCGGACCAACCGACGAGAGAGATGCCATTAGAATCTGCCGAAGTAGCAGTGACAGATGCAAAGTCGGCTCGGGAGATAGAAACCACAGATCTAGCAACCGGATCGAATTTGAACAGGACAGTCTTACACCCAAAAACAAGAAGATCAGAGTCTTCTGTTAGAATTGCTGATACAATTCCTTGGCGTTCTAGGAAAGCGAGTTGTGCATCTGCTTCATACGGCGCGACAACGTATTGGACAGATTCTGCGCGAAGTGCCTATGCAGGAAACGATGAAGGAGATTTAAGGATGTCGCATTACGACACACCTTGATGAGTTGAAAGGCCATTTGAGGGGTAACATCTATACACTTGAGATAACAGTCCCGAGCCTGGGAGCGCTTTCCCTGAGACGCCAGGAGGTTTCCCCGAGCAAGCTGTTCGTCCCGCCTGCGTTTCCGACTGACCTCCGTTCCCTTCTTCGCCGGTAACGGTCCACCATCAAATACAACATACGGCTTTATACCGTAGTGTCGGAGTAGTCTGACCTTTTCCATTGCGTAATTGACATATCTAGATGGATGTTGAATAAAGCATCTTTCACGAAAGTACACGCTCACTTGATAGTTGGTTTCCCTGTTGCCAGCTCGGTGGCACAGGTGAAAACTCCCTTATGTAGCCACACGTAGGCATCAACTGCAATAGTTTGTCCAGAGAATTCCGAGAGATGTTTCGTAGTTTGGATAGATTTAAGCGCAGATAATAAGCCTTGGATACCCATCTCGAGCACTAAGTGTGAAAGCTGGTGGTGGTCATCAGAGTCTCCCAGCTGTTGTTGTCGAAAGGAGTAAAGTTAAAGTTACAATACGATGTGACTGACGCGACCGGACAAACAACGCGTCAATAAAATCGTTGTGACCATGCTCGGGCCGCAGTTACAGTACATTGAATTTAAGATCCCGATTCCCAACGCGAATCTTGGTTTGCAGGGGTTCAAAAATTGTGATCATTCTCTGTCCAGCTCACAACTGGCAGACTCAGCAAAGGGTGGATTCCATGTACTTAGTGCCACATAGCTGCAGCGAACGATTACCGTGACAGTGACAATTTGCTGTCGAACCTCTCTCCCTTTCTGCTTGAACTGGAACGTGCACGCGAACACCATGATCTATGTATCTAGTATAAGATGCTACTGGACTCGCTTATGAAAGATCTTACAAATTGTGCATAAAAACGTCTACGCAAGTTTATCACACAAAAGAAGGTGGAAAGGCAGAGGAGTAAGAATTAACAAATGAAAAATGCCAATGCCTGGAACAACAGATTACAGTTACAATGCTTGAACAATACGTAGGGTTGCTTGGCAATTTCGAGTTGATGCTAACAAAAACAAAGATGAAAGGACCGAAAGAAGGAAAGCTTGAACTCCAAACAAATTACACGTTGGTGGTTGACGACTTGAAATAGATGCGATTTGGTACGGAACAAAGCGAAAAAAGAGCGGACCTCAAATACGAGGGCTATGTATACGTAGCTGGTGTGCTTGTATGTGGATAACAACTCGGAGAAGATGGTATGTTGTAATGAGGGATTTGCGATCCCGCTTTTGAGGACACTTTTAATAGGGAGGTCGCTTGAATTCGCTGTGGATATCCTGAGCTTCCAAGTCATATTCTTCTGCAGGAGAATTTTTGTCCAGAATCTTGCCCATTGCATCGTATATGGGGTTAGCATAAGTTGCTCCACTCGAAGGTGACTCGAAAGTTTCCATCTGTGTGATATATGAGGATTTATGGCATTAAACGTCATCAAAATTAACGGACCTGAACATGGACACCCTCTGACTTCAGAGTCGTGTTTAGCCTAGGTGGTCGAGTACTCGGAGTCGTGTTGGACCGAAATGCTAGCGTTGACGCTTGGGTAGATCTAGGAGAAGATTAGAAGAGCGATGGAGTGAAGACGGATCACGTACGCGAACATCTCTGGACCAGATGACGTAAAGAGAGCTAGCCTCCTGACTGCTCTGCATGCCACAATCTACGAAGCAATATCCCGATGAGTGACAATACTCTACGGGAGAAGGAGATATTCACAGTCGACCCGATAGCAGAAGGAACATTAGCGATAATCGACATGACTGGATTCAAATTCATCAACATGAAGATCTGGCCAAAACCTCTTCAGAACGCGTTTTGACATTGAAAAACCGAGACCTACTGTTGCGAGCAAGTTGGATAAAAAAGCGATGATGAAGTAAATCAGGCCATCGCCGAAGATGAGAACAACAAGCCTTGAACGACCCATGACTTTCGAGCTGTAATCAAACGTCAGTCGCATCATCAAGATAAACACTCAAGGGTTTCACATACCTTGGCGCATTGATAACGAGCTTCCAAGCGGTCAAGCTGAGCACAACGAAGTCAAAGCACATGGTATAGGTGAATCCCGCGAGAAGAAGTCGGCTGTCAGTTTCAACTATAACGCATCCTGCGACTGGGTCGTATGAGGCTTTGAGTAGTATACCTGACATACGAAGCTTGGTGACATTGTTAAAGAGCTACAGATATGCGCCGCACCGTGAAGAAGTAGCGACCATTGACCAAGTATTAAAAGAATCAATGGCATCACAATATACCATTTCTGAGACCAAACGGCCATGCTGTGAAAAGAAGAATTAAGTACGTGGTGTAGTTATCTCATTCATTTGACTTACGTCCTAAGGGAGAAGTTGATTGAGGCAAGACCAATGGCGGCGTTCCCGACACACTGCAGAATATGTTATGTAAGAGAAAAGATAACTCCTTCATGTATACGCATCAATCAGACCTGGTTGAATGTGTAGAGGGCCTGACAGTTGATTTCACTGAAAGGACTTTTTAGAACGGAGAGCTTGACGCCAGCGTTATAGGAGGCGCTTACGTCGTTACATTGAGGGCAATGGCTCTGAGTGACAGTATTGAGGAACAAATCTATATAGAATGATGACCACTGGCACTCACATTCCAACAAGAGCGAATAGCAGGCAATAACGGTTCAGAAAGTAAAAAATCTTGCGAGAGATGAAGATTGAGCGATGGTTTGCCACAAAGACGAAGACGAGCATACCAGCGGCCAACGAAACTGTCTTTTGCCTCGGATGTAATCCCAATCAAAGTCGAGAGATGTGAACCATTCCCAGCTATAGACGAAGAGACGCGTCATTCAAGCACGACTGGAACTATTTTCAGCGAGATCGCGCATACATGTACAGTCCAAGCAGAGCGTGCATGAATCTTGAGAAAACGACTGTCAAAGAGATAGAATGTTACTGTACAGATCTGGCGTGAAGTAACGCCATTTGACAACATTACCTCCATCCTTTGTGATCTCGGCTTCAGATTTCCAATCAGGCATTTTGTCCAAAATCAACGAATTCCGAGCAGATTAGCGAATAAGAGTATCAAAGGCGGGAAATGGAGGTGTCGACAGCGAGGAGTGTATGAGGACAGAAAGGGAAGAGGGACAAAAGTCGGGGGTTGAAGCGCGGATGAAGGCAGTTTTAAAAGGAAAATTACAACACCGAATGTCATCCCACTTTAGCCTTCTTCCTGAGAAGATTCACGACATGTCTCTTCCTGAACTCTTCCTGTCTCTTCTTTGAGTGTACCTGAGATATAACTCGAAGCTTGTATTGGGGCAACAACACCTACAGCTGACTTCTTTCTATCTTTATTCCATCAATGCAAAAATTTGCATCCTCCACAAGACAAAACGGAGAGCAACCAATTATTTTCAGGCATCTGTGGAGATAGATGGAGACTTGAAACGGTGAACCCCGAAAGGTGGAGGCTGACTAATCTACTATTTTTTACTGTCATCCAAGGTGTCAATTCTGATTCAACTCTCATTTCAGCGACTAGATACAACGAGAAGCTTATAACTCTGCCCCAGTTTTCTTTTGGTTATTTGAAAAACCAAGTCAACCTTTCGGCATCTCCGGTGGTTTTGTAACGCTTTCACCAAAGGTGGGGTTTTATTTTTGAAGATCATGCAGACCGATACCACAGGTGCTTACATATGTTATTTTTTCCTTCATACAGTCCTTCCAAGCAGTCTTTTCCATTCAGGTCCATTTGGAGTACTCTTGCCGTGACAACTGTCAATCTATTTGGCCATCATGATCCATATGGCAGATTCACCCACAGCGTCGAGTATACATTTTGGACCAGAAAAACTCCAGTATCGGCCACTGTAGGTTTATCCAGTCGTAAATCCAGGTCTTCGCCAGACATTGTCAGATCCAAGCCCAAACAGACCCGCTACTTTGCCTGTCAATCCCACTTTACAAGTCAGAGCATCATCTCTGTCTTGGTTAGGAACTCCGAATTCTCGGGATATTGAACCAACGATGAACACGGTTTCCAAGATTCCCAACTTTACCTGCCTCTTCCGGACGTTTCTCCCTTCTCACAGGAGCAACATGAGTTGCCTCAACAAATACCCATATGCATCCGTTATTTTAGCTTCTGAATGAGGAGTGCAGTATACTTGTTCAGTAACACAACCGCTATTAATACTATGGGCGCTTCGGACCTCATGAGGCTTAACTCAAATTGCACAACTCCAACTCTCACAGCGCGCATCTAGAAGTCTCACCGTATTCATAGACTATGATGCAAGTCTTCGTCTTATTTACAGAAATGACAACGAGAGAACAGAAGAACAGAAGAACAGAAGAATAGAAACAGGGAAGTTCCTTCTCAGGAAAAAGTTTGAGTATCCAGGTGGTGTTATATGGTATATTAACTTGAAGAATGCATGGAAACAAAATTGCTTATCCGAGGACATGATGATTTGTCGAAACCACTAGCTAGCACTTCAAGAAGGTCGAGGCTCGTAAGCCCAACAAGGGGTGAAACTGTTCGTTTAGGAAATTCCCACTGGCCGGAAAAATATCACAGCATCGATGTCGATAATCATGCAGAATAGATTATTATGATAATGTTCACCACCAGAAGACCACGATGAAAGCTATTCATCACAATTCAATTAGTTTCTAAGAATATAAATGCAGTAAAAGCTTGCCAACTGTTGAAACTTGAAAAGCGCTGAGACTATGTCTATCGAGGAATCTGCGCACGATATTTCTCAACAACTATCCCCTGTAACGGTAATACATAGACACAACGCTTCGAGGTATTGAAAATGTCTGTTCATTGAGCTTCCTCAGTCTGTGGAAAGTGTCAAGGTTAGAGGGCTCGTACGGCATTGAATACACTAATGCACTACTGGCGTGATGAATTGGGGAAATAGGAAGCTGTTGGGACTCTGGCGAGAATGTAGCTCCGACATGTGGTATTGAATGAGGAACCCAGGCAAGACCCTTTGATATTTGTTTTGTCGCAAAAATCGGAGGAACGTCTAATGATCATAACGATTAATTGATTTATCTGAATGAAGATCAGTAAGTACTTCAAGTACCACGGTACCGAATAGTTCGTATCGTAGAGAGACGGTCAAAAGTTGTTGATTCATCATGATATATGTACTGATGAACAACAGCACGGATGCAACGCTCTTGCAACAGACGGCCGATCAAGAATTCCAGGGATTTTTCTACGAACAGCGTGTACATGAGACGTATATACGAATGCAAAAGCATAACGGCCGAATGCCAGCACAATTCCTGCTCCAAGTTAGCTATGCTTAAGAACATAATGTCTCGGGGTGCTCAAGAATTCCGCAAGGCAGACTGACATTCGTTATCACATCCATTCCAAGTTCTTCCATGCAGTTTGTGAGATCATTGAAAGAAGTAGTTGCCTTTTCATTCTTCGATCTAGTCCCTGAGAGTAAATTGGGACCTGGTCATTTTAGAATTAAAGGTTAAATGAGTGGGAGATTCTAGAGTGCTATAGCCTTGGCTTCTACATCATATTCGCTCCTGACTTTTGTCTCATCGCAGCGTAAGCCTAGATCAATGTCAGTATGGTTTGAAGCAGACCCATGTTCAACAATGGCTTCAGAATGAGTATACGTTTCCATCTGGACATGTACACCGGCTCCAGAATGGTGATTGCGCGCTGACGTAGCTTGCAGCACCGATGGCATCCTACTTTTTCTATACAACTGAGTCTCACTCGCAGCGTTGCTGAAAGACCAGGGATCAGATGCGAGTACATGAACGGTGAGATTGAACGTACAGCATCTCTGGACCTTCGTTTGTAAAGGTTGATAATCTGCGAACCACCCGACAAGCAACAATCTATAGAAATGAAATATCGGCAACGTGGGCGACAGGGGGGTAGAAAGGAGTCACGAACTGTGCTAGCGATAGCTGCCGGAACGTTGAATATGACGGTCATAATAGAATTCAGATTAAGAAGCATGAATACGGTCGCAAGCAGATTTGACAGAAACCTAGAAAAACAAGATATTTTCTGTTTTGTCAATAATACGAATAGATGATTCTCAAAGAAAACAACACGAACGCAATGAAGAAGTATACCAAGCCATCACCAAAAAGTAACCTCCCGAGACGGCTTCCGCCCATATAGCCGATATTCCCTTTGCGCGGGAACAGTTTGTGGGCATTCAAAAGGAAAACGAGCAGATCAAAAACCATGGTGTAAATGAGGGTCGCAGCGAGGATGGTATTGTTAGTGAATACAATGATACACTGGTTGGACTGATCACTCCAGACCGCTCTGAGTAGAACTCCGGCTAGAATTATTGATTATCGTTCAGTGACTTCCATTCACCATTTATGAAGAGTGTTATAGCACACCTTGCAATATCAGTGACCAATGACCCAAGATAGCAATAACCAGTATAATGGCAAGTAGCTTGGAGTTTCCGTAAACAGCCAAACTGTTTGGCTGATAAGCTCAATGTAGAATCTTTTCTTGTTATAATGGAACCTACGTGCGCAGGCTGAGATTAATACTTGCTAGACCGACACACGCATTTCCAGCGAGTTGATTGAAGACATAGATCGCCTGACAATTAAGCTTGCTTTGTGAACGGTGGTGACCTTCTCGTCTATAAGCAAGAGTCATAGATTGTACTTACGTTGTGGTGTCGAAGGAAATCAGTCTAGCAGGAAGAGCGGAGAAAATTTCCGTGAGTAATGGAATCAGACCCAGTGGCGCCGAGAATGTACTCACATCCCGATGATCGCGAAAAACAAAAGATATCTGTTGGCGAAATAGAATGCCTAACGTTTTGCAGTTAGAATGAAAGATATCAGATACAGATAGGATGTTGATCTTACAATGGGCCATCGAAATGGTCTTTTTCCAGTGATCAGTTCCCAATCAAAGTCAACTGTGAGGAACCATTCCCAGCTGCAGATAGGTATTCAGCAGGATTCAGCATACACGCATGAGCCAGATTCAGAGTACTTACATGTAGACTCCCATAAGAGCATGGGTGAGCTTGAGCAGAGCCTCGGCATCTAGCTGCACCTCAGCCTCAGAGGTCCAGTCTGGCATGACAGAGCTGAATAGGATTACCTCGACCTCTGGAGGTCGCTGTTCAAGGAGAATGGGGGGCTCTGGTAATCTTTAATAGGAGAATATAAGTACATGAGCCCGCGGGACAAGCATGATGTTACCTCGAGTCCAGAAGGGGAACCTGAACAAATGAAAAGAACCGAGATATCGTACTGATTCGAACAGCTTTGATGTCTTTCCTGAATGAAGGAACTGGCTAGCCATGTATCACGTATAGATCGGAGTGAAATTTTTCCATCAGTATGGTTTCCAATACTCCAAATAAGTACGTTCTGGCAAAGTCGTATGTACTTGGAATGCTCTGAAAGAGCAGGACCCCGGGATCACGTCCATCGTCCGGCCGAGCCTTGAGTTACGTCATGGCAATCACGTGGATGGCAAAAGATCCGGAAATGAAATTTTGTAGAACTGTTTCCGGACACTTTCTAGCCCGTTCAATGGGAAGATGGCCAATGCAGTGGGCAAACGGGAGAATAGATAGTTTTGCTCCGGGATACATTTTGGAACCGCCGTCGAGCTCTTGATCTTAGCTACCAGCTTTAAAGAGAGAGGATAAGGAGATAAAATCATGGGCACTAATTTTGGTGCACGCAACGCAAACATTGATAACGCGTTGGTGGTTGATCAAACTCCGCAAGTGCTTACTGTATGCTTGGCCGTTTGGGCCCTTCGTTTCGTCGTTGGCCTTGCATCGACCTCCAAAATCAACAGCATACAAGACAGCTTAGAGTATTTCAGAACTTTTGAGCTAGAGCTAGGTGATCCAAGTGCCTAGAAGTTAGGAACTCAGCCTGCTAGTCAAATGAGCGTTGAATCAGGTTAGCGGGAGGAAGTCTGAGTTCGAAAAATGAGGCCATGGACCGGCACCGGACAAAGTGCCTGCCACATGTGTTTTAAATCATGCCTCCATTACCATCGACTTTCGCGCCTCAAGCAACACAGCTCATTTCCTCCATCCGCCGAAGGGAAATAGACATATCCGATGTGCAAATTCCTCGTCTGAAGATATGTCCTGGGCCTTTATCTCTTCACCAAAAACTATCCATGGAACTGCGTGAAGACATGGATGTGCTTGCTCGTCAAATCGAGGTATAGTATACCGTATTTTTATTCTGAATCGGGTATTGAAATCTCACAAGGACTTAGATGCCATGATAGATGACCAGAAAGGACCGAAGAATCGCAGAGAGCTGAAGATTATAGTAGACGAGCTTAAGCAAGCTCTCGCCAAGTACACACATTTTGGCAAGATTTCATTGCTGTATCTAAATCTAGTCTTCGAAACAGGTCGCGGAAAGACTATCGTGCAGCATTGCTGTTCTCAAAGCGCAAAATTGATACGTCGAGCGCTTCAAATAGAGCCGAGCTTTTGGCTCCAACGGTCGTAAGAGACGGTAGAGATGTGAATGAGAAAGCCACGTTCGTATCTCAACCAATGTGCTTCTTATTTCCACTCAACATCTTCTAGCGAAGATGCAGTGATGCAAGCCAATAACAATGTTACTGAGGCATTGCAGCGCACTCTGAGTCTCATGCAAGGTGAACTGGAGCGATCCGTATTGACAACTCAAAAGCTCGGTTTGTTGGCCTGCACCTATCCCTTTTCATAAAACTGAACTAGTTCCCTAGACTCATCTATGTCTGCTCTCCGTGGCACCTCTTCTACACACGATCTACTCACCAATGCTATGGATGCATCACAGCAACTCATAACGGCACTGCAGCAATCTGACCGTATGGACCGACTTCTCATTTTTTTCGGCCTATTGTGCTTTTTCCTCACTGTTAGCATTGTCCTCAAAGAGCGAGTCCTCGATCGTAGTGTACGGCTAGCCTTCTGGTGGACTCGATTTTTGCCTTCTGGTTCCGTTTCGAATCTAGGAAGTTCTGTGGCCTCTGAGGCAAGTGCATCGGTCTCAGGAGCTGCTATTTCAGCAGCCTCCAGTTCCTTGGTTACTGCTACTGTATCTGGAATATCCCTTGTCCCCACCGGGACGTCCATCGTGTCATCTGCTTCGCCACCAAGCTCCGAAACCGAAGATCCATCACTATCATCCTTCCTTACGTCGGCTATCGTCGACTCGACAACACAGTTATCTTCTGTGCTGGAGACCAGTCATTTACCGAAAGTCTCTGCCTCGTCGACTAGCAATGTTGAAGAAGTGTCATTACAATTATCTCCGACTACCTTGAACTCTCACGACGAACTGTAGACCTAGTTGAGATGACTGCTATTTATATTTTGTTGGTACCAACACATGAGACCAGTGCGACTCCAAACCCAAGAAAATCGTACGAATTACCTCTTCGGCCATGGGAGATCCTGCGTACAGATAAAATCTTCATCTCTGACTGAACTGATTTTATGACTATCGATCAGTCAGGTCAGCCAATGCCTGCGAGTACTTGATTGAGATACACTCACAGTCCTTTGAGGTGGCTTCTCAAACCGTCGAAGACATACAACGTAGGTTGGCGTACTTTTGGGAATTTCTGACTGGCAGAATCAGCGTTGGGTGTCATAGTCGCGGTTTGGGTGGATGCGGAATCATTAGCGCCATTGGGGGTGTCAGTATGCTCTGATGATCTTCCTGTCGCTGGCATCGGGGTTGATTGCGGCTTTACTTGGACACAGTGGCGACACAGATAAATCTTCATCTTTCGCAACTCGAGTGCAATTTTGCCTTTACTAGTCAATTTTGCAGCGAGTCCATAAGAGGGTGGATGAGCGCCTAGAATCTTATTAGCTTCGTCTTGAGGTAAAATTGCAAGTGACATGGATTCGTGGCGGTGCGAGTGGCCGATCTGAGAAGTGTGAGTGAATAGGATGAGCATAAGAGAATGCACCCTACCACATCTAGAGGTTCCATCACGATTTGTGCATCGCAACTTAGACATACAATTCTGGGGCCAATTGCAGACAACCGTCTATGCGAGCCTTTTTGGTCATCCGGAATGCCACATACTTCCAGAAGGGCAGATATTGCTGCTATGGCCTTGAAAACCAGTTCAAGCAGAGAAAATACATCACAGGAGATTACAACTTACCTTCGTGTCCTGTTCAAACCTCGCAGCCCTGAACGGCATTGGAGAAACCGGCTTGTCAAGAGTCACCGAACATAGATGCATAATTGCTCCTTCATAGTCTAACGATCCGCAATCTTTATACTTTGCCTCCACCCTTTGACAGGTCCGACACCGAAACCTCGCCGTCAACCTATCCGCGGGATGCAGCTTCCTACTACTTGGAGACCTCCAATCTGGGAAGCCCATAATTGCAGCCAATGCATTCTTCGCGTCTGAATGGAATTTTTCCAACTCTGAATGAACAAGCGCCCGAATAGGCTGGGATTGAAGGGCGTTGTCGAGTTCTTTTTTAGATTGGGAGGTGGACTGTTGGATTTGGTGGATCGTCGGTAGTTTGCGGAAGGAGGGGAGGCAAGGTAAGGGTGACTCTTGCTTGAGAGCGCGGAGCCTGTTATAATGTTTTTCGACAGCTTGACGACAAGTAGAGTAGCCAGCTTCATGCGCCCGTCGAGATCTGCGCTTTGCGACTTTGAGGAGCTCCGCAGTGATGTCGACCTCCCGTATTTTGTAGTCTGATATACAATCCATAAATCTATTTTATATCATTGGAGAACTAAAAGTTGAGCTCACCAGATTGCTGTATAACTTCCAGGGAGGCATTCTTTTGCTTGAATAAGGACCTGTACGTTGGAGTGTTCATCATGTCCCAAAAGTCAAGCCCTTCTTTAACAGCAAGATCTTTGGAGCTAAGAGGGTCGTGTAAGAGCCATGCACTAAAGCGATGGTTAGGAGCGGTTAGGCATGACATGGGACTGACAACTTTGTATTCACGTTTTCCGTGGTCGTTTGAGCTTCTAAGTGCTTCCTCTTCCAGGATTGTAGACCAACACACATCTATTCAGGAGGGCTTCTAGTTGGACTTTGTAAATGATTGACATCGATTGTTTACTGACTTGCATATACAACTTTGTTTCGGCAGTCTTTCGTGAGCAAAGCTGATAGCAGATCAGTGATTACTTCGGGTGGATGTGGCTAATGTGGCTGAGATACTCACAGTGATGAATTGCTCGAGTTTGGCAGGACTTTGAGACACATCAAGGTAATCTTGAAGAGCGCAAGCCCAATCCGACTTCCGATACATCAACGAAATGTCGGGCCCTAATTCGGACTGTCATCCTAAAGCCTAGGGTCCGAGAGCGAGAAATCACTGACAATCCCCATGACCTCCCGCCATTCCCGCTGGAGCAAATTTCAGGTTAAAATGGTGCCAGAGCACTTCAAAGAACGTGTACATACCGAAAGACGCTGAACTTTCGACGACAGGTAACGTGCCTTCAAAGATATGATAGGTATCCTTCGAAAGGTGATCTTTGCTGATGTGAAGTTTATCCCTAGTACATATTATGAGAGAACAGGTTTAATTTGAGAGGAAGGCCGACTCACTGTTCTATAGCACTTTTACATCTGGTCTAACTCGATGTAATCAGTTCATATATTTCCTTTGTGCAATGAGAAAAGCGCTAACACTGGTACATAATCGTACTCGAAGACCGAAAGAACTATAGAAACCAGCCAGTCTCCCACATATCTGTATAGTTATCGTGAGATACTGGTTCATTCTGAAGTTTTGAGACCAGCGGGAACCCACGAACCTCACATGGGCCAGCGTCCAAAACGAATGCCGCGAAAGAAGATTCTGTAAAACGAGAACAAGGCTCTGGAAGCGCTTCTGGGAGGCAATTCTGCCTTGCATATCGCCAAATGTATTGATTCGCCTGATGAAGAAGAGTCCGACAAAAGAACTTGCTACACCTGGTAAGAGCAAGAATATCCTTGGGAGATTTGGTGTAAAGAAGGATTTCGGCAAGTAGTTCAAGTGGTAGCTTTGTGATATAGCATGCTTTGATGGATCTGGACGCTTGCACCTCTGACAGTGATTCTGAAGTTTTCTGTTTCTTGCTGTCCCTAGCCATGGGTGTTGAAGATAATGCGCGTTATCTTATCTTAAAATCTGGCAAATCGTCCGGCATCTGAGGCCGAGGCCGCTCGTTCCTATGTTTTCCGATTGTCCATCTCAACCTAGTCTGTTAAAATGACGCTTCAATGACGCCGCAAAAAATTCGCTCAAACCATCTGCTAGCGTGATTCTTCATCTACGGAGAAGACTGGATGCCTCTTGAGGCCCTTCCAAGCACAACAAAGCTTCAAGTTGGTACGAAATATCTCCCGATAATCTTGTACGATCTACTTAAGCTTCTCGCAGCTTGAACTCGAACCTCCATCACACAATATGACTTCGTCTTCCTCATTTCGCAATCACCGCATTCTCGTTGCTTCACTGTTTTTGCCTCACACTGCTGCGCTTGGACCAGATCCAGCAGAAGAGTACATTCTATCCTCAGATCACCCTTCCGAAGACGATGGAGCTGGAACACCTGTTGAGATCGGTACAACTTTGGAGGATATCTCTGCTCCCGAAGCAACTAAGAAACTCCAGAATGAAAAAGCTATCCCAACTATTCTCACTCCCTCGGGATCTTCGACACCCTTAGCTGCCTCAGGTAGTCAACGTCTTAGTATTGTTGAAGATCTCCGAGATCGCGCCAACGCAGGGAGAGAGCGTCCAGGAGCTGGCAGTAGACAGTCCACTCATGCATTACTCGGACGAGTAGCTACTCCCGGCTCGCCTACTCATGAAGTCGTTCATCCTTTTCTGACACCAGGAGGTGACCTATCAGTGAAAACGCTAGAAGGAAGACCTATCAAAAAATTTTCACTGGTCTTACCTGAAAATAGCAAGAACACGTCACCATTATCGAAAACGGTTGCGCCGGACAGGACTTCTGAGCCGTCGTCCGCGTCGTCTGCCACCCGCTCTTCCACGGTAGCTCATGCAGCTGCCCTCAAGCGCAATTTATCTCGTCAGCGTAATCGAAACATCGTCTCACCCAAACGATCCTCTCCTCGTTCGGCAAGGCACATACCTTTGGCATCTACTACATCCATTGCATCATTAGCTTCTGCGAGCTCTGTGGCGTCTATGGATTCACTGGAATCTTCTAGCTCACGTTTCGATGAAGAAGTTGATGAAGGAGAAGAGGAATTCTATATTGCCCCCAACCCACATGTAAACGGAGGTTTGAAGAACGCCATAGATTCTGTTTCTGCTGCTATGATGCGTGGTTTCGCACCTCAGGCAGCTTCTGCGCCACCGACAAAGTCGACCTTTCCTGTCAGTAATTTTGTACCTGGGCACTCGCGTAGTGTGTCATCAACCTCTGTTTCTGCTGCATACGGACAGAGCAATGAGTTTAGCCGGTTGTGGATCGGGTGCCTTGGTGCTAAGACGGACAAATGGAGTTTGAAGCTTAGGGAAAGAGTGGAAGAAGCTTTGCCTCGGCAGGAGGGAGGAGTGGAGGTGCCCGTCTGGGTGGAGGATAGTGATTTTGAGGGATGTTACGACGAATTCTGTCATCAGGTGAGAAACACATCATTATTCAGATGGCTTCTGCACTCCGCCTCAGTTATTCACATGAGTTTGATTTTAGGTCCTATGGCCAGCTCTTCACTACGCTGTTCCTGATGCACCGAAAACACGATTATTTTACGAATCTGCGTCGTATAAACAATACGTCAGCGTGAATTGGGCATTTGCCCAACGTATAGGAGAGGTATGGAAGGAAGGCGATGTCGGTATGTGCTCTTATCTCTTTGATACCTCAGCTATACCTAGAACGGTCAATGTTTTGGTTTGCAGTATGGGTAAATGACTATCATCTCATGCTCGTTCCGCTGATGTTGAGGAGCTCTGGTCTGATACCGAACACCGCGCCGATTGGTTAGTGTCTTTAATGAAATACCATTTCTATCAAGCACCGGCGGCGGCGAATTTTGATGTTTCTGTACCATAGGTTTTTTCCTTCACGTTGCCTTTCCATCTTCAGAAATCTTCCGTTGTCTATCCGTTCGGGAACACCTGTTGAAAGGTATATTGGGGGCCGATTTGGTATACATTTCCTGGTTGATCTTTCGAAAACTGGAAGTTGACACCATTTGAATTAGGTTGGTTTCCAAACCGCGAATTATGCTCGACATTTCCGACAAACATGTGGCCGGGTCCTCGGCGTCGAAACGCTTCCAAGTGGAATTGTGATTGTTGATGACGAAGTAAAGGGAGATGACGCGATGCTCAATCTAGAACGCAAAGCTAAAATCGATCTGGGACGAGACGTTCCTAGAGATAACAGCAGTAGCTCAGACGATGAGCTTCGTCACGATTCTCCTGTTTATGTTCGCCAGAAACAGCTTTCGAATCCCACTGCAGGTCGACTTGATGCTCTGGGAAAAGGAAGGCTGGTTGACGTTGGGGTATTTCCAATGGGTATCGATGTGGCGAGACTAGATGAATGGAGGGAGGAACCCGAAGTTCTTGATTGGATTGCCATGTTGAAAGAAAAATACCAGGGCATGAAGTTAGTTGTTGGGAGGGACAAATTGGATGATATCCAGGCTTGTGCTTTTTCTCATTCGCTTAGCATAAAATTAATCTTGAATGACTTTCACAGGGTGTATATCAGAAAATGCAGGCGTTCGATGTTTTCCTCACTAAACATCCCGAATGGGTTGGAAAGGTTGTCCTCATCCAACTGGCTATCCCAAATGCGCAGCCCCATTCATCTACTTCTCATTCTTCGGGTTCTACATCAAATTCCGACTCTGATTCGGGCGATATCCCATCGGCCATAATGACCACTGTTTCTCATATTAATTCTCAGTTCAGTACGCTCACGTACCAACCCGTAGTTTTACTGCACACGCAAGATGTTGATTTTAGCCAGTATTTGGCTTTGCTCAGTGTCGCAGATGTGTTCTTGGTCACCAGTTTGAGAGAAGGTATGGCTCTCAGGACACACGAGTTCGTTTGCTGCCAATCTGGAAGAGCCGATGAACCAGTTCTACGCAGCGAAGGTGTGATGGCAGAAGGTGACCTAGCACCGGGATCTGATAGAAAAGGAGTTTTAGTCTTGAGCGAGGTACGGTCGTTCTTTTCTCTTGAAAGCATTTAGCTTTATATATTGACATCCTCACTCCAGTTCACTGGTTCTTACTCGTACTCAGGCTTTCGTTCTTGCATTGCGATTAACCCATGGGATGCTCGGGGCACTGCCGAAGCGATAAATTCCGCGCTTAATATGCCGAGAGAAGAAGCGCGAACTCGTTGGGAAGAGTTGCATAAACATGTAATCGCTCAGACCGCACAAGCCTTCGTCGCCAATTTCTTGACGAGATGCTTGCGTGCCAACGGCGAACACATATTCCACAAAGACACAGAACGTGTCGGTGCAGTGCGAGTTTTAGACGAGAAGGTCATCGTGGACAAATGGAGTGGTCAAAAACAAGGGAAAAAGCTTATCCTTATTGATTGGGAAGGAACGCTCGTTGGAGATTACCTGCCGGCAGGAGCTCCCGGTGCAACGCCTGAGCGAGAGATCCAAAAAGAGGAAGAGTTTAAAACCGCTACTGCGGTTCTCAAGAAACTGGTTGCTCGGGAAGACAGGAATGAAGTCTGGTTGCTGAGTGGCCTGCCAATCAAAATCTTGGATCGTATCTCGAGGGAAGTTGGTGGCCGTATTGGTATTGTGTGAGTATTTTTGAGTGGGCAAATGACAAGTCTGGTGGCTGAACTCGTCCAGGGCTGAGAATGGATGCTTCCTCAAAACGATAGAGCCCAGTGTCGCCGGAGGTACAGGAACCTGGATAACCATGGTAGCAAATTTCAACATGACCTGGAAAAGCTCGTGTCTCGAGATTTTGAATTACGTGAGTGCTTCGCGACTTTAGCTTTCAGCGATTGACCCGGTATCTTGGTAGTTCTCAGAGCGCACGCCCGGCTCGTTCGTTGAAGAACGTGAAGCGTCAGTGGTCTGGAGATTTTGGACTGGTCCAAGTGAGGACTCTGCAGATCGTCAATGGGCCATGAGACAAGCTGCTGAAGCTCAGAACCATATCTTTGACAGGTAATGCCCTCTTCTGTGATTCAGGTTGAAATACTGAATACCCCATGCTCTTTCAGCCTTGGTGAACGCTATGGACTTCGTATCATCCCAGGAGCGAACTCTTTTCTCGTTCTACCGACCAAAATTTCTCGTTCAACAGCCGTTGGGGCGATTCTCCATCCTGAAGGTCCCGCCCAGTCCCCGTTTGCCGGCGCGCGCCCTTGGATGGCCATCACTGAGTCAGAAATAGTCCCGTCTTCAGCTCAAACTGGGGAGAAATGGGATTGTATCTTGGGTTTGGGCAGTGATGAGAATCTGCTAAGGAGGTTGGCGGAACTAGATATCGCGGAGACATGTTCGACAAGCGGGAAAGGCACTGATGCGAACTGGAAGATTGAGCGGGCTGGTGTCGTTCCTTTCTTGGAGAACTTGGCAAGCGTTAATTGAGGAACAGGCTCCTGTTATCTGTATGGGTAGAGCAAACCCGCGGTTGTCATAAACCAAAAATTAATGTACGATCATTTGTAGAGGATTCGGTGTATGATGCCAGCGCCCCTTATTGGATATGCTACCTGAACTCTCTCAATTTGCACCGCATAAATAAATTTCCGTATCATCTCAGCTGAATGCTGAGCGACTGGTTTCCTGGACGAATCGGCGTCCCGGTCGATGCTGTGAGGACGTGAGATAATGGTATACAATGGCAAACGACAGTACAATGGAAGCCTATGTAGATAGCAAAGGACTTCGCATATATATATGAATATAATAAAATTGTTGCGAAACTAGCCATTTGAGTAAGAGTCCGGGAAAAACGAGTGTAGTAGTCACTAAGACAATCCGCCCCCACCCTTATACAAACTGTCTTCCTCGAATCAAATCGATTCGGGTCCATACAGTCCCTTCGGGATCACGTCAGTGCGCCCAAGCGCCCAATCCGAACTCATGTGCTCCTGCAGCTTTTCGATCTGGTTACGCCATTTACCTATGCGCATATTATGTGTCATGTTGATCAATGTCCTGGAGTCCTGGCGTCCTCCTGGAACTCGGATACTTCGTTGCAGCAAAGCAAGTTTTGCCCGGAGTTCCTCGATCCGCTCTTCGATCTCCATTTGGCGTTCCGTCTTTGGAGAAAAGTGCATACTACTGAGAGACGTCTCTGTATGATTGGATACTTCGGTACCGCCCGCTACGCGTGAAGAGAAAGTATTCTTGGCGAAGGCTTTGGGAGGAGAACGGGGAGTGTGATAAAAGTTGAGGGTATCTGGCCAACTTGACTCAGCAACATTGTTCCCTTGATTCTGTAAAGTAATGGAAGAAGTCTGGGCTGTAGGGCTGTCCCAGACATTTCGAAACATCCAAGACCGAGATTGTGTAGACTGTGGAGGATGGGAAAACGCATATTGATCGTCTAAAACTTTGGGAAAAGACCTGCGGCGTCGCCTGTGCAATACGTAATAGACAAGGAAGAGGGCAATGACAGCGAAGAGCACCGTTCCCAAGCATACTGCCAAGATGACAGGGGTTTGAGAGTGAGGAGACCTAGGAGTTTCATTAGCTAGAGAATAGATGCTAGGTTCTCGATGCTCACACGGTGCTTGTTGCAGAGGGAGTGGGAGAAGTAGTAGGCCTACTGCTAGAAAAAGGAAAGTAAGCTCAGAATGTGAGAGTAATTAATTTCAGCTCACTTCAACTGTTCGACCTCAAATTGCTTGGACTTGAAAAGTGTGGAATTCGTCTTACTATGATGCTTTCAGTGAGTTGATGATAAAACGCGCTAGGTTCGAGAGAAGACGTACTGCATATCAACCTTGGTGGCGTTCGACTGGTCCTTATGTTCTAATGCCACTAGTTGGAACTTTCTGTATAGCATACTAGTTCATGAGGAATTATTGGAAATTCAACTTCGCGCTCACCCAGATTTGCTGAAAACAAAACTCAGGTTCCCTTTGGTCTCTGACTTGGCCGTGTACACAACCATTAGTTCTGAACTTTCCCCATCATTTCTCAATGTCGCAACAGCAAACGCTGTTGGATCAGTCTCGTTTCTGGTCCACAGAATAGTAGTATTCAAACCGGCTGTGATGTGCTTCGCTGCTTCAATATGGATTTTCGTCGCCCGTGCTGTTTCAGCTCGGAGTGTCAGAAAGATAGGAATCCTGAATATGAAATGATGAAAGTAAGATTGGTCATTGCAATTTGTGATTGATACCGTGCGTACCACAGAAGCAAGAAAAAATTCATTGGACCAGCCCTCAGGTGCCAGTGGGGAAATGAAGATACGCTAAAGGGTCACTTTCAAAGTGAGAAAGAGAAGAAAAGAGAAAGGATGGGCGATGCTTCCTATGATCATCGACGGGCCACGGCGATGTTGAAGCAATTATGAGTTTGAAAGGTTGATGATGAGTGAACTTTATGCGGTTCCTTGGTATAGAATGTTCGAGGTTGTCAACCACCACAGGCTGTTGTTGCAGTGATAATGATTGTTGTTCGGCAGCTGAGAAAAGCATCATCACCAGTGTCCAGGTGCCATAGTTCCAAGAACAGATTAAAGGAATGGAAGGCAGTGATTGACCGGGATCTTTGGTAGTCCTCATGCAAAGCAGAATTAAAGATGACGGCTTGGGACCGTTCTTCACAAGGTTGCGAAAATGGAACACGGTAGTTCAGTTCCGAGTGACTCTGTCTGCGTCTTGATTCCGTCTGTCATTGTCGCTGTCAAACACTGTGAGTGTTGGGCAAAATAATATCATTGGTAGATCCATTCAATTCTGTGGCTGCTAACGCGTTGAAGATGATCCTTATCAATCTCAATATCTTATTCTTATAATGTCAACTGCAGGGGAGCTTCCGCCTGGGTGAACTTTTGCGGTTTCTCATTCCACAATATCACTGTAATTCCAACATCCATGTCAGGTATAATGCACAAGGTCCAAGTTCAACAATTTCGGTGGAGAATCTCCCGCCTGAATACTCAATAACCTACACTTTCTCAACCGTTTCTGCCAATTCTATGCTCCTTCTGCCACCTTCTGCTTCACCTGAGACGCGGCCTAGGTATCATATCTCTGTTTCTCAGAATTGCTTTACACCAATGTCATGGATAACCACCGTCCGGCGAGGTTCTTCTCCAGATGGCGAAATCCTTGGGGAATTTGAAATGGGTATACTAATGGGCGGAATAGGCAGTACAGGGAAGCGCCCGACTGTTTTCATGCATGGTAGAGGTCCTGAGGAGGGAGAGAAGTGGCTGGAAGATATATACAACGACAATTATGCCCATGTAGGTGCTATTATAACGAACCCTTTTACCGAACAGAAACGTATATTTTCTAGCATGTAACCTGGCAATTACCCCATAGGCAGGGACATCTCTACTGGAGCATCTCAAGCTCCCATAAGAAGGTTTGTGCCCATTTCTCGTTCTCGAGCTTCACTCTTATCATCGTCCGACAAAGTGCTACTGCTCCAATTCACTCCCCCCACACCCTCTCCTCGCGGAATTTATTGCTCAACCTCCGACCTCTAACTCACGTCTTCGTCCATCCCTGAGCTCTTCTCTGTCAAGCTCGTATCAGCCTTACCAGCTGAAAGTATACCCACATGGCTTTGCTTATCTGGATGATATTCTCGTTTCAGCTCTCGTGTATGAGCGCAAGCGCACTACTCCCTCATTCCAGACAGTGCATCTTGTACCGGCAAGGACCAAGTACGAACGCTATCCTGGGGGGACGTCATCAAATACCCCGAGTAACACACGTTCTAATCAGACTCTAAGCTCTCTGGCAGCAGGATCAGAAGCGATACACTACCTGTGATTATTGAGTTTGGTTATACAAAGCTACAAAGTGATTTAGATGGGGATAGCAGTGATTCGTTCTGCTAGTTATATTTCCAAACCTGCAATAATTCGTTCATAATTCGCGTTGAATCTCTTGCTCTCATTATTTTGACTGGACAGTGGACATGGACAATAGTGAATCCTGACGTAGCATTAGATTACTACAACATAAATACGATGTTTGGCTCAAGGAGCAGAAGCAGTGCCATCCTCGGGCTTTGACTCGCAGAGTCAGCATTAGACGGAAAAATCGTCTAACTGAGATACGGAATCAGAGTAAGAAGCAGTGCCAGTAGTTGTTTGAAAGTCGTTTTTCGTCAACGATCCACGTACTAATTTTACCAAGTATGCGAGTCTAACATGCTTGGGTGGAATATCATTGTGACAATTTCAATTTTCTGCACCAATGGGAAGATACAAGCAGCTATGGTGATTCCGTTCTAATTCTATCTAATTCTACATTTGTGATTTCCACAGATAAGTATTCGTATCGCTCAAGCCCAAACCATCTAAAAACTCTAATTGAATAAACGACTAAACCGCTCTACCCCGATTCCTCTTTGAACTTGGCCATGAACCAAGGAACCAGATGGTTGACCGTAGGATGATTCCATGTCAGTGTTGGTGGGACCTTGACTTTGAGTGCAGATTGTAATTTCTGTCTCAATGCCACAGTCATCACACTATCGACACCCAGCTCGCCCAAAGGTACCAGCGGGTCAATTTCCTCAATATCGGGAATCATCAGAACTGCACCTATACATTCCCGGATCTTAACGTTGAGCCACTTCTCCAGTTCCGCAGGCGTTGTTGGTCGGGCATCTGACGAGGCACCGTTACTTCCTTCTTCTGCCGGAGCAACTCCATTCGTCGCTCTGCTGCGGCGCACGACGACTTGTTCCAACATAGGTACGGAAACAGCTTCACCCTCGTCAAGGACAAGACACCTTGTCACTACAGCGCTCTCAACGTTATACTTGGCCACGTGTTCCCATGCGCGGAACGCCTCTTCACTCGAGATATCGGTGATCCCTTTACTCTTCAATTCCAGCGTCAAGAAATCTGTGCTGGTTGCCATTCCCTTTCCTCGCCAAGCAGTCCACTGGAAGGCAACGGCATTGTCGCCGTGAGCACGACGGTACATGGCCAGTCCATCAAGGAAGGCGTTCCCAGAACCATATGAGGCTTGACCTGCGGTGCCGACGAGTTGACCGATGCTGGAGTAGAGGACGAAAAAGTCAACAGTGCCAGGTGGGAAGGCCTTGTGCAACGTGATTGCACCGTCGATCTTGGGTGCGAGAACACGCCCGAAGGAATCGCGAGTCGTTTCAAGAAGGAGGCTGTCTTCGAGCACCCCGGATGCATGGATTACACCAAGGACCTGCGGGAGGGAGAGACTATCAATTGCCGACAACAATTTGTCCGAGGCATCAGGGGCGGATATGTCTAACGATACGGCGTAGATGGTAGCACCTAAGCTCTCGAACTCTTGAATACGCTGAACCATGGCTGCAAACTTCGCGTCACTTGCAGCACGATCAGGCCAAGTGCTACGAGGAGGTAGACCACTACGAGAGACGGTCACTATACGGCGGGCACCCTTTTCAACCAAGAAGCTGATAGTATCAAGTCCCAAGTCTCCCAAACCCCCAGTGATGACATACGTGCCTTCTGGTTTGGGTAGAAGTGTTTTGGTGGTTTCAGAAGTATAGCGCTGGTCTCTTGGTAAAGGTCGCATCATCGCGCATCGTGGCATACCATCGACGACGCGAATGATGTCCTGGTTAAGCACATACTTCGCCGCTAGAAGTGGGAACACGGTAGGGGATTCGTTGTCGATTAGGCCTCCCCAAATGTCCGGGTGCTCTGCTGCTATGATACGGCCAAGACCATACAAAGCACTGTGCGCGAGTCCCGTAATAGTCTCACCCGCATACGCACGGTCCGTAATGACGAAGAGCTTGCAGGTTGAAGCCAGGGACTTTTCGACGAGGATTTTGGCCATGCAAGTCGTGTTCCAGATGAACTCCTTCGACGACGCCGGCACCTCCTCCAACGACTGGACAGTACCGGGGATATAAACCACAGCACTTCCTTTGTCACCTATGGATCAAAGCGTTAGTATCAATGCTGACGTTGTGGAAGATTTCTCACTTAGTGCTGACAAAATCTTAGGATTCTCCAGCTGCTCGACGCTACTTAACTTGAAGAGCCTTTTGGTTTGAGGCTCTAGTTGCTTGGCATACGTTTCAAGAACTTCGGGATTGGTTGAAACCAGCACCACTTGGTCTAATGCACGCGGCTTCTCCGAGAATTTGGGAGGAATCCATGAGATGTGGTGGACAAGGCTGTCCAGACCGCCACCGCTTCCGCTGGCACCCTCTACCTCTGAGAATCTCATCGACGTAAACTTGGCAAGAAGAACTCCTTGCTCATCCAGGACACTGACATGAGAAGCCGGTCCTTTCGCATCAGCCGCTTCCTCCACGAACAAATACCCGATCTTAGGGATTGGCCCGGTTGCATACAAACTGACAGTATCAATTTGCGAGACAATGCGTAACTTGGGATCGTTGAAGTAAATGGTAGATCCGATCGACGTGGCAGCATCAAGTATGGGTGCCCATGAACGCTCATCCCAGGGCAGCTTCTCGACTGCGGGGTCCATATCGACCTTGCCAATCATTTCTTTCTCATTACCATAGTGCTCGATGACTTGCCAGGGGAAGGCGATACCCGCTACACCAATCTTGGTGAGGTAATCCACGGAGAAACTGTTGGGTAGACGCGTCCCAATGCGCTTTTTAATGGAGTCAACGTCGAATAGCTCGTTGTTGGGTGTGAATCGGTGAACGTTACTCCATTTTGCGGAGCTGTGGGATACCCAAGTTTGCTTGTCCGCATCCGAAATCGCGCTAGACGCAACGCTGATAGTATCGCCTTGTACGATGATTTGTACGTTGCGAGTTTCGGGGCTCACTACGATACACCGATAGACGTTAGCAAGTTATACAAACGGAAAAAAAGAAACAATCGATACTTACTTGATACAGGTACTCGAAGACTGATGTGAGATAATTCTGTCCCGCCAGTGGCGTAATGGAATGTATTGATGTATACAGCGGCAGGGATAATCTCAGTACCATCGAGTGGGTGTGTACCAGGAAAAGGCTTAGTTTTGTCGTCAAGCTTTGTTGTGTAGACAATCGTGTCCGAGCCTGCAACTTGAACCTGCTGGCCTAACAAGGTGTGTTTTTCAACGTCGTGAGTGATACCTTCACCCAAAGGCCCCGACTCAACCTGCTTCCAGTACGGCTTATGTACCCATGGGGTACCAGGAACAATCTTGCTCCACAATTGCTTAGGACCAAGCAGTACCTCAAAGTTGATGGGAACGCCTTTCGTGTACGATTGGGCTACGACTTTCGAGATGCTCTGGATTGCCGAAGTATCCCGTTTCATGGTTGAGAAGGTAGCAAACTCGTTCTCGTCGATGTTTTGCGACACCAAGGTCTCGATTATTGAGTGCAAGACTATAGGGTGCGAAGATACCTCAATAAAAACGCGGTAGCCATCCTCGGTGGCGGCCTCGACAGCCGATCTGAGGTGGACGGGGCTGACCATGTTATGGACCCAGTAAGTAGCATCTCTCGCTACATTGGTACGCATGTCACTATTGGATGTCGAATACAGACGAATTTTAGCAGGGGTGGGATGGATAGAACCGGTCAAGGCCTCTTTAAGAGGTGAAGAAAGTTGGTCGAGCATGGGACTGTGGAAGGCGATATCGGTCTTGACGCGGAAGGTTTTGATTCCAGCAGCCTTGAGGCCCTCTACATACTTGGCTACTGCTGTTTCTTCTCCACTCACTACACACGTTGTAGGGGAGGAGTCAATTGCAGCAACCAGGTCTTTCCTGCCACTAAGCTCCTGTGTGACTTGAGCGAATGGGAGGTTGACGAGCGCCATTCCTCCGAGTCCTTGAACTTGTGCATACAGCTTAGCCCGCCGAATCACCACCAATGCTCCTTCTTCAGGGGTAAGGCAACCAGCCGCAACAGAAGCTGCAATCTCTCCTACCGAATGTCCAATGACAGCCTGAGGTTCGAGCCCCATAGACTGGAGGACGTGGAGGAGGCCAACCTGTATGCCGTATGTGACCGACTGAACCCGATCAGAGGTATCGAAATCCCCTTGCTCGAGAGCATGTACTAGAGAGAAGCCGGCTTCTTTTTGATATATGGGTTCTAGCAAATCGACCACTCGACGGAAAACAGGATGGGTGATCAACTCCTTCCCCATATCCTTCCATTGAGCACCGTGGCCAGAGAAAACCCAGACAGCGTGTCTCGCCAATCCTATACCATTACCTAGACCGAGGACTCGTCCCGAGGCTATTAAATCCGCGTCGTCTTGGTTGTCTGCAGCAAATTTGTTCAAAGCTTCGATGGCTTCGCTATGACTTTTTACGACGAAAGCTGCTCTGTAATCATGGTGAGCTCGGCGTTGGGCCAGAGTATTAGCAATAGCATTTAAGTCTTGGCTTTGACCAATAGGAGAGGTAAGCCAGTCCGCTAAGGCCTTGGCGTGTTGTACCAGTCTCTTCTCTTGCTGTGCCGATATCACAAGAACTATAGCGCCTGCCGTTTGAGGTTTAAAATCTAAAAGAGCCTCAAATGTGCTACCAACAAATTCCTCGATAACAGCATGAGAGACAGTTCCGCCATAACCGTAAGAGCAGATTGCTGCTCTCCGGGGTCCGCTCTCGTTCGGCCAGCTAGTTACTTCCTGAACAACCTGTAAGCCAGAATTCTCCCAATCTATTCGGGAATTGAGCTTGTTCAATCGAGTCTGAGGTGCTAACTGCCCTTTATTTACGGAAAGGACTGCTTTCACCAGCCCAATAATGCCCGCAGCGGCTTCTAAGTGACCGACGTTAGGTTTGATAGAACCAATCATTGTCGGTTTATCAGCACTTCGTCCTGCACCTGCGCCATATACCGCTTGGATTGCGGAGATTTCGGTAGGATCACCCAATGGCGTAGAGGTTGCATGAGCTTCGATAAAGGAGACAGTCACCGGGTCGACACCTGCGCGTGCCAAGGCCTGTCTAGCAACTAATTCTTGAGCTTTTGCGTTAGGAGCCATGATACCATTGGTCTTTCCATCTTGGGCTATAGCGCTTCCCTTGACAATGGCAAGGATGTTGTCGCCATCAGCAATGGCACTAGCAACACTTTTGAGGATTACAATTGCGCCACCCTCACCACGGGCATAGCCGTTTGCATCATCATCAAAGGAGCGGCAAATACCCTCCGGGGACAACGCACCAGCTTTGCCCAGCATACGTGTGAGGGCCGGAGCTAGTAGGACGTTGACACCGCCTACAATAGCAACCTTCGATTCACCATTCGTAATGGCTCGACATCCCATGTGCACGGCAGTGAGGGAAGATGCGCAAGCACAATCGACTGCTGTGCTAGGGCCCATGAGGTCTAAATGATACGATACTCTGTTCGGGATGCCATGTGCTGCTGTGCCGATGCCCATCCATGCTTCGATATTAGCCAGGTCCTCGAGGAGCAGGCGTGAATAATCGTCTGAGTCTACACCCATGAAAACGGCAGTGTCAGAGCCTGCCAGGGATTTGGGGTCAATACCCGCATTTTCCAAGGCTTCCCAACTTAATTCTAGAGCTAGGCGCTGGTGGGGATCCATTTGCTCGGCTTCCCTGGATAAATTTCAGCAAATATTAGCGATGAGCATTACGGATAAATATCACTAACTTAGGCGATATGCCAAAGAACGAAGCATCAAAATTTTCCAAATCTTGAATAAAATAACCGGTGGAAATTGTCTTCTCAACCTCCTTTGCATTGCGAACATCTCGTCGCAACCACGGTTCCCAGCGCCATCGAGGAACCTCTCCTGAGGCATCTTTCTTGTTCAACAAGAATTGCCACAGCTTCTCTGGTGAGTCGTTTCCACCAGCAGTTCGGCACGACACTGTAACGACAACTGCAATTAGTGATAGTTCTCCGGAACAGGCTTCGGAAATAAAACGAAAGCTCGCATGAAAAAAAAATGAGTCACTCACTACCGACGATGGCAACATCTTCGTAATGCCGCTGGCCATCTGGCGAGGAAGGAGCTGTTGAATAGGACGAGTTTCTCATTTTGCTTTCAGCAAAGGGAGCAGGAGTAGAGGTGACAGTGAGCAGAGAATAGGTACTATCGAATGTCAGCGCAAACAGACAACGGGGGGTTGATCTTTGCCTTGCCAGAACGCAACCTAGTTAAGCTGCTTTTATACTGGTCCTGCAAGCCTACCAGCAAGTATCTCAGTGGTTATGTATTCAATAGAGAGATAACTGTATTCGCACCAAAGGACTCTGGTAATTTTGTCACAGATACGATTCCCTCCGACGCATGCACATATCCAAAGAGACAAAAGGCCCGATCTAGTCTCAACCAGATTTATCGAGAGTGAAGATATTCGTACCCACAAATGGAAATTTAATCGACGCTTGACTTGTCCGCCGGCATCTTAGCATGAACCACGGTTATTGGGGAGCTGAATAATAGAAAAAAGGGTTTTGATGTAGTATATTGTGAATTCCCAACAATGTAGACTGTTGATGTTGATCAATGGGCTGTAGACAAATATTGTAGTCTGGACACGCGTAATCGCGGGTGCTCATCGAGGAATCGCCATGCCTTTTTTGAAATATTTGGCCAGGTACAAGCCCAAGTGCTGAACTAGAGATTATTGAAGATCTATCTCCAAAAAAACTGACAATGTTTTGACAGGTTCGAAGGCGAGTATTCTGCGAACTGGTAAGAGACGGTCTCAGGCGGATATCTCATCAACTCGTTTTATGGACGGATAGTACAAATGTGAAACAAATTGCTGGAATGGTCATCAAGAGAATTGGTTGAAAGGGATTTTCGGCGGACCTGTGAGTGACCATTAAGCCGCGAGTTCGAAAGTGTGCATCGCCAGCGAAAAAAAAATACACCTCTAGGCCCGAATCTCCGTAACGGACATTCGTCGCGATAGCCACCAATTCAGTAGTTCAGTACTCACCTCTTCCGGAGTGGGTTTTCATCGGCGCCTGGGCCAACTCGGTTGAATCAGTAGAGCTCTTGACCAAATTTTTAGAGAGACCAATATACTTACTTATAAAACTTTGGCTTCAAAGAAATTCTCGCTGTGCTAGCATACCCTAGAACTGCTTTGACATTTGACTGTATCCTCAGTTCTCCCGAGACTGCGGCTTTGCTGTTGCTAGATTGTTCGTCTGGCTCTCCCGCCAAAGAGCAGCACAGAGAAGGACCGGGCCTTTGAGAACAGTCGCACAAGGTCGTCTATGGAAGTTCTGTATGGACCCAGGTGAACGCCCAGAGAAGAACTGGTTTGTGGAAGATGGTTGAGATACTGATATGGACACAGTTCAGCTGCGTAGAAGTCGGAGAACATCTGTTATTAGGGCCAATATAAGGTCGCATTGTTATCAATGAAAGATGATGAAGTAAGTAAGAGATTCGTGATAACCGAAAGAAATTATAAATTCACAAGGCGCGGCCTGGAAGGAGATGCAGGACTCTCGTCGAAAGTGAATATTTGAATATCAACGTTCACGACCAAAAGTGTTCAAGGAGATCGACATGAAGTACCATCGGAGACGGAACACCGAAAGCAATTGAGGTGCAAAAGTTACGTACCCAGAATGAAAGAATATATTACATAATCACTGCCGGAAAAATATCACCGAATCCTAACCTTGTACTGTACTGTACTTAGCAAGCACGAACGAAAGCGAACGTTACCGTTACATGCACACCGAGTAAATATTCACCGGTCAGGTCAGGCGAGGGTCGAGTCTCGCTGTCATCAACATTTGAATCTCGTTACTACTCTGTATTCTGATAGGACTCAATGAATTTCGAGGACGGCCGCAGTGCCAAGGTCGGCAGATCCGCATCTCCTTTGTTCGAAATTCTCGAGATGCATGGAGTCATTGATGCATGCGACCATCATACCATTCTGTGATGTAGATGTACGAGGATTAACGCAAAAGATGGCACCACAGATCTTACACATAATTGCCTATAATTGCCCTATTGAGAGTTTGAAAATGCATTCTCAAGGTAACATTTCTAGCATATACATGTAGACATAGCATAGTTTCTGGTTCAAAACATAAGGGTGTAGTATACCCCATTTGAAATTTGAACGCTTGAGATTCTGAAAGCTGATTTAAGTGAAGATTTGGATTTTGAGTATCATTATATTCACCCAGCTCCCCGAGGTACAAGGAAGGGTACGTGCGGAGACGTAGACCTTATAGTTCCTCTACATATTTTCTCGAAGGTTTCTAGGGCGGAATAGAGGTTTGAGAAAGATGAACGTGAGCTTCTGTGGTCCAAGCCCGCCGGCATTACATATACACTGTCAGCCGTTGTCGGCATCAGCTGTGACATTGATGTCACAGATCTTATCAAAGGTGCTCGACTCGACTATATTGAGTGCTCCCACAACTTGAATACATCGTGCACTATCTCTATCTGAAATCCAAAGACATTCCAAGAACAATCGAGTATCTTTCCAAAGTGATTTTCAAGAGAATTTCAAACTCCCCTTGGCATGATAAGTGGTATATGAGTTTATCAAGAGGATTATGAGGACCTAATGATGACTTTGATATCTAGGACCATACGGACCATGCTCGAGGTACGACCATGCGTACATTTTTGAGCATGATTGAAGATTTCAAGGACACTCACTTTGGATATCAAGCCATCAACGCGTGGGCAGTAAATTAATTCAAGTTCGGTAGTTTATTGGGGCGACGGCTGTTCGTTCTTACTCTGCGTATAGCTCCGTATCGCTACGAACCGTCAACTAGATTGTGACGCTATGTTATGTCTTGCGTCTTGACGATGTATGTTCCACAGTCAATAATTACAAGAATAGATTATACAAAAATTTCACCCGGTAACTCTTCCTCCTTGTCCCTCCTCGAAGCACCGACCTGCACCGACATTGTAATTTGTTGCCTGTTGCATCATTGTCTGCATGTTGCTGGGCTGTTTAGCTTGTTTGTAGAGTAAAATGAATGGGAGCCCAAGTCCAGACCAGGTTCAGAGAAGGACAGCACGTTTTTCAAGAACGATCCGTTGTCCCAATTGGATTGAACAAAGTCAAACAGGTGTGAGGTCGTAGGTTGTTAAATTGTTTTCTTCGTTGATGTTTCTTCTAAAAATTCTCTCGCTGGCGGTAATCTGGACCAGGGGAATACATAACGTAAAGTACAATAGAATTTCTGGTAGTGTTCAACGTCGAATTTTCAGATGAAGCCGCTCGTTAATGCTCAATTGCGCTCGGAGCGCCGCTTTGCTCCTCGCTCCTCACTCGGAGAAAAAGACAAAGGAAACAATCATAGAGCGAGGTAAACCCTTTCCTTACTTGCATGTGGGTAGATACATTTTAGGCACAATTGAATTGACTGCAAAGTCCTTATCGTTCTTATCAATCCACCCATTTCCTCACACACTCACAATGCTCTTGACCGCCATCGTCGTTGTTGGCTCGCTAATCGGCTACTCCGCACTCGCTGCAGAGGAAGTCGTTTTTATGCATAGCCCTTTTATGAACAAGGAAGCGTATGATTCTGGTGAAGCTCATATGGTGCTGATGAATCTTATGCAAAGTTCCGTTGACGCACTCAAATCCGGATTCGAGGCGACAATCCAATCTCTGAACAGTGATGAACCTATTCCTCCTTGGCATGCTCTCTCTTTAGATCCTGTATCAGAATTTGTGCCTTGTATGGATGGGTACTCCTCCTTTTCCTCTAACCACACATATGCCTGTCAGAATACAGATATGTATGCTTTTGTGCCGCATTGGGCTATGGGCAGCGATAACCGTGTCGGGAATGATGTTTGGGGATGGACTGACGGGGAGAGTGGAAGAGAATTTGGAATGGTGGGGCAAGGAGATGGGACAGCATTCGTTGAAATTCAATCAAACGGAAGCATTGATTACCTTGGGCGTCTTCCGACACAAAGTGTTGATAGTATCTGGAGAGATATCAAGGTAATAGGAAACATAGCCTACATTGGGAGCGAAGCCGAGGGACATGGCGTACAAATATTCAATCTCAGCAAGGTTAGGTTCATCATTCCTTGGCGTTCTTGATAAGCTTGACTTCCGAAATTCGTACTGATACTATTAGTATGATAGCTCTTGGCTCCTGGTCTAAAAGACGCACCTAAGGAATACAATATTACTACGGATCTGATTTCGCTTTTCGACAAATTACCGATTGGCAGATCCCACAACATCGTATCTCACAGCTCCAAGCCTCTTATCGCCGCTGTTGGTTCAATGCCCAGAAACGAGTGAGTTACATACATACTTGCCGCAATATCACATGCACTGACTTTGACAAAGTTCCTGCGCGGCTGGCTTGATTTTCATAGATGTGTCTGATCCTGAAAACCCTAAGAGCGTAGGATGTGCTAGCGAAGATGGATATGTGCATGAGTACGTAAATGCATCGTCGAAGTTTTTTGCATCCATGGAAGACCGAATTCCTTCGAAAGCGCGCAATGTTTGACGTATCATGGACCCCACGCAAAATATGAAGGAGTTGACATATGCTATTCGTTCAATGAAGTGAGTTCAGTTCGCGTGCACACATATTTTCCTTCCGACTCGAATTATTTCACGTAGGACGCATTCACCATTTTTGACATTTCCAACACTTTATCTCCTGTTATCATTTCGACGACACCTTACTATGGCGTATCATACTCTCACCAAGGCTGGGTGGTCGACGAAGATGATCAGAGATATCTATTACTGGACGATGAGTTGGATGAGATATTTACTCGAGGTCCTGAATTGTTTATCATAAAATCACGCGACGGTCTAACATTCATTTGTAGGATGGGCATCCAATAGTACAACTGTCACTTACATTTGGAACATCGAGGACCTTGAACATCCCATCCTGACGGGCCATTTCAACTCGGCCATCAAGGCAATTGACCACAATCTCTACATCGTGGTATGTCTCCTTTCTGTGCTGAGTATCACTAATATAAGTGTATGACTTTATCCTTAGGATGGTCTCGCATACGAAGCCAATTACAAAGCAGGTCTTCGAGTCATAGACGTCAGTAGCGTGAACGAAGATCCCACAGGCTCTTCATTCACGGAGGTTGCATTCTTTGATGTCTTTCCTGAAGACGACGACGTTGGTGGTGTGGCTGAATTCTCCGGTGCATGGAGCTCCTATCCATACTTCAAGAGTGGCTTCATACTGGTGAACTCGATGGATAGGGGGTTATTTGTTCTAAAACTCACGATCTGAAGGTTTAATAATGTATACTTATGTGTTTAGTATGTATCTAGTGTTATTCATTTTGTATGCGAATATATCTTGGATTTGTAGCTTTTCAAAGCGGCAATGCCCGGCAATCATTTCCCCGTATTATTCATCTCTCATACAACGACATGGAGAACCGTGGCAACAATGAAAGGAGGACACCTCGTCGACTTTTCTCCTTTGATTCTGTAAAATCCTCCTCTACGCGTCGCTCATCCTCTGAAGCGACACCATACAATATAGACAGGAAACCGTCCAAAGGATCCTTGCATACAATCACTTCAGTACAGGCGGAAGGCGATGGCAATTGGGCACTACCTGGTATTACTGAATCTCCTCGCGCTACAACACCTCGGCCGACGACGCCTTTCAGCGAGCGAGAAAAGCGCAAAGGTCCCCGGCCAGCTCTTCCTCCAGTCGTCGTCGACGCTACAGCCCGGTCCGTCACTCCCGACGGTCTTCCTCCTCCTTCACCTTCATCTATCCGCTGGAACAGTCTCCGTCAGCATGTTCTCCCCCCTTCTAAGTCCTCCCATTCACAACACACCTCTTCTGCGTCTCTTACCTCCATCAGCACTCAGGCGGCCACAGCATCACGCACGGGACATGCGAAACAATCGTCCAAGTTTGTTCAGCGGTTAGGGTTTCGAAACGTTGTGGACCAGGTCAAGCAGGTCATGGTGGATGAGATACAACAATTTGCTCATGATATCCAGCGTGCGTGTATGGCGGCACATCACGTTGAGCTACAGCCCCCTGTAAAATCAAGAATCGACCCTCTACATAATGCGGTCGGCTCGACACTGTCTTTGCCATTTATATCAAGTTCAAGCCTTGCGGTGGGAGGTGGAGGAGGCTCAACCAATCAATCTCGAAGTGACTTGCGACAGCCTTCGATGACCTCGAGCATTCCTACTGGTCGGGTCAGGCCACTCTACCAAACCCTTATCAACTATGCGGGCCCTTTTTCGGATGGTTCATCCCCTTTACCACACCTTCCACTGGAGTCTCTAGTCATGTCTACGCTGCTGATTCCGTTCCTTACGACCGATAGTGCTTCTGCGATGGAAGAGGACCGCTGGCTCAGCATCGAAGCTTTTCAAATCATACTGAAAACATGGAATCCCACTACTGAGGTTGGTTCCAGCTTCACATGCATATACTACTGACTGACTAGGTTTACTCAGACCGTCGCCGTTGAGAGATCAATGTGGTGTGTGCAAGCGGCGCTCTCCTCACTACCTCCTTTGCGTACACGCATCCTCAGTGTTCTTTGGTCAATCACTGTCCCACAAGAAACCCATTATCCCGCGTCAGACGTCAAAGTTCTCCAGAGCCTTTTTCATGGCCTCTTGTCACTTCTACCTGTAATTAGCGCACAAGGCGCAGACACCAAAGATAGTAGACTTTTATCTCAGATAATATCAGAAGTCTCTGCCGGTAGCTGTGACCAGCTCGATGATCTTAATGTCGAGGAAGAGTACAACGCGCTGTTTGTAGACGCTGATAATATGCAGCTTATCCGAGATGCTGTCATCATCGAAGCGGTTGCGAAGTGTGTGGAGTTTTCCGCTGATTCGACCAGGAGATGGCTTATCACAAACTCTGTTGAGGTGAGGCAATGTTTCATAACCGTGATTGCGTCTTCTCTGACGGTCAATAGAATATTTGGTCTTTACCAGAAGAAGTGTCCTTCACGCCTCTTCTAACTGCAGTACATTCTCGTGCTTTACGCAGTTTTACCCGCGCGTTGTTGGCGTTGCTCTCATTGAACAATGCAAAAGTTGACCGTAATGATGCGCTTCTCGTCGTGCATGCATTGCAGAGTCGGGTCTTTCCGGAGCTCACTTATATCACCAATCATACTGCCAAGGATGCTCAGATGAATGTCGTTCTCATTACATTCATCCTCATCTCAACGGAAATGAAGGAATTGGTCGATTGGAGCATTTCAACCATGGTGGAATGGTACAGGCAAATGCCCGAATGGAAAGTCTGCTTTGAAGAAAGCTTTAGAAGCCTTGTCAGTGTTAGTGTTGACCGGTAGTGGCTTGAATTGAAGGCTTGAACAGATTTCGGATAATTCTTGGGTCAACCTACTCAAAATTCTTCCTCCCCTGATGCGATTGTTGCCGGATGATATGCGGAAGCCATTGACAGTCATTCTTCTATCTGCACTGAACGGTGTAAGTACTTTCTCACTCTCAGAATCTCATCTATATCACTCTTACTCGTTTCCCAGCGGCTAGTTGATGACCCTCCACCCTATCCTTGCCTTCCACTGTCCTCCCTCCTAGAATCACTTTCGCAATCTTACCCACAAATATTCTATAAGCCCTTATTCTTGTGTGCTGCTTCAACCAGAGAATATGCTGTTGTAAATCACCTGTGCACAGTCACCGCCCTTGCACGGTTCATGCCAGATTATTGGATCAAAGATGCAGAGATGATGTCTATAGCAATCATGGGCGACATGAATATGAAAAAAACGGACTCTAGGACAGCGATGGAAAACTCTGGTGACGCCAAACCACAGGGTATTGCGAGATTGGGACAGTCGGTGTTGGTCGTGGAGCTTATAGCTCAGGTGCAGGGTATGCGTCGTATCAGGGAAAATTCTACAGTGAGTTCAGATCCACAGCTTATCGGTCAGTACTTTGATGATCTTTTGGCACTCTAGGGTTCGGCGTCGGATAATGCTTTTGTAGCTATGGCGAAATTTGCTATATCATTGGAGCAAAGATTGGGCATCCTGATCGAGACAAAGGCATGTGTGTCAGTGTATAGTTTTGTTCAATGTTTAACACTTTATTTCTAGGAACGTACAACGTTGGTTCCCTCTTCGCAACGGCTTCTGTTTTGTATGTTGTTTAGGGAAATTCGGCTTCTTAACCGGTCACTCAAAAGGTATGATTCCATAAGGAAGGTTAACGCGTCTGACTTGCTTCTTTTTGCTTGTAGCGCTCCTTGGTTATCTCGATTTGTAGAATGGTTTGTGATTTATCACGACTACGAGCATCTGGATGATGATTCAGATCTGGTCATGTCGAATGCTATCACTCAAATAAAGACCGTCTATGCTCTTGCTCGAACTGGCAGGCGTGCTTCGAACACTGTGAGCTGTCGATTCTGCGCGAGAACACAAAAAATAAAGTTCATGATCTGATGTAGCGTCGAAGCACTGCTGTTCTTTCCCCAACTTTATCGAATACTACGTTCGTTGATGACAATGACAAAAACGTGGGATTCGCAGCAATATTTTCCCAAAGAACTCCTATATTGGAAGCAATCTCTAGAGGCTTCGAAGCGAGAGCTACAAAGCTAATGGTTGCGATGTCGGGTCTAATTCATGTGGAAGACTTCAGACGCATCGGGACGATACTCTGGCAAAGACATTTAGAGCAAAATGATCCTAAGACTTTGTCTTCGGTGAGTTGTACTCAATTAGTCGCACCTCTGTTTATTGTTCACAAAGCTTTTGGTCAGGTCTGCTTCCTAATCATGCAATGTGCGGAAAAGAATCCTCATGATCTTTTAGCCAACATAGAGGTCGATTTACGAAGGTGAAATTCAAATGATCCTTCCATCTGTCTGGTTTCGAATTTTGATCGGTCCTCAGTTCGAGCGATGATACCCGCCTAGCTGCTATCCGAAAAATGAGTCTTTTGACTAGTTCGCGTTTTCAAATCATGTCGCAGCATGTTATCGTAGATCGAGCTCATCGTCCCTTTAGGGTTGCTCGACTACCTCTACCGTTCGTGACCACGGATATGGGTTCCGGGACGTTTGTACTCGAACTAGATCCAAGTGAGGTACAGGATAAACTTCCTCTGGAGTTAAGAAAGAAGTTGGCTGAGATAGGATGGGAAGACAACGACTCACCAGTCAATCAACAATTGGAATGGATCAGGACCCCAATGTCGAATCTCCCACCATTGCAGGTGGAGAAGCTGGATGCCGGCGGCAATGCACCACCTTCTCCTAATTTGAGTCCCGTATCATCGCCCTCTAGAAGTCCCATCTTAGGCGAAAAGGCGGAAGAGCTCGGTCTTCTTCGTCGAAACTCAACGTCCGGAGGACCATTATCTGGATTCAAAAGACGGGCTATCTTCGTTCACACTCTTTCACAAATCCTTCCACGTATTGCTGCAATGACGTGCGATCGCAGTTTCTCAGTTGCGTATGCCGCTCGATCAATGATCCTCGACTTGATGCGTAATGATCCTGGTCTCCTTACCCGACCTGTTTGGGATTTCCTCACTGAGGAAGGTCAAGATTTATCTACCGCAATAACAACTTTAAGGGCGTTCCTTCATTCCCGACGCGTACTTCCACCATCGACGGCGCACGTTGCTCTTAATACTCTTGCTGGATTTTTGAAGGATTTGGCGAAGCAGACAGAGAATGAGCATACCCTCGATTACTTTGCGCAAACTGTTCCCATCATAGCAAAACTTGTGCCTCAGGTCTATGAGATGTCTGTGCGAGAACTGCGCCGCAACAAGGTGGACATGTTTCTCATCCCTTCTGGTTCTCTGTGGTTTCCGCCAGCTGCGCCTCCTGGCCCAATGTTCCCCCGGGGTCCAGGCATCCTTGATAACCCTTTCGACGACTGTAAAGCACGTATCATTTCTGTAACCCTCATCCGCATATCACAGAATATGCTGTTCTACGCAATGCTCAAACGAAATCCAGCTGAAGTACAAGCGGTCCGTAAGAACATGACCAAACTCATATTTCCCTCATTGGATGGAACCGGGGAGCTAGTTCTTCAGCTTAAGGACCTTGTGCCATCGAAAGAGGCATCTATCACCGCGAGTTCGGTAGATGATGAGATACAAGGATTATCCTTGACTCTTTCACGTAGTTTCATCTTGTTGGTGGCACAGATATTTCGATGTCTGTCTCGTCATTTGAACGACAGAGTTGAACTTTCAATACTTGTCGAATCGCTCAACCGAATACTTATCCTTCATGGAAAAGACGTCGGTATCATTGCACAAACGTTGATTGGTATGATGCCCTATTGCGTTTCGTGTTATCTCTTTCTGATAGCCTTACAATAGCTTTAATGGTTGCAAGCACTCGATTTCGGCGACTTTTTGCTTCTGGAGGCGGATATACCCTATTCATGCCTGTGCTCTTCAAAGTGTACGTGGAATCAGAAGCTCATCGTGGAATCCGAGGTGCCATAGAGTACGCGGTCAATCGGTTCTATGCATACCATGAAGAAACTTTCATCTTCCAGAGCCTGGACGCCATCGCCCATATTCTCGTTCTTCCGGATATTGATCAAGCATGGATAATCAGAAATGTTTACACTCTTTTTTCAACACTACGTTCAGGCCTTTCTCCCACTGAACCAGACATGGCTGGTATACACCATGCTAACAAGGCGGAGGAACGGGAAGCGTTGATGGTACTGACTGCGGAAGAGAAACCCCAGACCTTTTTCGCATCTCTACGAAGTAGCGGTGGCCAATCACAATCACAAAGCCCCAGGTTACCTATCACAGTCGACCTTCCTGTTGAATATGAGAGCAAACATTTGGATATGGGCAACCTGATCCGTTTATTCCTCACTGTTATTGCTCATAACCTATCAATTGCACGTGCTGAGCAGTTTTTGAAGCTTTTCCGATTTTTGGTTCCTTCTTTGTACGAGGCCTCTGGATCTGCGAGAAACGTCCTGAAGGAAGGTTTGGTTGCGCTTGGAGCTATCCTATTACGACCGACACTACCCAAAGCTAGAGCTGCAGAATATGTTCGACACAATCACGAAAAAAACTACCTACAAGAAATGCAGCTGGCAGACTTGTCTAAATTGCCCAGTGATCTAGCCTCAATGCGAATGGATTATCTCTGGTCATTGGTATCTTTTGCGGAGATCGGCGGGGATCTGCATTCTGACACTGTTCGCACTGCATTCGATATCGTGAAAATCATACTACGGGAATCCCCTACCCCTGCACTCTATAAATCAGTAGCTTCTTTCCTCGGCGCTTTTTCCAAGCGTTCAATGATGCCTGAAGGTGGCGGTCGAAGACTGAAAGCAATTGTTCACTTTCTGCGAGACCTCGCACCAATAATCAACGAACATGCTCGTACCATTGACTTCACAGAGGTATTCAACACCATTAGTCAGCTTTCGAGCCATTCGATGTACTGCAACGACTCTATTTTCTGTCACTTGGTCGTTAATCAAATATGCGCTGCTGGATTGAAGGCATGTGATGCTGCTGCATCGGAAAACTTACTACAATCTTTTCCTAGTCGGCGGTCGTTGATTGCATTGATAGCGAATGCGATCCTTCTGCCAGGAGCAGATATATTCAGTCAGCTGGACGCACACAGGGCAAATCATGATTTCCTAGCACTGATAATTCTGCCTCTAGCATTGACTATGCGGACCCTCACTGAAATAAATACGAGCGGTGTGCAGATGGATAATGTTCAGCGCACTCTACAAGCTCGTGCTTGGTCTCGGCTCACGTTATATGTTATATCCTGTTGTCAAAAGACTCGGGGCTCTTTCAAAGGTCCTCCGCCTAACCTTGAACGTTCGGAATCCCAAGACAAGCGCATCTCAACCTCAGGTTACGGGACACACCTTTCTTCTTTGCTGTTGGCCTTGCAAGTGATCAAAGTTGTTGTTATTCGTGCAGGAGAAGATCTGAGCCATGGCCTTCCCGATATTTGGTTGAGGTTGGCCGTCTTCCTCAGAGAAGTGCTTAGCGAAGGGAATGCTGAATTCAGTTTTCCTTCCGAGGAACTTTCCCCAAATCCATCTCCAACTCCTTCGCCGAGAAGTAGTGGCCAATTTGATATGCCATTCTCTCGACCAATGACAACTAGTTTGGGCAGTGTCAGTCGGTCATTTTTAAGCCCTCGCATAGTGGACTACTGCTTATGGTCATTCCTCGAGTTATTATGCGTTTACCGCAATCCTCTGTTCATCCAATTGCGGGCTTTTATACATGACAAGGTTCGCAGGCTAGACCAAGAGCTTCGCTATCAACAAAACCCTCGTACACCGATCAGTTCCAGGTCACGAAGGCCTTCCTCAGTATTCACAAAATCACGCAGGCGGATATCTAATATATCAGCAACCAATTCACCTGAAGCGTCCCCGCGTTCGACCAGCCTTGCTACCCCGGACTTATCGCTTTCTGGAAATTCTCCAATATACCACAATCTATCTATTTCCTCCCCTTCCTCGTATGCGTCTCCTCAGGGATCCCCTTCCCAGAGTGTTCCGGGACCGCGCATTGTTCATCTCGGACTGATATCGAACACAAGTACTTTTCGGCGATCTTTGTCTCCTGGAGGCACCAGTGCTATACGGCATATGGCGAAATCGACCAAGGTGAAATCTCTAGTCTTGGTTCGCCGGACATATCTCCGTATTCGGGTTGTGCAAATTTGCATGGGTTATCAAAGCGAATTACTTCCGTTTCCGCAGACTTCTATTGACTCTGCATCTGAAGTAAATGATATTCCTGTGACAACGCCGTGGACCAAACGGCGAGCTTTGCAAGAAGTGACTGACGAGACTCGGGAGCTGCTAGCAGAGTTTGAGGAATCGAATGAACTGGAAAGCGAGGGAGTTATGGTCAATAATGATATTCACATTTCTTAATGACCTATCACTAAACTATTTTGTTCAACCTTCTTTCTCAAGCTATTCTGCCCAGGCAGCTAAATTAACTGGTTGATCATAGCTTGCCTTATACTCTTGGATCAAAGGGTAGCTGGTATCCCAACTATATCGGTGGAAGGATGTGGGTTCGACTTATCTGGAATTGGGAAATATCCTGGAATGGGTGTAACCAAGTGACTAGTGTCGGGGAAAGTAACATGTGTGTGGGTTGACAAGATGTCTATTGGGCGAATACATGGTTTTGATTCTCATCTTGGGAAAAAGGTAAACATATTATCAGTGGTTTAAGGATAACGGAAATGGCAATCATATCATTGAGTCTCAGATATCATCACGCTTTTTCCAGAAGTAATTACATTGAAGAATATCTGTTTTTTTTTTTCAACAACCAATATCCTTACAGTTTTCGGATGAATATTATGGGCTTGGCTGTAGTGTCACTGAACGAGTTCAGGAAAGATCTATTTAGCCAAAAACCCACCGCTTACCATCTGCGAATCTTCCATGATTCCATGACATTCCCACTTCGGACGACTGCTACAGATAGGAACATTGGATTTGATGGATTCCCCCTGATAGATGATGGTGAAAAACTTCAGTACCAAAAGACCGACAGCCTGCACGGAATTATGACGGGAGCGTTCATCATGTCGGAAAAGTAGGCTAGTGCGCAGGGGCTGACCAGTGACGCATGTGCCGGGGGCTGACGTATTCCACTTAGCTGTGTCCATTATAAAATTGGTCCTCTGTGACCTAAGTATACTACACCAATGAGATCCTCGAATTCACTGTCGAAAATTAAAGCCGAGAACGCGAAGATTTCGTTTTCATATATCCCCGTCGCGGTCTTTGTCGGTGGCACGAGCGGAATAGGAAGAGGTATTGCTGAAGCATTCGCTCGCCATACTAAAGGCAACGCTCATATCATCATCGTTGGTCGAAATCGTGCCGCAGCTGAATCCATCATTGCCTCGTTTCCTCAGCCAACCTCCCCTACCGCCAAACATGAGTTCATCGAGTGCGACGTTAGCCTCTTGAAGAATGTACGCCAGGTAACAAGCGAAATCCTTAATAAACACGCCAAGCTCAACTTTCTCGTCCTCTCTGCTGGTGCGCTGGATCATAATAGAACGCGACTCACGGAGGATGGGATAGATCCCGTCACGGCATTGTCTTATCACTCACGGTGGAAATTGATTTATGATCTCGCCCCCGCGTTGGAAAAGGCTAGAAATGACAATGAGGATGCGAAAGTACTCTCTGTGCTCTCGGCAGGGAATGGCGGAAAGATTGATCTTTCCGATTTGGAGTTGAAGAAAGCATCCTTGATGACATGGATACAATCCTTGATGACCTACAATGACATTATGATGGATGTGAGCTTGAGTTTACCCCTACTCTTCTAGTCCTCATCTTCACTTCTTCACAGGGTTTTGCCTTACATTATCCTTCAATATCCTTCATTCACAGTTTTCCTGGCGCGGTACGGACTCCTTTAGGTTTGAATTCTGCGTCCCTCTGGATGCGAACATGGGCCTTCCTTGTCAACTACACCCCTCTCTCTTATCTTCTTATGACACCGGAAAATTGTGGGGAGTACCAACTGTACGGGATTCACTATACTGCTTCGACTCCAGGTGCTTGGAGGATTGGAAAACATGGGAATGATATTGAGAAGCAGGGCTATCATGGGGATGATACATCGAGAGATGCACTCTGGAAGCATACAATGGAAGTTACTGACTCAAAATGAGTCTTGTATTTGCTTTTATAGTCTCCGACTCTTTAGAGCCTGAGTAGGATCTTGTGGTGTTCGAAAGTCGTAGAATCTACCTCTTCTCTTGAAGTCATGACTTTGCTAACTTTTTATTTCTCTCTCGGTATTCTTTGCTTCCACTGCTTTTGGTCTGTACTTTAAAACATATTTTCGTGATTATTTTGTACACTTCTTTCGGTCATTCACCTCGCAACTCTGCCATCTGCTTCTCTTGCCATTAAACCTATTCTTGCACAGTCTCAATTGTCTTTAGTTGTTGTTTATGGCTTGCTTAACTACATACCATTGATATTTGCACAGTGATCCATCATCTATTCCAATCGGACTCGAAAAAAAATCGAAGAATCGGACAATTATTCAAAACAGGCGGACGGCATGCTCGACGTCACTCTCTGATATCATGGTCGCGAACGCGAGTGTATCGTTTCCTCTTATTTCCGTTGCAGTCTTCGTCGGAGGAACGAGCGGCACAGGTCGAGCGATAGCTGACTCGGAGGCATTTGCTCGCCATGCCAAAGGCATTCATATTCTCATTGTTGGACAAAACCCGCTGTCAAACACGAGTCATCCATTGCGACGTCACTGGCCTCTTAGACGATATCGCCATTAGCAAACTCTCCAGATAACATGAAAGCTTATGTATTTTGGTGAGTCCAATTCACGATTGTGCAGACTTTATGCTGACAGTCCCCACAAGCTTTGGCTGTATAATTTACCACCACTACTACAACTGAAATGGGCAGCGTTAACTGCAAGGAAAAATGTTCGATCGACAAAAATGTCTGACACCGAGTACTTAACGGCGCGAACCCAATAAATCGCGACCTCTCTTTCCTTTCCGCCTTTTACTTCACTGTTATCTTCGAATCTATTCACGTCCTGCACTTTGACCTAGCTTCGGTTTACTTTTCTTTGATAGTACTGAGGCCATCATGATGTCAATTGTTCTACCACCTCTGCCAGACCCGGCGTCTACTAGTCCTTCGCCACCCGCGTTCAGGTAAATTTGGAATCCGCTTCTCAAGCTCGCCATTACTGATTTGCACGCTTCAACGCTGCCATAGAATAAACAAGCGTATGCGGCCCATCAACAAACTTTCGGAGCTCAAAAACCAAATGAAAGAAGCTCAAGTCCATCTGTTCGATAATAATCCTTTGCCTCCGTTCCCAATTCCTCTATCGAAGCTTGTGCTAAGCAAGAGGCTCACTAACGCTCAGAGATACAACTTGAAGCGAGATGGAATGACTCAAATTACTAAGATTATCCGCAGTGCGATGAGCTGGGGAGACAAACTCTATTGGCGCGTCAGTTTTCAACTCGCTGTGTTGTAGATAATTTGCTATGCTCATTATCTTTTTGTTGCATCAATAGACTTCAGAGTCCATGGTGATCAAACATGGATTTGATATCTGGCTTCAGCGTCAGCGAGGTGTCGTAGGCGGGAAAGTATCCTCAACAACTGCCATTCGGAAGCGAGTCGAAGCATTTCTTATTTGTATTGGACAGAAACATGATGACCTGAACTATGATCAATTGAATGAAGGCATCATCTTCTGTTTGACCCATTTCGGCCACATATATAATAGGTGGTGAGTCGGAACAACACATCGCGCTCTGAGTAGTCAAATCGTCTGATTCAAAATTTTATAGGCAACCCAATAAGGACTGTGATGACCCAGAGGAAGTATGTGGCATCGATGTTCATTCCTCGCCTTTTGTTTAAACCATTCTTTAGGCAGCTGTTACGGTTATGCTTCCGGGCTTCCGTATAGAGCTTCCGACTTCGAACATGGACTTAGTATCATTCATATTTACTTCCGAGATCGATTGCATCGATCGAGTCGTACGAAGCATTTGGTTATCGAATGCTAAGTGCTCCGACTTTATTATCTTTTATTTTATATTGATGACGTCGGATTTATATTAGTTATTGTTTTTTACTTACAGCTCTTATTGTTATAGATTTAACAATTAGGAATACAGGTATATAAGCTGTAGTATCTTGTACATAGTTCCTCAGTTTAAATATCAACTTAGATTGCTGCTGAACTCCGTCCGGAACTCTTTCTTCTAATCGTCTAACGATCGCATTATAACCGATCGTTATCCGGACGTCTTTATACTCTTACTCGTCACTCTGAACATTCACCGAACCGTACGACAAAGCGGGGGCACTACCGAAAGTAGTGTCAAGGTTCTAGTTCAATCTTATTATCTTCCGTTACAATCGAGCTGACCGATCATCCTCGATTACCTCTCTTGAGACTTCGGTTATAAACCATAGTCTCGATTCATCCCGATTACTCTCGGATCACTTCGATTCATCTTCTACCTTCTAAGACTCGACGGAACCTCACCGGCACAGTCTTAACAGTATATTTAAACTACTACTCGCATTCGTCGCTATCCATTTTATATTCAACAATCCATGGCGCCTCCAATGACTCGTCAAGCCCGTAGGAACAGGCCAAGAACGTTGACCGGTACTACCGACAACTCGGACGTTCCAACGCAGGCTGAAGAGCCAAACCCTTTTGTCGCCAATGCGCAATCTTTCGCGCCTTATTCAGAATCCATTTCGGCCTTAGGAGGTCGAAGAAGAAACAACGTTTTCGGACCTACTACTGCAGCGTCACTACCAACAACTGAGGTAGTACCTGAAGTTGCAATCGGTGGAACAACCGAAATGATGGATTATGATTTTCAAACTCTCTACACTGCCTCTGGAATGCCTGTTCAAGTCAGGACACCTCGAAGAAACACTCACATTGCTACGACATCATCGAACACCATCATACCTCCGTCTCCAACGGCAGCAACGATTATGGGACAAATTTTATCCCGTAACACGCCAACAGGACCTCAAATCCCGGAAGGACCGGAAGATGAGGAAGGAGAGGATCTCGAGGGTAATCGAGATAACCAAGATGGTGAGGAAGTAGTCGATGAAGAGCCGGCTGATCCGGAACTACCTGGCGATGGTGGACCGGATGGACCGGGAGGTCCAGGCGAACCAGGCGGTGGTGGTCCCGGAGGACCGGGAGGTCCAGGGGGACCAGGTGGGGGATCCGAAGGCTCGAATAGTCCCCGGAGACCATTTTTCCCACCAAACAACAATTCTTCCGAAAGGGAGTTTCTCCAAACGTTCCAAGCTTTCCGAGGAACACTCGATGGGCTAGGTAATGCTATCGCTAACCTACGAACAGAGCCTTCCGAATCGAGTAAAGCAAAAGTGAAGGAACCGGACGTATTCGATGGTTCTGATCCTCGAAAGCTTAAAACATTCCTCGTTTCCCTTTCTTTAGTCTTTCTTGATCGCCCTAACTACTTCACTGATCAACGAAAGATAGCTTACGCTCTGTCTTATCTGAGTGGATCCGCTCGCGAATGGTTCGAGCCGGATATCCTCGATCCGAACGCGATTGCTCTCCCGATGTGGACGAGTTCTTTCACAGCACTAGTGAAAGAGTTACAAGACAATTTCGGTCTTTACGACGCGCAGGGAGAGGCTGAGGATAAGTTGGGGAACTTGAGAATGAAGGAGGATGAATCGGTTCGTAAATTCAACATTCGATTCAACTCACTCGCTGCTCTCACCGATTGGAACGCAAGTTCCTTGAAGTGGGCTTATCAGCACGCACTTGCGTCCAGAATCAAGGATGAAATGGCTCGAGTTCCGGAGCCTCGGAACCTCGCCGAATATTGTGCGGAGGTTCTTCGAATCGACAACCGGTACTGGCGGAGGGAAGGAGAAAAGAAACGGGAGTCTTCGAGACAGACCGGGTCGAGTTCGGGCGGTAAGGCTTCGAATTTTGGCAAGAAGGGTTCTCAGAACAACTCTTCTAATCAATCTTCTACCACGTCAGATACTCAGTCTAAAGGCAAGAATAACCCGCAGACTACCGGACAGAATCAAGGGAAGAAGAAGCCTTGGTTCAACAAGAACAAGTCAACCGGAACGAATTTTAACGGTCAATCTTCGACTGCTTCGACTAGTCAACAGCCGAAACCTCAAAAACATCTCGGACCGGATGGCCACGTCAAACCGGAAGAGAAGGAGAGACGCAGGAAATTCAACCTGTGCATGTTTTGTGGCGGTAAGCACAAATTGGAAGATTGTCCCAATCGAAAATCCAATCAGCCTCGCGGTCGAGCAGCCGAGGTTGAGGATGTAGTTACGGACACCCAATCGTCCTCGGACGATTCGGAAAAATGATCCGCAACTCTCGTACCCCAGTACGAAGCGAGAGTTGCGTTGATCCGGTTCGTACTACCCAAGGGGAAGTAATTCTAAACGCATCCGCTCTTTCTGAATATGAACGATCTCTCCGTTTTTCTTTATCTACCGAATTTCAATCGCCAGACGAACCGGCTGGTACTTTATCTCTTATTCAATTTCCTTGTTTACTTGATTCCGGTTCTACAGACTCTTTCATCGATTCCTCTTACGTAGAGAATCATTCCATTCCGACCACATCCATACCTCCGTGTTATAGGTATGCTTCCGAGCCTTCGATCGTCGATCGGTCCTTCGATCTTCGATGTTTTGACTTAGTACATTTTGTTACTCTTCGATCTGCGATCGAAACTCACGAAGTATTCGAATTATCGGATACGAGTGATTCTCACATTATTGTTCTTTAATTGTCTTTTATTTCTATTACTGGGAGCTATCCGGATTCTTATCAGTCTAATTAGTACTCTTATTGTTATAGTTTTGACAATTAGATTACAAGGTATAAATACTGTAGCATCTCGTAGATAGTTCTCCAGTTTAAATATCAACTTAGATCGTTGCTGAACTCCGTCCGGATCATTATCCTTCTTCATCGTCGTTCGCACTATAAACGAACGATCTCCGGACGTCTTCTTCACTCTTATACCTTCCTCATCATCTTGAACATTCGCGGAACCACGCGGCAAGGCGAGGGCACTACCGATAGTGATCGTTGTTCGTTATCTCGATCGAGACCGAACCCGTCGAACTCAACTCTATTCAACTCCTTCACCTAAGACCCTACGGAACCTCACCGGCACGGTCTTAACAGTATATTTAAACTACTTCTCGTCATTGTCGCTTATTATCATTTACATATCCTATGGCGCCTCCAGTGACTCGACAAGCACGAAGGAACCGGACGAGAACTCTCACCGGAACCACTGACAATTCGGATGTACCGAATCCTGCTGAAGAGCCAAACCCATTCCTTGCCAATGCACAATCATTCGCGCCATACTCAGAATCCATCTCGGCCTTAGGAGGTCGAAGACGAACCAATGTATTCGGGCCAACGACCTCGACAGTACTTCCCACTATGGAAGTCAATCCTGAATTCGCTATCGGTGGCAACGCTGAAACATTGGATTACGAAATTCAAACCCTTTACACCGCAACTGGAATACCGGTTCAAGTCCGAACACCTCGAACGGTAACTCGAATCGCCACAACATCTTCATCCGCAATCATACCTCCATCTCCAATGGCAGCTACCATTTTCGGACAAATTTTGGCCCGAAACGCGCCGGAAAATACTCAAATTCCTGAAGATCAAGATGGAGAAGATCAACTCGAAGAAGAAGTTCGAGAAGATCGAGAGGTTGAAGAAGAGCTAGGAGGTCCTAGTGATAATCCAGCCGATCCGAGTGGACCGGACGACGAAGGACCTGATGGACCAGGAGGACCAGGCGGTGGTGGACCCGGTGGACCGGGAGGTCCAGGTGGGCCAGGTGGTGGGGGATCTGATGGGCCAGGGAGTCCTAGAAGACCTATTTTCCCACCTAACAACAACTCCTCCGAAAGGGAGTTTCTTCAAACCTTCCAAGCTTTCCGAGGAACGCTCGATGGACTAGGTGATGCTATCGCAAACTTACGAACAGAACCATCCGAATCGAGCAAAGCGAAAGTTCGAGAACCCGACGTCTTCGATGGCCTCGAACCTCGGAAGCTCAAGTCCTTCCTTGTTTCCTTATCCCTTGTCTTCCTTGATCGTCCTAACTACTTTACCGATCAAAGGAAGATAGCTTACACCCTTTCTTATCTGAGTGGATCCGCTCGCGAATGGTTCGAGCCGGATATCCTCGATCCCAACGCGGTCGCACTTCCTATGTGGACCAGCTCTTTCGCAGCACTTGTGAAGGAGTTACAAGACAACTTCGGTCTTTACGACGCTCAGGGGGAAGCCGAGGATAAGCTCGGAAATTTAAGGATGAAAGAAAACGAATCGGTTCGTAAATTCAATATACGATTCAACACACTTGCTGCTCTCACCGATTGGAACGCAAGTTCCTTGAAGTGGGCTTACCAGCACGCTCTCGCGTCCCGAATCAAGGACGAAATGGCCCGCGTTCCGGAGCCTCGAAACCTCGCCGAGTATCGGGCGGAGGTGCTTCGAATCGATAACCGGTACTGGCGAAGAGAAGAAGAGAAGAAACGAGAGTCTTCTCGCTATAGCGGAACAGTTTCGGGTGGTAAGAACTCGAATTCTGGCAAGAAGGGTAATCAGAATCCCTCTCCGCAATCTTTTTCGTCCGATAATCAGTCTAAGGGCACTACTAACCCGCAGACTACCGGTCAGAACCAAGGGAAGAAGCCTTGGTTCGGCAACAAGAACAAGTCAACCGGAACCAGACCTTTGGGTCAATCTTCGAACCCTTCGACTTCTCAACAGCCGAAGCCCCACCAAAAACATCTCGGACCGGATGGTAAAGTTAAGCCGGAAGAAAAGGAGAGACGCAGGAAATTTAAACTGTGTATGTTTTGTGGTGGTAAGCATAAGCTAGAGGATTGCCCGAATCGAAAGTCGAATCAACCTCGCGGTCGAGCTGCAGAGGTTGAGGAGGATGCTACTCCTACGGACGTCCAATCATCTTCGGATGATTCGGACAAATGATCCGCAGCTCTTGTACCCCGGTACGAAGCGAGAGTTGCATTGATCCCATTCGTGCCAACCCAGGGGAAGTAATTCTTAACGCATCCGCTCTTTCTGAATATGAACGATCTCTCCGATTTACTCTTACTACTGAATTCCAAACACCGGAAGAACCGGCCGGTACTTTATCTCTGTTACAATTTCCTTGTTTACTTGATTCCAGTTCTACAGACTCCTTCATCGATTCTTCTTACGTAAAGAATCATTCTATTCCGACTACACGTATCCCTCCGATCAATCTTCGATTATTCGATGGTTCTCTTACCGCAAATTCTATTTCGGAAACGGTCGAACTCTCGATCTGTTTTCTGACCAGCGAGTCTTTCTTGATTAACTTTTATGTTACATCACTGGATTCATCTTGCAAAGCCGTACTAGGATATAGCTTTTTGTCCCGCTACAATCTGTTGATTGATTGGGTTACAAAAACGATTTCTTTCCGAAACGCTGACTGAGTTGATATTCTTCAGATGTCTTCACTTCTCGATCCTCCGGTTACGGAATCCGAAGTGCCGATTCCACCTCAGGAATCTTTTCTAGCGAAACCCGGAATAACTCAATCCAAACCTCGCTCTCGCCTCAAACCTCGTCCTCTTTCGGACAAATTTCCTTACGAACCCATTTACTCATATCCGAGTCTTTCGCAAATGGGATCTCGTACCGAATCTGCGGAAAAACCAGACGTCGACATCGCGCTTCTTGGAGCAGTCGCTTTCAACCGAGTCTGTAAAGACTCCGGTATGGAACCGATCCTATTTCGTTATCTTCCATCGGAAATTACTGCTAAGAGTTCGAGTACTGATGAAACTACTTCTCAGAAACCGCGAACTACTCTTCCCTCCAAGTATGCAGACTACGCTGATGTTTTCGACAAATCATCTTCGGAAGAACTTCCGGAGCATCGATCTTACGATCTCAAGATTGACTTAGAGGATGGTGCCGAGCCACCTCTCGGACGAATCTATCCACTTTCCCCAAAAGAATTGGGAGCCCTTCGCGATTTCCTGGACAAGCAACTCGCTACAGGTATTATTCAACCGTCTTCCTCACCTTACGGTGCCCCGGTCCTCTTTGCTCCGAAGAAGGACGGGTCTCTTCTACTCTGTGTCGATTTCCGAGGAATCAATCGCATCACCAAGAAGGATCGCTACCCACTCCCTCTCATTTCCGATTTACTCGACGCGCCTCGTAAAGCCGCCGTTTACACCAAACTCGATTTAGCTCACGCCTACCATCTCGTTCGAATTGCCGAAGGCGACGAATGGAAAACCGCCTTCCGGACACGATACGGTTCTTACGAATGGAAGGTAATCCCTGAAGGACTCACGAACGCACCCGCAGCTTTTCAACGCTTCGTCAATACAATCTTCGCGGATTTACTGGATATCAATGTTATCGTCTACATCGACGACATTCTAGTATACTCGGATAATCCGAAAGATCACGAAGAACATGTTCGGGAGGTTCTTCGACGCCTTCGAGAAGCTCGACTATACTGCAACCTCGACAAATGCTTCTTCGAAGTCGACACGGTAGAGTATCTCGGATACATTCTTTCGCCCGCTGGTCTCACCATGGCAGAAGACAAAATCAAGGTCATCATCGAGTGGCCTGTACCACGGAAAGTCAAGGATATACAATCGTTTCTCGGATTCTCTAATTTCTATCGACGATTTATTTATAATTACAGCGATATTGTCATCCCACTCACTCGACTCACTCGAAAAACGGTCGACTGGTTATGGACAGCTGAATGCCAAAAGGCTTTCGAAGACCTCAAGTACGCATTTACCCATGCACCCATCCTTGCTCACTGGGAACCGAATCGAGCACTGATCGTCGAGACCGACGCTTCGGACTACGCGATCGCGGCGATTCTGTCGATCATGCTCGACGACGGGGAAATTCACCCAGTCGCTTTCCTTTCTCGAACTCTCAACTCAGCTGAAGTCAACTACGACGTTCACGACAAGGAACTACTTGCAATTTTCGAAGCTTTCAAGGCCTGGAGACATTACCTCGAAGGTTCCGGAGACCCGATCGATGTGGTCACCGATCATAAGAACCTTGAGTATTTCTCTACCACTAAAATTCTGACTCGAAGGCAGGTTCGATGGTCCGAATACCTGCACCAATTCAATATGATCATCCGCTTTCGACCCGGTAAACTTGGCGAAAAACCCGACTCTATCACTAGACGGTGGGACGTCTACCCAAAAGAGGGGGATATAGGTTACGCCCAAGTTAATCCACAGAATTTTCGTCCTATTTTCACTAACAAACAGTTCACCACTTCACTTCGAGCTACCTTCCTAGAGGGTCCGGTACTTCGAGCATCGATCGTAATGGATATCAACGCTTTACACGAAGCAATCCGGAACTCACTTTCGATCGATCCCGAATCAGCACTTGGGCTTACCCTTGCTCAAGACAGTACCAAACCTCGATGGACAATCAGCGAAGATGGATTACTACGCCTCGACAATCTGATTTATGTTCCGAACCATTCGGACTTACGACTTCAAGTCTTACGATACTTCCATGATCACCCACTCTCAGGTCACTTCGGTCAGAATCGAACACTCGAGTCTATTCGACGACAGTATACATGGCCGAAGATTCGAGATTTCGTACGAGATTATGTTTCCTCTTGCACCACTTGTGGTAGGAACAAATCACGTCGCCATCGACCGTACGGATTACTCAAACCACTTCCGGTTCCTTCACGACCTTGGGATTCGATTTCAATGGATTTCATCGAAGAGCTTCCGATGTCAGACGGATTTAATTCTATCCTCGTTATCGTGGATCGAGCATCCAAACAATCGATTTTCATTAAGTGTCACACTTCCATTACTTCCGAACAGCTCGCTGAATTATTCGTTATTCATGTTTTCTCCAAACACGGAGTCCCGAATCATGTAACCTCCAATAGAGGTTCTGAATTCGTTTCCGCTTTCTTTCGAGCACTCGGGCAATCTCTCAATATGGAACTTCACTATACCTCCGGTTATCACCCCGAAGCTGACAGACAAACCGAACGAGTCAACCAGACCCTGGAGCAATACATTCGTATTTACTGCAACTATCAACAGGACAACTGGTCCGGCCTTCTTCCGATGGCTGAGTTCGCCTACAATAACGCCCCGAACGCTTCAACCGGGATCACTCCTTTCTTCGCAAATAAAGGCTATCATCCTAACATATCGATTCGTCCAGAAATTGATATTCGTTCTGATCGAGCTCAGGACTTTGTCGCCAACCTTGACGAAGTTCATTCGTTTCTTCGCGACGAAATCACGAACGCTCAGAAGAAATATAAAGACCAAGCCGATCGATCGCGAATCTCCGCGCCCGAATTCCAAATCGGTTCTGAAGTCTTTGTCTTAGCCAAGCATATTCGAACTACTCGACCAACCCCGAAATTCTCGGAAAAATATCTTGGACCATTCAAGGTCATCGAACGCATCGGAACACTCGCATACAAGATACAGCTACCCGATTATCTTTCCCGGATTCATCCAGTCTTCCACGTCTCGCAATTGGAACCATACACTCCTAATCCCATTCCAAATCGAACTCAAGCTCCGCCACCCCCGATCGAAGTCGACGGTGAGCAGGAGTTTGAAGTTGCTGAAATTCTAGATTCGAAAACGGATCGTCGATTTCGTCGATGTCCATTGCGATACTTTATCCGTTGGAAAGGTTACGAAGGAACTGACGAAGAATTTTCGTGGATTGGAGCTGATGAAATGCACGCAGAAGAACTCCTTGAAGAATTCCACAAACGTTACCCGCTCAAACCCGGACCTTTACCGGATCTTATCGAATAATTATTCGTACGCTTTTTACTTATCTTTTATTTCTTTTATTTCTTTCTTTTTCGACCGGTTGAGATCGACCGGAAGGATCAATGGCATGATAGCTTATTGAGCGTTGATAAAAAAAAAAAAATAAAAATAAAAAAAAATAAGAAGTAGTTGAGGAAAGTTGAAATGACTCACTATCATCGCCGTCCTTTTCCTCTTTTTCCCTACCACAAGGACAGAATCGTCGCAAGACGACTGAATCTCCTTCTCTTTCTCCTGTTTTCTCGCGATTGAATCCCGAACGAGTGCCCCAATCGACTTCGCACGATTTTCCGCGTTCCTCCTCAACTCGCTTTCTACCCGATTCTTCTCCTCCATCTCTCTTCGATCTTTGTCCTCCTTCTCTTTCTTTTCCCTCGCTATTTCTTCTTCCTTTCTCTTCTGTTCTTCCTCGCGAACTCGCGCTTCTTCTTCCTCGATTCTCTTCTTTTCTTCTGCTTCTTTCTTTTTCTTCTCTTCCGCTTCCCGTTTCTTCTTCTCTTCTCTCTTCCGTCGATTTTCGGCCAATCGAGCCTCGGCCGCGGCTTCTTCCTCCTCCCTGGCTCTCATCTCAGCCTCTCGTCGCGCCCGTTCTTCCTTCATCTTCTGGAGACGAATCTCCTCTTCCCTGTCTTCGTCGTCGGATGGTGAGTTGGTTCTGGAAGGGGTAGGAGACATAGTGGAAGAAGTAGAGAGAGAATAGACGACTTAGAAAGTTTTCAACACTGATTTCATAATCAGTCACGTGATTTGTTCGATCACTTTTCCGTACGTTCTTTTTCGATCGCTATTACGATCCATCGATTGGGTTGTTTATCATTTTACTTCATACACTTCGTACTAGGCTTTCGAGGGCGAAAGCCTTAACAGGGGGATACTGTTATAGGTATGCTTCCGAGCCTTCGATTGTCGATCGGTCCTTCGATCTTCGATGTTTTGACTTAGTACATTTTGTTACTCTTCGATCTGCGATCGAAACTCACGAAGTATTCGAATTATCGGATACGAGTGATTCTCACATTATTGTTCTTTAATTGTCTTTTATTTCTATTACTGGGAGCTATCCGGATTCTTATCAGTCTAATTAGTACTCTTATTGTTATAGTTTTGACAATTAGATTACAAGGTATAAATACTGTAGCATCTCGTAGATAGTTCTCCAGTTTAAATATCAACTTAGATCGTTGCTGAACTCCGTCCGGATCATTATCCTTCTTCATCGTCGTTCGCACTATAAACGAACGATCTCCGGACGTCTTCTTCACTCTTATACCTTCCTCATCATCTTGAACATTCGCGGAACCATGCGGCAAGGCGAGGGCACTACCGATAGTGATCGTTGTTCGTTATCTCGATCGAGACCGAACCCGTCGAACTCAACTCTATTCAACTCCTTCACCTAAGACCCTACGGAACCTCACCGGCACGGTCTTAACACTCCGATTAATCTTCGATTGTTCGATGGTTCTTTAACCGCAAATTCTATCTCGGAAACAGCCGAACTATCGGTTCGTTTTCCGACCGGCGAGTCTTTTTTGATTAACTTTTATGTTACTTCATTGGATTCATCTTGCAAAGCTGTCTTAGGATATAGTTTCTTGTCCCGCTACAATCCGTTGATTGATTGGGTTACAAAAACGATTTCTTTCCGAAACACTAATCGAGATGATTTCCACCAGACGTCTTCACTTCCGGACCCTCCGGTTACGGAAACGGAAGTGCCGATTCCACTTCAGGAATCTTTACTAGCGAAACCTGGAACAACTCAATCCAAACCTCGCTCTCGCCTCACACCTCGTCCACTCTCGGACAAATTTCCTTACAAACCCATTTACTCCTATCCGAGTCTTGCACAAATGGGATCACGTACTGAATCTGCGATTAAACCGGATGTCGACATCGCGCTTTTAGGGGCAGTCGCGTTCAATCGGGTCTGTAAAGACGCCGGATTCGAACCAATTCTTTTTCGTTATCTTCCTATCGAACTTACTGCTAAAGGTTCTAGCACTGAAGAGTTTGAAGCTCAGAAGTCAGAATCAACCCTTCCGCAACAATACGCGGACTACACCGATGTTTTCGACAAATCGTCTTCGGAAGAACTTCCGGAGCATCGATCATACGACCTCAAGATTGATTTGGAGGAAGGCGCTGAACCACCACTTGGACGGATATATCCGCTCTCTCCGAAAGAGCTGGAAGCCCTTTGAGATTTCCTGGACAAGCAACTCGCTGCCGGAATTATTCAGACTTCTTCGTCACCATACGGAGCACCCGTTCTATTCGCTCCGAAGAAGGATGGTTCACTACGCCTGTGCGTCGACTTCCGAGGCATCAATCGAATCACCAAAAAAGATCGATACCCTCTACCACTCATTTCCGACCTACTCGATGCGCCTCGAAAGGCTGCAATCTACACGAAACTTGATCTAGCCCATGCCTACCATCTTGTACGAATCGCCGAAGGTGACGAATGGAAGACCGCCTTCCGGACACGCTACGGCTCATACGAATGGAAGGTCATACCGGAAGGACTTACGAATGCTCCGGCTGCTTTTCAATGGTTTGTCAACACCATCTTTGCAGATTTACTTGATGTCTACGTTATTGTCTACATTGACGACATTCTTGTATATTCAGACAACCCCGCAGATCACGAAAAGCACGTCCGGGAGGTACTTCGACAACTCCGAGAAGCAAAACTCTACTGCAACCTCGCAAAATGTTTCTTCGGTGTCGATACCGTCGAATACCTCGGCTACATCCTTTCACCTGCAGGCCTCACTATGGCTGCTGACAAGATCCAAGTTATCGTCGAATGGCCGGTACCTCGGAAAGTCAAGGATATTCAATCCTTCTTGGGATTTTCAAATTTCTACCGACGATTTATTTACAATTACAGCGACATTGTTATACCACTTACCCGGCTCACTCGGAAAACTGTCGACTGGATATGGACAGCCGAATGTCAATCGGCTTTCGAAAACCTCAAGTACGCTTTTACTCACGCACCAATCCTTGCTCACTGGGAACCGAACCGGCCACTCATCGTTGAGACCGACGCTTCTAGCTATGCGATCGCAGCTATCCTTTCGATTATGCTCGATGACGGTGAAATTCATCCCGTCGCATTTCTTTCCCGCACTCTTAATTCTGCTGAGCTTAACTACGATACTCACGACAAGGAGCTATTAGCTATTTTCGAGGCTTTCAAAGCGTGGAGACACTATCTCAAAGGCTCCGGAGACCCGATCGATGTGGTCACCGATCACAAAAACCTTGAGTATTTCTCTACGACTAAAATTCTGACCCGGAGACAGGTCCGATGGTCCGAATACCTGCATCAATTCAACATGGTTATTCGATTCAGACCCGGCAAACTCGGCGAGAAACCAGACTCTATCACTAGACGATGGGACGTCTACCCAAAAGAGGGGGATATCGGCTACGCCCAAGTCAATCCACAGAACTTTAGACCCATATTCACTAACGAACAGTTCACCACTTCTCTCCGAGCTACTTTCCTCGAGGGACCGATCCTCCGAGCTTCGATTGTTATGGACATCAATGCTTTACATGAAGCCATCCGCAACTCATTTTCGATCGATCCGGAATCGGCACTTGGACTCACTTTTGTTCAAGACTCCACTAAACCTCGATGGACTATGGGTGAAGATGGTTTGTTACGACTCGACAATCGAATCTACGTTCCGAATCATTCGGATCTACGATTACAAGTATTACGCTACTTCCACGATCATCCACTCTCAGGTCATTTCGGTCAAAACCGAACTCTCGAAACTATTCGACGATAGTACACCTGGCCGAAGATTCGAGACTTCGTACGAGATTACGTTGCCTCCTGCACTACATGCGGAAGAAACAAATCACGTCGACATCGACCTTATGGACTACTCAAACCACTTCCGGTTCCCTTACGACCTTGGGACTCAATCTCGATGGACTTTATCGAGGAGCTTCCGATGTCGGACGGTTTCAATTCCATTCTAGTCATCGTGGATCGAGCTTCGAAACAATCTATATTCATTAAGTGTCATACTTCGATCACATCTGAACAGTTAGCTGAAATATTCGTCATTCACGTCTTCTCCAAACATGGAGTTCCGAACCACGTAACCTCCGATCGAGGTTCCGAGTTCGTCTCTGCTTTCTTTCGAGCACTCGGGCAGTCGCTCAATATGGAACTTCACTACACTTCCGGATATCACCCCGAAGCTGACGGACAGACCGAACGTGTCAACCAGACCTTGGAACAGTACATTCGTATTTACTGCAACTATCAACAGGATAACTGGTCCAGCCTACTTCCAATGGCTGAGTTCGCCTACAATAACGCTCCGAATGCTTCGACTGGAATCACACCATTCTTCGCCAACAAAGGCTACCATCCGAACATCTCGATTAGACCGGAAGTCGATATTCGATCTGACCGAGCTCACGATTTCGTCGCCAACTTAGACGAAGTTCACTCCTTCCTTCGGGACGAGATTTCGAACGCTCAGAAAAAGTACAAAGATCAAGCCGACCGAAAACGAATCTCAGCTCCAGAATTCCAAATAGGTGCTGAAGTCTTTGTCTTAGCGAAACACATTCGAACCACTCGACCGACTCCAAAGTTCTTGGAGAAGTATCTTGGACCTTTCAAGGTTATCGAACGCATCGGCACTCTCGCCTACAAGATACAACTACCTGACTACCTTTCTCGAATTCATCCAGTATTCCACGTCTCGCAATTGGAACCTTATACTCCAAACCCCATTCCGAATCGTTCGCAACCTCCGCCACCTCCGATTGAAGTCGATGGTGAACAGGAGTTTGAAGTTGCTGAAATTCTAGATTCGAAGATGGACCGACGCTTTTGACGTTGTCCTTTGCGATACTTCATTCGATGGAAAGGATACGAGGGTACCGATGAGGAGTTTTCATGGATTGGAGCTGATGAAATGCACGCCGAAGAATTACTTGAAGAATTCCATAAACGATACCCACTCAAGCCCGGACCTCTACCGGACATCACCGATGAACTTTCGTATGCTTTTACTTATTTCTTTTATTTCTATTCTTTTCTTCTTGCTTTCCGAATGGTTGAAATCGACCGGGGGGATAAACGCCATGATAGCTTATTGAGCGTTTATCCCTACCCGGAAGATCGACACCAATCGATACTATTGGACATCTCAGTCCTATTTAAACTCAAATTCTTCTAAGTCCATTTCGGACGACTTCTCGATTACATTCGAATGATTTCTAATTGATTTACAAAATTTTATTCGAAAAAGCCACTAAAGAATTTAAAGTCCATGATCGGACTGCTATCGATTTACAAAAAGAAAAATATACAAGTCCAAGATGAAGCTATCGAAACGGTCGCTCATTCTTTCCAACCTTTCCCTTTTCTGTTACGAACTGACTCTTTTTCAATTTCTTTTTGTCTATCTTATTTACTTTTATCTTTTCCTTTTCTTTTATTTACATACATGTGACAACCTTGACATTCTCGCAATGTCAACGCATTTCTCTCATGCCTGTCAGACTGTTGACAGACTGTCATTCCCGCGCTGTCAACACAACTCTCTCATGTCTGTCAGACTATTGACAGATTGACAGTGTGAGAATTCTCTCATGTCTGTCAACCTTTGACAGATCGTTGTATAGCCTCATAGTTATGACGTGAGATAGTTCCCATGGGTTCATTTCAGAATATGTATATAAGATAGGGCATTTCTTAGAGTAGTCTCTATCTCTGATCTCGTCTATTCTCCTTGGTAGCTAGACAAGAATCAAAGACCTTTCCTCCCTCATTCACTTCGTTTGACTTGACCATCTCGGCTTGCGTGACGCCTGGCTACATCGTATAAAAGCTATCGAGTCGCTGACATTTTCAATCCCCTGTCCTTTTCACTCTATCTTCCTCGGACTCCTCTTCTTCATCTTCCTGCTCCCCTTCGAGCTTCTGAACGCGAAGGATGAGGTAGCGAAGCATCTCCTCCTGGAGTGCTATTCTGGTGTTGAGATCTCGGACGTTGGTCCGGAGATCGTCGATAGTCTGGCTGCTCGTCGAAGCAACCGGACTCTCTACCTTCGCTCGTTTGCTCCTACGGGGGTAGTTGTCCGGGACAAGCGAGCACCGGACCTTTGCTTTCCTACACCCTTTGCAGGAAGCTGAACCGGCACCCACCATCTCGCACTTAAGTGCTTTCAAGATGCACCGGCTGCATCACGATTGTTTCGGAGAAGGAGAGTGGGGATCGTCATCTTCGTTGTTGGAATCGTTATAGTCGCCATCGTCGCCCGGGTTCGGGTCATCGCCTTTGGGGTCTCCAGATGGCATAGCCTACAAGACATTAAGAAAAATGAGAAGTTGAATCAAGAAACCACTCACCACCATTACTACCCTCTTCCGCTTTTTACCGACCACTACCGTCGAAGCTTCGCTGACCGGCTGTAGTCGAGATGAACACAAAAAAAAGAAGTTGAAGTAGATCGATTACTCACCGAGTGGACCAACTTTTCCTTTTCCTTCCTTTCGATCTGGGCCCGTACGAGCGCCGCTGTTTCCATCCTTCTATTCATTTCATCCTTCTTCTGAATTTCCTCTGCCTTTTTTTTCGCTGCCTCGGCAGTCCTCGATTCCTCTTCAACTCTCCGTCTCTCTTCCTCTTTCTTGGCTTTCTCGGCCGCTCTTTTCGCTGCCTCGGCAGCCTTCGCCTCTTCCGCCTTTCGCTTCTCCAACTCTTCCTTCTTCTTTTTCTCCTCGGCTTCTCTCTTCTTCTTTTCCTCCTTCTTTCGACGGATCTCCGCCAATCGAGCCTCGGCCGCAGCCTCGGCTTCTTCCTCTGCCTTCCTTTGTTCGGCTTCCCTTCTAGCTCTCTCCTCCCTCTCCTCCTTCTTCTTCTGAATGAGCAGAAGCTCAGCTTTTTCTTCTTCGTCAGACGGGCTGTTAGCGCGAGAGTTGGGCGAGGACATGGTAGTGAGAGGAAAAGAAAAAGTGGGGACTTGAAATTTTTTTGCTTGGTTCATATACTGCGCCATCATTTACGTGATTGATTGATCGATCTCGATTCTTCACATTTCAACAAGTCACAGTTCGAATTTAGCACACTTGATCGGATCAACTCCAGGCTCTTTGTACGAGGCTTTCGAGGGCAAAAGCCTAACAGGGGGATACTTGTCAGCGACTCAGTAGCTCACTGCTAAGCCAGGCGTCACAAAGTCAAGATGAACGAAGTGAATGAGAGTTGAATGGTCTTTGATTCTTGTCTAGCTACAGAGGAGAATAGACGAGAACAGAGATAAAGACTACTCGACGGAATATACTGTCTTATATACATATTCTAAGATGAATCCATGGGAGTCATCATGAGTCGCTGCCCCGAGGCTATACAATAAGAGTCGCTCGTACCCATAAGTAAGGCTGTCCGTATACAACGATGAAACAATGAGGTAATATAAAAGAATGTATGTAGACGGCCTAGATCTGTCAATACTTTGACAGACACGAGAGAGTCACGTCGACAATTGATGACAGCGTGGAAACACGCTTTATAAATAAAAGAAAAGGAAAAGATAAAAGAATAATACAAACGCTCATGTAAGCGCCTACAGCGCTAATATTCCTAAAGAGTGAATGAGCGTCTAAAGTATTAAGAAAAATAGAAAAAGAGTCAGTTCGTAACAATACTGTTACGGTTATGCTTCCGGGCTTCCGTATAGAGCTTCCGACTTCGAACATGGACTTAGTATCATTCATATTTACTTCCGAGATCGATTGCATCGATCGAGTCGTACGAAGCATTTGGTTATCGAATGCTAAGTGCTCCGACTTTATTATCTTTTATTTTATATTGATGACGTCGGATTTATATTAGTTATTGTTTTTTACTTACAGCTCTTATTGTTATAGATTTAACAATTAGGAATACAGGTATATAAGCTGTAGTATCTTGTACATAGTTCCTCAGTTTAAATATCAACTTAGATTGCTGCTGAACTCCGTCCGGAACTCTTTCTTCTAATTGTCTAACGATCGCATTATAACCGATCGTTATCCGGACGTCTTTATACTCTTACTCGTCACTCTGAACATTCACCGAACCGTACGACAAAGCGGGGGCACTACCGAAAGTAGTGTCAAGGTTCTAGTTCAATCTTATTATCTTCCGTTACAATCGAGCTGACCGATCATCCTCGATTACCTCTCTTGAGACTTCGGTTATAAACCATAGTCTCGATTCATCCCGATTACTCTCGGATCACTTCGATTCATCTTCTACCTTCTAAGACTCGACGGAACCTCACCGGCACAGTCTTAACAGCAGCATGGAGGGCCGACCATCTAATCTTTGACGATTACCTTCAAGCGCCAGCTTCTGTCAATATTGAACCCTCGCTGTAACGGGTCCATCATCTATGCCCCTATGTTTACTTATCTTATCTCAGTTATCACATTCATTATCTTATCATACCATATCAAATTCTCACGATGAACTGTATAGTTCATCGTTTATATACAACGGACTTACTCTAGCAAGGAGACTAGTTTTTTACCTGTAACTTTACATATCGAGTTTAATATAGACTCGTCGTGTTCATACAGCGTGAACTAAGTCTTTAAGCATAACGCTATCTGAAGCCCAAACGCTCCATATACAAACCATCCCACGGATGGTTACAGTTTTTTGAACATCGAGCAAATTAATACTCAATATTCAATTGTTCTAAGCGATGCCGCCCAAGAACATTAAACGAAAAATGGGATCCGTGATTGAACCCCAAAAGGTTGATCAGGACCCAATACTGGGTACAACCAGTAACATCGACTCGGGCGATCACCCATCACCGAGTACAATGAGTATATCGGAACAATCAATTTGAGATAACGAGGTCAGCGGATCAGCTGACATCGAAAAGGTGGTTGTAATACAACCACCACCACGACCTCGTTCCCCAACGGAACCAGGTCAGATTCGAGAGAACCCATTCGAAGAGAATGAGTCCTCTCCGAGCTCTAATGGAATTACTGTTCGTAGTTCCCCAATGGCTAATTATGCTGCCCGAAAGCAGGATAAGTCCACAGCTGTGGAAGCGAGATCAACCGTCGTTCGCAACAATAACGACGAAGAAGGTAACCCTCCTCGCGAAGGAGGGATGTTACTACCACTACACTTGACCATTAAAAGAACGGTCCAAACGCCTGACAGGCGTACACAAGCGTTAATTCACTTGATTGAGTCTCAAGAAAATGAGGCGCAAGAGATACTAGATCGTTCTCTTAAGGAGGTACGATCTCAACAGATCGACTACCTCAATAAGAGGTTTCAGGCTATCCGAGAGTGGGTCGAAGACAACCCTCAGGCAGACAAGCCATCAGAGGTGCTAGTCACCCCTGATAAGCTGAATGAGCGAAAGGAGGAACTCGCCATAGCGGAGGACAAAGTATACCCACCTGACAGCAATGAGGAAGATGCGCTAGGAGAGCATACTAGCGACAACGTTGGCCCCCTCTACAACGAAGGCCTAAACATCAACGCGAGTGCTAAACCGAGCACTCGCCACGTCTATCCAAATGGGAAGACGTTTGATGAAATGCTGAACGATCCCAGATTCGTCAACATTCCGGGGAGCACCAGGAACATTGGTGATAAGCTGGAATGGGCCGACCGAGTAGTCGGCCAAATGATGAGAGCCCACTCGATGAGAGATGGGCAAAGTTCGAGCGTATGGCACGAACAAGGTATCTCGTTTGATGATGAAGGTAACCCTCATCATCGAGAAACATATACAAATAAGGAGGAGGTACGGCAACATTCCAGACAACTGGAAGAAGGGAACCACAACGTTCCACATCCCCGTACAACACAAGGGATACCGGTAGCTGCGGGACACCACTACCCTAGTGACAGCAGTAGCAGCGGTTCGTCGAGTGACTCATTCGATGGATACCGTCCCTCTAATGAAGGACGGAGGAGCCGTACACCATGGCTAGAATCAGAATCCAGTGAATCTGATGACCAACTCACTGAAGACAGGGGAGCACGCTACTCGTCGCCCTCTCATAAACGCAAGGATAAAAAGCGAAAACACAAAGCGCAACAAGCCCGCACACTGCTAGATGCACTAGCTAATAAAGGCCACGATGAATACAATCGTCGCCTTCAATCCCATCTCATTACTGGGATACGACGACAACTCGAGGTCGTCCTCCCAGCCCTAGATGGTATCAAGAACGTGAAGATCAAGCAACCCGACACTTGGTCGGGGGAAGGGAATATCGACACGTTCGAAACCTGGGTTAATTCAGTGCTCAATTGGATGGTGGTAAACCGTATCACGGGCCCAAAAGGAAATGATATGCAAGTCCTGTGCCTTGAGGGCATGCTTGAAGGTGGTGCCAAACAGTGGTATCACGACCACGTCACTGGTCCTCACCGTGCGCGCGACTATTGGCGCACTGAAGAGGTCCTGATAGGACTCTTCAAACGTTTCACACAAAGTGAAGTGTACTCTTACGCGGAAACGTGCTGGCGGAATACCAAGTATGACGCCAAGCTAGGAGTACGAGAGTACTTTGCGAAACTCAATCGTTTCGCACTGCGATTATTACATTCGCCTAGTCGAGATGCATTCCGTACTCGACTAATTGAGGGATTACCGTTGCACCTCATCAATTATCTCAGAGATGAACATGTTATCCCTGAGGTAGCCTCCGTTAAGGCAATCGTCAATTGCATTCGACGAAAGGAAGAATCTGATACCATGGCAGCAAATACAAAATTGTTGCATGGACAAACCACCAGCACTAGGACTACCACTGTGGATAAACCGGTAGATTCGAATAAGTCGAATTTGCAAAGATTTCGACTGGTCAAAGTATCACAACAGACCAGTCGCCCGACGACAACGTGGAATAAACCCAATGTGGTCAACGGTGGATACTCTCCTAGACATGCCGCGATGTCAACACCCAATGATGCCTCTAAGGCAGGGAATAAAGGAGATAACGTTCGAATTAAAGAACGTAAAACCACTCCCAAACTGTGTTGGGGATGTGGACAAGTGGGTCATTTCCATAATGACCCCACGTGCAAACGATACGGTAAAGAACGGTTGTTCGCTATAGGTGTTGAAGCATCCAATGAGGAGGCTACTGAGCCTACTGAACCCGAAGAAACACAGGCCCTAGAAGTTACAACGGATGACGCTCCGATTGACAACAACACGGAGCTGATCCCTGATTCAGACGGGGAATACGTACTCGAACAGTACAAGGACTACTTGGGAGCGATGTATCAAGTTGAGGAGGATGAGAGTTATCCAAATGCCAACCAGCGTATGTCTGGCATGTATGATCTTAGAGATCAAGTGCTTAGTCGCCAACAGACGCGAATCGTGTCCATTGAGGGACACACTGTTATCCAGGAGGATCCGGATGAATTGGAGGACAACGAAGAGACTCCATTGGCCGAGACTGTCGATATTTCCGCAGGCAGACTGCTGGCGATAGGTAGCCATCAGGAACTTCAAGCCGAAGTGACTGATATCGCTCTACGACGTTCGTCGACGAAAATCGACTGCCCTATCAGAGGTGGTCCCGAGGAACGCCGTATGATGTCCTGTCTGTTACGGATAGGCGACAATACGGCGTTTGTGATGTTTGATTCGGGGAGCTCATTAGAAGCTCTTACACCTATGTTCACCCAAGTGACGAAACACAAAGTGTACGAATTAAAACATCAGCATAGCCTCCAGCTGGGGACTGTAGGTAGTCGTGCCAAGTTCAATTATGGCACGTACGCCGAAGTAATGGTTGGTGAAACCAAATATCCCACTTACTGGGACATAGTCAACCTCGATAGGTACGACGCGGTTATCGGGACGTACTGGATGAGGAAACACAAGGTCGTTCTCGACTTCAAGAACGATATAATCAATGTCAACGGGCACAAAATTAGTGCTATGACTTCCGCTGAAGATGCGGCGGAATTCCAACGCAGAATGGCCATGAGACACGCCGAACGCAATGACAAGGTGAAAAGGACGGACAACCCCTCTCCAACGAAGTCAACGATGTGACTCAGAGCCCTCAGAGAGGAAAATGAGAAGGCTGAGAGAGTAAGACCTTCAATGACCACTACTATAGTCGACGAAATAGTGGATCCCTCTGACATTAAAGAGGAATTAGCACGCATTAAGCGAGCACTACCACCTGATTCTCCAGTGGTAATTCGTCTGGCTGACCCCCACGACGACGTTGATATCCAACCGGAATTCCTGGAAGACTGTGTAGAGTATATCCAGGAATTTTCGAGACGATTCGATCATCGAGGGGGGGAGGGTACACCCAAGCCCAATATTGCAATGCAAGAACTGGAATCACTTAACGGTGATTATACCTCCTCATCACAGGAGGAGTATGAAGTAACAGAGGAAGCTCAGAAGCTGAACCCAGCGGATAGACTATGTATTATACATAGTCACCGAAGAAGAAGTCAGATATCGACTTCTAAGAACCGAAAGGGTCTTCGAAAGAAAAGTCAATCTGGAGCACTATCCAGACGACGACGCCAATTTCGAGCTAGAGAGGCCGAATTGACGTACATCCCATTCGAGGAACTCGAACGGGAACATGATCAGGAAGCCATGAAGGCCATGACTGATAAAACTCCACAATATTCGGAGAAGGACATTCCGAAACTTCGCGCCGAATGGATCGAGCGTAATAAGGACATGCTACAAGGGGTCCCTGAAACGTTGCCCCCACTCAGGGAAATCAATCATAAGATACCACTTATAGATGAACATAAGAGGTATAGCTACTACATGCCTAGATGTCCTGATAGTCTGAAAGTAGACTTATCTGAAAAGCTCGAGAGATACAATCGAGCTCAATGGTGGATACACGCTACCACCCCGCAAGCAGCCCCTATGCTATGCATTCCCAAGAAGAATGGGAAACTACGCACCATTGTCGACTATCGACAGAGGAACGATAACACGGTCAAGGATGTCACTCCTTTCCCTGACCAAGACCATATTCGGTCAGATGTGGCACGACATAAGTATCGATCAAAAATCGATATGTCGGATGCGTACGAACAAATACGCAATGAGGTGGCAGATGTACCAAAGACGGCATTCGCCACCATATTTGGCACATACGTGAGCCAAGTCATGATGCAGGGAGACTGTAATGCCCCTGCCACATTTCAACGTATCATGACCCGTACATTCCAAGACATGATAGGACGGTGTGTACACGTATATCTAGATGATATCTTCATCTTCAGTGATTCTATTGAGGATCATGAGAAACATTTAGGACAAGTGTTTCAACGACTGCGCAAGCAGAAATTCTACTTAAAAGCAGAAAAGTGTGAGCTATATGCATTGATCCTTGACTGCTTGGGTCATCGAATCGATGACCAGGGAATCCACGCTGATATGGATAAAATGGCAAAAATCCGTGAATGGAGGACGCCACGAAACTTCAATGACGTTCAGAAGTTTTTAGGACTGGTGCAGTACCTGGCCAGTTTCATGCCCATGGTTGCGATATACACCAGCCCTTTATCGCTGATGTGTAGGAATAATGTCCCATTTATATGGTTACCGTTCCACGCATCGTGTTTCCAACATATAAAACGAATGGCTACTTCTGACAAAATGCCGGTACTGAAACCAATCGACCCACGCACAGGAGTACCGATATGGGTCATTTGTGACGCCTCCATCAGTGGCATAGGCGCATACTACGGACAAGGACCCACATGGCAGGAATGTAGGCCAGCAGGATTTATGTCCAAGAAGTTCACTGCGGCCCAGATGAACTACAGAGTATTCGAGCAGGAAACCCTCGCTATACTAGAAGCCCTGCTTAAATGGTGGGACAAACTGATGGGATACCGCATCCACATAGTGACCGACCACGAAGCGTTGACATTCTTTAAGACTCAATGCCACTTGAGTAGTAGACAAACGCGATGGATGGAATATTTGTCGCGTTATGACTTTGATATACGATACATCAAAGGCTCCACCAATAAAATCGCGGATGCACTATCACGATACTATGAGTCAGATCTCCCAGGCGAGACTCATTCAGCACACGAGTATGTAAACGCCGATGTGCAACTAGATCGGGAGATGGACGACCTCCCGGCGCAGAGGGTAGACGAAGTTAAAGAAAGCCGTCTAGCTGCATTGAGAGAACCAGACGAACCACGGGATATTGAAGCGCTGGAGCTCAATAAACATGCAGAACTTCCTTGTGAGGAAATAGTGGACGGTGATGGAGATTACAATCCCACCGTCCTTGAGTCTCGGTTGAAAGGCAAAGCCCCTAAACCAAGTCAATTGGTACAGTCTCAATTTGATTCGGAGATTCGAGCGCTGTCGAAGCTCGACCCTATGCTCAGGAAAGTACTGGAGCACCCTGACGATCATAAGGGATTCCAAGTGATCGACGGTATTGTCTACGCATCCAACCGAATTGGCGAAGAGGTGGTATGCATCCCCGAGGGATTAAGCGAATCGGGGAAGACTCTTCGAGGCATGGTGCTCGAACAAGCCCACGAAGTGGTGGGACACTTCGGAGAACAACGCACATCCGACTACGTTAGGAGATGGTATTGGTGGCCCCGTATTCACGGGGACACAGAAGCTTTCTGCAAATCATGTGTAATGTGCCAGAAATCCAAGCGGCCCAATTTGCGGCCTGCTGGTAAGCTTCACAGCTTACCCATACCCAAACGACCTTGGGAATCCATCGGAATGGATTTTATAGGACCGTTCCCCGAGATCAATGGATATAACTACCTATGGGTAGTGATTTGCAGGATGACTTCGAGGACCCACCTCATACCCATCCATACCTCGACCACGGCGGTCGTTTTGGCCGAATCATTTCTCAAGGAAGTGGTTCGGCTACACGGACTCCCTAAGTCCATCGTCTCTGACAGGGACCCAAAATTTATCTCGCGATGGTGGCGAGAGGTACATAGACTATTGGGCACACAATTATTGATGTCTACGGCTTACCACCCGCAAACGGATGGCGTAACAGAGCGTGCAAACCGCTCCGTAGCCCAAGTATTAAGGACTTGGGTTCGACCCGACCAACGAGATTGGGTGCAGAAGATTCCTATGACAGAATTCGCTCTCAATGCGAGCATCAACGAGTCTTCTGGATTCGCGCCATTCGAATTAGATGGAGGGTATATGCCTTCCATGATTCGCGAACTGCCTGCTGAAGTCGCGGTAGCGCCAGGTGTGCGTCATTTCGCTGAACAAGCACTCCTCCACCTGGCGGAGGCACACGATGCGATAATAGGGTCTAGAGTATTTCAGACCCATTGGTCGAATCGACGTCGACGGGATGAACCTAGTATCAAGGTCAATGACCTTGTATACCTGTCTACGGCCAACCTCAATCTACCTAAAGGGCGAGCGAGGAAATTAATGCCCAAGTTCGTAGGGCCTTACCCTGTAATCGAGGCGATTGAAGGGAAGTCGGTGTACCAATTGGGATTACCCACCGAACTCAGTAAGCGTGGAATACACAATAGGTTTCACGCTTCACTTTTGCGCCCTCACGTCGTTAACGACGACGTGTTGTTTCCCAATCGAGTGAGGGCAGAACCATACGACTTTGGGGAACCAGTAGAAGTCGAATGGCTAGTCGACGATATTGTCGGTCATCAGTGGCAGGGCCAACGATTATTCTTCCATGTCTTATGGAATCTAGGGGACATCACGGTAGAGCCCTATAGCACATGTAGTGCTCTGCAAGCGCTTGATAGGTACCTGGCGCTAAAAAATGTCACTCACTGGCGCCAATTGCCGCGCAAATGAGATGATCTAATCCATCACGTAGTCTCGTGATCGTGTTGGACGGACCGATTGGAGTTACGAAAATTTTCGTGGGAAGGCTATTGTTGAACTTCTACAACGCTAAGTCGTTCTCATCGCACCACCATGTCGCAACAACAAGACATCCAGTCTGACTCTAATGATGATCCTTCCAGATCGACAACAATCCAATTTGGTGATTTTCACGAATCGCCAAATACACAAAATGCTCCCTTGGGAGCAAATTTGACAGCTGGGACGCCAGCTTTTAATAACGTATCTGGTCCTGGATTTCCAGGACCGTTTGGGGGTGGTTCCCAACTGCCCCCCAATCAACATGCGCTGTTTGGAGCGCCAATGAACACTGGGATGCCAGTATTTCAAAATACATCCAGTCCTGGATTTCAAGGACAGTCTGGGGGAGGTTTCGCTAACGCAAACTCCCAATTCAGTTCGCCGTTTACGGGACAGAACTCCTATGCGTCGACCGGCGCAAACTACCCTTACCACTCGTTGCATCCGCCAACACACATGCAACAATCGTTCCCCCCTCAGATGCAGAACCCAATTGCATCGTATGGGTACCCCATGCCTATGATGGCACCTCAGGGACAGTCAACCACGTCCCCATCTTCTACATCATTGAGGATCACCGTCGGAAACATCATAACACACTCCGACAATTGTCCCATGTGCATGGGATACGTCGCTCATTTGATAACAGCGAGCGACTTCAACGATATCATTTCTGAACGAGATGGTAACATCCGAGGAGATTCATCGTCCTCGACCAACTCTCAGGGACGCGAGTTGGTAGTAAGCTCTTTGCAAGAGCAACTTGCCTCAACGTCGCGAGCTCACGAGACTGAGCGACAGAATTTGCAGGATAGAATTACCGCTCTGGAACTTGAGCGCAATGAACTTCGCGCACGTCACGAATCTGACATGGCGCAAATTGATGACATCGTCCGCGATTGTCAGGAGGCGCACGATAGATGCCAATACTGGAAAGATCAGTACTACGACCTCCGTGACCAGGAAGGTCGTCAAGACGCGAAGGCTTCCCCCACGGTCGCCGTCGCCAAAAAAGTGGACAAGGGCAAAGGGAAGGAAGTGACTACGGTTCCATTGCAGAACCGGATTACTACTTCAGTGCCGTTGTCGCAACGACTGTCCCCAATGGAAGGGGACTCGAATTCTCAAAGCATCCTTGAGAATACCAGAGCTTCGGGGTCTGGCCAACATGCAATGTCAGGTCAGGCAGGAACCTCGTTGTCGGGAGGTTCCGTGTCGACACCTTTGCCTCCTCACACAGGAGACAAACGGAAACGTGACGCCGCCCCGACATCTATCCCTCGACGAGGGACCGTTTCCTATGACGACTTGTACACCGAACCCACGGGGGAGGTGCAATATTCATACAAAGCGTATCAGGTAGAGCATTACCTCACGGACATGGAGGATGACGACTCGGAACCTGAAGCACATCCCAATCGTTTGAAAGGGAAACAACGGGAAATGCAAAACAAGGTGAATAGGGAAGCCAGGCGGCGGATGGACGCCGTGTCAGCTCAACGAGCTAAGGAGGAGGGGCGTTCTCCCCCCCTCAAACGCTCTAAGAGCAGTAAGAACAAGGAGTTCGACGTTCTGCGGGGAATGGTCACTAAACTGCCATTCCAAGACCCGACTTCTGTTGAAGAAGTCGAACGGATTGTCAAGACTCTTGAAGAATCCGATAACGCACGCCCTTGGCATCCGTTATGGAAAACTGTGCACGGTATGATCGCCATGCACAAGCGGGCTCGCCATGTCCCACGAGCTGAACGTTCGGCAGTGGTGTTAGGGCCGTGCTTCCGAGGAGGGGATGAAATGGCTGAAGTTGCCCATGAATGGTCCGAAGGCTTCGAAATACAATTGAAGCAGCCGAAGCTCCGACCGGAGCTCCGTGGGAATGATCGAAGTTCCGTGGGAACGATCGAAATCCGAATGGACCGGAAGGTACGGAAGTCACGTAGGAGGGAAGCGAACCTCGATCCGTTTATTAGAACGGATCCTCACTACGCCGAGTGGTTCTGGAGAGGGTTCGGACGATTATGAACAGTAAGAAGACATAAGAAGAGTGAGGAGTGACTGGGAAGGAACCCTAGGCAACCCAAGTCGATATTGAAACTGAGGAATAGTGTACAAGATATCTAATCTTATATACAAGTAATCCTAATTGTTAAATAAAGACAATAAGTGAGAAAGATCCGAAATAATACAATAACGATGTTCCCCGAGAGCGGACAGGCGTGGGAATGCATCGGTCATGCTGACCGAGTGTCATGTGATGTATCCGAGGTGGTTTCGAAGTTATCGAGCCATGGAACAGAGTACGAAATCAATCGAGATTCGAGTTGGACTTGGTAGCAAACCCGGAAATGAATCGATCGGTTGTCCGATTGTTCGGATGTTCGATCGGAATGTCCGGATGTTCGGAAAGTGACCGATTAGCCCGGAAGTCAATCCGGAACGAATGGTGAAGCGTGGCATGTATATAACAAGTGGACGATGCGGTCATTGACCGATTCACCACTGTCCCACAGTGGTACATAGCAGAGATGAACCGACAAGGTCATCCCGTACCCAAGCTGTTCGAGCCTAAGCCTTCGCAGAAGAAGGCGAGACATGCCGCAACGGGTGCCTCGTTGTATGAGGCAGGGCCATCCAATGTTGCATCCACTAGTGCTACTACGGATGGCGAAGTGATGGCCGACGTTCCCACAAGTGCCAATGGGATGGTCATTGAGCGTTTCCCCGCGGTACTTGAGCGTAGGGTATGGCGTGGGCGACGGGAAAACGATTCCGTCCTTCAGTGGGCGGATTCGATACTCAGTAGTCCAGCCTCGGATCGACTGAATGGGATGTTGGTTGAGTCCATACAAGATTCGCCAACAACTAATACTCGCAGCATTCGCGGAATGCTGGCTGTATTCAGATTATTACCCAACAATACGGGTAACGGGGTACTAACTGATGGAGAATCCAATCTGTTAGTACACCTCCTACTGTGCGAGCTCGCACTTCATCCCAGTCGCTACGATGGGATTCTCCAATCAATGGGGTTACTGCCTCATCGTGCATTCCGCCCTGGTCCTCTGCCAGACTATTCGCGTACCTCACCACCTACGGTGAGGCAAATCGCACACGAACTGGCGATACGGGGTTACTCCACGGCCCAACTACAGGATCTTGCGCTGTATCTGCTATGGTGGCTATATGGCGTCGCCGCCTCCATGACTACTCGTTGGGTAGTCATTCAACATCAATTCATACACGTGGTGAACGATGTATTGGCACACCATGTGTTCCAGGGAGTGCCTCGCACTTCCATTGAAGTTGAAAACTATGTTTTCACCGATGGATCACAGTCTGGCAACCTCCATAATGCCGGACGATTTGCTGACTACAGCGTGGTCCTCACGTATGTGCGACCCATAGCTCAGCAACTGTCGCTCCCGACTACGGGACAGTCCGCGGCACCTATCACCACCGATGATGAACATCTGGGTGGTGAGCCACCGAGTATTGTCGACTGGGACGATTCTCAATTCAATGCCGAAGGGGACCCCGTCATTGACTATGGCGAGGATGACGGCATGAACATGGCCGGATAGACACATCCACCTGCCTGTCCTCAGGTCGTACTGTCAGACTGCTGGGATCAGTCTAACGGGGGAGGGTGTAACGGGTCCATCATCTATGCCCCTATGTTTACTTATCTTATCTCAGTTATCACATTCATTATCTTATCATACCATATCAAATTCTCACGATGAACTGTATAGTTCATCGTTTATATACAACGGACTTACTCTAGCAAGGAGACTAGTTTTTTACCTGTAACTTTACATATCGAGTTTAATATAGACTCGTCGTGTTCATACAGCGTGAACTAAGTCTTTAAGCATAACGCTATCTGAAGCCCAAACGCTCCATATACAAACCATCCCACGGACGGTTACACTCGCCGAAATGCAAAGTTAGTTTTTATCGTGATCACTGGGGGATCATTTGGGCGCTAACTCCTCTTGTAGCGAAAACGCGAGGACGAGGAACTCGTGGATGAATCGAGCCAAAATGAACGTCCCGCAATCAGACGTAGGGTGACACGCCAGACCTCCATGTCTCCTCTACAAGAGGTATAACTTATTATTATGCGTGGCCTGATCAATAGTTCCTAATTACAAGCTGCAGAATGAGCCCAATGCACAACAGATTGGATCGACTAGCCTAGAGAAGAGCAGTGTCGTTGCTATCAGAAAGGTACGTCGTATCCAAATCTTTCTCTATATTCTGATTTTCGATGGTATCCGCAGGTCTCGCCGACCAAGAAGCATGCCCTCAAAAATAAATTTAAGCAGGCTGTCATTGAAATTGTCAGAGCTCGTACGTGTGAACTTACATATAATACACTTTGATTGTCTAATTTCTCAATCTCAGGTCCTCTGACACGTTCTATGACACAGAATATGAAATAATCCCCTTCATATACACTCTGTCTCATCCGTCACTTTCTCAATCGTAACTGTAAGCAGATTTGGTTTGTAATAGCATACTTTGTACATACTACCTACAGCTGGTACCTACTAGTATACGTGACTTGAGAAGTTGGCTCGTTTCTTCACATATAATTCAATGATCAGTCGTTTCAATGTTGCGTATAAAATCTTTGTTGAGGATTCATCTCACTTGAAATTAACAATCCTGCATAGAGTCCGAATGAAGGAGCCTGAATAAAAGCAACAAATGGAAAGACTTCAGTGCATAATGAAGAAATTGAACAATGACCTACGAGTGAAAGGGGGGTTCAAAAGTATTCGGCCAGAATTTTGAGACATTATTTATTCTGACAGATGTGTTCAATCAAAATTTGACTCTTGATATAGAAAATAAGACTCCCACTGTTAACACGGCGAAGGAGCAGTTTCTTGTGTCACTAAGGACTCTTTGAGACAGATGCGGTGGTGTAATCCGCCAGACGTGTAGTCGTGAGGATATAGGTCAAGTTATTGTGCTTTGGAAAGTATTAGGGGATCTACTTTCCTTAGAAGCTCAATAAATACAGGGAAACCTGTTCCAGCCTATATCCCCCCCCACCCCCCAAGAACCAGTTGAAACTTGAAAGCAGACTTCAGATCCGAGGTGCCCTGGTTCGACCATTGTAAACTTTTTGGAAACAAGTACACAAAAAAGGTATCTCCATTTAATACATCTTACTTGTATACAAATGTATGAATGAGATTTTGTACAATCTTAGATCCAAACCAAGGATTTTACCCTTGGGTCTAACTGCAAAAAAGCTCCTCTCCAATCCACCCACGTACAATCTAGTACAGCATAAACCAAGCAAGCAACTCCACAAAAAGGGCCTTGTTGTATACTCGAAACCCAAAGTGCCTTACTCGGAAGAAAAAGTCTCCTTACTCAAAATCCGAATTGACCTCTCTACCTATAAGCCACCTCCTGACCTCCTGTGTACCTGCACCGACAGTGTATAAGCGTGCGTCTGCAAGATATCGAGCAGCAGGGTAATCATTTATGTACCTATATGCGCATGAGGACGATAGTAGATATTGAAAACTCATAAACTCACCCATTCCCGCCTAAGCACTGCATACATTCCATCGCAACCTCAATTGCCTTATCCGTGGCATACATAATCGCAGCAGCACAGTCTCTTCTCTGGAATGGTGGATACGTATATCCTTTATCCTTTGGCCTAAGCCCTTGTTTCTGTGCTTCTGAATTGTGATAATTTACCGCACGAGCAACAGCATAGACAAACGTCCGAGCAGTATTGAATTTTGTGTACATCTCTGCCAATTTGGCTTGCATACTCCCTATTGTCCCTACACGCACACCGAATTGTTCTCGCTGATGGACGTAGTCAACAGCGGTGTTGTATGCTGCTTGCATGATACCCAGAGGACCACCGGATAAGACGAGCCGTTCTAAATCGAGACTGTTACGAACTGACTCTTTTTCTATTTTTCTTAATACTTTAGACGCTCATTCACTCTTTAGGAATATTAGCGCTGTAGGCGCTTACATGAGCGTTTGTATTATTCTTTTATCTTTTCCTTTTCTTTTATTTATAAAGCGTGTTTCCACGCTGTCATCAATTGTCGACGCGACTCTCTCATGTCTGTCAAAGTATTGACAGATCTAGGCCGTCTACATACATTCTTTTATATTACCTCATTGTTTCATCGTTGTATACGGACAGCCTTACTTATGGGTACGAGCGACTCTTATTGTATAGCCTCGGGGCAGCGACTCATGATGACTCCCATGGATTCATCTTAGAATATGTATATAAGACAGTATATTCCGTCGAGTAGTCTTTATCTCTGTTCTCGTCTATTCTCCTCTGTAGCTAGACAAGAATCAAAGACCATTCAACTCTCATTCACTTCGTTCATCTTGACTTTGTGACGCCTGGCTTAGCAGTGAGCTACTGAGTCGCTGACAGAAGAACAGAGATCTTAAACGAACCACCCGTCACATCCTACTGGTTCTCGACATTTGGTTGGGCACTGGACACCGCTGCGTTATAAATTTACTCTTTTCATTTCATCACTAACGAAGTCTATACCTCCTTCGTTTCCCCCATTGTCCACCTCCTTTTCCATAGCTCGTCTGTGTTAAGGCCAGCATTGACCTAGACACTTTATTTGTACATACCTACATCGAGACACTGTAGTACGGCTCAACCCGTGCTGAGAGGAAAATACTCTCTCTAGTGTGCCTGACTCCTACCAAGGAGTGTAAATCAGGGCTAGTAACAGAATATCGAGTTTCTTCTTAGGAAGATTCGATAGTAGGCGTTGGAACGTAAAGTGTTTTTGTCTCTGACCCGAAAGGCAACATTGCGCGAGGAGCGAACGTAGACAGCCTTCTGGATTAACACATAACTCGACACAAGCCTCTACCCCTAAGCACCTCTCCCTCCTATCCTGGCGTTCTCGTCAAGACCTCAGGATTTCTCACTCCCATACCCACCTCGCTCTTCCTCTCCCGCATCCTCGGATTCAACCGTCCATTTAGGATCACCTACTCCTACTCCTTCATTCGCTACCAAACTTGGCTCAGAAATGTCTGACCCTACCAACACCTCTATGCATGCCAACACCTCCGCTACTACCGCCGCCACCAATACTTCCATCACCAACACCTCTACCTCCCGAAAAACCATTGTGAAAGAACCCGATGTGTTTACAGGAGACGTTTCCAAATTCCGAGCGTGGCTTAGAACTCTCCTTGCCTATGTTCATGACCTGCGAAGAACACGACAGGTTGACAATGACAATGAAGCCATCAACGTGGCAATGTCTTACATCCATGGAGGAAGAGCTGATGACTGGGCAGAGGTATATACCAGTGATCACCAAGACGAAGTCGCGGGCGACTGGAACGTAGATTTCGCCGGATTCCTAGAGGAACTGAAGAGCAGTTTCTCTAATGTCTCCCAGAAGAAGGAGGCGATGGACAAGTTGAACCGTATTCAGCAAGGTCGTACGAAAGCCAACGACTTCTTCAAGGAGTTCGAACTCCTGCTGAAGGAAGCGGGTTACGACAAGAGGAGCGAGTACGTCCTCCAGTTGGCTGAGAGAGCAGTCAACCCCAACATCATGAGCGACCTAGTCCGAACGAGGACAGAGGAGTTTGACAGCTACGACGAGTTAAAGAAACTCGTCACAGGAAACGATCTGATCCGCCGCCGCTACGACGAGCAGAGGCGCGGATACAACAATATGAGCTGGGGTAACAGCTCACAAGGACAAAGTCGTGGACAGGGATCCACGCAACAAGCCTACGGTAGGCAAGAACCGAAGAAATGGGAAGGCGCGCGAACGGCGGGACCTCCTCCCATGATCGCAAGACGCGACGGGTCTGGAACGACCTTTGGAGGTTCGGGACGACCCATGGACTTAGATCGAGCAAGGGTAAATGGCCTTTGCTTCAACTGTGGCGAGAAAGGCCACATTAGTAGGAACTGCCCAAAGAAGGGTAAAGCCGCAGTCCGTAGCGTAGAGCTTATGAACTATAGTAGCGAGAGAACGGACAACGTTAGTGAAGAAACTAACGTAAATAGTGTAGATGTAGTGCCAGGACTACCAGCTGGCATGGACATGAATTCATTCACCGCGTGGGTGAATAGTATGGGTTTTGTAAGAGCTCCCCAGTAGATATAGGTCTGGAGGAGCCCGTTAAAATAAATACTTCGAATATAGTAGACAGCGGACTGGATTTCGCTATAAAATATGGTAATGTAGAAAAACACGCTTCTGCATTTACCCATAAAAAACCCGAAGTACTTAAAAAACCTATACAGTATATACCCAACACGGCAGAATGGACTGTCCAAAGGCTGAAAGAAGAAGATCTCATAAAAGCCGTCGGACTTTTAAGGATATGGATGCCCTCCTCGCGAATAAGAGAAGCTTCGGAGGAAACCGTCATGGAAATACGTGCATTAAACTGGAAAACCGCAGTCGAAGCCGTTAAGAGTCTTGCAACAAAGAAAAGCTATGTCCGTGGAACACATGGAAAAAGCTTGAAGCTCCCAGTCATTGTCGAAACGTTAGAGGACAATCGGCAGATAGTTACACAAGGACTAGTCGACAGCGGAGCTACAGGTTCATGCATTGACGTGAACTTTGTTGAACGACATAGGATTCCGACCAAAGACCTACCTATTCGAGTACCTGTCTACAACGCTGATGGAACACTCAATGAGAACGGTTCCATAACCAAATATGCTGAAGTCCGCGTAACCATCGGAGATCACTCGGAACGGATTCAATTTGGCGTTGTTAACCTTGGCAAACAACATATCTTCTTCTTAGGACTAGATTGGTTACGACATCATAATCCAAGTATCGACTGGATTAAATCAGAAGTTACTTTCGATCGATGTCCAACTAAGTGTGGCTATGATCCTCATTTCTGGACACCAGAAGATATACAAACGCGAGCAGCACTCGAAGACGGCGCGAGGCTTTTCATATTCGATTGGGATCGATATGTACAAGAACAGGTAGATTCCAGGAAATGGACGAAGAAGAAAGCCGATGAAGAAACACGAAAACACTTTGACACTTCTACTCCGTATGTAGAAAAATATCCCAATGTTTTCAGTCAAAAGGAATTTGATCAGTTACCACAACGACGCCCTTGGGATCATGCAATTGAACTAACACCTGGTTCTAAACCACTCGATTGCAAAATCTATCCTTTGAATCCGAAAGAACAAGAAGCGTTAGATGTATTCCTTGAAGAAAACATTCGAACTGGACGAATTCGACCCTCGACATCCCCAATGGCTTCACCATTCTTCTTCATTAAGAAGAAAGACGGTACTCTTAGACCAATACAAGATTATCGTAAACTGAATGAGATGACGATTAAAAATCGATATCCACTTCCTCTCATTCAAGAGCTTATTGATAAGTTGAAAGGCGCCAAAATATTCACAAAGATGGACATTCGATGGGGATTCAACAACATACGGATAAAAGAAGGTGATGAGTGGAAAGCTGCATTCAGGACCAATCGAGGATTATTCGAACCAACCGTTATGTTCTTTGGACTGACCAATTCCCCGGCGACATTCCAAGGATTCATGAATCATATCCTTCGAGATTTGATAAATGAAGGACACATCATAGTCTACATGGATGATATACTCGTATTTACAAATGACTTGAAAAGTCATCGCATAATTGTAAACCGAGTCCTCGACATTCTGCGAGAACACAAACTTTTCCTCAAACCTGAGAAGTGTTCTTTCGAGAAAACATCCATTGAATACCTTGGAATAATCATTGAGAACGGAACGATTCGAATGGATCCAAAGAAAGTCAAAGCGGTGAAAGAATGGTTGACCCCGATGAAGAAACATGATCTCCAGCAGTTCCTTGGCTTCTGTAACTTCTTTCGATGGTTCATTCGAGGATTCAGCAAGGTCGCCAAAGCCTTAACAAAACTAACCGGAAACGCAGCCTGGGAATGGACAGCAATCCAACAATTCGCATTCGACGAACTCAAACGTCGAATCTGTGAAGAAGTAGTCCTTCTTATTCCCCGGAATCACGGAAAGTTTAGGCTTGAAGCTGATTCATCCGACTTCGCAAACGGTGGCTGTCTCTCTCAATTTGTTGATGGAAAATGGTGGCCTGTAGCATTCCGTTCTCGTTCACTCAATGAAGTTGAGAGGAACTACGAAATCTATGACAAAGAATTAATGGCGATTATGGACTCGCTCGATGATTGGCGTTAATATCTTCTTGGAGCCGAAGAACAGATTGAAATCTTTACCGACCACGCAAACCTACAGTATTTCAAGAAACCCCAGAAATTAAATCGACGACAAGCTCGATGGGTTCTTGAACTTGCGGAGTATAATTTCAATCTAGTTCACCGACCGGGAAAAACAATGACTAAGGTCGATATACTGTCAAGGATGACAGGTCTTGAGACGGGAGAAAAGGACAATGAGAACATCGTCCTTCTAAAGCCAGAACTTTTCATCCAAGCCCTTAATATCTCCTCGCCAGAAGATGTGTTCCTGTCGGAAATCCAAAAGAATCGGAACCATGTTGACCGACTTGTAAAGAACAACCTCGATGCCAAAAACCCTGAGTGGAAAGAAACTGAAGGGATTATTGAATGGAAAGGACGAATCTATGTACCAAAAAACAGAGTATTGAGATCCAAAATCCTTACTAAGTACCACGATTCACCGCTCGCAGGACATCCTGGACAGTACAAAACAGCGGAACTTGTCACTCGTGATTATTGGTGGCCAGGAATTACTCGAGATGCTGGGAAGTACGTAGAAGGTTGTGAGAAGTGTCAAGCAACAAAATCTCATCGAACTCGACCTATCGGACATCTTCATCCTCACACCGTTCCCACTGAACCCTGGCAAGTAATCGGCACCGATATGATTGGAGAACTCCCTGAATCTGGCGGATACAATGCGATCGCAATCTTTATTGACCACTTCACGAAGAGACTGAGACTCGTACCAACCCATACCACAGTCACTTTGGAAGGGATGGCGAAGATTTATCGGGATTCCATCTTCTCCACCCATGGACTTCCACGTAAGATAGTTCATGATCGAGGCCCACAGTATCACTCCAGGTTTATGAAGGAACTCTATCGACTATTAGGCATTGAAGCGAACTTTACTACAGCATACCATCCACAGACGAACGGCCAATCAGAACGAACAAACCAAGAGATCGAACAATATCTCCGTTTGTTTATTAATTATCAGCAGAATAATTGGCACAAATGGTTACCCCTAGCAGAGTTCAACTACAATGACAAGGTCCACTCAGCGACGAAAGTTTCTCCCTTCTACGCAGATACAGGAAGACACCCATATAAAGGCACGGCAACTCAAATGACTTCGGACAACCCCTCAGTACAAGCTTTCGTAGATGGGATGAAGAAGATACGAAAGGAAGTAGGATCAGCTTTGGAAAAAGCGAAAGTAGAGATGAAGAGGCAGTATGACGGAAAGAGGAAGAAAGGGATAGAATACAAGGTCGGTGACAAGGTTTGGTTAGAAGGAACCAACCTTTCAGTAGATCGCCCGATGAAGAAATTAGGCGACAAGAGATACGGACCGTTTACCGTCCAACAGAAGATAGGCGCCAGCTCCTATAAACTGGAAATCCCACGTACATGGAAACATGTACACAATGTCTTCAACGAAGTTCTTCTCACCCCATACAAAGAACCTAGTTTTCCTACACAACCCCGAAACACACGCCCACCTCCTGTTGTTATAGGAGGAGAAGAAGAATTCGAAGCAGAAGAAATACTTGATTCGAAGAAAGTAGGACGAGGAATCAAGTATAAAGTCCAATGGAAAGGGTACGGATCACACGAACAAACCTGGGAACCACGTTCAAATCTCACAAATGTCGACCAACTACTCAAGGAATTCCATGAAAAGAATCCGACGAAACCAAAACCCGCAATATTTCGTCGAATTGAAATTCCAATTTCCTTATTCCCTACAGAATTGTTGCGACCTCTTCCTCCTGCCAACACAGAATCCAATCCCACTTCACTACCCTCCGAAAATTTCCTTTTACGTCAAGCACATCGTGGAACTCGTGCCCTAAGGAGAGGGTGATGTTACGAACTGACTCTTTTTCTATTTTTCTTAATACTTTAGACGCTCATTCACTCTTTAGGAATATTAGCGCTGTAGGCGCTTACATGAGCGTTTGTATTATTCTTTTATCTTTTCCTTTTCTTTTATTTATAAAGCGTGTTTCCACGCTGTCATCAATTGTCGACGCGACTCTCTCGTGTCTGTCAAAGTATTGACAGATCTAGGCCGTCTACATACATTCTTTTATATTACCTCATTGTTTCATCGTTGTATACGGACAGCCTTACTTATGGGTACGAGCGACTCTTATTGTATAGCCTCGGGGCAGCGACTCATGATGACTCCCATGGATTCATCTTAGAATATGTATATAAGACAGTATATTCCGTCGAGTAGTCTTTATCTCTGTTCTCGTCTATTCTCCTCTGTAGCTAGACAAGAATCAAAGACCATTCAACTCTCATTCACTTCGTTCATCTTGACTTTGTGACGCCTGGCTTAGCAGTGAGATACTGAGTCGCTGACAGAGACCGCTTGGCATAAGGATCTTGGCGCCTTTGCCTTGAAGAGAGACTGGAATGAGCGCATACACTGGCAAGAACAACACATGGAAATACTTCAGTGCGTAATTGAATGATGTCCTACAAGAGAAAGAGGTTCAAAAGAGCTGAGTATTGGACCAGAATTTTGAGACATTATTTATTCTGGTACAATCAAAATTTGAGCCTTGATATAGAAAATAAGACTGTCACCACTAACACGGCGAAGGAGTATGTCTCTTGTTTCAATAAGGATTCAATTTGAGGCAGATGCGGTGGCGTTATCCGCCAAACGCATTGTCGTGAGGATATAGGTCAAGTTATTGTGCTTTGGAAAGTATCAGGGGATCCACTTTACTTAGAAGCGCAATAAATACAGGTCAACCTGTTCCAGCCTATATCCCCCCTCAACTGCCAACTGATGCGGACTTCAGACCCAAGGTTCCTGCTGGCTCATTATTACCTTTTGCAAACAAGTGTATGTCCATTCAATCTAAATTGCGGTTTCTCCAATAGTTTTTTTAATTGCGAAAAGTAAAGTTGTGTTATGAAGCAGTAGCTCCTAGTTTATTATTAGCAACTTGTCTATTAACACAAGGTACTTTCAGCTCAGGTGTACCGGAAATCAAGGTTAACGTCTGGTACTAATCTAGTAGCTACCAAGCTCACATTACTTACATGTCAGAGGGCCCTCGCAACAACTGGCAGAACCTGGAAAACAGCAGGCAATATTGGTCAGTAATGATTCAAGTAACTAAATGGTGGCTCATGAAGTCTTCTATAGTAACTCATTCAGTCGTGACAGTGGTGTTTGATCATGGAGCACTCACTGACTTTACATCGATCTATTCTGGCCAGCAGTTTTCGGAAACGCGAGCTGTTATATATATATGGTCCTGCTTTCAAAAAAATTCTAGGTTCGAATACAAAAGTTTGTATTTTGAAGGAGTGTTCTTTTATTTGATTACAAAGAAAGAAAGAAAATAGTAAAACGAGCTGATGTAGGTATCGTCATAGTGGGAGATGTTCATTAGCGGGAGAAAACATACTTAAAGCAACCAAACTGAAGAACGAAAGTAAAAACCTAGCAACTGCAAAATCAAGAACAAGGAAAGCGATAGGAACACATAGACTCAATGAGTGTGGATTGCCACCGCAACTACGGGGCTTGACTTAGAACAGTCTTGGTTGAACGCCGCGACCCGAATTTCAATTTGCCATCTTCGGTTCTCCCTCTAGCCCACGAGAACAAAGAAGAACCACCGCCCTCATGTGAGTTGGCACTTCCAGTACGAGAACGGAATGACCAAGCAGAAGGAGATACTGGACGTGCCGGACCGCTTGTACTACTCCCAGTATGGTTATGATCTCCGTTCTGCAAATCCGGTTCATGATGATGGTGATGGTGGTGATGATGCTTGCCAGAATGCCCAACGGTGTGCCGTCCGTCACAGCATGCACGAACATTCTCCAGACCTTCAAAACCATCATCAGAAAACGAGTCCCCGTGGAGTTCGAAATCCAAATCATCCTCATCTTCTGGAGCAGGAACGTCGACAAATGACTTCGAAGGACTGTAGGGACTTTCCGGTCCATTCCAACGAAGGTATTCGGTAGCAGGAGTGCCCGCGCGTCGCCCAATAGAACCCCCCATTGACATTTGTGACCGGCTTCGTTTTCCACGAGGCGTTGTATTGAAAGGTGTTTCACTTCGAAGACTCCGTCCGGTACGTTGACTTTGCGGGCTCGAGTTCACTGTAAGATGGCGATCATCCTCTTGGAAGAATTCTTCACCGGACAAGGGACTGTCTGGTACCACAGTCGTATTGCCAGGAAGTGCATTTTGACCAGGGCCATGCCGCGCCAACAAGTATTTGAGAGACTGGCCGCGAGATTAGCATAACAATTCCGACGCGAAGACAGTCATTCTTCTTACATTCAACCATATTTCATGGCGTTCTTTTGTTGGTGCTGTGAATTTCATTTCCCGTTGAGGAGTGGAAACCACAACACTATATTGGTACAGGCCAGGAGGCATGGGATTGGGATCAAGCACCTGTCTCACGCCCTCAATATAGGCTATGATTCGAAAACTTAGATGGCATAATGAAATGAAGAATACAAGGCTTACCACTCTTCGCACTAGATTCAGCTACGTTGGTGGAATTAGGGTCTGCGGAGCTCCAGTACAGTGTCTTGGTGTACGGATGGACCCAGAAGAAGCGTTTATGTCTAGCAGTACCGTATCCCTTGCCTATCGCTTTTCTGGTATACTTGTATAAGAATTCCCCAATCATCGTCTGCGTAATGGCGTGGATCACGACAGGGTCAGTAGGATTCATTGGCAGAGCACGACTACTTAGTGGATCGCCAGAGAGTGCAAATTTGTTAGGAGTGATGGTTGTGTTAGGGTTAACGTTCTGATTGTGAAAAACATGTTGAGAGCGACTTATATACGAATGATGGTCAGACGACATTGATGACCTTGGCGACGCGAGACTTCTGTCAGACGTGAGGGAAGTAGTGGAAAGTCCTACGCGCTCGCCTCTTAGCGAAGGTATGGTACTAGGAACATGGACTCCGTGCTGATTATAATTCGTGGCGTTTGCAGCTGAACGGAAGCTGCTCGTCGAAGGCGGTTGTCGGAGCCCTGCTTGAGATGGAGGCATACTAGAACCGTGTTGCCTGAGCGTAAACCCACTTCCTTTAACACCGGGAACTGAAAGCACCGAGCCGAAGGTTGGAGTTGTGGCTCGTTGTATGAGGTCCGGGGGAGGAGGGGAAGAAGGCCTTGGAGGAGGTACATCAGAAGAGCCGGTAGAGTTTGTTGGAATTCTTCGTTCAGGTATAAAGGAAGGCGGAGGCATACTTCCGGGAGGCGGAGGAGCTCTGGGCGGCGGGGGAAGAGACATCATCGGGGGTCTTGTCTTGTCAACTAGCAGAGTAGATGGTAATCTTGAGCGCGTTCCAGTATTTGTAGCATCGTCAATAACCGAGGATACCACAGAATCCATGGACTGTCGGCGATCATGTGAAGACCTCGTATTGCTGATAACAGTAGCAAAGCCGGTAGGGGTTTCTTTGAACATTTTTGAGGATGGGGACGGTATGGGCGCAGAAACAGGTGCCGAAGATGGAGCTTGAAGAAGGGCAGCTGGAATGAATTGGAATTGTTGTTTACTCGAGGACCCAACGCGATACAATGCGGGGGAGCCTGAAGAAGATGCGGACGATTCAACAGAAGACGAGCTGGGTAGTGCAGCTAAGGGCGTTGGTGCAGGAGGCATCCATTCATCTGTTTGAATTGACATCTCACTGACTTCTGGTTTAGGTTCAACCTTCGGAGGCTCGGGCAAGACATTGACTTCAACACTCTTGGACTCGTACAATGTTGGCGGAGTCATAACTGCAGCCTCGGAACTAGAACCTGCAGGAGTCTCGTAGAATGAAGAAGTCCGGAATGAGCTCGGTGGATGTGGTCGTCGGACGGGCAATCGTGAGACCTTGATGCTCTCCCCGTCGTCTGCATCTGAGTCCGAGACTTCATTATCTGTCAATGTCATCATGGAATGGAAATCATCTCTAGAAGCAGACGCGGTAGAGGGTATGATACTTTGCCTTGCGTCCTCGTAATCGTCCATGTCCGTATCAGCACCAGTTTCCGTCGCTTCGCCGTCGTCATCGCTTCCAGTGCCAACCGCCAAGGAAGTGAGGAAGGCCCTACCAGGCGCATTCTTGATTGTTGAATCGCCGATTGAGCTTCCGGCAGAGACATCTGAAAGAAGAATGCCTTCCTTCTCACGAATGATTTCATTCATGCGTGCTTCCACCTCTACATCGTACTTGATAGGAAGAGGGTCCGTACTGATACCCATAGATATGAGGAAGGGGAAGTGTTGTACACCAGCCTCATCATGGTCTACCACAGGCTCGGCAGCTGTCTGTGTCGATGCCTCGACCAAAACGGGAGCAGGTGGAGGAAGCGCTACCTCTGGTTCTGGTTCTGGATCGTGCTGCACAGAAGTTTCGGACAGTGATCTTTCAGGAACTGAAGGCGCTGGCTCCGGTTCGGTCTGACAGCCAAATTCGGCTGTTTCGATAACTTCCGCACCTAGTTCATCCATAATCCCGATACCAGAACTATTGTCTTTGATGGATATTGGTGAAGCACCAACGCTCGCTCCCAAGGCACGAGCTAGATCCTCAGGCTGATCAACCACTGATGGTGGTCTACCATCATGCCAAGCAGCACCACCTCTCGTCCGCCTTCCTACACCAACACCAGTTCCTCGGCCTCGCGTCGAGCGACGCAGGAGTGATGTTCGTAGTGGACTTCCGTTGGCTTGCACAGAGACAACCGAGCTTGTGGAAGGTGTACGACGCAAAACATTCGCGAAAGCAGGATCCATGCCTTCAACACTCGTAATGCTTCCGACGCTAGTCCTATTCGAGGGAGCCGGTGAAGGTGAGGCTTGGAATCCCATTTGTTCGGGAACTTGATCTTGGTCCTCTTCCTCAAGATCGTTGTAGGCATCTTCATCGATGAGATGGATGGGTATAGATGGAGCGGAGGGCGATGTAGTTTCTCGTTCCGGAGAGAATTCTTCCTCGTCATCCTGATCGCGCGCTGCAAGATTGAAACGCTCAATGAGAGAAAGGCCTCCGCGACCACCTCTGCCTCGTGTACGCCCTCTTGGGGCTCTCCCAGCGCCTACTTTGAACGTCATTGGCTTCCTCCTCTTTCCATTGACAGGACTGAGAGTGTTATTCGGACCGACGGTATCATCGCCATCTTCCTCTTCTTCCATGTCTACATCTTTATCCATGTCACCTTCGTCTTCCGGTCCCTCAACTCCGAACTTCCTCCTTAAATCCAACTTTTCCTTCTTTTCTCGTTGGAGCGTCCCTTTGAGAGTCAAAATTTGTCTTTGAGCATGAGCAAGACGTTGTTGTAAAACTTCAATCTCGTTGAGAGGATGATTCGCGGATCGGAAGAGACTTCCAGGTAATGGACTACCCTCGGGAGACTCTGCGAAATCATCGCCAAAAGCATCGTCATATGCACCTACGTCGTTCATTTTATTCCGGCGATTGATGGAGGCAGCAGCGCTCGACATTTCGTCGCCGACATTAGAAAAGCCGCCAGGAGTGAGAAAATCATTCGGTTCTGCTCCGTTAGGAGTCAATGGGGAACCGAAACGCGGAAGACGACGGCCAACTCTCGCAACTTCAGTCTTGAGAGTGTCAATGGTTTGTTGTAAATCGCTTTTATCGCGAGCAAGGCTAGCCGCATGTTTCCTTGCCAGAGCGATGTCAGTTTCGTGTTTGTTGGTCAGTTCCTCGAGGGAGCTTTGGAGTTGGCTGGTGTCATTCTTGAACTGTTCAGCAGTGTCCCTAGTAGTAGCAAGGAGTTTGGTAAGACGCTTCTGTTCGGAATCAAGACGAGAATTGGTGGACTGGGCGTTAGATAGCTGAGTACGGAGGTCTTGCAGTGTGACTTCCAAGTTCCAATTTTCTTCTTTGTACTTGTCTGCATAGATGATTAAGTAACGTATCAAGGGAACATGAAGCTTCGTGATCTAACCTGCACTTTGTTCCTGCTGTTTCACGGCTTTACGAAGGCTCTCTACGGAAGCTTCTAGGTCATCTTTTTCTTCCTTCATATCTTGGATGGCCTTGTCACGTTCTCCGAGGAGGCTTTGCAGCCTACGGACCTCATTGAGCAAGCCACTACCGATCTCGAAAGCAAATTCTTTGAACAAGCTATGAGCCAATGAAGGGCAAGGTCAAGCAATGAAACTGACCGACATCGTCTGCGCGGTGTGCGGCGTTCTTGGCTCGCCTAGACTGGGCGACAGACGAACTTGCTGAAGCCTTCGAGCGCTCAGGTTCATCTCGAGGAAGCTGCGCAATTGGTATAGAAGGCGAAACCGATGACTACGTATGAGTGATGTTAGAACGAATTCACGGGTGAAAATTCATTGTACACACACCTTGCCGAAGGCACTAGACAATTGGGCATTCTCTGCGTCCCAGGTTATCAATGAGTCCGCTAGCTCTTGATATTTTTCCTTTGCTTCGATGTCCAGCTCTTCGTTGTCCGCTTTATCCGCGTCTAGTTCTTGGAGTTGTCGAATTCTTTCTTCCAGTTCCATTTGTTGAGCAAGAACCCGCTGCCCAAGCGTTCCGGCCTGCTGAAGCTGCTTTTCCTTCGAATCGAGAAGAGATTGGAGGTGGGACCGCATATCACCAGCGGATTCATAAAAGTTGTTAGTTGCCATCGCCGTCGTCGTTGTCTTCGGCGGCGACGAGCTAGGCTCGCGACAACGAACGGAGCAGTTATAGTCAGTGGTCAAGTCAAGTTGAACACGAGCAATTGATCTCACGTTATAAAATGCCGTAATTAATTTTTGTCAACAATCGGTTTTGAACCAACCCCGAAAAAGTGATTCTCCTTCAACAGCCCTGAGAGTCTGCAAAGTACCTCAAGTATCACTTGCTAGTTCTTCCCCCCTTCATGGCATGAACTTTCAGTAGACCTAGAGACCGAAAATCTTCGAAGTTTGCTCCTGAATCTCTAAAAGCCTGACATTTATGAATCCGAAACGAAGGCTTCTTCTCACTTTTAACAACACTTTTTTGAGGGCGAGTTACCATGTGGTCTACTACTATATATGATGGAGAGGTTCTATGGCGTCCGATCCAAAATTCTTCTGTCAGTCCTGGCAAGTTTACTTTCCTCTACTTTCAGAGGATACTGACCCGCACAGCACACAACATAGGGCTAACTTACGCGCCTCAATTAACTTTCACTACCGTAACTCCGAACCTCATCTTTATTTGTCAAACTTCAGATCTCGTTTTCAACACAAGCTCAGAATGAACGGCTTCTAGTACGCAATGCGCATATCCTCCTCGGTGCTGGATTGCTGAATTGCTGGCCATCATGATCTGTACCAACTTGAAAATCCGATTGATTCAGACACGATCAATGTTCTTACCGCGGGTCAAAGCTGACTATATCAAGATAACCGGTCCCTGAAACGCTCAAGGTTCCCGCAAGGCAGGCTGAGGCAGGTTATCGTCTTCTTTTTTCTACTTTTGTGTGTATGAATATGAGTTCGATATTACTGGTAGAATACATAGATACAGATGATCACAAGCGCTAACAGGATGTACATTATTATTAGAGTATTCAGCAGTCAGAGCACAGACACTTTATGAGTTTGAGGAACAGGATCCCAAAAGAAAAACCGTCGTAGAAGTATATCAAAGCGTCACCAATTGAAGAATGTACTTTAGCAGATTGACACAAAAAGCATACTACAGTAACGAAAATGCAAAGCAGGTAGACGGGTCACAGAGTACGAGGATCATTGTCATATGAGTTGGAGGGCATGAAGCATGATCAGATGTATCCGAAATGAGAAAAGCATTAAGCAGAGATCAGAGGCAAAGTTAGCAAGTTCAATCGAGTACGCCAGTAGCCGTGCCAGTGCATATCCTTCAACGCCTACGTCGAAGCAGTAAACGCCACAGTGCCTCTGGGGATCGCATACAAGCTTGCAGCTTCGGCGGGACCATCGCCAGACAAAAGTGGCCGCATACGCGTGTGCGCGATATCCGTTAATGGATTCGGCAGTGGCTGAGTCCTAACTTGAAGGACATGGCTATGTCCGTGTCCAACCTGCTGCGACTGCTGCTGTCCAAAGTAGCAACGCGGCGGAAGAGAAGCAGGCCCAGGACTCAGGGTCTCAGGCAAAGCCGGCCCGTTGTGGTAATGTTGCTGCTGATGTCGCTGGTCAAACCGCCTTAATGACGCCAGCTCCGAATCCGAGTGGGGTTGTTGCTGTTGCGGATTTGCCGCACCTGCCCATATATTGGTGACGTTCATAACTTCTTGAGAGGTTGGAGCTTGTGAATGCCGATATAATGAAGACGTGGAGGAGTGTGTTTTCTTTGTGAAAGACATCCCCGACTCGTTTGGCGTTGGTGGTCTAGTGAAGGGGTATCCTGTCGAGTAAAGTGGAGGGGAAGAACTCGAATCTGCATTCAAGAGAGCGGGGATATACATAGAGCCAGATGAAGAATGTCGAGTGGTTACATCGTGTTTTGAGCTTTTTATCATCTGCGTGTAGGAACCTGTGTAAATGTTCATCGTTATTTTACCATAAATTCTTCAAGATCAAGGGGACTGACTTTTTGAAAGAGGGAAACTGTTCGAACTTCCTTCAGACCCAAAGCTCCTATCCAGAGCATTAACGTTTGCAGATTGTAAATTCAATGGTTCATAGAACGATCCTGAGCGGAAAGCTATTTCATGATCATAACTTGTAGACGATCTGGAAGGGTCTAAGGGGAACACGACGATTTTAGAATTCACCTTTCAAACGAGGTTCGATACTCACTTCTATCACTTTCCATGCTGAATCTTGGCTTTTTGTACACTGGGAAGTCAGTCAGCAGTCTTTGTGGTCCTGAGTCGAGGGATCGACTCTGGAATGAGTTCGGGTGGCTCTGCAGCGAACTTGCGAGGGTAGAATTATTGCTCTCGTATCTGGGGTCATAACTTCCAGCTCGCTGCTTCGTTCCACCCTCCTTCGGACTATAGTCCGAAAAGAAGGACATCCTCGGAAGCGTGGATAATGGACCTACATGGGCATGCTGGGTTTGGGTTTCAGCTGGAGTCGAGAAGCCCGACTTACTCGCAACTTCGGATGATAGGAGGGAGGGAGAGAAGATCAAAGGAGACTCTGGATCTTCCCCCAAAGTTGCCTCGAGGATACTATCGTCCTCAGCGCTAGTAATGTCCAAGCATTCCTCTACATCGTCCATCACAATCAGCTGGGGTAGGTCTTCCTCGACACCACTCCTATAATCATCTAGTTGCCACTCGAATATCAGCGGCTCTTCGTCGAGAGGCTTGGCTATTTCACCGCACCATGTCACGACCGGATCCAAGTCGCTACAAGCACTAGCATCCAATTTTGAATCCTTGCCATTGCTGGTAAGAATCGAGAATGGATTCAGTCTGAAAGATCTCATCATCTGTCGCATATCGTCACAAGCTTGCGTGGCCCGTAATGGGACTTCGGTAGGAGGAGCCAGAGCCTGAGATAATAGCAACTGTGTTTCGAGTTCCGCCTGCGTCGGTGACGAACATGGCTCTGGGGATGATGAGGACGAACGTTTGGTAACTAGCGCTGAAGGTAGCAGCGGCTCGATGATAAATTTGGGAGAATCGGGCTCTTCTTTCTTGACAAATTGAGATGATAATGTATAAGACGTTGAGATGGCAGGGGATGGGGAGGATAACAAGCCATCCCAATACGGAGAGCTAGTCTGCGATGTAGATGGAGAATTAAAATAAGTATTGTCGTTGGTTGCAAAAGGTGAACAATGCTGCGTCGGGGGTATACAGGCTGTGTGAGGATCAACTAGAACGCGTAAAGGATTCTTCCTAGGGTTTTGGGAGGTGAAAGCATGACAGGTTGGAGCATTAAATGACTGGAGTTCCCAGAGCTGACGAGGTGATGAGGATAAGGCGTGTTGAGATTTGTTTGATCTGTGAGTATTATCCCAACGTTCAATTGTCGGCGAGGAGATATGATTGTGACCAAAATCGAGAGAATATTCCGAATTTGGAGATGTCGAAAATGGTTTTCCAACAAGTCCAAAATGCGATGACATTGGGGCCTATATAACCCGGCTCGGATAAGAGCATTGTAATCTGAAAATGAAGACTTGTAATTACCTTCTTTACAAGCGAATGGTTAAAATGGAAATGTCAAGTTTAGAAAGAACAGAATTGCTGGACAGGGATGACAAGGAAACTTGTGGCAGAGTGTTATTAAGTAGTGCTCTGAAAGTTCCAACGCCGGAATGAGAATTAAATACTTTCCGAGGATCATGCCCATCTATACCGTGCAGGCCATAAATTTAGTTTATAACCTGTTCAGATCGCCGTATGCCAGGGCAAAAGCTCTCGTCAATCAACCAACAGAATCCCACACAATCCCCTCAGTTCCATCTCTATGGGTCTCATTGACCCTTATAAAAAACCAAGGCTCCCGCGTCCTTGCTGTACAAGGAAATGATCTTGGAAGGATCCGCACAGAAGTGATGGCTTCTACGCCGCATGTGTTCGTTGATGAATCCATCCGGCAAACTCGGCGCGACTAGATTCAAATCGGATCTTTAAGCTCCGACACGGCGGACTGAACGGCATCTCAATCCTCCATATTTCTTTCAACAACCTTTCGAAAAAAAAAAGAGACCTTGACACACCTCCGTAAAGGATCCACGACCTCATACTTAAAATGTACCTGAGCGCCACTCGATATCCCAGGAAACCCCATGATATTCTAGACAAACATTAGCTTTGTATTCACTCCAGTAGCATTCTTCTCATCGAATCCCTGCTTCATCAAGGAAAAAAATTTCCGAGGTTCATTCTACAATAGCTAACTTCCTCTAACTCCACGCTGTCATCAGCCTAAATTCACCCTCAGCGAGCCCGTACGGCTATCAGACATACACACTGGCATTCATACGAAGACTGCACTCCGAGAATCAAGGACCGGCTTGGAATTTTAAGATAGTCATAAAGCCTATCAGTTTGAGTAAGTAGTCCCCGATTTGTGACTTGACGACCGTTCAATTGATTTACGTGCTCAAGTCCATTGGCTGAAGCTGATAAATAGAGCGTAGCATTACACGATGAGAGTTTTCTCCGGGAGCCGAAGCTGGACTAGGACGCGCCAGCCGGGTTCAAGAATCAAGACCTTGATTCTGAGTTCTACTTCCATCACTGGTAATGTAAGAGGAAACAACCGGCATCTTTCAGGACGACTCGAATGAATATCACTCAGTGATGGCGAGAAATTCCGCCCTCCAGGAATTCACACTTGTGATTTAGTCGTGCTATCGTCAATTTTTGTTGGATTGTCAGCCTTGAGAATTATCAAATTGACTCTACACCACGATGAGATCGGGCCAGTACCTTGCCAGTGGAGCACTTAGACTTTGGCTATGATTTTATTCCTGAGAATTGACTATATACATAGCTATCGTCTATATGACACATTCGAAAGTTATTTCTTATGATGCTAGAAAGACGCAAAGACAACAGTTCGTATGACCGCCGATTATTCCACAAGCTTCAAATTCATACAAACCTGTTCATTGGCTTTGAAAGACGAGCCGCATACGTAGAAAAGGAGTTTTTCAGTGAGGGTAGATCCTGATGTATCATGTATGCACATCCAGTCGGGATCCAGACGACCAATGGGGATATTTACCTTGTAGTTAATCGGTCACATCAAGGTAGCTTGCGAATGAATCAATCGGGTCTTCCATTTGGCGCCTCGGATCCACATCAATAAAACAGGACCAGGTGATGATTTTTTTCCAGTCAGTAAACCAAATTGACTGGATTGATATTCAACGCGGCCTCTGATTCGAGGCGCATACAGGAAGTATAAAGCTGTTCAAAACTGCTGCTAGCCTTGATAGTGCCAGCGGTGCTACCGAAGTACCTCGAGGACTCGCAGATCGTTGAACCATGCTATACTGAAACCAGTCACATCAAGTATATTTCAAAGCCTACAGGCAATAGTAGCTACCTGACAAGAAAGGAGCGAATATCAATGGCACATGACGTTGCGGTGGACTTATTGTATCAAGCCTATTCGCATCTAACGCGTCCTGAAGCGTTCCCCCCCCCCTGAATTTTGGTGGTAGGTAGGTTAGGAGCTGTCAGGAGGTGCTTCTGAACTCGTAAACCTGCCTGGTTGCATGCTATTCTGTTATCGTTGCTGAGTGGCAGCTTGTAAAGTCCACGTCCTTGAACGCTTGGATAGCTCGGATAGCGGGTCCTAAAACCGAAGGAGGTCACAAAGCAGGAACTGGCGCGATCTATTTATGAGGAGGGCTGGAGATATTTAAATAAGCCGGCATTTGCCTTTCCACTCTGCCGTTTTGAACATAAAATAGATAGCAGCTATGCCGTAGCTCCTTGGGAACGAAACTCTGTTGAAAGAATGGGGGATCCTGAGCAGTCAAAAACAAGGTTCAATGAAGGCGGTAAAACCATGAAAGCCGGATCCATGCAATTCAAAGGTGCCTCAAATGTAATGGAAAACATTGATTCGTGTATAGTTTTCTGGTGAATGTCGTTTTGTTCTCATGCCATGGAATTGTTCGGTGGATCCTTCAGAGAAATGATATGATGCTATGTACATTCACACTGGTTGCAGAATGCCGGTTTGTATTCATAGAAGAACATACGCACGAATGATGCGTGGCCGAGGGGACAAATATTGCTCATCATAAGATCATTGAGCAACAATTTGTGATGTACACTTGGACCTCGAAAGCCAGATACATCCATCTTTTCCAGGCTTAACGTCAAACGTTCTTGTGAGTCAGTTATGCGATCCGCAGCGATGTGCTGTTACAGTGGGCACACTCGGGATCTCCGCAATCATTCACCTTTCATACTGTTTTTATTCCCTAGCGTAAAGTTCAAACTCCCATGGAAGTTTTTGAGTAGGACCTCCATCGCTAAGCCATATCCTACGGATCCTACAAGTAGAGTAGATCCTCACATGAGAGATATGTGAGTACTGTCCTGAAGGAATCGAAACTTGAGCATGCGAAAGGTCGTCAATAGACTCTTCGTGCTCGACAAGGTTCGTGTTGATGAAATGAGGTAAGAATGTCGGAAGGCGGAGGTTGATTGTCGACCACGCAGTCAACTGCGTGGAGTCTGAAGGGAAGGATAACGGAAGATGAAGCAAGGGAAGATCATCGGACTTTGCGGGAACCTTGAGTCGCGGTTGTTTCTAAATGTATACACAGAAATGACGAAAACCTTTCAACAAAGAGCAAAAGTGGTAACACACCTGAAAAGTCGAAAATCGTATTATGCCTTTTCGCCCAACACGATCTGCGATCCCAACTTCAAAGCTCCACTCCCGGCCCAAGTTACGAACTTGGAGATGAATCCAATGATGTTTCAAGCCCAGTTCCACACCAGATTGAGCGGGACATTGGATATATGTCTTTGGCGGCACGGGTGACTGTATATGGAGCACTGTCTGGTCCAACAAAAAACCTGATTGTTCAGAAGGCGGTGATATAAGACTGACTGTGCCCGACGGTTGCGGTTCGGATGAACGATCATTCAATAGCCCTATGTATGCGTCTGAAGGCAGCGATTCGTCACAATGCGTTGAGAACAGCTGCAACTGGTTGGAGCCGGTGGAAGAGAACAAAGAGACCAGTCCTGATTGCACAGCAGCAGAAAACATATTTGTCACAAACAATGACTGGCACTCTACTTCTATGTAGAACTTGAGGGCCGGCTGGCCTTATACATTCAAAGTTAGGTACAACAATATAAACTTGCAATCACAGGCCCTTGGCCATAAGAGCCTCAATCTCGTATTGCACGCTCGCAAGCATTTCTTTCAACCCTTTTTTGGGACTCCATCCGATTGCTTTAGAACGCACGGACAGGCAGCGACTATTGCTGCCAAAAAACGAACCGTACGGCTATCAAAACAAAAAATTAAAGTCAATGCATACGAGAATAGAACCACACACACCCCAAAATATTTCTCAAGCTCTTCCGGGGTGAAAGATGACGGTTCAGGGTTCGTTCCTCTCTTCACCTGGACAAGGACTTCCGAAATACTTGTGGCAAGCTGCTTCATAGAGTATTCTTCGTGACCTGCATTGTAAAATCCCTCTCTTCCATGTCCTGCCATGGGATGTTTGTTTTGGATCGCATCATACACTGAGCTATAAAGATCGCCTACTGATTACAGGATAGATAGGTTTCAAAAAATGAATTAGGCATGAACACTTCGAGACTCACGTTCATTTATCTCAACTATAGGCCACACGTTCTTGCCTTCGGTCAGCATTCCGCCCTGGCCACGAGCTAGAGCAGCTCGAGCACAATAAGGAATTTGTATAGAGTGGGCGTTCGAGATCTTGGCATCGAAGAGAGGTCCTGTAGGAGTTCCCCAGACAGTCGAGGGAAGTATGATATAACTGTTCACATAACCTGTAACAGAACAGCAGCTACAGAATATATTATCAGCAAAAAGGAGTGCAGACGGACCTTCGGCATCTCCAGCGACTATTATTAGATCAACGGGTCGGTGGGGAGCAGTAGGCGGAAGACTTTCAATTTGCTTGGGATTTGTATCGTCAAAGACTTCTGAGTCCGCATGCTTTCCATCTACCAAGTCCGCATAGACACCTATGATACGAGTCAACGTACAGTGAAGGCCACCCGTTAGGGCATGATTCAACGGTCTTCAAGCTCACCAGTTCCTGACTAGAAAGAATAACATCGTACTCTGAATCGACATATTCCAGGACGGCAAACGGCAGCGCACTTACTGTATGAATGAAGATCGGCTTCTTCCCCGTCGATTCATGTCGTTTTTTCAGTCCCTTTAGAGTGCTTTGTGCAGCTTCGACGCTGTCGCAATCCGCCTGCCAGGAGTGAGCTTGGATCGAAGATTTGACTACTGATTTATGAATTTCGCTTACTGTCGCAATAACAACGTCCACTTGAGATGCCAGTTGCTCCATGAGCTCAGCATTAGTATGAGATCCAATGACCACCGTGACTGGTAATTTTAGATCCTGGATCGCTTTGGCCTTTTCATCACTTCGAACAAGAAGGCGTATATCGAAAGACGACGCGTCAGGGCGTTGTAAAAAGCGCGTCAAAACCGTGCCGCCTATGTATCCTGTAGGAGGGTATCGGTATCAGAGCAAAGTCAATGAATATGGCTTGTTATCGTCACCAGTGGCTCCGGTCAAAAGAAGTGGTACTTTCGTCATAATAGGTCAAGGACGATGAATGCAGAAATTTAGTGGCGCTTGAAGTTCAACTTTTGGGCAAAAGGTCAGCATTTTAAGATAATCTAATGAATGAGTCTAGCCCCGGTTCATGCTTGCGTATCGGAGTGGCATCGATTAGTCATGAAAATTAGACAGCAAATTAGGCAGCAACCAGATGTCCGACTGGACCGGTTTTATCCCACAAGCCTGTACGGAAATGGCAGTAAGTATACACACTTCAACTCATTGTTAAGTTTCCCTTAGAGGGAGTAGAGTCAATTTCACCCAGATGAAAATTATTAAACAAAGTGGAGATTGAGAATCTGTACCTCTAGGAGAACTCAACAAATGGGCCCATCTTGCGCTTTTCTCAATCGCGGCGCCAGCTCAATCACTATAGAAAATATAACAATATAGAAAACTCTTTTGCTAAAGCTACATTGCAATACACAGACAAATGTGAAAGGAGTTCGGACACGAATCAGAAAGGAAGGGGAAGGCTTGGTGCGAGATCAACAGAGATTTTGAAAACAAAGGAGAAGATGAGTAAATAAAGACCTCAAACTAGAGTTGTGGTAGATGCGTAAAGCGGCACAGAAAATCGTGAAAAGTGATATAGCACCAAGGATATACAAGATACTTTTTGAAACAAAGACAGATAGAAGAACAAACGAGAACCCAATCCCAGCACAGGGAACCCAAATGTTAAATGTCGAGAGGAGAAGAAAGAGGTTTCATCTAGAGAATATTGCGTGGAAAGTACTCAAAAAAAGGAACTGCGCCGAGATCGAAACAACTTTTTCGCCATGAGGGTGTTTGAACTCCAATGGGTCTGGGCAAATTTAATGGGAATTGACAGCGATCATACATATTACACCGGCAAAAGATTCACTTGGATTTCCCGAGGATGTGGATGTGGTTGGGCGATAACGATGGTCGGCTTACGCAAATTCTTTGTAACCTTTGGATTTGCCGGTGCTGGCGCAGGTAATTCAACATCTGGAAGCGACTCGGGTCCCATTCCTTGTTGACCAGCACCAGCGCCATGACTAAAGACGGCTGGGCTACTCAGAGGAGGTGGACGCAAAGAGGAATCATGAGACGATGAAGCCGCCGAGCTGACAGATACATCATTGGAGAATTTCCCACCCCCGCAACGTGCTGCGTATTCCCCTGGTGCTCCCCATGATTTTCGATTCAACATCGATCTTTGTTTCCTCAACATTGGCTGAGCACTGACCGCTGCTGCTCGCAGCCCAGCATGTGGATCCTGTATGTGGACTGGGGTTGAGTTGTACGAGCATGAGCCGTCCTGAGTTCCATTCGCGCTATCGCTCGTAATGGAGCGTAAGTGACCTCGTACGTATTTGTAGCCTTGGGACTGACTACTCATGCTGTCATTACGTGCTCTGGCGGAAATTTCGCCATTGCGATCGACGCTGCTAATGTTGTCATAACCATCATGAGTAGTGCGGTACGAACTTGCTGCACCGTGACTTTCTCCGCTTATGCTATTCCAGTCCGCGACAGACATGTACTCGGAATCGCCGGATACAGAGGACGAGGAAACATCCGAACCACTCCCGCAAGGAGAGCTGAGCGACGAGGTTGAAATAGATGTGGTTGCGGACGCTGAGGACGAAGATGAAGTGGTTCGACCAGCATGCTGCACAACTTCTTCAGAACTGGATTGAGTAGTAGGAAGACTGGAAGTTAATGACGGCGGAGATAGCTGAAATTGATCTGATTGCTGCTTGATCCCTGCCGCAGAAGAAGGCCAAACCAAAGTGACACTGGTAGCTGTTGAAGCCGAACTGCGAGGGGGGGTCGTCTGGTTGAAATTGCTACTTTCCCTCGAAACGCTCGAGTTAGCTTGAATGTCAGCGCTTTCTTCTTGGTCTTTATCAATATCGTCGTTTTCTAATGGGCTATATGGTACGCGGTCAACATGCGAGATGTTTCGATATGGGTGGTGTTTCGGAAGTGCGAGTGGGAATGCCGTGAGATAATCGTCTCGACGCCTTCGAAGAGAAGGGGATGTTGTCGACGTGAGCGAGGTTGAGGATGAGACAGGATCAAATTCGGCAGGCTGTGAGACAGAATTATTTGTTTCGACTGTTTCCAAATTGGATTTGAGGTCAACTTGACGAGATTGCCAAAGTTGGAGATTATCCTGGCATTGATCCAGATGGGGTTGTAGTTCTACAGACGAAATAAAGTCAAGCCGTCTAGTTGCTGGAACAGAAGGAATTGATACTTACCTGGAACGGCCTCGACCATCAATTGCAGCAAGGGTTTAGCAAAAGTGTTAATGAAAAATACTTGACCGTTAGCCTCGGAAAGGGGGTCATCGGAGCATGAATTAGTGCATGGTAAGTTCATGTATTTTTCGAGCATAGCCTGCGACGTCCATTCACCCATTAGTGCTGCCGCCCAGTGTTGTGATACATGATACGGTCGGAACTACGTAAGGAGCATTTTAGATCTGTTAGAAGCATAGAGAGCGTTCTCACTCACTGGATTAGAAATATCTGCACATTTCATGATACCCTGACACAATAGCACCTGCTTCCTCCAAAGCTGACTCTCCCCTTCCTTTGCTTCAGTTGCAGCTTGCGTCTTTCTGCCATTCACCAACGTCTTGAAATTCTTCATAAAGTCCGCATGTACACTCATGTCGGTTGCCAGCACCGTTTCCGATAAAAGCTTCCTCACGCTCTGGTTGCAACCGTTTCCAGTGCCACATGAGTCTTCTAATAAGGGACCTAGCCCATAGTGGCGCATGACCCGCAGTAGCAGACTGCAATGCATTTGTTCCAGAGCCGATTTCCCGTCGTATACCATTGAGAGCGGAGTTTCAGCATTTCGCATGAACAAATTTGTGAAACCAGGATGAGCGACGTCGTGGCCGATAGCTGCGATATACACGATGAAAAGCTCCTTCATGCCAAGGCATGTTACGAGTGGCCCGGAGTTAGGTTTCCGCTGGGAAATCCACGTTCGTTCGGGGTCTTCATCCAAGAGTATGGATACGGGTGGAACCATACCAGCTGACCGCAGGAAAGTGTAGGAGCATTGAAGGACGTCTAGAGCGTGTTCAAAGTTGTGATATGTGTTTTCCCATCGATAGATTCGGCGAAGGTGATGAATTAGAGGGTAGATTTGGTCCTCTATGAAGAAGGAAACAAGGGAAGGGTGAGACAGAGTCACACGAGTGATGAATTCACCTACTGAGTGAAAGACCCACGGAACTCTGCATGTGTTCTATCCGGAACAGAGCCTCAAATAACATCATAGCGCAGGCAAGAACTTCTTCATCAGGCAACTTATGAGGCTCGAAACTCCAACTATCGAGGGAGTGGATAAGGCGAGTCCGAGTCTCAGCGGGAAGGTCTGTCGATGCACTGATAGTGGAATAATATATTAGCAACAGATACAGATTGAAGGAGTGAAGTGCCCCCACAACTCTGCGTCTCGCTCGTTGACAGCGTTGAGAGTTTCGTTATACATATCCGTCAAGAGTTCAGCAAAACGAGTCCTACGACGAATTGCTAAGCTTCGACTTGGATATATAAGCCACTGAAGAACACATACTGCATCTCGCCTGAGTATCCTAACCAACCATGTCCAGAGCCACTGCCTGCTGTAGCGAGATGCAGGCCACCTAGATCGGCACTACGAGGACGAACTTGCTTCATGCCAACAAGAGAACCAAGAGAAAATAATGGAAATCTGATATGGAGTGTGTCGTATCTTTTCGAATGAGTAACAGTTTTGAGGGTATCTTGATAATACAGCTAAGTAGGAGGGAATAAGTACAAGACAGGAGAGATCCGGATGTTGATGTTGATGAAGAGACTTGGCTTGCGTGCGAATTCCGATCTTAAATCGCGTGGCATTCGTGAAAGGTCCAAGTGTCGAATCAGAAAACCGGTTTGTTACCATTGCCCACGCCGCAGGGTCCAAGCTAACTATACAAGGAGTTAGATTGATAATTTACTCAATGTTAACAATGATTACTCGAGGTGTGTCGAAAGGGATGCCTGCATGCCTTCCAGCCTTTTTGCATTCAACAGATAATGTCCAATTTATTAATGAATGCGGACAATCACAATTGATCTTCCGAGGGTCAATACCCCGCAGTCGTCGCTTTGCAATGATTGTAATGTGCTATGTAGCATGGCATATGACCGAAGCTGAACAAAACTTGTAGTAGAAATTCACGGCAGCATAGTCCAGCATATACTTTCGGTATGTAACTATGCCCGCGCTTATCATCGTCCGATGTGAGCAGGATCAACTAAGCCATGCCCCCGGCGACCGGTTTTCTGGCGGTTTACTCACCTCAGAGCTGTTCTTCTCTTCCCCTTTTCCGATTCCGACTCGCAAGGGGTTTGGGCAAGCACGCTATCATCACGAGCAAGTTGCTGTTCCCAAATACATATGTAATTGGGGTGATTTTGAAACAGCAACGCTAACGAGGCATTGCGTTTCGAGTGCTCTTCGGTTCAGCATTCAAGATACTCGCTGTCAAGAGGACCATGAAAAAGGGAACATCAGGACGCTGAATCCTGTTTACTTGCATTTTATACACAGCGTCTAGGCACTCAATCCAAAATAATCTTGAGTTCTTGATACATTGCGAATGCGGCTGAGAAAAGATACTGACTTACCCTTAGAAGGATATATCGAAATTAGAAGAAGAGAAGAAGCCTAGAGCCTTACTTATGAACATAGCTTTAATCTATGAGCAGGTACCTACACACAAACATAGTACTTAGACTTAGGGGCCTTTGGACAAGAGATAATATGATCTATTTGCCACTGTGCTGAATTCTTGCCTCTGATACAAACGTGAATCGGGAAGAGGACCTTCGAAGGTTGACCTAACAGATCTACTTAGAGCGAGCGCAGAATACCATGAAAGAAATATGCCGTGACCGGCCCGGGTCCGGTTAAAATTCACCACGTGTCATGATGGATTCGGAAACCTGGTATTGTCAGGCTCTGCAAGAAGGATACATCATCTCTCTTCAGCAGATGCGTAGCTGTTGAGCACGTTAACCCTTACCATGTATAACTCTGCCGAATCTCCACACATTCCACAGCCTCCACACAGTGCTGGGCGAGGCATTCAAGGTATGGTATGTTATTTTCCTGAATTCGATGGAATTATCTACTTACTACATCTTAGGCTTGCGCCCACGTATCGACCCTAATCAAGTACCTTCCGCTGTCGATTCCATTGAATCAGATCGACAACATTGGGAAAATCAGTCATACATGACCTTGCCTGGGACAAGAGTTCCCTTGTCTACTACCGATGTTGTAGCTGTAGATCAGGGTGCGTGCCTAGCTAATATTGCCCCTACGCAATACTGAACAATATACTCCCTCAAGGTAACTCCTCTCCAAAATATGTCCGCGTAACAACTTGGGCTATTCCTTACACCTCACGTTTGACATCAGACTGTAACGTACCTCTTGCCGCGATCTTCCAGCCTTTTGCTGCAGGAGACGAACCGATCCCACTCGTTGATCTTGGCCCTTCTGGTCCAGCTAGATGTGAAAACTGTCGCGCCTACATTAATCCGTGGTGTGTATGGACATCGGGAGGGACCAAATGGAGGTGCAATCTATGTGCACACGAAACTGCAGTAGCACCGGAGTACTTTTCCAATTTAGATGGAAACGGAATGCGCCTTGATCATATGGATCGACCTGAACTGTGCAAAGGGACTATAGACTTTGTCGTGGGAGAAGAGTATTTTGCTTCCAATCCTCCGCAACGGATAACTCCTCCATATCATTCTCCTACACCGCTACCTACTGGTATTCGTTTGCCTCAACCTCTGAATTTCGTCATTGCTCTTGACGTCTCCGTAGAAGCTGTCCAGTCAAATTTCCTCTATGCCGCCTGTATATCACTTTTGAAGATTTTATATGGAGGTCCAGATCCTGTTGATGAAGAGGTTATGCTTAATCCCTGTTTCAATCCTGGAAGTCGGATAGCTATTATAACCTATGACGAGACGTTACACTTTTACGACTTGACAGTGCGTGCCTCCTCTGCCTCTCGGGAAAGTAGCTTTCTCAACGTATACATGCCAGACAGACAAAGTCCCAGCTCCTATGCTGGTGGTTTCAGACACAGACGAAGTCTTTGTGCCGTTCTATGACGGTGTTTTCGTTGATCCTTGGGAGCATCGGAATTCATTGGAAGCATTACTACAATCATTACTACAATCGATACCACAGCGTTTTGGTAACACATCAAATTCCAAAACTGCGTTCGGCTCGGTAATTCGGGCGGGTCAGGCTGCACTTGTGAGTCTTCTGTTGTTTACAGCATGCTGTCTGTTTTACCGACTCATATTTCCTCACATCCAATAGTCAAATCGTGGTGGTCACATCATCAGCTTCTTGAGCACTATGCCATCCGTAGGCATCGCTGCTCTTCACGGGCAGCCTAACGAAAATTTGTATGATACCGACAAGGAGAAAGTGTTGTATAAGCCCCGCGACCCGCTATGGACGCAGATCGGGGAAGAGTGTGCGGAGGAGGGAATTGGGGTGTCTCTGTTTCTGGGAAACAGTAAATTTGTCGATGTAGCTAGTGTGGGTGGGTCATATAACGGAACTGCTGATTTTATCTTTATCTCTTAATTTTCATGTCTTTTCTTCTATTCCAGGTGCAGTTCCCTCAACGACAGGAGGAGACATATATTTCCATCCCCGGTTCGACTTACTGAGGGACGGTCCAGTACTTGAATCACAGATGCAGCGTTTGTTTAGACGGACTACTGGGTATGACTGCATGACAAGGGTAAGGTGTTCCAAGGGTGAGTTTTCAGTAATACCTGGCATTCGAATTTCCCTGAAGATCAGTGCAGGCCTTCGAGTAAAAGATCATCATGGCAACTTTCATCTGCAAAACTCAACTGACATGGCGACGGGCATCATTGATGCCGACAAATCCTTTTGTGTCTCCCTCGCTCATGCTGCTAACTCCATAACGAGTTCAGGTCTCAGCCCACGCGAATACGCATACCTACAATGCGCAGTATTGTATACGTCACCTCAAGGGCAGAGGAGGGTGAGGTTGGTGAATTTAGCGCTCCAGGTCGTCGAGCTGGCTGGAAATGTCTTTCAATATGCGGATGTGGATGCATGTATAGCTTATCTGACAAGAACAGGTAAGCAGCGTTAGTTCTGTGTATGGGACCGGCAAAATTTCTCACTAATCCAAATCCAGCCGTATCAAATCTCTCATCGCAGAAAGTGTCTCTTATAAGAGATGACTTGACCGAAAACTGCTCCGCTGTGTTACTAGGATATAGGAATAAATGCGCGGCTGCTTCGAGACCTACCCAAGTACGTTCCATATCAACACCTGAATTTCGGTTGGTTTTGCTAAACAGAGTTCTTCAACAGCTTATCATCCCGGAAACGTTCAAAGCGCTTCCTACGTACACACTTGGACTGTTGAAATCCAAGCCTCTCAAAGGTAAGCTTTCCTATCGCTTTAGCTTCTCATTCCTGATATGTGTTCCCTCTTATTCTTCCCTCAGCACGCAACATAGCCTCCGATGTCCGCAATTACTTCATTCACCGACTACTTTCTATGAGTGTACGCTCTACCATACAACACTTGTATCCACGACTTTTGGCACTGCATGATCTTGATGACACGATTGCGTTGACGACGGCGACACCTGGCGCAAACGGCATAACACAACCAAAAGGTCCTAATCCAGCGGTATCGCTGCCATCAACCATGCGAGCCAGCCATGAATGGATGTTGGCGAATGGGCTATATCTCATAGGCAAGTCAATGATATAACACTTCATGTCCTTCTCGTTGACAAGTGACTTCTGTCATTGGAACATTAGATAACGAGGAAACGACCATATTATGGATTGGGTCGAGTATTTCGCCTCAGCTGTTGAATGATCTTTTCGGAACGGAAGACATCTTTAGTTTAGATCCTCATATGGTATGTTTGACCGTTCCTTTGCATGTGTGATTTTCTTCATCCTTTTTTGCAAGAACAAATTACCTCATCTCCCAACGCGCTTCTCCAAGCAAGTCCGAAACATCATTGCAGCGCGAAATGCAGAACGTGGGGGGCGATTGGCCAAGTTTTTCATTGCCAGACAGAATTTAGATGCAGCAGAGATCGAGTTCAGCGACATGTTGGTTGAGGATCAAAATAATGGGACAATGGGCTACCTGGATTGTGCGTGTTCTGTTCTCTTCCCAAATTGCACAAACTGCTTACTTGCTTTTGCTGATTGTACAGATCTGACTATGATACACAAACAAATTTCGGCAGTGGTACGTAGGAGCCCAATGTTGCATGGAAGTTAACTTACCTTTTTGCTAGCTCACTGATGGCGGGTCCCTCAGTTCAGCAGGAGTTCGCTCGCCGTGGTGAAGATTGTAGGAGATCTAGGAAAGCCGATATATATTACCATAATATGCAGAAGATACAGAATAGCATTGCCGATCTTTATAGTGGACAGCGCTGCGATATGACTGGAATATTTATCGATTATAATTTGCCGTCTTCCCATTCCTTCCAAGTTCGCGTAGTTCTCAACCATTGCACAAGCTGTCCTCGATCAACCTTCTCGCCCTTTTCGTCTCCCTCTGCTAAGATTTTCACCTTCTTACCATCTATCATTTCCCATTTCTGCTGTTTCACCATCACGTACCCTTCCTTGATCTCGTTTTCTCCAAGGATGATTGCAAATGGTACCTCGTCCCTCTCGCCTGCCGCAAATTGTACTGGCAGTTTTGGTTTCTTTTTCGCCAAGAAGTCTACCTTGATCCCTTCATCTCGGAGTTCCTTGACAAGTTTCATGCGCTCGACAATCAGTCCATCGCCAGCTGCCATCACATATACCATAGTCTCTTTGCTTCGTTTGCCCTTTTCGACCCACTTGGGCCAAATGATTGCGAAAATCCGATCGAGACCTATAGATATACCGATGCATGGTACGGAACCTTTGGGTTTAGAGTCTCCAGCGGCAGCTGCGCTGAACATGCCTACAAGCCCGTCGTAACGACCACCTGCAGCAATTGATCCTACGCCGACTTGGGATTCATCGACCTCTTCCTCTTCTTCGCCATCCTCGTTCTTGACCTTTTTTGATGCTTTCTTTTTTGGTGCTGGAGAGGGAGCGGATGAGGGATCAACCGGAGGATTGGCTTTGAAGCCAGGAGGTGCGGAGGCTTCGACGATAGCTTCATAGATTATACCGGTGTAGTAATCTAAACCTCGAGCAAGAGACATATCGAAAGAGAGCCTGTTGATCACATTATATGCTGAGAGATAAGTGAACAGTAAGCTCATGTCTTCCAGACCCTGTTTTGCACTCGGATTAGCACTCAATGCTGGGTCGGCCAAAAGTTGGTCAAGAAGTTCTGGGCCACCTGCCGAGGATGAACGATATTTTAAGAAATATGAGGACGTAGGCGAAGTAAGGGCTTCTTACCTTTGTGCTTGACGTACTCTCCAATCTTGTCTGCGACAGAAGGATCGAGGCCTTTCTCCTCCGTCATTTCTTTCTTGACGTCAGCCCACGGGAGCTTGTCAAGCTTATCGACAGCAGAAGAAATAGTACGAATTTTCTCGGAAGGTACACCGCAGACCTCGAAAATACCATCAAGTATTTTACGGTGGTTGATCTGAATAGACTTATCAGAGATTGATTTGAGTCGATTCTTAGTCGGCTTACCTTGATGGTAAATTCTCCTACGTCGAGTTTCGACAGAATTGTACAGACCAAACTGATGATTTCTGCATCGGGGATCATAGGGTCCCAAGTGCCAGATATATCGAAATCCTGTCGAGGATGTCAATGAACGGTAGTAAGAACGCGGTATTTGACTTACCGCTTGTGAAAACTCCCTCATTCTTCCCTTGGACATGACCGGGTTATCTCTCCGGTACACTTTCCCAACTTGCCAAAGTTTCGACTGTGTATTCGTCCCTCCCATCATAGAGAGGTACCGTGCCAGCGGAACGGTGTGATCATACCTCAGAGAAAGCTGCTCCCCTCCTTGATCCATCAGGTCAAATATAAGTTTTGCATCTTCACCATACTTTCCTGCTAAGATTTCCTTGCGCTCGAAGACAGGTGTATCAAGGCAGGAACCGCCGTAAGTCGTGAAGCAGTCCTTAACGATTCGCTCTACGTATTCACGACAGAACATTTCAGCAGGACCATAGTCCCTCGTTCCCTGGTAGCTTCAGTATGAGAACGAATTTGATTGGGAAAAATACTTTGACTCACCTTGGGTGTTTTCAAGAGAATTCGACCCTTCTTCTTGGCAGCCGCATCCTTGCTTCCAGAAGCAGCGGAGCCATCTGCAGCAGTCTTTGCTTTAGCCTGGCCAAGCGATCTCTTCAACTCTCCTAATTTCTTCTTTACTTCTTCCAGTCCAGCAGGATCAGAGCCCGAAAGCCTTAATTCGTTGAATAACGCGTTCTGAGTTTCTATTTCTCGCTCAAGGTCTAGTGATGAGGCCATAGTGCTTTTAAATCTTGCTAAACGAATGAAAGGAAGGGGCTTTAATCGATAAACTGCGTGAAGGCGCGGTATTAGTATGAGCATCAGTATCGTGACTCGATAGCACAGCCGCATTCAAGTATACTATCTTTAGCTTGGACCTTCAATTGATCCACTTATGGGCGCCGCATGAACAATTTCAATGCACGTAAGTTTTTTACTATTGTAAGATCTGATAGTCTCAAGTGTACAATCATCCTAAAATTTTCCTATTTCAATGCATCCAAAACTTGGAAATTCATGTACGTTAGTGCGTATTTAATCCGTAGTGAAGTCCATATTGTCCATCATCAATCACAACTCAAGTAACTACAATGGTAGTGTTGAACGTCTCGAGTTCGGGCGATACCGAAGCCTATTGGGAGTTAGACGTTAGCAAGCACAGAGCGCTTAGGATGTGTTTAACCCACTCCTAGCAGATAGACATGTGCGACACCCAACTGAGCGTTACCCTTTGTAAAGGAAGAAGGAACAGCAAGCGTGAAGTTCTCATGAGGCGGGAGATTAGTGGTTCCAGGTTCCGTCGTGAACTGAGGATTGAAAGGTCCGTTGTATAAGACCGTGCCAAGTTCTGCGGAAGGCCCAGGGCATGGATTGGAGGCACAGCTCAAGAGAGCGATCACCACAGCTACCTCAATTGAACCAGTCAGCGTATCCTAGAACCAGCCTGAGGTTACATTTGAGTTTCATTAAGAAGGGAGATTTCGACATACAGGACGGTCAACCATGACGGTGAAGTCCGACCCAGCAGCAACTTGGGTCATGTCTGCAGGAGCACCGAGATCTGCGCTCTGAGAGACGACGGATGTAGTGGCGATTGCCAGGGAGAACATGGCAGAGAAGAACCGCATGGTTATCGACGTAGATGAGATCCTGGAAGAGAACTTGAGCGAGCGCTTTGGGTGGCTTTATATACCCAATGGGTTGCTACATAATGAGCAATGACGATGGAACACGGCGATGGAAGCCCTACTTACAGACTTACAGAAATGTTAACCTAAGCGGTGGGTGTTTCATATATCCACGCTTGACGCAATGCGCGACTTACACAAGTTCCGGAAATGAAGAGACCCTGCATAAGTAGTGCCATTTTCGGAATCGCTGGTATTTCGCCAGGTTTCCAGTCTCGTACACAACGACAGGAGCTTGCAGGAGCCGCAGTAGACAGTTCACTGGTCACCTATGAGCACCTAATGAGCTCGAAAGAGCCGGTGTAACATTGTCGACAAATGTTATTTCTGAACTCAAGGTTAAGCACCTTGAGTAAAAATTACAATAAGGGTAAAGTGTGTGATAGGACATCTTACACGGGGCTTGATAGGCCAGGATAGGCCTCGATAGGCCTTCAGTGACCAGTTTAGAACAGGAACCGCCATGCCTAGGGTGGAAGCAGTGTGGGTGGAGCTCTTCGGAGTGGCGCCGTCGCATGATGCTATGTGTTTATAAAAAAACGAAACCTAGAGAAATATTCATAGAGATTCTGAACGTTGACTGAATGGGAGTCAAACACCCCGTGTGCTAAAGGATAGCCCACTTTCGTCAGATTTGAGTTAGCCTAGCTGGACGTAAGTATAGTAGATCATGAAGATAATTGTTTAAATGAGTGAAGCGGACATGTTGTGAGAACTCAATCTAGCAGCATCTTTCCTTTAGCATTTCACTGTGAATAAGTGAATCGTCAACCGTTGTAGGCTCGAGCGAATTGTTGAAACACTCGAAGTTGACGCCGGAGGCTAGATGCAGATTGGAGCTCCATGACTGAAGCTAGTCTTTCCAGAACGTACGAGGTCAGAGTCGAATTGGAGTTTGAATGTACAAGCCCGTGAAAGATTTTAACTGTGCTGCTCAGCAGCTGCATGATTGGGAGAAGGAATTGGAATTTACGTAACAGCAGTCGTCCCGCCACCCTGAAAGTCGCGCAATTCATATATCAGGCAAGGATCGACCGGCTAATAAACAAACGCTGATAATCTTCAATGCTGGCATTCTCGGTTTCTCATATTCTGTGGTCTCGACATCTACTGGAGAATCTTCAGGTTGTTCATAACAGAGTCTAGAGATACACTCCTGTGGCAAATCAATGTTATAAAATTACATAATCTCTCACTGGGGCCGGTAACTTGTAAACATTCTAGAATTCCAGCATTTATCCCCCGAATACTTCATGGCACCCTCTCAGCCAACTTCTCATCCTCAGAATCATAATGCTTTATGCTCTGCTCATGTAATGGCTCATTACACCGCTCAGTTCACTGCTTTGATTGACGAGGAGCGGGGTAGAATCGCTTTGTTCTATCAGGAGAGGTTGGCGGAGGTCGAAAGCCGGCTGAACGTGGCCCTCGACGAAGCTACATTTCTTCGGGCGAAGGTATCAAAGATGGCTTTCTCGCAAGAAAGGCTACAACAAAAGCTGGATGAATCTGCAACTTGTGCAGACGTTATAGTGCGTACTCGTCGCGTTGCAACAATGTTGGTTTCATATTTCCGCAAACGCGCTGCGAAGCTCGAAGCTATGCAAGAGGAGTCACAGCGGCAGCTAGCTGAGACCCTCCATGATAAACAAGTCATACAGATAGAGTTGGACGCATCTCGTGCGAGGCACATCTTTCAGATGCAGGCACTCGAGCTGAACAGGAAGGAGGCGAGATCGGCGAGGGAATCAGAGACCGATACCTTCAATACCACTTCAGCTCAGCTGCAGGAATCTCTGTCCGAAACCAGGGCTGAGGAGATATCTGCGAAGAGGTACGAATATCTGTTGAGGGAACAAAAACTGACATTGGAGAGTGAAATTTCGAGTATCAAAGAGAATAGCCGAATGGAACAGTGCCGTCTCTCGGAAGAGATGATGAAGCTGCGACATGACCTGACCACTCGCTTGGAGGCAGCGATCCACGACGCTTCCAACTACGAATCCAAAGCGAAGGAGGCCACAGAACGAAGTGATCTTTTACTCCGACAATTGGATTGTGAGAGACGTGAATGGAGCATTGCCCTCCGAAATCAGGCGGATGCTAGTCACCAGAAGGTTGCGCAGATCGAAAATCAGCTGTCCTCGCTTGCCACTCAGCACTCGAAAACCGAGACCGCATTGATTGAAGCCAGAAATTCACTAACCGATGTGCAGACACACGCAGAGCAACAGATAGAGGACTTTCGTCGTCAGCTTTCTTCCGTTCAAGAGAACAGTAGATTGGAGCAGACTGACCTCGAGAAGCGACTTTCCTCGCTGATCGCTGTACTTCGTCACCATGAGATTGCGTTCTACGATTCAGATCTGGATGTTTTGAAGCCTGCGCCCAGGCTTGTCTCTATCTGGGAAACAATCCACGAGCTGATCCCGGTCTCGGAGGATCCGAATATCTCTGCCTTGATTTATTTCCCAAAATTCCTCACAGAAGACTCTTTTGCTGTCATGTCTGCCATTTATACTCTGATTGACCGACTTCGATCACGTTTGAACGATGTCCATGGTCTACACCGAGCTCTAGCTGAGAGAGACCGTCAAATAGAATCACTTCGAGATGAACTTGAAGTGAACAAAATGGCGGAAGCCTCATCAATCATACTGTCGCCACTTTCATCTCTTAGTAGCTTGTCTGGTACGTATCCTTGTTTGAAGGATACTGAATCTTGAGCTAACAGATTCGACACGACACGCTCCTTGTTTCAGGCAGAACAGTAACACCAGAAGCTGACATGCCACTGGCACCCGGATCACAGTCGCTATCACTTAGTTCTGGGCTCACTGTAGCCAACCTGAAACGGCTTGCATCTGCGTCCTTCACATCGTCTTCAAATGCTCCATCTACGTCGAAGAAGTCACCCCACCCTAAGTCAGCTGCACCTGTTTCCTCAGTTGAAACATCATTCGAACTTGGAAAAATGAATGTTGCTCTTCCATCACCTGAGATGGCTACTTCAAAGCCCGACGTGCTCGAAGTATCCAACCCTCCTCGAACCGAGATCACGTCTGCGCCGAAACGCAGACGCGGACAACCCCCGAAAAAGAACTTTAAATCGACGATGAAAGCTCCCTTACCTGGCTCATCAAATAATGGTAATACTTCTCATTCAATCATCTCACTTCACACTGTTGATTTTTTGCCAGAAGTACATTGGACGAAATCAGTCACGACACGCGTACGAGAGGCTCAAGAGGACTCGTCGAAAGGCAGTTCCAACAAACGGTTCAGAAACTCTGCAAAAGCATCCGCATCTGCATCTACATCCGCCTCAACTACTCACACTCCTACCGTTCAGAAAGTTGCTTTTGTGGAGATAGTCGTCTCAAAAAAACGACACCTCTCACGAAACCGCACTCCCAGTGTTTGCCCTTCTCCTTCGGCGACCCAGTCTTTCTCCGAAACAACCGAGTCAAAACACCCTTTGCGTCAGTAGAATAATCTCAACCTAAAATTCCTCGTGAAACTTTCAGCTCTGTCGCTGTTCATCATATCCTGATTTACGATGTCTGTCGTTTCGTTTCATTATACATAATATTGACTGGGTTCTTTGTCTTCTTGGGCCCTTTTACATTAAGCAATTTTGTGTTCACTATGGTGGTTGGCAGCTCCCAATTAGGGAGAGGTGCTGAGCGCCAAGTCTGATGAATGTAATTGTAATCGTTAGCCCTTGATTGTGTTCTTGTAGCTTCGCCTTACGATAAGCGTTCTATATTGTTCTCTATTGACCAGAAATCCGAAAGGATAAGAAATGGACAGGTCGTTAGGATATGGCGTCAATAGGTAAAAATACAGTTTTCATTGCTCGACTGAAAGCCCCAAAAATACACTAAGGTGATGGTGAATACAAGAAAATGCAAGAGCGAACCAGACAGAACAAGGGAGCTGTGTTAGGAAACCATGAGCGGATTATCTGTGTAGACACGAGCAGTACGGACCTCGTTATATCATGAGTGGGAACAATTAGTCGATGCCCAAGATGCCTTTCGGCTATGATGATGGTTCATTTCCCTGCGATAAGGATATACTCGTGCGCCACGAGCAATGCGTCGCTGAGGATGATTGACCATTTTTAACGCAGGACCAATAAGTAGTAAAGGTTTCTGAGGTTCAGGGCCTGGAGGAGGGACAACGACGACCGCCTCCGCATGTGCCATATCAGTTGGGACGAGTCGCATGAACGGCTGACCACGTTGAGTGGAGGTATGTGACATACAGCTCGGACTCATGAAGGAAGAGTTGGATGGAGAGGGGGAAGGAGATCGTGACTCATTCGTGATTGAAGATGAGGTGGAGAACTTCCGCGGAATAGGCACGGAAGCACGAGGAGCGTAGAGAGGGATCGTACATGACTGGGGGGGGGAAAGACATGAGTGAGGATATTGAGGAACAATAGGAAAGGGTACTTACAGGACGTGAGTTGGGTAAGGAATGGATGTGCTCAATTCCAGGCAGGCGTACAGGCATGGGAGTCGCTACTGGGCGAAGTGGAGGCAAAGTAGGCGTCTCTGAGGTGGAGAGTGTGGAGAAAGCCATGGGTTGGAAGTGAAAAGTAGGTTTGTACGTAGAGTGAAGCGTGATATGCAAAGTGTCCGGTCGTTGGTGTTTGAAGCAATTAATAAAAAAGCGGAAAGATCTGAGTTCCACCTGGGAGATCCTGCCTTGAGATAAAAGCGAGAAAGGGTATAAGCAATACAAAGAGCTGTTAGAGGAGAGAAGGGAAAAAGAGGATGTGTTGTCCGGAGAAAGGCGAACGAGCATCGCTTTATAAGTCCAAAATAGTCAATAACCCTCATTCTGATGGATGAATGGTACAATGAGCATTCATAAAGTGCTTCACCGAGTTCTTGCAACAATGCATTGATCTAACCATTGTGTAGGTTTTGGGAATAAAAAAGAAAATACAAAAAAGCGTTGTTTGGTTGTGCTGGGCACTGGTCTCATTGAGCGCCTAAGGTTCAATAAATTGGTGATTTTTTCGTTCATTGTTCTTCTGTTAAACGACAAACGGTTGATTATTCAAACTACCCCTTCCCCGAGAGAGCGTACAGTAACGTTCTTGCTAGTGTAACCCGTAGCACGAAGTCGTCTTAGCTACTGTAGCCTGGAGAGTCTTCAAACATATATGGTATTCCTCGACAAGCAGAGCAGCCGCTGAACGTGACGATAAGCCACTCTTTGCATAAATAACCGCAAGGAGAAGAGCCAATGAGGAAGGGAGATACTCAAGATTCAACTTGTTTTACAGATGGTCTGCGTCAATACTGCTATTCCAGTGAGATGTAACTTCGGGCATAATGATTAACAGTCGGTACTAGTTTTTGCAAGACAAATGTATGCATAAGGACATATGTATACGTCGGAGGATGTCAGAAATTATCCAAAACGCTGGATATGAGCGAAATATGCTCAAGTCGGCAGCGCCAAAGTTTCAATGGGCGCTTAACATCCTTCTCTCGACAATGGCTACCGCAGAAGCTCCTCCAAAAATTCGCATTGTCCGTAATCATATCTTACATCCACAACGAAATTGCTCAAATGCTATCCACAGATGAAAGGCGCAGCATCCGACCTTTCTGCTGCCACATATCAGGTTCACGATGAATCGCATACTATGGGGAATGCGCTACGATGGATGCTTATGAAAAAGTTGAACTTCAAGCCTTATGGTTGAGTTGCTACTACCTTACTGACCTACCGCCCCGCGTAGTCCAAAGGTTGAGTTTTGCGGATACAGGTGGGCATTGAACCTTTTGGTTTAGCTCTTGTGATATCCTGAAAAATTTCCAGTGTACCTCATCCTTCAGAACCGAACATTCAAATACGAATACAGATGTATGGTGCGTGATGATTGAGAATTCCCCAAACCTTTCTTTGAACCTTGTTTAGATAAACTATCCTCGTTACAAGCCCTTATAAAGGCCCTTGATGATTTAGACAATCTTTGCGATTCCATAAACGAAGCATACATAGAAAGTCTTCAAAATGATGATTACGAGAAATGGGATGAAAAGAGCTGAGCTGGATGAAGTTTCTCCCTTCGCGCGAGTGTATCCATGCTTATTGTCTACTTATTGTGAGTTTTTGCCCCAATCATATTCCACGAATCTTACCTTTTCTTGCAGGTATCCATACTGTGCTGCAGATTTTATATCACCGCTGACTTTTGTTCAATTTTCCTCAATGGTTTCAATCTACAAGTGCATATTTCTCCTCGACGCTTCGCTTCGCTATGATTTGCTGATGGTGCTGATATTTTGTGCCTCAAATGCAAGATTCCTCTCTTTTTATCGGACCGTTGGTGGGTCGTATATCATGATGTTATACCAACAAATACCGGGGTCAATAAGTAAGAAATGAAGTAATCATCAGGTGGTGGACCCAGTCAACTCCGAACTTCGTATTCCATTTCCACCCTAAACTTTCAATCTAGCCTCCAGGCTTTGCGTTGTTGGTTTCGCCACATAGCCGCGATTCTATTCTTATCCAGTAACTCAAAGTTTGGCGATATTTCGCAGAAAGGTCGCGTTTATTTCCATATGTCATTGAATATACTGTGGTCATATGGTATGGTCGTAACTCGAGGTTGCTCTCTTGAAACTGTGCTGATGAAGGTTAAGGTCACCCTCCACACGGAGTAAGTTCGCTTCAACTCATGAAAACATGAACCACTTCAACCAACACTGCAAGCCACGACGTCCGTGCCTTACACTTCCGCATCTCAAATAAAAGCAATCTGTTTGGGACCCTCTGATTCTCTTCATTTCTTCACCATGGCACGGGTATATGGGCTGCTCGCTCTGCTACCATTTATCGCAAAGTTGGTCACGGCGCAGAGTGTTCCCGAGTATGGACAGTGTGGCGGTATAGGGTTTACAGGATCTACTAGTGAGTAAAAATAAATCGCATATACGAATTGGCCGTCAGACTGACCATCGACACTTTGCGTTTCTATAGCTTGTGCTGCAGGAAATATTTGTGTGGTTCTCAATCCCTACTATTCTCAATGCCTCGCTGGAACGTCTACCGGTAGTAGTAGCGTCTCTTCTACTTCAGTCACATCAACTACAGCATCAGGAACCACGACTACGACCACTTCATCCTCCCCCACCGCTACTGTTTCTGGGTTTGTGAAAACTTCTGGAACGCATTTCACATTGAACGATAAACCGTTCACCGTTGTTGGGTAGATCCTCATCTCTATTCTTTTGTGTGACGGCGTCCTGACAGAATTTAATTCTTGACAGAGCTAATTCATATTGGGTTGGGCTCATGAACTACGATACCGCAGATATGAATACTGCGTTCGCGGATATCGCAGCTACAGGGGCGACAACGGTTAGGACATGGTTTGTGAACACTGGTATATATCTCCTTCTGTTCCACTCAGATCCATGTTGTTTTATTAGGGGGTTCAATGAGGTGACTACACCGGATGGTGTGGCGTACTACCAGAGCTGGTCTGGGTCGACTCCTACTGTCAACACTGGTGCTAATGGGCTAGAAAATTTCGGTCAGCGTATTGTATCTGACTTTTCATTATCGACATTTACCTGTTCTCTTATGCAGATAATGTGGTTGCGATTGCAAAAGCTCACGGTTTAAGGCTCATCGTCACTCTGTGCGTATGATTTGTACACGAGGTTAATGTAGATTTGTGCTAACACAGTTCTAGGACTAATAATTGGTACGGAGCTGATTGGTAATCGCGCGCGCGCAAGACTTACTGAATGATTTATCTTTCCAACTTGGTATAGGTCTGACTACGGTGAGCACCCATATGGTTGGCAATAGCGTACGAGTGCATAATGGGTTAATTCTTCTAGGCGGTATGGATGTCTACGTCAACCAACTTATTGGTCAAGGGTCTCCTCATGATTATTTCTATACGAATGCCACCGTCATTGTGAGCGGATTTCAGTAGACGAACTTGCGGCCAGTCTGCTGATCTTGTTTAGGCTGCATACAAAAACTATGTTAAGACGTTTGTCAGCCGCTATGTCAATGAACCAGGTATCCTCGTACGTTCTCGCAGCTCGGGGAATGAGCTCAAATGCTGAAAGATTGCTTTCTCTTTTCTAGGGCTGGGAACTAGCCAATGAGCCTAGATGTCTCGGTTCAACGAGGTTTGTTATTATAGACCATATACACGGGCTTGCGCTTCGATTTATCGATATCCTTTCCTCAATTTCAGCGCTACTTCTGGTACCTGCACAATTTCAACCATCTCGACATGGGCAGCCGAACTCTCAGCCTTCATCAAGTCAATTGATACAAACCATTTGGTGGCTATTGGCGATGAAGGTTTCTTCAACGATCCGGGAAACCCCATTTATGTATACCAGTACGTGCCTATATTTAGAGAAGTAATCAAGGTTCTCATTGTTGGGGCCACCGCAGAGGAAGCCTCGGCATTGACTTTGACGCCAACCTCAATATTAGCACACTGGATTTCGGGACTTTCCATGTAAGCAACCACATTCAAATGCATCTGATTTTCCTAAAAATATTCCTCTCGGTTTCAACCTTCAGCTCTATCCCGTAAGCTTCTCTTTTCCTCTATCTTCATATCCAATGTAACGCTCCACTGTATAGGACAGCTGGGGTGAATCTGACAACCCATTCGGAACCCAATGGATTGAAGACCACGCCACTGCCATGTTGGCTTCTAACAAGCCTGTTATTATGGAGGAATTTGGCACTACCAGTAATCAAAGTGGTGTCTATGCCACCTGGTACTCGACTGTCCTCAGCACCGGCCTAACGGGTGATTTGATCTGGTTAGTTCGAACTCTGGTTGGACGAAAATATTGAATTTCTAACGATTGCATCTACAGGCAAGCTGGCTCCGACTTGACAAACGGCCCGACACCAAACGATGGATATGCGGTATACCCCGGAAGCGACGTCTATGTGCTAGATACTCAGCATGCAGCGGCATTGAAGGCTAGAGACGGGAGTGCCTAATTCTGCGAAATAGTGTTATTCTCCGTTCCGGAAAAATGTCATACACATTGTGCCCAAAGAATCTTGACGTGGGTCGTAAGCATTGGACAGCGACTCGCTGCTTAACGTGATATTGGCTTTCAGCTTCTACGCTTCGGTCCCTTTAAGAATATTAGACCTTAGAGTGTGCCTAACAGCAGAGACTCATAATTAAATCATGCTCCACTTGAATTCTTGGGAGCAGCATGTTCATCGTTGGCAATTCTAGACGCTGCTGGGGTTATCTCGCCGAAAGGTCGTCACGGTTATCTGGCATCAGCTGCCTTCATTCGACTCGCTTTCTTGTCAGTTGGTGATGTCCGGACCGCTGCGTATGTCCATGACACTATTCTCCGTTGAATTTTCCAGGAGAAAACTCGTCATTATGCAACAACATTCCATAGTTGTGCCTTGCATGTTTGCACCTAGAAAAGCAACTGAAAATTTGGTTTCAGGGGCTCATCTTCAAGCCTCATTATCATGGATCGCTTATACAGGATCCTCACCTTTATCCCAATTATTTCATTAGCAGCAGCTCAGAGTGTTCCCGAATATGGCCAGTGTGGTGGAATAGGATACACAGGATCAACCGGTAAGTGATAGGTTGAATTGGCGTGAGTGCCCGACTGACTTTCCGTACGTAGCTTGTGCTGCTGGAAATACCTGTGTGATTCTAGATGCCTACTTTTCTCAATGTCTCCCTGGATCTACCAGTGTCGCCACTTCCACCTCAGCTACCAGCTCAGGAAGCACGACTACGACAACTTCGACCTCGCCTACAGCCACTGTGTCTGGGTTTGTCAAAACTTCCGGGACACAGTTCACGTTGAACGATAAACCTTTCACCGTAGTTGGGTAAACATTTATTTCGATGCTCGCCTATTTTCTTTCGCATGAAATTCAATCTGCGCTTTCAGAGCCAACGCATACTGGGTTGGACTCATGAACTACGATATTGCAGATATGAATACTGCATTTGCTGACATTGCAAGTACAGGAGCGACGGCTGTCAGAACATTGTAAGTTTGAGTTCTGGCATAGCCCGCTGATTTTCTCAGACCTCTTTAGGGGATTCAACGAAGTGACTACACCCGATGGTGTGGCTTATTATCAGAGCTGGAATGGGTCAACACCTACAATCAATTTTGGTGACAACGGTCTTGAGAATTTCGGTTCGTGTAATTGCAGCTTCAAGCCGTGCTTTTGTTTCTGATCTTCTACATAGATAACGTTGTCGCGGCTGCGAAAGCTCACGGTCTGAGGCTTATAATCACCCTGTGCGTATGCTTTCCACAGTCGATAATTACATTTGTGACTATGCTCTTTGTAGAACAAATAATTGGTATGTTGTTGACGACGTAACCCGGGAAAACTGATAATGTGTCTGCAATTTGGACCGATGCAGGTCAGACTATGGTGGGTGCTATGATGGTCTTGGCTCCGATGATTGTTGATTTTATTACTTTACTCTCCAAGGTGGTATGGACGTCTACGTCAACCAGCTTCTTGGACAGGGATCCCCACACGATTATTTTTACACAAATGCTACGGTTATTGTGGGTAAAATTTAAGAAACATACTTGTGAAGACTAGTGCTAACCTCTGACAACGCCAGGCTGCGTATAAGAACTACGTCCAAACGTTCGTTGACCGTTATTCGAACGAACCCGGCATTCTTGTTCGTCCATTGATCGCATATGATATTGCTAAACAAAGATGAATCTCTATGTCAGGCATGGGAGCTGGCAAATGAGCCCAGATGTCTCGGCTCGACGAGGTGGGCTTTCTTTCTGACAAAGTATACAATCTCATTGATATGTTGAATCCTCCCTCCGAAGTGCTTCGTCCGGAACTTGTACAGTATCAACTATCTCTACTTGGGCTGCTGAAATTTCAGCGTTCATCAAATCCATCGATACAAATCATTTGGTAGCTATCGGCGACGAAGGTTTCTTCAATGATCCCGGAAACCCGATCTATGTATATCAGTACGTGCTATGCTGCAAACCTCAAAATTACATTGAATATTATTTTGTTTGGCTCATCGCCATAGAGGAAGTCTCGGTATCGACTTTAACGCCAATCTCAACATTAGCACGTTGGATTTCGGGACATTCCATGTAAGTAGCATGGTCATATAAAACTGATCAAAAAGTTTGACTCCAACTCTAGCTTTATCCTGTAAGTGTACAGATACACACTGTCGGTTATATCTGCAGCACACAGCTTACCTAGACAACATAGGAAAGTTGGGGTGAAGTTGATAGCCCCGGGTCCTTTGGATCTCAATGGATTGAAGATCATGCAACCGCTATGATGGCATCGAACAAACCTGTGATCATGGAAGAGTTTGGGGTGACTATTGCCAACCAAAATGATACCTACTCCGGCTGGTACTCAACTGTTTTGAGCACCGGCCTTACGGGTGATCTGATCTGGTCAGTGTTCATCGTGCAAGGACTGTTCATTTCTGATGATTCAACCTACAGGCAAGCTGGTTCTGACCTGACAAATGGTCCGACACCAAATGATGGGTACGCTGTGTATCCTGGGACCGATGTATATGTGCTCGATACTCAGCACGCAGCGGCACTGAAGGCTAAAGATGGCAGTTCTTGATTTTCAATATTCACCTGCATCGTCTTTCATCAATAAAACTGTATTGCGAGATGAATCATGAATAACAGTTTTCTCAGCTTTGAGCCTGGGCGACGGAAATAACCGGTCCCTTATACCGTTTCTGACCTTAGACTATCACCCCTTGAATGCATACTTGTCAGACCCCTCATCTTCCGGACTGAGCTTGACTTATCTACTCCGAAAATTTGAGTGCAACATCTATAATCTACTTCGATTCCTCTCTGCCTAGCAAAAAGTTTCTATATTTTACGCAAGATCTGAATTGAAATAGCAATGGACGAGGTCATTCCAGGACTTTGGATTGGAGGGCTTCCGAGCGCCATGGACACGGAGAATTTGAAAGCAAACAAGATCTATAGTGTCCTTTCGGCGATGAGAGGGAAGATATCTATACACGAAGTGAGTTGGGGTTTTTTTTTGTCATTGACAAGCACTGAGGAATGCTCCTTATAGACCTTCGTCAAGCATCAAATCTTTCTAGACGACTCAGAGGAAGAAGATATATTAATTCATCTATTGCCTGCTATCGCTTTCATACAATCCGAATTGGATAAAAGAAGAGGAATTTTGGTCCATTGTCAAGCGGGAGTCAGTGAGTCGTCAAAACTGATATAAATTGAGATGGTTTTACTATCCGACTGACTTAGGTCGAAGCGCAACAATCGTCGCCGCATATCTCATGCATAATCGTCAAATGAGTGTTGAAGAGGCTTTGGATCTTGTGCGGAAAGCCCGACCTGAAATTGAGTACGTCTCCATGTCAAACTTCATAACCCTATCGTCTCTCCGTCAAGTCGTTTGCTCATATATTTCTCAGTCCTAATCCCGCATTCATCGCTCAACTGGAGATTTTCCATAAAGCCTCATTCACCATCTCTCGGAAAGACAAGAACACACGAATGTATTACATGCAGCGAACGACCGAGGAAGTGATGAGTGCGTCTCCTCGAGTTTCTTTTGTGTCCTGAAAATGATGTAAATGATCAGATGGTGATGGAAGTTTACCTTCCACCGACATGTTTGCTCGTTTTCCTCGCTCTGCAAATGATTCAACACCACCTACCCCGGGAGGGCTATCAAGGGTTCCTAGGCGTCGGATTCGATGTAAAATGTGCCGTCAGGAGCTCGCAGCTCGGGAACATATGCTGGATCACGGTCAGGTCGGCCCTGCTACTCCTGCAATCTCTCCTGCGGCATCTCGCAGGCCATCTACAAATCAGCCTCAACCGATTTCTCGTCGCCCATCACGACTTGGGTCGGATTCGCGGCCGCGGAGACCATCTGGATTGTCATTCGGCAGTCTGGGAGATTCATTAACGATGTCTTCCATGAACCCTAGTCCCTCCTCAAAAGCTTCTTCTTCTGCAATAGTTGATGATGAAGACGAAGATGAAGAAGGAGAACCTACAGCTCGACCATTAGCTGACGCTAATAGTAAATTCGTCTCTTCTCCTCCGTTGACTGCAACCCCAAAGGCAAGTAATGGAGGCCGTCCATTTCCGAACGGAAAGAGCATTATGGAGACAATGTCAATGTCCGCTCTTGATTCAGATGATGAAGACGACGGAGAGACTGACGTTATATCTCCCGGTGCTATCAAACTGACAAATATCCGTCGTCATTCTGGGTCCACAACACCAACGTCCCCGAATACATTCGCACAAGTGGCAACTCATATAGGAAGAAGAATGTCTGATGCAATGTTAACTCCTGCTGATGGGGCACTCTCTACTCCTGCCTCTGCTGCTGCCGGCCACAGCGATGGCACGATTCTTGCTCAAGGAACAGCCGAGGAAGTGGTAAAAGAGGGTAGCATGGCTAAAGTTGCTTCACCAATATCTGTCTCTCCTCCTACCCGATCAGCTTCCTCACCTTTAGCTTCTCCCAACGATCTTGCTGCCGAACTATACACCAATCCAAAATTAGCGGCGCTTCGTCGGGGCGTGTCTCCACCTCTATCCAGCACTGCTCCATCGGGAATGGATAGTCCCGCTGTAGGAGGAGCAGAATCAAGACCCTTGCCAGTAAGTCCTCCCATCCTCATGAATCCGAAATGTTCAGGTTATTTCGTCGAGCCGGTGAGCCATCCTGTTTTGTTTTTTTCTCACTCTTTTGAACACCGAAACCATCAGATGCAGTGGATGGAGCCTTTCCTAGAAGCAGGTGAAATTGCAGGAAAAATCTTGTGCCCGAATAAGAAATGTGGGACCAAGTTGGGAAATTTTGATTGGGCCGGGGTGCGTTGCGGGTGCAAGGAATGGGTCGTACCGGTAAATATCTATCTGATCCTTTATTTCATACACAAACTGGTGCTAACTTGGTTTGAACTCTCCGTCTTGTAGGGATTCTGTATAAGCCGTTCGAAGGTTGACGAAATTGTAGCATGAGATCTATTGTAGTGATCCTCAAGGTGAAGAAAGGTATTTGCATACAGTAGGGCGCAGCTGGATATGAGGCAATATGGATCTTCTACAATATCTTAAGTAGTACTAATATGATAATGAAGTTGAAATTGACGTTGGGACGGGATCCTACATATTTATATGACCTGAAATCGTGTGCACTGCGCACGGGTCTTTCGGCCCTCCATCTCTGTTTTCTATACTCTTCGACTCGGCCTCGACCTGGCCTCGATCGACAATTCATTATTCTCCAACACCAACTGTTCCTCAGTTACGGTCTCCTTCGCATTTCATGGTTTTTGGGGTATATAACTAGCTAGACTATCAAGGGATAATTGAAGCTGTAAGGCCATTTCTGAGAATTTATTGTACAGAAACTCAAGTTTATGTTCAGCTGCCTCGCGGTTCTCCCTCATAGATTGTCCTGGGCCTCCTCTTTCTTGTTTGACCTCAGATCCATTCATCTTCTGCCCTTCATGGACTACGGGGAAACTCCACATGACTTTGCAGATCTGCATCCTAACTTTCTTCCAACCAAGATTCATTCTCCCGCTATGGTTTCAGCGCCTGTCGAACAATCTTATGAACGGAAACCCACAGAGTGGATAGGGAGTGAGGAAGCGTTGAAGGTTCGCAAATTTTATACGCAAGATTTTACTCCAGACACGCCAAAGAGGTTCAGCGAGAAAGATGCAAATAAAAAGGCAGAGAAGGACGCTAAACGGCACTCCCTTCGACAAAAACGAGATTTTGTACAGGAGTGGCTGAAGAGCGTGGAGATAGCTCAGTTTCCTTCTATCTCAGGCCCTCGCTCTTCGTCCCACGACGGGCCGGGTGTAACTGTCACATCTCGAGCCTTCCTTTCGGATAGTTCAGGACTGATAAAGAACGATGGATTCAGAGAGAAGAGAGACGGAAGGGAGAGAAACGAAGGAGACAGAAAGGAAAGGGCATCAAAACCAAAGGTGCGGAATCAATCGTGTCCTGTTCATCATGAAGCTTACCTCTTTGGTTCCGTCTTTGCACTTCGAATATTGCAGCCGTCATTCAACGACCAATCATCCAATTATTCAAAAATGAGTATGTTTTCACAAAAACCAAACTCGAATACAACAGCAAGATCGCATGATGCCACTTGTCAATTTACCCTTCCATCGTCTTGCATCACCAATAGTGACTATCTCAGCACAGTGGGAAGCCCCATTACACGTGTGGATGATTCAAAGTTGCTGCTGAACTTTAGTGATTCCCTTGTTCAAGAGGATACAGGTGGGCAACACGTTCGATTGACCCTTTATCAGGTTAGGCATACTCAAAGTGATTCAGATACTAGCGCTAATGCGCACATAGGATCGGAGAAGGCCCGCAACAGTGCCCATTATGCCTTCATTCGCAATTCCGAAGAGACCTTACATCGGTTTCAAGGTTCAGGATGCTTTGCCCGTGGCCCAGATGACTCAATGAAAGAAGAAAAGGAAGAACAGATAGCAAGTGGAGAGTCCCAGATAGCAGTAATGGATTCATCTGTGCCTTTACTACATCACTCTCAGACGAACGAACAAGGAGTCCTTTTGCAGTTACAGCAGAAATTGGACCCAAGGTATGTACCTGATAATCATGATGCTACCATCGTGACAGAGAGTTCATTGCCGCCTCTCTCGGCATCGTCTGGTTTATCAATTCTGTTTGAAAAATTGGACGTCATGAGGAAAAGAGAGGAGGAAAAGCATATTCGAAGGTCATTAGCCGAGGAAATGAGATTTGCAGAACAGAAGCAGGTGGAAAACGAATATCATACGGATGAGGGTGTGATTGTCCTCGCACAGGACGATCACATTTACTCCGACGAGGATGAGGACATTGATGTAGTTGATGTCGAGGAAGGTACTGAAGAGGAAGCATTCGAGGTCGTTCATGTTGATGATGGAGGTTCGGTGGTGACAGAGGAATTCCAAAAGACAGATTATGGTCGTGATGGTGACGGGTCGGTGTCATCTAGTGTTTTCATCGTATGAACTGCATATATCACCGAAGTGTGAGTGTATGAATATTGTACTATTAGTATAAGGCCCGGAGGTCGAAATGTTGACTGCGCCTCCATATGTACATATAAAAATGCAGTAGATTGAACTGGGGCGCTTGGAACATCCTCAATTCCAATTTGTACGGTTAATATGTACTGGACGCATCCAGGGGAGGACAAAGAAGACCACTCGTTTTATGTAGACGCAGGTAAATCCTAAAATATACTTATGAAGGTTTTTACTTCTTTTCATAAGACCAAAGCGCATTATGCCCTTGATATGTACACTACCTTTTGTTCCTGTATCATGGTTGTCAATGTCAGATACTGTTCAATCTTTCTTAAGTAATATCGTCAACGGTTGCAAGTCATTCTCAACCGCCGGGGCATGCATGATTTACTATCAAATATCTGTGTCGCTTTTGCAGTGGTCATCTGAGACGTGATGCGAGGTATCATCTCTATGGGCGAATATTGGTTATGTGTTGTCTTTTCAAACCTATGAAAGATCCATACCAGCTTGTGCAGAGCCGGGACTGGCGGAGCAACCAGAAGCGCCCCGATCCTTCCCTAACATAGTGAAAACCGAGGACTGTTCCGGTCTATTCCTAGTAGTACTGTAACAGGTGGTGGCTGGCCTGATAGGTTGAACGTTGTAGTTCTCCCGAGAGTTTGGCTAATGAATACTTTTGACAATTGGAACCCAAGTGCGAGAACCCCGGATAGATTTAAGGTTGATGAACAACCCGTTTGTTCGAACAGAAAAGCTTTAATTATTGGCAGCTGTGGATCGAGTGTGCCGAAAGCCAACGTGAACGTGGTGTAACAATTTCCCTTGAGAAGTGGCCGCATTCTCCCGTTCGTGCGATCTTTGGAACGAATAGAATCGAATACATATAGATTGAACTGATCAGTTGGGATCAAAGAATAGATAACATACATATCGCTAGAATGCACGCGGGTTCTACCAGGTTCTGCTCAAGATTTAAATACAGGTTGAAGGCACACACCGAGGCGAAGTTCATTTGAAAAGTGAGAATTAATAATTGTAGAATAAAAAGGCAGCGGGTAGGATGACGTGTCTACTAGATACGTGGTCAAAGAGAAAAAAAAAGTTCTGTGGTAAAGAGTTTGGTGGGAAACGGAGACGGTGTAGATATGTAAAACTAAAATTAGTCAAGTGAATAGCAAGAGAAAGAGATACTTACATATGACCTTCCGGAAGAAAGAAAACGGTGGGACCTTGATTGGAATTCGATTTGCCCGATCTGATCTTGTCTATACCAAAAAGGCTACCGGCGGTATACCTAATCTAGGATCCTGCGAAAAATCTTTCAGCTGTTGAAAGCGGAGTTCATCAAACGTCCGATTTATACTCTCTTTCCTTCCCCTCACATCACTTTCGTCAGCTTTGCCAGATTTTCCCTTGCAAATATCAAAGTAGAGCTTGTCGTCTCGGACGACAAAGAATAAGTAATTGCATAACGATTATTGACGAAAATAAACAATTCAAATGTCCAGTAGTTCAATCTACAATGTGAGCTCACCCTTTTCTCAAAAACTTGTACTCGTTTTCTTACTCGAGCTGAATCCTTAGCATCGTAGTCTTCAGCCGAGTGGCCCCGGCACTATTGCAGCAGGGCCTCAGCACAGTATGGCTCGGATTAATGACTCCTTTGAAGCCATTCGCAATGAGTTTGAAGTGCTTGTAAACGAAGTTGGCACCATTAGGAGCCAGCGCGATGATTTTGAATCAAAAGGTATGTTCATATATCTTTTTTCCTTAGGTCTTACTCACACTTTCCACCACCAAGTCGGTTCACAAGTAAATGAATTAAACATTATCCGTCAATCCCTGTACGAGCTCGAAGCACAACATGGCAAAGTTCGGCAGCAGTACGAAGAGGAACTTGCTCGTCTTCGCTCAGAAATACATGCTTTACGTCAGGGGGGAGCTGGAATACCCCCTGGAGGACATGGTGCACCGATAATCGGTCCTGCTGCCTCAGCTGGCCCTCCATCTTCAATTTCAACCAGTGGCGGTGTCCCACCCTTCAACGACCCGTATTTTTCGCGGAATGACAGAGATCGTGAACGTGACAGTGCGAGAGAGCGAGAGCGAAACGAAAGAATTGAACGAGACAGAGAGCGGGATGCGTTGAGAGATCGAGACAGGGATCGCGCACTGGATTCGCGAGACCCGAAAAGGTTGAAAGCAGATAGGATGAAATCAGAGAGGCCAGGTGAGTATATATCCTCCTCGCTTCATTTTCCTTTCTCACCTCCCCACGTGCCCTCTATCATTCCAGATGTCTTCAGTCCTGCCACGTTGCCCAAACTACCACCACCTGGTGCTTCGGGACCACCACCTCCTTCTGGGCCTGGTCAATCGTCTTCTGGTCTCCCATCTTCCTCGTCTCATAGCGGTCCACTACCAAGCCATCCTCCTGGTCCTAGCTCTGCTGGAACATCCCCGATGATGGATGTACACCCCTCTGTTAACAATGGTGCCGTGGTACCCATCAATACACCGGGTGGCGGGCTCCCCGATGAGTCTGAATTGGCGACATTACCATCTGAATTCAAGAGGGAAGGAACTGATTGGTTTATAGTGTATAATCCCAAGGTTGAGAAGGTTTTGAATGTGAATTTGGCTCATACACTCATGCACGAGAGGTACACATGCGTCCCATTTTTTCTCATTCCGAGGATATCTCATCCCTTAACTTCCATCTTCCTCTTTTTCAAAACAGTGTTGTGTGCTGTGTACGTTTCTCTGCCGACGGAAAATGGCTCGCCACGGGATGCAATCGCACTGCCCAAATTTATAACGTGAAGTCAGGTTCCAAGACTTGGTTTGTGTGATAACTAATCATGGAAGAAGCAACACGTTAGCTCACAACTATCTTTGACCTCTCTATCAGCGTTTTGGTTGATGAAACAGTGGGAAAGTCTGGAGATCTTTACATCCGAAGCGTGTGCTTCAGTCCGGATGGGAAATATCTCGCTACCGGCGCCGAGGACAAGCAAATTCGAGTCCGTATTTTCTTTCTTCCTTCTCAGAAATAGTTCATGAACAAAGATAATCTGTCTTGGGTTGATCAGATCTGGGACATCCAACGCAAAAAAATCCGCAACATCTTCGACGGACACCAGCAAGAAATCTACTCTCTCGACTTTTCTGCCGATGGCCGACTCATCGTCTCTGGCTCTGGCGACAAAACCGCAAGAATCTGGGATATGGTCGAAGGTACGTCGAAGGTACTGACCATCAACGATCCCGATTCTTTAAACAACGACGCCGGAGTGACTTCTGTCGCCATATCCCCTAACGGCCAATACGTTGCCGCTGGATCGTTGGATACGGTGGTGAGGATATGGGAGGTAGCCACGGGGATGTTGGTGGAGAGGTTAAGAGGACATAGGGATAGTGTATATAGTGTTGCATTCACACCAGATGGGAAGGGGCTGGTTAGTGGGAGTTTAGATAAGACGTTGAAGTATTGGGATGTTGGGGCGTTGATGACGGGTGGGAGTGGTAGTGGAAGTGCTGTTAAGGGCCGGAAGGAAGGCGCGAATGGGGCGGGACCGAATGGACCTGGGGGAAGTATGGTGAAGAGGGATGGGGAAAACCTGAAGCAGAGCCAGTGTACGATGAACTTTATAGGACATAAGGTGAGTCCAGGGCAAGTTCTTCTTCAATCAATTGATCATTGATTTTTGCTCTGGAAAAGGACTATGTGCTCTCGGTTGCGGTATCGCATGATGGTCGTTGGGTGGTTTCGGGATCGAAGGATCGCGGGGTACAGTTTTGGGATTCGAAAACGGCTGTTGTGCAGTCGATGTTACAAGGGCATAAAAATTCAGGTGAGTTGCCTTTATTTCGTCTACATTTCCTCCATCCCCTGGCTTTATCCGTATCATCGACGGTTCTGACAATGTCCTTTCTGAATGTCTACAGTGATCTCTATAGATTTGAGCCCGACAGCAAATACACTTGCAACGGGAAGTGGGGACTGGCAAGCTCGTATATGGTCGTACAATTGAATCAATCAATAAATATCTTGTTTTCTCTTTCTATTTCCATGCTTGATCTTGCGCATACTTTCCTTTTCAAATCTCCTTTTCTCATTTCCTTTTCCTTTTGCTATCATGTTGTTATTAAACACATCCTTTCAGCAGTTATCCTCCTCCCGGCTCCTCAAAGTCCTTTCTACGTCTTGTTTTTTTATATGCCTTGATGACTCGATACCCTCGTCTCTCCGTCCCTCCTGAAGCTGAAGGATGCGCCTCACTCCTTCCATCCCTCTCATGTTCTTATTCTCTTGGTAGTAGTGTTATTGCTACTTGCACCTTGAACTGATACGATGTCCTCCATATCTTTATATCTTGATTTCAATCAACCATTTTTCTCTACTCAGAAATAAGTAGCCGTGTAGGTATGTATGTACAAGCTCAAGCACCAAAAAAACAAATTTGTTCAAAACTTGTTTCGATCAGGTGACGTCGGGATCATCGGCCCCGCGCGCTACCACTTTATTATTTGATTGCTTAGCTAATCAAACCAATGTAACCGGACGGATCTCGGTTCGCCACTTTACTCTCACTTTGCAGGTTGTACATCGCCTGTAGCGCTGTAGGAGCAAACGATGCTCCGCACAACTCAATCTCGTATTTCACTATCTTCATTACACCTTCGCCATTCCACACCTCGTGCTCACTGTTACCGACGAGCTTATGCTACCTCCTACACCTCTCTCTCCTCTCGGTACGAAACTTACTACGGTGGATCAATAAAAACATTTTACAATTCTACTCTCACCGGACTTTCACCTGCAGAGAACGAGTTTCGAGAGGCCGTATGGGAATTTTCTGCCAGAGTTGTCAAGCCAAAGTCGGAAGTTATCGAACGAGAGGGCGGGGATTCGGAGACACATGAGTACAAGACACTGATAGAGGTGCATAAGGAAATGGCTGAGATGGGATTACATGGTGTTACTGTTCCTACTGAAGACTTGACTTCCTCTCTCGGCCTTGGACTCTCGTATACACACCACCTCCTAGCAATGGAAGCCATCTCCTATTCCTCTGCATCTCTCGCTCTTTCTTACGGTGCTCACTCTAATCTATGCGTCAACCAACTGTCTCGCTGGGGCTCGGATGACCAAAGAGCCCAATGGATCCCGGGTTTATTGGACGGGACGTACATTGGTGCGCTGGCGATGAGCGAAACGGGGGCTGGTTCGGACGTGTTAGGGAGTATGATGACTGTTACGAAGAAGGTAGACGACGGGTATGTGTTGAATGGAAACAAGTTTTGGATTACGAATGGACCGAAAGCGGATGTGTTTGTTGTTTATGCGAGGGATGTTGTTGAACCGGGAGGTAATGACAATTTTCAATCTTTATGATTTATTTATTGACTCCGCCCCAGCCAAGCAGACCTACACAACCTTCCTCGTCCCACGGACCACTCCTGGCTTCTCTACTGGCAAGCCTCTCGATAAATTCGGTATGCGGGGTTCACCCACCTGCGAACTAATATTTGAAGACGTCTTCCTTCCTTCTACTTCTGTTCTCGGCGATCCAGTCTCTCTTCAAGGCAAAGGCGCCAAAATCCTTATGAGCGGTCTCGATTTAGAACGTCTCGTCTTATCCGGTGGTCCTCTGGGTATCATGCAAGCTGCATACGACACCGCTGTCGACTACGTCCATCAGCGAGAACAATTCGGTGTGCGTGTAGGGACAATAGGGAGTATGCAAGCCAAATTGGCAGAGATGTACACAAAAGTCAATACTGCTCGGACGTTTGTCTATGCTGTTGCTCGTGCGGTAGATTATCACAATGCAGAAGCACAGAAACAAGGGCTTGGGCCGAAGGATAAAGGATATACGTATCCACCGTTCCAGAGAAGAGACTGTGCTGCTGCGATTATGTATGCCACGGATAAGGCGATTGAGGTTGCGATGGAATGTATGCAGTGTTTAGGCGGGAATGGGTGAGTTTATGAGTTTTCAATATCCACTATCGTCCTCATGCGCATATAGGTACATAAATGATTACCCTGCTGCTCGATATCTTGCCGACGCACGCTTATACGCTGTCGGTGCAGGTACACAGGAGGTCAGGAGGTGGCTTATAGGAAGAGAGGTCAATTCGGATTTTGAGTAAGGGAGGCTCTTCTTCCGAGTGAGGCCCTTCGGGTTTTGAGTACAAGGTCCTTTAGGCGAAGTTGCTTGGTTTATGCTATACTAGATTGTACGTGGGTGGTTCGGTCAATTGGAGAGGAGATTCCGCAGTTGGACCCAAGGGTGAAATGCTTGGTTTGGATCTAGGATTGTACAAAAATCTCATCATCTACATTTGTATATAATTAAGATGTATTAAATATTTCATTGATAGGTCGGAGGAAGAGAAATAACACGGATTGAAAGATAATTCTCAAATGAAATCGCCTATTTTTATAGCTTCAATATTTCCATTTTAGAAATTAAAAGAAAAAAAAGCTATCGAAGAAACTGCAAGACCATGCAATAAGTATTCTGTTCCATTTCAAAACAAACTGAATGGACATACACTTGTTTGCAAAATGTAATAATGAGCCAGCTGGAACCTCGGGTCTGAAGTCAGCTTCAACTGGCACTTGGGGGGGATATAGGCTGGAACAGGTTTCCCTGTATTTGTTGCGCTTCTAAGGAAAGTAGATCCCCTGATACTTTTCAAAGCACAATAACTTGACCTTTATCCTCACGGCAATGTGTTTGGCGGATAACGCCACCGCATCTGCCTCAAATTGAATCCTTATTGAAACAAGAGACATACTCCTTCGCCGTGTTAGTAGTGAGAGTCTTATTTTCTATATCAAGGCTCAAATTTTGATTGAACACAGCTGTCAGAATAAATCACACCATAATGTCTCAGTCCCCTCTCAATCATCATAATATCAAGTCGGATTGTCAAACTGAGCCTAAGTAAGTACACGGTAATAGACCTCAGAACGTTGTAAAGTTCTCATATCACCTGAGCCTAAGTAAGTACACGGTAATAGACTATAATCTTTGAACTTCAGTGATGCATGGTGAGTGTTAACGGTACTATATGAATAGGTACGTTTGCGTAGTCTACATGGAATCTATATATTGTTTGGATCAGCGCTAGCGTGCGATTGGGTATGAGGGCGGTACGCCCTCGGGTCCCAACTGAGTATTCTCCTGAGAAAACGCGGTCAGCTGCGATGGGTGGGAGGGCCCTATCGCTGTCTGACTTGCCCAGTTCGGACTGCAATTGTTGGTTAGCAGGTCGGACGTTCGGTTTGTTTGCCTCGTTGTAATGATTTTGGGTGCTGTAGACAGCGGGTTCAATCGTCGCAAGGGGGTGGGTGGGTGTGGTCGAAAGTTCTGAGCTGTCCTAAGAGTGCGTCTTAGGATTTTGGTGATGCGGTACTGGAAAGAACGACAGCACCGCATCACATGTCCAGTTCGAAGACTATCGTTTGCCGACTGTGTCATCAAACCAGCATCTTTGAACTTCAGTGATGCATGGTGAGTGTTAACGGTACTATATGAATAGGTACGTTTGCGTAGTCTACATGGAATCTATATATTGTTTGGATCAGCGCTAGCGTGCGATTGGGTATGAGGGCGGTACGCCCTCGGGTCCCAACTGAGTATTCTCCTGAGAAAACGCGGTCAGCTGCGATACCCAACAGGAAGGAGTGTGCGACGCATCCAGCGACCGCGGATTCCCCATATGTAGGAGCGCACTTTCATCGAACTGGTGGCATTGTATACTGAATGAAAGCTTGATGTATCTCCGGTTGTAAATACGGCGCCATGATTTCAGCATGTTTGCGCAAGTATAGCATGAAAGCATCGCTCTGCCATCTTCCAATGACTCGGATGGCGTCGAATGGAACTCCCCTGAGTAGGTATTCAAGTGTTGCTCCAATACGAATGCCGTGTCCTTGTAAAAGCGGCAAGTTCTTGTTGCGTGCCGCTTTGTGTATCTGTTGGATGAAGGCTGATTTCGTTAGGGCCCTGCGTCCTTGGCGTCGTCCTATGGTTTGTCCGTACGTAAAAAGGTGCTCTGTTAGCTCTGGCTTATTGGTCTCAAGGTGGTTTTTCAACCACCAATCAGGGTCTGTTCGACCTAATTGCTGGGAGAAATATATGTCTTCACCCTCTACAGGGCTGCTTTTGGTGTGAGGAACATGTATGACCGTGGTTTGGAAGCCATTTCGGTCTGTAGCTGCCCGGATCTGTGCTGGTGTTACAAATTTGTTGGGTGTAAAGTCTTTGAGGGTTGGTACCGTAAGCTCGCCGACTCTGGCGACACAATAGAAGCTAGTGGTTAAACAGCCCCCGCAGGCTGCATCTAGCTGATTGTGGGGGTCAAAATCTTCGAGAATCTTAGTAATGTATTCGACCGTGAAGGGTTGTCGCTTCTTGCGCTTCGATTTATCTGGTTGTAATCGTTCGGCTCCTCTGATGATGGTGTCTAGGGTTGGCTTATCGATATCCCAGTCAACGCCATGCATAATGTGCCATGCCCGCACTCCGTGTAAATAGTTTTTGATTGATGTACCTGCATAGTTTCCAGCCATGGTTGCAATCCACGATTGTAATAAGTCTATACTGCATGGGGCCCGTTGATTCTCCTCTATGTTTCGAGAGTCGCAGAAAACATGAAATGCTAGAAGGCCCGCTGCATATGTTTCTAACGTACTTTCTGCGAAGGCAGCCGCTAGCACATTTTCAATTCTGTCACTAAATTCTCTGGGTAGTGCCAGTTCGTGGCCTGATTTGTCTCGCAACACCCGTTCGTTTACGGGTTTCCATTGCGTTAGTCGGTCTCGTGCTGAGCAGCTTGGTCGCAACTGCGAGGGTGAAAGGTTAGGATTGGGAGGGTGGTGGTCGTACGATGCGATAGCTGATATTACTGATAGATATGTCATTATGCAATTAGTACTAAAATAATATATATAACGCTACCAGGCGTGCTGGAAGGCAGATAGCAGTCTTCCTTCCTCCTCGAGCTGCCATTGATCATAACTTTGTCTGCTCTCTCTCGAGGTTCGGGGTGCGGCATCAAGGATTTTGCAATGATCTCTCTCAGCGAGTTCTGCGGATGAGAATGGGTAATCGTAATCGACAATGAAGGGTTGGAGATCGCCTGGGATTGTGATTCGTGGTAGGAGGTAGCACTCAGGACCCGTGTGTCCTCGCGAGAAGGGATCTGCTGGGTTTTCGGCACTGGGGATATAGCGGGTGTGCGCATGGAATCCGGAATCTGTAATGATTTTGTGTATGCTCTTGAATATACCGTTTGTAGATCTGTTTCTGCTCCTGCCTGACCACCAGCCCTCGACGACTCCGATGTTGTCACCCCAGAACTTGTAGTGCTTGTGTTTTGTTGCTCTGTCGGCCACGATGATGACGAGGAGGAGGTAACCGGCCGCTTCTGCCCAGCCAATATCCCTTTCGTTTTGAGGGCCTCTCCAACCTGGGAGGAGTCTGTATGCTCTCCAGTAACCGCGGATGCATAGACCGATGCCATAGCCGCTACTAGCATCTGAGTATGCTCCGACATCGATGAGGTCTGCGGGTCCAGGGATGGGGGAAAAGATGGGAGTTGATAATTTTTCGATCCACCAGAGCATGTCCTCGTGCCAGCCTCGAGGCGCGTGGTGCTTTGTAAGTGGAGCTTTGTGGCTAAGCTCTGCCTCGAACTTTTCTAGCTCAATTAGGTAAGCTCTTCCGATGGGAAGGATCAGGCTGACGTGAAGTAGTTTACCATATAGCTTTCGCACTTGTTCTGAGTCGTGCGTTTGTGTTCTTGACCATTCGTGAATTTCCCCAAGGTATTTCTTCCTCTTGCTAGCTGGTACTGATACCCTCATAGAGTCTAGATGCCATGTAAGACCGAAGTAAAGCGGCTCTGCTCCAAATGGTATGTCCTTGTCTGGCGCCCATCTGTAACGTAGTGGCAAACTAATTTGATCGATGTCGCAGAAAGCATACGTGAAAGCAGCGTCTTCCGACGAGCGTGGCTAGAGTTTAGAAAGATCCCGGATTGGGAAGATGAAATCGTCGTCGAATTCTTCGCGCCGCCCGTTGGGTAGGGTGCTGCCTAAGTGATATAACCTACCTCTTGAGTGGTGTAACCCCCCGGCTTGTCGTACTCTGCGCTGTAGCTCTGCCCTGAGTTCATTGTATTGCTCAAGGTGTTTCCTTAGTATTCTTAACCAAAGGTGGTCGTCAACCCATTTTGTGAGCGGCCCTAAGCCACGGCCTCTGCATATTTCCATGCCCGCATCAGCGAGGTGTCCAAATGTGCCACCTGACGATGACAATCCGAACATGATTCGGGTGTCTACGCAAAATTCGTCCTGGTGGCTCACGCGGATTACTGCCCCTGGTAACTGGGATGGGTGTATGGGGAGCATTCTGTATGCCTCAGATATGTCTCTCACCGCCCCTTGTGATCCAGGTGGTAACGTCCAAATCAATCTACATGTGTTCGTGAATGTGCCATAATAACAAGGATAGAGAGTCGAGTCGATTTGAGAATTAATTGATGATATAGGACTAGAGATGTGAATCGAGGCAATTAGTGGTTTATATGGGTATGATAGATTTTGAAGCAGTCTGAATTTGCCTGGTTTGCCTGTCTTGGGAAGCATGGAAATGGGAGACGTTTGGAAATAACCTATTTCGCTCTCGATTTCCTGATGAGTGAAGGGGCCGAGCCACCGCCCAAGGCGGAGTTCGTTCTCCATGACTTGTGTGAATGCAGCGGTGGAAACGGGGTCATTTAATTTATTGGATGGGGTGAAGGAGTGTTGGATGTCAGGGATGCCTATATGAAAACCGAAACGTATGGAATTTACTGAAGTGGGGTATTTTCTCGTTAGACCAAGCTCGGACAGCATTGACTCCCATGTCTCAGCGTTGAGTGTGGACTGGGCGTGGGCTTTCAACTCCTTCAGGACAGTTTTGAACTCCATGCGAGGCACTGGCGCATCCTGAACACCTATGCTTCTCTTGATGTGCGTGGCTAGTGCACCCGTTGGGGCGTTGCCATTCCGCGCAGAGCTCCAATCCGGCGTGGATTCCTTGGGAGATCTCAAGGTATCCGCCTTTGTTCCAATGACATAGGACCTTCTTCTTCCCGTTGCGGATTGTCGTGCGCGAGCAGGTTCTAACGTCATGTCTGTCTCTGCCCAAGCATCTGTGGCATCGCGGGAGCTGGACCTGATTGCTCTCCCGAAAGGACCGGTCAAAGCTCTCGAGGTCCTCCTCTGCTTTGATAACGCCACTTGTCCTTCTCTGGGTTGTGGTTGGATATGGACTGTGCCTTGCCCCTTTGCCGTGGCTGCTTCCCGTAACGAGGTTACTTCGGGAATGGGACTGAGTTGGCCTTGCTTCTGCACGCATATCTGGGAAACGATGGAAGATGATGACCAGATGTTTAATCCGATGCGATTGACATGGCGAGCGAGTAGCATGCAACAATTGAATATATATTGGATTACATATATGTTAACGAAAATTATCGGTCGTCGAGTGAGTCGTCGGGGGTCATAATATGATTGACGGCAGTGCGAATGGTAGAAGAAAACGTGCGTCGGCAATGCGTAGCCCGATGAGGGTGGTACGTGCGGTAACAATGCGAAACGTAGCAAGGATATTGCGAATGACAGTGATGCAGAGCGTAGCGAGAATAGTACATGCGACAACGATGCGTGAGGTGATGATGGCGAAGGTGTCGTGGCCGTGCATGAGTTGGATTGGTCGATGAAAGGTTTGGTGATTGAGTGGTGATTCCAGGCGGGATAATCAGCAAAACTGGTAATTTTCGATGACAAAACCCGCACCTTTAAGGGTTTTTTTTTCAAACTCTTCCCTTCGGACAGCTTTCCAGCAGTCTTCCAATACCTCCTTGTTCGTGACCGCTAAGTCATACGGCTTCTGTCTCTCATTTGCTTTGAACCAATCCATGCGCATCTCTGCTTGGTACAAGACAAGTGCTCGAACCCCACCCTTGGCGTTCAATTCTTCGCTGGTGTCCATGCATGCAAAGAATTCGGCGAACATCTTGACGTGTTCATTGGGCCAGTCCCCTAGTGAGAGTGCTTTCAAAAATGCGCCTCTAGCGAGTATTACTTGACTCCATGTGAGTTTCGCGTCTGGTACGGCGTTGGGAGAGGCCCGAATGGAATGGGTGCCCACCAGGACCAGGGCCGAGCTGGAGGATTCGCCACCTTCGTTGGCGATTTGGTAGTGGTTCGTGTCCAGCACCTCCTTGGCGCGTTCCTTGGCTTCTAAGGCGGCTTCTGGAAGGAAATACCACAGGGGTACATACTTGCGTGCTGACATCAGCTTCTCTGCGTAAGGGTGTATTCTGAGCGGTTTGCGGTGGGCTCCTTCTCCTGTCACGAAACTGTAGGCGGGGATTCGTTTCTTTTCCACCTCTTTTGCCTGCTCTAGCACCCTCTCTCTGTCCTCTGTCTCCCTCTGCTTCTGTAACTCATCTGCCTCTTCTCTCCTCCTGTCAACTTCTTCCTGGTCAGCTAGTACTTGAGCCTGGTATTGTACGCGCAGCCTGGTGTTCACCACCTCCCATTGCCCTTTGAGGTGGCTGGCTGCTTCCTGATCGTTGGTGACTCCAGCGTGGTTGGGGTCGATTATGAGAGCGTTCCGAAAGGCGGCGTGAAACTCGTCGGTGAAATCTGGACATGGCATTAGGGCTGGGTCAAACTCGAGTCTGTTGGCCATTTCGGAGCGGTTGGTGAGGGCTGAGATTTAAAGAACGTGTTTTGAGTATATATATATGTATGTTTAGATCTAGAATGAAAGTGTCGAAAGTTCTGAGCTGTCCTAAGAGTGCGTCTTAGGATTTTGGTGATGCGGTACTGGAAAGAACAACAGCACTGCATCACATGTCCAGTTCGAAGACTATCGTTTGCCGACTGTGTCATCAAACCAGCAACTCGTAAGTATGATGTATATGTATGAGTAAGGGAAAAGATGGACGTACCCTCAGAACGTTGTAAAGTTCTGAGGAAAGTACGCCCACTCGAAACGGTTTATAGGATGAAATTTTACAAGGCTATACTTCTAGCCCATAACCCTGAAACCAAACACCCTCATGGTGCTGTTCAGCGGAAGCAAAACCATACTTTCGTTCCTCCGGAGCAAGTCCACTCAGAACGCCTAACGGTCACCTGATGTAACACGCTACGCGTCTCCAGATCTTTGACACTCCCCCTGGCGTTCTGAATACCACCAATCTAGACCAAGAGCTGAGACGATTTGTCGGTGTTTATCCTTAGGAAGAGACTTCGTCATAATGTCGGCAAGGTTCTGATCGCTCCGAACAGGATGAATATTGACCTGTCCCCGACTGACCACGTCCCGAATGAAGTGGTAACAAATGTCAATGTGCTTTGAGAGGTGATGCTCCTTGTTCGTCTCAGAAAGACTGATTGCCCCCAGGTTATCACAGAAAATATCCAAAGCATGATCTCCTAAACCCATCTCAATCTCGTCAAACCAGCTTCGTGTCCATAAGGCCTGTTGAACACCGCGCGACAACAAAATGTATTCGGATTCCGTGGATGACAAGGCAACGGAGGCTTGACGTTTCGAGGACCATGATACAGGAGAGCCGTTGACGAGGAAGATGTATCCAGACATAGACTTACGTGTTAGTTTGTCCCCAGCCCAGTCAGCGTCAACGTACCCGACTGGCTTGATTAAGATAGTGGACCCCGGCCAGTATATTATACCGTAGTAGATTGTTGTGTGTATATACCGGCAAAGCTTGACTAAAAGAATCCAGTGTTCAGAAGAAGGAGCATCCTGGACTGTCGAGAGAACACTGCAGGAAAACACGATATCAGGACGGGTGCAGCTCGCACCCCACCAACAGCAGCCAAGTATAGCGCGATACAGTTTATCCTTCATGAAGGCTATGTCCGACTCCGTTCGCGGTTTGAGTGAGGAAAGAGAGAAGTTTGGCGGAAGAGGTGTGTATAGAGGGCGAAGTTGGTCCTCAAGGCCAAAATGATGGAATGCGTTAATGAAGAAAGGAGCTTGAGAAATAGCGATTGAACTGTCCTTTCGATGCTCGACGGTGAGGCCAACAAGAAAATTCTTGTCCTTGACATCGGTGAGATCCCACACCTTGAAGCCTTTAACGGCGTCATCAGCTTCTTCACCAGTTGACGAACCGCAGAATACATCGTCAGTGTGGACTGAAGCAATAGAATACTCATTTGTCGTTCGGTTCCGGCGAAATCGAACACATGGGTCCGCGCATGAAGACTTGAAACCTAACTTCTGGAACTGTTCTTCCAACTCTTTATACCAGATGTGACCTGCCTGTGACATCCCATACAGTGGTTTGTGCATGAGGCACACCTTGTCCTCCTCCCCCTCAACGGCAAATCCAGTTGGTTGATTCATGTAAACAGGAGGTTCTTTTGGGAGGGTTCCATTGAGATAAGCTGCTGAGAAATCCCATTGCCGCGTCTGTAAACGTTTGAACGCACACGTCGCTATAAGTAGGCGAACCGATTCTGCTCTTGCGACCATCGACCAACTCTTGTCGAAGTCGACTCCGGGTATTTGCATGTCGCCACGAGCAACGTAGCGAGCCTTACGTTTCAGTATTGTTCCGTCACCGTCAATCTTCAGGTCAAAAACCCACATGCCGTTCATGACACGAGCATTCTCCGGACGACCCACAATAGTCCAACAGCCTCGATCCTGCAATGAAGCTATTTCTTTCTGCATCGGTGGTACCCACAAATCTGGTTGCTTCATCGCTTCGGCATATGTTTTTGGAATACCAACGCCTCCCCCTTTGATGGCGCTGGCAAGAACAATGATGGTTGCCCATTCCTCGTCACGCTCGCATGCTTGTTGGGCATCGTCTTCGTGTTCCATGGATTGCAAAAGGCGAGCAGAAGGAATTCGAAGACGATTGGACCGGCGAAGAATACGAGGAGCAGGAGGCGGATTGGGTTGGGTGGGTTGAGAAGGTTCAGATGCGACGGATTCTGGAAGCGGTAGAGTGCCATGTCCATCAGGGAGGTCAGGGGATGCTATTGGCTGTGAAGGCTCCTCGGAGTTAGTGGGGTCTTTAAGTAAAAGTTCAGAACGTCCCGACTGATCCGCATTTACGTTGAGATCACTCTCGGCAGGAGTGGTCATCAACCCGTCATCCTCGGTCAAACTAGCCGAGGGATCAGTCAGGGTGCGATGAGGAATGCCCTCTTCGAACTTCACATCTCGGACTGGGTATACCCCTTTACGCCTAGGGTCCCAGATCCTGTATCCACGCCGGCCAATATACCCAACTAACCTTCCTTCCCAAGCCTGACGTCCCAATTTCCCTTCAACATGGTCAAGATCGGTGACCCACACTCTGCAGCCCCATCGACGCAAATGGGATACATTCACCTTGTGTCCTCGTGCCTCGAACCATTTTTCCCAGGGTATCTGGCCAGGGTGACGGTTCGTTGGGATCATCCCTCGAATGTAGCTGTAGGTGGAGGTGGCCTCCGCCCAGAAACGACGGTCAAGGCCAGAGTCCTCTAACATGGCACGAACCCCAGAAATGATAGTGCCGTTAGCTCGTTCAACCTGACCGTTGGCTGCAGAAGATGCTTTTGGGACTTTCTCCACCAGGATACCCCGCTTCGCACACCATGCATCAAACAACTTGTTATCAAATTCACGTCCCAAGTCGATTCGGAAAACGCGCACACGGCGACCAGTCTGACGCTCAGCCATCTCGACAAATTCCTCCACCAGCTTCAAGATTGACTCGGCGTCCTTCGTAGCTGAGAAATAGGCAAACGGAATCCCAGTTCCATCATCACACGCCAACAACATGTAATTCGCCCCCCCTAAGCTCCTGGTACGGGCTCGACCCCATAAATCCAGGCTTACGCGATCGATTGGTTCATTTGCAGGTACCACAACATCATCGAATGGTAACCGTTTCACCTTAGCCAGGAGGCATACCTCGCATTTCCCACATAACGAGAAGTCTGAGATATCCAGTCCCTCCACCCAACCGCGTTTCGCCATCATGCGAATCATGTTCACATCTGCGTGACCAAACCGATGGTGCCACATTGCAAGCGAGCATGGATCCGATCTGGAATGCCCAGCTGCAAGGACGAATGTCGATTCAGGTGTTCCGAGGGAAGGAACGTACGCCGGTTGTGGGTGATCATAATCATCCACCACATCTACCTGGTACAATCCATGGCCCCCACGGTGCCCAGCAAGGCACCCATTTACAATAACTTTCCCTGTACTCGGGTCACGAACATCGATTCTCCCATTTCCCCATTCACCCTTCAATCCTTTCCGGTCCATGCTAGGCAACGACAATAAATTCATCGCAAAGCTAGGAGTATGGGACGCTGGAAACCGAAGCTTATGGATGGATCCTTCACCGGTTCGAACCGTGATTTCCGCAATCCCGTACCCTTCAATCTGAAAGGACCCGTTCAACCCTTCTGCTGCCATACGTCCAGTGCGTTTAGAATGCATATACGAAACAAATCGGCGACGACTCCGGATGCACCAATGGGAGGCGCCGCTGTCAATGAACGTAGGAACATGAACACTTGGATTAGCCGGAGTATCTAGTTTTACAGAGGTAGGCAGTACGCTACTCGTGGTACCATCCTGCTCATCACTCAGAAGGGCAAAATTTTCTTGTGCTCCCAATCTGCGCGATTGAGTGTCAGGATGGGATGGACAGCACGAGAGCTCTACCTTACCTCCGAAGTCGTAGTCACTGAAGTCATACATGGTAGCACCAGCGGTAAAAAGTGTGTCTTCGTCTGTAGCGGACGCGGCGGATACAGATTTCGGATTCGGGTCCATTCCCTTCGGAGCGTTATACCAACGAGGGCCTTTACCCTCACTCCCGCCACCCTTAGCCCAGCAATTTCTTTTCATATGACCCACACGTTTACAATTATCGCAGACCATTCCTCCTGTGGATGAACGAGAGGTGGCCAAGGCATTTGGGACAGAATTATTGCTGGAAGAAGGGAGAGCCGACTCTACCATCATGTCATACTCCATGAGTACGCGCTTCAAATCTCCATAGGATCGGGAACCATGATTTTGTATGATCCAGAGATGATCAGATGTGAGGGAGGTGAGGAAGCGGGAACGGAGGTCATCGTCAGGAACGACACATCCTACATCACTCGCTGCCTTCCAAAGGGCTTCCAACTGGTGGAAATACTCTTCGAATGCGACTCCAGGTACGTAGCGAAATTGCTGAATGTGTTCCTTTGCTAATGCTTGAGCAGCCGCGGAGGAAGTGTCAAATTCACTTGTGAGCCGGGTCCACATATCATGTGCAGTCATAAATTCGGTAACACCAAGAGAGCGAGGATCTTGGATGTTTTGGAAGATGATCCCGGCAAGACGACCGTCTCGCAACTCCCACTCTTCGATGGAAGGAGTGCGTGAATTTATGACAGTGGAGATAGGAAGAGCAGAGACACCCGTCGTTCTGTCAGAGGACGTCGACGTAATGACGGTGGAAGCAGGAGTTGATATGCTACCATCGAGATATCCAGTAAGCCCGGTAGCTCGGGCAACGCTTCTAAGATGATCGCGAAAAATGGCCCAGTTACTTATACCATTGAGTTGTCGATCTACAGGAAAGGATAGGAGGTTCGGGAGAGAATTTGCGTTCGTAGACATTATGAAGTCAATATAACGTGTCAGTCTAGGCAAGGTCTTGCAATTCTGACTGCGAATCTGTCAAACTGAGCCTAAGTAAGTACACGGTAATAGACTATAAACTCGTAAGTATGATGTATACGTATGAGTAAGGGAAAAGATGGACGTACCCTCAGAACGTTGTAAAGTTCTGAGGAAAGTACGCCCACTCAAAACGGTTTATAGGATGAAATTTTACAAGGCTATACTTCTAGCCCATAACCCTGAAACCAAACACCCTCATGGTGCTGTTCAGCGGAAGCAAAACCATACTTTCGTTCCTCCGGAGCAAGTCCACTCAGAACGCCTAACGGTCACCTGATGTAACACGCTACGCGTCTCCAGATCTTTGACACGGATTCCAGAGTTGAAGTGGGAATTTCATGAAATCATGGAAGATTCACAGATGGGAAGCAGCGGGCCGCCTGACTGCCAAATAGTGGATCTTTCCTTCACGCATTCACTTCGGATGTCTCTTTCTCTTATTATTGTCGTTTGCGAAATAGTTGGCGTGGATGCTCTCACGCTGTATTTTTCTCAAAATCCTGGTAATACTTGTGCGGGTTATATCTCAACGAATGCTCAACGGATTTGCTTAATTTTTGTCGCGATAGTCAGCGATTAGCAGTGCGCAGGGCACCCTGTACTTTTATATGTAAAATTTAAACATATTCTTTTGTTTTCTCTTTGTACCACCCTTACCTTGTGCGCAATCTAGCAATTCATACGTGTGTTCTATGGCCCTCTTTCTGTGACATGAATCTCCTCTTACATGCTCTAGAGGGCATCCGACAGTTTTTGGGAGTGCTGGATCTTTTTGAGTGTTGTAATGGTTGTCTTTGCTGGGCTTTGCGCGCTTAGTTTGTTCTTGCTCAATCCTCACCTCAATGGGATCAAAAAAAAATGCTGTGGCTCGCAGGAAAGGCAGACCTCCAACTTTTCGTTCCAATGCCAAAGAAACAGAAGAACAAGAGCCTGATTCTCCCGTTGAAATTGTTCAGGTCACTCCACGGCCCAAACCTAGACTCATTTTGCGAAGGGCTCCTGAAGACATGACAGCTATTTCAGACGATTCTCAAGCAGCAGAATTGTTGATGGAGTTGAGTAGACCATCTGGTGACAAATCTGTACCCACACAAGAGGAGGAAAAAGTCAACAATTTCATGCTTTGGGGGTCGAACAGATTTCGAGCGAAGGTGTCTTAGTTCTCTTTCATTCATACATTAACACTAAATGTAACTTTATGAAAGCATTCGTTTTGCTCCTCTGGTCTCCAAATTGGATTTTGAATGCAGGCCACTGCCTGTTCGTCGATATTCTTCATACAATCTCTGTAACGTTCTCAATGGAACTCCTGAGTATTTTGAAACATCCTTCAGTGGAAGCTGTGTGCCCATGTGAATAAGCATCAGATGAAGGTCGTCCGACAGTGGATGCCCACGAGTCATGGAAGTAAGAAAGCAAGTTGGAGCAGTTGGAGTCTTAGCAAATGCAACTATTACAACACCCAAAAAAATCCAGCACTCCCAAAAATTGTTGGATGCCCTCTAGAGCATGTAAGAGGAGATTCATATCATAGAAAGAGGGCCATAGAACACACGTATGAATTGCTAGATTGCGCACAAGGTAAGGGTGGTACAAAGAGAGAACAAAAGAATATGTTTAAATTTTACATATAAAAGTACAGGGTGCCCTGCGCACTGCTAATCGCTGACTATCGCGACAAAAATTAAGCAAATCCGTTGAGCATTCGTTGAGATATAACCCGCACAAGTATTACCAGGATTTTGAGAAAAATACAGCGTGAGAGCACCCACGCCAACTATTTCGCAAACGACAATAAGCTCAGTTGTTCTTATATCCCCCGCGAGCGAAATTCTCGCTAAACATGGCGAAGAATCAAGATATTTCTCGTCATATCTACCGGCGTGTTGGAATTTGCTGGACAGAATTCCGATGGTACAGATCATACTATTGTACCTGATGAAAGTTCATTTATGAACTTCTTTCGGCGTTGATGAAAGCTAATGAACACAACGAGCACGAAAAAAATGCTCTCCGGCGTCGGCTGGGCTGGGTGGACCGTGGGAAGTTTGACTTGGGTGAAAACGTCATTCTTGCTGCAACAATCTTATGCCGGATGTAAGTTATCAAAGTAGTTTCCCTGACTTTTCAGGATGAGAACTGATTATGAATGCCATCCTTTGCAGACGGACTCTTACGAGATAGACTATGCATTGCGGCTGGAAATACTAAGGAATTGAATTCTGTGAACATGCCACTAGTGACTACACTCGATGCTAAATCGGTATCACCGTGCCTTCTGCGCTAATCTTCAAATACGGGTTGCGAGCCAATGTTATCGCCGTCAGCGAGCTTTCGAGGAGATGACTGAACAAACATATGGTCAGAAGGGCGATAGCATAAATGAAGCCTCTCTTCGACTTTGATACTAGGACCAATCTCCAGTCCCTCTACATGGATTCTTTTCCTAAGCGGAACCTTTAGAAACTTTAACTCCCTTACTTTAGCAGTACTGTTCGAAGCTTGCTCGCTTGGGTTTTCCTCAATGTATCAACCATAGACAGTGGAACAACCACTGGGTAATATCATAGACGAAACTGATGTCACGCTCATCGTCAACACCTTTGGTCTAAACTTCTCGTTCTATCTAATGCAGCTGGTGCGACTGCATAAATGTTTCTTCTGGATCCGCCGTCTGTACACCAAGACACTGTAGAGTCCACGGGGACTCGTTGTCTGATGATGGTTTCGAAGGTCTGGAACCAGGAAAATGTTCGTGTATGCTGTGACGGACGGCACACCGTTGGGCATTCTGGCAAGCATCATCACCACCATCACCATCATCATGAAGCGGATTTGCAGAACGGAGATCATAACCATACTGGGAGCAGTACAAGCGGTCCGGCACGTCCAGTATCTCCTTCTGCTTGGTCATTCCGTTCTCGTACTGGAAGTGCCAACTCACATGAGGGCGGTGGTTCTTCTTTGTTCTCGTGGGCTAGAGGGAGAACCGAAGATGGCAAATTGAAATTCGGGTCGGGGCGTTCAACCAAGACTGTTCTTAAGTCAAGCCCCGTAGTTGCGGTGGCAATCCACACTCATTGAGTCTATGTGTTCCTATCGCTTTCCTTGTTCTTGATTTTGCAGCTGCTAGGTTTTTACTTTCGTTCTTTAGTTCGGTTGCTTTTTGCTGGCGAGAATAGATGGATGTTCAAGTAAAGTCAGTGAGTGCTCCATGATCAAGAACCACTATCACTGAGTCTACTGGTCGTGCAATAAGTATATGTTCTGTTCTATTCTAAAAAAAATTAAATGGACATACCTTTTTTGTGCACTTGTTTCCAAAAAGTTTACAATGATCGAACCAGGGCACCTCGGGTCTGAAGTCTGCTTTCAAGTTTCAACTGGTTCTTGGGGGGTGGGTATCGCGTTCAGTAGTTCTGCTAGTGAACCGACACGGAAATATGTGAATAATGAAAACTTAGCTTGTTGTCGAACTCTTAAGGTCTCTCGATATGACAAGGTTAAGTCGTAGATTAAGAGAGAAAGAGCCCCTTTACTAATACCTAGCTAGCAGGTTTAAGTACTAAGGGCGTCTAAACAAGTATATACAAACTCTGTCTGAATCAAGTCTCTAGTGGTTTCGAAATACGGTGTGATCGTGTGTGGTTCGCTACATACGCCCTCCCGGAATTCAAGGAATTACGAACTTCAACAATTAAAGGAAGAAAGAAAGAAAGAAAGAAAGAAAGACGCACAAGACAAAATGAAGTTACATGAAGGGAAGATTAGTAGGTACGCAGCATTTAAAGTTGCATGTTGGTAGAATTCCCTCCCTGATTGTCGTCCTCATCATTGCGTTTCCCCTGGTTGGGACTATCGCGAACAGCCCACATATCCATCTTATTCCGCAAGCTAATTGTGGTGCTCGTGTCGTCGGTATCCCTTTTCCCACTTTTTGAACCGTAAGGTTTCGATTTTGCAGCTCTTTTCCTAGCGCGCTCCTCTTTACCGGCCTGCTGTTTGGCCATATGGTATTGCGCCTTGTCGGTTGCAATTACCAATCCGTGGATGAACGCGGTCTGCCCGACGCGTGTGTTGGAATACATCCGCATCATTCCGCCAACACCATCTAATTCCGTCCCTTCGTTTATCACTTTCGCAGGAGTTGGTTTCGGATACGTATTTCCCATGTCAGCCATGAGGTCACTGGTGATCGACCCTTTACGCATCAACTCGTCGATTTGTCCCAATGTGAAGATGTGCTCGTAGCGGATTAATGTCCTACTCCTCGATACGTTATCGTCCTCATCTTTGTATGAGAAGTAAGCGTTAGAATTGGTAGGTAGGTGTGCCCATAGCGCTCCTATAACCCCAATATATTTCGTTGGTACCCCGCCTGGCATGCTCCACTTCTTTGCAATCGCACCGGAAGTATGAACGAGTTTGATGAGCTCGTCAACGGAGACAATGTACTCCGCATTGGTGTCGCCATTGCGGATAAAGAACTTTTGGGACGTCCAGTCGACCTTTACGTTAGGGAAGGACTGTATATTGAACGCCATGGGAGGCTTCGAACCTGGTCGTGCGGGGGTGCCAGCTGCGTCAGGGATCACAGATTCAGTGTCGGACATAGCAGTAAATGTCAATTGGTTAAAGTGGAAACCCTCACCGCTCTGCTTTATATCCGCAAGATATTCAATAGATCCGGCAAATGTCTCTAGTCCCTCCATCGGGACCTCTCCGTCATCCATCTGCGACAGGTGAGAGACATCTTCGATCCCTAGAGCCTCGAAGTACTCATTCAGGGCTTCCAGATTTTGAATTTTTTCAAATGGGAGCCATGTATGGTCGCCCGATTTCCATGCTACTTTAAACATTGCATCCGCTTTAGAGCCTCGGTGAGATAAAATTTTATCCACTGCCCATTCTTCATCATCCAGTCCCGTAAGTTGTTCAAATGATCGGCCAGGAAATAGGCGATCGTCATTTGGTATGTGGATCCTTAGTAAGGATGAGTGGAACACGTCGTGCGTACCCCTTTTTTTCAACTCTGCAGGCAATTCAAGCTTACAGGAGGTCTCTCCGAAGATGTCTAGAACTCGGAGTGGCCCAATGAATTTCGGAATTAACTTCCTTGCCCGCCCTTTCGGGATGTTCAAGTTCTTAGTTGATAAGTATACCAAATCCCCTCTCTGAAATGGCGACGAAATGCGATGTCTATTCTCATCGCGGGTCTGTTTAACACGATGCGATAACAAGCTGTCATGTGTGCTTATCACCGCGTCCTTCATATCTTGCGCAAAGATTCGAACCCCTCGGAATTCTGTCTTCAGAGGATTGTTCCAAATGAATGAACGAGGGATTCTCCCCGTGTTTAGGAAGAACGGTGAGTATCCGGTTGTTTCTGAGCGCGCTAGGTTGATCGCGAACTGAACTGACAGCAGTTTGGCCACCCAGTTATCCTGCAGATCACCCACGCATTGTCTCAGCATTTGACCAATGGTCCGGTTTGCGCGTTCGGTTAAACCGTCAGTCTGTGGATGGTATGACGACGACATGCTTAATTTTGTCCTGATCAATGCATGTAGGTGAGACCAAAATCTGCTGGTGAATAGTGAATCCCTGTCACTGACAATCACTTTTGGCAGTCCATGATGTTTATATACCTCCGCAAAAACCAGTTCTGCGATGTCTTTGGCCTTGTAGTCCGTTCTGCTTGGCACAACGTGAACCATTCCAGTAAGGTGATCTATTACTGTTGTGATTGAATCAAAAGTACCATCCCGGTTTTTGCTCGCAGGAAGGGGACCTACAAAGTCAATACCGATTACTTCCCAGGGGTATGTAGGAACGGGTAGTGACTTTAATAAGCCATATGGTTTATGATTCGACGCTTTCGTTGTTGCGCATGTGGCGCAAGATGCACAGAAAGACTGAACATCGGCGGCCATAGTCTTCCACCATACGCAGTCCCGCAAGTAAGCTAGCGTCTTCTTGCTGCCCAGGTGAGCTAAAAGTGAGTGAGCTTCATCTATAATGAGCTCTCGGATGTTTCTCCCATTTACGAGCACACGCGGAATGCATAGTAACCTTCGATTGATGAGTTTCACATAGATGTGGCCATCCTTCACCTCGAAGTTACGGAAGTCCTTGGGTTTTTGTAAAACTGCATTCAGCATCGGGTCTGCGCTATACTGGTTCTTGATTATTTTCCTTATATCCAGTCCGAGACGTGTCTTTGGCAAAAGTGACACGAAGTCATGTTCCATCTCGACCTCAGTTCCAGTCTTAGCCCCATCGCCTTTTTCAGTCCGAGGACTTTTGGGGAGTAAGTTACGGTCCGGTGAGCTTCTCTCGGTCATGTCCGAGCTTGTGGGTTCCATGGGAATGTCCACACCCACAGAGTTCGCCCACTGTTCTTTTTCATCTTTTCCTTCTCGTTCCTGATATTCTGCGCTCTCCATTCCTCTCCGGGAAGGTTTTCTATCTGCTCTGAGAGTCATAACGTTCAACCAAACTTCGTCTGGCACGGTGCACGCTGCTTCATCCCCTACCAAGGTAGGCATGGATATGCTCGCCATTTCTAACACGTCATTCTCTACAACGTCAAAGTAGGTGTATTCAGAGCGTGCGCGAACAGTACCTGGAGCATCGTTAGAGTAGATACGCAACAGAGCATCTGCGAAGACATTCTCGGCGCCAGGTATGTATTCAATAATAAAATCAAACTCGGCGATCTTTTGTAACCAGCGCGCCTGCCTTCCAGACAAGTCCTTTTGACTCATCAGATGTACGAGGCCTTTGTGGTCCGTAACCCAGGTGAACTTCACGCCCTGCAAAATATCTCTATGTCTCAACATCGTCTCAACCCCCGCCAGCATTTCAATTTCATGCACTGGGTAATTTTGTTGGGTAGGGTTCAATTTCGCGCTAAAGAACGCCGCAACTTTACAATCCTTTTTCCAAGATTTCCCCTGGACAACACCACCAGATACTCCCGTGGCGCAGCCATCAGTCAACAGCCACGTCGGGTCAGCGTGGTCACTGTAGTCCAACGGTACTCTATGCTGGTCCTTTGAATCGTTTGTGAGTAATTTAACTTTCTGAAAAGCCCGTTCCTCATTAAAACCCCAACGAAAAGGAACTTTATCACTTGTAAGATTGTGTAGGTGTCCCAAAAAGACTCGAACCGTTGCAATACCATCTGCGAGGTACCCCACAAATCCCAGAAACCCTCGTAGAAGGTCGCGGTTGGTTGGTGTCTTCCACTTTGCGACTGCGTCCACCTTATCAGGGTCCATGCGTATACCATTTCCGCTCACTATACGACCCAGTATCTTGATCTCGTCGGCCAGGAAGTTTAGTTTAGTTTCACTGAGGTATAGTTTTTCTCTAATAAGAATATCAATTATCAGTTTAACGTGCTTAATGTGTTCTTCAATGGTGTCTGAATAGATTATGATATCATCCAAATAAACATCCATGAATCGTCCTATATATGAGGAGAACAAGTAATTCATCAAGGTCTGATATGTTGCAGGTGCGTTACAATCTCCCTGTTGGATTACTAAACTGACCATGTTCCCGTCAGGCGTTGACACTGCCGATTTCCAAACGTCACCAGGTTCAATACGTATCTGCTCATAAGCATCTTTGCCATCCATAGTGGATCTGACCTTTGCTCCCGCTGCGCGACGCAAGATTCCATCAATGTCCGGCAGTGGTGAAGCCAATTTGCGTGTGTTCGTGTTTCGCTGTCGTAAATCAGCCACCACACGAAGACGATTCTTCTGCGATCCAACCTTTGGGATTAGCAAGAGCAGTGCAGTGTTATTTGATGTCGAGATTTTCCATCTGCCACTCTTTAAGTACGCATCCCGCTTCTCCACCCAGTCTGACCTGAATTTCTCAGGAAGGCGTGATGGTCGCCACGGAATAACCAAGCTTTCATCAATTAGAGGGATGCGATGGTTTATATCTCTCAGTGGCGGTAGGTCAGTTTCGGCCATTGTTCTGCACAATGGCTTAGCATACTCCCTCAGCTCATTTTGTATCTTCTCCACATCCTCAGATGCAAAATCGGTGTAGTTTGCCATGATCTCGGATATCATGGGCCCATTTAATGGTAAGCGCTTGTTACTTCCAATGACCACTCGTGCTTGGTTGAAGCCTATGGAAACTGAATGTTCGTACATCCAGTCAGTGCCCAGTATCAAGGGGTAGTTGATGTTTGCGACGTCAAAACTTCGAACCTCGTCAATACCTTGGTACTGGAACCGTGCTTCCACTTTACGGTTGATTTTGGAACGTGACCCCTGTACTGCTAACTGAAGCGTAAGTGGAGGGTTTAATTCAAGCTGTTTCATGCTCAACTGGTCGGCTAGTGTTGTGCTCACGAATGTACCCAGTGATCCCGAATCCAGCAACGCTGTTACCGGTTCCCCATTCAGCCTGACCGCAATCACAAGTGGTCGCGCTACCCTACGATTTGGGTCCTTCACCCGAGCGGCGTTTCGCTGGACTCCAGGATACTTATCTGCTGGGATCTGTACTGCGTTTATCTGTATAAGGCCCGCCCTCCAGATTGACATGTCGCCCATCTGAATGTGCCGCATAATCTCGTTACTAGCTTCAAATGTATCCCCACTGTCATTGAAAAACTCGCGCAAGAGCCCCTCCTCTTCCCAGAAGTCCCAATCAGAGCATGTACGGATCAACGTAATGCACTTTTTGTAAACCCACCCAATCACGTCAAATCGTGGGTGGTATAGTAACGATTCAGGCAACTCCCAGCGCAGGTTTCGTACTGTGTCCCATATCACATAATGTTCGCATCTCGACTCCGAGGCAAAAGCCCAGAATCTGGTCCCAATCTGATTAGGGTCATTGATGGTTTCCCATCCAGGTAAGTGGCTACACGGATAAATATTCGTGTTATTTAACACTTTTCTGATGTGCTTTCCCCTCGCATCGCCCATCGCAGCTGCAGTAAGGTATCGAGATCCCTCTAGTGTTTGTGAGTCCCCTCCTCGTTGTTTGCAGAGCCATTCCACCACCCGGAAGTCAGGGTCCCTCAAGTATTTGGACTCTATGATATAATCAGCCTCTGTACTTCCTGCATTTAAAATGATGTGTTTTTCACCCATAATTTGGTAGCACATAAAGTCTACAGCGTCCTCAGGTGCTTCTCCCGGGAACGGAGCATTTAAGTTTAGTAAGTCTTCCACCCGCTGTGCTATAGGGTCCCCAAAGTGACTGCGAGCTGGTTTGCACTTTCTTATCTTCGAACCCGCCATTCGTGCTTCAGCAATATCACGGATTTCTCCCAAGGATTGCTCCTTTTTTTCGATTGCTGTTGTCTGAAACTCTAACGTACATTCGTCCCGCTCAGGATTGGCAAATTTGGCCCTTGCAGCGTCTTTTGTCCAGCACATACATTCAAAGTAAGAGTGCAGGCAATCAGTGCAATCCACCATATCGTTCAGGTCGCCTTCCGAGCCTGAATCCGATACAGATACAAGGTCGGGCAGGGGATCCTCAAAGTCAATAAACTCCGGGTCTGTGTTCCTTTCAGGTACTTCAGTATGTGGGCATTCGTCATTTGAGTAGTAAGTTTGCTCAATATCCTCCCACCAGTCAAATCTAATGTTGTTAGCTGAGAATTCGTGCAGTTCCTTCAATGCGCTGGTACGGTCAACCAGTTCCCACTCGATGTTGTTAGTTGAAAATCCTGGTGGACCCGCTTTTGTGGGGTCGCCTTTGATCCGGTTCTTCTTGGGACAATCACGAGCTTTGTGCGTCGCCTCTCCACATTCAAAGCATTTCCCAGCTGCACGATATTCATTTTTCTGCTCCGGAGTGAGTTGACGTGCTTTACTCTCTGTGTGTTTCTTGGTTTTTGAAGTATCATCCTTGCTCGTAGAGCCACTGACACCTTTACCGTTATTATTTTGCCCAACGACATTGTCCTTTTTCTTCTGGCTCTGATCATTCCAATTATTACCAGATTTCTTAGTGTTTCCGCTACTTGAATTTTCTTTCGGTACAGCTTCGGGTTTGGATTGATAATGTGAGGTTTTCTTTCCAGCATTCTCAATCATCTCAACTTTCTCCGCTTCGTTTATTAACTCCTCCATTTTGCAGGATTCTGGAGTTAGATCGTGCCGGTAAAGACCTTTCATGATTTCAACATCAAAGCTGTCCCACAGAAGTGTTATCATTTGTCGTTCGTCTAGTATACCTGCTGAATTACAGATATCCTGGAAAATGCCAACATGGTCCCGAACTCGTTTACCCTTCTGCTGTAGCGTGATGAGCCGCCGCCTTTGCTCTGTGCGAAAGTCTATTGGGAAGACAAAGTCATACAATCTCTCATAGAATGCGCTTAGTGTCCAGATACTTGGGTCCTCTCCGCAGGTCCTTTCAAAAAAGGTATAGGCCTTTCCTTTCAAGAAACGCGAAGCAACTTCCACCTCTCGGTATTGAGGTACATTCCCATCATCACAGTATGCAATAGTCTCGCGCATGTTGCGATGAAGTGACCGTAAGTTAGTGTTACCCTCATAGATTTCGGTTGGCTTCATAGGCTTAATATGCATTTTAGCACTCATCTTCCTTCGATGATTACCATGATCATCATTGTCCGAATCGTCACTCGGTTCGGGGCTAGAATTTCCATTTGGGTCATTCCGCCTCCTTAATTTTGTGAATATGTCAGCTATGTGGCTTCTAGGGGCAACGAGTTCCGAAGGTCGACCAGGGTTCTGTTCTCGGCATTTCCTTCTAATGGCTTGAGCTCTGGTAAAATCCGTGGATTCTTCTGTTTTCTCAACTTTCACCTTTGCAGGTTTGTCAAGGGTAATGGTCAACTGAGCGGATTTAACCTGCTCCTCGAGCTCTTGGATGCGAATAGCAAATTGGGACTGGATCTCAATCTGCATTCGCCTCAATTCCATTGCCTTCCATTGCTCAAAGTTATCCAGCTTTTCCTGGTTTTTTTCCGTACGTTCTTTTGTATATTGAAGGCTATTATATATTTGTGCCTGAATCTCAGGATCAATATCTGCCTCATTTAACCTAGCGGCCCCCCAGTTGCGGAGGTCAGGGCCTTTGCCTTTGTCCTCAGATGTTCCTTGGCCAGGGGCATTATTCCCTGCGGCCTTATAATTTCCTCCAATCAATGTACTGGCTGAGGTCATTTCCTGATCCGGTGTCCCATCGGATGGAGCAGGTTCAGGTCCAGCGGACGCATTGGGTACAGGTCCAGCGTGTCGTGACAACCAAGTACTTACATCATTTTCTTTCTTTCATTTTCACATGCTCTAGTAACCACATGACCGTGTTCATTACTCATCGTTCATCTGACCACTCACTCTCGCGCTGTCATTAGTTTATTGTTCTTTTCTTGCTTCTCATTCGTTCTTCACTATTCCACTCTCGCGCTCTTGTTCTTTGTTCCTTGTTCTTTTACCCTTGTCCCTTTACCTTGGTTCCTATTGTTTCAGACTCGTATATATAGTACAGTAGACAGCTACCAGTTCCCTATCTCGACCTCTTGGTCTTTGGGAACTAGGTTCGTGTTTGTATATTCGTTTACACTCAATATTGACTTGGTCTTTGGGAACTAGCTTGCCTTATTTGACCCTTGTGATTGGCCCTTCGTGCTATCACTGTCGCTGAGATCACTTCTCCTTTCTGCCTTTGTGTGTTGAGCGTTACTCACACTCAGGTTGGTGCTTGTGCTGTGCTTTCGATCACTTCCCGTCATCGCTTCCGCCTACGTCGCGACACAGCGGACGCAGTAGGTTCAGGCCCAGCGGGCGCAGCTTCATTCTCAGGCCCAGCGGGCGCCGAGAAATTATTCGAAGGTCCTTCATCGGACGCAATCGAAGTGAGTGGTGAGTCCATCATTGTGGGCTCGCTGCCATTCTCTTCACTTACTTTTGGAGTAGATGAAACGGCAAGATTTTCCTCCTCTACTTGGCTAGGAGAGGGAGAGGAAGTCGCACTTGGCTGATTCAAGTCGCTAATTCCTCTCTGATTGCCACGAGTATTATAACCATGGGACGCCATGTTTCTGTATGATTTCAGCGTTGGGTATGGTTAAACAAACTAACGTTTCGTTATGAATTCAGCGCAAGAGGATGTTCTCGGGTTGATCAGACCAGAGAGTTGCCGTCGAGTGCCTGTGGTTACGAACTGTAGCAACTTGTCAAAAATATGTCGCGTTCAGTAGTTCTGCTAGTGAACCGACACGGAAATATGTGAATAATGAAAACTTAGCTTGTTGTCGAACTCTTAAGGTCTCTCGATATGACAAGGTTAAGTCGTAGATTAAGAGAGAAAGAGCCCCTTTACTAATACCTAGCTAGCAGGTTTAAGTACTAAGGGCATCTAAACAAGTATATACAAACTCTGTCTGAATCAAGTCTCTAGCGGTTTCGAAATACGGTGTGATCGTGTGTGGTTCGCTACAGTGGGGGGGGGGATATAGGCTGGAACAGGTTTCCCTGTGTTTATTGTGCTTCTAAGGAAAGTAGATCCCCTAATACTTTCCAAAGCACAATAACTTGACCTATATCCTCACGACTACACGTCTGGCGGATGACGCCACCGCATCTGTCTCAATGAGTCCTTAGTGGCACAAGAAACTACTCCTTCGCCGTGTTAACAGTGAGAGTCTTATTTTCTATATCAAGAGTCAAATTTTGATTGAACACATCTGTCAGAATAAACAATGTCTCAAAATTCTGGTCGAATACTTTTGAACCCCCCTTTCTCTCGTAGGTCATTGTCCAATTTCTTCATTATGCACTGAAGTCTTTCCATTTGTTGCTTTTGTACGATGTAATTATTCAGGCTCCTTCATTCGGACTCTATGCAGGATTGCTAATTTCAAGTGAGATGAATCCTCAACGAAGATTTTATACGCAACATTGAAACGACTGATCATTGAATTATATGCCAGTGTGAAGAAACGAGCCAACCTCAAGTCACGTATACTAGTAGGTACCAGCTGTAGGTAGTATGTACGAAGTATGCTATTACAAACCAAATCTGCTTACAGTTACGATTGAGAAAGTGACGGATGAGACAGAGTGTATATGAAGGGGATTATTTCATATTCTGTGTCATAGCTCGACCTATGCCGCTCGTTCCTCCGACGAAGACTGCAACAGAGATATAAGGAAACGATACACTTGCTTTCGCGACCATGATGTCAGAGAGTGAGCCTGAGGTCGAGCGGGCCATCCGCCTTTTTTGAATGATTTTTCGAATCTTTGATTTTTAGTCCAATTCAATGGGATAACTTTAAAAAAAAAATCATGGATCACTGCGCAAAGATCAATGGTATGTACTTGAGCAAGCCATAAACAACAACTAGAGACAATTGAAACTGTGCAAGAATAGGTTCGATGGCAAGAGAAGCAGATGGCAGAGATGCGAGGTGAATGACCAAAAAGAGTGTACAAAAAGATCACAAAAATATGTTTGAAGGTACAGACCAGAAAGCAGTAGAAGCAAAGAATTCCGAGAAATAAAAATTATGCGAAAGCTAGGACAACAATCAAAGTCATGACTTCAAGAGAAGAGGTAGATTCTACGGCTTTCGAACACCACAAGATCCTACTCTAAAGAGTCGGAGACTATAAAAGCAATTACCCGACTCACTTTGAGTCAGTAACTTCCATTGTATGCTTCCAGAGTGCATCTCTCGATTCATCATCCCCATGATAGCCCTGCTTCCCAATATCATTCCCATGTTGTCCAACTCTCCAAGCACCTGGAGTCGAAGCAGTATAGTGAATCCCGTACAGTTGGTACTCCCCACAATTTTCCGGTGGCATAAGAAGATAAGTGAGAAGGGTGTAGTTGGCGAGGAAGGCCCATGTTCGCATGAAGAGCGACGGAGAAGTCAAACCTAAAGGAGTCCGTACCCCGCCAGGATAACTGTGAATGAAGGATACTGAAGGATAATGTAAGGCAAAACCCTGTGAAGAAGTGAAAATGAGGAATAGAAGAGTAGGGATATACTAAAGCTCACATCCATCATAATGTCGTTGTAGGTCATCACAGATTGTATCCATGTCATCGTGGATGCTTTCTTCAACTCCAAATCAGCAAGATCAATCTTTCCACCATTCCCTGCCGAGAGTACAGAGAGTACTTTCGCATCCTCGTTGTCATTTCTAGCCTTTTCCAGCGCCGGGGCGAGATCATAAATCAATTTCCACCGTGAGTGATAAGACAATGCCGTGACGGGATCTATCCCATCCTCCGTAAGTCGCGTTCTGTTAAGATCCAGCACACCAGCAGAGAGGACGAGAAAGTTGAGCTTGGCGTGTTTATTAAGGATTTCGCTTGTTACCTGGCGTACATTCTTCAAGAGGCTCACGTCGCACTCGATGAACTCATGTTTGGCGGTAGGGGAGGTTGGCTGAGGGAACGATGCAATGATGGATTCAGCTGCGGCACGATTTCGACCAACGATGATGATATGAGCGTTGCCTTTAGTATGGCGAGCGAATGCTTCAGCGATACCTCTTCCTATTCCGCTCGTGCCACCAACGAAGACCGCAACGGGAATATATGAAAACGAAATCTTCGCGTTCTCGGCTTTAATTTTTGACAGTGGATTCGAGGATCTCATTGGTGTAGTGTAGGTCTCGGAGGACTGAAGGCTTGAATTTTATAATGATACAGTTAAGTGGAATGCGTCAGCCCCGGCACATGTGCATCAGCCGCCACCTACTCTTCCGACATGAGTCCGAACGAACTCTCCCGTCGTAATCCCGTGCACTCGACGAAATGAAGTGCAGTGGTAAACCTGTCGGTCTTTTGGTACTGGAATTATCAACTAGAAAAAAGCTTGGAAATTTAGCTCACGTACTAAAGATAGAGAGTACGAAGTCTCTTGTTTGCCATCATCTAGTATCAGGGGGAATTCATCGAACTCGATGTTCTTATCTGTAGCAGTCCGTCAAATGTACATTGTCATGGTGCTTTGAGTAAACAAATTCGCTAAGGCAAGAGACGAGGTGACAATGACTTCGCCATTCAATCTTCCTGCTGTTCCCTTCAATTTTCTCGTTCTCTGGGCCTGTTCAATCTAGCCTGATCGAGGCCAAGTGGAGATATAGTCGAAAGAGCGTGAGCGAGTACCTCTCTATCTCTACCTTGAAGCAATTTGCAGGCCGCCTCTCTCCAGAGATGTCCAGAGTCATTTGGGACGACACCGAAAGCTACGCGGACAGGAACGGCAGCACACATACCATACCGCGTCACGGTCACGGTTCTTTTGAGTGTAACATGCACAGTGTCACAATCGTCCCTCTCGCTCATCGCGTAGCGTCCTTCACATCCCTCTCAACAATTACCTTCCACTCAGGTCTCCTTTGCTAGTCATTCTCGCAGAAATTTCTAGTATGTACATGTCTAGACGAAGGTTTCATCAGCGAGCATTCGTTTCAAAAATGCGCCCTGCGCCTCTATGCGCCCATGTGCCCCCCGAACACTTCGGATTGTGTGATTGATATGATTGTTATGAAAATGTTCGCTTAAAATGTATGAGTATATACCCTGATACAATATTAATATGTAACCCTCCTGCGTAGCGTTGCCCTTTTCATTGTTCCACGACGACCACAGGTTGGAGCTGGATGTCTTCCTTCCCTCCGACATGTACAATCACCGAGAATCCTGACATCGCCGGTGCGTCTTTCAAGTAAACAATCACTAACGTTCTGCTAAAAAAAAATAATTAAAATCAGGCATCGGAGTCCGTGTATCAATCTACCTCCCGGCTATACTAGTTACGCTGAATTCTGGGTACGTTACAGCAAAGGTTTTCGTCGATGTGATTACTGGAGGATTTGAGGAGTATGTTCCTCCTCCGCGAGTTAGCGTTACAACTCGCAAGTCCGAGTCCGGTGATGGTGAGGGTATTGAAATGGTCGACTTGGAAAGACCAACCCCACCACATCGTTCCCCTTCCCCTGTCGAGTCTACCACCAGGCGGCCCTCCATAGCTCCTTCATGGAACAGCGACACGAGCGATAGACGAATGCTTCGTGGATACCTGACCTACCTCTCTGACCACCCACATTACTTTGAATCAGCCAAAGCCCTCGAACGATCATTATTCCTCATCGGTTCAGCTATAATCGTCAGTGCATTCCTCGATGCTCGATTTGTCACGTCGAGCATTGGTCTCTCGCCATATCACGCTCTTCTTGTTCTGAACTTGTCGTTACTAAACAACTTCGCTGGTTCGTCCTTCTTCGTGTTTCGTATAGGCTCAATTTTCGCTATTGTGGAGTTGGATAATCCAGATGAGGATGAGGACAAGGACAAGCCTAGGGGGATATCGATAATGTCCAAAACTATTTGGTGGATTGTTCAATTTTTCGATGTTTTTGGTCTGTCGACGTTACAGACGGTGGTTATCATTGTATTCGGGATTTGGTTTTGGGTGTCGACGACGTTTTATCATTCGTTCAGTGGGTATAGTATGAGCGTTGGGAAATTACTGTCGTCGGCGACGTTCAATGCCACTGTCGCTGCTGAGGCTGGAGGGTCTTCAAACCCATTGCAGTGTGTATCGGAGACGTTTTATTGGGCTTTTTTGGCTGTCCGGATTGAATCAACGCTTTCTATTCAGATAATATCGTTTGTATTCTATATCGGAACAGCATTGGTCCCTTTTCTTGGACCTCTGGTTACGGTGATACCTACAATCATCCTCTTCAAATCCGTACCTATTTTTCTAGGACTGGTATTCTCGGGATTGATATACTTTTTTGGAATCATCATACCCCGACTATCAACTCGATTGATGTACGACTTCCTTCCTAAACTATACCACCTCCCAAACCTCACCCTTCCATACCCCCACCCAACGCAACCTCTCTTCCCTACCCGTCTCTCACCGTCCTCGACGTCGACGAAATTGATTTTCGGAGCGATGATGATAACAAACTTGAGCACAGTCGTGTTCCTTATCATCTCTACCGAGAAGGTTATTTTTATCAATTCTGCTTTGAGGAATGGGGGAACGGTGGTGCTTAGTGGAGGTCAGTGGACGTATGGACAGACGTTGGCGTTGTTAAGTGCAGCTATTGGAGTGTTGATGTATGGGGCGGAGGTTGTAGGACATTGGAGGGAGGCGAGAGTTGAGAGGAGAAAGAGGATGAGGGAGAACTTTGAGGCATTATCTTCCACGCAGAAGAGAAGAGCAAGTGTATGACTAAAACTCGGAAGTCGAAAGGCTGTATGAGAATGTGGTTTGACCGTGCGTGGGTTCATTGTTATAAATCTCCCGGCCAATACCGGAGAGTCTCCGGAATTTGGCATGCGTATAAATATCCAAAAAACTTATACTTAGGGGGACGGTCCATCATGTCTCTTCCAAAAACATACAGAGCCGCCATTATCAACTCTTCAGGAAGCGACTTTGAAATCGTCGAAAAACCTCTCGAGAGTCCCACAGAAGGTACGGTGCTCGTCAAAATCCTGGCTTGTGGTGTCTGTGCCAGCGATGGAATGGTCAAATACGGAATGACTGCTCTTCCTCGAGTCGCTGGACATGAGATTATCGGTGATGTTGTTGATGTTCCCTCTACTGAAAATCAGTGGAAGGTCGGTGACCGGGTCGGGTCTGGATGGCATGGAGGTCATTGTCATCATTGTGCGTCTTGTAAGGAGAGTGATTTTATTACTTGTAGTGCTGAAGCTATCAATGGGTTTGTGTTTTTACCACTTTGATTTCTTTGTATCTAATCGCTATGTAGAATTACTCGAGATGGTGGCTACGCTGAATACGCTGTACTTCGTACAGAAGCTCTTCTTCCTGTTCCAAAAGGTCTTGATCCCGCAGAGGCTGCTCCACTTCTCTGTGCCGGTGTGACTACCTTCAACGCCTTACGCAACGTTTCTGATCTCAAGCAGGGTGATCTCGTCGCTGTCCACGGTCTTGGAGGTAATCCCATCTCTCTCGCTACACTGTTATTCGTTGTCTCTTAACCTGGCACGGCCCCTCCCTAGGTCTCGGACACCTAGGTATCCAATACGCCACAAAGATGGGCTACAAAGTTGTCGCCCTCTCTCAATCTTCTGCCAAAAAGGATCTAGCGACTGAGCTCGGTGCAGATTATTATTTTGATGCATCTCAGGTGAACCAGGTGGAGGAGCTCATGAAGCTCGGTGGGGCCAAGGTTATTCTAGCCACTGCCCCACAGGGTGATGATATTGCTACTCTTCTTGGGGGATTGAAAATTGGGGGGACGATGCTTACTGTTGCCAGTGCGTACTAAGACCATTGAGTAGGTCTTGACTGTATCTTCTGAACTTTCTCTCGTTCTGTCGTAGTCGCCGACCTCAAATTTAGCACTTTGGCTCTCATCGGTAAGCGTTCGATGATCAAAGGATGGCCTTCGGGTCATGCAAAGGATAGCGAGGATGCAGTTGCGTTCGCTCAGAAACATAATGTCAAGTCCCTAGTCGAAACGTATGTGTTGCCTTCTTTCTGTATCCAACTTCTCAGCTGATGTATGTATTTATTTTCCATCTCTTTCTACTTTCCAGATTTTCATTGGATCAAGTCAACGAAGCTTATGGTAAGATGCAGAGTGGAAAGGTTAGGTTTCGTGCGGTATTGATTCCTTGAGAGAGGAAGAGAAGAAGAGGAGAGAAGAAGAGGAAGAGAGAGGAAGGGGAAGAAAGAAGAAAAGGGGAAAGGAAAGGAAAAGAAGAATGTACAATGTGTAACATATGTGTATAAAGTATTGCAAGTATCACTCTGTGGAATTCCATGTTCAAGATTTAACTTCTCCTGAGTTAGCCGGATCAATCAAGTCAAACTTGAAGGAGTACTAAGCATCAGTTCAAGTTCCTCTGAGCCTTCCCTCGCATCCCATCGCTGCTGCTTTCCCACCACTTGCTTATTTTTTACTTGAAAGACCTGTGTTTCCATACTCCTACTCATATCATAATGCATTCCCATATCAAATCCATCCACCACCTTGAACGGATCTATCCCCTTTATCTGTGGCTTCTTCCACAACCGCCACACCATGTACAAAGTGAGCAGCCCAAACCCCATCGTCAACACAATCGCCAACCAGCCAAGGTTGTTCTCATTCCCGAATCGCCAGTGCTGCTGAATGGTGCGGTTGTTGCTTCTACACACCTGTGTCTGTGCTTGTGCCAGTTGCGAACTAGTATCGTTGAGAAAACAGTTGGGATTGTAAATGCTCTTTGCAAAGCAGTAGTCGGTATAGCTCTGTACTGGACCTTTAATCCCATCAGCGATAAGCACCTGTAGCATTTCCCATGTTTCAATATGCATGAGTGGATTTATCCCTGCACCATAGCCGTCATCAAGGCGGGCACCGAGGTTGATTGCCTCTGCCATTCCTCGAACAGCTGCAACAACTGCATTTCCAACTGGTACAGGCACACTTGTTGCATCTTCCGAGTAAAGTGTGAAGGCAGTCCAATTAAATATCTCAACATGTACCAACTTTGGAATAGCGTTCCATATGCAGCCAAGCGTGTTTCCTTGACCATCTAAAGTGATAATGCCACCACTCCCAGATGCATTCACGATAGCATACATGGCTTGTTGGAAACCGGTAAGATTGAACGTGGGCGCAGAGGTGATGATAGCTTGTGAGGAAGTGGGTGTGATAGAGATTGAGTTGTTGAAATAGCTTGAGCCATTGATGGTATTGATACTGGGTAGACTAAGTCCTGGAAAGACAGAAGACCAGAGTGATGCAAGAGGAGGTGAGTGTGGAGTGTTGCTACATTGAGCATTGATAGCAACCCCTGGCATTTCTTGGAGACCGTTTATAAGGCCACCAATAGCAGCATATCCATAATTATCCTTCACAAAAGCCCGGGTAGCAAAAGCCGTAGTGGTGTTTCCAGCCAATTGATCTGTTTGAAAAACAAGGTCGAATATTTCAAAATAAATAGATTTCATATACTTACTATAGTAGCTACCGAGCTGTAGGCCAACTCCAAATGCGATTTGGTCAAGCTGAGACTGGACCGTAACGTTCAAGCTGGAATTAACGGACAGAATGTTTGGATCCACACCACAGGGTATCAGATCATCAAATAAAACATGTTGATATGTCGGTTCTGGGATACAGTGGTACATGTAGTCAGTATGCACCTGGTCAACTATATGTTTCATGCTTACGGGGCTGTAAAATGGCTGAGATAGACGCGGAATGAAGACCCATACTACTCCAAGTCAAAATCCACAAAAGCCAAGCTAATTTCTGTTTCCAAGTATGCTTCCATTGATTCCATTTGAACTCAAATGGTGGCCATATAGATCCTTGTGCGATCCCCTGCATGTAGCTCCATCTTTCTAATGTGATCCCATTGTACATCAGCAAAATTGCACAAATAATATAATGGGAATACAACGTGTGGCAGGTATTTTAACTGGCTGCCACAATGTTCACAAATAATATTAGCGTAATAATAGAATTATAATATACTGAAATATGCAACAATCATCTGTAAGGATTGCAACTCATTATTGCAGGTAACAGCACATTATTACGGTGTTATCACACAGATATAACAGGTTCATATTGTCTCATTATTCTAACATTGGTCAAAACCCTAGATCATCATCATCAAGAGCTTCTTCATCCTCAGGTCCAGGTCCCTGTGGCTCTACATCTGAGTCTGTCTCTAAATCATCTCCCACATCCTAATCGCCGCAATTTGTATTATCACTGCAACACTTATACATAAATATGTATCAGAGAGGGAGTGGTACCGGAAACCGAAGCGAGGAAACGAAGCACGGACTACGAAGGAATATAAGAGCAAATAATCTGTGAAAAAAACGGCGGTATTTTCATACATCCCTCGATTCGTGGTCCTACTCCCATTCCCATTCCAACTCGTATTCGTATTCCCATTCCACCTCGTATTCGTATTCGCATTCCCATTCATATCCATAGAAATCGTCTCCATCCCAGCCCTTCGCGGGTATTTCCCCGGTGTTTGTGTTTGTGTTTGAGTTTTGGTTTTCGAGTTCTGATGTGCGGTCGAAGACGTTGAGAGGCGTTTTGAGACGTTGAGAGACGTTTAGATGAAGAGAGACGTTGGGACGATGAGAGGCGTCGAGAACTATGTACAGTTGAAAACGAATGCAAACGGTTCAGAAGACGTCGAGAACTATGTACGTCGTGCCTATCGTCCACCAGAGTTGTAGGACGGATCGGTGACTACGAAATTTTTCAGAAAAAGAAAAAGACGTCGGATGCGATACATACTATGGAAGATATTCCGTTCAATAAGTAGATACGAACACAAACATGAAGACTAACCGGTTGAAATATTCGACGGCACTCTCAATACATCCAACAAAGAGCTCTAACAGTGTGACAATCGAAGAACCAAAAGCAATAGATCCAAGCGACAGCGTTGATGCGCGCCCGAAAGCAGACAAAGTAGGATGATTTGGCTAAGGCGACCAATTAAGCCATGAATGATCTATGAAAGCAAAAAAGATCAACAACATACCATCTCTCCCATTTCCTTAGGTCCAAAGTAATACCAAGCACCATAAGGTCCACCCGCAAGTGTGGCGAGCGCGACGTTGGCAATGACCTGAGATGTCCAGAGATATGAGAATGTGGCGTAGAAAATCAAGCCAGCGACTTTGCCGCTCGAGCATGATGAAGTGCCGCATGCTGTATGTAATGAGATTAGGTGGTGAACATGAACCTCCGAAACGCAACGTACAGGAACTGCCGGGCGTCCCTACATGGCGATGCAAGTAAAGACGAACCAGCTGCAGTCTCTATTCCTACATTCCCATTCCCAACAAAACTCCCCATCCTCGAAAGCGTCGGAAGCGCCGGAAATGAAGACAGGGAAGACAGCGAAGACAGAGAAGGCGTGCCAACGAGTGGACTCAAGATCCCCGATGCCGAAGAATTGGGGAGGTTGGGAGACGTGAAACTCGTTTTGAGAAGTCTTAAACGAGGGTGGGTTGGTGGAGTTTGAGTTGAAGCGGGGGGAGGGAAAGAAGGCGTTGAAGGAGTTGAAGGCGTTTGAATGGATATCCATTTCCACCAGTCGAGGAAATTGAAAACGGAGTGTGTGGGGACTCCGAGCCATTCACTGAGATCACGGGCGTTGGCGAGGCTGACGCTGAGGGCAATTATTCGCGTTTTGTGAGAGGTTTGTCAACATCCTAACGCATAAATATGTGTACCCCAACCAATCCACAGCTTCTTCTTCGTGATGATGATACCTTCACCGAACGTATCGAATTGAGGTCGTCCAGCTCTTCCAAGCATTTGTAAAATGCCCTGTCAAGTGGTGGTGGAGATGAGGAGGGAGAGAGAACCGCCGGAAAACAGGTCTTCGACCAGTGAACGATCGGCATGAGAAAGACCAGCGTGGTGGATGGCTATTTCAAACGGAAGGAGATCTTTGAGAGTTGGATCCGAGATGGATTGACTATCTCGTTCGAGAGCATGTACTGTTTGATAGCTTACGTTGTTCAGCTTGTTAATATCTGGTGGAACTTCACCAAGATTCTTAACGAGGGTATATCCCATTCTGCGAGGAATGGGTAGAGGGAGTGGAAGACCGATCAGAGGCAAGCCCTCCTTTGCTAGGTACCTCTGCCCGGCTAAGAAGAAGCAGTACCAGGCAAAGGTGGAGTGGGCTCGCCCATCGCGGTAGGAGAGAAAAAAGTTTTACGGCGCTAAATAATCGATTTACCACAATTGATACGAAACTAACGACGCGTGGGACTTAAAAAGACCCGGGTGCGAATTTTTCCACATCTTATTCTCTTACAGTTACTCTCATCATGGCTCAGCCAGCAAGGAAAAAGCCCCGACTCAAATCGGCCTTGACAAAGAGGATCAACGCTCAACGTGTCAACTCTCCATCTCCATCGCTGTCTCCACCTTCCCCTCCTCAAATTTCCTCAAGGACTCGGACTCCTGCCTCATCATCCCATATTCAAATCTCAACTGCTAGCAACTCAAGTCAAACAAACACGCAACCTCAAGCACACAGAGCTCAAACTTTTGCTCATGAAGACTCTCAACAACAAGAAAGACGGGAACGAAGGAAGAAGCGTAAATACGAGGAGTTTGTAAAGGAAGTAGCTGCTGAATACGAGGCTGAATACAAATCGTGCGTACATCTTTCTAACCTCAGACTGTGTATATGCTCTCATTCTGGTTGAAATTTCAGATACAAAACACTTTTACCATATCAGCAAATTGGATTATATGCACCTCGGTGCCTTTCGCTGTATCAAAATATGGCAGCCATTCTCAACGCAGGCCTTGCACGTGAAACGAGGCAAATGAAAGCCAGAACCAGGTCACTCCAAGCTCTGAATGAAGAATCAAACAACGATGATGAATCAGACCTAGATGAAGAGTGAGTTACAATAAATTCCTCCTTGTGATCTCCTGTATAATCTACCCATCCTCAAGTGATTTGGCTGAGCGCACTCATTTGCTTACCATCTATGACAAGATTGCATCCACTTTCCCTTCCATCATTGAACGCCTTCTTGAATCAGTCAGCTACGATGACACAGAAACATATAACATCATTATCAACGTAGTAAGTGATTCTTGTGGGCTGCAAACCTGGTTAAGATACTTTGCTCTAGATTGATCAAGCATTTTCTGAAGCTCGCCGCAACGATACGAGCCGATTGAAGACCGAGATCCTCAGATTCATCCCCCATGTTTTCCAGACCTACAGTGATGCTCTTCCCAATATGAATGAAGTAATCGTTCTCGATCCTCCCTGCCTCTGTGATGCCAAGAGTGACCGAGGTGTCAATCATCCCATGATCACAATGTTATTCTGCCCATTCCGTAAGACCCGAGATGCGCTACTCAGAAATAACGCTACTCATCGCGAAACGCAAGTATTCAATTCTTCTGTGCTTGATATTACTCTGATGCTTGTGTAGAATTTTGGATTCGCTCATGTCGCATGACATTCCTCTCACTGCTGACGATCTTCCCATGTTTCTCTATGACCTTCACAAATTTGATTCGAAGAATAAATGGGGTGGCCTGCTTCGTGGCCGTCTACTGATTTTGGAAAGTACATCATTTGCTATATATCAGATTCAACTGATACATGTACTGCAGATTTGCCGTTGCATCTTACTTGGGCCTGGTGCAGCTTTTGCACCTCGCCAGCGTTCTGCTCGAAAACCAACTTCTGTACTCCTGGGAATCACCCAATCTAGCCCTGAGCTCATTGCTTATGTGGCCGTTCAGGTAGGTTGGCATTCTTATCTTGTGATTTTACTCACGTCATTATCAGGCGCGATTTGCACTCTCAAGCCGTTCGTCGTGGACTAGGTCAGACAGCAAGTTCAAGTTTGACCGATTCTACCTCAACATCTTGAGCATCTTCGCACATGCTTCCGACAGGTGGAAGGAATCTCTATTTAAATTTTGGAATCGGTATGTGATTTTTCTCATTTTCGACACATATTAATTGTGCTCTAGTGAGTGTTTTCATGACATTCCAAACACAGCCGAAGCACCTGCAAATGACTCGGAACTCGCATCTCTATTCACCGAAAGCTCTACTCCTGAGGACGATGACAGTGAGGATGATGATAACCAACAAGGTGCCGCGTATCGAGGTGTCAATGAAGGTGGTGGTGATAATGACAATGGTGGTAATGGCAACGGTGGTGACAGTGAAGACGATGGTGGTCAAGTCAATGGTGGCAATGGTTACATTGATGAAGGTGACAATTTTTACAATGATGGTGTCGGTGGCGATGGATGAAGTTTCGGACACGACTATGTTTTTACTTCGCATTTTATTCTGCCTGTGTTTGCTACTGCTCCTGTGCTTATCATTAACTAATTTAAATGCTAATTCCATCGTATAAATTCAATAACCTGCTGGAATTGCCTAATATATTACTGATATCCGTTCAAATGGTCTGTTATGTGTTATAATCTACCTGAAATCTGTTATAACATACCTGAAATCTGCAGTAATTTACTGTAAGTATGACAGTGTGTTATAACACATTACAGGTCTGTTATAGCAGATGACAGCTCCGCTATAGCAGATGACAGGTGCGTTATAACACCGTTATAATGCCGTTATTACACCGCTATAAGGGGAACCTTTGCGAAATAAAGTACTGCTACAATGACAAGGATTATAGCAAATAATATACATTATAATGGGGTTTTAATATCTGTGCTCTTTTGCTGATGTAGAAGCCCATCGCAACGTATTCTGCGGCGGCATGTTGCACAGTATAATGCAAGTGGCTTGTAGCAAGTGTTGCTACACCAGTCACAATCACGTTCGTCACCCCTGTGTGTTGAGTCCCGTACTGTGATAGACCCCAGTAGATCGGAACGACGCCACTACTGAATATGATCAGTGTAATTGCCCAAAAAGTAGAAATAAGGCCTTGTATGAGTAGGAACTTGTGGATGCTAGCTGATTCGTGGGTTTGGAGAGTAGATCGGTAAGCCGGGTGAATCTTCGAGGACTCCTTTGTGTTGTAAAATAATTTGAAGTACTTGTATATATTCCAGAAAAATATAAGAGAGGAACCGTACCAGGCTCGGAGTGGATCATCCATGGGTGGAGATGTAATGAGTTCTATGATGCTTTAAATCTTCAGGTTTTGTCCCGAATTGCACTCGAATGGTAATATTACTTACTACTCATGTAGATAAATTGCCGGATAGTTGTATCCAGCGGAAATCAGGAAACACAATCTCAATCTTTGCTTCAGAGATTGTTGAGAGACTCAGTCTTGATTGGTAGGCTCACATTGACGGTGCGGTCACATATTCGAAATGTATGATAGCTTGATAATATCCCTTGCTGTACTTAGCTGCGATCTACATGGCGCTGCTCAAGCAATACAATGTAGACCAGGTTTGAAACCAGTAAGATTGATGAAGATGTATATATGTAAAAAAATTCAAAGAGTATAATTTATCAATGGAAGGAAGGCAGCGATAAGTATTAAAAAACGATAGATGTAGGTTTATACGCTTTCAGTTTGAGACCACCGGATATCAAGGAAGTTGTAACGTGTACTCGGAGAGGCGCATGACATTCCTTGCACGTTGGATACATCTATAATGAACTCAAGACATTCAACCCACGAATTTACCCGTACACAGCGAACAATCAATATGCTCAATGCCTTAGCACCTGTTGCGTCCACTTATCTCCCTACTTCTCCTTATACTCCTAGCTTCCCCATCCGCAACACAATGCACCGCAAACCTCAATATACGCTGCGACGGTTTCCAGGATCCCGATAATCGCAAGCTCCTCTTTGGCGTAATCGCCGCTATGGAGGATCATCGTTGACATTTTAAGTAAGGGAGGGGGTCGAGTAACAGAACGTATGGGGATGTCCTTTGTCTTCTTCGACGAAGACTTCTGGATTCAATATAGACCGTGGCAAGGATAATGAGCTCAATTGAGGGTAAGAGGAGGGATGCTAGCTAGTATCGCTGTGAGAAAGTCTCTGTTCTCCCTACGAATTTGAGCATTTATGCTCGAGCAGGGGCATGATGATCAAGACTCGGCTATGTGTGGTAGTGTTCTCTGTGCAGGTTCTGGCCAATGATTACTGTTACTTGACAATGACGATGACTTTCGCCCAGAACTTATGAAAAAATTCCGCTTCAGGCTCGCATGTTTAGAGGACATACCCAGATATTTAACAATGCTATGTTCATCTTGGACACTTCCATTCTTGGTACGCTTCGTCGCTCGAAAAGAAAGATCTTCCACAACTAGAAGCGCAAGTCGAACCAGAGTCAAGTCATGACTGATTGGTATTGTACAGAGGGTTTTTCAGAGTGCAAGAGCAAAATTTAGTAAGATGACATGCCTAGGATATAACAGACCGTTGAAATATACAGACTACCGAGGACTTCCGCAGTAGCCTTGAAGACATGCCAATCGCGCGTCTAGTTAGGGGTGAATGTAATTGCCTCTCGACGCTTGTCGTAGTTAGCAAACATTTCTGCACGGTGAAATCGAGAAGTCATAGGAAGGTGAGACAAGGGACAACCTGATCTATGAACGTCCTGAGGTCATTCCACTGAATACGAGCACAAATAATGCGCCGAGGAGGATGAATGCTAGAGATGGACGAAGGAGAGGATATGTGTCGAGCGTGTCGAGTAATGATGATGACGATCGCGAAGACGGTGGTGATGAATATGTATTCGTCGAGGGCGATAGTGGCGCCTTGGGCGTAGAAATACACTCCGGATCCTCGAATAGGCGCAGTTCAGCGTCATCCTCGTTATTCACGTCAACATCTACAACGCCTCCGAAGAAGTCCGTGATCAAAGTTTCTCTTAACACTCTTCCATTCTTTCCAGCTTCAATCTCCCTCCCCATCCATTCGCCTCCGCCTTCGACAGTCCATCCTCTGCCTCGTCCGTACTCACTCATTGGGTGATTCGGATTTCCTGGACCCAGAGGACGCTCAAATAAATCTGATCTGACGCCAGGGTGAGAGCCGATTTTCGGAACGTCGTAAGAGGTAAAGAGGTCGGCCATTGTAAGACGGGATGTTTTGTTAACTTTCTCCATGTATTCGAGAACGTAGTGGGTGTAAGAGTCGATTACAGCTACACCAATGTCGTAATCGTTTTCGTGCTAAGAAACGAAGCAAAAACTTAGTATTCAGTGCAGTTAGACGACTCTGTCGAAACTCACAGAATAAGAATTTTCTCCAACGACTGAGCTTCCGGTCGCCAGAATACCGGGAGAATAAAATTTAGAGTACATCGAATTCGCTTGACATGTATCTACCATGAAAAAGATCTCATTATACCTTCCACCCTCGTACATCTGGTGGAAGGCATCAGCAATATCGTGCGCTGAAACTTCCTCGTTATCTTGAAATTTGAGAAACTCGTTTCCGCCATGGCCGGTAAGGTAGATGAAGATGTTCGAGGATGAATCAGTTAAGAGACGTTTGGAACGCGGGACGGAGGATGAAAGGCGGCCTGTTAGCTGTTTTCAGAACCAAGATTAGGTAAATTTCGAGAGAAGGAAGAAAGCACCAACAAGTCTTAGGAAATTCTCCACCGTAACCTCATACCCTCTATAATCTACCTCGATATTCTCACCGTACAAATCCAGATGTCTCCCTGGGTTTGCGTAAACACTTCCAGCAAACTTATTCCTTGAATTACACGCTGCGTCGTCCGCCAACATCAGGATGATATTAGAATCTGGGATCCCTAAGCGTTTGACTGTGCGGTACATCCCCAGTGCGTTTGCCATGTGCCGATAGTTGAACCAGTATCGGGAGGAGCAGACAAGGACAGCCCAGTTGTTTGTATGCTGCGAAGAGGCATCGCAAGAGGATAGAAGGAAGTAAAGAAGCAGGAACAAGGACAGCGACGGTAAACGCATGACAGTTATGAGGGAGATTGAGCTACAGTCACGAGGATCATCGTGACCGTTCATCAAACGAGCGCAATAATCATATTCCTTCCTGACGCTACTTTTCTACGATACGGCTCTCGTATGGTCGTTTGGACGTCAAGTTTGATTTTCTAGCCTATACATTGTCTTTCAAACCTCGGGCCTGACGACGGCACAATAAATTTTCCCTCAGACCTGAATGCCACATCCGGATACCCAAAAACCTTTTGAACGATGCATCAAAGTTGATAATGCTGCACTCAACGAACGCATTCGTTCATCCAATGGTGTTATCGTTGACGCTGAAATTAAAGGACTGCTGAAATTGGCGAAACAAGATGCCGTAGGTTATGAACTAGAAATGGAGCATGTCCGTATGAAGTATGAAGAAAACAGACATCGCCTACGCCTGCGACGCCAAGGATTACTCAATCACACGGAGAAACTCTCTGCACTTTTGTCCCCCATTCGACGCCTTGCGGATGACATTCTGTCTCTCATCTTTGTGCTTTGCTGCGAAGATAACATGCTGACACACAACTGGAGATATGCTCATGCTTTGACCATCAGCTCTGTTTGCTCTAGATATCCGGCACTCTGGTCGAACCTCACGATTGATTCGCAGGATGACAACGACCATATTGAATCAGTTCTAGCACTTTACCTAACGCGATCAAAAACATACCCCTTGGTCCTTGAGTCTTATTGCCATTCCTGGTATCAATAATGTGGCTCTTGTGATGCTGGCACGAGAGTCTTATCGGTGGCAACATCTTTCATTCAACGGCGATTCCTTTGGTGGAGATAGCTACCCTTGTTTGAAGTCATTGTCTCTACCTATGCTCCTAACCTTGGACCTTGAGAACATGGATTTTCCCGAAGCTTCCTTCCGTTCAGAATCGCTCGTTGCTGCGACTCACATCAGACGGCTGGTTTATTCAAAGCATCTGCAACGATGATGTTGTTAATGCACTTTCCAAGTTATAGAAGATTACCAAATTCGACTTCCACTGGCAGATGAAAATTGCCCGAATCTTGCACCTACTCACTTGTTTCCGCGATTTACGTCACCTTGTTTTGTATCCTACCATAAACGACGGTCCCGCTGAAATACCTATGGTTTTTCCACAGTTACCTCCTATTGATACTCTTGAGGTGTATATGCACGACTCTAGCCATCTTGTAGATGGCAACCCTCTGGTAGTATTGACACTACCAAGGTTGATCTCCCTCAGGCTGGTGGCAATGGTGTACATACCAGAGGCGTTTGTAATACTGAATGCTTTCTTTGCACGCTCAAAATGCTACCTGACAGCTCTAACAATCCAAGGGAGTTTCCTTTCTGACAACGAACTCCGGCTTTCAAATCTTCAAAACCTGCGAATTGAGGAGGAATGTCTTATCAACCCAACTAAGAACCCTCAGCTCCAACCAATTTCTACCTTGTTTATCAAAAGTCTACACACTTGGGAACGGAGTCAATTACGAAGGTCACTGGGTCCACTTGTTCCGCAACTACGTAGCTTCGACGCTTCTTCATTCGTCGAGACCATCACCTCACGTTGGCTTCCAGATAATGATGTTGCAATGGAGATTGGGGCTGTGTGCTTGAGGTCCGTCGAATTACATCTATCAGAAACCGTTGACCCTGGACCTTTCGAGCCACTCATGCGCATCGAGAATGAGGGTTGTTGTGAAGTGTCGAAAATTGAAAGGATATCTTATCTGACTGCAATGACTGCGCGACTGTCACTTGTCTCCTATGCCCTGACTTGGTGTTGACGTGAACCACTGTTTTGCATGAACAACGAATCGACTGCAAGTCTCTCAAACTTTACTTTTGTTATAATCAGTAACGACGATTTCTTGATCCTTTACATGCCAATCTAACGGTTACAATCTGTATCAATGATAGTACGCCGATTTGTTCACATCATAACCACCCTAGCACATCCTGCATACATCACATGCAATCAGGCCCAAATGCCCAACGCCTTAGCAGATAAATCTCCTAACTGCTCAATGCACCTATGCGCCCACTTCTCTCCCTGCTTCTTCTTGTAATCCTCCCAAACCCTCCTCAACTTATCCCAATCCTGTGCACATTCTCTAACTGCATCGTTTTCTGCCTCAGTTCCCTTCTTCTTTCCATCTGCAATGCAATGTGTCGCATATCCCTTTGCCACCTCGATACGTTCCGCGGTGGTTTTCAGGATCTCAATCATCGCGAGCTCCTCTCGAGTGTAACCGCCGCCGTGAAGAGCCATTGACGACATCATTCCTGCGTTCTGAGGAGGGGGGCGAGTAACGGAGCGGATGGTTTGGATGTCTCGAAGAGCGCCTTTGGCTTCTTCGAGGAAGGCTTCTGGGTTGTAGACCGTGGCGGCAATGGCGCGAGCGCGGTCAAGGTTAGGAGGAGAGACGCCACTTTTGTGGGAAGAGAAATGTTTTTGTTTCTCTTGCGACGCCGAAGATTTGTGGCTAAATAAAGGCATATTGAGGATCGAATAGGTGCAGTATCGCTTCCAGTGGGGGGTTAGTAAGTTTGTTGCAACGCTCAGTATGTATAGTGGTTTTTGCTTCAGGTTCGCATTAATACCTCTCGCCGACTCCATCTGACTCCATCCTCTGGGAATTTCAGAATTGGGGATATTATTTATCCTGTATCTGATGCAACATCAGAATACCAGTGCATATCCGAAAGGACTGCGGCTTTTTAAGTACCTCGTTCGTTTTATGGCTCAATAAAGCACCATGTCGATGAAGAATTGACCTTATCATCTGATGATACAGATCTCGAGTCGAAAAGATATAGAAATCAGATTTACATAAAATAGTTCACAGTGTTTCTGGAGTCTTTGAGCCAAAACATCAAGGGCACTTGCAGTTATCAGAAACAAAGGGTTCTTCGAAAAGATTGGGACAAACAGCATATTTCTCAAGTCAACGCTCTGATGACATTCGTATACCAGAAATATTCTAGAGATCCTCAAAGTGGAATCGGCAGGTGGACCTGCGAGCGCGCGTAGCTGACCGACTACTGGGTCACTAGGATGAGACCGGGTCTGAAGACGTATTGCGTGTGAAATCCACAGGTAGGAGAAGAGATGGGACTTACCTGGCTGATTAGCCTCCTGTAGACATGCAATTCAAATCCACCGAAACTCTGGATATCACTTTCAAGTATTGTACTTTCAGTCCCACACACAGAGCTAATCCGAGTCCAATTTCAACACAAGTATGTATGTCTAAGTTTTTCCTAGGTAAATAGCCCATGGTCTTGTGTCCAGAAATTGATTCAATTCCTGGTGCCGGTATGCCTTAGCAAGGTAGAGTACAGCTATGAGTCCTCGGCTTCAAGAATAAATTTTCCGAGTACTTTACCGGCTTCCCCTCGAGACGGTGCTGCATCCACTTCTACCCCCTCCTTCATCTGTTGTTACCCCTTGCTACCTAAACGTCGTTCGCGTAACTCAGTGGTAGAGTGTGAGATTGCAAAGCGAATTTGAAAAATCTTGAAGCCGCGTGTTCGAACCACGCCGCGAACTGATAGAAGTGTTTTTGCGCAAAAAAACTAATCTCGAATCTTTTCCCATGTAGCAATTACAGCCCTTTATTGAGGAAAATTTCTCCTGTGTGATGTATAAGCTCGATGATTGTCCTACTTTTTCGGAACATTTAGATACTATTTGCTCTCCTACGAATATGACCCTCCCTATGCGGACCAGTCCAGGAAAACTGTAAATCGGCCGCAACGCTAGTTTCTGAGCCACTATCAATTTGACCACCATCCTTTCCATTTCCATTCTCAAGGCTGCTATCATCTTCTTCCTCCCGTAGGCGTTTCCGACGCTCGAGCAGAACTTCCCTCCATTCTCCTAAGAGCTCCGCAATATACATAAATACACCAATGACCGCAGTTAACAGTGCCAGAGTCTGTCCATATGTCCACTGAGAACCACTGATCACCACTGAACCTTTCCGGGAAGCAGAATTTATAGAAATGACTTTCTCGGTGGAAACGATGAGGTACAAGATGGTGGACAGGTTCATGATGACGATTGTGAAGAATATGAGCTTCGTGGAGAGGGCGGAGGGTGAAAGTATGGTTGGGAAGGGGTGTTTATGGGAATATGGTAAGCTAATGGAGAGATGGTATAACTTGGGAAGAAGGGTATATGTGAGACGTGTTGCCATACGCGGCAGGACAATACCAAACAGATAAATAGCAGTTGAGAATCCTATTGCTAAGAGCAGCGGAACGGATCGGATAACGACAATGGTGGGTATCATATAAATGAATGGACCAAGGATCGGAAAAGCAGCTGTTCCAATGTAAAACATCAGGGAAATTATCTGTAGAGACAACGTTGATTCAACAGGAATATTGACGAAAGCCCAATACATTGTTCTGGAGAGGCACTGTGATGGATCCGATGGACCATTGGACGACGCAGCAATGGTGGAGTTGTACGATGCCGAAGACAGCAGTTTGTCGACAGTCATGCTATACCCACTGAACGAGTGAGAGAACGTTGTGGATACCCAGAACCAGACGCCAAAAGCAATGATTACCAGCGTTTGCAGCACCGCAAGGCCGAAAACATCGACAAGCTTAGCCAAATACCAAAGGGATTTTGGCAAGAGTACATCCTCCTCCCTGTCACCGAACCAGATCTCGGCAAACATTGCTATGATCCGGATCGGGAGCAAGATTGAGCCAGCAAGGTTGTTGAGGAGAGATAGGTTCAGAACGAGCAAGGCATGATAAGGAGGAAGACTGAAGTTGGAAGCATTGAGAAATGCGCTGACGATTATCGCGGAACCAATCAGTAAAAGGGAGCGTTCGAGGGATCTACTAGATTCAAAGTAATGTGGATGGTCGGACAGGTAAGAGAGATAACCACGGGCGTCTCTTTCTAATGATTGCGCAAAGTTATCGTCCAACCAAGAGGAATGAGAAAGTCGAGAGGACTGAGTGTGAGAAGAGGAACGACTCAGCTGACTTGCTGCTTCGAGGTCAACCAGTTCGATATCCGAAGGAGTAGAGGGGGAATCACTACCGTCCGACAAGGACCTAAGGGATGCGGATCTGAAGTACTCGGATAGTTTTCCTGTGAGCACGTCCACGCAGATCTTGGCCGCGACATAGCCAGAATTAAGTGTGACCAGTACAGCTGGAATATAGATAGAAAGACGAACTCCGATGCCTGTAGACATAGAACATCAGAACTATCATGCGTCGGATGGCTTGAGCTTGACACACCAGCTATATCAGGGTTTTCGATAATCTGGCATGTCGGAGGGAGGAAGTTTGACATCCCGTTCCCTGAGGCTGCAGAAGGTTGCAAACTTGTCCAAGACTGTAACCGCCCTTGAAGCAATAATTTAGGCGAGCTGATGATCAGTTAAATCGCAGCGGGTACTTATACATAATCTCTCAACTTCCGGTGTCTTCGGGACATGACTGGTTGCGAGAACGTTGAAGGGTCAGTTGAGCGCCCGCTGTTAGTACCACCTCGGATAAGAGTCTAATTCAGTGTGTTAATCTCAACTTGTCCAAGATTCCTTCCAGAGCTCATGGACGACTGAGACGTGTTTACTATAAATGTTGGGTGCAAATTGAGAGAGACAGTAAGACAAAGTGTCCCAGAAGATTGGGCCCAAATTTGATTGAATTCGTATAAACTTTCCGCATCAATAACGCGCCGCCAACGATAATAGTGAAGGGACCCAAATAGTTCACTGCAGGACAGGAACGAAATGAAAGGCCAACGAGGTAGCAAGCAAAATGGCGACAGGCTACGTAGGATTTCAAAAGAGTCCCAATTTGCGACATAAGTAGATACCAAGCAGACCATCAAGCAGGCACGAAGTGACGACAACAACGCCAGGAAAGGAACACCGGGAATCCCGATCTGTATATCGCAGAATAAAAGATAGGAGAAAAATAAGAGCACAGAACAATACCGTAACACAGAACACACAGTTACAACGCCAAAAGTTCGTCGGCCTGTGGTGAGCACGACCTTCACTCCTCTCTTCAGCTGGTTAGCAGCAAATAAACGAAACAACTTACAGAGTACTGTCAAGAGGTCCAGCTCAGTATTCAACCGCATCATCGTTGTCATTTTCCGGTTGCGTGGAAGTCGGTTTTGCGTCGACATCCATCGCTGCAGCTCCTAAACCCTCCTTATCCTTTTCGCCCGATGTGACCTCTATTGAAGTAGGTTCCGTCGATTCAACTTTATTGCTGTTATCCATGTCCATATTGACATCGTCTCCGTGACCTTTTACGTCTCCATTTGTCACGTTCTTTTCCTCCTTCTCATCAGCCTGTGCGGTGGTAGCGTTGAGAACCTTTTCTCTGAGTTCTCTAATATCTTTAACGCCTGCGTCGCGCTCGGTAACAAAGGCGGACCATTCGGCTGCGGAAGCGGCTTCTATCTGTGAGTCACAAGGAAATCAGTATACAGTCATTTCGGTAGATATAGGGTACGAGGGTATCGAGATAAGTAGAGAGATGTACCAAAAGAAAGAGATGAAAGAAAGAACTCACTTGTTCTTTTCGCTTTTTGAGGAATGCTTCCTGTGAGGGAAGCAGCTTTTTCGGTAGATAGTAAAGTGGTGGTGGGTGTGACCTTGGAGGTTTCGCTTTTTCTAGTATTTTTGCATGAAACTGTGAGTCGCCTGCATCGAACCGGCATTAGACAAGCCGTATTGTACAAGCAGAAAAGTATGGCCTACTTTGTTCAACTTCGTCCTCGATTGTCAGTTCATCCGGTACAACATCACTTGTGCAGAGAAAATTTGCCAGATACGGTGTTCTCGTCCTCCTTAATCTATACACGCTAAGCTTCACACCTAACTCTTCCTCCTTCCTCACTGCAAGCGTCTTATCTCTCTTGGCCTCTTCCTGTTTTCTTACTTCCGCTGTCTCATTCCTCAACTTCGCTTGTAACCGTGCTTCGAGTAATTGACGACGTTTTGCTGCATCGGAAGCTTCACGTTCCTTGGATTCAGTTTTTGCTTTGTTAAGGGTACCTAAGACAAGGCCAAACATCGATTTGCCGCCTCGACCGCCACGGGTGCCATTACCGAGAGAGATGCGAGGACGGGAGGAAGGAGGAGGAACTGGAGATGGTGGTACTGCTTCGGCGGTATCGGGAGTTGGTGTAGAGATAGAGACAGCAGCAGTTGTGGTTCTTATGAATGGGTAGGTTAGCAATAAGTAGGTATTCTAGGCTGAAGAAACGTACTCTTCGGACATTGTTTGCGTATTGGAGGACTATAGTGAAGTTCAACGTCGGAATGCAAATTCAAGGGGTCCGACAAAAGCATGTGATCATATTGCACCTCAAGTGAGTAATCGCGGCTTTTGTTTGTGTACCATTTGTGTTGCTTTGCCTGGAATCCTTTCTACATACGATGAAAACTCTTCGCAAATCAGAAAACAACCGGCGTGTATTTATATCATCTCCTTTTTCAAATGGTACCCGCATTCGCGCATTAGCAAGATTATCAAGACTATCGTCAACCTCTTACTTTCGTATCTGTGCTTTCGTCTCGCTTTTCCTGATAATTTCCTCTACGAGCTTGCTCTTTGCTACCTTGACAGCCCAAAACAAGCTTTTTTCTCTGCTTCCGCTTCCTCACAGGCTGCGAAAATCTTGGGCAGTGAATGGAACTTTAAAAGTTGGCGAAGGACCGCTTATACCTCGTCTTCGCCACTTAAACTTCTCCATGAGCACGGATATGCTACAGTCTAATGAATCTATCTATGTCATCTCACTCCCACATCGAGCCGACCGTCGTATACGTATGGAATCTCTGCGAAAATATCTCGGTTTAAACTGGACTTTTATCGACGCGACTTACGCGGACGAAGAAATCGTTGCAACGATAATGAGCAATGTCTACAAATTAAGGGAGGAGGCGATGAGGGCGAGATTGGAGTTGCAGAGAATCAGAGACGAAAAACTGAAAGAAAAGGAGAAAGAAGATGACAGTGACCTCTTTGCGCTTGCAGATTATCCTGACGACTTGGAACTGCATTCAACCTCGACTTCTCACCTGCCTCTGTCCACGCCAATATCCTCTCCGTATCAGTCTAGTCAGTCAAACCGAAAATTTACAGGCGTCAAACTTCCCTTCCAATGGCCGGTGACTTCTTCGTTCACGAATCAATCTGTGTTGCTTGAATCACCTCAAGAATTATCCATATTCGCATCATCTATTTCACATCCGTCACTGAAGACTCGGATACTGGAATTCTTCAACACATTTGATATTTACGCCAATCACTCCGATGGGACTCACAGAACTTGGCGTACGGAATCCGATATTCCAAACCTCGTCGATGACAACAACGACCACGAATACTTTTCTCACTTTCTCACTAATCTTGAAGCCGACTCTAGCCCCAAAAGCAGCATTTCGAAGACAAACGACTTTGATAGATCTTCCTTAACACAATTGGAACTGATATGCGCCACAAAAGATTTCAGTCTCTCTCCGTACTTGTCAACTCTGCCGTATCACAAGTATCTCACATCTGCTCGGGTAGCGGTATGGCATTCGCATTTGAAAGTCTTGAGACAGATTGTTCAAGAAGAGGATTTACGCCGCAAGAACGAACAGGAACCGGTCGAATCACCTGGAGAAGGGAAAGAGATTGCATCAACGACCCTAGCGAATGCGAGGGAAAGACGAACGGTCGACGAACAACTTGATTCAAAGAATATAATCGACTTCTACCAAGGCACATCTCCTCATTCTCAATCTGGCGAAAAACAAATTATTAGTGAATCTTCCATGACTAAATCACAACCTGATCAACCACCCGAAAACCTTGGTCGTGACAAACATCACGAACATATCAGCATCATCCTCGAGGACGACATTAACGTAGAGAAAGATATCCGCTATCGGTTGCGCCGAATCTGGGACGTTCTGCCAGATGATTGGGACATTGTCTTTTTGGGACACTGTTGGTCAAACGAGTCCTTCTGGCAAGCGATTACATTCCCTCAACATAATGATCTGGATTCATCCAAAGTCGAATGCTCCTACGAAGGTGTCTGTAACACTCTCCATCCGTCGCACTCCCCTCGATGCACACATGCATACGCAACTTCGCCTCCTGGTGCCCGCAAGCTGCTTGCGCACCTTGAGTATCCGCCCTTCGCGTATTCCCGGGCGATTGATCAGGCATACGCGTGGCTGGTTTTGACTGGTAGGCTGAAGGCATATAGTGTCGTCGGGAGTGTTGTTGTCCAGGTAAAGGGCGGTGGTACGGACAGCACGACTGGCAATGGAGGTCAGGATGAAGCAAATGGTGGCCGCCAAGGTGTGAGAGTGGGCGACGTGTGGAGGCCGTCCTGGCGCAAGAATCATGAAACTGATAGTGAGGCCGAGGTGGATAGAGATCATGAGGTTAGTACTAGTTCGTGGAGTGAAGAGTTGTTTGATGGTGTTTTTCTTGGTAAGTCATAACTGGTCGGACAATCTATCGGAGATTCTGATCGAACAAAAAAAATCAGGTTAACGTTGGTCCATAGCCAACAAAAAAGACTCGAAATCATCATAATCCTTAGTAGCTGACGTTCCTTCAGAGATCAGTAATGAATAACGGATACTAGGTATAATTTCCTCATGTTACCCTCTGCGTCTTCAATGCTGTCAGCCCCGCTGAACGTGTACCGACTGAAACGTTGAGACTTTGACGTTTGAATTGGTTCTATCAGTGTCCGCGCTTGATGGCGTCGGGTGGTTTCCGAGTCGGGCCCGGCAGTACCAGACAATATCAAACGACATGACAAGAGTCGTCGCGTCCTATAAATTCGAGCTTCTCTTCCAAAGATGGAAGGCTATATTTCAGAGCTAGTGTAGCTGGCTGTACATCGCCTTTGTCGGACAATTGGCACGAAGATTTTAATCTTACTGGCGATGCCTACTGCCTTTATCCAGTGTTCCCTCAGGTCCTCAACATCGGGCGCGCACTGGACGAGATGGTGGGCTATGCCGGGTTTCTGTCAAGCTGGCAAGATCAATCTCGTAGGCAAATTCCTCCAGTAAAATTGCTAAGTTCAAGGCACTCTCAAAAACTATCAGCTTCCACTTGGGTACCGTACGGACGCCGGTGAGCGAACAAAAACAATCGTAGATCTAATGGTGAAACTCGAAAGAAAATGTTTAAAAACCTCAGCTCTTTTGCCTAGTGGCTTCTGATTCTCTACGGAGCTGGTCTCTGTCATTCGTCAATCCCTGCCCTGATTTCCATTGTACTGCACAATGCTTTTTTCTCTTCATCCTGATCTCCTTGTGCTTGCGCCACTAGTCATGATACCAGCAGCACAACTAATGGCCGCATCAGCGTCACCCATAGGTTCTATACTAACTTCAAGCCATGAACCTCGCGGGCTGAAACATTTCTCTTCGAATTCCGACCTCAAAACGAAACCTGACAAATTTGTCGGATTTCATTATGCTCCGCAGGTAAGTTTTGCGTCCGTTCGCCAGTCGATCGTCGTCGGCCAGTATCTGACATTCAACTTTCTGTAGGCTGAAGCCGAGGAATACAACAAAGTGGGCACGCTCACAACAGCAACCGTCATCGAACAGAATCCATACGTTGTCGTCTATGCAAAGCGCACTACCTTTTCAGAGTAAGCTGAATCAACTGTCTTCCCTTCAAATGCTAAAGGTTGTATGACAGTAACTATTGGGAGGTCAGGCGAGCTTCTTACATATGTTGTACCACTTACCCAACCGTTTCATCAGTGCCAGGTTCACGTTCCAGACAACGACGTCGAAACGGTTGCGATAAATGAGGTTTCCAAAGTGTGTCAGATATTCCGATTTTTGCTCGACAGAGTTCATTGGTTGCTTGTACACAGTTGTTTGTGCCCAATAACGCTGTCCAGCCGTGGCCTAATCAAGACAAGCTCGAGGAATATGTCAAGAACAAGGGATCAGAATCCGAAAAGGCCCTTCTATTCCACCAGGCCACGGCGAACGCTGTAGAATTGTTGATCCCACCTCGTTATCTCAAAAAGTCCCAAAATCATCTACTTGAGGAAATCCCCTCGGGAGAGAATGACCTTCATTTCAAAGTAACCTGTCATGCGCGAGGTGAGTCAAATTACATGTTGGAAAATTCATGGTTGTGCTGACGTTTCGACTCTAGGTGTACAATCTGGATCAGAGCTCAAGGCAGACTGGCCTGCTATGTGGTCGATTCGACAATGGCCTGAATCGCTGGTCATCTAAAGTGTAAGCCCAGAATTGAATGCAGATCAGCATGACATTAGGAAGCCCACTGTGGAAGTGTAGTGGGTTTTATACATATAATGTGCAGGTCCGACTGTTCGAGACATGAATACTTCAGAAGGTGGCTTCACAAACGGGCAGGATCATTAACCCGATACTGGCAATGATATATGGCAGAAAAATCATCCAAATTACGCTGGTAAGTATCACTGTGAATAAGTTATTTGTACAACGGGAACGAAAATGACGACGGCAAAGGTAATCAAAAAGAGTGAGTAGCACAAAAGGAAAGAACAATTATTCGAGAGTCCTATTTCGCCGGTCTTTTTCGTGAGAAATCAGATATTATATTCAGCAAAAGGCGAGTATAGCTTGTTTCCATGTGTAAAGTTCGTCCGCGACCGTTGATCTCGCGATCTTCAGGTTCGACCACTTGTATGCACCGGGCACCGAATAGCTGAACTCTGCTGTATCGAAATATCGCGCGGGTCACCCTTGTCATTGCCCTAGATATGGTGTGGGGGTATTGTATAATCAAGAGGTCGAAATCGCCGTAGGGAAGGATCGGGACGGAGGGGATGAACCGTTCCTACACTTCCTCCGACAACAATGCCTAGTGTTTAACCATTCCCTACACGACTTCTACCCGTTCCCTAGCAATGCGCAGATCTACACTTTCATCGTCATCGCATCCCGGTCATCCGCACACAACCTCGCCCATTCCAACGCGAGTCGGTACACGTACGACTCCAAGTCCAACGTCCGCCCAATCGTCCTCTTCCACTGTTTCCCTGCTCGAGCGATGCGTCTCAAACGCGCATCACCATCAGGTGCACCAGGTATAGCAGGAATCTTGGTACCAGGAGGGAAGAGGGGAGCACCAGTCTCAGGGTTGGTTGCATTACCGTAGACCTCTTCGACAACCTCCGCGGGAATGCCAGAGAAGTAGCCGAAAATATTATAGATTTCTTCATAAGAGGATGAGAGAGGGATGTAGTGCAGCCATGGTTCGATCCACTCAGAGAAGAATTCCTCGTAAGCCGTGCTTTTGATGGGTACTGAATCAGAAGCGAGGAAGGACATGAATCGACCAGAGTACGACATTCCATCCAGGTCGAGAAGGTATTTGTATTGCCAATGACCGCCTTGAATAGGATTTAGCTCGTATCACATACCATGAGAGCCCAGTCTCAAGCTCACCTAGATAAACACTACCGGAGAATCTATGTTCTGCCATGAGCCTCTCCAAACCACCCGGGTATTGATCCGCATTGTTTGCTTTGACAAATGCGACATCCATCAACGCCTTGTTCAGAGTTGCGGCAGGGACCTTGTGTGCAGTGAGCGGAACGTCGTTGTAATTGCTTTTTTTAGCAGTGGAAGAGGAAGATGAGTTGGGCAAGAGCGAAGTCGTGCTAGGAATCCAGATTTCCACGTCGCCCTCAACATCCCAACCAGCCATACGAACAGCACGATGACGTTGGTAGAGAGCGGCGAAGCCCGGGGGAGAGTTTCCTCCACCGGTTGTAGCTCCACGCCAGAAGATTTTGTTCCGTTTGCTTTCTTTCCCAGTCTTCCTGTTTTTCGGTGGATTGGCAGTGTTGGTGTGACCGTCGTATGAGGGGTCAATGGCTAGACGCGAATTGAAAATAAGCAATTCCAGACAAAGTGCTAATTGGTTGATACACACTGAGGTCACGGTCATCGACACCACCTTCACCGTTGGGTCCCAGATCAGTTTCGTCTCCCCATGCTACCTCACCACGGTCGGTCGGTTGCAACTCTAGATTAACTTCGTCCCAACCATATGTGTAGGCATCGGTGGAACCGTAGTAGTAGTGAGAGGGTATCTAGTCGTAGATTTAATTAAGAATAATAAATAAGAATTGAGTGAGTGAGCTCACTTTGATGTCACCAAAACCTTTTGCTCTGGCGGGACTGAGAACGGGATATAGATCGCCAAGGGTCCGCCAGTCACTGAAGAAATGACCCTGAGTATAATGGAGATGGGGTTGGTCGCAAAAGGATATAGCATTGAACGAAGTTGAGGGAGCGAATGTGAACGAGGAGGGTACAGATCCTGAACAGGAAAACGTAAGATTTAATAAGATATGAAAAAGAGGAACTTGCCATCATCTCCTCCTCTGGAAGCAGGATTGTGCGATGAGGTGGCACTATCGAGCATCGCACTGCGAATGCTAGCATAAAACTTTCGTGCTGTTGAATTGGGCGGACATGTTCTTCGCCAGGTATCCCAAACGTTACCCTCTCCTCTCCAATCAGGTCGGAAAGTAGAAAGAGGATGAGCGCTGTTGGACTTATCATCAGTGACAACTTCGATATATGTCCTATTTCCCATCCCAAGTCCAATTTTGTCACTTGTTGTGGCGTCCTGGCCCGCAACTTCCCACCTGTCCCAAGGAACGATGACTCTGCCTTCAGCCTTGGCGTTGACAGGGAAATCCATGTCAGGTAAGACTGCAACACACTTTCCAAGCATACTTTTCAACCCTCTTGCACGTGCAGAAACTTCGTCGTCGACGAAGCCGTCCTTGTTGATTGAAACGGTGGAAGGAACACCATTACGGACACGAACAAGATCAATGGAGGAAACGCCAGCGACTTCGGCTATACGTCGCCGCATTTCGGGGCCACCACCTAGTGCCCATCCATTGCTGTCTAAACCTGAGCCTGGACGTAAAGGATCCTCGTCATTATCTGAGTAGTCCCCGAGTTCTTTCTTGCCTCGTAAGGCATAGAACGGAGCCAAATCGCGCATAAGGGTGTCGTACTCGTCCACCAAGACAACATCGTATTTCCTCGTGTATTCCCACCAGCCATCAAAGCCTTTCGGTGGAGGCATACCGTACCGACGTTTGTATTCCTCAATGGCCTCGGGCAAAGTTTTTGACTGCCTTTCAACTTTGGCTCGGAATCGTTCTTCGGCCTCGTCCATCATACGAGTTATGGGATGTGTCGAAAACGTTAATGCAGAAGGGTGTGATGAAGAGACTTCGGGGACCGTAAAAGTGGTTGGAGGTGACCCGGCACGTAGTCCAATTTGAAAGATAGCAATAGTAGTGCAAGCAAGCAACATCCACATGAGCAGTGGCCGCCATCTCCGCTGTGGAAAGCGATGCTGGTTAGAGGTAGTCCACGGTAAGTCGCTAGGTGTGCGGCTTAGCATAGGACGAGTGCTCATGGTGGAGGTTATCCAGAAAGAATGGTGGTTTATCGTTAAGGAAGAGAACAATTATAACAATATCAAAATTCTGCGGCGCCGAGAGCATGTTCGATCAAAATTCGGCAAGCCGGATCAAATTATCAAATTAAATTTGATGGCGATTGCACACAATACTTATGTATTTCCAAAAAAAACATTCAGGTGATTTAGGAGAACAATGAGTTAACTCGAAGTTTGAAGCGTCAGACGAGTAGTTGTTTAGAGGCAAGAAGTTGATATATTGTTTGCAAGTTCAAGTTATGCTACACAGGTATCGTTAAAGGATATATGAGTACATTGGAGAATAAATTCAAAAATAGATAGAGCAGAAAGGTAGAATAAAGTAAAAGTTTGATGAATGGTATCAAGCAGTGGAAGTTTGACTCGTTAAATTCGTGAAAATGAAGAGGGGAATACGTAGCTACGCTCGGATAAAGAAGCAGTTATTGAGCGAGTTCAAATTTACGCATGCATTGTCATAACCTCCCTGTCATCCGCATTCAACCTCGCCCACTCTAGTGCGAGTCGATACACATAGGCTTCCATATCAACCTTTCGTGCAATAGTGTTCTTCCAGTCTTTACCTGCTTGGGCAATGTGTCGTAAACGGGCATCACCATCAGGGGCACCGGGAATAGCGGGTATTTTGGTTCCAGGAGGGAAGAGAGGAACACCAGTCGCAGGGTCAACGGCATCACCGTATACTTCTTCGACAACCTCTGCAGGAATCCCAGAAAAATAGCCGAAAATGTTATAAAGCTCTTCGTAGGAGGAGGAAAGAGGGATGTAGTGCAACCAAGGTTCGATCCACTCAGAGAAAAACTCTTCGTAGACGGTACTCTTGATGGGTACGGAGTCAGATGCGAGGAAAGACATGAATCGTCCGGAGTAGGACATTCCATCAAGGTCAAGTAGATATTTGTATTGCCAGTGGTCACCTGTACAAAGAGCTAGTCAGAACCAACCAAATCGCCAAAATGTCATTCTCTAACTTACCTAGGGCAACCCCGTCGGCGAATCGATGTTCCTCCTGGAGCTTTTTCAGCCCTCCAGGGTATTGATTTGCGTTCGACGCTTTCACGAAAGCAACATCCATCATTGCCTTGTTCAATGTCGCAACGGAAATTTTGTGTGCTTTGAGCGGGGCATCGGTAACTGCAATGGGGCTGTGTTGGGTGCCGGGGGCCACGGGAGTAGATGAGATATTGACAATGGGATTCGTACTGGGAACCCAAATCTCAACGTCACCTTCAGCAGCCCAATCAGCCGTGCGGACGGCGCGATGACGTTGGTAGAGAGCAGCGAATCCAGCAGGAGAGTTACCTCCACCGGTCGTAGCACCGCGCCAAAAGATTTTGTTTCGCTTGCTTTCTTTCCCGGTCTTACGATTTCTTGGCGGGTTAACCGTGTTATTATGACCATCGAAGGAAGGGTCAATGACTAGAGAAGAACGTAGTTAGATTCTGTATTTGTAGGGGATCAAATGTGAACATACTAAGGTTGCGGTCGTCAACACCACCTTCACCGTCAGGTCCAGCGTCAGTCAAATCTCCCCAAGCAACTTCACCCCGATCAACAGCCTGTACCGTCTGAGTTTCTTTGTCCCAGCCATAAGTGTACGCTTGAGTAGAACCATAATAATAATGTGAAGGAATCTTAATATCACCAAATCCCTTCGCTCGGGCGGGACTGAGAACAGGGTAAAGATCGTCCAAAGTACGCCAATCACTGAAAAAGTGACCCTGAGTGTAATGAAGGTGAGGTTGGTCGCAAAACGACACGGAGTCAAACGAGGTTGAAGCGGAGAATGCGAATTGGGCAGGTACGGATGAATCTGCACGAAATGAGGAATGAGAAACTGAACAAAAGCATGTAAATGAAGATGGAACTTACCAGTGATCCCTTCCGAAGCAACGTTATGAGAGGTAGTAGCACCATCGATCAATGCGCTGCGAATGCTGGCATACGATTTCCGGGCAGGGGATGTAGGCGGGCAAGTACGTCTCCATTTGTCCCAAACATTTCCTGCTCCTCTCCAATCAGGGTGAAACGAAGCAAGGGGATGAAGAGTGTCCTTAGTATCATGAGGAGCAGTATCTTCCATATATGACCTATTTCCCATTCCAAGTCCGATTTTCTCGCCGGTCATTCCGCCCTGACCAGCGACCGTCCAGCGATCCCAAGGAACGATGACTCTACCTTCCGCTTTAGCATTGACGGGGAAATCAAAGTCAGGTAAATTTGCAGCGGAACTGCCAAGCATGGCTTTCAATCCCTTAGCCCGGGCAGAAACTTCGTCATCGACGAATCCGTCCTTGCTGATTGAAACAGTGGACAGGTTTCCTTTACGGATCTGAACCATGTCGATGGAGGCGACACTGGCGACTTCGGCTATACGTCGTCGCATTTCAGGACCACCACCTAACGCCCATCCGTGACGGTCCAAGCCTGAGCCGGGACGAGATGAGTCTTCATCATCGTCAGTGTAGTCGCCGAACTCTTTCTGACCTCGAAGGGCATAGAATGGAGCCAAGTCGCGCATAAGGGTGTCGTACTCGTCAACTAACACGACTTCATTCTTTTGAGCGAACTCCCACCAGGCGTCGAAACCTTTGGGGGGAGACATGCCGTAGCGACGTTTGTATTCCTCGATAGCCTGAGGTAAGGTCTTCGACTGCCTTTCGATTTTGGCTTGGAAACGTTCTTCAGCCTCTTTCATCATGCGAGTGATAGGATGCGTTGAGTAGGTGAGAGTGGATGGGTGGGCTGAAGAGGCTTCCGCAGAAGAGATATGAGATGTTAAGGATGACCTAGCGGGTAGGCCAACTTTGAAAATGGCGACGGTGGAGCAAGCAAGCAATGTGAGCATGAGAAGTGGTCGCCATTTGCGTTGTGAGAAGCGAGGTTGGTTAGAAAGTGTCCATGGCGAATCGCTAGGAGCACGGGTAAGCATTGGTCGTGTAGACATGATGAATGTTGTTATTTGAGATGAATTGGTCGAAGACGAGACGAAGAGGTCGCCTTTTAAAAGCCGGTAGCTCTCCTGATTCAGTTACGCTGTCTTAGTGCCTTGGTCTCATCACCGCGCGAGCAAAGTCTCAAAGCAGCTCAAGGCAGGAAATTTCGCAGGGAACTCAGACATTCCACACAGGAGATGCCAGGGGGGACTCGGAAGTGGTCAGAGCGGTGCAGGAAGTCAGGAATATAGAAAGGGAAGGAAATGAAGAGCGGGAGGTGACGGAAGATAGATGGGAAATCGAAAGAGTCATTTGAGCACAGCTGTTTGAACGGAGATGGTGTACAAGGGGTTTATTCGACTGGGGAACGAGCATACTGAGGGTCTAGATCCTGACTTCTAGAACCTCACAGCTTCAGAATCAATTTCGCTTGGTTGAAGCAGGAGCAGGGGTACTGGAGGTTGATGTGAACCGGGAGTGCAAGAGAATAGGGGTAAGCGGGGTAAGAGAGGCTCTGACGAAAGACGAGTTATATGAGGTATGTTCCGCCAAACGGAAGAGCGGTTGCCGATAAAGGTAAAACCAAGGGAGGCTCCATATGGTACCAAAGGAAAGATGGATTCAACAAACAGTCAACTTCGAAGTGCTATGTGCAACAAATCAACTTCGGTTTCAGCAGTGCAGGGCCTGGGCCTCCCCTTTTGCTTCTCCTTTGTCCCTTTGTCTCTGAGTTATCTCCTAGAAGTTTTGTTGACTTTCGAGTCTGAGGAATGCGAATAATGATTCTAGGCGTGTATGCGGTCCGGAATTGTGCCCTTTGGAGCAATCTCAGCTTCAACTACAAAACAATTCAGAGCTTTGGATGTCAATGAGGAAAAACGAAAAAGATTCATAGTAGCGCTTAATAATTGATATTGTGGTGTTTGTGCAAAGTCAGTTTCAGCCAGTCGAAAGATTGCAGAAACGGTATAATACGGTATAATACAACCCCTGTATTATACGGCTGCTCATAAAACCCAGCACTAGCCAGCAGTGAATCAAAAATCAAAAATCAACCTCGGTCGACTCCTCGACCCTCAGCCCGCTTACGGCAAGAAGTGGCCCGGACATCTGGCCAGGAAACGGTCCTTAGCATAACCAAACTTCTGCTTGACTGCCAACAATTCAGCCTTCCAACATCCCTTAAGGTCCGTCCACCCGTTTCGTAGTTTACCCTGAAATTTTTTTATGATATGTAAAATTGCGAAAAAAAAAAAAAAAAAGATCTTACCTTCCCTTTTTTAACATAGCCAATGTCATCGTAAACCGACCAAAAAGGGTCCGGTTCTGTCGCCAAAAGGTCCCAGTAGGCTGCTTGCCACCATTACTGAGAGAGGCTCGTTCGATTTTCCCCATCAAACCCCAACCGCTATCCTGGGAGTTGAATGCTGCACTGTCAGGCCCCGCCGGTTTACCAGTCAATATGAACTTGAATTGGTATTGCGGCGTCTCACTACTCCACCGCTTATGTGACGGGTCGTAATTAATGACAGTTACCGGAATCTTCTTCGCGTTTTTTAAAGTGCTGATATCCGCCTTCGGCTGAGATATTTCAAAGAACTTTACGAATATGATTGGTTTCGAGCTCAACATGTTTTCGATACCAGCTTTGAGCGCAGCCTCGTCTTTTTCAGGTAAGGGGCTGGCGTAGATGGTCACTTGGGCTTCGACTGGCTGCGTTGGAGACTGAGTGGATTGTTTGGAAGTTGGTGAGGCGTCAGCCTGAGCATCGACCGATTGCGGTACCACCTCACGATCCACCAACTTGGCTGACTGGGCGTACAAGAAGAAAAATGAGTGCCCGGAAAAAGGGTCAGGTGGAAGAAGGCAAGGGAATATCAACTCACAGGATTTGACACAGAATTTGAGTCTCGACTGATGGGTATGGCGAAAGTGCTCGCGATAAAAAGTAAGCTCATGAAGAGGGCGGAGAAGAATGTATTAGAGCGTAGATGCATCGTAGGTGGATGAGCAAGGTTGACTAGCAAAGTTCCTCCTTGAATGTAGAATGTAGAATGTGGCTGACCAGCAGCAAAGGAAAAGGAATGCCAATCGTGGATTCACGAACGCGTTCTATATACACAATTCTCGTTATCTCAGGTCAGGAAAGTCAAGCTAAATCAAGGGCGTGATGCTAGTTAGCTGCCAGCGGATGATCCGTCGTTACTCGAATACTTAGCCACTCCTTTATACTTCCGTCAATGATTCCGTCGGGCGGGAAACGTTCATGTAAAAAAAATAAAGACGACTCAGAGTTCGCACCTCTTGAAGTGTTTGGCGATTTAGTCATAGTCAAAACACGAAAGCTGATTTAATTGACAATCGATAGCAGAAAGTCCCGAATTCGCATAGCTAGTCACAGTCACATACAGAGATAACAAGTCACCAATGCCATCCGACCTCTAGGCCTCAAAATCCCTCCTCCAGTCTTTCCCGCCGCACTCCATCCCTATGTCCGAAGCATTCGGAAGATCCTCTGGCTCGCTACTGTTTCTGGTAATAGTCAAACGTAGAGATATCAAAGTTTGAATCAATCTAATATTCTTGGGGAACCACCCGGAATCAATTGGAGTGACAGTGTTTGAAAAACAGGTGTTAGTCCCTCAATTTTTCTGCGCTAATCGTATCACCGACCTCAATATTACTTCAGACAACCCGACGGTCGGCACCACCATTCAACCAGTTGGCAATCTGTATGGAAATGGGGGTCCGTCAATGGCACAGTGTGAGTTATGTAAGTTCAAGTGAACACCATTGACCGTCGTTCTGCTTGGTTCAGGTTCATCGCTATAACGGACTCGGATCCTTTCCTTACGCCATTCAACATTTCGATGATCAACGAGCACATTGTCGCCAGTCCCGCGCTGTATCAATCAGATTGAAGTACTCGTTGACTATGTACATACGATATTTGAAAATCTTCATACGTCGCATAGAAAACATTTAAACTGTAGCTCTGTCAATTGTCTACAGAAGTTGTACACCAGAGTAGACGATATTCAACCGCGATTAAGCAACTAGCAAGCACCTCAACTTCGCACGCACTCTAATGAATTCACATTCTGTATATACAGTACTTGTCCCGCAAAAAAAAGCAAACCATGATATCAAGTTTCCGAAAAACAATGACCAACAATGACCGCAGGAAACCTTCACCCAGAGAAATCACTCGCTCGCCTGTCCTTATCTGAACAAGCTCTCTACAAGGACAGCCACGGATACCTCGAATTTGAACTCTCACTTTTCCTAAAGCAGGAGTGGTTAACGAATCTTGCGTTTGATAATGACAGAGTGCCATGAGACGAATTCGACGGCTGGTGTATACTCTTTTATGTGCTGTAGCTGACGTCCTGCCAGATGAAATACTGTCCGCCGCTTTCCCGAGTAGCATGCCAGGCCCCGTATTGGTTTACAAGTGAGTGAGATTAATGCATGTGTGCCTCTTTTCCTTGCTTACACAGGTCATCTTCTATCCCTCACGTAGATGATTTGGATGATGATGGGATCTTCGTTCCAAGGGGCGCCGAAAGTTCATGAGGACTACGGCGTAAGGAGGCTTACACCTCGCACAGTGACCAAAATATAGATGTTATCGCGTCGGATGCTACAGAAGCCAACGTCTTGAACCTAGTATTTGGGAAGACGAAAATTCCTGTTCCACGAATGCGCCAATGGGGGAACTTCTTCATCGTCAAACATTACATCGAGGGCCAACTCCTTGCCGACTTCTGGTTGACTTATACCATATGGCAAAAGATTGGTGTTGCATTTACACTACGCCGTTACGTCCGTCAGGCAAAGCAGTTGAGGGCGATTCTGAGGCGCTAGACTAGCTAGTCATAATGCAATCAGGATATCAATCCTCGGAATGTCATTGTTGAGAGAGTGCCGACAGTTTGGTGAATGACCATGTCTTAAATACTGCGTTTGTGATTCTAAAAAGCTCAAACAAGATTACAATGACCCCATACCTTTCAGAATGTCGGGGTGGTCCTAATAGTCATTTGCTTAGATTCAGAGCAAAGAAATACTCGATTTTCGAGGAACTAGTCTGTGACGTTCTGGGTTTGAAACTTACAGAGGGACGAATTCTTCCTCTGCATTCGCCTTTGAGTGGTTCCGACTATCAATCCCTCGGAGCCTCAAAGATCTCATTGAATTACAGTATAACACATTAGTATTACAGTATGTACTAAATTTGTACAAGTTTATAACTACGGGGCAAGTATTATTATTGAAACAAGGTGTGCTACAGGGAGTGAACAGATTAAGTAGTGATAAAGATGTACACGGAACGAAGGAGTCAATATGATCATGTAATATGGAGTCTTAGCCACGGGGTTCTTGCAACTCGAAGAAAAAACCAACAATAAATCAACAGTACTTCAGCCAAGACATCATGAGTATGCTAGGCCCATGATTTCGCGAAGAGTAAACCTCATTCGCAACCATATGCATCCACAGCCCGCTCCATCATCTGATGGCTGCTAGTACTTACACCAGAACCGATCGTGATGGTCGTCTTCCCGAGAAACAACACATGCAAAACCAACAGCATCCCGACCATACTCAACACCCTCGCGAACATCTTCCTGAGTCCAACCTCCGTCAGGTCCCGGACGAGGGCATCAGCGGCAGCTCCCCTGGAGTCGTGTTGGGTCCTAGTATCAGTAGTATATGAGGAGTATGTAGGAAAGGGAGACGAAGGGCGATGGTTGTTGTTGGCAGTGGTGGTGGTGTGAGAGTGAGGCCCGAAATCAAAATCGAAATGAAAGGGATTGAAGTCGAAGGAATAGTATGAGTTTGACGAGAAATAAAAACTCGGACTCTTGGGCCACAAGGGACTCCATTGAGAACGATTGAAGCTCAGAGGAAGCTTTCCATTCAGAGGTGGATCTTGCGTTTCTAGTGCTGAAGAACCATATGTCGTATCATCGTTCGTCTGTCGTCTGACAAGTCCACGAGCAAGTTTATGAGTGAGGGTTTGGCTGACAGCGTTGAGCATCGGTAGCAGGGTCGGGGATCTGGGGCTGGAAGAGGAAAAGGAAGTACTCTGACTCTGTGCTAAAGGGGTGGTAGTAAATTTCGTTGGATCCTGAGCCTCGTTGCCTTCATTCTTTGAGAGACTAGAGGCAACTCGAGGTTGCTTTGAGCTCGAGTCTAACTCGGAGACAGGAGAGGTAGAGAAATACGTCGACGAGGGTCGGATGGGGGAGGGGGTTTGTACGAGGAGAGGCTGGGAGTAGTACTGTGCAGAAAGAGTGCGTGAAGGACCAGGAGAAGGCGGAGTACGAGGAAGAGGAGGGGTAGTCAATGGGGAGTTATGTATAGTTGGGGTCATAGGAGGCGCGAGTGAGATAGTACCCGTTGCTGGATGGCATTTTGATGCGCAGACAGGACAGTGGTTCGATGATCCGTTGAGCCACTGAAATTGATTAATGATAGATAGTTAGCAAGATGCTCAAGCGTTCAAAGAGAGAGACGTACATCATGCAAATGCTCCTCGCAAAACATTTTTCCACAGCATTTCGTGCGGGAGGGTCTGACGGCGGGGTCAAAACTGTAAGCGATATTTCGATTAGAGAATAAATAACGCGGGATGAGAGTGACTTGCCATATTCCACAATCGCGATCATGATAGCTTTGACTGAACGCATTTGGTTTTGTCGACTTTGGACTTGTCCGGATTCTTAATTTCGCTTTGTTCTTTGGGCGAGTGTTACCATTACCATTACCAGAAGCACTAGAATCGCCGCTGGAAATGGGACTAGGATCAGATTTGGACCATTCAAGTTTCGGTTGGGCAGTTGGCTGAGTACCAGCACTGGCGGTGGTGGTAATGTGATCATGACCATCCCCGTACTCCTCAGATATACTCGCCAAGACCTGCGATGTAGAATGGATCCGGGAAGGTAAGGACCGCGTTCGTGAGGGACGTGAGGGACGTGGACGAGTAACTGCAGCTGCAATATGATTATTATCGGGAGAAGGAGAGGGAGCGTCGGAGGTGTGCATGATGGAACAAAGAGATATCAAGATGAGATTTTCCGGGAGAGTTCAAGATAAACACGACGCAACGGCCAAGATTATAAAGGGACCTGGTACGATAGGCTCTCTCGGAGCTCCATCACTGAATCGAACAAAAGCGTGCCTCCGGCTCGCACTGGCATTGTTTCCAGTTCCTGCCAATTGTTACATATCCATGCTCGGAGGAGGCCAGTGGAGCCAGTGTGGTCTAATGTCAGTTGAAAAAACAATAGAAACAACACGATGCAAGAGATTGTGTATGAAACCTGGGGAAACACGATGCAACACGAGCCATTGCTACGCGAAAATGAGTACGAAACAGGATTTATCTCTCACCAAATTCACGGAACTGATAGTAACTGGCAAACTTATCTCTTTGGTACATTGGTACACAAAAGTTTTGAACCAATGATACTCACTGAGGAACGCGTTCAAAAAAATGTAATTGATAGCAGCAACTTGTTTCGATCAAGTGACCTCGGGGTTATGGGCCCCGCGCGCTACCACTGCGCCATGCTGCTGCTATTCACGATACTCCTGTGTAAGTTTATAATCGTCGTAGACCTCTTTCAAAAACCGGTTACTTGCAATAAATTCTTCCACTCGATATACAATTCCGCAAACCGTGACTCCTCTCAATCAAGCTCTATGATCCCACCATCCTCGTATACAAAACAGAACCTCTGCTCCTGAAGGTCGTAACTGTCAACCATCATCCATGCTAAAACTTCCACACGATCTAACCTCAACTCATCATCCTGCATGTCATTCCGCATATCACCCCGCCTATCGCCTTGCTTATAATCCTGCCTAACGAAACCATCCTGATTGATTGTCTGCCTATCTCGCGGCGCATGTTTCTGCTGTGCATACATCAAAGAGTTTAATATAGCTTCACAGTGTATCAATCTCTCCCGTCCCAGAGCCTCCGCTGATAAAATATCAAAAGAGTCTTGAGGGTACTCATAGTAGACGGTAAGCGATTCAAGTAAAGGGAGATGGGAGAGGATGGAATTGTAAAATGATTGATGGCCTGGAGAGTCCAATAATGAGCGAACATGATTGAAAGGAGAGCAGGTAGAAGGACTTAAAAATTCATAAGGCGCATGTGTATCGAATGCATCGAATGTACACTCAAAGTGGGTAAGCCCTGGACACGCTTGAAATATGGCAATGATAACATCCAAGGGAAGCCCTCTGTCTTCCTTGACATCAAAGTTGGGAGAGAGACTCAACTTCTTTACGGTCAGACTCGTGCTCCTCAAAGCATCGACAAAGCCCACCTGTAGCTCAAGTCCATCTTCTGACCCCAATCTTTCTTCTTCTTCATCAAGATTGATTTCCACAGTATCAAGCGGAGGAAAGACCGACTCCGAATTCGGATCACTACAACATATCGCGACAAAATTCAAAGCGAACCCCTCGAAGTATGTTAAATTAGGGAGGAAAACCTGCCCCGGCTCGAGCCTTTTCCCGAATCGAGGATCGTTGATAGATTCGTGAAAGCGATTGTAATACTTGAGATTTTGGATAGCTGGATGTCGTAGGAAGAAAGCAGTGATGTCCATGGTCTTGAAGTTTATGTACAAATGACATTTGTTCAGTTTGGGAAAGACAAAATCCGGCGAGTCAAAGACTTGTTGAAGGGGAACACATAGGTCGGGGTCTGCGCTGGATTGGAGGCGAAGTGTGATTTCTTCGAGGCCAGGACAATTTTTGGGTAAGGTGGAAAGGACTTGGGAGGAAATTTCGGGTGGGGCTAGGGACGAAAACGTCGGTCGTGAGCTTAGCAGAGCAAGCTAGGGGCCTAGGGCTTATGAGCACACATGAAAATTTGATCCCAATTGAGCTCCAGAGAGACTAGATTCCGAGAAATGCTACAAATCTTTTCCTATCCAAGAAAATCGACGAATAAGACGTGGGATTGGATCCAGATAATGAGATATTCTCACTAAAAGGACTAAACATTCTCCAAGATTCCTCTGAGGAAACGATGGCCCAAGAACCAACTCTTCTAACAAACTGAGCCTCGACAGATCAAAAGAACGTTCGAATAAAAATGGCAGAGGAGCGAGCTCGCAGCGAATTTCCAAACGATACAACATAGAACCATGTTTTGCAATATTGTGCAACACCAATCGGATTTGATTCTGGAACCTCGCCAAATTTCGAAGATATTTTTCGGTTTGCGATCTTGTCACGTACATTCCGTCAAGTTCTTCTGTCCAGCTTTCTGTCTTATCTATTCTCTCTATTTATTCCTCCGTGTCAGCCCAATCCTTTTCGTCTAGTTCGAACCCTCCTTCTTGGGGTTCAGAACAATCAAGCTTGCTGAGGATTCGAGCCCTGATGCCGGATGCTATGAAAAAATCCCTTGTGGACACAATTTGCAGATATTTGACAAAGGACGCCGGATGCGGAGACCTCAACGCGTGAGATAATGCACTTCTTTCCTCGTCCGATAGAGCGAGCGTCTTCATGATTCCTGCGTTAAAATACTTGTGTAAGGTAGAGATATTCTCGTAGAGGAATCCATTGAACCCAAGATAGAAAGCTCTGCATGTGAGGGTGAGATGTGCGAGGACTCTGTAGGCTTCTAGTTGATGTGAATAAGAGCAGTCTTCTTCGGCTAGGATCTCTTCCGCGATAAGGGTGATGATTTCCTTGGATAGGGTCATAAACAAAGTTTGAGAGTGGACTATGGTATGATCCATTTGTGGTTATAAATCGAGGGAGGTCAGCTTGTAAAATGTGACAGCGAGAGAGAGATTGTGGATTGGCACAGAATGAATATAAGCGGTAGCATGAATTCGCTGTGTATATATACCCAAAGGAAGGTCAGGAGGAGATAAGTGAAACTGAGTGGCAAGTTTGTGAGAGACCGTTACGACGGTGAGAGAAACAAGGTCTTTGTACAAGGTCGAACCAAAGGGAAAGGGTTGCATTGTACATACAGCCATTGTTGTAGGTACAAGTACAGCTGGAGCAGGTTGTTTCCAAGGTCGTAGGCCGTGACCTACATAGCCGCTTGTACTAGTAGAAGATGATTTTCTTCGTGAAATAAAAGTCGTGACCACCAACTTTGAGCGCTTATTTACCAGTACTTGTCAATCATCCACAATGTAGTACGCGAAAAATAAAGTTCTTTTTTCAATATCTATGAAACTATCTGTGCAGGCCAATACCAAGGACTGGTACTTGCGAGCTCTTCACAAGCTGGTGGCATAGGGCTAGATAACTATCGTGCTGGTAGCATACTTACTACAATTATCAGTTCAATGCTCCAGGCTGTTTTGCAGGTGTCACCTCATACCCCATTGGTCCTCTTCTTGGAACGGTCAATGTGCAGGTAGGCTTCTCGACACTGTCTTCCGCCGATATATTTATTACTTTCCAGAAGAAGAGTGACTTACATTTCCTGACAATCAGCGGCGCGCTTTTATCTTTGTCGCTTCAGTTTATTTTGATTTCTGATCAATGCACCCCTTCCTATGTATCCCTTCTTACACCAGTCTTCTGCACCGCCATATGTCCCCAATACGAATTCAATCCTATTCAATCCAGTTTCTTATTAAGCTTCAATATCTGCACTGCCAGGTAACGAAAGCGCGATTTCTGCTTTGCCCACCTGCTTATACAGTAGGGGGGCTCAATTCCTCCGTTGAAAAATAAAATAAAATAATGTTCAAAGTCCGCTGGCCCTGAGCACGTCTGATCAGTGTGAGCTTTATAACGCCCTCCATTTATCAAAGTCTCGACTCACTATAGCTACTGTGACGCTGGTTCGGTACGTTGCCTGTCCCTATTTCCATCTGTCCTGTCTGAGTCCACCTGATATAGTTATCACCGCTAAAATTGAAGGGATCCGCAGGTCGAACTTGAATTCATCCTCTCTAGGTCTGTGTTTGTACAACAATTTAGCCTATTGATTGGGAGTGTTGAACTACATCCAGCTTCATAAATTCCTTGTTTCGACTGTACATATTCAACCTGTCATCTCGTTCCGAGTTGCTATTCATCTTATGTCGCGCTCTTTCTCTGTGGTCTTCCTCCTTTTGAATATCCTCAGAGTGATGGCCTCACCTCTCTCGTCATTACCTGATTCCGTTTCGGATCATCATTCTGGACTACTACTTGAAAGACTTAAACCCCGCATTTCACGTAGTGAGTAACAAAGACTCTTTTCATATCCGCAACTCCAACAAAGAACCCTTTACTCACTGTTCTACTTACTAGCTGTCGACGTCGCTGTGTACGCCAGACGCAATGCTCCGAATCTCAACGATGCCATCGAGGAGAATGTCTTGATCCGGGACGAAGAGATCACCATAGTTCTAGGAAGTACTCATGGCATCGACCTAACTAACATCCGCGAGTCGGGGAAATGGAACATCTTGCCCGTGACTGTAGCATCGAAGTGGGAGCCATACGTGTTCTACGTTCTCCTGGGTACAATCAAGTTTTCATCCACGTCTGTTAAGAATGAGGTTTTGGACGAGAAGAACGGAAAGCTCTTCGAGAGCCAATTAACAGGAATACTAGGAAGTCGCGATAAACTCGATGCAATCAATGCATTGATGGCACGGATTGCGAACTTAGGTCATGACATAAGCCTGACACAGCGAGGGGGTTGGATAGCGTTTGTGCCAAGCATGGATCCTGATAATGGTGGTGATAGGTCGACTTGGGAGAACTTATATCTGGCGAAGACGAACCCTCAGAGTTACAGGACAACAATGGCTAGATACAGAACACCACGATGGAATGTAGATAAACTTTTATAGAATAACTGAACTTAGTATTCGAAAAAATAGGGCTCATAGTGTGTACAGAACAAAAATTTGGCAGTTCCTACTACCTCAGTAGGGATGCGAAAAAAGGCTCTTCACTTCTGAGTGATATAGCACTCATCAGCCATGTACTTAAATTCTTAGGGTTTCTCATTGCTCGTCTTTATTTTTTTCTACATGAACGTTTCCCGCCTGACGGAATCATTGGCGGAAGTATGAAGGAGTGGCTATTCGAGTAACGACGGATCATCCGCTTGCAGCTAACTAGCATCACGCCCTTGATTTAGCTCGACTTTCCTGACCTGAGATAACGAGAATTGTGTATAAAACGCGTTCGTAAATCCACGATTGGCATTCCTTTGCTGCTGGTCAGCCACATTCTACATTCAAGGAGGAACTTTGCTAGTCAACGAAGCGACAAAAACTCCTTACTCATCATCCGTTATCCACCTACGATGCATCTACGTGCTGATACATTCTTCTCCACCCTCTTCGTGAGTTTACTTTTTATCGCGAGCACTTTCGCCATACCCATCAGCCTTCGAGACTCAAATTCTGTGTCAAATCCTGTGAGTTGATATTCCCTTGCCTTCTTCCACCTGACCCTTTTTCCGGGCACTCATTTTTCTTCTTGTACGCCCAGTCAGCCAAGTTAGTGGATCATGAGTCCACACACTCTTTCTACACAGTACTACTCCCAGCCTCTCCTCGTACAAGCCCTTTCCCCCATCCGACCCTCGTCGACGTATTTCTCTACCTCTCCTATCTCTGAGTCAGGGTGGTAGTGCTACCTCAAGTGAGCATCACAAAAAATGGATGGAGATGGGGATGGAGATGGGGAGGATGTTGGGAACAAAGGATGGACGAGGTGAAGGGAATGGGGTTGGGGTTGTTGGGAAAGAGATGGAGCATAGGTTGGAACGTCGAACTATAAGCATTGAAAAGCGCTCATAACTTGAACTGTTGATGTTCTCCAACGTTCGGTTCCTGTCGGTAATAAATCCAAGGAACAGTTTAGTAGCGGCATGGTGCGGCGCCAGAGTAAAAAAACACACTTCCGAAGGGGCTTGAGGTAGCTCACCTTCTGACAAAACTAAATACACTTTCCAAATGAGGGTTCCTAATCACAGCTTTGACAATTTCCTTACCTGCTATAGTTTTGACTTGTTTCAAATAGTAACAGCGATGCATTCTAATATCACCAACATTCAAGTTTGTTTACAACTAATCAATACAAGAGCAAAAATCCCAACGCCTACAAGATCACCCGAGTCCTAGTATTGACTAGCACTACTTATTCCCCAGGCCTGAACTCAATTGAGTCAATAAAACTTTCAAAAAGAAACCCCGACTGAGTCTGACTTACCATTCCCGGGCCGAGTCGAAGCCATTCAAACATCAACACACGAACATCCTCTATACGTCCCCGTACACACATTGTTCACCCCATCACACCCAAACGCTTCACAAGGCCCGACATAGTTCTTGTTACACCCATAACCACACGGACACCCACCGTATTCACCGGAAATACAATGAAGACCGTCAGAGGATTTATCCCCGTCGCAGCCATTGTCGTAGCAGTTTCCGTTGATAGGTCCACAGTCGGCGCGGGGAGCGAGTAGGAGATGACTCAGGCTGTTGCCATTGGCAGACGGTGCTGGATTGCCTCGAACGACGACGACAGTGCTGGTAAGGCTCAGGGCTAGGGTCAAGAAGAGAGACGACAGATACATGCTTGTTTTCAGCGGATTCAAGTCGTTGACTGCTAGAACAGTGGAATCGAGAACTGTTTTATAGCTGAGTATTGGTATAGATTTTTTTTGTGACCACTAAATAGGTATAGCAGTTTTCAACTTCCGCCTCAGAGTGATCCTACTATTGGCAACTCGGGCAGATCAACTTTCATGGGAGTCTACTTTCGGAGCGCTGAGCCAGCTGTATTCCCGATCAGCTATCTGGACTATGCAGTAAGTACACGAGGCCTTCCAGAAACCTTCTGACTCGAATACATTACAGAATTCTGGTTGAAGTACTGACCTCAGGCTCTCATTGAATTAAGTAGGATGATTTTATGGACACAATGTACTCCGATCTGACTCCGACTCCATCGTAGGCTCGTGAGCGAGCTGCAGGCTTGTTCAAAAATGAATCTGCTCTCCTAATGGGGAGTTCGACGCGGAATTGTACACGGTGAATTACTTAACTGCTAGTACAATGAGTATGAGTCTGAGGAGCCACCTATACAGATCACTCGAGGGTGACCAAGCTTCAATTCAGGCGAGCACACACAGCATCTAGTAGCGTGTCAAAGTCATCGCCGGACACTAGTACTGTATTAAGAGTTTTACTACATTGTTCCGTAAAACTTCAAAGCCTTTAATTCTGTCAAATTAGGTCAAGGTTTGCATCAATATTCCTTTCACGTAGTGACTTTCCCGGAAAATGTACGGCCATCTCATCTTGAATTTCCGAACCTATAGCTTCTACAAATAGCCCTGGGTTTGGTACGAGAAATCTAGAGTCTTCCTATTGCGGAGTGTTTTCTTTCATTAGCTTGTGTTTGACCGCCGCCCTCATTCTTGCAAGTTGCCACTGATTCATACTCTAGGTCGACCCCACGTATTTCTTTAACCATTCCACTGTGAGGTTGGTATAGAGGCTATTGGAGATGATCCACCACCAGAGTCCACCTAACCTTGGGAAAGTGTAACGAGGCTTGGACAACATCAACAAGTCAAGTGGTCACCCAGTGCTGAATCCAATTCGAATTGAACGTCGATATCTCCTTGATTTCCTTCTTTAATTTTACTCTTATTCATACACCCGTCATCCGAGCTCTCAAACAGGATGACCTTGGGGCCAAAGCGATCTTATCTTCCTTCCGCCCAACTTACTGCAGGATAAGAGCCTCAACGAAGGCCCAGCGATGCCTATACCTGGAAGAAGACGACTCGAGCGGCGAATAGAGTACAGGCATACTCCATTCGACCCTTGTTTCTCTGTCTACAAATTCTACGTGTAGTTCAGGATCTGTTCTCGACTAGGCTTTCCTTCGTTCCTCTCGGCGGGGAACAAATCTTTCATCTTCATTACTAAGCACGAGCTGCCCGCAATTCCTTTTGTTACCCCGCATTGGCTGGAGAATGACAGTGACAGTGCAACAAGTAATCATTTCCAGTTCAAACTCAGTGAGAGCTATGCTTTTTTTTCGGAGATGTCCACTTCCAAATCAGGTTTGATACGCACAGCTTTGACGTCTGATGAACAACAGATGGGATAGTCATGATTCCTGAATGCAAGTATTCATGTATGCAACTGTCTTGAAAGAATCTATAGGATAGCGACAGTTTGGATGTACAACGTCTGAGAGCAAAGAGTTTGAGGGCTACTATTACTAGAGTGTGAGAGTGTGAGAGGATAACTAAAGGATGTGTGAGTCCAAGTGATGGTATTGTACGAACAATGAAAAAGGTGAACGGATACGATATCATAAAAAAGGAGTGCCAAGTCCGTCCGTTGAATAACCTAGAGTAGAGAACCACCACATTGCGTACTTCGGTATTAAGTGTCAGAGAACGTAGCAACGCAGAAAAACAAAACAAGAACGAAAGCTCGTGAAAATTCCACGCATAGCAAGAAGAGTTCAACGATCCCGGAACATATCAAGGTACCTGTAGCTCTCACGAAGCCTGCTCCGCAAGACACCTGTCTATTGCAGCATTAATCGTCGCCTTCCTAGCCGCCAGATCTACCCCGAACAGTTCTTCCAGCTGTCTCCTGATCCCTCTCTTTGTGATTGAATTCAAATCCGCAACCCGAATGATATCCTGAACTGCTCGCTCGATGTCCATATCCGAAGGACCTCCAGATAGCGAACCGTTATCTGGACTCGACGTCGTCGGTATAGCCATATCCAAGTAATTCGTTGTCGGTCGAGAGGGCGTGGGCTGGTAAAGTGATGGTGTGAACTGAGGTTGACCACCGTACATTGTATCCATAGGATTGCGTAGATTCGCCTGAGGTGTGTTTCGGCCGGATTGATAACCAGGCGGAGGAGGGTACATCGTTTGCATTTGCGAAGGGGCAGGAGAATACCCTCGTTGAGGTTCGTAATATGTCTCGCGGCCGTAGAGAGAGGCTGTTTGTGATTCGGCGTAACCCTCGTTCTGGAACTTGTTTGGTGGTACCCAGGAGCCGATGCTGTGATTGGATTCCTTGTCCCATAATTCGTTCTCCTGCGGGGAAGGAATTAGCACAGGTGAATTCTACTTATACTGGTATACGTACGTAGTCGGTCCATGATTTGAGCGGGATAGCCTTCGGGTCAAATTTACCTTCATCCTGAAAGGCGAAACATTAGAAAAGAGAATGAAAGAAAATAACAGGAAAAATCACATGGACTATGAGTTTTTTGCCGGATTCACCCATGACTAGACGTGTTGCACCCCAAGAAAAGTCATCCATTCGCCAGAAGGAGTAGAGTGGCAGGTATAAAGAGAAGATTGGAATGGCAAGGATATAGAACACCATCCAGCCAACCATATCCCACTTGCGCCGCATAATGAAGACAAGCGCCTGAAGACCATAGATCGCAGCTATCATGATGAGTGACAAAGTAGGGATCTGTTCACCAGCGCCGACCACGGAATAGATTAAATACACAATCTGTGGAGTGTAGTCAGTTACAAAAGAGTACGAGCATAAGGTACGATTTGACTGACATAGCCCACAGTGACGGGTTGAATAATGGTGGAAATAAGATCGATCATGACAACAAAGCGCATTGAAAAACAACAGAAACCACACAGTTGTTCCAGGAACATCAATTCACCGAGGTTGTGCACCGTGGAGTTGATCCAACGTCGACGTTGTGAGAGCAGAACCTTCCAATCGTCGGGAGCAACAGTGAAAGCATGTGCATCTCGCACGAATTGGGTCTTGAGAGTCGGGAAATGCTTGAGAAGAAGGGTAGTGAGGTAACGATCTTCTCCGAGGTGTAACAAGTTCTTCATGTGCAGTGTGTCGACACGGTTTTCCGAATAGTCATGAACAATTTGATTCGAGATGAACAGTGGCTTATGTGTGTCGGGCGCGCGAAGTCGGTATAGAGAGAAACAACCAGGCAAACAGGTGACGGAACCGAAGAGACTTTCAAATGCCTTAGCCATGTGATGGGAAATGAAGTACTCGTAGACCTAATATGTAGTTTAGAATGGGAACAGTGACCGATCGCTTAAAGCTACAAACCTGCATCATTGTGAGAATAGATTGCTTGGCGTTAGACAACTCAGTTTCCCCACAACATGCCAGTAACTTCTTGTCGTGTATCATGCTGTTGAACAAAGCCGACTTGAGCATTGCGAAGAACGAGAAAATGACACAGACATACGCAGAAATGAGCCGATTGATCGAGTATTGATCCACAGTGGTATCAGCATCGACGGTGAACAGATATTCGTAGAACGTAGGGTTGACACCAATGACGTTCTTGATTTGGTGGTACATTTCCAGTTCCATTGGGTTCATGGGGGAGTTGAAATGAACCTAGAGCACGACCCGTGAAACTCGAGTCAAAACATTGAGAAGAAATTTACCTTGTTCAAGAAGTGCATGAGAATCATCTGCGAGTCACGCTTGCCACGGTTGCCAGGACGAGATCGTTCGTTTGGTTTACCGACTTTGACGATGACCATGTAAGGTACGACGTGACCAGCGCACTCGTATAGACCAGAGTAGATTTTTCCCATGTTGTGCTGCTTAGCACCCTCACCGAGAGAGAGGAAGCTCAGAGGCTCGGGATCCAGGTTGGGGTCAGCACCAAGGATGTCCAAAACGATACGTGGTGTGGGCCGGTCATTGCCTGAACCAACGATCATACCATCACAGATAACAACAAGCAGCTTGCGCTTATCATCATATTTCATTTGGGCAAGTGAGTCAATGGTACGGCGCAGAGAAGAGTCGCCTTCGGTATAACAAGGAACTTGGCAGATTACAAACTTGTCATGATCTTCCGGTAAACGAGCTGCGCTGAAGTTGATTGAGGCCAAGAACTTGAATCCGATGACAGAGACCATGAATAAGGATAACGCCAGGAGGATGTACTTCGAGAATAAGCACTGGGGTGAATTTCGATTGTCAACTTTGCCAATGAGGAACAGGTTTCTCAGGCAGACTTTTTGTCTTTCGAGAACTTCAGCACTAATCGTGTTCGGCACAAGTGCATTTAGGCTTTTGGTGATATCGCCCCCGTTGTTGAACTTGAATACATCCATGACGGAGGGGTCCATGAAGTTTTTATCGGTGTCGGAAGGTGCTTGGAAACCCGGAGGTGCGATGAGCGACGCTTGAGAGCTAACATAGGAGGTCACATCGTAAATCATCCCGTCGTATATTCCAACCGATTTCCCGGAGCTTGACATGTCATTTATTTCATCTTTGGTGTACCCAAGAAAGCCAACTCGAGCGGTGTAGCGCATGGTCACCATACTCTCGAAGTACCAATCTGGTCGGGAGTCATTGGTGTTGATACGGAAGTCGTGGTACTGTGCGTTAATGTCGGAGTTGTTTGTCGTGTCCAGAGCAATGAAAGGGCTGACGGTGCCAGTGACGCCATTGCAAAGGGCGCTGATCTACATAACGAAGTTCGATGACAAGTCAAAGAAAGTCGAAGTAACAATCAAAACAACACAACGATACCTGAACAGGAAAGATGTTATCTGCGCTTGTCCCGCCGTACTTGAGGATAGACTTGGTAGGCACGACACTGACAACGTGTTGATGCGCCTCGGATATGATGCCTAGGTCGAAGACTTCACCTCGGATCGAGGTATACACTTCAGTCGCAGTGCTGTCATGCGACGACAATTCACCCGAGCTAAAGACATGCTGGGTGGGACAGATGACAAGACCAAGCACGGCGATGATGAAAATCGAGACACCGCAGCAGAACCAAATAATTATGTTGAGCGCAAGTTTCTCTCTCCAAGCTTGCCGTACATCCTCACGCTTCATCCGACCGAGCCATTTCAAGAATGGACTTGGGACCCACCACGTCAGGACCCAACAGAGAGCCACCCACCTTCGACGCGCAGAAGTCTCTTTGACTACCTCAGTAGTTTCGCCCTCTTGGATTTCACCAGCCAAAGCCTCCTTATTCACCAACGCAGCCTTGTCAGCATTCTGGAACATATTCCTCGACGGCGCGTACGATTCGGATCCAAAATTGGATACGGAGTCATCTCTCTGGCTGGTGAACTTGCTCCGACCGTCGAAGTCTTCGCTGCGAAATGAACGATCATCACCGAGCTCGTCGTCATAAAGGTCTGCACGCTGGAAAGGGGAGGCGTTGGCAACCAGGGGCAGTTGCTGATTGGAAGCGCTATAGTTTTCGTTATGCCCAGCGGACCAAGCAGCTTCACCATCGGCATTCGGGTACGAGTAAGGCGCGTATGGGTCGCCAGCGCCTCGGGGTTCAAGGCCGGATTCGGCTTCAGCATCACGAAGCCGATTGCGCTTTTGTTCCTCGACATCCCGGGAGCGAAGCTGGTCTTCTAAGAGGTGGAAAGCAGCTTGGGAGAGGAAAACCTGCCAAACGATCGACGGATATAACTACAGGCGAAGAGAGAAAGACTAACCTTATGTTGACCAAGAACGATATCGTTCTCATTCAGACCGAGCGCGGACCTCGCATATTCAACTTGTTCACGATCATTACCACCGACAACACCAGCCTCTTGAAGACCTTCTTTGTACCTATCGCAGAACTCTTCAGGCATCATGTTAACCTCGAACACGTTCATACATCTTTTGGCGATTTCTGTCAAACCCAGGCTTCTAACTTGACCTTTGACGCTCCTCCCTTCAAGCTGGTTCGGCAACTGCGAGTCGTTGGGGTTGATACAAAATACGTGCCACGACTGAGTATCGTCAATCGTCTCGAAGAGAGTATCTAAGGCGGCACGAAACTCGCCTGCAACGCAAGCGGTACCGTTGGAAGATCCAAAACCAGAGACATTCCCCACGCCGTCGTCATCATCGGCTTCTACGCCTTCTTTGACGGTCGACATCCGTTTAATAGTTCCCTTCCGTCTGGTTGACGGAGCCCGCATTGGTTTGACATTTTGCTGAGCAGTGACAATTGTATCCTCGTTCCGTGGATGAGCCGTCGTAGCAATCTGCTTCCCGCTGAAAAGTCCTTTAACGAAGGGGTTGATAGATCCGCTACCCTCCATGCCCTCCATGCCCCGCAAAAGACTTACAAAGTCTGAGTTCAGTTCATCCTGGTTCCTTTCAATGAAGTTTTCCGACGAATACGTTACTGGGCCATTGAAGTGATTGACAGTGAAAGTGGGGAAACCTGATCGATCAATGTTACCGGTTTTGAACGACGAGTGATTCCCCCAGCGTTTCTGGAACGCTTCGACCATTGTATGGTTCGTCTTCTTGGGCTGACGACGAGCCTGGTCATCCATGATATGAATAAGACCACCGGGCTTGTTTTGGAGGAGCCGAATACACTCGGTATTGTCGAAATATGCTACGGAAGGTACAAAATGAGCAATACCTTCGGCGGCATATTCGTTCACATGAGTTTCGAAAAGACGCTTCTGAGTCCAGTGCTGAAGCCTTTCATTGGCGAAATTGATACAGAACTGATCAAGGGAATTGGGTCGAGATGTCATATTTTGTGGACCGGGGAGGTCGAAGAGACCGATGAAAGTAGAAAAGTCATCCTTGCATAAGCGCTGATTGATGTGCTCATTGAGCCAAGAGAAGAGAAGCGAGTATAAAGCCTTAGCAAGGTCATCTCGGTTGTCCGAAGCACCGTCTGGGTCAAGGAAGATGGTGCACATCTCCTTCTTAACCATCTTGGATCGGTAGGATAGTGATTGTTCTAGCTCCCCCGGTTGGACACCGAGGAAGTCAGCGACTATAGCACAAACGTCGGTGTTACGCACGACAGCAGCATCTTCGTTGCGGCTCCGATCAGTGACGAACTCTAAGTTACCGAGGTGGAGGATAGCAGCCAGCAGTTGACAAGTTTGAGCAACATGTCTCTTTGAAAGACCAATGGTTTTTAGAGCTACTTTGAGTTGCTCGAACCTCAAAGCGTCGTCGTCCTTGGCGCCGTTGGGTCTGGCCGTGACATTCCGTTGACCAAGGTAACGATATGCTGTCTTGTCAGCTAGATGGAGATGTTGTCGTTCCTCAGGTGTAGCACCAGCGACCAGATAGTAAAAGATGTGGAAATTTCGTTCGCCACTAGGTGCTCCGGCAACTCGATTCCGTTCGAGATAATATTCGAGGGTTTTGACACCGGTAAGCCGTCCTCGCTCACTGAATTGCAACTCGGTGTATTTTCCGAAGCGTGAAGCGTTCGGATTAAAGAGCGTGCGAGCGTTACCGAACGATTCGAGAACGAATTCAGCGGCAGGAACCTGATTAGCAAGTTTCGCACCCTTCTTTCCAGGGTTAGAAACAGAGAGCTCGAGAATGGCCTTAATCGCCAGTCGACGAGATTCTGATTTGCCAGAGGCCGTTTCTCCACTAGAAATATGATTAGAGAGATGCCGAAAGCTACTGCCTAGAAACCTCACCTAAAAAGTATGCTCTGATCTTGTGTAGTCCTCTTCATGTGATAGTAAACATTGTTGGCAAGCTGAAACATATGAGGCGGCAGAGGCTCCTTAGGTAGACTGGTATTCCGATATTCAGAAGCGTATTTCTGGAGAACACTGTCGGCATTCGAGGACACGTATTTGTGAGGATTCAAGGCAACCAAGGCGGAAGTGCCTATATTAGTGTAGATGTTGTCGGCCATAAACCTTTCTCTGATACATGCTACGATAACATCGTCAGAAAGTCCAGTGAGTTGTGAGAGGTCGGTGACAGCCTCGAGGCGCTGGTGAAGAGTCGACTGCCGGTTCATGGTTGTCGAAAAAGGCTAATTTCGAGGAAAATGTAGAGTAAGAGGTAGGTAGCACTGCAGCCTGAAAGCAGGCGCAGCGTGTCGAGGGATGGTGATGGCAATAAGCGGTGAGGGAAAGAAGTAAGAGAATCGTATCGTCGTAATGGACGAAACACTCTAGGTCACTCGTGGGAATAATTATCTCCGACTTTACTTGTATTACTTCAATTTACTTGAACCTCATACCCACACACAGGAATTATTCGTTTTAATCTTTCTAGTCTCCTACTGTCTTTTTCTACAGGTGCTCTCACTTAAATGGCTCATGGTTTCTTTGTACTCCCCCGGAGTTTCCTTCTGTTTATGCGAAATTTGCCTGAAATACAGGAAAGTTCTTGAAACGTACTCATTGTTTGTAGTAATACATCTAGCTAGACTCCAATCTGGCAATCCCGATTCGTAGGACTCAGCGTGCGTAGAACGGATAACTGGAAATATATAATACATGATACTGGCTCGAACCGTGACAGGACATTCGCGGAAAGAACAGCCCGCTGTATGCTATGTATGTTTTCAATTTTTCGCCAGCAGACAAATGTTCATTGCCCTCGATGCTTATACATCCTAGTCGTAACTAAGAGCCATACACGAAGACGTCCTGGGATATACAGCCATAGCAACTGATACTTACTATGAGAGTTGAGTTCTAGCTTCCGTTGCTGTGAAGATCCCAAGATGGTGTACTTGCAACTCTCCTGAATATGCCTGATCTTTCTCCATCTTCTGATCCCCCTCAATTCTGTTCTCGCAATTTTAGTGAAATCAACAAGGAGCATTGGGAGGATGCTATGTTTGCATCGGAGACTAAAATATTCCGCCTGCGAAATCCAGTATGGACCTTAATCAGAAAGAAGCAGCTCACAGTGGCGAATATACTATAGATACTTTTTCATGAGAATATCCCGGTGAAGTTAGTTGTGAGCTGTAAGCGCTGGCGGAGTTACAAAGCGCTATGATCACATGTGCTTATTTCAGCAAAGCTGTGCTTTAGATTAAACCGCCGCTCGAAAAGTGGTGTCAGCGGTTGAAGCCTTCGTCCGACTCGACAAATACCACCTCGAGGCCGTCGTTATCCTCATACTACAACCTCCACTGCACTGACTTGTTGGTCTTTAACCCCTTACTACCAGTCGTCTGCTTCGTTTTCCTCAATATACCTACTTGCTGGAGAAGATGTCTGAAATTAGGAGGAAACTCGTTATCGTTGGGGATGGTGCTTGTGGAAAGGTTCGTTATTTCTTGTCTATTCAATCTTGCTTATTGACAACCAATGATGCTGCTACCTCTTCTTCGCTCCTTGACTGCGCTCACATACAACGTTGGCTACGACTGCTTTGGCCCAAATGACAACCTTTCTACACCTTTTTATGGGCGTTCGACTTTCACTGTTGATTCGTTGCTGTGTATCTGCCTCTGCTTGTTTGCGTTGTCTTTTTGCACCTGCTACGCTTTGGGATCGCCGTCCTGCTTACTGACGTCGGACTTTTATCAACACCCAAATTATAGACCTGCTTGTTGATTGTATTCTCCAAAGGAACATTTCCTGAGGTGAGTTTGATGTTTCTTACAGCATTGGGATACATACGCAAGCTTTTTTGTACACGCCACATTAACGCTTGCGGCCGCTGACATTCCAAACTGTAGGTCTACGTACCCACTGTCTTCGAGAACTATGTTGCCGACGTCGAAGTTGACGGAAAGCACGTTGAACTTGCCTTATGGGATACCGCCGGTCAGGAAGATTATGACCGTCTCAGACCCCTTTCATACCCGGATTCCCATGTCATCTTAATCTGTTTTGCCGTTGACAGTCCCGACTCTCTCGACAACGTTCAAGAAAAGGTCTGTAGTCATTTGTCCTTTTATTGTCTGTTAAACTCAATTTTTGTTATATCCGCCGGTTTACAGTGGATATCTGAAGTGATGCATTTCTGCGCTGGTCTACCTATCATCCTCGTTGGTTGCAAAAAGGATCTTCGTCGAGACCCCAGGGTCATCGAGGAGCTCAGAAAGACGAGCCAAAGACCGGTAACCCCCGAAGAAGTAAGTTTGTCTGCCTTAATATCTCCATCTCAACTTGACATTTGCATTCCTCGAATTTTCAGGCTATGGCTGTCGCTCAGAAGATTGGCGCCAAGCACTACCTCGAATGTTCAGCCAAGTCTGGTGAAGGCGTTCGTGAAGTTTTCCAATACGCTACCCGTGCTGCGTTGCTTTCCCGACCAGGCAAGAAGAAGGGAAGCAAGTGTATTGTCATCTAAGCGCCTCTCAATGGTGCTGTAATTCCAACGATCTGGATCAGAGTGCTGGAATAGGTGTGGTGCTATGTCGTATGGTGCTGGTAATGACGAGATAGTTGAGCAAGGGAGAATCATGTTGGGATGTTTCTGTTTTTAATGCTATGACGGAGTAATGGATGCCCTTTGGGCCTAGTTTATATATCTATTGATATGATGGATTCTGTCGTCGTCGGTGTTGGTTCTGGTATATTCATTCCGCAATTCACCCTACTTCCCCAACTTGGAATCTCATCCCTTCTCTCTTTTCAGCCCATGATCAGATACATACCTAAACTCGCCCACTCTACATATTCCCTTAGCTCTCGTCTTTCCTCTTGTTTTTCTCTATCATATTTTCTTTTTACGCCCGACTTGACTTTCATTTATGCCTTGATGACATTATTCTTCACGAATTTGCTAGCGTGACCGCAACCTCGGTTCCCTGTGGATTATGCGGTAATCTTCAAGAATCCCAAGTTTAATTACACATTGTTCTGCAAGTACTAATTCCAGAATACTAATTCCAGAATACTTAACTGTGGGGCTGCAAATTTCGGAATAAATATCTGCTTCGGAATTCGTTCCGGCAGCTCGGAGCAGAATATGTCATCGATTCATCGACCATGGAAAATTTTACGTCCTCAAAAACCTCGTTGGTTTGTGTATATTATCTACTTTTCAATCTCTTGGACAAGCTTGATTTGCATCGCTAACTCCCAATATTTGCTACAAGTCGTAAGCCATGATATTGTCCTAATACGATATTTAGGTTGAATAATAATTCAGGTTTCCAATGACCCAAGGATTCACTCTCTCATATTCCCCTTATACATTGCCCAAAGCCATGCCTCCTGGAACATTATTGTCTCTTCCTCCCGCTGACGTCCTTTCATCCTCATCCATCGCTCAGATAGCGCAGACTGCTCCAATACTAAACCTCCCTCCTGATATACTGTATCACATCCTATGGGATCTTTCTGGCGGATGGGTGACACTCGATCCAACAACAGATATATGGGCTTTCACACGTGTATCGCGGTCCTTCCGTCTCGTTGGCTTAAGTTTTGCTTACCTGTGGGCCCGGATCAGCTTGGAGGCTGACGATATCAGGAAGTATAAAAGAAATGCAGTTGATATTCTTCGAACAATTCTGGACAGGAGTTCGACTAATCATTCAGAAAACGGTCGTGATGGAACTCATTTACGACTTCGGGTGTACGCGGATATGCTATTGATCCACGCAAACCTCCTTGATATTCTTACAGCACATTACACTCGATGGTATTCCCTTGATTTACATATATCCTTGTTCCTCTTGAACACCCTCTCAGCGCAGATGGCACCGCTTGGATTTCCACTTCTCTCTCACTTAAGGCTAAGTCTTGGGTCAGATCAAACGAAAATACCTGATCTCAATGTCTTTTCACTCTGCCCGGCCCTCAAAAGCGTCGAGTTCGATTCAATTCCGAGATGTAAGGCTTTGCGACTTCCTTGGTCAGCTCTTACTCGCATCGTTCTCAAGGAAAGAGTTCGTTCGGACTTTCTCAGAATGCTTCTCAGCGCACCAGCTCTTCAACATGCTGAACTCATCTCGGTTCTCCCTTCTCTTCACCCCGAAGATCCTAATGACGATCCTTTACCCAAATCCCGCATAATCGAGCACAATTCTCTAAAATCCCTCGTGTTAAAATGTATCCCTTTTGCTGTCGTCCTTGACTCGCTCTATCTCCCCAATCTGGCCGAATTGACTCTTGAAAGCACCGCACAGGCGTCCTTTGGTAGCCTTCTCGGCTTCGTTCGACGCTCGAACGGAAACTCGAAGCTGGAAAAGCTGACTTTGAGTGGAAGTCTGTTCCTAACGGAACCCGAGGGCGCACTAGCAAGGTCAATGTCAAGCTCGTCCCTTCCCTCGTCCCTCCCTCCGTCGCCATTATCTGAAAATGGTCCTGCCGGATCTCCGTTTACTCCCTCATCCAGTAACTCTCATACTCCTTCATTTTCCAATTTCCCAAATATTGTCCCCTTAACCGCTACCTTGGAAGAGGTCTTGAGGGCTGCTTCTAGTCTTACTACATTGGTTCTGGAAGATTGGACACCTGTTCGGAACCCTTCTCCTTATGATCGGTTCTTTGCTGCTTTGAGTCGTAGTGGAGACGGAGACGGAGGAAACAATTTGCTGAAAAGTAGCGTAAGCCTCCCTGGGACACCTGTGATTGGTGGAATGACTTCAGCAATGGCAGCCATGACCCCTGGATTCGGTATGACTCCAGCTTTAGGTCTCAATTCCACTTCTTCCGGCTCTCTGCGCGCAGATAGCTTGTCAACCACTTTCAGTCATGGATTGTCTGGTGATCGTTCATTTAACTCTCTTCCTCCTGCATCAGCGATCCCATTGCACCTACAACGTGTAGGCTCGCAGTCCCATGTTAATTCGCCACTCCCTGGTCTCCCTCCTCATTTAGCAAACAATCCTCATATTGCTGCGGCTTCTGCGCATCTTGCAGCCGCTGGAATGCAGCTCTCGCCTGGTGCTCTGACCCCTAGTATGAGTTCGTTGATTGTACCAGGGAAGGTTGATGAAACGCCTGAGGATTCCGATGCACATACCCATGTCATCACTCCCTCTCAGACTCAGAGTCCAGGACCGTTCAGTCCTGGATTCGGAGTCGGTCCTTCTATGTCAAGCTCTGGCTTTGCTTCAGCCTTAGCATCTGGGCAGAATGTAGACAGTGCGAATGATAACAGTGATGGTGCGCGTACACCTGCAGCAATAAATGCTGCCCATCGTGTGTTAGGTGTGTATTCTTTAAACTTGCTTGCCATTGTACCTCTGAAGTGTTCCGTTCTAACATGAACTGAATCAAATTCCCCAGGTATACCTGTTGCATCCGACGAGGTGCTTCTCCCCAACCTCAAAACACTGATTATATCGAACCTATCGAAGAACGTCGTCGATCTTCATTTACTTGCGGGAATGGTGGAATCGAGATGGCGAGGCTGGATTTTTGATCAAACACAACCCTTAACCATGGTCGCGTCTTCTGCAGTAGCTACTCCAACTGCGTCTCCTCAATCTTCTCCGCCACCCGTCACTTCCCCAACGAGTCGCTCGCTCTCTCCATCCATTGTTTCATCCCTGGCTCTCCACACGGATCTGCGACTAATCAAAAACAAGGGCTCCGTTGGGAGAATCAAAGCACTTCAGAAAGAAACGGAAAACGAGGCAAGAGAAGGTCGAGGAGAGAAGGTTAAGGTATATGTTAGTGCAAAACGCCGGGGTGGTATCTGAGCTCGTTTATGTTTCTGCGAGACCGAGCACATAGATCATGCATTTCTCACTATATATCTAATCGCCCAGATGATGACTGCTGAAGGTAAGTAGAAGTAAAGTTGTAGTGGAATTAGATTGTTTCACGTGTGCCCCGTGTGCAATAACGCTTATCAAGATTTACATAGTCACAGCATGCGCGCATACCATGATACGGTAAATCATCTGACATATATCATAGCATTCAAGGGGAATTCATGCTTTGAATTTTACATTGACCCAAGCAGGAGCGTCTTCTATTTACCCCCCGTTGACGCTCCTCGGGCTGTACTATAGCCTCGCAGCCGCCCAAATCATCACGGAAACTTTACTCGTATTATGAATGGGAATGAATTAATCGAGAGTTATACAGACCGATGCTTAGCCGGAGTAAGTCTCGAATATTCCACCCGCCGATACAATTCGAACGCGTTACTTGACAACGCTGAACTCCTAGGAGGATGGCCAATCATGATTCCTAGCCGAGCACCCTTGTTCAGGTTGTAGCAGCGGCATGTGCGAATCAATAAAAACGGAGATCGTGAACAGCTTTGAACGGGAGATTAGAAACTTGTATGTTTTCTGTTTTCTTGTAGGCATCATCCTTTCATACTGAATCACTGTGCCTTTGTCAATTACTTCACGTATCACAAAGTTCAACCCTGATTTCCCACTGCGCTCTTTGTTGTTCTAATCAGTATCAATTGCTAAACCTTTGAAGAGTACTAGTCCGATAGCAGCATAACCCAGACTCCCCATCTTTGTTGAGCTCTGAGTACGTACTTGTTTACCGGGTCATCTCACTTCGTCACTGTAAACGGAGGTGTACCAATGCAAGATTCTTGTCAAGTTGTATTATTATGATGTAGACCTTCTGAAACCCTCAAACGACTGCAGGGTGATGGAGCAGCCCCTCGGTCGTTGCGGGATCGGAATCACTACCCCGTTCTCAACTTGAAGAGCTAAGTAAGTATTGTCAAATAGTTTTCAGCAGTCAGGGGGTTAACGGCGAGTGTATGTGTAGGTGTATGTAGGTTCTAGAAATCCTTGGGTGAGCGTCCTCTAGAATCATGACCTTCTTTACCTTTCGCAGCAAGGGAGGCACTATCCGTTCATAGATGTGTATCTGGAAAGTTTTCGAAATACTATATGATATTGATCATTGCATAACTTCCATTTACACGTCCATCAAGAAACACCAAAAACTTACAGAAAGATGACATGCTTCCTGCGGAAGTAGATAAACCGTACATTCATACCAGGTTCAGAAATAGTCACACAAACATGAGAAATCAGAAAGCAATCAGATTTGTGTATGGGGCCTAAAGCCGCCTTGTAGTATTTGTGAGATACTTGACTCGCGGAACTTACAGAGGAGGCTGGTGGCTGTCGGCGAGTTCCACCCTTCGTATCTGGATTGTGGCGTGTGTTCGCGTATGAGCCAGGAAGAACTGAAGAAGTCTTAGAGGGGCTCCCCATTTGCCGATAACCATACATGTAGAAGCCAAACGGCATCGGTAAGAACAAACCACCTGAAAGAATTTTTAACATGTCCACACAGCGAAGATCCAAACCGGACAATATGTACGAGAGTTCACTGCAGTCAAGATGTACAACATATATGACTTTTGACATTGTCGCTGTCGAGAGCGCGCGCGCACGATGAGCCTTCCTCCTGAGACGGAGTCCTCGGCGACACCCTTTTGTATGCACGGAATGGAAACGTCCAGTCGGTCAGCGAAATCACGGAAGGAACCGTGACACTAAGAAAAGCTTTGTATGCATCAATCATGAAAACATCACGAAGAAGTCACATAGATAATCTATGTATCCGCAGAAGATGTACAGAACGGTCCAGGTCAGTCTATTATGTCGCAGCCCGAGTGTCTATGTCTGCTGTCGCATCTTCCAAATGGGGTCGAAGGAGACTGATATTGCGAAAGGCAGTGACTACTTTATTGTTCAACGAAAGCAATACAGTCGCAGGATCTAGATAATGCTATAAAAGGCTCTTAAAATACACTGATTCTTAGTCCAATACATAAAAGTGTGATTGCCCACCAGTCGGACGAGAGAATGCTTCTTGAGGATGATGGGCAATGTGCAATACAATAAGGTTATCATAACTTCGTCTGGTTGGGCTGCATTTTATTCAAGAATGCAGAGGCAACAGGCCTTCCCGTATGCTTATCTACTACCTGATCAACGTCGAGTAAAAGCTGTCAGGTCAGGGGAGGAAAGATATTTCAACACACAGACATACCTCGCATCTGGATGTCATCACCCGGCCACCTAGGGAGACAGATGTGCTTTTGATTTGTAAACATGTACCTCTGGAAAAGAAAAATCAGAACATGAAAGTGACTGGGAACCCGAAATGTTACTGACATTGGTGCGGGAGAGTGAAATAAAACATTCATGGCCTGGGTAACACCAACACCGTTGACATTTTGAATCAATCCGAGGACAAGCAGCGGTGTGCTACAGCAACTATTGAAGGAACATCACATCAGGAATGGACACATTGAAGGATATTAGAATGGTCGTACTTGTCGATGAGGTATGCTACGCATCCCCCATGCAGCATACCAGCTCCATTCAACATGTCTAGTAACAAGATTGATTCCAGACCCTTGGAATGTAACATCAAATCTGACATACATTTATTGACAACAACCTCCGCGACAGTTGTTGCCTCCAGCCGTTCTTGACGATCAAGCTTCCTGTTTATGCTTACGTCGACAAATTTGACTTCCTTTCCAACTTTGTAGCCAAAACAATCCTCTGCGCCAACGCCATAGGAATGATACGTGTTGTAGTTGAGCTGCTTAACGTAGCCTGGCGCGTTACCAGAGACAGTACTAATGTCGCCCTCGTTAGGTAAGGAGGCGGGATCGATCCACACCTTGCGGCTGCTGCCAGGACTCGAGGAGGGTGTGTCATGGGTATGCGAGTGCATGGCTAAAGCTGAGGTAGAGGCAGATGTAGAAGAATATCGAGAGGTCATGACAATGGATGGGAATAGGGAATTTTGCGTTTGACTTTCATACTGTATATCTATGTCCCTCTATATAGAAAGAGGATTGAAATTGAAGAGGACCTGATGTGCATTCGAAGATGTTAGAGAGATGAGAAGAGAAGTTGACGTCCACACGTGCACTCCAATTCGGTCATTTCCTGGAAGATTAAAATTCGCAGGACAGGGATTTGGTTATGATTCTTTCCTTCCGCTGACCCGGTCAAATACTCATTTCAACTCAGCGAACTCTATTACAGTAAAGAGGAGCGGATCCATCCGGATGATAGATCCAATGTCACGGTGTTACTACGTGTATTTTCACCGCTTTACCGTTTCTAGACGCAGCTCTGCGGATCCCAACTCGCAATGCACTGCTGATACAAGGCAGAAGATAGCGTCCAGGCTAGCGCTGCTTCTGAAAGCGTGGAGCGAAGTTGCTTTCCAGTTCTCTTTGATCTTGCGCAACGCAGTGTCGAGATTTGCCTGCCATATTGAAACGCGCAATAATTGATCACTCAACTGATCTGAGCAGAGAAGGAGAAGAAAGGTCGAAAAGTTATAGCAGGTAAGAGCTATTTGATTCTCATCTACTACAGGGAATGTCCAGATATTGGCTAAAAGCCAAAAACATGAGGTCTTTTTCATGAAAATTTTAGTGGAGACGTACCTAGGAAAGCGAGATTAACTCAAAGATCGGCGGTGCTTGACCCAGTTCCATGAGTCAGAAGAACCAAATTCAGCTGCAGGTATTCAGTGCTTTGTATATTGGCCAAACGAACGCATGATCATTGTGAGCGTGCGGAGGTGGGTATTACATGGTGATTGTAGTGTGAACAGACTTACAATTGAAATGGTAATCATGTCATGGATTCCGAGTGCTGAGTGTATACGGAGGCATATAGTAAGCACTAGGTCCTGGTACGATTCCAGACAAACTGAGCGTTTCAAACTACGACTCTGAGGAAGCGCCGCGTGCGCTCCCGCGAATCATTTGCCTGGAGCGGGAACTGCTGGCAACTCCTGTGAAAAAAAATGCATATCAAGGACCACGGTATAAGAGCTCGTATGCACGATCAGAAATACCTGCGGGCCTAAGTATGTCCTGCATACAGGTGGACTGGTAGGATACTCAGAAGACGTTGATTACCCTTGAGGTCAAGATGCCACGTCAAAATGGGAAAACTATCACATTCCAGTCGTTCGACTCGGGAGGCAGCCTATCGTTATATAACGATTGGAGACTGCTCCAAAGCTACAGAGTAATACGCGCTGCCCTAGTGCGACGGAGGTTGAAAATATTTTATGCATCATTTCGGGTTCACTACCGATAAAACGTCCAATGTACGTTTCTGGAAACAGAACAACAGTCAGCTTCGGGCGCATTCATGGAATGCACTCCGATTCGTGGAGTGATAGTAAGGGAAAGGAAGATATAGTCTGAATTGACTTACAAAACAGGCGGGCAATCATGATTATTGCGTCAGCGCAGGAACTTGACGCAGGAGATATCTGGAGATATGAAAGCTGTCTTCTCACTGAAATTTCTTACTAGCTAGTCAGAAGAGCCTCAAAGACGTAACCTACAGCCATAGAGGCCACGATTGAATCAGAAAATTTGCGTTAACGATCGTTCTGAAGGGCTGAAGGAGGACGAGCAGTGTGATACGCGATCCGGCTGGAGTAAAAAGGTGAGCCAGGTGCTTGTAATCAAACGATCCGACCTGTATAGCGAGGAGGCTAGTATCTCAGTCTAACTCCCATTAGATAACATTTCAAAGGCGAAGAATTCCGTGTTCATAATTGCTCGTGACCGAGGCTTTACCGTAGCCTTAGAACCAACAGCACAGAGCAGTAGCATCAGGCGAAAGAGGAGACAAGGACACACCTTCATCTTCACCATACACTTGTACTATGTAGGAAACCAGAGCGTTTAATTGTAGAGCGTCTACCGCTTACGGAATCAGTTTGCATAACACTTTTTTTTTTGGAATTGCGCTTGGCGAAGAAACCAGAAAAATGGCAACGATCCAAACGAATGTCCTGCCCAAAACTTATACTCTGCCGTCTACATCTAAAGCGTCGATTGCTGGTCCCTCTTCCCTCCGACTGCTTCCAGTAGGACCGGCATTTGTTTCTCATCTTCGCTTGACGATTCACCATGATCATTCCTTCGAGGCGCACGACGCTCACCTCGAGAAAGAGCGGCAGAAACTCGAGGAGCTGCAAAACTCTGCTGCCAATGGTGATGATGATCTAGGCGTTGGAGATGAGCCAGAGGCAGCAGAACTTCTGGCTTTGGATCCCAAAGAGTGGAAAGTATGATGCACCTTTCCTCCATTTGAATACTTTCAACTGAAAATTGGCTCATAGAAACATGATTATTATGCTGTCCTCGGTCTATCACATCTACGATACAAAGCTACCGCTGAACAGATCAAGATTGCTCGTGTGTTCATTTCCTATTGGCTTTCTTTCATTTTTTCGATACTCAGTTTCTTCCTTCAGACCGCAAAAAGGTGCTCAAACACCACCCGGATAAAAAGGTCACTTCCAGTGCACCGCAGTCTACGTCGTCTCTTCTTGCTGGCGTCAATCTCAACACCAATGATGATGCGTTCTTCAAATGTATCGCCAAAGCTCATGAGGTCCTTACCAATCCAGAAAAACGTCGCCAATATGACTCTGTCGACCATGAGCTCATGGACTCCCAAGAGGACGATCCCATTCCCTCCGCCTTTTCCAAAAACAAAACTGGCTTATCCGATCAAGAGTTTTTCAAAACCTTTGGCCCCATTTTCGAGCGCGAATCCAGATTCTCTAGAAAACAGCCTGTACCGATGCTTGGAGACATCGACGCCAGTAAAGAACATGTTGAGGGCTTCTACGACGTCTGGTATAACTTTGATAGTTGGAGAAGCTTTGAGTGGCTCGACAAGGAGATTAACGAGGGAAGTGATAACCGTGATGATAAGAGGTACACCGAGAAGAAAAATAAAAGCGAGAGGGCTCGAAGAAAGAAAGAAGATATCGCACGTTTGAGGCAATTGGTGGATCTGACCTTGAGGTCAGCTACCAGCTTTTCATTCTTATTTCATCAATTTGAACTTACACCCTCGTGATTTTCGTGATCCTGCGCTAGTCTCGATCCGCGAATCAAGCGTATCAAGCAACAAGAAAAGGAAGCCCGTGAGGCCAAGAAGGCTGCCAAATCGACCCCTGCGTCTGGTGCAGCTACGCCCCAAAAGAGCAAGGCCCAAGAGGAGGAGGAGAAGAAGAAAAAAGAGGAAGAGGAAAAGGTCTGTGTAAACAAGACGACGTTTTTCTGTCCAAACTGACCTTGGCTTTTGGTACATAGGCTGCAAAAGCAGATGCTAAAAAGGCCAAGGCGGCTGCTGCCAATGCTGCGAAGAAGGCTCGAAGGGCGGCAAGAGCAGAAGAAGCTTAATGAGATTCCTGAGGCTTTTTCGATGATAATGTAGTTCTCAAAGATTACACTATAATGAATGTTCGACGCTTCTTTGCATAGAATAAACCTGAGAGACGAATATTTAGATGGACATAGTATTGAGAGATGAGATGAGATATGATTTGAAGGTATATTTATACGAGACTATGATGATATCGATAATCAGTGCAGTGCATGAAGAAGGAAGATGCAAGAAAGCTACAAGGACAAAAGGAAGATTGGAGATAGTTAGTTATCGCTCATAAGGAAATTAGAGCGGCGGGTCAAAGCGTCATGGTCAGCCAAGAAAGAAATTGAGCATTAATTTATCTCGGCATCTCCAACTCGTAGGTAGGACACGCCGAAAAATGTAAATAAGTAACAGAAGCATTGGTTGGTGAAAAATACTGGTACAATGTAGAGTACAAGTGCGCAATTGACAAAAAGTGAGTTGGGCAGAGATTTTGGAGAATAATGAAGAATATAAATGAAGAACCTTGAGAAACGAAATGAGAAGGTAACGTCCATGGTAATGGCCCACATTACCCCAGTCCATCCTATCCATTATACGATCCACCCAAGAAATTGGTTGAAAAGCGCGCCTATTTCGCCCCACGCAAAACTTCTTCGTAGATCAACACTTTTAACTCTTCCTTGCTGAGACCTTTGCCGTTGTTGAAGGTATCAAAAGACCAGAACTCGCTGTCAACACGCTCAGCACCGGGTTCATCTGAAGGGTCATGGTATGGTGCACTGCAAAGTTTGAATAACTGTAATGAAGGGCGAGGTAAAGGAACACAAGATGTACTGACAGATAGGGATGAGCTAAAGCGCCTTCCACGTCAATCCTGCGTTTTGGATTGAAACTCAAACATTTTTCCATCAGATCAATAGCGAGGGGATTCTTTCCCTCGAAGCCTCGAACGCCGCCCTCATGAACGGGTTTTCCAAAAAATTTCTTCTTTCTGAAGGGTAGCGCTCGGATGTATTCGCGAGAACGTGAGGAGGAGATGGCGTAAAAATCATCAAGGGTGGGCGTGCCCAGGACATCGAGGATTAGGGACAGTTGGTGGTGATAATCCCGTCCAGGGAAGAGAGGTTTTCCGGTGAGCATTTCCGCGAGCACGCAGCCAAGGGACCAGATGTCGATGGCTTTGGTGTACTGTTTGAAGGTCAACATGACCTCTGGAGCGCGATACCACCTAGTGGCGACATATTCTGTCATGAATGTCGACGCGTCAACCGGGTGGTCAGGAGGCGGACGAGCTGAACGAGCGAGTCCGAAGTCGCATAACTGTGACAGATAGTGAGACGGATGGGTGGCTATATAAGGATTCTCACCTTCAGGTCGCAATTCGCATTCAGTAATAGATTAGACGGCTTGAGATCTCTGTGTAAAACGTCGGCGCTGTGTAATGCTTTCAGTGCGCGGAGTGTCTGTACCAAAAGGAGATCATATCTCAAAAGATGAGATTATATCAAAGAAATAAGGACATATACATACTTGGTAGATGAAGTACTGGCAGTGGTCATCACTCAACTCTTGTGTTCTAATGACACGGTGGAGATCAGTCTCCATCAGCTCCTGAACAAGATACACCTCCGTCATGCCGTCTAGGCTTCCGTCTGGGCCCAGGTTGGGTTTGAGGATATCCAGGATTCCAATGATATTCTCGTGTTGAAAATGCCGCAGCAGTTTGATTTCTCGCAGTGTTCGAAGGCAGAACATTGAATGGTCGAACGGAGTTATGCGCTTAATAGCTACTTTCCGCTGCGATGGAATGTGCACTGCAGACCAGACGACGCCATAAGCCCCTTCCCCAATAATGTCTAGTGGCTGGTAAGAGGAGCCGACGATAAAAGCAGTCGTCCGGTCGTCCATATTGTCAAAGAAGAAGTCCAAGAGAGGTCGGAGGAGAACAATAAATAATTCAATTAAATGCCTTGATTATGTCAGCGAAGATGCCGCTTTTTCTTTAAGTTCAACGCTCCAGAATTTGTCCATAAGAACATAAAGAAACTTACCTTTGCGGACGGTTACAACGCCCCATAGATTCCACGAAGCCCACTTCAACTCGTTCCAATAAGCTCAGATCATAACGTTTCCAAAAGTCATCCCGACATTCTCAATAACATCTCCTTGCCTACACCCGCTATAATAACGTATTCTTCCAGTGGCTTCACGTATGATGAGTAGCGTACATTATGCTCACCAGAAACTCAACAATTTCGATATTCGAGCCCAAATATCTCGGATTTCACTTTCCTTCCTTGCGCACTTTGTGCTCATATCGACTATCTATTCGCCATCTTCCCAATAAATAAAAGGACAAACACCATGCATTATAAGCACGCGGCTTCAACATTTGTTCAGAGGGTCTTGAGGAGCGCTGAGCTGTCACACAAACAGTACACATGTCGGAAAATCCAAGGTTTTTGTCTTCATATATTGGAGTCTATACTAGTTGATTGGTATCATACAAAGAAGGCGGAGGATGACAGCAAAGTACGGGGCCACTGGCAGCCCAAAATGGTATGTTTGAAGTGTCAGCCGTGCGGGAAATAAATCAACTCTGCATATGCTGCGATACTAGATAATCAAGTGTTCGTCTGCAATGGGTTAACTATGAACTGTCCATTAAGGCATTCCGACTCTGTACTAGTAATGTTCTCAACCCGTAAGCCAGTAAACAATGTTGTAATGGCTGATATACCTCTTCCACCTGCATACTCCTGGACCAACACGACCTGCCATGATCTGCCAGCTGCTCGTTTACGTTCGATGTGTATCAAGATAAGTCTCCGACAACTTCCGACAACTTCACGGATAGTCTTAAGGACCATGGAAACAACTCAACCGTTCGACAGCATCATGATTTGGCCTTCTCGACAATCAAAAAATTTCTATAAAGGTGACGATGATTTACTTCCATTCTCCTACATTTCCTTCAGCCGACTCGCAAGCCAAGGTGTGATTTAGCGTTCCCTCAAAAAGTCGAGCTGGTCTCTTCATCAGTGCTCAGCAAATCGCTGGTCGGCCCTGCACACCATTTTCTTGTTCCTCTAAGAATGTTTCACTCTCACTCTACTCTTGCAATCATCGTCGCTAGTGGCGCCGCTATCTCCGCTGTTGCTCTTCCGTTACTTCTCGACAGTGCAGTGCCAGCCATCACAGAAATACAGGCAGTCCCAGGGAGAGAAAAAGGAGACTCAAAACCTCTCTTCAAGCTCTTTGACAGTGAGTACTGTATCTTGAACCCCTTGTTACTGCATTGAACATGAATCAGTGAAGGAGCCCGATGACGAAGAAAATACCTCTCACCGTCACTACATTCAAGTTGTGTGTATCCGCTCAATTTAATCATCGTGTTGTTTATCATGGAAATTAGCCTCATACAGTGATTGCGGACTCTGTTCCTATCATGGCTGTCGTCATTCCTGAAAGCCATGGACACCATGTGAGCACAATTCGCTTCCATTGCTATTCCTTTTCACTGACACAGTTTTTCAAGAATAAGGTCTGCTCACTCTAGCGCTCATCTCGAAAAATCCCCAGATGATTTACCCTTTGTGAACAGGTTCACGAAAAGAAGATCAGCTTGGGTTTGAATGTCGTCAAAGATCCTTCTCTTGTTTATGTGAAGCGTGCATCGTCCGACACTATGACATTGTCGTCTGCCAAAGCGTACTTGAACAACCTTGATCCTGATCTCAAGGGAGTGTTGGCTAGATTATTCAGAGAGTTGGGGGATAAGAAGGCAAGAGATGATTGGATATCATGTGACCGGAAATGGAGCGCATTCCTGAAAACGTCCTCTGGTCAGGTTGTGCAGAAATGGAGTGACAAAGAATACCCTAAATATGGTTTTGCTTCCTTCGTACATGCATTCCTCGTAGTTCATGCCCGCCCTTGATCTAGATAAGTAGGTTATATCAATGTAAGTAACATCATCAGGTAGAAGGCCTGCGGACGCGGTAGGCGGAAGAAGGCCAGAAATCAGCCAATCTAATCAAACTCCAAATTCAGAGACGTGATGCCTTCTTGCCACATTCGCCATAATTCGTTCCAGAATCCAACCTCTCCACCATAAACTGTCCTTGGCTTGGTACAATGTCCTGTTGAGATCAGAAATGACCCAGACCAGCAGTAACGCCCCTGGTGATATCCAACGCAGGCGATGCAACATCGAGAGTCTCCAGAGCATGGACACTTACACTTTGGAATCTTGGACATACATTCATGAGAAAATCTTGGCGCGATTCCGCTGTTTGTTCTTTCATGGACGTAGGTTATATCAGTTCAGGGATTTTGTTGGTGAGGCCTGGAAGCTTCATGGTGTTAATTTCTTCCCCTTCTTGACTCAACCAGATCAGGTGGGTCTGCGATCTTTCCATATTGCCGCGTTAAGCTTGTCTGACTTCGCCTTCTCTAAGGCCCCAAAGCAACAAAGCTTCGACTTAACGCAGTACGGAGAGGTACGTTCCGTTCTCACTACTGAATCTTTAAGGGTAGTACTCTATCTAACTAGGTTTGCAACAATCTCATGTTGTTCTTGGTCAAAATCTAGTCACGCAAGGAGGAGACCGGAGATTCTATGTGAGCGTTACTAAAATGCTTGTCAACTCGATAACATTCCTTCAGACCACTCGCCGGATAGCTCAATTATCTGGCCACAAACACTGCAAAGCGTGGCATACCAACTACCCAGAATGAACCCTTTTCATCCTTTACTTTTTCCTCAGCTCACTCTCTTTCTCCAATCGATAGAGCTGAGCCTCCGCACCCACCCTTACCTCTACCTCTTCAGGGCCATGAGCATACCTTCAATACCTTGTGAAACCTTACACTTCCAGCTGGATCCGAGCGAGTCGTTCTTCAAACAAGGCTCTGGTTACGACTCTTTCGTCAACTCGACCTCAGACGTTGTGCTACTCTTTAGCAGACTCGCCCACGGGCTTGATAGCATGAGATGCGAAAAGATGCATGATTGGACAGACGAATATCCATGATGAAGGTATTGTCAATGCAGAGTCACAACATGCTAATTAGATTTTTTTGGGGGGGTCGTATCTGTTCTCCCGAGCAGGCCCCGCGGCGTCCTGAAGGATTGATTACGAAGTCGGCGAAAGGACAGTCAGTACCACCATCCCAAAAACCGACAATGCCTATGGGTTGGTCGAATTTCCCCCAGGAGCTGAGGGTTTATCCGAATCGTGAGTTTGTCCTACATTTCATCCTTGATATGACAGCTTAACGTTATGCATGTAGTTGGGTGGAGAACGTCGGAAACGTTGTATCAAGTCATTCCCACGGAGGTCAAAGTTTTACTGCCTCGTGAGTCGTGAGCGTCCAGTGTAGCTTGCTGAAGACTTGCAGAAATGGGAAAGGTGGGCCAGCGTTTGGGATCGTCAAAGACAAGAACGGGTGATAGTAGGCCGGTTAATTGAAGTTCTGATATATCATATGTATTTATTATTCCTTCTAATTATCAATATCAACCTTGATGGAAAACCTTGTATAATCCAAAAAGTCTATCTTCCATTACTGCTACAGTCTCCTCTCCCTCCAACTTCCAACTCTCTGCATCAGTCATGCACATTTTGAATTCCGGCAAATTAACAACCTCCGCTCCTTCTACATTCCATTCGTGGATGGCAAGGAGATTGAAAGGGGATCGTGCATGACCACTCGAAGAAGCCCTTCCAGCTAACTCTACATGCTCTGCAAGGCGAAAAACACGCGAACGTGTATACCCTGGTACAATGGCCAGTCGGGGGATACGTGTGGAAGTATACCATCGAATGAAATGATCTTCCTGAGCTTTGAATTTGGGCTCTTCCCGCTCCTGATCCTTGTCTTTAACCACCTGCATGTGAACGACGTAGATAAACTTTGCGGCCCTATCGCTACCACTCGACACAGTATCCTTGGACTCGTATGAATCAAACAACTCATACACTCGCCGATTTAACACCTCCAAATTTCCGACCACCTGTTTTTCGTTATCGGAGGCTTTGAGGCGGAGATCCTTGTATGATTGACTTTGCATAACGTCTCTCGAGGATAAGTCATACAGTGCCAGCCATTTGGGGAATGCCTTTGGGGGCGCATCCAGAGCTTTGTACCGAACGGCAGTCAGAAACCCGGGCACCGTGGTGCGAACAGGAGCATGTTCGTTATCATACCAATCTAAAGTATATTGATTCAATCTTTGTACGGTGGTCAAGAATCAGGCTTTGCTTGCCGTTAAATTGCTCTTCAGTAACGAATTGCCCACATTCTCCGTACACGAAGAGAAGAGCTTGAGCTGTGGTGGGCATTGCTAGTAAGGTTTGCTAATGATGGGTAAAAAGAATAGTCTGTCTCATGACACTCATTTCCTTTCTATTTCTGACCTCATTTCCTTGCTTTAGGATGGGAAAGCAAAGATATATAGAATTGTTTTTGTTCAATCTACGGCTGCTCGAGGCGTGTTCTACAATTTCAAGATCCAATGGGTATATTGCATGGTCATGCGAATGCTGCCTCTGCTTTATTACCATCGACGAACCCATAGTTCTCTCCCTTGACGAACGACCGTGTACATTGTGCCATGGTGACAGAGCTAGGAAGATTGTCAGCAACAGAGGGCTCAGCATTTCCAGACAGAACACCCACTTTCTAGATATGACATCCGTCTGGTAGAAATTCGTTATTGGCTTCTTGAAAGCACCACCCTGGGTTTTCACTCCGCTCGTCTTTTTAGCAAGAGCTTTCAAACCAGCGAGCGCGATTTCGGGCGATGTGCGCTCAGTGATATCATATCTAATCAGCGAAGGTGAAATCTCCCACATACGATCTCGAAGGGAGAGCACATCGTCGTACGGAAGAGGAGTACCGACGATTTCAGATAGAGCTCTGAATTGATCATAATCTCAATGCACGGCCAGAACAATAACTCGATAGAAACACTGACCGAATAATCTTCCAATCTTCTCTACTTGCACCAGGCGGTGGAACTGCAGCCCTTCCTAATTGACTCCTTCCCTCCGTATTGATCCAGATTGAGCTCTTCTCTGTATATGCAGCACCAGGCAGGCAGACATCGGCAAGCTGGGCTCCAATATCTCCGTGATGTCCTTGGTATACTACGAAAGCATCTTGAGGTATGCTTGCGGGATCAACCTCGTCTGCATTGAGGAGATAAATGAATTTTGGCTTGGTTTTCGAAGCAGCAGGGGAAGGGATGAATCCAATATCGTAAGCGGCCGGACGAGAGGCAATGCGATGGAGAACATTGAATCCGTTCCACTCTGGCGTGACCAGTGTTTTCTTGTTCAACTCCACGAAGCGAGAAAGCTCGTTAAATGCGGCAGCACCATCCGGATGCTCAGCAAGTGCACTCCCGACGATGATCAATGGCTTCTTCGCTGCTTTGAACTTCTTTGCGAATTCGCCTTTGCCGGTAATGAAATCCGAGAGAGCCTTGGCGTCCGCACCAAGGTAGTCGTAACCATAAGTAGTATCCGCCCTCTCGCCTATCAAGCCAACCTCAAGACCTGTATGCAGCCATAACTTGCGTATACGTGAGTTGAGCACCGCTGCTTCGTGGCGAGGATTAGTTCCTACGAGAAGGATGACATCCGCTTGTTCAACACCAGGAATGGTCGAGTTAAACAGATAATTCGAACGGACGTCTACGCCATGAACAGGAGCAGAAGATCCGCCCACTTGGTCAAGCGTAAGGTTGTCCGAGCCAAGCCGATTGATCAAATCCTTGAGCGCAACGAGCGACTCAGTGTCAGCCAGATGACCGGCAACAGCTTGAATCTCGTTATCCTTTGCGCCAGATGCAGCCAAGCCCTCAGCAATCACGGTCAATGCCTCTTCCCATGTTGCTGCCACGAATCGGTCACCTTGTTTAACAAGAGGTGAAGTGAGCCGTTGGAAACGGAGACCGTCATACGAATAACGTGTCTTGTCGCTAATCCATTCCTCATTCACATCGTCATTGGTTTTAGGTTGTATCCGCATCACTTGAACACCACGCGAGTCAACGCGGATATTTGAACCGAGCGCATCTAAGACGTCAACTGACTCCGTATTCTTCAACTCCCAAGGACGGGCTGTGAATGCATACGGCTTGCTCGTCAATGCACCGACAGGGCAAAGGTCAACAACATTTCCAGATAGTTCAGAATCCATAGTCTTTTCCACGTACATCCCGATTTGGAGATCATTTCCGCGTCCGGTGGTACCGAGCTCCTCGACACCAGCAACCTCGTTGGCGAAACGGACACAACGAGTACACTGAATGCAACGGTTCATCGACGTCTTGACAAGCGGGCCTAGATCTTTATTCTCCACCGCTCGTTTTCCTGCAATTTCATGAAAACGAGTACGATCGGAACCATAACGCATCGACTGATCCTGCAAGTCGCATTCTCCTCCTTGGTCACAAATTGGACAGTCGAGGGGATGATTTGACAGCAAGAATTCCATTACTCCTTCACGAGCTTCGTGCACCAATGGGGTATTGGTCCAAACTTTCGAGCCGGGCATTGCTGGCATTGCACTGCACGAATGAGGGTAAGAGCAGGGCAAATCGAATTCGAACCGAATTGAGAAACGTACCAAGACGCTACTGGTTTTGGCGACCTTTCAACCTCAACTAGACACATTCGACAATTTCCCGCAATCGCAAGCCTGGAAAGTGCCCGTTAAAAAAATAATCCACGGTGTTTCAATGGATGCCCGTCAAAGTACCTGTCATGATAGCAAAACCTATATATGCATAATTGAGATGACGTTGAAGATGAAAACGAAACCTGAACACACCGTGGTATCGTTGCACCTGCAGCCTCGCATGCTTGGATCAACGCGGAACCTACGAGCAAGTAGAATTAGGGCCTGTCTGAACACGACTGTCGGGGAAAATCGTACCTTGGGGTACTGTAACTTCTTTTCCGTCGACAGTCAAAGTAATATCAGCCTGCCTTGAGGATGTTGAGGATAATGAGCGACGGCCTGAAAAGAAGTCAGAAGAAGGAAAGAGCTTGTAACCTGCTAGTACTGACTGTGAGCCGCACTTCCAACCTTCCCAACCAAGCCCGCCGCACTGGGTCGCGACACCGTTGTCACGAGCCTCAGCATCGCTTTCTAAGAGTACCGGCGAAGAGTGAATACAGTTTTATTGGAGAAGAGAAGGAGAAACGTTGTGTATCGGTGAAGACAATGACGAAGTTCAAGAAGCGACGAGCCCAGCGTTCGACGCCTGGAAATTAGACGATCGTGATTGGTGGACCGGCTGAGATCGGAATGGGTCTCCGAAAATGAAAGATTACTCGGCAACGCGCCTGTTTGGGCGCTTATGTTACACGAGACATCTCAAAGCGCTGGAGTTCAACGTTCAGCAGTCATACACAGCCAAAAAGATCATACACCTAAAAAAATTTCTCGGCGAGGACAGCCAAAGCTTACAATACGAACCAGATTCTTAGTATGTATCTGCTAAGCCCAATCGATGCATTCTCGATAACACGCATCTCAAGACCTACAGTTTACACGTACACACAAACTTAATTCAACGAATAATTTATAGCGGGGAAGCCTGAAACTGAAATCAATTCGCAGGACCGCGAGTCCATAGCCTGCGTAACATTTGAAAAGCGCTGAATACCCGCCGCTGAAATATTTCAATGAGAATCGTTATCAGGAGACAGAGACATAGAAAGTGATAGACCATCAATCAAGGCTCACCTGCAGATTTCGGCGCCAACCTCTGCTAGTGTCCTTCCTTTCTCCAAACCGGAATACACGCTGCTGCTCGCGAAAATCGACGAAACTAGATTGAGGGTCAAGCTCTCGACTGGGCCGCGATTGTCTGACAGAGTCCCATGTCGAATGAATCTGGAGCCCGTTTCCGTCACTTCGGGGATATCTCGGCGTCGTTAAATTGATATCTTGAGTCCTTCCCCATCTCATATTCCGATTATTCGAAGGATTGGATAAAGGTTTACTTTTTGAAGCTGAAAAACCTATCATAGATGAAGTGAGGGAGCGAGGGAGGTTGGTGTGTGTCGTAGAAGGAGATTGTGGCATTGAACTCGAACGATAGCTGTCATTTGGAGCAATCTTGATGGATAGTGTCAGCGAGAAAAAGCGTCGAAGATAGCATACATACGGGTATAAAGCTTTTCATATGAGTGTAAACGCCAGCCTCGGATTCGTCGTCGCTGCGGTGCTTCAAAATGGTCAGCAGCGGTACATATATATGTTCAGATGTTTTGACGAACCTCATTTGCATAAATGTAGCTGGCAGCTCCGCTGTATGGGTGATTCATCCTTCTTGTCGCTCGCTCCGAGGGGACTCTGACGAAGAGTACAGCAGCAGACTGTACTCGTCTGGCCTATGACTCTGCAGAGCGTTACTAGAAGAGGATAACACTTGACACTGAGAGCCAACGAGGGTCAAGACAAATGAACGAGTAATGCTGTCACTCATAGTTCAATCACAGCAATGAGCATGTTCAATCAAAGGAAGATCATCTTTTGTAAGCAGACGAAAATAGAAGGCGGTTCTTGCTTGAATAAAGGACTCGGATACTCATTATTAATCATACAAGATTATGTCGCTGCTTTTCGGGGCGGAAACCAAGGACGCTAACCTTCGGAAGAATGTACTAGTGGAATTCTAGTGAACAAAATTTATTGTGTGATGAGAGGGTGCGCTGTCCTTTGAACGGTGAAATTTAGTTACATTTTGGAATCAAAAATTAGAGACTCTCTCTTAATTCTGAGTAGACAGAAAGTTGAAATAGATGATAAAAAACAATCCTAGCTAGTTTTTCAAGCAATTGTGGGACGTTGATGTACCCGATTAAAGCTATCAGTCTCAAAAGCTCTTATCAGCGCTTTTGGGTTCCTTTGAACACTTGTGATACGTACAAATCTATTACGCAGCCTTCAATACTTACGTGTCTTGCACTTTGTATGTACATATTTAGGAAGGCCGCCAAAAAGCCGGCCACTCGGCATAGAAGAACCTGCCCTAAGCTCAAAACCGAGTTACTATTGAACGCTCTTCGATAATTGCATTGCATTATCACCATGCCTCTCTCTGACGCAGACATCGAAGAAGGCAAGTCTTCTTCGCTACATCGTACCTATCAACTCAATCTGAAGAATTTGGCTGACAGAACAGAGGCACTTCTCCAATGTGGTAGCTACTTTTCGGAAATATAGTTCTTATCATGTACGTGCAATCTGTAAAATGCTTTCAGCCAATTCACGATCCCTCTAGCTAGCTGCCAATAATCGACGGCGAAAGGACTTGTTTGCTCTGCCGCAAGCTGATCAAGTATTACTTGACCAGCTGGGATACAAAAAGAAGTTGGACGAGGTGGATAAGGCGATATCAGCGAATGAACAGTTTTTGAACCAGATCGTGGTTGATCCGGAAATATTCGGGGGAGATGAGGATGTACCAGAGGAAGAAGATGAGGCAACAGTCCCTGATTCGTCGTACGGTACTCTTCTTCAGACCTTTGGTGGACACAATCTCTCAAATTTGCCAAAGCTCTCATTCGCACTCACACTCGCATTCTTCGCATTCACATTCGCACTCACACTCGCACTCGCACCCTCCATCACATTCACATTCTTCACGGAAGGAATACAAACCGACGGCGTTCGACATGGACAAGCTGCGGAGCACTTTAAAGCAGCTTGTGAGGGACTGGAGTGCTGAAGGTCAAGAGGAACGCGAAACTAGTTACGGACCAATGAAGGAAGCCTTGCTGGCGCACTTTTCGGATATCCCGGAAGAGGAAAGGTACTCAATCTGATCAACGAATAGTATGTACCCATTTGACATTTGATCGCCAGGCGAAACTTTCGTGTTCTAGTTCCAGGCTCAGGCTTGGGCAGGCTAGCTTACGATGTCGCTAGTCTTGGTAAGTGAATGGTCGCATCTCTCGTTCTCATTCTTTATTGATTTTTCGACTAGGATTCGCTTGTCAAGGCAATGAATTCTCCCATTACATGCTTTTGGCATCGTTTCTTATCCTGAACAAGTATGTTCCTTCTGTATGCTATATCTTCATTTTGACTGCCTCTCTTTGTTCCCACTGGTCTTAAACGCTTTTTTTCTTAGGACCGAGCGCCCTAACATGCACACCATATATCCCTATGTGCACTCCTTTTCCAATCTGCCTGATCGCGCGTCCCTGTTGCGCGCGATAACAATTCCTGATGTAGAGCCGACCTTACCCAGAGGATCGGTCTTTTCACTAGTTGCTGGTGAGTGTGTGTGTGTGATGACCCTTCGATCATACTCGAATCGTGACACGCAGGCGATTTCGAGGAAATATACGGCAAGGAGTCTGATTTAAACGAACCACAAGCAGGGTTGTGGGATGCTATAATGACGTGCTTCTTCATTGATACAGTATGTGGAACATCATGAATTTGCCTCTCATCAATGACCCCCTTTGGCTGGACGATATCCTGACATATCACTTTGTCGCTCTTCATTCTCCAACCCCTTTGCTATTGAATAATGACTTTTTATGCTATGCGCTGTCTACAGGCGAAAAATATTGTCAACTACCTCCGTATCATACACAAAATTCTCGCTCCTGGTGGTGTGTGGATTAACCTTGGTGAGCCTTCACATTTGAGCCATTCGGTAACCACTGACTGAGTGCTTTAGGACCTCTTCTATGGCACTGGGAGGACAACAATACCAACGACCCATCGGTTGAGTTAGACCTTGTGGAGGTGAAGCAGCTTGCGAGAATGGTAGGATTCGAGATTGAGGTAAGTGTAGAGAGCGCTTCGTTCCCCTTCGATTTCCTGTTGACTTTGATGTTATGTTATGCGTTAGAACGAACGTACAATCGACGCGACATACACCACCAACTCTCGAGGAATGTTAGGATACACGTATCGGACTGCGTTTTGGACTGCTAAAAAGATAATTTGATACATGTTCGCAGAGTCAAATATTTTGAACTGCTAAGATACAGTTATCAGATCACTTGTGGCCATGACTGCGCTTTGTTCGTGCTACAATGGTGGATGGTTTATTCTTTGCCAACGCAAAACAGGGATAGAATAACATGAAAATGTTTGATTATGAACATTACTAGTTGACACCGCGTCCGTGAATCACTGTTCTTTCTTCTGTGACCAATCCAGACATCATGGAATGAAAGAGGGCCATTTTATCTGCCTCCGGGTCGTCTGGAAGGACTTTCCCTATTACGATGACATCTCTCACCGAAACATTAAGCAGTCGTGGACGTCTGTGCAAAAGACCTTGGATAAAACGTTGAGTCGATATGGTCTCTAGCTCGGGAGAGACCTCGCATGGGGTGCAATTTCGATGCGTTGGGGATTCGGATGCTTCAAATTCAAACTGTGCCACTGTCATGTTTATTGAAATTTCTTGAATTGTACATGACCAACGTCGAAATGATTGCGGCATTCATGATGTTGCACAGGTTGCAGTTTCGTACAGACGCTCTGCTAAGTTCAATAACTACTAGAAAGCAAATCCATCCATTATGAAATGAAAGAGGTTATACCAGTTCTTCAAACATCTTAGGGTGGGGCAACTCTTCACGGGATCGTAATTTGAGGTGCAAGGAAAGGGTCAAGCATACCTACGGGCCTGGGTGAATAGGAAGAGCCAAATTGACAAATTATGTTCCAGCTAATAAGTCATAGTACTATGGTTGTTAGGGATAAGATCTTTTGACCAGTTTTTTTAATAACTTAATGAAAACTTATCGGATTGAAAATCTGAGTGGACAGATTGTTTTGTAGTACTAAAAAATGGTTTACACCCAACTTATAGAGCTTTCCTTCTGCTCTTGGAGGTGTTGGGCAGTGACCGAGCAAAACAAGGATAAGGTGCACCCCGGGTCACGTCTTCGTCACACAGAAGCCGCTAGACGGTAACCGGCAAGTGCTCGGCAGATCAATGAGTTTATTGTCTTTTGGTCTGTTTGGATAGAGAAGCGCTTTGCACTGCCGATCAATGGCAACGTACAATCGTCACGTCGAAGAGCACCTCGTCTTTCTTCATTCATAGCAGAGTCAATGAACCTCCAATTGCCTTCGGATTTGGAGTAATAGCTCTTAGGTACCTATATAATATCGATATCAACTTCTATGCACAGTTTGAACAGAGTATTCTACTGTTCCTGGCATTTTCATTCAAAGTCACGCTTGGACTACGGATACTTATCATCTACAATTCATAATATCGCACAGAAATCCCTACTTCTAGTATACAGAAATGAAGAATACTATTAAATCAATTTGTCTACCTAAGCACAGGACTGCAGAATGCATGGATCGCTATAAATCGATTATTCAGACGGAAAGTGACCTATCCCTGTGTGATCTTATCCCTAACAACCATAGTAGGTATGTCTGAATTCTGGAGGGATGAATGTATTAGCTGACATGTTATACAATCCTTACGGGCAGCACACCCGTCTTCTCCGAGCCCGATGGCCCGCTGAGTTTCTTGCTCCTGGGTCTTCTGTAGGTCTTCTATCTCCCCAGTCACACGATAACTCAGGATGGTGCCTATTTTGTCTCCCTAATAAGTCACTCACTAATTTAGCTCCCCCATCCTCGTTCAGCTGCTTGAACCTAGTACTATCTATAGAACCTCGAATCAACCATGGCCTCTCACCTTTACAGTCATTATAGGTCTCATGATGATCATTTCTCCTTATTTTCAAAATTCAACTGCAAGATTGATCCAATGACGAGGTGTGCTTTTTTTCGAATTCTTTCTAACAGAATTTCCCCATCGGAAAACCCGCAAAAGTTGATTCTATAGTCCACCATCATATGCACGAGCACCCACAAGGAATGCAGGCCCAACACGCCCCACGCTTCTTGAATAAATTTGAACGCCGTTCAACGCCTTTAAGACTTGGTTCCCCTTTTCCATACAACCTAAATGGCCACGCAACAACTTGCTACCTGGGCCGTAAACCTCCAATATGCTAACTTCACCGCTCCAGTGATAGCAGCTGCAGTGACAAGTCTCTACAACTGGGCTGGATGTGCGATCGGCGGATATCAACAGACAGCCCCAGGTATCGCACTCAACGCGACTTCCCCTCACTTTGGCGGTCCACCCACATCTTCCATCCTCGCTCTCGCGAACGATTCCACCCAAACCGACGCTCAAATAGCAGCGTTCATCAATGGAATCGCCGGTCATGTTGATGACTACGACGATACCCATCTAGCAACAATCATCCACCCAACCGGAACTGTCGCCTCTGCTCTGCTAGCAGTGGCAGAGTGGAAAGGAGGAGTGAACGGTTCAGAATTCCTCACGGCGTTCATTGCTGGCGTTGAAGCTGAACTGAAACTTGGACTTTCCGTTTGGCCTCAGCATTACGACGTGGGGTGGCACGATACTAGTACCACAGGGTCTATCGGTGCTGCTGTGGCTGTATCGAAGCTCCTGGGCCTTGACGTGCCAACGATGCAGCAGGCAATCGGCATAGCGTGTACACAAGTTATTGGGATGCAGGAATTCTTTGGAAGTGATACCAAGAGTTTTCACATCGGGCGCGCGGCGCAGGGTGGAATGATCGGTGCATTGCTAGCACAGAGTGGGTTCACGAGCAGCTTGCAAGGGCTCGAAGCACAATTTGGGTGGGTGCATGTGGTTAGTACGAGGGAGAACGTGACCGCGGAGTTTGATACGCTAGGGCAGAGTTGGGAAATTCTCTCGAATACGTTCAAGCCATACCCGTGTGGCATTGTGATGCATCCTTCGATAGAGGGTGCGATAGAGGTTCAGTCTACGGCTTTAGGGAAAGGGTTGAATATGTCGGATATCACGAGTGTTCAGGCGAGGGTAAATCCTGAGACGCTGGTCCTTACTGGTCAGACTGATCCGGAGACTGGATTGGAGGGAAAGTTCAGCGTGTACCACGGTATCGCTATTGGACTGCTCTTCGGAGAAGCCACTCCATCCCAATTCACCGACGCTATCGTAACCAATTCCACCGTCGTGGCACTCCGCAAGTTGGTGAATGTTACCACAGATGCCAGTGTTAGAGAAGACGAGGCTTATGTCAGTGCGTTATTCAAAGACGGGACGAATGTCACACAGCATATCGATCATGTCATTGGGAGCCTTGATAACCCTTTGTCTGAGGCACAATTGAAGACGAAGTTCATAGGTCAGGCTTCGTTGGTGTTGGGAGAGGCCAGAGCGGAAAAAGCATACGAGGCTTTTACCAATATTGGGAATATGTCGGATGTGTCGACAATCGCACAGTTGTTCGCGGGCGCGAATGGTACCAGCAATAGTACCAATAGTACCACTTCTGCCAGTGGAAGTTCTGGCGCATCGAGTTTGTACTTTGTCGGGCCAAACGGCGTAGCTAGTTTCACAGTCATCGTGATGATTCTTGGATTAGTAGCCTTATTGTTGTAGGCAATTCGGCGTTGCAATATGACTATGCAAACCTTAGATCTTGAAATGTAATGAACTGCGTTGCTGAAAATTCTACGAACCATAGTTTCCTGCTTCTCAACCAAGATCGAACTGAAATCAGCACAAGCAGGACGTGTAGATTGCGGTGAACGAAAAAAAAACACGGTACACAAAACCGGGTTTACAATCATTTTCCTTTGCTTTTTCCACCTGCACCGCTCTTCGCCTTGCCCTTCCCGAAAGCCTTGCCTTCGAACCCAGGGCGAGCTTTGCCAGTCTTCGGCTTGATCCCCTTTCGCTTATCATTTCTCCTTTCGTTCCGCATAGCGATATTATCCGTACGTTTCTTTTGCTTGGCAGCCATAGAAGAAGTCAGTTGTTCTTTGCGTTCGTCCCTATGATTTGGCGCATGAGTAAGATATGATACGAAAAGGAAAGAGTCGCGGCAAATTTACCAAGCTTTCTTGCTCTTCACTTTTTCCTTCTCCTTCCTCTTCACGGCTTTCTTTAACCTACCCTCATCATCCCTCACTTTGACTCCCTCCAACCTTGCTTCAGCCTTCTCAAATTTCTCTCTCTCCTCCACATTCTTCCTCTTCTCTTCTGGAAGACCAGCCAACTTTTCTTTACGCGAGGCGAGCTGGGTAAGAGCTTGCGTGGGATTGGAAGATGTTTTGAGTTTGTTGTGTTTATATGAGGAAGAGGCACCGGATTGGGAAACGGATGAGAAAGCGACATTAGTTAATTTGGAGTTGGGGCCTCGAGAGGCCATGACGGCTGTCGTAGGATCATTTACTAGTAGTTGTGTCTGGACGAATTTGTACACTTCAATTTTGGTAGAAGGTTCAAAAGTAGTTTACATACCTTGGTCAGTTTTACCTGTGCATCTCTATCACGCTTCTCTTTATCTTTGGCTGCATTTTTACTTTCCTCCTTGCGAATCTTCTCTTTAGTCTCCTTCCTCCTGCGCTCCCGCATCGCCGCGCGCTGTTGTCTCCGTTCTTCCAGAAGCTCATCACGGTCACCGGCTTCCCGACCTCCACCACCTCCTCGACGCAGAGACGCCATTTTAGCATGGAGCTTGGCTCGAAGGGCGGTTATATCGCTGGAAGAAGCCATTGGAACGAGGGTTGTCGTTCCGTTTACATCAACATTCATGTTGCCTGCATTCAAAGTCTCTTCCTCTTCTTCTTCTTCGTCGAGACGGACATCAACATCCATTGCAGCGTCGTCCTCGTCGTCTTCATCATCGCCATCGATTTCTTGAGCTTTCCGTTTTCCTTTTTCCTTTGAAAGTTGTTTGAGGATGGAAGCTTCATTTTGGAGATCGACTATGCTTTTTTGGTTGGCTGGATCGAGCTGAAGGTGTCATAGGATGACTGTTATGAGCAAGAAATAGACCAAGTATTTTTATTAATAAAAACCAACCTTCTCTTTCTTAGCTTTCTTCGATGCCTCTTTGATTGCCTGCTTTGGTGCCTTTTGTTTTTTCTTGTTCTGTTGGAACTTTGAAGCAGCCTAAGAATGATAAACAAATGAAAAATGAAGCCAATCACAACATAGTCAACACACTTGTTCCTCGGTCAAATCCTGCACAATATAATATTTCGCTGGTATAAGCTTGAGCAAAGTTTCGAAAGTATCATTATGCCGTTCTAAGGATGCTCTGAGAGTTGAGGTTGGTGTGATGGCCGTCGTGGACATGGAGGCTCGAGAAAGCCAGGAAAATGAGGATTATCTAATACACACTCTTGAGAAATGACCCATTCACCATCATACCAACCACCTCGCAAAACCCTGCTCATTCCCGCTCAGCTAGAATGGTTTCAAACCTCAGAAACGCACAAGTTGATTGTTGACTATATCGAGGCTTTGAACGAATCAGTTATCGGTGCAAAGTTGTCAGATAATGTCGAAGAATCCCCGGTACGCGTTTGAGTCTGCTCTCAGCACTCGAGCTCTGCGATCATTAAACCATAACCATAGTCTGTGAAAGCAATTCTTAGTATCTTGAACCGCGTAGAAGAAATCGCAAAGGCCACTCCCCCAGTAGAGAATTCCTCATCAAGGTTCGGGAATCCTGCCTTCCGGACGTTCTATGATACAGTTTCAGAGGCATGTCAAGCGTTCCAGTGTTGTCTTTTTTGCGATTGTAATAATTTATCTAACAAAGAGCTCTACAACATTACACGAAGAGATACCTTCATTACCTCGTGAAGCTATTCCAGAGGTCTCCGTCTACTTTAACGAAGCCTGGGGTAATCGATCGAGAATTGATTATGGAAGTGGAATGGAGCTGAATTTTCTATGCTGGCTGTACGTGGTTTGTCCTGATACAGATGATTCTCGATGTTCACTTCAATATCAAAAGAATATGTCTCCAACGCCTCGGAGTCTTACAAGAAACTGACTACAAAGCTTTGGTAATTCGGGTTTTCTGGAGATACATTCAAGTGATGCGTATTCTTCAATCGGCGTATTGGCTTGAACCCGCTGGATCACACGGTGTATGGGGTCTAGACGATTATCATTTCTTGCCGTTTTTATGGGGCTCTGCGCAATTACGCGGTGGGTGCAAGGCATAATTGACTTGTGAATGCTCCGAACATTATCTCGTTGACAGGACATAAATACATACGACCAAAATCGGTACATGACCCGGAGATTGTTGAGGAGTATGCAAAAGAGTATATCTATTTCGCTTGCATACAGTTTATAAACTCTGTAAGTATCCTTTTCAACTACACCTCCATCGTCTCCTCATTTTGACTTGAACATTTCTTCAAGATAAAAACCGCCTCCTTGCGCTGGCACTCACCCATGCTTGACGACATCTCCGCGGTCAAAACCTGGGACAAAGTCAACCAAGGGATGATCAAAATGTACAAAGCAGAAGTAATGAACAAACTCCCTGTGATGCAACATTTCCTATTTGGATCTATAATCCAATATACTGGTCCGCCTCCTCCTTCGAATGCGGATTTCGCTAATGATGCGCATGCGGGCCATGTACATCCGCATCTACATCTACCTTCGGCGAATATCGGTCTGACTCGTTCGGATGATCATGATTTAGGCGGTGCAGGGCAGAAAGAAGTAGGCTGGGGCGACTGCTGTGGGATTCCTGTCCCGTCAGCGTTCGGTGCTGCTCGTGCGGAGCAGGATAAATTGACAGCAGGTGGGGCCTTGAGGTCAGCTCCAGGAACAGGACTAGTAGGGAAAGGCATTCGACCGGTCCCATTTGATTGAGGGATCCTGTAAGTAATTACGAATAGACCTTTAACTGCAAATGCTGAGTGGAGGCGCAGACCAGTACAATAAGGGCGTCCGGCCACATGAGGGAAGTATTATCCAATCAAGGTAAATGCTGGTGCGTAGTGTTCAATACGGTGGGAGACAGAGACTCCGAAAGAGTTCAATCTTTCAGCCCAAAGTCACAGTGAAGGGACTGCGACATGAGGACTATGACTTGAAATGAAGCCTTAACCTATTCCGAGATTTGTAACTTTAGATGCTGATTCTATACTTTCACTTTCTATTTCTTCATTACATCTCATACATTTCCAGCCGCCCAAACTCTTTTAAAATTTACATGTTTGCACAAAGCCTCACACAGTTACGATGAGTAACAATAGTTATTCCATTACATACAAAAGTCATTACATACAAAAGTACTCCACTATTTTACGATACTTACTTGGTGTTACTTGTACTTGATACCCAGTTTCCCCCTCTCTTGCCTCCGAAATCGTGACCTGCTGCCGTCGAGTGAACTCTGCCTCTCCCTCTTTCTGAACTGTAGTTTCAACATTTCAATGTGGCTGCAAGAGAGTTAGTCCTGGTACATCAGTACAAAACCTACTCACGCTTTGATTCTGCTTGCTCTCCTATCCTGAGAGGCTATCCTTCTACCCTGAAAGCCTCCTCTTGATTCACAGGAGACAGACCTTCTATCCCAGCTTGTTCTTCCTCTTCCATCCTGGGAGCCTGGTCTTTTATCGCAGGCACCAGATTTTCTACTCCAGGATCCAACTCTTCGACCCCGGGAGACTGATCTTCTATTAGTATCCTGCCGTGCGCCAGATCTCCGATCCCCAAAGCCAGCGCCTCTTCCCCGGAAGATAGTGTTCAGCACGTGTATATCAGTTGTTGATGAACAACCCGAAGAGTCAAACGTCGCAAAGGAATCGAGTTGCATTTCGGGACTCGTCTCTAACCTAGGTGGAAGCCTAGCACTGGGGATACGGGAGTTACCATGATGGAGCGTTTCTAAATTGCACATGCGGATGGTAAGAATTTCCAAGCGTTCATCAAGTACACAAGCGTCCGCCCCCTTTGTTTGCCCTTGAATAATGCAGGAACTGACAAAATCATGTAAAGTCCAAGAATTCAACATGAACAGTTCTGTTCAGTATATACTCGCCGGAGATAAAATGGTGAAAAAACACACATAAATGCCGCAAAGGCAGCGCATACTCCACTCGCTGTTACCACCATTGAGTTTGACTTGTACCCGGCTATGGCAGCCATTGCGCCCATGATGAAAGCAGCTAAGTTTAAAAACCAGTACAAGGTTAGACGCTGCCAGAACCATCGCGAGATTTGCAGCAGCGCCTTCGTTTTGAAGAATGAATACATGGAAAAGGAAGAATCGGAGTGCTTAATCACACAGGACTTGCCAAGGAACAAAACATCAAAGCATTCATCTACATGATTTATATTCAAATACTTGATATAGAGGATTCAACAGCTTCCAAAACTATTTTGAACGATCAGTACTGATCAGTTGTATTGAAGGCATCGTAAATGGCAGCATTCATACTGAGATACCTCCGAGTCGTACATTGATTTTGATTGACAAAGATAAGGCCAAAGATTTTCCACTTATCTTCAGCGCAACAAAAGGGAACAAAAGTGAACAATAACTTGAAAAATAATATGTAACTGTATATGCAGTGCACTGTGCAAAAAGAAACAGACAGGGATAGAGAGCTTTGAGTTAAAGAACGTGCTCAAAAGTAAGGAATTAATGTTCGTGTTCATCCAGAAACGACAGAATTTACCAGATACCACAACTCAAACAAAAATAAATATGAATCAAGTCCATGTTTACTTCCTTATTTTTTTCCCTATCGCCCAGTCCCTCTTCGCATCCAACTTGTTAGAGCCCCTTTCAGCCTCTTACGACTCCAACCGTGACATCAGCTTTTACCCCCTCCCTACCTTCACCTTCATCCATACCGCCTCCATCTCTTCCGGTGACGACAGACCCCGTCAGGGCGCCGACAACCTTCTCCCAAGCCCACCTCGTAAGCTTCAACACATCCTCGTCCCCCAAATCCCGTCCGACGTGCAGTTCAAGCGTGACTACGAGGTGTTCATTTGTCTTCGTCGTCGACTTGTCTTCGATCTTCGTAGAGTCCAGTTGTGGACGGAAAGTCGCGGGTGTTGGCGTGAACTGCCATATGTGCGGCGCGGGGAGGTGGATGATTTGCGGATGGCGGGAGATCTAACGTGAAGAGATGAATCAGCATGAGCGCTCAACAAACATAAAGAACATACATCTTTCATAGCTCTCAAAAACGACTCCATCCTTCCCTCTCTTCCTCCAGCCTTTATCCCCATCCCACCGACCCCACCTCTCTGTCCGTGTCCGTGTATTCTCCTCGGCGCAGTCTGCAACAGAACAGTCCCGAGCACGACCGAGGCATCATACGACACCCTAAAGGTTATTAAAGTTATGAGTCCCGCGAGGGCGAGGTCGAATGTGCGATGATGTGATCTGTTACGCATGTTAAGCCAATCACGCAGGAAGGCGAAAGAACTCACACATCCAGCCCGAACCCAACCCCTCCCCACCAAATAGCCACACATGTCGCGAGCGGGAAGACGACGTAAGGGTTGGAGAGCACCGTTCCAAGTACAGATGTAGGTTGGTAGGAACCAGAACCTTCCGACGTTGAAATATACGGATGCGACAAGTGAGAAGATGGCCGTTGAGCGAAAACAGAGATGATAGATGCGAAAACAGAGCGAACGAGGGTCGTTATCGAAGGTATTCGATTTCCGGTTACTACAAAGAGTGCTGATGAGCATTTGAAAACGGGAAGAAAAAGACAACTCACTCTCGACCAACTTTTTATGATTCTCAAACACGACGGCGGAGAAAAGGATGGTGATGAACGCCAGTGAGGCCAGTACGTACGGGAACTGTATCCCTACTAGTCCATTGGGATCCTCATCCCCTTGATGATGATGATGCCCATCCCCAGCACTCCCAGCACTCAAAAGAACATGCTCCACAGTCTCTTTACACACATACACCGAAGAAAACATCAAATACACAGACTGTGCAAACTGAAGCACGCTTTCAATCCGTGCATTTCTGTATGAAAGGTCTCGAGTCAGTGGATACAACAGGGATATGATTGAGATGAAAACTTACCCATACGGTCTCCTTAACGCACTTACCCCGCCCTTCAGCCAGCCCTTCAAGACTGCCCCGACACCAACGCCAAAAGCATCGAAAACGACCCAATAGCCAAGCCCAGTCGTGCCTAACGAGCCAATTTGCTGTCCAGACACCCAAAGGAAGGACCCGAGGAGAAACTGTACGATGGTAAACGGCAGGGCAAATTTGTTGACGGAGGAGATAGGAGTAAGCTCGGAGTTGGAGGAGCCTGGGTTCGAGAAAGAGAGAGTAGGCGTAGGAGGGAAATGCGTATATGAATTAGATTTTGAACTTTCCATCGTCGGCGGGACGCTGGCACTTTTCAGCACACCAGCGCTTTTAGGGAACGGCGAGATAGGGTTCCAAGGACTTAATGGCGTCGGTGTAGGCTGAGTGTAGAGTTCCAATTCCTGTTCCTGTTCCGCACCGTTCACGTTCACATTCGAATTTGCACCCATCCCTGTTCCGGGTTCCAAAAAGGAGAAGAAATTATGGGATAAAGAGTGTTTATGATGATGACCTCTTCTTGAGCTCGTTGAACTCGACGAAGAAGGACCGTTGGACATCAGCGGAGGAGTGGGACCACTGACAGACGGTGATCGTCCACCAAACGTAAAATTCGCACCTAGTGGTGTAGTTTGGCCGTTCTGTAGAGAGTGTGCAATTCTTCTTTGTCCAGGAAAGTTGATACTAGACCCAGCAGAGGGTATAGGCAAAGCTTCTATATCAGATGAAGTACTAGGAAACTCTAGCTCTTGTGAACCATCTTCAGTGATTGTGTTGGAGGGCAAAGAGCCAGGTCGAGGGAAAAATATGGATAGATTCCGAGAATGTAGTCTAGAATGACGCTGAGAGTGTTTCTGGTCCCTATTATCAACGTTATTCGTATTCCCTGCAGATGTAGAAACAGAAAGTCTATTGGGATTCGTTGATGGACTTGGCTGTGAATTTGCTGGGAAGGAAAAAGATAGAGGAGAAGGCAGAGGAGGAGAATAAGGCGTCGAGATTGACCTCGTCCGAGAATGGCCATTTACACCCAGGTTTTGCGGAGAAGATATCGACGTGCGGAAGGGCGAGGCTGAGTTTGGTGCCCTCGGGGTTCCGAATTTGAACGATGAGTTGCCTGGTGGAAGACCAGCTGAAGCAGGTCCACCAAGTCCATTAGGAGATGACAGAGGACTTGGAACAGAGATCGACATCGACCGTGAATGAGCCATTAGAGGTGGAGGCGCAGGGCTTGAGTGAACTCGTGAGCGTTCGCGAGGTATAGTAGGCGCATGTGATGAGGATGATGATGGCCATGGTGAATTTCCCGTACGAGGGGAAAGTGGTGAACGAGGAGGTGGTGGTGGCGCTGGTCTCGTAGGTGTTGGAGATGGCGGAGCATTCGACGTTGACGTTGAAGTCTTCAAGTTATCCACGTTTACGGCCAGCATGTTGTCTTCATCGTCCTTACTCGACTTGCGTCTGTGAATTTTCCCTCCACCAGTAGTCTCCATTCGAACGGAAGGACGAAACGTACAAACTGTTGGTTCGATATCAGCGGAAGCCCGGGCCGGGAAAACAATAACTGAAAAAAATACTGCTCAGCTTTCTCCTGTCTACCTTTATTAATACCACCATAGCTAACAAGCAGAAACTTTATTATGTTGCCGCTCTCAAGCATCGGGAGTCCTTTAATTATACAAGATCTACTTCAGACGTCGACTCAATCTTTTTAGTTGATATCAACCCATTTTACCTCGACAGTAAAACCGTCTCATTCGTCTACGTGCAGCTGACACTTTCAAGGCCGTTCGAGGTGATACCCAATCGTCAATCGTGTTCAATCTTGTCAGGCGATACGGTAGAGATGTGCATAAATGGATGACAGACAAAGGGCTTGCTCCCAAACTACTGACATACACGTCTCTCGCTGAGGATTATGATGATCTGCTAGCCGTAGTAATGAGTACGTCGAGGGTCGAGCCCTCCATGATGTGTACAATTCCACGGAAGATGTGAAGGATAGCGTTCGAAAGGCTCTCCGACGTTCTGGGCCCAAGGTGAATTCGTTTTCGGATATTTGCGCAGACCAAATGTGATGCTGGCGAATGGAGATCCAACGATAGTGTCATGTATACATAGGCAAAAGGAAAATTATTTAGCTGTATGTTCGATGGAGGAAATATGATACAGAATTATAATGTCGTGTGCAAAGCGGAGCAAATCGTCAGTTCGAAAGAAAAAGTTCACTGTCCTAATAAAAAGTCACTGATCCAGTATGCATATCGAACTCAATTTAGGAGTTTCGCCTGGACCCAAGCAATTTATCGTGGTAAGCCCGAACAGCGGCGGACCCGTCCATCTCGGCATGGGCGTTCAATTCTCTATCCTCCTCCTCAACGCCATCCATGTATGATTCTACCGTCGGTGGTTGATGGAATATTATCTAAAACAAACGAAAAGCGTCAGCAAACAATCCCACGCAATCAGGCGACAAAACAGGCGATGTTGAAAGTATAATCCGTTACTCACTGAGCTAATAGGCCTCGTATAATCAACATGATCAACTAAACTCTCCGAAGACGGTTCTCTACCTATCCTTGATCCCGAGTCCGTACTCTGCAACGATCTCGACTCCAACAGCGCAGGATCCAATAGCCCATCGGGATGATACGAGTCCATAGACTCTCCTGGACTGGGCGATGCAACGGGTGGTATAGGCGGGAGAGTCGGAGGTTCTGAAAATGATTTAGATGAATTCAACACAAGGTCCGTAAGAGTTCCAATGAATTTGGGCCGTGTAGGGGGGTTGAGGAGGGAAGATGGACGTGAAGAGTGATTTAAATCAGTGTAAGGATCGAATGGGAGTGTATCATTTACTGGTGATGATGATAGGTTCATAATAGAGTCATTGGTCCCTCCGCGGAGCCTGTCAGGTATCGCCCTTGTGGGACTGGATAGCTGCGACAATAAAGGAGAGAAGACTCCGCCGACACTGCTGGATTGAGATAGGGGTCTGTACTTCAAAGTACCCGAACGCATTGCGCTGTATGATGAATTCGGATCAGGATCAGGATCTAGGAAGGGGTCTGTCGGGGTTGAGACGTCTGCTTGTACCCATCCGTGATTAAGATCGCCAGCCTGCGTCGCAGTTGGGGAAATCGTCTCATTATTTTCTTCGAACGATATCAAACGGCCAATCTCGTCTCCGCCCGCCTTCGGAAGACGCAGGCCGATCGACGACGACGACAAGCTTGACTCCAGGTCGTCGGTGCCAACTAAACCATAGCTATGAACAGCACCCATTATACTTCCATATTCCTCCTTCTGCACCATAGGCAAAGTCATCGGACCTTGAAAATAAAGTTGCTCATCCTCATCATCTCTTTCAACATCCTCTCCTACTTCCGAAATTAATGGAGGCTGCCATTCTTGGTCTGCTAACGGACGACGAAAGTTTACAGCGTCTGGCGAAAGACCTCGAATGAGCACGCGGCCGGGACGTTCAGAATAAGGTTTGTCAGGAGATTTAGTCCGCCAAACGACACGTTTTTTGCGTTTCTGGAGTGCGTACAGGAAGACTAAGATACCACCGACGATAACGAGTACACCAGCGATGATGACACCAACGACAGCGGCCTTGTTCCGAAGGATTCTGTGAATTTATCAAATAAGGGCGTGAGTACTTGGTTGTGAACGTGTTAGAGAGGCGGGAAGAGGTAGAATAGTACCCACGGATTTGGCTCGATCTTTCCTGTAGGCGATGGAGTGACGATAGTCGTAGTGCCAGTGTGAGTAGGTATGGTGGTTAATTGACCGTCAGGGAGGGTCGAAGTTGTGAATTCCGTGGTTAACTCTGTCAAGGTTTCCAACCCTGACGCGATACTCGCACTAGGTGTCGCAGTTATCACCACTTCGACAGGCTTTCTTGTGGGTGCAGAAGTCGAACCTGAAGCAGACTCAGAAGCGACACCTGTCACCGTCACCGTTGAAATGGCTGCAGCTGTACTAAGATTTTCAGAGATCAGCACAGATGTTTGTGCAGAACTTGTTGTTGGTATACTGGTAAATGTACTATCGAACGAGTCAGACGATTTCGTACAAGATGGGAGAGACTTACAGCAAACCACTAGTAGTCGTCGCCAACGTGGCTATAGAAGTAGTTGAGAGAGAGGTTGCAGAAAACCTCGTCTCGGAAAATAAAGTAGAGAACGTAGCATTCGGATAGGGGGTGACTGAATCAGAACTCGAAATGAGAGTCGTTGTGGATATCGAAGCAGAGTCCACGTCAGACGAGGAAGACAAAGATAGAGTACTTGATATATCAGAAGCTGAGACAGTGAACGTGGAGTCCAAAGATGTGCTCGAAACTGTTGAATTGGAAGGTGATGTAGATGTCACCGTATCAGAGACGATCTCCGTGGTCCCAGTGGTCTCTGTGGGGAAAGGATTTGGTGTGATAGTTTCGGAAGAAGAGAAGGAGACAGGCGCCGTGGAAAAGGCCGAAGACGTTGCATCTGAGAGGGAGTATGTAGGAGGCAGAGTAGTGGACGTTACTGTATTTGTGGTGGAGGTAGAGGAGGGGTATATAACAACTAAAGAGCTTGTGTCTGTAGCTGAAATCGATACAGAAGTCCTGGTATTTGTAGTGTCGGAAGATAAGGTCGCAGAGGACGTCGGAGTTTCTGTAGCTAGAGAGCCAGTCAAAGTAGAAATTTCCGTGCCGGATTGGGTTTCCGACGAACTGCTTCCAGTGGAAGGGTTACTTGATTCAGCAGAGGTTGTGAATGTTGGCATAGTGGTGTCTGTCATCGTATCCGATGCGATAGTCTCTGTAGAGGTAGAAAAGACCGTCGTAGACGCAGTGGATATAGGTGTGGCGGATGTGATTGTATTTGTTACGGAGGTGGTAGAAGGTTGTGGAATGGAAGAAGTTGTTAGAGCTGCAGACGTTGACGGTGAAATCGTGGCGGCTGAAGATAAAGTTGATGGAGCCGGAGTTTCCGTGACTAGGGAGCTCGTGGCGGAAGACGGGCCATCGCCAATAGAACTCCTAGTATTGGAAGAGGATATCTCTGTTGACAAAGTGGTTGTAGATAACGCGTTCGGGTAAGTCGAGGAAGAGCTTCTAGATGAAGACCACGAAGAACTGCCCGTGCTGCTGCTTTCATTGGATGTTAGTTCCGAAGTGCTACTAGAAGGAAGGGCCGAAGAATCTGAGGCAGCGATACTAGTTGCTATACTGCTCGTCGGTTGCTGAGAGCTGCTAGCTGGTATGCTAGTCGTGCTTGTAATCGAAGACGGACTTGTATCCGTCGAAATGACACTAGAGCCAGATATGGAGGGTGTTGTACTAACTCCGATCGTGAAAGAGGACGAAAGGGCTGCAGAGATATTGGTAGAAGAGAAGGATGGAGAATCATTACTTGGACCACTAATGCTGAATCAACGAGGTTCCAAAAGACGGTCCACACAGAATCACTCACCCGCTCATGGATTTTATTTTCCTGGTGGGTATGTTAGACAAAAGGTATTCATGGAGATTATGAGGAAAGAAAATGTTTGGTGTGAGAAGGAAATAGTGTCCATCATGGAGCCCTATTCCGAGAGTTTGAATTGTGGAGTTGGAGGAGTACACATGTTCGGGGGTTCGGGGTTAGTGTCCCGTCAGATCAGTGACGTCGACGAGTTGGTAGAATTAGCTTTGACCTCGGCGGTGCTCCCTGCAATCGTGCAGCAAGGATAGTGAGAACAGACTCGCAATCAGTGATTTTGGCCTCACGACATATGCAGACAAATGCAAACACGAGAAAAAATCGCTTCGTTTGTTTCAAGATTTTCGGAGGTCACCTATGACGAAGTCGATAAATGTAGTGTGTGATGTGTAGATATGGGAACCAATAGATTTTGAAATAAAAGCCGGAGTCGTAGGGTTTATTTTTCGCTCCACTGATTACTCTGTAATTCATGTATTGTACGAATCACAGAAACTGGAGAAAGACGGAACGACTCACCGGAGGAACCGAACTGATGTACTGTACCACCGTTGAGGATGGGAGAAGGGCGCATGGCCATGAAGGGAAAACACGACAATGATATTTCAGATAGGACGAAGTGGATTACACGCTCTAAGTGAATACAACCGCGCACAAATCAAGTAAATCAGGTTCTTAGCCACGCAGTCTTCGCAATTTTTTTCTGCCGCTTCTGTTCCTTGAATTTTTCCTAAACAAGTAGTGAATAAAAACCCAGAGGAAATGTACAAATCACATTACTTACCAAATCCTTCTTACTTGGCCTCTTCCGCTTCTTTTCACTCCCTTCCGCCGCCTCCGTTTCCTGTTCCTGCACCCTCTGCTTCTCCCAAGCATTCACATCGAAATAGAACTCGCTCATCCTCTTTGCCCTTTCATACTCTGACAAATGCGACGGATCTCTAGCGTCAACACGAGTAAACTGGCCTGTGCGAGCGTTGAATTTCGCTGCAGCACCGTATGCACCTAAACTCGAGCTTGCCACAGGTCCAGCTAAAGACGGATCCAGATGGGCAAGGGATGGATCAATGCCCTGAGCGATGGCGGCGGCCTGCAGAGCATCGTACGATGGCAATGTTGTACCATTGGACGCCCCTTCTGCAGGGGCATGTGCTGAAATTGAGGGCTCTGTCGGGTCTTCAAATCCTGGATTCGGGGTTGTTGAATCCGAAGCTTTCGCCAGAGGATTCTCCCAGGTAGTCTCGTTCGTTTCTGAATTGAAGAAGTAGTAGGCACTGTACTGTGGCGAGTATATAGCCTGCCAAGGTGTAGAGGAAGTTTCTGAGGCTGGGATAGGAGCGCCAAAAGTAGTAAGCTCTGAACTTTCGGCGTCTTTCTCAGAACGCTCTTCAGTAGATTCCTGAGTAGTTGAGCCTTCTTCAGTGTCTTTGAGAGAAGAGTGAGAAGAGATATCTTTGGAGCTGCTTTCTGAAACCAAATTGTCCTTCAGCGGCTCAGAACTTGGTGATCTTGAGGTTGAAGGGGACACCGAGGACGAGGACATGGTGGTTGTCGTCGAAATCGGAATTTTCATCAACCGGCCCGTCCCTTCCTGATTAGGAGACTGAACCAAAAGTTGTCAACTTAAAGAATGTATGAGCGAAAGCGTTTAAGTACAGACTATTATAAGTAAGATACCCAAGAGCATAAGTCTATGTAGAATTCTACGCCTGTGACCTAATGAAGAGTTGTACAATGGCGTGCCTTTCCATACGCACATAACGAAAGCCTATAGGTTTCGACCTACGACACACAAAGCAGAGTGCATGTAGGCAACGCCAGCGTCATTTTACTTTTTGTAGCAAGGTTCCACCGAATCACCTAGTCCATGTACAGCCCACATATATTACCAGCCCGAGGTGCTCGCAAATAGTTCGTGAAATGAGACCATCGGAATGAAAACCATGGTGGCTCAGTATAGGGAACAGGAGGAAATGATATTACGAAGAGAATATGCCAATGATTCTGAACATGGTCACGCCTTGACCTTCTTCGCCCATGAGCTGACATTCGACAAAATGATTACCGCGAGAGACGAAATGGTCGATCATGAATAGTCTGGCAACCACGCTTAGAACTTGCTCATCACTGTCAAAAAAGAACACTTACTTTGGTTTTGGCTCGCCTATCTCCGCAGAATTGTGCAGAGTTTTCGCACCGGCATAATTATCGTCGACCCAGCATTGAACACCGCTACCCTCTCCGACATCCTTCTGAGGTTCTTGGATGTAATACACACCAATATCGCCAGCGCCGACAAGGATAGGAATTCTTAGTTTACTCGTTGGAAGTGAAGAATACCAATAGTGGGCCTTTGTTTCCAGTGCAGCCCCGCCAGCTGCGGAAGCACCGGTAGGGTGGTATGAAAACCATCCAGACCCAGAAAATAATGATAGAGGAAGTGGGTTGACCAAGTCATTCGCGCTGACACAATAGGGCGATATTTCTTCATAAGGGCGTGCGTCGTTTGGCTTGGTGTTCATGCGACCAGGAGGGACGTGTAATAGAGGGACGTAGGCCTTCGAGGTATCAGGTAATTCGAGCTTAATTCTGTTACCGTCGACATCGACATCCTCCTTCCCTTTTGCCATTCCAGGTTCTGGAACAACACCTTTACGTTGACCCATGCCACCGAAAAGGCCGTGGGGATTGTCTCCTGTGCCGGAATCTGCATGCCTTTGAGGCACGGTATCGTATGAAGATCCAGTAAGGACGGCCCATGAAGTACATATTTGGGATTGGAAATAAGCGATAAGAATGTCAGAAAGCAGTTCATGCCCTGAGGGATTGGCCAGGACGGGGTCGATGTAGTACTTCATGATGGAAGCGGGATCGTTCATATAATCCGTAAAGAGTGCTGATTTAGTAGAGATGTGGGGGACATCGTAGAATTGTGCCACAACGTTATGCCAGTGATCAGGACCGACAAAGCCGTACGCACTATGGATTTGAGGCGAGAAGTGACCCAACAAAAGAACAGCTGGTGCATCTGGGCGAATTAGCAGAGATCGAATAAGTGTCTCAAAATGTTCAGTGGTTTCCGCATCACTATACGTGAAATGCGGTGGTCAGATGAAATTGGAAGGAATTGTAATAAGTGCCAAAAAGACTGACGGTGCGTCGTCCACGTCGAGCTCAACAATAATCAAGTCTGTGACATCCGGAATGTGGTGAGTGCTACAGTATGCAAAGTAGGCGGAGTTGGTTCGGCGAATGGCGCCATTGGTAAGTTCGGAAGCTGGATGAGGAAAAACGCTGTTCCACCACTGGAAAAACTTGGACGGGTAACATCTTGGAGATATAGGATCATCTCCAGCACCGTGGCACGCTGATACTAATAGCATAATTGAAGTAAGCGGCGGAGAAGAGCAAGAATGTTAGGCGTTGCTCACCTGAGCCTCCTAGAATACTGATGGTTACAGGCTGTCCGGCCAAAGCTCGACTGAGAACTCTCTGTATTCGTGCACTGCTTCCGAGATGTATGCGGCTTTGCGAGAGCACAAGTGAGCCGTATTTTGCGCCAATTTCATCCCCAGGGCCATACGCGGGACAAAAGTCAAAGGGATTTATTTGAGGCTCCGTCGTATTGAGGTAATTCTTCGACTTCAAGTTGGAGTTGGAGTAAGGACTCATGTTCCCTGTGCTGTGCGTCGAAGGCAGAATATAATGTGTACATCCAAGAATAAAGATAACCACGCCCACGACAACCCATATTCGATTGGTAACGCCCAACGGACGTTGAGAAAGGCGCGAAAACTTTTCATTATCCGAGCCCATTCTGTTGGGAGATGGTGCAGAGATATGGGCTTGAGTTTTTCCTCGCCTATGCATCCAACGAGGAGATGAAACAGGAAAGGAGTGAAAGGAGTTGACTGTTAATTACAAAAGTGACACTTATATCAATCATCATGTGATTCAGGCGCGCCGATGTAGGCTTGGAAGCCTAAAAGATGATTGAACATTTGTCTATTGGTTATCGCTGTTTGTGGTAGATGTGAATGTTACGGCCAGAGCCAAGAAAATGAATCTCAAAAAATGATATTCGGGTCTAAATGGACACGAAGTTGAACAGAACTTCTCACTCGTATGTTGAGATCTGAAGCTGCGACAATGCTATCCCTTAAATGTCCCAGCACTTCCAATGCCAATTTCCAATACAAATTTTTCTCTTCCAATTCTTCGCATTTCCTCCATTACGTCTCCAACCTTCTGAAACTCTTTCCAATGGGGCCGACCGAGAGCATCGTATCCCGATCCTCCTTCTTTTAGGACGGGTTCCATAAACCGCAGTCTGAGCGCAAGCCATTGCATGGCCTTGACATTATCAACAAATTCCTCGATATTTTCCTGCGTACCTTCGACATAGATCACACCTGGATAACCAACCTTGGCAAAGCCGGAGACGGAGAGCGACAAAGACCACTGCTGAAGATTTCGTCGCTTGGTTGGTGAGACAAGGTGATGAGAGGTAAATAAGGCATGATAAATGGTGTTTGAGAGAATTGAACTTGAACTTCGTTCTGATACAACTTCTCCTTGTGCAAGTAGAGTGTCTGAGGCCTTGCCATCAAGTTCCTCGTGTAACATCGGAAGAAGATGGGAGGTAAACAGCTGGTAGATGGGGTATCTGAGCACACCAAAGATACTGTTAGAAAATTCTCCCTGTGTTGCTTAAGCTACGACCTGAGAACATACTCCGAGTCTCCGATATCTCTGAGCCTCTCTTTTATAATTCGCTGCCAATTCTCTTGTTGATCCCTGGAAATATTTTCTCCCTTCACTGAAACCAAGTTTTGGTGTTGTTTCTCAGATGTCGAAAGTGGCAGCGTAACCTCAAACCAGACATTGCAGTTTTTCGATCCGATATGGAAACTTGGCAAAGGGAGATCCAACTGTTCAACAGAGTCGCTATATCCGAATGACGCATAAGACTGAAGAGCTTCCGCCCAGCCATTGCAATGCTCTAGGAAAAGGAACACTTCGGTGGGAAGCAATGAGCATTCAATGAGCTGTAATTCTTCGAGTAAAGGTTCCATGTGTGCAGGAGTGATGGTGAATGAAGAACTGCATCATAATTTGCGGTCTTACTAATTTAGGCGGTATGAATTGCTTTGACATTTCCATTTACGACGCTTCACCGAAGCATAGTCATAAGGAAAATCCATCAACAATTTAAACCATTCGAATACGAGTAAGTAACAAAAACCATCACCGGATCATCATACTGTAAACATGCATTTATGCAAAGGGAAACAGATCTCAAGTAAACCCTGTCCTTAAACGCCCTAACAGTCTCTTTCGCTCCACGAACCCCACCAAGATGCACCGGAATGCGGCGTGCTTCATCACAAGGCCTCGAAGAGTGTGCGATTATTTTTAGCAAATGCTGTTCTTGCATCGTATATCACGAGCTCCTCCTTCGAATAGAAACCTGCTACAGAACGAAATTACGATCGTGTCTGACGACAACAGCGTCTGGGTTTCGTGACTTATTCGACATTTCCTCCCAGATGGGGTCAACATCGGGTCCCTCGAGGTCTCCTGCCCCGTCCCAACCCCAGCACCAGACTTGATAACGACCGGGAGAAGTTTGAGCAACGAATCGTCAAAAAGGCTAAATGGAGCTCACCATGATTGGGCCCAGGAACGAAATTCACTGGCTCGCTTTCTTCTTCCGTGAACAATCTATCGTGAGGGCCGAACCAAGATCGGTCCTGAGGGTCGGTTCGGGGATTATCAGGAAGTCCCCCTAGGCGGACGTAGCCTCGGATAGCAGTAAAGTTTCGTCGATCGGGATGAATGATATCGTACACTTTCTACAAGGAGCATAAGGAATGTAAGAGCAGGAAGAAGAACTCTACGCACTCGATCGTAAGCCAACTTCACTCTCGGCACCATCATGATTCGCCCGTAGCCCGTTTGCCAGTAGTCATTACAGATCAACGAACATTCACTCGCAGAACACTCTCCCTCGGTTATCTTCGCCATTCTAAATTTGACATGTGGTGGGGTGTAGAACGGCGCAGGGTCCAACACCGCAATTCCATTCCAACAACTTTGGACTTGTACTGGCAAATGAGCCTGGAAGCGCTGAGAGGATTCCGAATGGTGGAAAATCATTTCGAAAGGTGCATTCTCCAGTGCGGTTCCATTGATATCTCGAGCAACCCAATTATCGTAGAAGACAGGAGCACCAATTTCGTCGTGGTACATGTAGTCTGCGGCACATGTGATTCCGGCATTGTTACGGCGAGATTGCCAGATGAGCTCGAGAATGTCATCGACACAAGGAAGAATATCATTCATGAAAACGATAGTGTCGAAGTATTCTCCTTCGGCATCACGAAGCTCGTGTAACGGAACAAAAGCAGAATTTCGGACCTCTGCAAGGTATTCGATACGGTGGTTGAAAGCACCTCGAGTACGCATAGACGTACGGATGGTAATTCGCATGCCGGTTGCGCGTGTGAGGGCGTCATAAATCCGTAGAAGTGCCTTGGTCTGATCAGTTGAACCATTTTCGTAAATAGAGACGAAGACATTGTGATATCCAAGGATAGCAGCAACACGAAAAAGAGTGGCAAACAGGTCGGGAATTACATCAAACGAATTGTAGAGGTTGATAGCGAAAAAGTATTTGTGCTCGCTCGGCATGATGTCTCGTCGCGGATTTTCAATGTACGGGTCATCGGACGAGAGACCAAGACTGTGGAGCCAGGATTTCTGGGAGGGCGTTTTGTGCCCAAACAAAGGAGCATAACGGTCCAAGATTTGTTGCGCATATAGAGGCTGGACACTAGAAGAGCACTCTCTTGTGTAGTGTGGTGTGAGAGTAGTCAAGAGATCTAGGACGCGGTATCTCTGATCCGGCGTTGGAAGCTGTATCGGCTGCTTGCTATGCTGCCTAATACTTGCTGGTGTATGAGCACTCCTCCAAGTTGGCGTTGTGTTCTGTAAGCAGCAAGTCAGGGACTTCACAAATAAGATAGTGCAGCCCGCGCACCGAGGTCCATGACGACAGCTTGGCGAGCAGAAATCCACATATAACACCAAGTGTGATAGCAAGAGGAGTTGGAATTTTTCGCAGTTGAGCCTGAAGACCCGACAACTGGTCCATCGTTTACCTTATAGTTCCTGAAAATTACGGAGTCCGTTCAGAGTATGTAAGATACCAGATACCGGAGGGGTATAACTGCAGCTCAGTATGCGACCAGCAACAGAGACAGTGGAAGATGGAATTAAGGAGGGAAGAGTGTTTGACGGTGATTGGCGTTAAACGGGCGCCAAATGGCGTACGCGACCCGTGTCGTTTCTTTTCTTTAAAGTATCACGCACGATGCGTCTAGCAGTGTGAATACTGCAGCTGGACGTATTAATCTATGTGTCTACACGCAAGCGTCGTACAACTGATGATGTTTTCGCGAGAATGATATCTGGAACGTCTTCAATCTCGTATCAACTTTTCACAGCATGTGATCCTTCTCGTCGTCGACGTTGTACAATCTCATCTTAATCATGACTACCAAAGCCCTCTATCCTGGAGCACCAGCAGAAACTCGTGCGAGCTTGTGAGTCTCGTCATGCTGGTGCTGTCGACATCCTTGTAAGTTTTCATATACAGACTCCCAAAATTAGCTATCAAGCCCTGGATTCCGGGTCCCCCTCCTTCGATAAGGCTTATCAACGCCCTAGTCGTAGATCCTGCCTCTGGGTCGCTACTTGGTTCGAATGGTGATCGAACCGTGCTAAAGCACACAGTAACAATGAATAATGGAAAGTTCGTTGAAGTAAGGCCTACAGTCAAGGAAGATGAAAATCCCCGGGCCAGTGATAAAGAGGAAGTCATGGTAGTAAATCTCAAGGGTGCATACATTTGCCCGTATGTCAGAATATCACGTATCTTGGAAACGACAACGACTGGGCGCTTTTCAGAGGCCTTATTGATTGCCATGTCCATGTAACAGCTGTGGCAGGAGTGAAGGTATGGCATTATGCTCTAGCTCTGGTATCTTCCAACTTACCTACTCTCAGACTATGAGTGAACTAATGCGCGTCAGCGCACAGGAAGTTCATCTGCGCACCACATACAACTTGAAGGGTTGGTTTGTTGTAGAAATCTCTTTTTGAATCATGAAAAACCCATGTTTTTCCAAAGAAATGCTCCAACGAGGCTTCACGACTGTGCGTGATACCGGCGGGGCAACCAAAGTCTTAGCAAATGCTATCCAGGAGGGATTGATTGTCGGTCCTCGATTGTTCCAATGTGGTAAAGCTCTTTCTCAGACTGGTATGCCTCGAATTTTCGTATAAATCCCTCTTGGAGATCGTTCTAAATAGTGAGTACCAGGTGGGCACGGCGACTTTGCTCCTGCGCTCTCTGGTGGACACGAACTGGGATGCTGCGGAGGTGGAGATGTTGGCCTCTTTGCTCGTGTGGCAGATGGTGTACCAGCAGTACTGAGCGCTGTAAGGGGAGAGCTTAAGGGTGGTGCTGATTGTGGGTTGCACCTTGTGCTCTCCCTCCTCTTCACCTGATCAAGTCTCTCTTCTGGTCCCAGTCATCAAAATCATGATTGGTGGAGGCGTCGCTTCCGAAACCGATGCCATCGAATCCGTCCAATATACAGCAGAGGAGATTCGCGCCATAACGACGACTTGCAAGCAAATGGGGGGAAGGCGATGTACTCTTAATGCTCTCGACCTATATGATGATCTGTTGATGAATCTCTAAATAGCCACTGCTCATGCATACACAGTTGAATCCATTCGGCATGCTATCGAAAATGGCGTGCAAGGAATTGAACACGGAAACCTTATCGACGAACCTACGGCAGATTTGTCAGTAAACTCTTTTCTATCGTTCTACTATTTGGCATGCTCATCTTCAAGATGTCTGTTTCCAGAATGGCGACTAATGGAATATATGTATGTCTTTCATTCACCATCGAAGTTCCTCGAGCAAGCTCTGACTATCAATAGCTAACACCAACTCTGTCTTGCTACTCCATTATGACTAGGCCACCATTCGAGAACTTCCTACCTCCGTCAGGGCAAGTGAAGAATGAAGAAGTGATGAAGCAAGGTCTGAAGGCATTGAAAATTGCCTCGAAAGCAGGCGTGACAATTTGCTAGTAAGCTTGCACTTCTTTCAATCATTCCCTTGTTTATCCGCAGTCCTAAATAATTGACCCATGTCAGCGGGTCAGACCTTCTCACCTCAATGCAAGCTTTGCAAACGGAAGAATTCACGGTTCGCGCTACTGTTCTTTCCTCCCCTGAGATCTTACGACACGCTACGACAAATGCAGGTGCGTTCGTGGAATCCTCTCACCAGACAAATGATACAAATTATCTTCGCTGATTCAGCCAAAATGCTTAACAAAGCTGACCTCCTGGGTACCATCGCGCCGGAGGCATACGCAGATTTGCTCATATTGAATGCCAACCCATTGGAAGATGTGACAGTGCTTGACCGTCCGGAGGAGCATTTGATAGCGGTCATTCAAGAGGGTAGAGTAGTAGCTACTTCGGACCCGAGTGGATTGCCAGAGGCCCTCAAAGGTTTGATGAGATGAAGAATGACTGCTATTATAGCCTCTTATCATGAAGTGCCAGTGGATATGTAGTACGAAATCAGTGGAAGTTTGAAGGGTTTGTCCAGGATATATAAGTACATTGACATGTTTCCGTTTGTTATCTCGTTATTGTGAGAATGACTTGTTACTTGAAGAATCTTTGAACACCATTCGTTAGTACCTGGTGTTACGACACTGGGACCGATAGGACATACAGAAGCCCTTGTTTGAAAGGTACTCTTCATGCTCTTTTCTGTGTCCTTTGACAGTAGAGTCAACGGTCATACGCCATATCGGAAGGCCGACCTAAAGCGAGTGCGGTCTGTCAATCAAGCATGTAGATAAAAATTGTGAAATCAACCGACCCAACCGATGAAGTTCCAAAACGAATCGACGAAGAAATTGCTTGATGGTGCAACACCTCTCATGGAAGCACGGAAGATGTTTCCTAATAGATCGGGAGATATATGAAAATCACCGCTCTGCACTCCTCGTAATAATCCTTTGGCGTATTGGTCGCCTGTTACCCCAGGATCCGTTTCCTCAATCTTGAGAGTAATCTTAGGTTTAGTAGCATTCTCGATATCATATCCGGGGGTGTACATTGTTCCAGGGAAAGCGATGTGAATGTCGATGTCGTATAAAAGGAATTCTTGACGAAGTGTGTCAGCAAGTGCTAGGATAGTATTTCTGTCAGTATCAAGTTAGGGGACCTCGGTCAAGGTATGTGACCTCTTATAGCCATCCTTCCCGGACCATACGCAGCATATCCAATAAGTGTGATGTATCCAATGTAGGCCGAATGGAACACAATTTTCCCTTTTGATTTGTCACGAACCATACGTTTCGAGGCCTCGAGAGCAGTCCATGCCTGCACCCAATATGTCTGATCCATCTGCGTTTTCATCGTCTCCTCCGTCTCTTCAATAAAAAAGCGCGGGTGACATGAGCCAGCCAACATGAATATAGCGTCAGGATTTCTTCTTTGGTGTGGTTCGCAAACGGCATCGAGAGCCTCGCGAGCACCGGTAGCTGTGATGAGGTCATAGGAATAGGACTTGAGGACTTGGTTTGGGGATGTACGAACAGTCTAGCGGTAGAGCGTATTCAGAATGAAGTGGACTTCTGTATGTTCAATGACCTGGATGTACCTCAAGCTCCTTCATCGCACTCTCTAGTCTCTGCGCATTTCTCGATACAACCGATACATGTGCTCCCTTCAACACCAGTAACTTTGCCACTGCAAGACCTAGTCCAGACGATCCCCCTGTCTGTGGGGCGGTAGGTTATTTCTGAAAGTCAAAGTTCGGACACAGCCGATGATAATTTCACTGACCACATAACAATGCTACAAATTCAATATACATTGTGATGAGTATATATTTTCCACAATTCGAGATTGAAGCTCACTTTGCCTTTAGGGTCCCAGGATTTGGCCCATAATTGTCCCAGCATAGCAAAGTTGAAGAAAACTAGAAGGCCTGTAACTAGCACTGGGAAACCAGCGGAGATGAAGAAGGATTGAAATTCGAAGTGTTATACCGGGATGATCGGCCATCAATCTTTCATCAACTTGATCAAAAAGTGGCAGTGCTCGGAAGTATATTCGCACGTCCCCCTTACTACGACTTCTTTAGCCTTTGATATGTAAGTACTGTAGTATCGAATACCGACTCCTCATTTGATTTTTGTCGTAGGGTCAACGTGTACCGATTGATTGCACAAAGTGGCTTAAAGTCACAAGTACACATCTGATTTTTGATATTGGACCGCGGTTCGTAGCATAGCATGGTATTTGTATAGGGCCACAACCTGGGCATACATTCAGAGAAAACTCCGTCGATCTTACAGTCAGGTTTCATCTTAAGGCTAACCTCACGAGGTTGCGCAACACATCACCAATCATCGTTCTATTCAGTTTGATGTTCATCTCACTGTATCTCCTTCCAGAGGATCATTTTTTTCTGCGCCGGAACTTTAGTCGCCCGCCGTTGGACTAGACTTAGAGAGTAGCGCCTTCTGGCCTTCGTTCCACAGCCTGCTCAGCCTGTCGTCACATCATTATCGCATTTCTTTTCACCAGCCAACCATGGGGGTCTCCGTAGTTCAAGGGCAATTCATCTCGCTGTTCTGCGAGACATGCTTCTATGGTCTGATGTTTTCAATGGGATTACCTGAAATATTCAATGATATACTTCAGGAATGTACTCTGTTCTATTCATGGCTCTACTCGTGAACTACAGGTGCGCATATGCCGTACCACTGTCAACTCAAATCAGGACTGATATTTCAACAAATGCTTTCAGGGAAAGGCCAGCGGTCAGGCGTTCAGTGCAATCAATTCGGGCAGTGACAATCTTTCAATACTGTATGGTGACGGTCCATATATCGCTCGCATTCTTCCAAAACTACCTGGCTTTTACGGTATACGACAACGCTGAGACGGAATTCAACAGGCTCGGAGCTGCTCCGTATACCATTGCGCAGCTGGCTATCGAATGGACGAATGTATGTCGTATTTTGTCTTCATCTTGTAAATCTAACCCTGCAATAACTTGAAGTGTGCATGTGCCGATTCTATCCTGATATGGCGTGTATGGATCCTATGGGGCCAGAGACTTTATGTGGTTATCTTACCAATAATCCTAGTCATCCTTTCAACCAGTATGTGTTCTAGACCGACTCCCAGTCATTCCAATTCAAAGAACTGAGAGGAATTTTGATCATCATTTCTATTTCTTTTCAGCTTCAGGTTATCTTGTATGCTGGTCCATGAATACTGTCGATAGCTCCACCTCATCTGATTTTGGGGATCTCTTTGGACCTACTGTTGAGAAATGGGCAATCTTACTTGCTGTCTGCATTATACTCACGAATCTTATATGTACTGGAATGATTGCTGGTCGGATATGGTGAGCTCTTCGAATACTCTGGAGCCTATCGAAGTCAAATCCGGTTATCCCTTTACCTCCCCTGCTCAACTTTGACTTTTTGGGAATGTAGGTGGCACAATCGCGAGATTCAAAAAGCTATGGGTGTCAATGGTATGCCGCACAAATATCGAACGATTTTCTACGGCGTCTTGGAGTCGGGAGCCCTCTACCTGCTTGCTTGGGTCAGTCTGATCTTCTTCGATGATCGATACTCAATTTATGCTGACCTTGTGTAGATTGTAGCAATTCTTCTGTACCTGATCAATACTTCAGCTATTATACCGATGCTTGATATCATTTCTCAGTTATCGGTCAGTGATTCTGCCTTCTAGGATACAATCATCGACGCTAACTTCTCTCTTCTTTTAACAAGGGCATTGTACCGGCTCTCATCGTCATTATTGTCTCACGAAGCGTTGACGCAGCTACACACCATGAAGAAGTTCTCACCACGATGAAATACCAGCGCGATTCCCACCCGCAGAAGCGTACCTCTTACACAGTGAACCATGAAACAAGAACATCCCCTGTAAATTCACTGGAAATGTTCCCGGTACATTTGACCAACTCTTACGAGCCAGAAAGTCCAGCGGAGGAGAAAAGGATGACATTCTCGGAAAACACCAGCTTAGAAAAGATACCGAAGTCTACTGCACGGATTACTACGACAGGAACCAGGACAACAACGAGTGGGACGAGTAGCAGAACGATGACTATGGGTGTTATTTCTGGAGGAGAAAGTGCTGAAGAGATTGTTTGATACCCATGAAGCTGCCGTGGTGAGTGTATGTATAATGTGACTCCGTATCTATTACACAAACATATGGCCAATAACTCTAATTTGTGCTGTGCTTTGACCTGCTTTGACTAGCCCCTGCCAGCAGCGCGATGATTATTATGTCTCGACGCTGTTAGTGACGTGAACATTTGATGTCTTTCATAAAGGCCGGCTTGCGGGACGAGCTGGCAAATCCTTGAATATTTCTGTAGAATTGTCCAGAAACAATAATATTCCATAGGTGTTGAGGTAACGCGGCGGGCGCTCACACAATTCGCGAAGTATAATGATGCTCACGTGCTGAGAATTCTCCTCTACTATACTAATAGTACTCGTCGAACTCGACGTACATTTGCTCTGAAGATGATGGACGTCGACGAACAAGATGCCACACAGCCCTCAAAACAACAATCACAACCACCTCGAAATTCCCGAATATCCGCAGTTGTTGTGCTCGTTGACGATAACCATCCATTTGATCTCGACTCCTACATCTCGAATTATACAGGAAGAACAGCTATTGATCGCTTGACACATATCATCTCTGTCTGTCCTTCACTCGCTGTCGACGCTTTTGTGCTCGCCGTTAAGCTTATCCAGAAGGCTCGCGATCCGAGTCTATACCAAACATTGTGCCACGCTTATGAACAGGTTTCGGCGTACTCTGATATCAAGTTGCCGAATATATCCGAACTTCCTGCTATCCAAAGCAAGTGGACTGATGATACACTCAAGAAGAATCACGCTCAGAAGATCAAATTGGAGGCAGAGTTAAAGAGTTATTCGAATAATATGATCAAGGAGAGCATTAGGGTAAGTAGGGTCGTATTTCATGTCCATGTCTTTGTCAGACTCATTCCCATCTTATGTAGATGGGTCACCGCGACCTAGCAGAATTCAGTCGCTCGATAGGAGACTATCCGTCTGCACTCAAACATTGGACAAAGTCACGAGAATTCTGTACGACCAGCCAGCATGTCCTCGATGGGTGTTTGTCAACCATTGAGGTATACCGCATCCTTCTCTCCGATATATCAAACTCAAGGCTTTTCGCAGCTCCTGATTGAACAAAGGAACTATTCACATCTACCAACTTATGTTTTCAAAGCTGAAGCTGCACTAGAGGCAGTGGCAAGCAGCGCCGCTAATGCCGCCAAAGCTGAAAACACTAGTGGCGCAGGTAGTTCCCGCAAAACATCAGCTATGAGTCCCGATCGTGAAATCCTGCAGTCCAAATTGGATTTCGCCACTGCACTTGGACAATTGGCGCAATCGAACTACGAGAGGGCAGCATATCACTTTTTGAGATTGAGTTCGGGGACAGGTGGTCAAGGAGGTTTGGGTGACTGGTTTGGAAAAGTAATATTCCTTCATCTATACGTCCAATGGGTATCTCAATCAGATTATAGCTCGTATCACCTGGTGACATCGCCATCTATGGTTCTGTTTGTGCGCTCGCGTCATTATCGAGGTCCGCATTCAAAGCTCAGGTGCTGGAGAATCTATCTTTTGGTGTTTACATCGAACAAGAGTCACATGTCCGAGAGATGGTTGAAGCATATATGGCCAGCAATTTCAAAGGTGTCCTGGAGACATTGAGCAAGTACAACGTGAGCAGCCGTCTCTCAGTCACTCATACTCTCTCATTGATCGTCGACGGCTAATAGACTCGTCACACCATCGATATTCACTTGTACCCCCACTTGAGTACTCTGAACTCACTGACTCGCAATCGACTTGTCTCCCTGTACTTTGCACCCTTCAGTAGCATCAAGCTTGACCGCATGGCGCAGGCTTTTGGGTGGAGCGTAGAGGAAACTGAGGAGTATGTCGTGGGTCTTGTGAGGAGTGGCGACATTGGCGGCCGGGTTGATAGTCGTGCCAAAGTGTTGCAAGTCAGGAAAACGGATCACCGAGCAGAGTTGTTCGCGCGAGCTATCAAAACTGGTGTTGAGATAGCGAAAACCAACAAGAAATTGTTGTATAGGATCAAACTGTGAGATGACAACACGTTCATTCTCTTTCTGTGCTGACTCGAAATTCCTCTGTTCATAGACAGCAAGCAGAGTTGTTGATTAAACCTCCGAAAGGAATTAATACCGGGCAAAATCATTTGTTGGCTGAGTAATAGTGCATACATACTGTGTACGCCGAGCTTTCGCTTATATCCAACGCTTACAAGCTAGTCGAAGACATCCTGAATGTCTCTTGTCAATACGCCAATCTGGACTTTTGGCAATCATCCCATCTTGCCATTTCTCAATATTATTCGAAGAGTCAAGTACTTACTGGTCTTGTGTTATACTACTAAAGCTCCTAGTAACTAGTTACAATCAGCAACAGGTATCCAAATAATGAACAACAAAAGTTCCCATCAATCCTTTGTTTCCCTTTTTGAATTTCCCATTATTTCCATTTTGCGACGTTTCTTTGTCCATTGTGCCAGCCATTGTATCGCTAAAAATTTAAGGCACCATTGTTCGCATGGATGTATGAAGCTTGCGCCCACACATAGGCACACATACGTGAGATGGGAAGTATAAAGCCTTATGGATTTCCCTCTCCTTTTCCCAGCTCTTTTCGAGTTTCCTTCTCTCTTCGTATTCTTATATTCCTTGTTGCAACCCATTGCATTTTCTTTCATCCATCCTACCTCAAATCACTATGAAGTTCTTCCTCGCTGTCTCCATCCTCTCCGCTTTTACCAGCACCTGCGCTTCTTTAATATCTCGTCAAACATTCCCTAGTTTGTGATAGTTCCATTTTCTGGTTGTCACAAGTATGCTGATGCATGTTGTTCAGGTTGCTCGCAGGCTTGCCTTGCCAATGCCGACCTCGGTAGCTGCAGTGCCGACGACGATACATGTTTATGCAACACACCTGCCTTCATCTCCAGCACTGCAAGTTGTATTGCGGATTCTTGTACTGGAAATGACTTGACGGAGGCCAACGCTGCAGCCCAGGACCTTTGTCTTGCAGTGGTTAGTCTTTCTCTATCCGTTTTTCTTTGTGTCAATCCTCATGTTTTGTTTGTAGGGCATCACTTTAACTGCTTCGTCTATCCCTATCTCTACTTCGACCACTCCGGCGTCTTCTGGCTCGGCTAGCGCCACCGCTAGTACCACTGCTGGATCGTGAGTTGCCTTTTGGTCTCCGCCTCTGTTCAATATTCTCACCATCCTCTCTTAGTGCCGCTGAAACTTCATCTAGTTCAAACGGTGCACTTTCCAACGGAATGAACACCTTCGCTAGCCTCGCCGTCTTCGGTCTCATCGCGACCCTTGTTTTGTGACACCTATTCAGCCATTCTAGTGCATTGTCCACACCGCGCCATTCTTTCTTGCACCTTCATTCTTAGTCCTAGTGATGACTTCGCCTTCGATTTTTCTTCTATTGTGTTCATCGCGTCACAAACATTTCCTTTGGTTACACGATGTCAATTCATCGATGTGTACTTGGCTACTGGTTCTATTTTAATTTTCGTGCTCTGGTATCGTTCGCCGTCCCTTCCATATAGCACCTGTATCGATATTGCATACTCGCCCTTCAATATACCTTTCATGTGATTCATGCTGCCCCGGTTGTTACACTGCTCAGATATCGGCTGCTTTGAGAGACCAGCTAGGTTATCTTAATCACTGACAGGTAAGTGGTTCATTCCCATTAGACTGCCCTTGTTGACTGAGGTACGATTCTCCTTCCTCCGCTGAAGTCGGGCTCGGTGAATGGTGCATCCCATATGAATGTTTTACCGGCCTACTGCTACCTATCAAACCAGTGTTTAAGACCATATGATCGATACAATTACTATCCAATCCGCAATAATAATGGAGATAGTATATACTAACCACAAAAAAATGACATTTGCGCACCCCCCCCCTCCCTTCAGAACAGATCGCGAAGAATGATTTTGCTACCGATTATCCTCATTTTGCTTACAGGCCAAAGTCACAGCACATACGTGTGGCCTAATTACCTCTACGACGAGCTGGAACATCTCCTCGTCGATCAGGAAGGATTTAACAGCGGCGCATACTTCAAACGCGCAATCACACCATGTACCCACTACGTGAACGGAAATCAAACACTAGGCCGGATGACGGCGGCGCAGTGGTTGAGAACAGCGTTCCGTGAGTGTGATTCAGATACCTAGCAGTTGAGTTTATGAATGCCTGAAAAATTGTACATAGACGACTTTGCTACAGCAGACGTTGCTGCTGGAACAGGAGGTATGGACGCCTCAATCGGTTGGGAGACAGATAGGCCAGAAAATGTCGGCTCTGCCTTTAATGATTCGCTGAGCTTCTTTGCTCCTTTTGTGAACCAATATGTGTCCAGTGAGTAGCTATTTCTTCACGCTGTTTCTTGCTTCCAAGTCCGAATTGTTATTCTCTAGTGGCCGACATGATTGCTCTGAGCGTCGTCACATCTGTCGGAGTATGTTCATCCCCCAACATCCATATTCCTTTTCGCGGAGGACGCGTAGATGCAAGCGAAGCGGGAGCCTTCGGTGTTCCAGAGCCAGAGACAGACATTCAGACCACGCTCAATCAATTTGCACAGGCAGGGTTCAACCAACCGGACACTATCGTGAGTGAATATGATCCTTTTGATTGCCCAGAACTAAAACGGACCTCTCCAGGGTTTGACTGCTTGCGGGCATACTCTTGGCAATGTACACCATGCAGGATTCCCTCAAGTTGGTTAGTGTACTTTATTCTCTCTTTGTACTTCGAAGCTCATTATTATTCAGTCGGTCCAGAAGCTGTAACTCCAGATAACACTGGAGGCGGAATACATTTTGATTCCACGGTGGACGTCTTTGATGTTCTTGTGTAAATCAAGTCCATTGTAGATTCATGGACATTACGATTCTGAATCACTCTTCGCAGTGTGAATGAATATCTGGAGGGAACGGGTCAGCGAGGAGGTATGTGTATTGATATTCTCGAATTATCTGTCGATTTACACCTCCCAGGTCCACTCGTTACTAGCGACAATGTCACCGTTCGTTCGGACTTCCGTCTGTACACGTCAGATAATAATCTAACAATGAAAGGGTGAGCGATTGAAGGGATGGTATGCGTTGTCGAAACCCTCGTGCTGAGTATGCGCTTGCTCCAAAGTTTATCCAACTCTCAAGAATATTTCGTGTCCGAATGCATCTCATTGATGGCGCGGATGTTGAATACTGTGCCGAGCTCAACGACCTTATCAGCTGTGATTGACCCAGTGGACGTCAAGCCGGTCAATATCACTCTTGATTTTATGGAAGATGAATATGGACCCCACATTGTATTTGCTGGGTATATTCGGGTTAGCGCCTCCATCCTAGCTGTTACTACTATACTCTGATGCTTACATCGTGTTTCCTCGGTCACTATAGCTTCTATCTACGGCATTCACGGAGAACGCCACTGTGAAGTGAGTAATAGTCAGCCCAAGTAGGGTTCTAGCCCCAGTAACCAACCCATGATTGTCAGACTTAAGTACCTGGCTTGATCGTAATGGTGGCTTTTCACCTACTTTCTCCACAGCTGCCAAGTATGATCCCTCGACGCAAAAGAGTGGCGGCATGTATGGTGATACTTTTTTTCATGCTTTCAACACCACCATCGATCCTACGATAGGAATTTCTTCTTTCGAAATCATTGTTGAGGATTCCATTGACCAAGGTGGATCATCACGTATGACGATTTTCACCAACAGCGGCAATGGATACCCCGTCCAGGACCGTGTATTTGTTATGAACAGTAGAAGTATTTTAGACGAAGAGGGAAGAGCTACGCTTACTGCAGCGGTAAGCCAGTCGTTCATACGGTAGATCTCTGGTCTCATTGGTATGTTTCGGCCCAGGTGCTTTCATCTGGAATGACAATTAGTAGCGTTACTGCCACCTTTTCCTTCCCGATTCCTCAAATCGGTATGTCTCATGACAATCTACTATTGCTCTGCTTCCCCCTTGCTAACTTCGTTATTCCTCAGGGACGATGAGCCCGGGCATCAACTCATTGTCCTTACCGCTGACGTCTCTGAACTCGAGCACGATCTCTAATTTGGGATATACCTTGTTCAATGCCTCAACTCAGCTGCCGTTGGGGAATTCTAACGCTTACCAAGTTACGGTGGATGTTACTGCTGCTCTAGGAGACGAGGAAGTGATGGATAAGTTTCGGAGACTTAGGCTTTAAACTGGCTGGTGGTGCCTGTTCGCTCTTTGGGACCTATCTTTCGGGGCTCAGGCGTCTGTGTGATTAAAATTATTGAGCTATAATTGTATTCATAGCTAGCTACTAGTAGTACCGGAGAGAGTTTTGAGTTTTCGGCGCTCCTTAACACCTTGCGTGATTGCTGCTTAGTCATTACGTGCTATTTTTGCGGAGGCGCTCAGCGTATCAGAATTTCCTAACGAGCCCGAGAGAGACCCCTCTCAATGACTATCACCGTCTCATGGAAGATAAACGCGCCAAAACGTACGCTAGACCCCTGTACTCATGTTTAATGCCATTTATCTCTGACTCAAAAAATACCAACTGTGGAAACAGTCTCCAGGCGCTCTCTACATTCATTGACAAGCAAAGGGCGTTGTTGACCAGAACTCATGTTGATATAAGTCGTCTCAACGAGCTAAGAAGCCGAGCAGTGGAGCATCCGGAAGAGCTCGCGAACAATCTTTCCGAAGAGGTGCGTCCTCTTACTCTTCAGGTCTTCCCATGCTCATAATGACCACTTGTAGTTGAATGATGGCGCTTTTAAGCTCAGCGAGCTCGAAGAAACCGCTGATAGTGCTCCAGAAGGGATTGAATGGTCTCTTTTTTCCAAGCATGGTACGCGACACGCCTTCTATGCGCCTTGCATCTTTTACGCAATGTTGCCACAGATCCTGCATTGTTGCAAGCTCTTGCAACAAAATCTCAACAGCAACCGTCATCTGCTGCAACGCCGTCCATATCAGATTTTCAAAGACGAATACGGGAAGCGAAGTCCAAAATCCTGGATCCCGTATATACTAGTTGGAACTTATCTTTTAATCCTGTCATCGAACCCGACGATGACGACGAAATGAAGGGTCAACTGCCGGCAGATCCAACGGCTTTGAAAAAAGCCAAAGAACGGGAGAAGATCAAAGAGCTCAGGAAGAACAAGATCATGCCTTCTGGGCTGACATTCATGCCCTCGGGTCATAGAACCAGAGGCCCTGGAGGAGTTTTTATTCGACGGGACGTGGCCGATGAGAGTATGGATGTAGACATATCATTGGATACAGAAGGCAGCTCTAAGCCTGCTGAACCTACCCCATCCACCACTCTGCCAACCACAGCAGAACATATTCCACCTCAAGAGCTTCCATCGGCACCTCTCACACCACTCAGTGAACTATCCACCATTCATAAATCGACTACTTGTATCAAAAGCTCGCGTTCAAACTCGTTGAGCGTCAAAATTGGCGTAGTTTCAACACCGCGCGCGCCATCCCTGTCGACACGCCAACGTCGGAGATCTTCTAGGACCATTTCTTCTTGCCCGAGTGATATGAACGTAGATGACTCTGCATTCCCACCGACTCCAGACTCGCTCCCTCTTCCAGAAATCGAACTAGATCCAGAAGAACTACCTGAGAAGGACGACAATTCTCAAGTCCTCGGAAAACGTTCAAGACCCAAGTCGGAAACCTACAAACAAGCTTGGTCTACTTCGGAACAGCAGCTGTTAGAAGCGCTTCTCGAGGAGATACCGGAAGGCGAGAAAAATCGGTGAGCAGGTTACATTCACTCTTCAATCAAGGATATCACTCACCTTCGTTGTTCGATGTTGTAGATGGAAGAAAATATCTAAAGCGATGAATGGGAGGCGTACACCGAGACAGGTTGCTAGTCGGGTTCAGAAGTATTTCGAAAAGCTGAAGAAATTTGGAATAGAGTGAGTAAAATCCGCACGTTTACAGTTCTATCCCATCTCTTTTTGTACTTCCTGCTTCATCTGTGTTACCTTTCGCGCTTCCCTCCATTCCCATCTATAAATTCTGAAAGATTCGGACACTGTCGTGCATCGCCTACAATATCTCGCATACCCTCTTTTTGCCATTATATGTACACAGAATACAGAATACAGTTCAATAAAGTTATAGTAATTATTTCTGCAGTATAGTCTTGACACAACTCAATTTCGTTGTAGCATTAACTTCTGGACTTGGAATGTGCAATGTGAAATATCCTCGGATAAAAGGGTCTGGTCATCTGCATCAGTTGTCACAGTGCTGTCTTCCACGTACTATTACTTGTGTCTTGCCAGCGTATTGACCACGCGTTCATTCTTGAACCCCATTATATATCCTCACTATTAAAATAAAATCCCAACTACACTTCAACGGTCAACCATGGCTGGAAAATTTGATCCTCAAAATGCACAAAATCTCGTTGAGGTGAGTAGGCTGCCTGCAACTTCTTCGCAGAGGAGTAATACTCATTGATTCCTCCGTAGATCGAGAAACAGTGAGAAAAATTCAACCACATGCGGAAATCAAGCTCATCTAAGTATGTCAACCAGGTTTGCTGTCAAGGCTGTTGAACAGGCTCAGGTAGGTTAATCATCGTTTCAAAAACAGCCAGCATCCTTACATTTGATCCATAGACGTACTGGAACCTATTAGCCAAAGTTGCACCGAGTGAACTGCGCCTTACGAAGTAGATCTGGTTCATGGGCTATCCAGAATTCGTCTCCTGACAGGTCATTATCAGGCTCGACGATGAGATATTTCAACATACCATGGAGACATTTCCTGAACTCGCCAAAGAGCCTCATGAAAATCTCACGAAACTGGACGAGGACTGGATGAAGAGTCCCGAAGGAAAAGAGAGATGGAGAAAGTTCATCATGTCGTATGTCTTGAGATTGTGCATTTGGCTGGCCGTGATTATAGTGTGTGTTTGGTAGATACGAAAAGAAGATCAAGGACCACAACTTTGGCTCTCTCATTCGTATGGATGCGAGGGACGAGTATGCTGAGAAGAACACAATATTCGGTGCGACGCTCCGCTTCATGTCATTTGCTCTCTTTGACGTTCCTATCGACGCGACAAGTTACACGTATTCAGGTACGACGTGAGCATTCTTTCTTCCGTTCCAGATACTCAAACTCCATTCTGGTCTTCAGTTCTATGCCATTGAGGTATGTAGTCCCCCCTTGTCATTCACCCATACTTATGCCATTTTTTGTCGGCGCCTCAGATTTCGAGGAACCGACTCGGTCTCAATGATAAGGCTCACGAGTTGGCCAAAGAGGAGGTTGAAAAGGAGCGGCTTGAAAAAGAACAAGCGGAGGCAAAGAAGAAGAAGAAAGTCTCTTCATAACGGGAATCAGGGGTTCGCGAATCACCTGTTGTATGGCTTTCTGATGTGTGTGCACTGTGCTATTGTTTGGCGGTCCAGAGCGGGTATATCAACATTGGAACTTCAGAAACAAGTATCGTTATTGATTATTACATCCAGGTTTTGATTTGTACAATATGGTTCTGAATGATACGCTCTATACGTCGAACAATTAAGCGAAGCAAATCTTCCGACTCACGATTCACAAGGGTCTCCAAGCTGTCTTGAGTTCTCGGTTAAATGAATGTTTCTATCCGGATAAAGAAACGTCGACGGCTTCTTGTACGGTCGGTAGTATTGTTCGTTCATGTTGCTGTCATTTAATTTTTATAATACCCGGATTGTAGGGAGACTTGAAGATCCATGTATTGAGGCAAGAAATGGCGGAGCAAAGTAATTGACCATTCATTCTTTAATCTTGTTCTACTAAGTACCCTTCCGCAACGTTTTCGTCCGACTCCGCAAAGCTCCATTAAGACCGTCGTGTTCCACAGGTCTCCCGCTAGCTATACAGGCTTCAAATCTTACGTTTACGAGTAGGTCATCTGAGTCTCAACGTTGGTGTTCAGCGTCGCTCAAGCATTCCAAATGAGCTGCGGAAGTAGGTTCATGTCGGAGATATGATAATCTCATATTCCACCGAACTTGGACGGCCATGCTTCTTGTCGCGGTGTCTCACGCACGCTTGTGGCCTGAGTTGGCACGGCTTTATCCAACATATGTATATTATCCAAGAGAACCCAAACTTCAACTTCTTACAGCAAAAGTCTCTACATCACAATGCATTGACCCTTCCCAGTGTGACACGTCGTCAATCACTGCTTGGTCGGACTTGAATTTCCAACACAAGGCAGGAACTTTCAAGAATGAACATACCTGCGGTCAGCGGCATTAAAGCAGTAGATGGTAAACAGTTATTGTGCGATGATTTCACCTTCACATACAAAAGACATTCTTGCTATTTTAGGAACCTTTTGCTGGGTTTCTCGGCCGATAAGCCCATACTATATATATTGAGGATCATGGTTTTGAACAGAGAAACCGTACAATCCACTTATAATACGGTGAGTCTTGCCTTGAAGATCCTAATATATGTTGGCTGCCAACAGATGCAACCGCGATAGGTGATGAGCCCAAATCTGGTTCTCCGGGGGGGTTTGACTCGACCAACTCCGCGGGAGACTGAGCGTATTGAAGCTGTAGATTTCCGAAATGATCTTCACATACCATGACCATATGTATGTTCGGCCATTAGTCTCCTCATCATCCTGAATTTAGACCTGGCGATTTTGCTTATCCTGTCACTTCAACGTTCTCCTGGAAAGAACTCCAATAGATTCTCTAGGAACAGTGGAAACTAATCAATGGTCAGCTTTCTATTACAACCGTTCCCAAGCTGCCAAAAAGTACAGATGAAAACATCAAAAGAGTGATTTCGAAAACTTCTGAATTAAGAGACTCCGATACCAGGTATGCCACTTGACTTCAAGTAGAGTCAAGTCAAGTCATACCATCAAGACAGGCGTCTTCTTTATTTAGCAAATGGAGCTGCCAGGAGTGTTGAATAGGAAGAGTGAGTGTTTACACCTATGAAGTGTGAAGTCGTGCTACTGCAGTTCATGAACTTTGGTTAGCATTGCAATGGCCATGACTCTACCTGGCTCTCCATCGCCAAATCAGTGCGGTCGCGGACCTACGCTTGCCCCAAAGCTTAAAACAGATCTATCTTCATTTTCAACATGTGAAAGGGGTTACCATCGCGCCCGGTGTTGAGATTTCATACGCGTGAATCGGACACCCTGGGGCTGTCTCGTTCCATTCAGCAATTGGGACGCTCGAAAGTGCTTATTATTATTATTTTACATGGTGCGAGCTTTAATTAAGCCATTCGTGGTCCGGTCGGTACTCGTGCTCATCTCTTCGCTCATTCTTGTATGAGTTTAATCACAAATTTTATGCCTTCAAATACGAAGTCCGAAAAACCTCCTGATTCCTACCTATCGCCGCTCTCAAATGGCGATCAGGAATGACGCAGAAGTATTCTCCTACTCAGATGCGAGTTTGTCGACCGGCATACTGAGTAAAATGCGTTGTCTTGCCTCACCGCAGTATCAGTAAGGGGCCGTGAAGGACGGATGAGTATGAAGGAGTGCACAGTGCCGAATTTAATGAATAGAACACTCAGCGGCCAGAGTAGGCGTTTAAAATGTGGCCTCAGACTTTGAGCTGTAGAAAGCAGATACGGCCTGGAGATGTTAAGTATTACAAATGCCCGAGTTGGGCTCACAGATTATACAGCCCGACATTTACTGTTCAAGAAAGGTGTCTTTCTGTGACAGGCTATCTGTTCTGGTGGCACTGGCAGTCTGCCGCTCTATGTGGGCCCCCCCCTCATTGCTACAAGCTGGCCGGACTTATGCTTTCTGCGATAAAGCCACTCCGACAACAGCCGGATGAAAGCTTTTTTTGATGGAAGAGATTCCCAATCTTGTTTACTGGGTTGATGTCCTAGGGCCCTCGCAAGTAATCATACTGGGTAGTTCCCACTCTGTCTTTCTTAAATGAGTGGCTTGCCCACTGCCCTGAAGCTTTATAAGCTGTATGAATTCCACGTAGTAGCCTTGAGCAATCTTGATTAAGAGCGCAGCGAGAGTGGACCTCAAAATATGTGGAAATGTGCCATCGTAATAGCCAAGATTCGAAACAGTACAGACATAATTTTGCTGGAGTATTGAGCGGTGGCTCCCCATGCTAGAAGAAACGTCCCCGACATCCATTTATCTTGCCAACGTCAAATTAGTATCTCAATTGACGGTATCGAATAGGCGAGGTCTCTCCTTGAATGGACAAAATCATCCAGATGGTCGAAAAGCGGACATTCTGAGTCGTTTCTAGTCCGATGGTAACTGGATTTCCGCTATGGCGAGAATACACCAGAATAGAATTTTGTACACAACTAACATAGTCAGACATCCCTAGTCCTCTTCTGAAATTCTCCATTGACGGATTTTCGCTGGAGACGGTATGGGGTCGTGTGCGTGATTACTCTCCCGCATTCTTCGCATCTATCGAGGGCTGGACACATACTTTCAAGAGAGCTGGATAGCATAACACTTACAGGTGATAGAATGTCCAGAACACCTTCTGCCTCGAAACAACATGATATAGCAGTGGAAATACAAGTTCGGGAAGCGCAGGCGGCTATAATACAACGCAGATACAAATACGACATAGCCTTCGCGTTATTATAAATGAGCTACTTGGCGGCGAGCAGTCAGGAATGCGGCTATATAATAATTAAGGATGTAACCTTTGTTGAGATATTCCGAATAACTGACAAAATATCTACACGGTCTAGAGAGAGCCTAGATGTTTGAGGTGTTGTTTTTGAGGTCTTCAAAGCATAGCGACATGAGTCTTTCATGTTGTCATGTTGACATTTTCGAACCGTCCTCCTAACCCTCCCGAGTGTATCAAACGGTGAGCCATTCGGTAGGCACCTAGCCGCGTAGAACCACTTGGGGGTAGAATCTCAAGTCCTCTCGAAGGAGTTAACAGTGAAAAATTGAAGAGCTTTAGAATGCTGATTGTTTCTGTGAAAAGAACAGAAGACACAAGTAGCGCTCACCGATGTCCAAAACGCAGCGGCAAACTCTAAGCACCCATCATGCTAAGTGATGCCGGGTAGAGACCACAGGAGCAACAAATGAAGGAATCAGAAGAAAAGAAGGATCGAGCACTGCAATTTTTTTGAATCATGACAATGCGTACTGGAATGAAGATGAGCGACTCACCCCTAGGGTTGAAGAACTGTCCATTCATCATTCCATGGAGCAGGCACATCTACCAGAGCTTGTAGAGTGGTGCTGTCATTTATATACATACGCCTCCAAAGAGCCCAGTGGGCCTTCTGTTGACCAACCGTGAAAAATTAAGGAGGCAAGCAAATGTGGCCATTCTGAAAGTGTTTTTTTTTTCGGGATAAGTCTCCCAATGCAGTTACTTACGAGCCATGCGGACACGGTTTCAGGATAGAAAATCCTATCCTGTTAGCTGGTAGCTCACCTATCAGAATGCGGTCTCCGATTTTTATTCGAGAGAATTGTAATGACAGATCTATCTGATATACCTAAAAAGGCAAAGAAAAAGAATGCATGAATCCGCAGTCAGTACCAGTACCTATTCCAGACAATTCTTTGTGTGATTTCTATACCAAAAGTTGACAAAGTAGTAGAGCTTGCCTCGAGGACGATGGACAGACCCACGGTAACTGATAGACTGATTGGAAAGTTTGCAAGTAGAAACATACTCCATGCGCTCTAAGTTCCCAAAGTAGAGGTCAAAGCCTTCCATAGGCGGTTACGGGAATTTTGAGTGCATGAATTGGGTATGCATCATGTTGATGGTAAACGGAGGTTCTAGTTAAGGGAGGAGACCTTGAAGAATTAGCAGTATAAACTGGGACTAATAGATAAGCAACGCCCCTTGTATTTGAACTTTGAGGAGCCTTGAACAAAGTTTTTTTTTTTTTGATTTTCTACTATGCTCGATAGACCTTACCTTCCTGTAGCTTTCTCTCTGAAAACCAACTTGGAATTTGCTCCAAGCCAGACTGGAGTACAAGTAGATCGAGATCTTTTTTCCTGAGATGGTAAAAACGGAAGCATCTTTCCTTGATCGCCGATCAATAATTACCATTTTTAGTACCCGATGCAGCGGCAAAGTCCGTTGGGACAAAATAATCCGTCCTTCTCATTCGCGGACTTGAAGTTGGCTGAATGTGGGAATCGTTTGCTCGGAGATGGAAAGTGATAACGTGCACGAGGCGAGGCCTGGTCAGTCAGTCAGTCGGGCCACGTTGGCGTCGGGTGGAATAGGCGAACGCTTGCTTCCGTGCGGAGAGTAAGATAACAGCTAACCACAAGGTCAGCATATACTCAAGTGTTCAGCACGAAGAATCTTCTCAAGACGCGTCTGAACCACCTTGGCGAACCATTTTACATGCACCAGAATTTGCAAACAATTCATATTATCCAGTCAGTTTCCCGCGGGAATACGAATGACGCCACTAAAGAATTGCTTCAAGCACTAAAAAGTGGGCGGAAGAAGGCAGAACACAGTGAGTAGCAGCTGTATGGACAATTATGAAGGTGAAAAGATCCTATGCATCGAGGAAATTGAAGCCAGAGTCCATCCGAATAAGTTTATATGACTTGATGACGCATTAAAGGCCAAGCCGGCAAGCACTTGCAGTCTAGAAGAAAGGGCAGAGGGACACGAACGAGCCATCAGATAGATTTTTGGGTTTAACGAGGAGGGAACCAGCTGCAACGAATGTTCCAGAGAACCAGCTGAAAATATCCAAAGTGACAAGTGTGTGCATATGCGGAGCTTTGTTGCTTTTCCCTTAGGAGTTTGAAGCTAGGAGGTAGCTGGATTGCAATTGGTATCTATGGCAAGGGGCAGAGGTCGGCGCTGAGCAGCAACAAGGCTTGAAGAGACGGAAGAAGGAACCATATCAAGCCACTGGGAAAAAGTTATAAAAGGCCAAAGTTCGGAGACAAAGCGTTCCAGTCATAACATCAGAAACAAAAGAACGAAACCAGTCAGAAAAAGCCGTCAAACGCGTTTGTTGAACGTTCAGAAGAAAAGAGTTTTTTTAATCCGATTTGATAGGAATTTTGACCTAAACTTGGAGCCGAATTAGGTTAAGGGGCGAAAAGAAGCCGCGGCCGAAACCCCAATAAATATTTACTATTTTTTTTTTCCTGCGGAATTTGCCAGAAATCTCGATCTAGAATTGAATTAACATCTCAACCTCTTTTTTTCTTTTTCTGAACCGAGCGGCCTTTTGGACCTTCTTTTTGGACAGCTTGCTGTGGGGCAGTACATATAGTAACGCCCAGCCCTCCAACGTAGCCCATCTGTTTTTACCAACCGTGACTTACGCTTGGTGTAACCTCATCGTTTATTCTCATCTCTCAAACAAAGCCCACGCTTTGTCGTTACGTTATTCGAAGAGAACGGACAACGTTATATACGCGACAAGACACAATGTCCAGCTCAGCAGAGCGTCCAGAGCGTAGCAGGAATGCCAAAGCCCAAGCTAGACATAGAGCAAAACGAAAGGCTTATATCGAGCAAGTACGTGCCATTTTTCCTTCCTCGATTTCTTTCTTTTTTTTTCCTCGGCTAATTCTTTCTGTAGCTCGAGCAGACGGTGACTAAATTACAGACAGCCATGGGCGTCACACCTGAGCAGGTGGCTGCTTTGCCACCACCTTTGGCCAAAATCAGGGAGCTCGAGCAAGAAAACGCGCGTCTCGCCAAAGAAAACGACGAACTACGTCGTTTGTTAACAGACTCTGGTATCTCTATCACTGGACCTAACTCATCGAACGGCGGAAACTACATCACATCCCAAGCCTCGTACAATGGTGCAGGACGCGGTATGCAACTCAATCGGACCTTGACCGGTGGTAGCCCGGTCAATGGAAACGGTCCAGGCATGACTTTCCACGATACACGCAATCTAACAGATTCCTATGGAGGACTTAAACGAAGGAAAATGAGTGCCGAACTGGAATCAAATTTCTCGTCTGAAAATACTGATCTTAATGCCCTGCGCGCGCCACCGCCTCTCACTATCCCTCACCATTCTTCTTCGTCGCAGCACTATCCACCTTCTCATCCATCGTCGCATCTTCCCTCTCCTCATCCCACCTCAGCACACGGTCAGCCACACCACCACTTCAATAATCTAGCGCCGTCTCCATTCCAGATGCCGAACACACCGACCGCGTCAAGTGCGACGAGTAGTCCTCCATTTTCGGCGAGTTTTTCACATTGATTGGAAAATTGGTGGTATATTAACGAGTCCTGTATGTGTTACTTCTCTCTTTCTTCTATCTTCGCCTCCATCTTCCACGCTTCAGCCCGCTCAGATGCAAAACTCCGCGGGATCCGTCGCCCACTCACCGGTGTCGCAACTAGGAAACCTCAGTCGTCCGGGCACAAGCAGCTCAGTGAGCTCCATCCACGCGTATAATCACGGCTATGTCAAAGTCGAGGAAGAAAATTACCAATCATCGCATAATTCTCATCACCCCTCGTCTCATTCAAACCCGACCTCGTCTGGTGGCTACACCCTTCCACCGTTTGATGCTATGGATCCTGCCCTCGCTGGTCCCGGGACGTGGCAACATCCAAATCATGGAGGAGGCTACTCGACTACTGATCGCGGTGGTCCGGGAGGCTTAGGCCGGTGATCATTCCTCCTCCTTTTCATCGCCCAGAGCTTTCGCTCAACATAGATGTGTGTAGATTTGAAAACGACCCTTCGAATTGGCGACTCGTGGAAACTAGGGCTTCCGCAATTCTAGCATAGGCAATTTCTGCTTGCCTCTTTTTGGTTGGGGTGGTGTGTATGTTGAATTCGCTTAGAACATAGGAGAGGAGGTGGGTATTGGTATTTATCACAGATTTTACTTGCGGACTCGTTACTATCCCATCCAAAACTACAACGGACTTGTCGATGTTATGACCTACATTATCATCACTCTATACATGTTTTTACCTCCACAAAAGCTTTTTTTGTTTTCTATCTTTACCTGGTCTGATTTCTCTCTCTTCAAACGTCTTTGTGCTTTGCAATCCTTTCACTCTATGCTATCGTGTATTCAAGTCTGGTTCCCGTTCTCCTCTTTCTGAAACAGCTATCTACAACCCATACCATATTACCAGCATACCATAGTTACCATCTCGCAATATATACTACCTACTTACTCATCATCATCATAGACTTCGATCTTTTGTCAGTCCTGGTCCATGCAATGATCCCAGTGATCTTTCACCTTGAAATAAAATAACGCAAAAATCAACACAAAGTTCCTTTGACCAGCATATCTTCCTTCCTATGATTGCTTTATTCGCCCACTGAGGCGTTCTTCTCTCGCAAATCTCGAAGTCTACCTTCGTAAGAGCCGTAAACCTGTAGATCAGCCATCAGCCTCTTCATCTCGATGTGTCGAGAGTCGAGAAACTCGACTTACGAAACGATGCGGTCAGTGCGCAGACAATTCAAAAATCCTGATTCTCTTCTTCCATACATCTGAATTAGATCTGGAGATTTTTTTTCTACATACATTGTCATGCCGGAGGTGCCTGATTAGTGCATATATCCAGACCCAGTGTTCTGTATTCCACATTTTGATGCTACCTAGTGTTCACCCGGAGTCGCAGAATCGCTGTGAAACCTTTAAACCCACAGCGGCAGGCGATATTGATTCTCAATAAAGATGAACTTTAGGTTGGAAGTATCTAAATGACAACAATCCTAGTATCAGTGGAGATGTAAATGCTGTTGAACGTTTCATCTTTCAGGTTCTTGACGAGACTTATGATAGCTGATATGTCTGAATGAAACTAGCGAAAGTGATGAGAGCCAACCAAAAGAGTCGTGTGCTTATGAATCGGTCTAATCCTTGTCCGATACACCACCAACTGGGTCTGATATCCCTGAGATGTTTTGAGGCATTATACCATAGAGATATCCGCGGGTGACATCAACATGACATCTGGATCAGGTCTCAAAGATGTCCATGTCAGCACCCTCCCACCAATGTTGTTCAGATGTCCTCAGGATATCCTCTCTGTATTTTTAGGGCATCCTCTTCGCTCTCTACCAGATATTCTTCAAACACCTTTGTAATGCCTTCCGAACATCTCTGTAACATCCAAACACCAAACAAACCCAATAATAAATATCCAAACATCAATAAATATCCAAACACCAATAAATATCCTTGTTGATTGCTGCCCGCTGTCTTAATTTTTTTTTTTAGCCTTTCAAAGTCTTTTTGTAAATTTGCACGGACCCTGCGCAATGCTTTCTTTTCCAAGTTGCAAGTAATTTTGCTGTGCACACAGCTATTATAACCGTCTTCAGTCGGCAGAATCCGCAGTTCCAATTTCCCAGAGTCTTGAAGTACGTGTCCTGCCCACCTTGCTTAAGTACGCTGACTTGTGACCATACTAAGTATCTTTACTGAAAGCATATCATTGTTATATCTGCTGCCCAATGTTTTCTTGACCCCAATCTTGGAGGCTGCAAGAACCGGCTAAACGAGGACGGGTACAACTAATGACTGATATACAGAGGTGAAACTTAAGATGCGCTTTGACCTTTTGCCATCCGCTATTCATGACAAACCGACCTTATCAAAAAGTAGTAAGGAGCTGATGAACAATTGTGTAGTAGCAGCAAAGGCTTTGGTAAGATAATACATGCTCTATCGTTCGACTTAGCTAACATATGAATTGGTACAATATTTAGCTCACTCGGGGATTTCTCGCCAGGTATCAACGAGGCCCATACATTGTCAAGCGGACGAATATGCTTCTGGCGGGGCATCATTCGGACACACACACTGTGACACAGCTCTCTAAGTCGTTCGAGACACTTACAAGGAAGACAGTGTAAAAATTCTAAGTAAGTTCATCATCACTTTGATTCAAGCGTTCTGACACGTTTACAGGGTTTTCACTTGCATCTTGACGGAAGACTGAGCCACGTATACGATTTCGAGAGTGACGAGAATCTGGATCGCTTGGCTGAGGTGCTGGAAAGTGATGTCGAGGTCTAAGAATGGGTGATCATACATTACAACAACACTCATTATCTTTCGAACTTTTATTATACTGACCACTTGGAATATAATGTTCATATTGAGTCTCTTTCGTCGCGCTGAGCTGAATGTAATCCAATGAGCAACCTGGTAACCAAATTGTATGAGGTAAGCAAATACATCGCAAGGATATCCCTGATGCCTAGCCAGGACATCATAAAAGATGTCTCAGGGATAGTATTTCCGGTGTCAGAAGCTTAGCCTAAGATACTGAATTCGATGTTGTGGGTATACCTACAGGATGCACAATGAACATCTCATCATAATCATCCAGACGTCAGCGTGGAGATATCCCTGGGACATCCCGTCCGGATGGTGGTGTAGTTCCCCGCGTCCTGAGGATCGACTGCAAATTCCATTCAGCATTCAACGGGTCCGATAACTCGACGACTCGACGACTATTGCATGGAGAGAACATGTTTCGTACCATATACATATTGAACATACATAGAACATAGCGATTAATTGAAGTCATATATATAGCTGATGAATGGTCATCGTTAAAGCCGTTGTGGAATCGCCGACCATTAGAAAAAATCAACCCCCTCGACCATACTGCCTTGAACAGCTTTCGTGCCCTTCGTATCCGAATCCCCTTTGTGTTCCGACTCTTCTCTCGCTTTGAGTAGTGCAGTCAAGGCTAGGACCTGCTGTTTGCCTTTGCTTAATCCAGTTTGTCCAAGTTGAATTTGCGAGGAAGTAATAGTAGAATTCCCATCATGCACAGGTGCATTCTTTTCCAAGGGCGACGTCAGAGTGCCTGAGAAAGCATCCTTCAAAAGCCTCGTCACTTCTTGTTCAGACTGGGCTTTCTCTTCCTCTGTTCCACGAACACGTAGCATGTGGGCTCCGAAAGTGAGAGCAATGATCTTTTCCACTTCTTCGTCAGAGGCATATCCTCCGGAAATTGTTTGATTTTGTGTAGTAGTCATTGCAGTAGTAGAACGATCGGGAGTTGGGCTCCTGGCTGGGGCGTTATTTGGTCTACAAGAAGATGAGCGGCGAAGAGGAGGTCGGCGTGGCGTGGGTGAGGCAATCGGCGTAGGCTTGGAGGGTTTCGGAGTAGGCAATCCTCTACCTAGATCCTTCAAACTGTTTTTCTTTTTCAATTCTGTGGAAGAGGAAACGTTATCTCTCTGTTTGACGTCTGCAGATGATGGAGGGGTAGGTGGGGTACATCCATATCTTTCTCCCGCATCATTCCAAATACCGCTTTTGCGTCGACGATCGTAGAGTTCAGCTAACGGCAAGACACGGAGCTCGACCCAATACCGTGCTCTCGTCTGTATCACCTGATTCAGTTTTTCCATCTGATCATTCGTTGCACTGAGCGAGGGAAGAGTAATCGACGAGAAAAGAATGTCGGAGGGAGGGAATGCAGGATGAGGAGGGTCAAACGATCGTGTGGAATAAAGCCAGTCAGAATCAAGCTTGTAATGTTCTGGGGCGGCGAGATCGCCTTGCATGCTCGAAGTTATTGCCGACGAGAATGTAGGTGCGGCTCGGGCTGCCGCAGAGGGAGCAGATCGGTCATGACTAGTATGCTCGGAATGCATCTGCGTGGATGATGCGATTGTAGGCATATAAAACGGTAGGCGAACTTGATGGGCCTCGTCCATCATGCTTTGGGACAAAAATAAAGCAAAGAACTCATGGCCAAATAGGGAAAGCTCATGCACCTGGGTAACGATGTCAATGAAAACCATTGCTGAACAAAAGCAGCCTGAGATTGTTTCGACTTACAGTTCGAAAGTTTCTGCCGATAATCTTGGTAGGAATAGAATGGAGCTTGTAATAGCTCACAATGGACTGTATCGCGATAACGCCTGGATGATCGAGCAAAGCTTCTCCTTCCAAATTTCCAGGAATTATGGCACCTTTCTCAGCACCTGATTGTTCATACCAAGATAAAACCTATTCATTCAGGTAAGTATTGGCTGGAAGGATGTGGTCACCAGCTTATCTTACACTTGCGACGTCAATCGTAATGCAATAAGGACGCATCTTCGCGCAAGCAATAGCATGTATCAATCCCGAGACTAGATACAGGTTTGTGTGGATGCCGGACATTTCGAGGACGGAAGCCGCAAGTAGACCAATCTGGGTAGCGGGGATCTACACGCTCCAATGTCAATAATGAGAACAAGGATAAACGAGATAACCTACTCCGATAACAACACGACTTTGGTCGCCTCCACCGTTACCAAGCAGGAAATGAAGCAGCTCGGCCTGGTCGACGATTTGGTTGATGGCATATTGACAATATTTGAGATGTGCGTCATTTTCACCGTGTAAATCTGAGGCTGGCAACGCTGTACATGGGTCAATGAAAGTGAAGTGTTGTCCGGGAATGGTGTCCATCATCTCGACACCTATGTCAGCCACCTGTGTCAAATAATCAGTGATCTACCACTGTCTTCGAGCCTCGAACATACCAGTTGATGAAAAACGCGGTTCGCAAAAAGGTCCAGGCTTGGGTCCTCCTGAAGTACATCCTTGAGAATGTCTCTACTGTGAGATAAAGTATGATTTCTTCATGACCGATGAAACACTCGTAGGAACGTACCTCTCATATAAATCAAGGATCTTTTGGATAGCCGCAAACAATTGATATTCACCGCTTTGATTTTTCGTGATTATCTGAAAAACAACTTCAGGAGTTAACCCGGATGCCCTGGGTCGTCGTTTCAAAGCTGCTCCAACCATAAAAGTTAGGATCATTGCGACAAACAGAACCCCTAAGATCACCCACTTTCATAGTCCAATGTCTCCGTAATAACACGAACACGAGAAATCTTCAACGATTGAGCTAGAGTTGGCCGCCATTCAGGCACATCCACCTGCACCTGATGTTGTGCTTTGAGACGTTGGCTCGGAGGAACGGAAGGTAGAGAACGAGTCGTTCTCGCAGGCTTCACGTCTGCGTTACTTGAAGAATCTTGGATATCAGGCATTCCGACAAGAGGGAAGGCAGCAAAAGGAAAGACAGCGCTGGGGAGGGGGTGCCATCATTATATATGTGTTACAAGAGCACTGTTGACCGCAACGGGCTAGCTGAACAGACAATGGGTTTCCACTTGTGGTAGTGGTCAAAGTTCATCTCCCACAAGGGCTGACAATCATTGGCAAATCATAGCGCTATTGTCCCGATGAATGGCCAATGTAGGACCACTCAGTGTCCAAGCGCTTCACCAAATTGAGAAGCTCAATAACTAACCACCACTAGCCAACCTTGAGCGATAGCAATTGTCATACAGATGGCAAAGGGAAGGGTGGTGCAGTGTGCAGAGTATGCTCAACTACACTCTGACAAGAGAGCTTACTGATATGGCGACACAAGAAACATCTCAAGCACGGTATTTTCAAGTTAGGGCTGTTCCAACATTTGTTGATCAGTATACTACGTACAGGATACGAATACTACTCAAGCATATTTGGCCTCCGATATAGCACTGTTGAGAGCTTGACCGTAAGGCATTTCGTAAGCATAACCCAAATGACCACCGTTAAAACTCGGCGGACCAGGCGTCAGACCGGATGCCGATAACGTCGACGAGTTCAAAGACACTTTGCTGTAGTTGCGCGGTTTGGAGAACCAGTTTACCCTCGCCCTGCGAGCAGAGCGTCTTCCGGATGTTGAATTCGTTGCAACAGCGCTGCGACGTCGGTTGGTATAACCAGCACTCGAGCGAGAGTCTGCTATTGCGCGGCCATTTCCGGAATTAGCGCCGGTACTGCGCTGTTGCGGGACGACCACATTCAAGTAAAGAGGGCTAAAGTATGGCGAAACGTATCCATCTGCGGCAGGGACCCTGACATAAGGGTGCCTACCGCTCCCAGCCGCCATTTGTGAGCACATAGTGGCTGGATGATACGGGTCGGTACACTGTCGATAGTAGGTGTACACAAGAAGGCAGGTGAATGCTGACGGGAGGAAATAGAACGTGAACACATAGAGAATCTGGGACGAGGATTCTGAAGACCAGGCATTGAAACATTCTGAAAGAATAGAATAAGATTGGGAGACTGTCAATCTTGGGTCAAGTGCACATACGCCTCTGAGCCTCTTCGGAACTGAAGGATGGATCAGAAAGTTTGTCGGTGTTCCGTTGCTAGAATCTGAATGTTAGCCACAAAAGATGGTCGGGTGTTAATCTCTTACGTAGAGCAGCTTCACAACAATTTTTCCTGTATTTGCGATGGAAACACACTGCTTGACGACATCCTCCTAAAGCCTGGTGAGCTTCAATGCTGCAAGTTATGAAAAAGTCGGTGACATACAGCAAACTCGAAATAAGCAAAAGCAACCAGTACGCCCGTTCCCGTCACGGCCAATGCTGATCCAAATGCCAAGTGAACGTATATCCGTATGAGACGTAGTCGGCGCTGTCGGCATAGTAGTTCGAATCATGCAATGTGAGATATTCGGATAAAACCAACCATCATTGTGCTGACGATGCCAAATATCTCAACCAGACCTGCACTGACGTACATCAATCCTACTGTAGCGAATATGGCGGTGCGTTTCCTTGAATGAACTGGCAGGAGAAATATACTAAGAGTCATGAATTGACATGAAGACATGCAGGACATACGCGCATCGTCGATTTGTTCCAACTCCTTGAATGAGAATCCCTTGCCAAGATATCAATTGAGCTGTCAGGAAGAGTTTACGAGATTCACGCACAATCAACAATGCACTTTAAAAAATGAATTATAATGTTAGGACATATTTCTGGGAAAGGGAGAATCCACATACGAGAATAAGTATCGGATCAGATTTATGGAAGCCACTGTAACAAACCTAAGATGGTCAGTTCGTCACTCATAGAAAAAGGAAAACACACCTATGATCATCAGCTTTCTCCAATCCGTCTCATACACCTGTGCAAAGAACGAATCTTTTTCCACTACGCGGGCTTCTAGGACTGATTGATAAACACCATAAGACGAACATACAGCTCTGAGCACTACTGCGGGACATACGTTGACGTCCATATCTAGTATTATCATCTAGAAAAAAAAATTGAGCTTACTGAGAAGAAATGTTGAGAAAAGATTGATGTTACCTTCAAGATGGAGAGGAGGAGGGGGGATGCGACGAGATGCTACCATCGTTCAACGATGCTTTGCTCTTATTATACAGTAACCAGTACCGTATGGGGGGAAGATTTTTCGGTCGCCGTCGTTATTTAAGATAATTTTGGAGTAGCAGCCGGATCAATAGACGGTGATGGCACTGGATAAGGCCTTTGACCGGGCAGCAATTTCATTTTTACGTCGGCAGTGCTGTTGAACTGCTTTCTGGCAAAGAAATCGTCGTTTGGTGCCAAGTAGCAAGCGAACTGTACTGTGCATTTACCGCAAAAATCTACTACACTAGTTAATAATTAAACAAGTAGTGGGGAAGGAACAATAGGCTGGGTCAACAATAAGGGAATGTCGGCGTTCAGCCGATGTCTCCGAACAAGGCTGCGCGCGCATTCTGCTTATAACTGTCATCCATCTTCCTCGTTGCTGTTCACGACTGCTTTAACTTCCTTTTAATTGCCCTTCAGAATATCTTTCTGCTAGCCTCCAACTGTTCTAACCAACTTTTTGCTCTGACAAAATGTTCAATTCCCGTCCACCTACTGGTATGTACAATAATCAAATCTCGATTACCTTTCTACACCTCTGACGACTCGCCTGCCCATATTCAAAAGGTGCTCAGCCTTCTTATGTTTCCCGAATTTCTGCTGGCAGAAGTTTGAGATCAATTGTGATGCTTTGTGAGTTCGACTCATTCTGTTCAGACGTTGTCCTCAAAATCACTCCTTCCAGTCGCTTTCTTGAGTGCTTTGTACTCCCTATTTTCGTACGTCTATATTTTGCTCAAGGATTATCGCTATTCTGACTTTGAGTCACAGAGCTGTTCGTATTCCAGACGTTCAACAATCCTCATACTTACCACGACGCTGACAGATTGGAAACTTCCGTAGCATCAGTATCGATAGAGGTCGTGCGTCAACCTGTTCTTCGTTCGTCGAATTTATACTAAATTTGTCTTCGCACAGAAAATGAGTCGAAGCTTGCAACTTTCTCTTTGGTCTTGGGCATCCTCTACATCACCGTTTTCGCCTTTGAAGTAGATCCACTTTCATTCATACTGCAACTTATCGCTAATCCGAGTTTCCAGGCCTTCGGTCTTGCTGCTACAATCACTGTATGTACCCTATTTCCTATACACACAAGGCTCTCACCTGGATGTAGCAACGACACCAACTTGTTCGCGTATACGCTATGTTATCCTTTGCAACAGTGTTGATTGCTACCGGTGGCGGTCTTCTAGACGTGATCGTTCACTTCACGATGAAGGTGTGTGACGGGTTCGCTGATTCCACTCAACAACATATAACACATTCTGCTAGAACGATATCATCGATGAATGTACAAATTTGGTCACTGGTGATGATGTAGTGTACTATCCTTTCGGATTCTTTGGACCTGTGAGCCACAATGTCATCGACCAGGCAGATGCGAGGAGCTGTGAGTAATATTGTTCTGAAATGGTATCGTTCTTAATCCGAAGCTGGAACAGGGTGTCAAAGTGAATGGGATCACGACTCGTGGGCTGACATAGTGGAATTGCTGATCCTCATCTGTGCGCACAAACATCTGTAGACTCTTTCATGAAACTAACAACCTCTCGTAGTCCTTTCCATGATGTTTGCTCTGTTCTCCTACGCTTACTATCGTCAACTCCTTGACCCCACCAGCGCCGCAAACGTCGTTCGCACTCCTATTCGTGCACCTCCATCCGGCTTCCCCTCTCACTACAACCCGGCCTACAACGCTTCCGTACCAAGTCTTGGTTATCAATATGGACCTTACGGCCAGCAGCCTTATGGACAGTTCGCTCCTCCGCCTGGTCCTCCTCCGGCCATGGAAGGCGCTGACGGCAAACTTCCTGCTTATACTGGTGGGCCTGGTTATGGATACGAGATTGATGACAAGGCAAAGGAGAACCCTTTCGCGGACTTCGACGAACCTGCTTACAAAGCTGGTGGTTCTCAGGAAGAACACGATGTCACAAGTCGTCCTGGTCCCGGTGGAAGAGATACCTTTGCCTGAGCGATGAAGAGTTTGGAATTATAATGCTACTTGTCCACTCTCATCTTATAGGACTTGCCTGCTTGAATATGCTGGACTTTCTGTAACTAGTGTAACTTTCCTACGTTTGTGATATATCTTCTTGATATGTATCTGTATCATCTTGGTGCAATTACTGTTATGAGCGAGCGCCTTCTGCCGGCGGCAATCGATAGCAATTTTTGCTTCGCCTAATTCCTCCTCGTTCTCAAACTCTCAAAATGGGCTTCGCGTATATCATAGGTAAGTACTGAGAATATTAAGAGATGCAAAACCCTGATGCAGTATCCTCTTAGAACACATGGAGGAAGATGATGAGGCTTCGAGAGTCGTACCACCTTGGGTCGAATTAGAGTACGCGGTCGGTTTACGACGAACACCCTCTCCATTACATTTCCCTGACGTCGTCTTCCTGTTCTAGCATATGCGTAAACTCGCAGGGCTCGGATCTCAAGTCCATTTCACTCACCTATCGAAATCTTCATCAGATTCTTTAAATGCGAAATTCACTGAAAACGCTTCGGACGGTCAGGCAAATGCAATCTGTCATGAATCAGGTGTACTGGACTTGATCAAAGAGAGATTAGGCGGGTCTTTGGAAAAGGTTTGCCTACTGGACCCAAAAGCGGAGAAGGAACTTTCGCCGGAGGATGGGGATGGACGTTTCGAATGGTTCTTGTTCGGCGTATGAATATTTCACATTTTACAAGTGAACACTGATGGAGGGAGTTTCTAGGGTATTCTAGGTATAGGGATAATTTTTGCACTCCTAATACTTCTCTGACTCGAATTGCAACTATTTACATAGGCGATGATCCACCAAGAGACAGAACGGCTGAATTGCGAGTCCTGGGTTTCCCTTCCCGCCATCTTGGGCCAACGCAAATGACGACTGATACAGCATTGGGCGTCACGAAGCGCGTCGTGCAGGATAAAGGTACATCATTACGCGTCTACATAAAGACAGAACAGAAGTGCTGACCGATGACTTGCCCAGTCCCTCTCGACAAAATCCCCTACATCGTAAGTTTATGCTATTGCACAAATATACACCGAAATGAGCTCAAAGTATACTAGGATCATCCTACAATCAAATTTAATGCAAAAGTATGTCCGCCTCCCTTCGATGGCTCTGTTTATGGTGAATGCTGAAATTACTGCTGAACATTAGGAAAGTGTTGAAATGCCTTTCAGTGCGTCTTTGGTCTCTTTGATTTTTAAAAAACCAGGATTGCTCAAATTTGGAATCGTCTCGAACCGTCAATCAGAATACATTGCCGAGAATGGCGAACCGCTCCTTCCCCCTGGCATGCGTGAACTTTTGTTCGAAGATATGAATAAAGGATTTGAATTTTGAGCACGTCGCTTTTGCACTTTTCGCGAGGTTCGTATGCTTTCAACAACTTTGATTGTGATTCTCTGCTTACTGCTCAATTTTCTTGATATATTATCGAGTAGAGTGAAGATCTTGTGTATGCACTTACAGGACATTCGTGCGGACTGTACTCATAGTGAAGCCGTTATTCTGCTTTTTAACAAGCCTGATTTCATGGAGCTGACACACCGTCGAACACTTCGATGTGATTCATTACTCCTTTGTTGATGTATTGCATGATGGTCAACAATTTGGTCCAGCTTCCTTTGGAATTGCCAACAGCTAATTCAACCCTTGTTTTGCCCACAATATATCGTCATACTTTGGGAGGAAGCTGTAAAGCCTCGAATAGCTTCCATCTGGTCACCGGTATGAAACTGACGTCTTGAGTAATTGGAGAAGTGAAGATATCAATGTTAGATGACCACCCAGCTCAGGAGAGAAATTCTCATTCCATCTCCTGTTGTGTATCTGGACCGGTCTATTGAGATAGGACAATGTAAGCACTGCTTCAAATCATACGATGTAAGTATTTCAAAACTCGTCTCTTTTGTTATCTAAGTGCTGTGTAATTGGAAATTACATGAATGGTTATCCAGCAGCATCACTCAAATTTTGAAGCCCCAGATTCATGGGCATTGGGGTGTTTGGTTGAACCCTTAATGCTCTTCATGAACAAGATTTTATTTTGTGGCCTCTGGCTCACGGTGCCGCTTACATTCACGTGCTACTATAAGCGCTGGGAGTTAAGCGATATTGAGTCAGCTGAGCGCTGCTTTGAAGCCAAAGGTCACCTCCTTTAGCCTCTCTTACATGCTTTCCTTTGCAACTATCACAGCCAACTCATAGTACTATCTCACTGCTTTATAGCAGCTGATGCTATCTTTTTGCTCCTACTCACTGAAATCAGAATGACCACTGCGATGCCTACAAGGACGAATTCTGCTCTGGAGGGTAGCAACGACGATGAAGTTAGACCTTATGTTATCTCTTCAGAAATAGGAAGAGGCAGTTTTGCGATAGTATACAAGGGCTATCATGAAGTACGGCTTGATTGCTTATCCTCGTTCATTAGATCTCAATGTTACTTCACAGGAAACTCATAAGCAAGTTGCTATTAAGACGGTCAAGCGAGACAAACTGTCGGCGAAATTGTTTGAAAACCTTCAGAGTGAAATCCAAATCTTGAAACTCTTGTCACACCGCCATATAACTCGATTGATTGATATAGTTGTGAGTAACAGTCCAGTTAGTAACGAGTTGAATGTTTCGCTTAACCTAGCCTATCAGCAATCTCAACATAATATTTACCTCGTCATGGAGTACTGTTCCGGTGGAGACCTCACCCACTACATCAAAAAGCGGGGACGTGTCGAGACTCTGGAATATATTCCAAGCCCAGGAGCAGCACCCCAGTACTATCCTCATCCCAGAACCGGCGGTCTCGATGAAATCGTCGTCCGCAGCTTTCTGCGGCAGCTCGCGCGAGCTTTGAAGCTTCTGCGGCACAGAAACCTCATCCATCGAGATATCAAGCCACAGAACCTGCTTCTGAGTCCTGCTCCTCCGGAAGAGATCGCTCGCGGACATCCACTTGGTGTTCCAATACTCAAAGTTGCAGACTTTGGATTCGCGCGCTCACTTCCTAAAACTATGATGGCTGAAACATTATGTGGTTCACCGTGAGTGGAATGTTAGCTGACGGAAGTTTGCCAATTCATATCGTTTGGCATTTACAGACTTTATATGGCTCCGGAAATACTTGGATACAAGAAGCATGATGAAAAAGCCGACCTTTGGTCTGTGGGTGCCGTCCTTTACGAAATGTCGGTCGGGAAGCCACCCTTTCGTGCTCAGAACCATATTGAGCTTCTGAAGAAAATTGAACATTCCAAAGGCATCAAGTTCCCCGACGAGGATCCCACTTCTTCTGCAGCTAAAAGTGGAGGAGGAGGAAGCGAAGCCCTTCCGGTTCCGAGTGACATTAAGAAACTCATCAGAATGTTACTCAAGCAAAGGCCTCTGGAGCGTGCAAGCTTCGACCAGTTCTTTGGAAGCACTGCCATTGCTAAAAGTAAGTTCCCAAGGCCCAAAGAGGATGGAGAAGTGGATATATCACAAGTGGGTTCGACGATGAGCGGGACTACAAGTATAGAACAAATCAGAAATGGGCCGGACGAGGAACAAACTGCTACTTGGTCCGGAAGACCTGTCACACCAGAAGCTCATAAAGTGATACCCCCGGAGGTACTCGATGAGAAAGCCATGATCCCTCCGAGCAAGTTCAATTTCCGGCGGACGTCGACGGTCGGCGAGCCGGGGAGCACACCACCTCTAAATGATCCCTTGATTCCGAAAGAAAGGTGAGAACACTTTTTTCCAACAGCCTTAAGAGAACCTGCTCAATGAGTCCATAGGTTTTCGCAACCTCAACTTAAATCTAGACAATCATCAGCCAGCTCAAATCTTAGTGCTCGTCCACGAATGCCCTCGTCGCGACCACTATCTATTGAAAGCTCAGTCATACCTGGAGAAACTGATGAAGATGGGCTACTGCGGCGAGAATACGTTCTCGTGGGTGATACTCGCGCAGTCGAGTTCAATCGGGCAGTGGACGGTAAACATTTCCTGGTATTGTGTCAGTAAGGATGTAACTCACTTTTCATGACAGAACTCGATTCCGTACCAAGACGACCTTTACAAGAGACACGTATCCCTCCTTCACCTTCTATAGAAGTTTATCCCTCACCCGCTCATAATCAAGCTCATAATCTCACCTTCCCTCCTCCTCCTAGCACTAGTTCTGCCCCTCCTCTGTCCTCTTCTCCATCTAGCGTAGCATCTCGCGCTGCTTCGCATGCTCTCAATCGTGCCCTCAGCTTAGCTTCGAAAAAGCTCTTCGGTACCACACAGAATCAACACCACCGTAAAACGTCTTCATCTCAATCAAATTCCAGACCGCCTAGTTCGCCATCCTCATCTTCCCCAAGGCGACTACAGATTCTTCCTCTGGCAGTAGAAGAGCGCGATCCCCTTGAAGATGAATTGCTTAGGGCGTTGGAAGAACTTGCTCAGAAAACGGAGGTTCTGACACACTGGGCAGATGAGATGTACGAGTATGTCAAAGCAGTCCCACAGAGTTCGTGACCATTCTTTTCTCCATTATCATCACTGACATTTAATCTTTTCAGAACCTTTGCCTGATCCGACCAAGTTCATCAAGCGTGAAGGCGAGGCGGATAAGAGCGCTAGGAAACGGAAACATGCCGATATGGAGGCAGAGTATAACGCTGTGACATGTGTCGCCGTATACATGCTTCTCATGTCCTTCTCACAAAAGGGCATCGATAAGCTGCGCAATTACCAAGAGCATATGAACATGAGGTATCCGGACGGTGACTTTGTGGTCAGCGATGGTTTTGATGACGGTATGTTATTAAGCTGCAAATTGCCCGTGCTCGAGTTTCTAGCTCATTTCTGGTTTAGCTCTGTCATGGTTCAAAGATCATTTCATCAAGTGCAATGATCGCGCGGCGTTGGTGAAGACGTGGCTACCTGCACAGTACGATGGTCCCAAGAGCTGGTTGGACCAATTGGTTTACGATCGTGCCTTGCTTCTAGTATGACTATAGGTTAGTTTTCGTCTGTGTATATCTCACAAATTTGTCAGAGTCGTACGGCTGCAAGAAAGGAATTACTCGATCAAGCCACCACTCCCGATGAATGCGAGAAATTGTATGAGGAGTCACTCTGGTGTCTATACGCTTTGCAAGATGACTTACTGCAAACCGGTAATCCATTCATGGAAGAGGACCAGACGACGATTGGGACTTGTAGGTTTTTCTTGGTACTTGCATCTTGTGTGCTGTACTGAGCGGTATTCTAGGGATTAAACGCACCAAACTCCGCCTTTTTAGATGTCGCGCAAGAATGGCCATGAACGATCGGGATCGACTCAAAGATGCACGCGCAGACCAGAACCTTGCTGACGTTGCTCGAATACCTGCTCCATGGGATGTTAAACCTTCAGGAAAGGTCGATCCTACATCATGACATTGTACTATATCATTTCTGAATTCTATCATTCATCTATCTTTTCAATCTTTTGTATACTTTTATTTTTCTCAGGTAATGTTCCCGAATTTCTCTTTTCTTGGTAATTCTTGTTGCATATCATTCATTACTTGTTGTCCTTACATATCTTTGTAAAGCTAGTATATCATCAATATTCTCTACTCGCTGTAATGGTGTATCACGTTTCCTCTTGCGCTCATTACTACACGATGCGGATAACTAGAATGCATCAGAAACTTTGAGGTTCCTTACTGCCGAGATCAAGATGGAAAGGACAGGTGAATAATATTAGCTGTTATTTACAATTAGAACTTTGGTATGTACTCTACTGGCAAACATGCACAGAAAAGCGGGAAGATGTCGACAATACGGAGCAAAAGATCACAGATCTGTGCATGTGTGTTAAATTATATATAAGGGACCAAGGAAATAGGGAGAGAAGGAGTAGCAGAATTGAGGAAAGTAAGGGCAAAAATTAGTACGAGGACAGAGACAGAACAAAAAAAAAGAGAATACACATATTTACTTCCAAAACCGATTTTTTGGAAATCTAGTCTTCGTCTGAATTTCATGAATGTTCGTTCATCCGAAGATCGCGGTCGCCGACCACCATCATAGCAAGAAAAAAATTCCCTCTCCTGCATTTCCAACGAGGAGATTCTTCCTAGCAAGAACCCAGATTCAAAATCAAGACGACATGCTCTTCTCGATGATCTTCCTCATAGGGTTCTGACTAGCCGGCATTGACCCGGACCTCTCCAATCTATCGAACAGCACAAACAGTTTCTCCATTTCCTGTTCCTTCTCTTCTTCAGTCATGTCGGCAGTAGCAGACGCAGTAGATCCGGTGGGAGCATACGTTCCTGTGATTGGATTGATTTCACGTTGCTCCATATTCGAGCTGGACGAAGGATCTAGGGCAGACGAAGAAGATGAGTGCGATTGAGAGGGTTGGGGAGGAGGTGCAGGTGCGGACATGACGCCTTTATTGAAAAGCAGTCCCGCAACATGGCCGTAACCAAATAGACTGGAAAGTAACGTGGCTAAAGGGGTATGAGTGTCCTAAAAGTGTACTGTGAGCATATGAGCACTTACCATCGGAATCACAAGCTGCATAGAGCATTTCTCCTATTGCATCTTTTAACCTTGGATGATAAACGCTCCCGAGTAATCTGATACATCTCCCTAGAAAGTCCGCCCTTTCGTCCAAAGGATGTGTCCTGTCGAGCTCAGGAGGGACTGTCCATTCCCTCATCCTAAGCCGACTTGATTCATCCGCTAGACAAAGTCGAGTGCACAAGACAACCAACGGCGTCAAGACGTCGTCTAATGAGGTATCTGATGGTATCCCAGCTGCCTCGATCTCCTTCTTGAACGCATCTCTAACTTCTTGGGAGTCTGGATCCGAGTTGTCAGGGAAGTGATGTGAGAATGTAACCTCGAGTAGGTCGTGTGTACGTTGAAATACATCATATGAGGAAGATGGGGGACTAGGGGAGGGTGACCGTGAAAGAGATTTGCGACCAGCGGATATGACAGATAATGCGCGATCTATAGTGCTTGACTTTATCGGAGTGTTCGAACGCCTAGGTTCAGGAGATTCAGAAGGTTCAAGGGTAGGACTACCCAAGACAGGCGAGTTGGAAGCGGAATTGCTAGTTGTAGATGATTTACGGCTCGAGGAAGTTTGACTCGAGATAGACGGACGGCCCATTGCGGGTGGGTTCGTGTTGAACCAGATTGGTCGTAAAGATGTATTGACTGGGATAATGATAAGGGTATGAATTATATGCGTTAGAGGAGCAGCTAGTGGCATGGGGAACGTGGGTGGAAGCGTATGATAGGCTCGCAAAAGAGGCGGAAGGAGACTGTAAGTAAAGGAAGATGTTCATGTAAGTAGATCATGAACAGATTGACGATTAACGCACCCTTCAAGCTTTGCACTCCAAGGATCGTTCAACTCTTCCTTAGCCTCAACAGAGGGCTCGCCATCGACCATCTGAGATAAGGATTAGTCGTCGCTTTGACAACAAGCAGAGAATGATGGTTACCTTGGGGTAATGCAGCAGTATGTTGAATGCGAGTTTGAGAAGATCTGACATTGCCTCCTTTGCGAATTTCGCGCCCGCCAAGATGCTGACCATAGTGAGATCTAGCTTGGCTACAATGATATCAGCGATGGTACGCCCATGTCGTTTCTCTTCAACTAATCTAGGGATGAAGGATGATCGTGAAACGGTCAAAAGAAAGAATATCCGAGAAAGTGTGAAGATCTGTGCTGGATTCGTTGCTTTCTGGAAGACAAAAAATGAGATACAAGATGGATGAAGAGACCAAGTAGCTCACATCAAGCATTGACATGCAAATATCCCCACCACCGACTTCTTTCGAGATCAGGGTCTCCCGTGCATCTGGAAAAAGGAATAATGCGTTCGCTATGCACTTCAGCGCTTCTGTACATGCTTCTGGGTCGTCCTTGAACAAAGTTGAGAGGTTCAGCAATGTCGATAAGTTTCCAGCCTCAGATAACGGTTTAGAGCCAGAGAGATCCCTTCCAAGCATCTTCACAGCTGTCAGTGCCTGAGCCGCATCTAAAAATGCGATAATATATCAGCTCAAGATGAGAGCGAGAGAAGCCTTTCGCACCCTTGTGAGTAAGTTTAGATTTAGGACCTGAAGACTTGAGATCTTTTAACAAAAGCCTGATGAGTTCAGCGCGCGATGACTGATTGAAAGTAAAGGAAGGTGCTATTTTGATTGGAGTTAACACGGAAAATGCACTATTCTGGAGATATAGTCACCGTCAATAATAGACTGGAGTACAGCTGACACCTGGAGTCGTGGCGTTGACGATGATAGCTCGATGTACTTTTGCACAACGTCCGCCATTACGGGAGGAAGAAAAAGACAAAGGCTTGAAAAGAAACTGAGAGCGATTGCTGTATAGCACCGGGCCGCCGCATTCGAGTTCTAGACTCAGTCGACCCACGGAACTTATTTGATCACCAAATTATTTCGAAAAAACACCATTGCCAATTAGCAGAAGTTATAGGTAAGTACCGGAATACGAAAAGAAGAATGGGACAGAATGCGTGAGAGAGGTTACATGGGGTGCTACATAGATAGACTAGACTCTAAAATGCCACGAGAGGAAACGATGCAAGAAACTAGGCAATTAAATGATACAAAATCCACACTTTTGATACAACGGCCAACAGCAACACGACAGAGCACGACGAAGCACAGCTAGGGGGATATAGAGTCCAAAACGACACAGTCGTCCGGGTATAATCTGATGAGATTGATTTTGGTTGATCCTCGCCTACTGTCGCATGACGACAGCGAGATTCATGGCGCCAAGGACAATGTCCCAAGCCAGATCGAGAGTATCCCATAGTTCAGTATCGAACAAGCCCAAAGCGACCATGTCCTGCCACAGGCCTTTGACACGAGCAGTATATGTAGTCAACGTCTGCAGGTTCTGACCCGAGGCTTCGCACAGGTAGAGAGACAACTGGTGGAGGGCTTGGCCTGAAGACATGGTTGCTCTAATGCCGCTGTGCGAGAGATTCGCAAGGAAGCTGGGCGGAATAGGAAAAAGGGCTTCAAGTACTTGGTCTAACCGATGGTCGTACATGAACGAGCGCAAGATAGTGAAAGCGGCTGGCGAGGGAATAGACATTGGTATGACAGGAAGATGAAGGGTATGCGAAACAGGTGCATTAGGGGTGCGAAGCTCTGGAAGACGCGCACATTGGGCAGCAAGGACGAGCGAATGAACAGGAACCATGATGGCCTGGGTATCATGCGAAGACTTGGAAGAAGATACGGCAAGGACATGAGTAGGGTAAGTTGGAGTGACAGGTGAAAGGGGTGCCCGCAACGGAATTGAGAGCGAAGGGGGTAAGTGCGATCTCGGAAGACTGCCTGGAAGATGAGAGGGAGCGAGAGAGGATAAACCAGCCATCATCCTGCGTGAACGTGTTTAGATAGAAGCTTAGCCAAGTTAGAAATGCGTGCTCACTGAGGTGCCTCTGACCAAAGTCTTCGGCGAATGTAGCCAAGGGGAACATTGACAAGCTCGGGAGCAGCAGCGGCAATGGCTGTTGGAGAAACTTCGATGAACTCGGGACGTGCCAAAGTTCGAGGCAACTGAACACTGGATGAAGAGGAGGAGACCTGCGAGTCACGTTTACCGTGTGCGGATCTGCCGAAAGGAATAGGTTGGGTGGGCATCGGGTGAAGCATTTTAATAGGAGGTAGTTGAGATGAACGAAATGAGAATTTGTAAAATAAAGTGAAGAGAGGTAAGGATACAAACCATTGCAGACGCGATTTATATACAGTTTCTGTTCAGCGTCAAGCTTAGAGAGTATAATCTAGATCGTAACAACTCTACATTCCCATTTTTGTATCTATCAAAGAAACAACCTAAACGAGTAAAAGGTCAACTATCAAATTTTTTGTACACACGCGCCACGCACTCGCCTGAAAATCTTTCTTTGGTCGTCCTTGTAAGTTCTCATTTACTTTGCACCTACCATCATCCAAATGACCTCTTTCCTTAGCAATGGCGTTATACTTTTCTCGGTAGGCTTGAACCAACAGAACTTGTTAGATCCCGCCCAAGATATTCTTGAAGTTTTTTTTTTCCCTTTTGCGCCTAAAAAGACGATGAAGATACTTATGGGGCTGTCATAATACTTATGCAGCCAAAGTCAATGAGCCTTTAGCGATGCTGATGGACGTGAGAAAAGGAGAAAAAAAGTCGGCTAGATCCACGTCGTCCAAATTTGGGCCAAAGCCCGTAAGTATCAATAAAATAACTTGTGCTTGTACTCTTCATGGCAATTTTGCCCCGTCGATGTGTAAGATGACAAGAATCTCTTCATCCTACTTGGGCTTTTCTACGTGGACTGAGTCAACGATAACAGGAACCCCGTTATTCATTCCAAACTTGTGATTGCTTCCAAATGACTCAACAAGTACCACACCTGGATCCTTCAGTTCTTCAACCATTCTTTTACCCTCCAGTTCTCTTCACAGATCCAATCCGAACCATTCAAATATTCAATCTACCAGTCCTTCCGTCTCAGCGTCAAACAAACAATCTGATGCCAAATGGCCATTGTTCTACATGTGCTCATTGTGTGTGTTTTCTTTCTTTTGAATCCCTGCAACTCTATACGGTTCTGTGGGCTCTCTCGCTAAGCGCCTCGAGGATGATCGCTTGATCTTTGTTTCGTAGCTATCGTCCTTTGAAGTTTGACGTCTCACCTCGTTGATTGGGACCAGCTTGGACCTACAAATCCTTTCGTGCGGTTTTGGTGCGTTTGTGTCGATGGTATCGATGGTAATCCTATTGTCTTTGAGCTAGGAATACCTGCAGGGATCAGCATGGGATGCTTGAAACGCTTGAATCTCACATTTCGCATACAGTTTGAGCAGGCTTATGTCCGTCGGGTAACACTGGCAGGTGCTGCATTTCTTTTTACTCATTCTATAGCCTTCTATACTTACCACTTCGCATAACTCATGTTCAATCACAGGGTTGTTCTCTTATGAGCCAAAGACCCTTTCACTTCCTGCCTGGGCCCAACTTCTTCCACTCTACATCCGAAACGAGGCCTCCGTGTATCACGAAACACCTTACTGTGCGGCATTCTTTTCTTTTCTTTCTAGAACCTGTACCCGTCATATCCTCACCTCAAGAGTCACTGAGCTCGATCATTTCTGATTCGTGTTTTCAAGGTATTGCCTAGTATCGAAGCATTCACAGCCTTTTCTCCACGCCCGTATGGTTCATATCTCCCCGAACATTCAGGGAGTATTCTTGAGGATCCCATATTCGTTCATGAGACCCCTCGGGTTTGGCAATTAGACCCGATTCCGTATATGTATGTACTCTATGGCGTATGTCTAGTGAACACCCGGTTTTTTTTCTGGTAATTCCAACTTGCTTACAGCAACCGGAGTAGTAGAATCAACCCCCGGTATTCAACAGCGCTCGTACAGGTTTTGAACAAGGTCTTTATTGTCCTTTTTCGCTGCACACTTCACACCATTACCTCTTGATGCGTCTTGTCCCGCCAGAACTATATTCGGATAGCCCTCCCGTTCTTGACTCGACGGAAGATCCGACACGAGGCTATCAACCCATATTTGTCGTCTTTCGAAACGCCGCAACGGTAAGAATATATTCCTCAGCTGTTCATGCTTTGGTATGGAACCCAAGGGCGTAAATCGCCCCGTTTTTTATTGTTTTTTTTTTCTTTTCAATCTCGAGAAACAGGGACTTTTTTTTTCGTATTTTTCGTCCGGCTGGCAAGGTCACTCTGAGAACATTCAAGTCATTCCCCAAGGGTCTCCACTGCGAAACATTTACAAATATTCGACGAGTCGCCTCCTGCTCGTCGTCAAAAGGCCCTAAAAATATCTTGGCCTCATTGCAAATTTGGACTAGTGTACCTTCGGAATGGGGTCTACCCGTTCATATGCAGGCCGTGCATGGTTTCGGCGATGTTGGGGAACCTCTTTTGTCCTACACTCAGGACAGACGTTATTAGTCAAGGATCTACGACTTCATCAACCGTTCTTCGGACCCGACAGTCACAATCCATAGGTTGAAGAATGCTTTTCAACACCTTTTGTGCATCATGAATGATGACAAAAGCCCGACGACTACAGCAAAAATGACAATAAATATCCTACTTAAACAAGATGTAGTACCAAAAGTTTTTGGAAATTGCGACTAAATTCCTGATCAAATTTAATGAAGAATAGTAAGTGTACAAAGAGGTCGCGTTCGGAAGCACAACATCAACTCCAGACTACTGGTTAGTACCTACTCCCTGCATTCCAGACATTCCTTGAGACGTGTTGGCCAATATTGTTTGCATCATCGCATGATACTGAGCTGGATATAGCATCATTTCCGGTGTAAGATTCAGGCCATTCATACCCATTGACATAAGCATCTGGGGCGGTATTTGGGACATAGGTATGGACATCTGGGACAACGGATTCTGGGACAAGGGTGTTTGCGATTCGCTCCTTTCAGGCTCCAACTTGACCACAGCATCAGAGTTGGTGCTGGGGGACGGAAGTCTTTGGGGATTCGGCGGCGACACACGCGATGAACTGGCGCGATTTGATTTAGAAGCAGCCTTTGCGGCTCTTGCTTTCGCCAGGTGGTCTGTACGTGGAGTTCCAGTAGCAGCTGGTTTCGAGCGGACAGCAGTCTGCGGCTTCGGCTTTTTTGACTGCGAAGGTCTCTTGTGAGGTTCATAGTCATTGTCCTCTTCTTCGACGTTCGCGTCCGAAACGCGTCGGCGTTTTCCTTTAGCTTTGGCACTCGGGGCTGGGGACTCCTCCTTTCTCGGAACGTCTCCGATAGACTGGATGAACTCTATCATTGTTTTCCCTACGCGATCATTCATACGAATGTCCTTATGCTGTTCGCGGACGTCGTGACGCATTTCTTCGATAATGTCTCTGAGTTGAACGAGACCGAGCCTATCACTGGGGGACGGGAGGATGCCGTGAACGTAAATGAGAAGAGAAAGACAAATCATTTCGATCGGCGAAACCTACATTGAAATTTTCAGTAACAAGCTCTATGTATACATGATGAAAATACGCACTTTCGGATACAATGTGAAAGGAGTTGCAAGGTCTTTACTCTCGGCCATCTCTACCATCAGCGAATACGTCTCCTTGACCTTCTTTGCGAAGGGTTCCGGAATGGCACCATATTCATCATCGTCGCCACCGGCCGATTTGCCACCTTTTTTATCCGCACCCGTATTTGATAACCATTTGTCGACTAGCGGTAAACTACCTGCATGCTTCAGGGCCGCCTCACTCTTTGAAGTTGGCCACTTGTCCATCAGATAGACAGCTTGTGCGATACACCGGAAATCTGAGCCACGACTTTTATCCCAAGGGATGCTAGGCGAGCCCAAAGTTGTATCAGAGACAAATTTTTCGAGGAGACTGCGAATGAATCGGGCACGAGGAGTGTTGATGACGTGTAGTTTTTCAGCAGACGTCAGAGCCATTCCTAATTGGACGCGCTACATTTCGTGAAAGTCAGAGCCGATAGACGACAGATGGCTAAGTACAGACCTGGAAGATATCTCTTTCATCGGCGTCAGTCAAACCCGAATACTCGACACACACAACTTGCTTGTTTGCAAACATCTGCCGATACTTGTCGGGGAGAATCCTGCGCTTGGATCCATGCTTGGAAGTTTCGGAAGTGTCGTCTTTGTACCACAATTTTTCGCCAGTATGCCTGAAGTATCAAATCAAGATTAACAGAATCCGGGTGCTGAAGAAATCGTTCTTACGGATCTCTGTCTAAAAGAGTGGCAGGTAAGGGTGAGTTACAGAATCAAAGTTTAGATGGAAAAAGAAACAGACGTGGAATCTACGAGAATTTCAGCGTTGTCACGACATGAGTTAAAAATGCAAGCTCACCAGTCCATCCATGAAACTAGACAACGGTAAAAAAACATAATTCAGCCTATAATCGTTTCAAGCGAGCTCATGTATACGCGCCGTTGGATACTGGTCAGCCTCTGTTTTCCGTCAATACAAGTTTTCCTTTCCCAACCATCCTCGGAAGCTTCCACCGCTGGATTTGACGTGTTAAGCACATTTTCGCAGAAAGAAGATGGTCACCAACCGAAAATTATAGGTGGAATATAGAAGTTCCTGAGGATAGAGTCAATAAGGTTGGTTTGCTTCTCTTTTGTCCAGACAACATCTGATCATATGTAGGGTCAGGCGAGATTTTGTAGCGAGCGGAAAGGCTAGGTAGTACCTCGCTGGTATTCTGGTTCGAGATGAATATCGGATGTACTAATCTGATCTTTTCATCTCCAATCAGCATCAGTGTAGAAACAAAGAAGCACAGTCACACACCATATAGAGCCTGAGCAGTATATGTCGTGGCCCGAGGAGGTTTTAATGCTTTTTGCAAGTTATATCCACCGCTACCACCTCTGCGATTGCGTGACGTTGAGCCTTGAACATCGTTCAAAAGCTCATCTACTTCAGAGAGTTCAGAGAGTTCTTCCTCTTCGAGCATGATCTTCTATAGAAGATGTTTCGAAGTTGGATATGATATGTGAGGTTGCGTAGGTCGAAGGAGGGTGCTGAGCAGGAGAAAAAAGAATTCCTGTCACGGGTTGCAAAGGATAATGAATGCAGGTGAGGGACGATATCAGCCTTGTAGTTGTTTGAGCTCCTCTCACCTTACTCTCGGGGTGTATCAAGAACTTGATACTTACGGCGAGATGAGAGAACAATGTTTGAATGAATTTGGCAGGCGCCGTGCCTACGGGATCAAGCGTCTAAGTAATAAATGCCTCATTATTCGACACTGTTTTTGGACGCCCATCATAACTTACATGCAGAAATGTAAAGAGCTTAGTCGACTCACAAAGGCTCCCAATCTTTCCTCGCTTCTAGTAGGCTACATGAATATTATTCAATCTTCCATTCTGATATTGGGAAACAGTTTCGGAAACAGTGCCCAGCATCTTCCTCCGCCATTCAACCTCTCCAAGAAGCAGAAACTGTTTTAGACCCAGGCCATCCAGCCGTCAATCTACCAAGGAAACATCTTCCTCGTTTCTACAGTAGCGTACTCAATGTTACTGCAACACCTTTTGGCTTACTTCAACCGGAGTCTTTTCCATGTCAACCGCCATTCGAAGTTCCCATTGAATCATGGGCTGAGCGAATTTCACGCTCTCTCAGCGATCCTACAACACGCCGACTCGATGGTGCAACACTCGCACCGGTTCATTTGCCAAAGTTTCAGAAACGCGGACGTCTGTCTATCTCTTTGGTCACGGTAGCTGGTAAAAAAGCTACGAGCAAGAAGAAAGTTGTTCGCCTGAGGATCATCAACAAGGTCAAGAATGCCTTGTACCTGGCTGTAATACGGGCGGCGGAAGTGGAGGACGGAAAACTCGTTCTGGACAAAGTATTGCCGCGCCAGGATCTCATTTGTCGAGGCGCGTTATCCAATGACATTGGGCTCAATTTGATCTGACGCTTCTAACTCTCAGGCTGGACATACACAGTCTTTCCAAGCCTTGAGATCTATCGGATGCCCTTCAGCGAGCTTATCCCAGTCGTCCTTCAGGCCTTACGGAGCATACACAAGAAAGCTGTTGAACTCGAAAATAGCTGGGCACAGAAATCTTTTGTTTGTCAACTACCTAATCGATATCTGCAGCTGTATGCTGACTTCAGTTGGATAGGCTCAAGGCTACAACTCATCTAGAAACATGACTGAGCGTTTCTCTGCACCTAGCAAATCAATGTCGACCCGCCCGACCGAAGACATGACTTCTTATGAGCGCAGAAATGTGAGTCTTAGCAGACGACTGCAGAAAAATAGCTACTCAGTCGGATATTCGCCAGCGTATACTTCTTGATGCTGAAATGAATGATCTTGCCGCTCGATCCTCCCTACCTTTCGATGAATGGTCGTCCAGAGCGAACTCTCGAAGTTCTGGGATCATCTCATCATCACCACAAGGTGCCTTTCAGATAGATTCGGAACCATGGGTTCCTCAAGCTGATATCCGTTCCGAAGTACCTCAATATCCCAAAGAGGGAATCAGCAGCGTTGCGGAAGGACTTACTCAGTTACTTGCAGTATGTCTCATGTTAAACCTCGCGCCTAATCATTCATGAACATTGAGTTCTTCACGATAGCGCTTGGGCTCGACATCATCCAGGAAACACCAGAATGGGAGTAAAAAATCATCAAAAGAAAACCTGGAAAGCCATGATCACGATAGCGTTGGACGGCACTCGACCGATACACAATCTGCGCCATCCAGGAACTTGCTTGACATCCGCCGTTCTCCCGCATCTTCTGTCACCGCTTCCACCAAGGGTAAAATGTTTTCAAATCGTCCTGTCGTGGGCACTATTCCCCAGGTCAAAGAAAAGTTTAGGTTCAAAGACAGCGTGTCACAAAGGGATTTGCAGAAAAGGGAACGTAAAAAATCCACCCCTTGGATTAAAAAAGAGCCTGGAATCTCAGATTCTCAGTCTTCACTACATCGAGGGGAGCAGGATAATCACACGCTTGGGCATCGACTTCACAAGGATCGGTCTAAATAGCAGCCGTTGCTACTCATAACATCTGTATCAAGCCTGTTGGGCACCGAAATGGCTGAACTTCGCCGTGATATATACGCTAATACGAAAGAACAACGCGCAAAAGTCGGAAGTAGCGCGTTTGCAATGAAATGACGTGAGGCCTTTCTCGAGGTTGCTTGCGAGTGAGTCAACTTCAATGAAACAAGAAGCAGAGATGCTCTTTGACAAGTTTCCCAAAGTTCGGTGCCCGTCCTCAAAGAGTTCATACGGAAGGCAAAGATGCGACATTGAATCGCCTGCTATGGACCGCTTTGACATCAGAACTTCAACATAATAGAGAGAGAGAATGACCAATGTCGAGTCACATATGCACTTCTCGTTTTAACCTCATCCAGATTACTTACAAGTGCTCGACAAGCCGTAGCATACGTTATGATTTACCCTAGCACCCACACCCATTTACATAGTTCGGTCCAACAAAGCCCAAAGGTTGGGATGGTCAAAGTACTCATTCGGATCGCCTTTTCACCATTGCAGCCATTCACCATAGAGGTTTGGACGCTCTGATCTGATATACGACTCGAACGTCCTTTTGAGAACAGCAGACCAATCCAAATCGCGCTTGTCTGATTCAACAGTCTCTTCTGCTTCGTCGATGTTTTTGCGTTCCTCAGCAGCAGCAGCACCAAAAGAAACGTTCTTGCCTTGTAGAGCTGATCGTGCCATCCGCTCTCCGACACCAAATCTTGCACCTAGATCCGGCCAGTTCCTCGTTGGATCGAACGGTTTCCACCTGCGAAGAGAATCATCAGTCGCATATCTCCTAATTTGAGAAGAGGCGTACCAAAAGTTGTGAAAATGATATGAATATGCTCCTTTGAAGAATCCATTGAAACCTAAAGATTGCGGTGCAGCGCTACTTTGCTGCGGTGTGTCAAAGAAGTCGGCAAACCTGACATTGACGAGTAAGCGGTTACGGGTCTAACGAGCTTCAGCATGAAATTGTGACACGCACTCAACAAAATAAGGTTGCGGAGGCCTATCTCGCTGATAATATTCAGTGTTCAACCACGCCGAATCAAATAAGGCGTCCGGTAGCCTTAATAGCAATCCTTCGAGGTGCGCATCGGCAGTATATCGTGAGACTGTCATTGGGTGAAAATCAAGGCCATTCTTTAATGCAGTCCTGAACAAGAAGGAGCCCAATGCAGAGCCCTTGTTCATCCTCAGCACTGCAGTGTTATACTTTTCCAGTCTCGACCACCGGTAAGCGAAAGCCCCCTTCCACCCCCAGAGCTCTTCCCAGTCCCGTAAAAGGATAGTGTCCGCGTCCAGATAGATGCCCCCAAAGCGGTGACATAGCACAAAACGGGCCATGTCAGATAGGATTACCGACATTCGGTCGTACGCTGAAGCTGACGTGGAGCCGGTACGATTAATAATGTCGTCTTCATCTGGCTTTTTCGTGGACGTCTCGTTTGAGCTACTCTCTTCCTCGTGTTTTACACTGATAACATAACCGCCAGAGTTGAAAAGTGAATCTTGCAATATTCTCCATTCGTTCTTGATCTCTGGAATTCCGTCGAGCTGTTCTGTGGTGTTCCAGAGCTTAAACTTGATTACGTCTTTGAACCGGGGATGAAGGAAAGGTGATGCCCAAGGGCTAAGCTTCAATTGCTCAAACATGTCAGTTAGAGCATTTGGATTGGGAATTGCAGCTGCGGGACCAGGATTAATCCAAAGCCAAAATTCAGGACGGCAAACGGGTGAGTTCTTTGGCCATTCTTCTAAATGGATACCGGTGTTCTGTGTGTAAAGAAACGACAGAAGGGCAAGATATGGTTTATCGGTAAAGGGTCCAGTCCAGAACATATGAAAAATACGAGGGTTCTCCGGATCACATGGGGAAGGAAGAGCTGCATTAGGTGTGTGTTTGAGAGGAGAAGCGAGAACCAGTTGAGGTTCCCATTCGGCACCGCGTTTTTTGGAGAGACCTGCATCAGGATCTTCTGTGGCGTCGCCTTCGCCAGGGGCAAGGGGACGTCGAACGGGATAAGGATAAGTTTCTTCGTCTTCTGACGATTCAGACGGAATTTCAACAGTCGCGTTAGACTGCTCCATGTAGATGTACTTCCAATCATCCATCTTCCCTCTCCGTGTGCGTTGACCATTGTCGAGTCCACCGCCTAGTCGTAAAACTTCTAAACAGTCTCTTACATACTACAGATATAAATTTCTTCAGCAGCGACCAACAACAGTGTTGCTCGGGACCATCATACCTTGTTCTCTGAGAAGTCGCAATGCTTCATTATTACGTCCATGTCAGCAACACTGCCATGTACAGGACGTGGTGGGTAAGCGACATTAGGCGGAGCACTTTGAATGTCGAGATAAACTCGTTTAGAACCTACACCCAAGGTATCAGTGTCAGTGTTGGGCGTTGCCACGGAAGGTGGTGGCCTATAACGTGAAGGAGGAAGATTTCGTTGTTTGGCGGGTAGTGCTGGGTTTTGAGGAGGTGTAGTGAGGCCGATCATCTTTGGAACTGTCCATGCATATTATCAATGAAAGTATATCGGAAAAAGAAGGGAGAAGACAGACTGCTGTGTCGGGAAGGATAATGACCACTGGCAATCTCCCATTTCCATATCCGCTGCAGATCCTCCCGCCTGAACACTAGCGTAGAAAGGTCACCGGGAGGCCATGATTCTGGCCATTCCGGAGCGCCAACATTTCTCGAGAACAACATCACGGTCATGACCATTGCCAAACATGCAAAGCAAATGAGAATTAGTGTCCGCTTTCTACCCATTGGCTTTGGAAGTTTGCTCTGATATTGACGCCACGATGAGAAATTTGGAATTAGAACACGTAGATGGCGATTTGGAACGCCTGGTAGCGGTACGAATACTTGTTTAGTCCATGATCCCTGAGGTTTGTGGTGCAACTTTTCGTACACGGCCGAATGCGTAGGTAGCGTAGCGCTGGGCATGATGCTCAGATAGTGGGCCAGCCGTGAATACAATGGCCAGCGCCGCGCCGAAAGCGGAAAAGAATTACTAGAGATGAAAGAACAGAGAATGGAAACGTGTAAAGCTGCGGTGGCTGTGCCCAGAAGCAAATCAACTCTGCAATTCAAAATGAAGGATACAGTGTACTTGAGTAACATTTGTATAATCACTCTCAAGTTTTCGTTTTAATACTTTCAATCCAAAATAAGTAACGGACAGAGACCTATCCAAGAGTTCAGCAATCTCTAGAGTCTATGAAGACAAAACGCAGTTTGGCACCATAGCTCGTCAAGTAAGCCACGCATATATCATGCCTGACATACCAGGACACTTACAAGAGGCGTTTGACAAGAATTTAAATTTGGTTCAAGTTGTGCAAGTTCTACAGTCAATTATTGAGGCAGTGTTATCCCGAGTGTATTTTTGCCTCCTGGGATTACTGAATACTTGCCAGCCATTTCTTGCAATCATCTTCCAGCATACTCGTGCAGTACAGGCAAACATTCTGTACGGTGAGAGACCAATTCAAAATTTAATAGCAGTTACAAATAAATAGCCTTCTTGTACAGTCATGAGATGAGGCTGGGCCTGAGCCGGTCGGGACCTTATGCTTCATGCAACCATCTGACGAAAGCCGAGCCCACATGAAAAGAAAAAGTGGTCTCTCGTTATCTGCAAGTCGGAAGTTGAAGTTGGAGATAGACTCTAAAAGTTCTCTCGGCTCCGCAAATAGTAGCGCGTGACCGTGACTTCTATAACACTCCAGGTTACTACTAACTACTAGTAGTACTATACTATCCGCTCGCTATCGTCAAGTTCAAGTTCGACGGAGCAGAGATTACAGTGTATCAATATGATACGACCCGAGTCGGGACTCTTTATGGACGTATGTCGGTCTCGTCGTATCTGCACCATCTCGAGATATCAGAAGTTTTGGAAGAGAAGTATGGCACATTCAAGTTCGCTTGAAATCCAACTCCTCAATGCATGGGTACCAGCCTAAGATAACAGCAGTGGGAGCACTGCGTCCTCGGAGCCGATACACAGTGTCCTACAGGCACCTTTCCCAGATCTTGTAGCCTCTGATTCTTAGTTCAATCAACCGGCAAGGAGCGATGCAGTACAAACTCGACTTCTGTCCTGAGCTCAATCTACCCACAAGTCTCCGTAAATAATGGTTAGCTTTTTTAGGCGGTCGTGCGATAAGTTCAAGGCTGGTTCATTGGTCTTCAAATTCCCTAGATGACGTTTGATAGGTACAATCCATCCAGGTTATCAATGGCCTTGATTTGTTTGCTCAAATGACTCGTGGTCACAGAAAGAACTCATCAATGCAAGAACTTCGGGCCATTTCTGGTTACGGCTATGGCGCATACGCTGAGGAGTTATCTCTACCTCTCTTACAATTCTTCGTCTCACATGGTGATCTGGCTCGTTTCTTCAGTGAGGCTGTAGGTGAGCCCGCCCTGCTTAGACTCTTTCAGGTGAGATGGGAAATGCTTCCTGTGTCCTCCGATAAAAGATACTTACTCGACTCTGATAAACAATCCTTTCAGAGTTGGTGAAGAGTGAAAAATGTTGTTCACCAAAATCCGTACTCTACTCATGAATTCATAGGTGTGAAGATCTAGAATACTCGAAACAAAGAATCAATCCTGGCGTGGAAATACCGGAGGTTTATATCTTCTCGTATCATGTTTTACGGCTGCTACCTTAGCTGCAATCCGTCTACATATGGCATCTTCAGACCTTGTATTCTCAAATCGATGGTCCATTCAATCTCATGCTCATCAGGTGAACTCGCATCTTTGGAGCTCAAATGTGTGCTCGACGTTCCTTGAATGCTCGCGGGCCGATAGCAATTCTCAACATATTTAAGTCAGGTTCGCCAGACCAGTCTCGGGCTATAGCACTATGGCTCGAAGCTTTGCTTTTCTGCTCACCATTAGCAGCCTCCTTTCTGGGTCTCTTGGTCAAACTGGCCGTGAGTTTTACACAAGGTTCAGTGTTCATCGCACTCAAAGCAGTTCAAAGTTGCACCCAAACAATACCTATCTCTTCCTCTAGGAAGTATCAGACCAACAGGATGGTTGTACGACCAGGTAGCCCAGAAGTTTGCGCTTCTCGAGTAGCTACTAAGTATGCTTTCTCTCAAGCTCATGGTTCAAACCAATGGTCTCGCAGGCCACGAACACGAATTTTATGATTAGTAAGTTCACAATACTTTGTGCGAAGTTATAACTTATTCATGTTGACCTAGTGTTTCCGAAACCGATTGGATGGGTGGGCCTTCGTATTACTCTAGTTTGGAAGAAGGTAATTGGATTGCGACTCTCCTCGTTACTATGTCTCACTGCTTGATCTCGTGTAGCTGGAAGTTATTGGTTAGAATCTTCAAACCTGAGCTTACTTTGTTCTCATAAATCAAATTATCCCTCTCGGTCGATAGGTTCAACGCTATGGTCCCGAATGGCATTTTAGTAAACGACTCGGGCATCATTCAAAGAACACAGGAGTTTCTAGACTACGTCTTGGATCATCAAGATTCCACTGGATGGATGGGTCCGGAGGTCAACACAACGAAACCGAGATACTTATGGGGAAGGTATAACCGTGATTTTTTAACCCCTCATCAGTCGAAGCTCAACATAGAGATGCTATGTAGGTACCCTTTCATGTTCGGTGCGATTCAGATGGTAGAATACAATCCGGATCTCACCGATAGCGTCGTCGACGCGCTATACAAGTTTGTCACTCTGGCCAATCAAATGCTTCATGACAACGCTGAAGGAATAGAGCCTTGGACTCAAACACGCTGGGAGGATTTCGTCATTACCTTGCAATGGTGAGTTTCAAGTAGTACGCCTGCTTTGGAAATGTCGTATAATTCATCACTTATAGGTTGTATGACTTCCATCCGAATGGCAACGAGGCTCTTTTGATCGATACGATGGAACAGCTCAAGTATACAGGCGTTCCATGGGAACAGGTGTTCGAGGCCCAAGTCAGTATCAAAGACAAGTCGCGCTGCGCTTTACTAATTTCATGGTAGTACTTCCCGACCATAGCTAGTAAGTGCGGTTATATTGATCAGATGGCCCAACTTGCTGAAACAAATATATAGCGGACGATCTTGAGAATCCTCTGGGATACGTGTTATCTGTGAGCCGACTCTCGATATAGTTGACCCTTCTGCTAAAGTAAATGTAAATGTTTAGTGGCATGGAGTGAACATGGCTGAAGGACTAAAAGCCTTACCTGCCACTTATCGATTCACGCATAATCAATCAGGTTTGCAAATATTTCCGAAAGCTGCGTTCTGTTCATTCACACGATTTCAAGATCTTGACAGAGCAAGTGAGGGTTGGGATTTGCTATTCCAATACCATGGGCGACCGTCTGGAATTTATGCTGCGGATGAGTATCTAGCGGGATTGGAAGCCGTAAGAGGGTATGACTAAATAGAACGCTCCTCTAACCATGGACTGACATCATTGGGATAGGACTGAGTTGTGCCTAGTCGTGGTGAGTACCATTGTAACTGATTACCCAAAAGAAGTTGGAACACATACTCTTACTAGGAAACAATGTTCTCGTCAGTCGAATGACTCTTTTCTGCAAGTTGTGTCCCGAACTCAAGCTCAACCTTTCAGAGGGTCATATCTGTATCAAGTGATTGGAGATCCAAAATATGTAGACCGGGTAAGCGACATATATCTCCAGAACGACTCAGAAAACTGATCTCATTGAGCAGGTCGAGCGAATTGCTTACAATGCTCTTCCAGCGGAATTGACTGGAGGTAAGCCTTAAGGTGATGGTTTTTTCTTTTGTTTCTGTCTTACACCAAGCCTAGACTTCTGGTCCAGACAGTACCTACAACAACAGAATCAAATTGCCGCCAAGAACATGACACCGTAAGAAATTGATTGGTTCTCTTACTTCCAATTGCTTACGACCCTATTAGGAATCCCTTTGCTAATGATGGGTACGTGCTCGATGCTCCAAAACGTGTATGTCGAAAGAATAACTTTGTTACCAGGCCATATTCTAATGTATTTGGATTGGAACCTAACTATCCGTGAGCGACGAAGAAAGAGAAATGTGTCGAAATTCCACTCACAATCGATGCAGATGCTGCACTGTGAACCATCCACAAGGGTGGCCAAAGTTCATAACCAATGCATTTGTGACCACAACAGATCAAAGTTCTCTAGCTCAGGTGTATCTTGGACCTTTCCAGACCCAGACAACTCTTGCTACAGGTTTGGCCTCAGTCCTATAAATGCCATTTAAGCTCATCTGAATCAACGGCAGAGAACCCTGTCACTGTAACGGTAAACACTATCTACCCATTTAGCGACTCGTTGAATACGACCATCACCGCCGCCAAAGCATTCACCTACTACGTCCGTATTCCTAGCTGGGTTGTCAATGGGACAATATCAATCAACGGTGGCGAACCGACAGCAGTATCGCCCAACAATGGCCTCCAAGCAGTACCAGTCAAAGCAGGAACAACAACATTCATATTGAATCTTCCAGCTGAAATCACAACGGGTGTGTTTTTTTCTTACCACGAATTTTCCACTTCGACAAATAACTTCCTTACACAGAAAGTCGCCCTCATGGATCTATTGCTGTTCACAGAGGACCTCTTCACTACGCCTTTGACAGTATGTCTATGTAATCTTAAGCCTGGTTTTAGTCCATTCACGTTTCTCTTAGTCTCACGGACCTCCAAAGTTTTAACCGAGAATGCAGAGCAACCTCTTGCCAAAGATCTGGAATTTGATGCTACTACGGCATGGGAATATGCCATTGACCCATCGACACTGCAATTCGTCAATAACCCTCCTGCATCTGGAACGCTTCCTTCACCAGTCTTCGATTCAGGACTTCCGCCATTGTCCATGACGGTCACTGCTTGTCCAATCAATTGGCCTGTAGCTGGCTCCACTTTCGCCTCCTCCCCACCGACTAACCCTGCTTGCACTGGAGCGCAGAAGACAATCACGCTTACCCCATACGGAGTGAGTTTTCTACCCTCTCTTCAATAGTTTTCGGCTCACTTCATTCTTTCCAGGCAACTAAATTGCGGATCGGTGAATTCCCGGTATTCACTGCGAAGTGACGAGATGGGTTTGACAGAAAACTGTAATGTACATATAAGTAGTATGTTCGCACAATATAAGTATCGGTTCGCTTGATAGGACTCTTAAGCTCAGGCTTCATGACAAGTCAATTGCTGCATAAGACCTGGATTGAATACATTGTAGGGAGTGGACTAGAAGGAAGCTTGAGTTTAGCTGCTCTTTACATATGCCCCCGATTCGGCGTTTCTACCTAAGTATCTAGCCGCTTTCGACTTCCTTTCTTCCGTCACTGGGCGGTCATCTGCGGCCTGAGCGGCTGATCATCCGTCACTCCCTACAGTCTACTCTGGGTGCGCACACAATCTGGGACAATTCAGAATCCAGAATGATGATCACTGCACCGTAAGGCTGCAGTGGTCACTACTACATTGATTTTGAGAACACAAGAAAATCATCTTCCGTAAGCCATAAGGACAAGTGCTTCTCTCTTATCATAGCCATGCGGTCACGGTCCTGTCTTCGAAATGAGGTGAATGACGATAACACTAATACTCCAGTATAAGTAACGTTAACGGTAAGTACTTACCTTGTTGAACTCGAGGATTCCCTTTCTGAAATGACCTTTATTCTCCTTGTTGCTCTTTTAGCCTCCATAATCAGCCTCCATGTCTGCAGCTCAAATGCAATACCCTTGGAGTCTGCTCGCTTTACTCAGACCTCCGCCAACCTTCCGGGCGTGGATATCCGTTTCGTGAACAACTCTGGGATATGCGAGACAACTCCTGGCGTGCAGCAAATGTCTGGGTACATCAACGTTGGGCAAAACATGAATATGGTTCAGTACTGAAGTCATCTCGGTTTGGAGGAGACCGGCTGACAGTATCTTGATAGTGGTTCTGGTTTTTCGAGGCCCGCAACTCACCAGAGACCGCCCCATTTACACTATGGTGAGAGCTTCGTTTGTATTGTATGAGGAGTCACGAAACGCGTTACCACAGGTTGAATGGTGGTCCCGGTTGTTCATCCATGATAGGGCTCTTCCAAGGTGAGTTATCGCAAAGTGATTGTCAAATTCATTGACTCAACTTCAGTCGCAACTAGAGAACGGACCATGTCATGTCAATGCCGACCTTACTACAAGCTTCAACCCTTATAGTTGGAATAACCTCAGTAACAGTGCGTTTCCGATTCTGCTTTCTCAAATAGCTAGAAAAGTAAACTTTCCAGTATAGTGATTTACATCGATCAGCCTATAGGCACTGGTTTTTCGTACGGCACGGACACAGTGAATAGCACTGAATCTGCAGCGCCCTTTGTGTGGACGGCTTTCCAGATGTTATTCGAGACAGCCCAGTTCACCAAATTTGAATCAAGAGAGTGCGTCCAAAGTCATGTATTTCAATTTGCATTTCCTCTTGACTGAACCAGCTTTTAACAGATTCATTTTCGCCACAGAAAGCTATGGAGGACATTACGGGCCTAGCTTTGTGACCTACTTTGATCAACAGAATTCACTCATCCAAAGCGGAGCAATTCAGGGCGAGGAAATAATTGTCAGCGCACTGATGATCAATAAGTATGCTATATCTGATAGTACTGTTACATACACTCATAGTCTTCAGTGGTTGGTATGATCCTCTTCTTCAAAACAAGGCCTATGTAGATTTTGCTACCGACGCTCCTGGATATGGTCAATTGCAAAGCGACGAAGTCATTGCCAAGTTGAATGAAGCTTTCTACGGGACTAACGGCTGTCAAGTACAAGAGCAGGCATGCTATGATGCCGGGAACTCTTCCGCTTCGAATAAGATCTGCAGTACCGCCGACAATTACTGTGTGGGCTCTTTTCTTGCATTCGGTGAAAACTATGTTCACAGTATCCGCAGATTGACAATGTGTTTGTACCTGCGGTAGGAAACGTTAGTATTCTCACAGGCATTGATTCGAGTGTACCTCGGCAGCTGACTTGTTGCAGCGAGATTCAGATGACTTGCGACAGAATTCCTCAGCATTGTTCCCTCCCGAGTACTATGTGGACTATCTTCAACAAGCATCCATTCAAAGTGCGATTGGCGCCGAAGTCAAATATTCGGAGTGCCCAGATGCGCCTTATGAACTGTTCACGAAGACAGGAGATGTGAGTTAGAGCCCCTCCAACCTAAAATATGCTCACTCAACTATTACTACACAGGATGCAAGGACGTGGCTACCACAACTCGGTGCACTAGCTAACTCCAAGCTGAAGTTGTTGATTTGGGTATGAAACCATTGTTTCCGGATATGTGCTTTATTTGATTTCACGATTATTGCAGGCTGGAGATGCAGATATCAAGTACTTATCAATCGCACTGGCAGTTTATCTGTTCTTTGAGGTTCTGAATCGTTCATAGCTGTAACTGGCTCGGTGGACATGCATCTGTTCTTGCTATGGATTGGTACGGTTCAGCGGAGCTTGCAACCACCCCCTTCACAAATATGACAATCAACGACACCTCAGTGGCTGCCGTACAAAATGTCGACAACTTTTCATTTGCGTACGTTTCTCCGATAAAAAAAACTCATACACTCCTTTGACCCAGATGTTTCAGGAGAGTATATGCATCTGGACATGAAGTGGTACGTGATTCGAGCTAAACTGCCGAGCTTGTATTGAAAGACAAATTTAATCCGAAAAGCCTGCGTTCCAACCGGTCGCCGCCTTGGAAATTTTCAAACAAGTGCTCAATATGGAACAGTTGCACTCTGTCTAGCCTGAAAGACTGCTTGGACGCCGCTGGAGCTTTGACATCTGTCGAGATTGTGATATTATATGTCGAATTGCTTTGTGTACTCTAGGGTTTCCTTTCTGGCGATCACAGTTTTACTTTTTCAGTTTCAAGTTTCTGAGACTGACGAACTCACTCCAGCGCATATATAGTTGCTCCTGGAACTTGGAGAATGGGGAATTTGTCACAGCACGACAAATAAGTAACTGTTTTACGACGCGCCTGTGGCGTGAGAATAACAATGATATAACTGGCGTTCTCTCGAATGAGTCGATTCTACACAGATATTTACAAACCGCTCGGTTCTACGAGTGCACTCAGGCCCTCTCTTCTTGATCCATGACTCCAACGCATCTCCATTAATACGAGAAATTTAATGTATACTTGTACACGTTGTCGGGGGATGGCTGTAAGCAGCAAAATTGTATTTCCTTGAATGACCGGTTTCCTTCCAACTTGAAATGACCCTAATTCGTCAAGATCTGCCGGTCTAGCATAGGGTAGGTTGTTACGGTTGCAAAAAGATGTACTAATCGTCGACCTCGGGCGTTCTTCCGTCCTTTGAAAAGGTCAATTGAAACGACGCAGTATACCGTCCGAGCAGGCAACTACTTTGATGAACTGGTATGTAGTAAGAGTCTGGATCACACATCCAATAAATTTCACCCGAAGCTTTACAATACACACAGACACAGATGTAGAATACACAAAGCACAGGATGGAGCAGTAGCTGCTCCCCGCGCCTTAGTACATAGCTTTACTTACTAGCGGTTATCATAAGAATACAAAAAAAAAAAAAAAAAAGTAAGAGTCTGGATCAAGAGTGACGGATTCTGGCCAACGGCCCCAGCACGGCTCATTAAGGATGAGTCATTCCCACGTGGGGTAAATGAGCCGTCACAACTCCAAGAAGACGACGATTTTGGCCAACTGCTGCTGAGAATCCCCTAAATTTGGTGTTTGAGGCTGAGTAGCAAGGCTTTAAGCTTCTCATCGTTCGACGCTTTACATCACATCCTATTGCGCCCTTTGCCTGCTTTCTCTACGGTTCTGTCATTGGAGAATTGGAAACTACAGGGCAAACACAGTCGGATAACAGGAAGGTGTCTGCCAGTCAAGAGACAAGGATATTTGATTGAATTTTGATATAGACAAGATAATCCTCTTTTTTTTCCAATCAAAGAAGAGATTTTTTTAAACATCTCGTTTCAAATTTTTGGACCGGACCATATTATTTGCTTCTTGTCTGTTACCAATCTACTCGCAGCAAAATTATTCGAAGGAAATGTCTGCTATTGACGAAGATCGAGAACGAGAGAAGGAGGATAAGAGTACAAAAAAGTCGTCTACGTCGGGTCCCAGTACTACGACGAAAAGTATGTTTTCTCGCCAGAAGTTTTTTTTTTCTTTTCCGTCTCTGACTCTCTCATTCAGCCAAAGATCTATCTCACGTCCCATGCAAATTCTACAAAGTTGGATCTTGCACAGCTGGCTCCTCCTGTCCTTTTTCGCATAGTGGCATCACAGGTCCCGGTGCTCAGAAGGATGTCTGCGCATGGTTCGTCAAGGGTAATAACTGCAAGTTCGGACACAAATGTGCACTGGCGCATGTTCTTCCTGGTCAGAGTATGAGTATGGATAGGAAGAACAAAAAGTTGGCGCAGCAGCAGGCTCAAGCAGGAAAGGAGGGTAAAGAGGGTAAAGAGGGCAGAGAAGGAAAGGGGCGTAGAAGAGATACCCAACAAGGTCTACTTTCTTCAAATCTCTTACTCCACTGAGTCATTAATCATGAATTTGTTACAGCTCGCCCTACAACTTTGTCTCTCAAATCTCTGAAAGCCTCTATTTCTCCGTCTGCACCCGCCCCTGCGTTGGATGATACCGACTTCACATCTTTCAGTGCTTTGGAACCCGACAAATTGACCACCGCTCCGGCCGTCAACGGAAAATTACAACAACAGCAATCAAAACCTAATGCATTGGACATGGCTCCCTCGTCCCCACCAAAGAGAGACTTTGGCCCTATCGGATCTCCCCCAAAGAACACTGAAGCTGTGAGCGCATCTCCGGGAACACCGACAAACAAAATTTTGTCCTCGTCTCCCTATAAACATTCCATGCTTCGTAGTTCGTCTGGTCTAGGCGCTAGCGGTATCAGCGGTACCGCGCGCACTGGACTGAGTATGAATCGCTCTACGTCAACAGGAAATTCAACAGGACTCACCCTAGGCTCTGGTATCCCTGGCGGCAAGAATCCCTCATGGGGAAGTATGGGTAACGGCTCCGATATAGGCTCTCTCCCTTCTTTGCCTTCTGCCTTGTTGCGGCCGCTGAATGGCATACAGCCTCACACTCCGCTCACGCCAAATTCTTCCACTACACAACAGAACATAAAGGATCAGGTCAATAAGGATTCTGTTCGCAAGGATTTCGATCTCACGTTCGAGTACGACGAGTTATATAGTAATAGCCGGGGACGTGCTACCCCAGGACGTGGTGCGTCTTCATTCTCTGAGGTCATTATTGAAGACGACCTCGACAATCTGGACGAGTTCCTACCGAGTTCCTTAACCGACTTACTCACTCCCGAGGAACGTAAACGTAGACTGTCGCGAGGCAACTCGTCTTCACATCAGGATACTCATAGCGGACTCACATCGCCTCACAGTTACAGTTCCAGACGTACCCTCGGTGTTCCTCTTGCTTCCCGTGTCGAGGGGAACTCTACTTCAGGAGGTAGTACGCCTGGGCATAGATACTCGCGTTCCGTTCCGATGGGTGATATGAGCCACCTCTGGGCCAGCCAAGACCAGAACCCTGTTCCGAGTCCAGGCGCGAATACCACTACTGTCTCATCCTCTTTCACTGGTCCTTCGTCTCTTTCCGCTAATGGTATTGGTTTACCTAGCTCGCCTCCTCGCCGTATTGGTAACGGAACTCCCGGATCGTTCACTTCTGCCTCTGGACGTCTCGCAGCGGATGACTACTATCCATACACTGGTGGTAGTGGCTCACCGGGATCAGCTGCGTTGGGGAGTATTGGCAGCATGGGTGGAATGGGTGGTTTGAACCCCAGTAATGCTAGTGCTGCCTTCCTTCCTGGATACGGCTTTGGTACGGCTTACATCAAGGCCAAGAGAGAGCGCGAAGCTGCAGTCGCTGCAGCTAACCTAGTCGGAGCTGCCCAGCGAAGTGTAAGCGGCGGTATTCTCACCAATAGTAGAATGGCTGCGGGGGCGGGTATACCTGGAACATCGCCTGGTGGTACGGGAATGGCATATGGTACTCCACGGAAAGAACCCACAGGTCTCGCCAGTGCTGCTGCATTTAGTGTAAGTGGTGTCGGAGCTTCTCGAGATCTCAATGGAATAGGGAACATGGGATTGGGCGGGCTAGGTTTAGGAGCCTTGAATAATATGGAGACTGCCGTGTCGCCCTCTACCAGAGCTGCTTTACAAAACCATGCTCCTGGCCAGAGTTTGCCTCAGGGCCTTGCAGCCGGCTTGTCTAGGATACATGCAAAGACTTCTATGCAAGTAGGTTCTTTGTCTTCAGTGGGAAGCCCGCCTGCAGGCAGTGTTGCGGTTTCTCCTGGTGTCGCCGCCTTAGGATTCTATAGTGGACCGTATGGTACGAACCGTATGCCTAGCCAACAATCTCAACCACAGATTCCTCCTGGATTAGGGCTAGGTCCAGGCTCAGGCCCAGGGTACTACGGAACTTATCAGCAAACGGCGCCTATGCAAACGCAGTCTCAGGGTCAGTTGCATGCACAATATAACGCTCTCAGTCCCACTTACAACTCCAACTTGCAAACTTCAGACGCTGGGACAACCGGTCCGTCAGATTTGGATGTGATGTTCTCGAAATTCGCTAGTAACCCCCAAGCGCCCGCGTTGCAAACTCCAACCCAGGCATCTGCCCCCTTGTCCTATGCTGGTGCTGCTGCGACGACGAGTTCCAATTCGAGGACCCAACCGAAGTCCATTGCTACTGGGGCTTCTCGTGATAACAGTGACGATCTGTTTGACATGGATGAAGCGTGATATATGTATATGCAAGGGGGTGAGTAAATCAAGAAACCAAGTAAATCTTGTAAAAGTACCTATTTCTTCTCCACTGATTAAATATTGCTTATCGTTGGCCTTGGTGTTGTGTGTACTTTGTGTACTCGTTTGACTTTGGGACTTTATTGTTCCTTTTTCATTCTATTTTCTCTCATCAACTAACACATCTTTCTCTATTCAACGAATTCGATTCGTATATCTTGTCTTACTATATCACTATATTACTTTTCGATCATCATCTCGCCATGCAAATGACTGTTGACTGTATTTTGCACTTGATATCTGTATGCATGCGGTATATATATATGTTCCTCTGCTCTTCGATATTATTCTCTCTCATGATAATGACGACAAGTTCGATTTCATCCATGTAGGAAATTTCTGCAGTGCCCTGAACGCTCATCCACTGATTCTAATTTTGACACAGTGTTTCTTGTAGTGATATTTTAAGTGACGGATAAGATTATGGAAAAAAGACTATCCGACTGAGATTCTACTAGCCATTATTGGCTAGTGCAATGTCATTCGAGCTCTCATTGGCACTGATGATGCCAAAGTTTGCAACCTGGAGAATGTGAAGGACTGAGTACAGAATTGAGGCTCTTTTGCGCATACACACTTCGACGAGATATATGAAGGATACTATCTGCCAGCGGGGATGAATAGACGATCCAACTCGACCTTGGTGAAATGCCAGTGTGTAGTTGCTATAATATCGTATTCTTCGACGCTTGACCTCGTGAGTGAGTACCACAGCGGTCACTGGAGTTGCTCCAATGACCGAAACGAACAGAGATAGAGGGATGGAATACGGAACCGGAGAAGCAATGAGTGACATTCTCAACACATGTAAGCGTTGGTGTATTTATGGGCCTCGCCTTCATCGATTACTCGTTATGAAAGATTTATCTCAGGATATTTTTCGATAGATAAGTTCCGTCAAACTGTAATCAGATAAGATGAGAGAATATCAGATATCCTCAAGTCCGTCTTGATTATCACCTTGTTCGCTAGGAGTAGAAATCTGCCAAATTGAATAGTGCCCCAGATTTTCTACAGATTGAGCCTACTACCACATGTGTATATGCGATAGAAGCAACTCCGTCTATTCACGAAGGTTGACAACAATTGGTCCCCAAAGTACAGGGGGACTTCTCTCCGCCCGTTTTGACATCGTTACTGATTATTCGGCAGGAGTTTTTTAGTTCGTTCCATGCAAGAAAGCAAAATTTTTAGCTTAATCTGAACGATTCATCCCATACATGAGGTGGACTTAGATAGTCTCAGATGGGGCGAGTATCAGTATTAAAATCCTACGTACGATATTAGTAATGGTCGCTCACAATAAAAGGATACCTTGCAGCTTGAAATGAACCCCAGGTTTCTGAATACCTCCACTACTGATATTCAACATGCCCGATGCTAAAGGTCCAGGTTTTGACTACCATGACACATTGATCATCGCTCATGGTATGTACGGTGCCCGTAAATCGTCCGGACGACGAAGATAAATTTGTTTCTCATTAGCGGTCTTCGCATCGATGGCCGCACTTATCACTGCTCCAGCTGCCATCCTCGTCGCCCGTTATTTTCGTTCGCGCACATGGTGGTTCAAAGCCCACATCATCCTCCAAATCGTCACCGTTGCGTTCACTATCATTTTCTTCACGATCAGCACCGTTGCTGTCGCAAGTGGGGGCCACGGAACACAATTCGTAGGTCCGAAAAAAGATCCACACCACGACTTGGGTCTCGCCATCGCCATTTTGCTTTGGGTAGAAGCCATCTTCGGTGTCGCTGCTCATTACACACACACGGCACACGCTATCACTCGCGGAGCATTCCCTACAATCAAGGCTAAGAAGAGTCCTTTGAGACATCTTCACGCTTGGTATGGCATTTTTGTGGCCGGCTTACTTTACGCTGGGATAAAGACTGGAATCGACGAGTGGAATATGGTTGCCGACTCTGGAACGTTGGTGCCCCGCGGCATTGAAATCGCGTTTTGGGTGATATTTGCTCTTGAAATCGCTGCATACGTTATTGGATGGTTCTTGGAGGCGTTCCGTGGTGAACGTAAATCGCACATGATCTCGGATCATCCGACAGATGAAGAAAAGGATGGAACTCCCTCCATTTGAGGACGGAAATTACAATGATGATTAGGATGGGGTGACAGAATAGATATAAATACATGGTCGCGCATACTCATCGAGCTTTTCTTCTATCTCCTGTTCAGATGTTGTAGTCTATGTATAGCATCGCTTTTCTAGTACAAACTGTGATCAATCATATGAGCATAAGAGATAGGCAAGACATACCGAAGTCAAACGAGAACGCGCGACCAGCTAGATCCAGTACTGTATATTAATATCTAGAATAGAATGAGCAGATCACATCATCACCTATCTTGAGTAGCATTCCTTGATCTTCGATATCTGTTTCCGTCTACGTAAGGCGGGTACTTTGAGAGATGTTGAGAGTTACATACAAACACAACACTTACAAATAGTAACCTCCCCCAATCTCGAGTTCATTTTTCCTAAAGACTCTGCAACCACGGCCACATCCCAAGGTAGAGGCTGTCTAGCATGGACAAAGGACAGACTAAATTTACACAACAGCGGGGACTGAGAAAGAAAATCAAGCTTGAAGTCGGCGTGCCATGCATGGGTCGGTAGCTGTAACATAGTCAACACCATGACTTATTGAACCAAGAAGATGACCTGCTCTTTCCGGAGTTATCCATTTCATAGACGTACACAATAACGAAAGGTGTTTGACTTGGGGTAAGAATTCCATTGCAACATTAGCCGCCGCCGGCGAATCGCAGATAATCTTCAAATAAGATAGCACATTAACATCTTGTTCACCATTGTCCTTCGAACCAATTTTTTTCAGGTGCTTCAACGTTCGGTCCTCCGAGAGAAGAGCTATGGGATTGATGGGGCCGTCAGTGTCAATGTCAGGACAAGGTGTGAAAACTTCGAGGATGAGCGAAGAGAGTTTTTTAGACTCTTGCGCCAGGGATTGCAAAAGGATTGAAGGACCCTGATAAGATGTTAAGTTTGGAAGTATCGCCTTTACATCGACACTGTAATGTATATGGAAATTCCCAATGCACTGTATGGAAAGATGTTCCAAAGAGGTGAGCTGTTTAAAAAGTGTTTCGAATGAATTTTGGGATGTATGGTGCCAATAAATGCCCATGGTGAAAGAGGTAAGGCATCGAGGAAATGAGACCTCCCATATCAAAGGTTTGCGCGCTGTAGTTAAAAGGTCTGGTGCGTAGATCTGCAAATTCTCTATATTGTTGCTCTCGAACAAGATATCTTGGGATTTCGTGATAAAATGATGCGCGAGAATTTGCCTATGCAAGCGCATATAATGATTCGCGATTCATTCATCAATGACGAGTTGATTTAGGGAGAACTGACCTTGCACTTGATTCAACTAGTATCACTTTAAAAGTTCGAAGCATCTTTGCGTAGCTTGCGTTCGGGCCAGCTAATGTTTCTTGCAGAAGCCGGAGAGCGACATAGCTCGTGATGAAAATCGAGCGGTAGAGAGTACCGACTCCTAGCTCGTGAAAATGTTTGGAAACTTGTAAAAGCACGGCACGGTCTGAAGCAGGGCAGGCATTGAATACCATAACCATCAGCTCTTTTGGTAGCTCTTGGATGTTTCGTGAGAAGTTCCGTTGGCGTCCTTTAGCATTACGAGGCATTGGGGTATGAGATGGATCGTTGAGATTAGACTAAGAAGCTCTGCGCAAAGACTGAAAGAAGATGTAGGCTCAGCCCAAGCGCTAAAATGTTCAACAATGGGCGTCTAAATTTCTCAAAATCATGAACCATCCTTCCCTTTCCTCTTCTTACTTGCCTGGCTCGTCCAACACGTACGGACATGATTGGTCGCAGCACGCACTGGGAGGGATAATTAGAACCTCTGGCAGACACTTTATTGATAATTACGGGCGTGTATGCGGCCTTCGAGGCGTCAATCTCTCTGGATCCTCAAAGTCGTCCTCAAACCACAATAATGACACATTCCCTTCCAAAGCGGAGACTGTCACATTCGTTGGTAGGCCGTTCCCTCTTGAAGAGGCACCCGAGCACTTTGCTAGGCTTAGAAGATGGGGATTGACTTTTAGTGCGTAACATCGAACATGGTTCCATTCGTCAATGATATATATACTCTACAGTAAGGTTCTTGGTGACTTGGGAAGCTGTGGAGCATGCTGGCCCGTGAGTGTGTTTGTGAATGCTCAGATGAGCTAGCCTTTACCTGTCTCAGAGGCATCTATGACACGGAGTACCTCAACTACATCCGCGACCTTCTTGCTTTACTTCCACAATACGGGATAATTGCCTTCGTCTCTCTGCATCAAGATGTATGGTCGCGCTACTCTGGGGGATCTGGCGCACCTGCTTGGACCTTGGAGACAGTTGGATTTGATTTGCATGAACTAGAATCCACAGGAGCGGCATGGCTAAAGGGTGTCAAAGGAGGAGGGCACATTGAAGAGGAAAGAGGCTTATGGCCATGTGGGTATCAAAAAGTAAGAGCTCATTCTCATTTTGATTGTAAGCTGAGATGCCCACTGAGTGTCCTCATTAGTTAGCTGCCGCAACTATGGCGTAAGTGTCCTTCGATAACGTACTGGAACCGTTTACCAACCTACTCCTAGAACGTGTTTCTGGGCTGGAGACGCGTTTGCGCCCAAGTTATCAACCAGTAACAAAAAAGGAGACACTATCTCCGTCCAAAAATTCCTTCAAGATGCATACCTTGACATGAGTGAAATGGTAGTCAGAGCTGTTGGTGACCTGGAAGCAGTTGTCGGATTCGAGGTATCTTAATTACTTCCTTGATGTGATTCTCCGAACTCAGACTTCTCGCAGATGATGAATGAGCCGCATCGAGGATATGTGGAAGTTCCATCTTTACATTATTTTGATTACAACACCGATCTTCATCTTTCTGCCGTTCGTAAGACCTACCATCATCTTGCATAAACATGAGGATACTGATTCTAACTAAACTTAGCGTCCGCCTTTGAGTCGTTTCAACTCGGCGCTGGTCACCCTACCGAAGTTGCTGTATGGACACGATCTTTCCCTATGCCTACTCGCAAAACCGGACGCGCTGTGCTCAATGTAGATAAGCGCAAAGTCTGGAAAGAAGATGGTCCTACGAAAGGTCAATGCTTATGGGAGATGCATGGCGTATGGGGCTGGGATAAAAATAAGAACGCGGCGATTGTATTGAGAGAGAGTTATTTTGTAAAACACCCTACGAACGGGAAGAAGGTGGCACCTTATCTCTGTCGATGTTCCTCGAACGCTGAAGTATTTTCGTGTTCAGATCGACTGGTATACAGATTTCTACTACCCATTTCTGAACAAATGGGCGGAACGTGTTCGCGCAGCATCGTCTGCTGACAAGATTGTGTTTGTGGAGATGATTCCCAACGAAGTCTGTCATCTGTCATCGAACCATCCTTTGTGTTCTCAATTTCGTGTCATAGTTCTGCCCGTCGTCCTTCACCGAAGATCACCAACCCCCCAACATTGTATATGCCCCACACTGGTGCGTGTTTAGATCTCTAAGTATAACTGAACTAGCCTCGAGAATTTATATCCCTTAGGTATGATCTCAACGCACTCTTCACCAAAGCATTCGGCGATTTTACCGTCAATGTGCAGGGACTTTCGAGGGTATGGTCACACTTCATTAATATCTTCATTTCTATTGATGTCATCTGTCTGTTTTTTCCAGGGAATGTTCCCCCTTAAAGCTTTTTACTGGGGTCACAAAGGGGCCAGAAACAATTTTGCGCTGCAGATACGAAATATTGTTGAAAAAGCCTATCAAGTACTGGGTGAAAAGCCTGTGATTATTGGAGAGTGTGGCATACCCATGGATATGAAGTAATTAGTCCATTCTCACTCATAGTCGACGATTGTGACCAAATCCATAGTAAAGGGAGAGCTTTCAAAACCGATGATTTCACTTGGCAGGCGAAAATGATGGACGCGATGCTGGTGGGACTAGAGAGGGCGATGGTTGGCTTCACGTGAGTTGTCGATTCTAAAAGGACTTGCTTCCATGGCTTTTTCATCATTCTTTGCTCAATCCAATTAAACTAGGTTATGGAATTACAATCCATACAACACAGATCTTGCGGGAGATGAATGGAATGGAGAAAACTTTTCTTGGTTCAGTCAAAGTCGGGCTCTTCCCCGGAATCTACTGTACTATGAACAATCTTCTCCTTCATTGGATAACGGTGGCCGGATTCTTTCCGCGGTAGTGCGTCCATATCCTGCCAAAACGGCGGGAATACCGTTCAAGTTTGAGTATGAAGTTACAACCGGATCGTTTATGTTTAAGTGGCGCAATCCAGGAGCAGAAACGGATACTATCAGTGGTGCACCAACAGTGGACAAACCTTCACGATCTCATCCAGAAATCAAGGCTTTGGAAACGGAGATTTTCTTGCCTTCCTTGATCACACATGGAAGGTCTGTTGTCGTCTCCGGGCTGGAGGAAGACGACTCCTATGTTTACGATGAAGCAAGGCAGACCTTGTTCATCGTTGCAAAGAACACGCAGCCTGGATTTGTGCACAAGGTCAGAGTAGAGATTGCTGCACTGGAAGGCTACAAAATTAGGCCGCCGTTGTTTGAAGCTAACGATTTCTGGAGTGACTTTGGGATGGGTGCATGTGCTCTCCTTGTTTTGTTGTGTGCGTTGTTGCTGGGGATATCTGGAATTGGGGACAATCTTTTGCGTAGATTAGATATTATACTCTAGTTGTAACTTTGGATAGATCCATAAAAGGAAAATGTGTGCCACCGGCTACAGTGAATGGCCGTGCCTGCCTTCTTCTTTGCCTTCATCTCGTCCATTTCTCCAGCGGCGGAATGCTCGATCCTTCGTCGACGGCCCCTCCCCCGGATCAACTTTTACAACCTCCCCCGAAACAAAAACGGTCGAGTGTGGCTTGTAGGCGATGCCGAAGGCTTAGAGCAAAATGCGTCAAGGAAGAGAGAGATGGGGGCCTTTGCAGAGGATGCATCGATGCCGGTGTACCAAATGAGTGCGAGTTTCTACCTCGAGGCATGAGCGCCATCGACAGAGCTGTGAGTCAAATATTCTGGATTGACTTTCATGTTCTAATAAGCTTTTTTCAGCCTCGTCCTGCTCAACGTCGTAAGCGACAGCGGCGAGATGTTTCCGCTGATCAGTACGTTGTTATTCTTCCCAGAGAACACCTTCTTAATGGATCATATATTCAGTGTTCCACGTCTGTTATTCTCATACATATGTCTCTACCGCTGTTGACTGGTATGTGCTGCTCGCTTTTCTTGATAGAGCCGTAGTGTTGACGTATTGGCTCAAGTCTCCTAGCGTTTCCTCAAGTTCACACCGTAGTGAATGGTATATGTTCAGGCTGTCATCAAACAGTCCCTGCAGTGTTGGGATCACTTCCGAATGCTCTGCCGATTTCTCCCGCTGCACACGAGGAGCTGTGTGTCTATCTGACTCTGTTGTTTACTTCAACTCAACTTCTGACCCATATTCCAGCTTGCCTCCTCAAGATGAACTCGTCGACGCTTGCGAGTGGTTTTTCAGCACGTACTTCCAACTTGGATTCCTTCACAAACCAACATTTATGCACACACTGATAACCTCCCCTCAATCTATCAGCACGTTTCTTCTCCTTTCTATGCTCTCCATTTCCGCCCGATTTTCCCCTCGCTTAATCGAAAGGTATGGCTCGGGAGTTGCCGCCGCCGATGTTTTTGCTCGTCAAGCTCATAAGCTTGCTGGAGATGAACTTGCAGGAGCTGCGACGCTCGACAGGGCTCAAGCCTTCTTTTTGTGTAGTATCTGGAGCTGGGGTAGTGGTTATCGAGACCGTTCTTGGGTATGCATCCTGATACTTCCTTTGAAATATTTCTCTCACAAAGTCGCTACGGTTCAGATCTTTCTGGGAGTTGCTGCTCGGAGTAAGCAGTCACAATACAGAATCTCGATTCCTTTTGCTCACTTTTCCTTGACAGTGGCTTCTATCCTCAAGCTATCACAGGAATCATCTTATAATCTGGGTCTAGATGCAAGTGTGGAAGCAATCATTAGTGCAGAAGTGTCCCGTCGAACGTGGTGGATGATTTTCAGCAAGTTCTTTCTTTGTCTGTATTCCCAATCTCTGCATTTATTCATCAGAGTTTTACAGTGAGCGATAATCTTCTTAGTTCGGGTTGCGGCCGGCCAGTTGCCTTTGATCTGGACCAAGTCACTATACCCCTTCCACTGGACGAGGATTATTTCTCATTTGGGTATCAAGGTCCCACTACTGTTCTCCCTGGCACCAGTGCAGAAGCAAGGTTACGTCCATTACACCAAGCTCCCTTCAATGTACCCCAGCTTGATCCTCAACTACAATCTCAGCCGCACCCTCCTTCGTCAGAGGGTCCCGCAAATACGAATTCAAACGAAACGAGCGAGCGTTCATTATATGGAAACCTTATTACCATCGCAGATATCTGGGCGCGAGTAGCTAGAAGTGCGCTGGTTCGGTCTCAACCATCCGGTACCCCTGCACCTCTGTCCGCCACTTTGGCACCTTGGCTTACAGAAAGTGACTATACAATTATCGAGGAACTCGAGGCTTGGGAAGCATCGCTTGGCCCTCGACAAACTTGGAGCATGAGCAATCTTTTGGCATATCAGTCAAAGAATCTGGATATGGTAAGGAGGTCGCTTCATATTCTCATTGTTCATACCTAATCGCCATAATATGTAGGGTTTCAGGGGCATATTCCTTTTCATGCATCTTGCCCATATCGTTATGCGGCGATCCTATCTGCCTATGTTGGCGCATGATGTGCAAAACGGCCAATCTTCCTCCATTCGAGCAGCCTTTGGTGATGGGCAGCCCCAATCTCCTCCCCCTCATTTTTGGCAAACAATGGTGCATGATATGTTTGCACATGCGTTAAAGGCAATCGAGCTCGTCAAAAGCTGGGTTCCCACTAGACCTTTTTCAAGAGGATGCACGCCTATGATGGTGAGCCGCTATATTTCAATCCCTTTATCGGACCATTGACAAGACTTCGCCGAGTAGGGATTTTCATTATTTATGGCTGGGTCTGTTTTGGCATACTTGAGAAAGTGGAAATGGCGTAGGTCGAGTTCTTTCTATTAGCTAGCACTCAATTTTATCTCTTTCATTTAGTTTGTCCAACCCTTTATCCATTCACAGAAGCTGCAATACAGAATGCGCTTGATATGATTGCAGATATAGCTGTCGTATGGCCGCACATGGGTTCTCAATGGCATGCCGCTCTCTCTAAGACGGTTGCCGAACTAGGACCACCTGATTCGCTATCGCCTAACAGTCCACGTAATCGCGGGGTTGAAGGACTTGGTCGGGCAGCAGAGGAAGACCTCATCGCTGATCAAAGAGAAGGAATGTACCGTCACAAAAGCATGGAGGCATTAGAAGAAAAGGCTAAGCAGCAACAAGAGGTATGCTGCCGGTTAGCATTGCTTTGAAGTTACTGATTGAGTTTGAGCAGCAAAATTCTCCTAATCCACCTCCTTCTGATATTAATGGCTTATTAAGCCATCGGGACGTCGAGCTTCCTCGTACAGGCCAAACTCGGAACCGTTCCGAGTCCACCTCATCCATAAAGAATCCCACTCAAACAAACGATACCCATATGCTATACTCCCTTGCCACTGCGGCCAGTATGGATCAAAAGATGGAACCAGGGAGTAACTTACCTCAGCCACCCATATCCTCTCCTACTTCTTCTTCCACTCCGGCGCCGAATGGATATCATGCAAGACATCCAGGTCTCTCTGCCTTTTTCCCTTCAAATTCTACTCCTACTGGCGAAAATGGGCAGAGCTCAGCGCCGATGGATTGGAACAATTTCCAGAACGATATCGCTACGTTGATGCAGAATGATCTGAGCAATCACTTGGAACAAGGTGGAAATGGTTGGGCGTTTTAAACGATTTTGATAGCTGCACTCTCTCTTTAATTTTTGAGAGGCTCCATATAAGTATAGGATTAAATTAACTTTAAGGCTGTCGTTGATAGGATCAGATTCGGCTTTTCTTGTCTTATGCAATGTTGTAAATTGACATCTCTTTTGTATCAAGTACTGACGATACGTAGTACTCGTCTGTATTTCTAAACCACACCTTTTAAGCGCTTCATCGTCATTTGCTGTTGCCGCGAGAGATGGTTAAGGTCTGACGTCTAGCGCCCATTAAGCAGTTTTCCTTTATATTCGACCCTCACGGCTGAAGCTCGACATTCCCAATCATTCCTCTGTCAAATTCACGTTATTCACTTTAACATCCCCTCGGCCTCTGAAAACTTTGTGCGCTTTTGGCTCATGCCTGGTTTATTCAATGTACTAGGAAAGGTATGGCTGCACTCTTATATTTCATGAACTGCAGCATTGAGCAGTCGCAAGTTTCTGATTTACGGACAAAGACTTTGCATATATCCGTCTGCATTTGATTCTGAAGACGAGAGAAGTGCAGCATTTTTCTGCTCAATTAATGTCGCAAAACCAACTCGAGTTTGTCACACAGATTTTGGCATCTGCTTTCCGGACAATGTTGACACTGAGGATTTGACGATTACCACTTCAGATAATATCGCCCTTAAATGTTATTTTTTGCGTGCGCCAAACTATAGACGGCATACAAGCATCGCTGGTCAAAGAGTGAGCCTATTCGCAATGCCTCAATGGATGTTCCTTTTTCATTCGTTGCGTCTTGCTCTGTAGTTATCCATTCGTACAGTAACATCAGCTGCTGCTCGTGCAATCGTCATAATGTTTCATGGCAATGGCTATCATGCCTGGCTTCATTTTTCCAGCGCACAAAGGTTTTTGCGTCTTGGATGCGATGTATTGGTAGTATCTTATCGAGGGTAACAAAAACCAATGGTCCACCCTGTCATTCTTTTCCAACCTTCCTTCATTAGGTATGGACACAGCTTGGGAAAGCCGACTGAGAAAGGTATGTTGAGGTTTAGCTTTTACTTTCTCCGTATTGACGTATGTTCAGGGCTTCGAAGAGACGCTCAAGCAGCCCTCGAGTATGTGTTAGCTGATGCAGAACTTTCCAAATCACGTATCGTAAGCCCATCAAGCAATTTTCCTCCTCTGGCCACTCATTCGACTTACTTCCAGGTTTTACATGGTCATTCTCTCGGTGGTGCAGTAGCCATAGATCTTGTGGCTCGGAATCCTGACAAGGTATCAAATAATATACTTCCGACGATTTAATTGATTCACATCGTTCCCTAGATCTCCGGACTCATTGTTGAAAATACTTTTCTTTCTATACCTCTCGTTGCCAAAGAGATTCCAGGGATCCGCCACCTAACATTCATCATTAACCAGAGATGGGAGTCGTACAGACGAATATTGAAAATACCTAAAGACATTCCGATACTGATGTTATCCGGAAAGGACGATGAGGTCGTCCCAGAATGGCACATGCTAAAACTTTGGGACCTAGCGTCAATACGCGGTGAAGGAAAGGATATGAAGAAGTCTGAGATACAATTCAGGTTGGAAAGGGATGGAAGAGAGGGTTCAGATCGTGGTAAAGATATGTTCAAAACCATAGTCGGAGGAACTCACGGTGAGTGTCGTTCATTCTACTATGTTCCGCTTCGGCAATTCATTCGATTATGTACAGCAGATACATGGACGCGGTCAGGTTACTGGTCAACAGTTCAGACCTTTTTGGAAAGATTGGACCTGTGAATCTATGTGATACTTACTTCAAACAACGAACTCAGAACGAGTAAGTAGTTGAGAGTTAAAATATGTGTAGGACCTATAATATTAATAATGCCAAGCCAAGCCAACCCCCTAAGTAATGACACTTCATCTCTCGGAAGGAGTGCACTTCCGGCTGTGAATTGAACTGACGAAGGATATATGTACAGTGCATGGCGGTGCCTTAGCTGTTCTTGTTTGGAAGGTCATCAATCTACATGAGTAAGGGCGCATATAGAAATTTCGAGGTCAATTCGCTTTCTCTCTAACCATGACGGACCCCATATCTACCATCAGCTTTGCGGCGGAGATGTTTTCTATGGCTATGGATGCCTACAAACTTTTTAGAAAAGCCCTTGCGTTTCCGGAAAGTGCTGAAAAGTTAGTTCTGAGGTTGAAGGTGGAATATGTTCGACTGCAGCTTTGGGGTAGGAATTCTGGGTTGGACCGAGGCTACCTCCCTGCCCAGTTTAAGCCGTTTGAGGATGTGATACTCGATTTACTGAGAAGGTTAACGATGCTTTTCCAGGATAGCGCTAAGTTGCGGGAGAGATATGGATTATTACCAACAGACGAGATTCCAAAAGACCTGGGGAGCTCGAGAACACAGAGGTCTGCATCGTTCATTCGAATTAAAGAAGCTTGGAAGGGAATTGCAAAGCTTGATCGTGATGGATCTGGCGCAGGGCAAAGTACAGGCCAGAAAGACAAATCTGCTTCTATCAAACGTCGACTTCAATGGGCCATCTCCTCTCAGTCCCAGTTTGAGGAGCTCATCCTCGAGATCCGTGGTTTCACGGATAGCTTGAACAATCTTCTTCGAGAATCTCAACAGCTCGCTTTATCGCATGATTGGGGAAAAGTTCAAATCGACATGTTGGCTAGAGTTGAAGACACTGGAGGCTTGCGGTTGGTGCAAGCTGCCACTAAAGGATATCAGGAGTGCGAGGATATCTTTGATATGGCTACGCGCAAAGCGATAGTGGTGGCAGATACACCTCAAAGTGGAACATATTTGGAACTCGTCAACTTAGGTCAGGTCGTCGGTAGCGACTATTCCATTCCAATGGTGCGGAAATCCGATTTCGACCTTCCGACTGGCTTCAGCGACGTCGCACGATGTCTTGCTCGTTATAAGAGTCCTGAGTATTCATCATGCTTGGTTATCATCGAGAAGAAACGTTATCCTGCTGAGCTTTCGGCAGAATATCGCGAGTCACTGCGTGTCCGACTCAAAGCTCTTATTCATCTATTAAATTCTTCCGAAAGAGATCGGCAAAATCTCCCTTCGTGCTTGGGATACTGGCACGATCCCGAGGATTCTTGCTGGTGCCTTGTATATGATATACCCTCATCGCCCCCAGACAAAGGGGTTGTTCGTCAACTCGAATCATCTCTTCAGCTTCGCACATTACTAGATGTCATCCGCGACCCTGTGGTTCGTCCAGCGCTAGAGCACCGAATACGGTTGGCGAGTGTCATTGCAGGAGTCTTGTCTCGCCTGTTTGGAAGCCAGTGGCTACACAAAAGCATACGGAGTGATAACATCGTGTTTCTTGGAAACAAGAGCCGTCAACATATTTTGACTGTTTCACCGCTTATTGTCGGTTTCGAATACTCCAGACAGTACACGGAGCTCGCCAGTATCGATCTCGTTGATCTAGACCTCGCCCAGTCTCTGTATCGTCATCCCGAGTATCAGGGTAATGAACGAGATAGGAAAAAGTATCGAATGGCATACGACGTCTATTCATTTGGTCTCATGCTGGCCGAAATAGCATTGTGGACACCTGTGCTTGCAATATATCAAGAGCGACTGAAGAGGCGTCCGACAGAGCAGAGTCCTGCCTTTCTGGAACCCCAGGCAATGAATTTGAGAGAAGAAATGGTGAAGATAGTTGAAAGACAGTTAGCGTTCAAAATTGGGTCGGAATATCGAGATGTTGTGTTGTGGTGTCTTAGGCAGACTGAGGCGTCCATGACAGCCGACAAGGAGCTGGCTGCAGAGTTCTATTCAAAGGTGGTGATACCGCTGGAAACTATATCCCACACGTTCCGATGATTACAGCAATATATGGGGTTAAGTCCTAATGCTGAACGTTGAACGAAGTGAACATACCTGCCATTGATTGATATTACAACTTGTATTATCTGGCCTGTGCAAACCACAGCTAGTGCTGAATCACGGGTGTAAATAAGTAGGGCGCTAGAAATCCGAATTTGTTGTTAGCGCCAACCTTCATCGTTTGTACAGAAACTCACAGGACCTATAATGCTATCAGAGCCAGGCCGACACGCTGTAAACACAGGAAGGCACGTCTGATCAGCAAGGCTACTGACGTTAGGTCTAATCTAACGTTTAATTTCGTCGAATCGCAAGCCGACTTGCACGTTTTCTTAACAATGCCTCCAAGTAATTGATTACCGAAGTCCTTAGTTAGCATTGGGACTCTGGAGCGGCTTGTAATCTGAATGGAAGCTGACATGTGGTCGGAACAAGCGTAGCATCAAGAATGAACTCAGAAGCGTTATATGAACGTGGACACTTTAAACGACACATTGCCTCGCAGTATCGCAGATGGTTCCCTGCCTTTAACCAACCTGCAAGACCTCGACGCTTTTTGCTGATAAGTAAACAGCTCCGTCGAGACCGAAATATCAAGAACAATCCTCTCTGCACTTGTTATCACTAGTAACGCTAACGTGCTTTTCTGTCTTTCGAAATGTCCAACACCACTCCCCCCAAATCGCTCCGTTCGCGGATGGGGACGGCAATGCGGAGGACATCGTCCATACTTGCCCTCAGCCGTCCCAGTACGCCTGGAGCACCATCGCAAGGGACTGCCGGTCGAGCTCGTTCCTCCTCAGTCGCTACCTCAAATTCCGATACGAGTTCCGCCAGTCGACCCAGTGTTGACACTTCTGCTCCCACAATCCCTCCGATATCCACTCCCTCAGCAATCATGATGCCTAGTCCGATCGCAGAGTCACCAGCTAGAGAGGCTGCTGCCACCGCAGACGAAATCCGGGAGGAGCTTAGAGAACCTAAAGCAGGCCCTACTCCCCTTGCACAAGTGGTCACAGCGTCCACTGATTCTGGGACTCCGGCAGAAACAGTGGAAGCTCCTAGTAACAGCGAATCTACAGGATTGCCAATCCTTGGATCTGCCAATGAGCCCCATATCTTAACGGAAGAACCGGATGAGATGTCTTTGCGAGCTCATACCATAGAATCAAGCAGAGAGTCCGCTCCGAATGAGACACAGATCCAGGACGCGCCTGCACCGGTAGCTTCTGCGTCTGCTTCTGCTTCTAAAGTCTCTCCTGCTCCTGTTCTGGAAGCCGCTCCGTCGTATTTCGAGATACCTGCTCATCCTCCATCAGAATCTCTCTCAGATTCAGAGTCTCTGCATAAGGCCATCCTTGAGAACACAATGGGCGTCGTCGAACAAGAGCCGACTCCGGATGGAATGCTATCAGATCAAACCACACCCCGTCCTCATGGCCCCGCAGACACCGAGAATGCGAACGTCTTTTATCAGTTCTCGGATATGCCTGTACCAGCTACGAATCAAATCAAAGTAGAAGAAAAATCAACTTCCTCGATTTCAAAACCCACTTCACCGCCTACTGCCAATACCGTCTCCGAGCCACCGGCTCAGACGGACGTAGAGGTTGTTCAGATGCCGTTGCCAGAAATTGCGGATGAAGGGTCAGCTCAACCTTCTATCGTACCGTCTGCTAGTTATCCCATTCCTATTCCACCAAAGCGGCAGCCAGAAGATGCGAATGCTGAACAGGTTCTAACTTCCACAATCACGAATGACATTTTAGGTCAACCTGCTGCATTCGTGCCCAAAGACAAGAATGTAGAGAACTCGATTTCTATAGTACCTTACGATGTAGGATCTACTGAACAGATTTGGGCTTCTGATTCAGAACCGCAAAAAAATGGGGATGCTGTTGGCAGACAGCGTGCAGACAATAGTGTACAGTGAGTTCTCGAATTTTTATCAGAACATCGGCCTTTTAACTCTTACATTCGTTCGCAGAACACTACAAGATCCATTCGCAGATCCAGTACCCTCTATTCATCCCTCGACGATCGGTACAATGGGACTCTCCGGAATGCCTGAGTACGTACCAGTTTTGCCAGCGTGGACATTGAACCAGATTCAGTTTCTTCTTTTGCAGACCTGACATCACCACAACACAGAGCAAGACCTCTGTTTCAGCTCCGCAAACCATGCCAGAAGTTGTGGTCATTCCAGTAATGCAGCGCGAGGATGTTTCAACTAGGTATTTATTTATCACTATAAGAGTACTCTCATTCACCGATTCCATAGGGCGATTAATGATAATGCTGGCTATCCCGAAACTGAGTGAGCATTCAGATGTCCTTTTTGGTTTTTCGATGATTCAACGATTTAAATAGCGAAACTCAACCTCTTCTTGGTTCAAGAACAGCACCTCAACACTCTTACCTTCATATTAACTCACCCCAGCCGACGATTGCCCATCTCAATGTTTCCGGGATGCCAGGTGGGGGTACTTCATCGTCGATACCATGGCCACCCTCCAAAGCCTCGTCTGCACATTCATCTATGCCACGCTTACATCACCTCGGCTGGATCGAATACGCTCTTCCAGACTCTACGATCTATTATTCTCATCCAACTCTTCGTGTCACGACTGATGTTGACCTTCGAAGTATAACGAAGCTTGACGCTGTCACCGCATATCTGGAACATCGTAGACTCCATGACGGCGCTGGAACTCCTCCCGGATTCGAGTTGTGGTTGAGAGAAGGTAGTTCGACGGATGGAAAGGGTATCAGGAAGAAGAGAGGCCTTGGAAGAACAAAGGAGTTCGTCCCTGTGAGGTACTGGGTGGATCACAAGAAACGTCTGGTGACGACAGATCCAATATGGGATGCTCAAATCGACGGCAGTGGGAGGAGACATCAAGTTGGAAAAGCGGTTGATGATTGTGAGTACAGTGGCGTATACACGTTGAAGTGATATGAACATATTTTTCAAGCTCTGGACATGGAATATCGCTATTGGGCATTTATGGAAGACCACCCAGCGCATGTCACTCTCCCGCACAATGCTCGAGCTGATGCCATGGATATCTTGACATGGTGTTGGACCGGTAATAATATCTGTCTTACCTTATCGAAATTTACTTACTCGCATATGTTTAGATCGCTTGCTACCCTCACAAAGTGATATTTCTCCTCCCTTCAATCAAGCCGAGTGCCAAGAGCTAAACAACATTTTACGGTCTTTTGGAAGTGGTCAGTCATATTCTGCATGATTCACTCTGTTTATCCAGAACTAAGTGGGAAAAATAGATTCCAATGGTGACTCCGGGATTCAGGCCGTGCTTCACACCCGATTAGTCTCTCGTGTGCTGATGCGTGTAGGTGAGTAACCATTGCATACTCACTAACCTGCGGATTATTTCATGTGTGTCTATCAGCGCGATGGCGCCAAATGAACTTCCGGCCCAACAAACCTTTGCCACAAGATATCGGTAAGCAAGGGAGATCAAGTCGACCTCGCCGGTCGGGTTTTCAACGTACGATCCTCGATATTGTGGTTTTGATCGTTTTCCTTGGTGTTCCATCGCTCTTTGTGTCGCGATCGAATCCACACCCATTGCATCGCTTGGATGAAGAAAGTGGGCTTTTCTCCCCACGTAGTGCCGGACCGATATTGCTGCTCGGCGGTTGTGCATGCCTTGTGGTAAGGTTTTGTTTTTGTCATTTGTGTAAACCAATTGTCTGAATTTCTATGAAGGCTGCGATTGTCTTGAGTGCGTCGGTGACTTTCCTTTCTTTACCAGGGCTAGACAACATTGGACGTATCCCGGGACTTGTCGCGGTCGTACTTGCTACCTTCTCTATGGTGTTTAGCGTAGTCGCCCTGTTTCGATACAAAGCCGATATGGAGTGCCTTTCATCGAACATAGGACCATGGGCTGGTTTTAGCGGTGAAGGTCTGATGTTACATTCCGTATGTCTAAACTCTTCCTCCTGAATGATCACAATTTCTGATGCGGACAATAGAGGCGTATCATGATCTTGTCCCTTCCTCTTACGCTTCTGGCCTACTCTGTCATTAGCATTGTTGTCGGGATCGTACTCTATTCGTTCTTTGGACTCTCGGGATCGCCAAATACTCTGCAGAAACATTTCGAGGACTATACTCGCTGGACAGTTGTAGGGGTTGTTGGAGGGTTGACTGGGATCTTGTTTACATCTATTCTTTTTATGCGAAGGTGATATATAGTGTAATTATTGTATACTGTATTACAGCACGCTGTAATATAACTATAACATTAGAGTCCGTCAGCAGCATGGCGCAGTGGTAGCGCGCGGGGCCCATAACCCCGAGGTCACTTGATCGAAACAAGTTGCTGCTAAGTATGAATTTGTTTTTGTTTTTCTTGTTTTTGCATAAGTCATGGTAATCGAAGTGCATACTATTAGTGCATACGCATACGTTTTCGGAACATAGTACGTACGATAATATACACAGGATGGTAGGAAGATTTTTCACTGTAAAGTGACAGTGGAAGGGAGTACTTTATTTAAGTCAGGGGAACGAAAATGTAAGGTAAGAAAGAGCGAGACTCATAACACTGCTTAATGCAGGCTGAGCAAAGCAAGAGTGAGTATGGAATGTCGAATGATACACTGGAACAGAACTAATAGATTTTACGTCTTGTAGATGGCGAGAGATGGCAAACAAATATGTACCCCAACAGAGCGAAAACGAAGGTGGATGACGAGGACATGAGAAAAAAGCGCATGATACAATCGGGATCCTGAAAGGATCCGCGATGGTCATCAATAATGGGTACAAGCCCGTGTAGTGGTAGAACGAAGGGAGAGAGTAGGTAAGGGGCAGTGATAAAACAGTGATAAAACAGAAATAACAGAGCGATAAGGTAGGAGGAATGCGAATTCGTACACGTAGAATATAGAGCTAAACCTGTTGCTTACATCGTTGGCGTACACGATAATCAATGGGCATCGTAGGAAGTGGCTCTCAGGCGATATGGGATCTAATGATTTCGATAAACACAAAAAAACTGTAACGAGGGAAGATAACACTCACCCTCACAACGGTGTCATTCCACGCTTGTTTCAGATTGGTGATCGACGAAGGTCTTTTCATTCGCAAACCTGAACCCTTGATAGCGTTGATAGCTAGAGCAGTGGTAAAGCCACGGTTCGCGATCAGAACACCGTTGGAGCCATATTTGTAGAACCAGCCATCGGGCCAACCGCCATCAATGTCCTGCATGCTTCGAAGCATCATGAGATCGCCAGAAGCGTCGATCCCAGCGAAGTTGCAGCAAAGCACACGCATGGCCAGAGCCAAAGCGTCACCCTTCATACCAAGACGCTCACGACAGCATTCAGCGAAGATAGGTCCTAGACGCTTATGAACATCTGGAGCAACAAGAAACAGCCGTGAGAGGAAGCTGGATGAGAGGGGTCAGAAAGCTGCTCTCAGCGAAACAATGGATGAGAACTTACAAGAGAAAAGCTTCCGGAGGCTCGTAATAACGTGTGCCTTCGTTGAAAGCACGGTACCGGAGAACAGACTCCACCCATTCATAGCACTGTTTGAGTTGCTTCCCCCTGCCGTACTTATAGAACAAGGTAAGCACGTTGACGCAAACGACCGGGTCAATCCGTGGCCTGGATGTATCAAAATACACTTGAGGAATTCCATCGGCGTTGCGAAGTTGGAGGATCGCGTCCATCACCTCGTTTCTCTTCTCGGGCGACATGTGATCGGAGCAAGTGATACCGATTGAAGTGGTGTCAACGTCGCAAGGAAAGGCGGACGTTGTCAACTCGCCTTCGCCTCTGAAAAAGTTGAATGGCCCATCATACTTGGTGTAGTTGACCAATGTCGGATCATGAGTAGCTTCGAGGATGAGAAGCTGAGCAAAATTCTCGTGGATGGTTACACCAGTGGAGGTGTAGGATAGATGTTTGCAGGCATTCTGCCTCATAAAGACCTCGGCCCGTGCCTTTGCGTCGAAACACAGGTTACGGAGGTGACGCTCGACGTTCTCAAAATCGTCATAGAGGATACCCGTCATTCCGAAAGAGCGAGCGGCCAAAACGTTATCGAGTTTGTCGTCAACAAAAATGGTGCGTGCAGGATCTGCGCCAGTCTGTTCTAGCACATGTCGGAAATAACCAATGTTAGGTTTACGTTCGCCGGCCGCGGACGATGTGAAGCAATGGTCAAAGAGATCTATATCTGATGATTTCGTCCGTAGAAAGTCGAAATCCTAGAGAGATTTAATGAGTACATAGCAGGCATCGATGACGAAGAATTAACTGACCTCAGATGAGATGTTGCTCATGGCGTAAATTTTACGACCTGGTTTGAGCTGCCTGATAAGGTCCACCATGAAAGGACGACTGACGAGTGTTTCGCGAGCGTGTTGGAAAGCATCGCGAACTTCACTGGGAGAAAGAGCCATCTCCAGTGCAACAGAGGCATAACACTCTTCTTCTGAGATTTCACCCTTCTCGTATTGGAACCATGTCGTGGTCTGAAGTATACTTCGAAGGGTCTTTGGTGAGACTGAAGTCTTGGTCGATGGTGACCAAGTAAAAAGAACATCGCCGAGGTCAAAGATTATAGTGTCGTATTTTATTGATGAAGATGAAGATGATGAAGATGAAGGCCTGGAGAGGGCGACCATCTTTGGAAAGAGAAGGAAAATAATGGGGGAATGGGCAGTCCATGTTCAACTCGGTCTATTGTTAAAAAGCAAAAAGGCTATTGTTGATTTACCGAGCCTGAGCGCTCGGCGTAGGTTCTGAACTGGTGCGAATTCTGGATTACGTGATGAATCTGAAACCTACCTCACCTTTTTGGCCCAATTTGGCTTTTGGCCGACCCTCCCGATCTTTTTTCTAGATTTGGGAGACGGCGTGCATGATTATTCAATTCCGCTGTTCCTCGACCTGAGCTTTTGACAGTCGCAAACTCCTTCTCTAAAATCTACTTGCATCTCAAATCAGTTCTCTTTACTCTTTTTTTTGTTGTGAACAGTTCGAGCTGCAGTTTGTCCTATTGTCATTCCCGGATGGTGGCCATAAAGCACGCGGAAAGATGTGAAAGTCCGGCAGAATGGAGTTAAATATAACAATAGAATACTCACAGGCACTCACATTCACCCGGTACTCAGTACACGAGACAATACGGCTGTAACCATCTGTCCCTGGCCAGCACGCGAGATGAAAACGCGGGAGGAGCGGCCATTATTGTGTCACTTCATGTCGGACATTAAGGCGACGAATTATCTGATTAGAACAGGCCAATGCTTTACCTCGTTAATTTGCGTAAGACTTCGTCAAGAGACCAATGAGACGCGTCGAGATTAACAAGGTGCGCGACTGAGCACAGTATCCTGGGTATTGCACACATCCATGTCATTCGACCCAGCGTCGGGCCTCCCCTTCGGTTCAATTCAAACATGTTTTCACCGAAGTTGTTCAATCTCTTTGGAGTTCTCAGATACGTACAGGAGATATGTATCTTGGAATCTCACGCACCTATCCGAACGGGCAGTCTGAGCAGGGAACAGGCTGGAACAGGGAGCAATGAAACACACTCGGAATACGACCCTCATGACATAGCCTTATACAATGAATGATGATGATACGTAGAAGCTCTAACAAGCGCAAAGGTTTAGATCTCGCCAGATATCATTCTAACTCGACTCACAAGTTCCCGCCAGATTCCCGCATCATCTAACAATATCCTTGTGGAAAGCCGCCAGCCCATTCAAGGTGGCAGTATCCTGGCAGTACAGATTGAATGAGGTACCAACTATTGGATTGATGCGGCCAGGCGATGGTCAAATGGAGGCCTTTACCTTTAGTGCCTCAGCCTCTAATCTTGATCTTCGAAGGTGAAGGTGTAAGCAGACAGTTCGGGTCGAAACAAGCGGTCGCGAGTTAGAAGCGATGGATCAACGATCAACCTTCAGCGAGATGGGCAACGCTAGCTCAAATCATGCGTTCTTTACCCGTAAGGAAGCGTGAAGAGAGCACATAATCTGTAGCAAAGAAGACTCGAACTTTGCATGCATTTGGTTCCGTGGGCGATGCACGTGTCAGGCTCTGAGCGTTTATTTGCCTGTTCAAGTTTGCTCGCTGGAGCTCCGAACTTAGCGACGGATAATGCGGGCGCTGCCCACGGCATCTGTGGGTCACTGATCTCAGGCATCAGGTGGGATTATACTAGTCGTTTGTGGTTCACAAAATACTCTTCTCTAACCTCAAGTACATGTACGTGAAGCGTTAGCCTGGGTTCTTCAGAATTGTAATCAGAATATAACGATATTTCCCATACAACAACTACGACTACTCATATGAATCGATGCGATCCATCTCCACATCGATAGCAGTCGCAGTCGCCGTGTTGAGAGTACATATAAATAATAAATAGACCCTTCCGAGGGAATAAAGGAAAGCACAGATCTTTTTGTCTTTCGACCCGTCAACCGGGATTGTGGCGAGCCGCGAACCGGCGAGTCTCTCCGATAAATCAACGAAATCAACTTACTTTGAAGTCTCCAGTCTTCTCGAGTCCAATACCAAGCAATTGGAGGAAATAAAGCCGCATACTTACATCACACAATTGACGGAAGGACCTACATGGTTCCATAGTCAGATCCGGAAAAGATCCCGAGAGATCTTTACCGTACAGTAGTACCGATTGAGATCTTCGAGGGATTAAGTACTAAATAAGGTAGGGTAGGCGGCGGGAAAGAGAGCCCAGGCCTTATTATTTTGAAAGCGCGGTAGGGAGCCATCGATATTAGATTTCAGTTCTCCAAGTACAGCTGTTTTGGCTTTATTGGCTTTATTGGCCATATGTATCGCAATTCCGCAATTGCCGGGCTTTGAGCCCGTATGGATATATGAATATGGCATAAGTATACTGAGTGGTGTGTATCGGAAAGTCCTTGGAAGCGCGGGCGGAAATTATACACATATATACAAATATAATAAACACCTGTAATAAACGGAGTCGTGACTCGAATCGACGTGAAGGCTGGTGAAGGAAAGCTGTCTTGAACATGCCATAAAACTATTCATATTGAAACTCTTCCCCTTCCGTGCCGTTCGTGAGTTTGAAAAAAATTTTCACTGGTACACGTGTTGTCGAGAAACATGAAGACTCAGAATACGGTTGAATCGATGGGCTCAGAACAAAAGGCCATACTTAGTTGGCCAATGAGAAACATCCGGCATTGACATGGCAGGAGACAGATTCAACCCCCCGTTTCGTAAAAGGCGTCCTTGAGTGGGTGTTCTGACTGCATCAACACGGTCGACGACGTTCAACTTGTGTTTCTCGGAAGTCGGTGAGCCGGTCATCCTAAATGGGCAATTGCTCGCGCAGTTCCAGTGAGGCTTGCCGCCCTGGACCCTGATGTCGTCTGGCAAACTTTGAAGTAAAGACACGCAGCAACAAAAACGTTTCGAAGGGTTCAACCGCTCAATGTCCCTGTCAAACTGGGTCGCCGCGTTCAGGATGAACAGTGAATAGAGAGCTGAATTGAGTCGGTTTCTGAGTCAGAGTGTGTAAATCTAGAGTACATAGAATTTGAGATCTGCCAATCTGAATGAAGTGTGCTGTTGAAACATCACACCGGTATTGTTGACGCTGATTTTTGTGGAATGCATGCTCAGAGAATGCTCACCGTTAACTTGAAAACGAAGATTCCTGATTGAAATTCCATAGGTTCAGATGGCGCAAGTTGTGCGAGGGTAGTACTACCACGGGGTCACTCTAGAACGGGATCATCAGTATCAGGTCATTGCTTGCATCGGAATTGTATCTGGGGTGCAATTCCTAAGTACTCACATCTCGTTTCTATCATGATCCCAGGCCATTCCTGACCACGTCCGATTCCGGACGACGACCTCTGATATACAGTTGAGCATTGTAAGCATTATTTTCGGACATTCATATAGACAAACATAGCTTTAATGATGTGCGAGAATAGGTCAGCCCTGCTTGATAGCATTGAAAGGAAAGGAAGGGAAGGAAATGAGATTCCATGATGTTGTGGAGATTGTCGCTGAAAGTCCGAGGAATGACGAGGTTAATGCTTTGAATCAACAAAAGCAAAAGCAAGTCGAGTCTAGGTGTCAAGAATCGAGAGCATCAGGAGCCTAAAACGAGTGACATTAATTCAGAAAGGCTTTAATCTGACGGGCGCTGACCTTTGGGTGTTCGACGTTAATTGGCACTTTTTTCTTACATCCTCGGACTATACATACCGTGAAAACGATCGTCTTGGAACTGAAATCATGCCTTTGAGTTCCTTGTTGAGGAACACGGTCAGAGTCCTAATTGGCCGAGTAACGCCAAGTGCCTGGACCGGATTATGGACCTTTCTTCAGAAATCGGATGGTATGGGGATGCGCAAGTACTTCAACCTGCTGTTGTATTGTTATTCAATCAGAAAGGAGCCATCCATTTTGGACCGCCCACTCTGAGCGAATCCATTTTTAGGGGACGGCTTATCGCGGACTCAACGTTCACCCATTGTGCATTGGGGTACCTTCCCATTGATGAACTGGGGCAAAATTAGCCTGTAATTCAACAAAGTTGCGACAGCTTTACTTAGATACCTGGAAAACAAAGCGAAGGAAGAATTCACAAGGTCCAAGTCCCTGATAAGGTACGCAGCAGCTGCAAAGTATGATGGTTCATCATGTATTGAGGGTAACGACTCAAACACGCACCGCTGACAAAAAGAAAGTCTAAGCCCAAGCCAGCGAGTTATGATCAAACTCTGCTGAGTTTCTACAGCCCCCAACTCTGTCCCTGGACCTGGCATTTCCTCCGAAGCTATGATTAGCACTGAAAACACATCCCAGGAGACGAGACGACTCAGCATTGGCACGATATAATCGATACCTAGGCAACTGGAAACACTACATCACATCAGCGTATCCCTTGAATTCTGTTGGCATCCCGAGGAAACAATCTCTGTTCAAGTTCAATGCTGTTTTCCATGAGAAAGAGGAAGGACAAAAACATGGCGAATGCACGGCACCTGCCACGATAGGTAACTCATATCGATGATTCATCACCTCTTTGCGGTTTCAAGCCATTGCTGTGACAGCCGAGATTCTGTGCACGTTAACGCGAACGGACGCGGACTCGACCGTGATGAACTGTGAGAGAGTGTTCACAGCTCTTTTGTCCCTCTGTATCATTGCTCCCCCTTTATTTGCCTCCTTACAATTTTCTTCAGAACCTTGAATGAATTCCCTCTTCCTTCTGCTCTTGCTCAACTATCGATTACGCTCACGAATCATGCATAGCTTGCAATTAACTCTGCTCTCGAGCTCAATCCCTCCAAATCATGATTTCCCAATGCATCCCGTATTTCATTCACGTCTTGCGTCCTTCTCACTCTTATCAATACTCCTCAGAAAATCGAACACCAGTGGGAACAAACGAGGTTGCGGTCATACAGACCGTGCCGAAAATGTTGACAACATGAGGCTATGAAATTCAGAAAATCTTTCAGGTAACTCGGCACGGTTCCAAGAACTCTGGTTTCCCAGTTCAAAAAGTCTGGAGCAAGCATATGGCAAGCGTGAAATTGACACGGCCTGATCCACTTACGAAGAAACTTTCAAGTACCCTGGACACTCCAACTGTATCGGCACAATTTCCATTGAGATTGGGCCAAAAAAGCATAGATGAACGAGGATATTATGATTCGGAAGAAGAGGATATTTGTAGGTGAGAACGAGAGAATCAGATATCGAAAAGTTATAAGCTCGCTGAACTGAGTCGTCACGAGGGCAGAAAATTCAAGTTGTAGCAAAGGAATGAAGTTGAATGTCTCCTGCCTATTGAACACAGCAATTCAGCCCTCAACGTGTGTCGGTCAGTCAAATCAACGATATCGCGAAGAATCACTGGGAACAACACAGAGTCGTAGAAATCGTGATTCCTTTGTGCAAGTCGTGTCGTGAGATGAGATGATGGTGGTAGGAGAGAAAGGGAAATAAATGGCCGGAGTATGAAATCGCTCGCTGTAATAACAATGACCAATCTGTTTGGCTCGGGCGTTGTGCCACGCGCTTCAATTTCTTCCTCAGCGCTGTCACGTTAACGACCCGACATCCTGCCGACATCTTACAACTCGTGTTATTCTTTTTGTAATTTCTACTCGTATTCGAAAAGTGTTATTAAAGCTGGAGAGTCTTGACTTGGCCTGTCGATAGGAATTGGGATTCATTGTTTTCGTTGTTGGTCGTTTGCTTGTTGTGGAAGAGAGAGACGAACAAAACGTTTATATGTCGGGTAAGGCGCCACCGACTGGTCCAAGGGCGTTGTTGGGCAAACAAGGACAACAAGGACAACAAGGACAAGGCCAGCCAGGCGAGTATAAGTCATCACTGTTTGTTACCATGGGCTGAACTAAAATTACTCATTACTAGGTAATACAACTCATCCAAGTTCAAGGCAACCTTCTGGTAGTACTAGTCTAAGTAGCTCTTCATCGTCGTTACCGTCGTCTTCATCTTCAGCCGTGAATACAAGAATCGGGGCGCCGCCGCCGACTGGACCTCGGAGTTTGTCGGCAAATGGACCAGCCAGAGGAGGAAAGAGCAAAGTCTATGTAAATGGACAAAACGGAGGTCGAGAACGAGAACGAGAGCGAACAGGCTCAAGAAGTCCCAATGGAAATGAAAATGTTGGTTTTTGTTCAACTTGAAAAACATATTCGCCGACTTTCATTCGTATAGCTCTTAACACCTGGTCGTTTCGCTATCTCAATTCCAACGAAAAAACCAGAGACGAACGTACTTCCAAAAAGTTCTATACAGTTGCGAGGCAAAGCATTTCAAGATCAGACTCCCAAAACACCTCCAGAGCCGAGCTACGATCCGCCTCCTCCTCCTCCTCCAGATGGTCCTCCGCCACCAGCACCACCCACACATAGTCCACCACCACCACCACCTCCAACAAATTCTCCTCCTCCTCCTCCGCCACCTCAAAATAGTCCTCCACCTTCGCCTCCTCCGCCACCACCATTATCAGCTCCTACAGGCCCAAGATTATTATCTACAACATCTACGCTCCCCACAAAAACTTTACCTACACATAACGCTATATCAATCGCGCTCCCGGCTTCACGGGCCGCACCTTCTACAGCAACGCCTACTCAAGCACAAATTCAGATGCAGCCGCCACCTCCACCGTCACGTCCACAGTCACCGCCCAAACCGCCACAACCGCAGAAATTTTCCCTTCCACCTCCACCTGCCTGGCCCCCACCCTCAAATCAGCTTCCATCCGACGTGCGCGCACATCGAGTCATTTATGATTACAATGTGGCGTTGCTTCCTGCACATGATTTGGCCGGTAAAGACAAGGATATGAGGGACAAGGAAAGGGAAGCTAGGTTTGCAAGAGATAGAGCTCTGGAACGTGCTGCATTGGTCTCTGGGTATGTCAAGCCAGGTGTAAAAAGCCAGAAACCACCTCCAGTCAATCCTGAGTCGAATCCTGATCTGGATATAATGATGGATATTGATTTCAGCAAAGGTGAAGGCACGTCAACGGGTGCTGGTACACTTGCTGGAGCTTCAACGCTGGGTTACAATGGGTATGCCTCACTCGGTCGTAGAGGGAAAGACAAGGGATCAGGTTCAGAGTATTTCGAAGTTCTGGCTGCGGCGATTAGACGTGCGAAAAGCCAGGAATCTTCATCCGATTCTTATCCACGTATTCAAGGAAAGGGCAAAGGAAAAGAATCAATCATACGGTATGAGGGTCAGGTTTTAGCTGGTGGAGAATGGGTGTGGGTACCAGAGGCGGACGTTATTGAGCCATCGACATTGACAGTGTCACCGATTACCCCCTCAATACCTTCTTTGACTCCAATGCCGTCTTCCGTGTCGTCCTCAGCATCTGCATTTTTGGCTAAATTTCGCAGTACAGAAAGTGCAGCAAGCTCTGTCTCTGTGGTCTCGAACGGGAATGAAAACGGTGATGAAACGCGAGGATATTGGGTTTGTGAAAGGATACCCGTACCGCGGGATCCAAGGCGAATGATTGTCAGGGACAAGGACAAGCCTGGGTTGAGTGAAGAAGGTGGTGGCGGGACGCAGCTCAATGATTCAGAAAGGGAATCACAAGAGTTGTGGTTGAAGGATCGAGAAAAGAAAATTAGATCACAATTCTACGTGCTTGATCAATACGAAGTTAGTCCTCATTACAGTCAAAATTGGTTCTTTGCATTACTGATTTCTTTTACAGTACGACCAACTAACCTCTACCTCTCCTCCTCCTCCATGTAAAGTTATCATAACCAACATCGCTCTACTCACTCCCACCAACGTCCTTCGTTCTCATTTTTCCCAATACGGCAACATTATGAGCTTCGAACCTCAAATCGATAAGCAGAACGGCAGCTCACTCGGTATCTTGTGTATACGATATCCTACTCATGCTGAGGCCAAGAGGTGTGTGGAGAAGGAAAATGGACAGAAAAGGCCTTGGGCTGGGGCTGGATATGGCCCGAATGGTGTCGGTGGGTATCACGAACATGGGATGAACGGGAATTGGAATGCGAAAGGAGATGCCGGAGATCAGATACAAGTAGATTTCGATGGGACTGGTCAAAAACTTGCTGCGGTTTTGAAGGAGTTGGACGATAGGAAAAATGGCAGGAAACGGGTGGAGCCTGTTCCCCGACCCACTGTATCGCCATCAGCCAACAACGACAGCAGTAATCTGAATCTCAGCAGTGGGAGCTCAAGTGTCCGTGTTCCTGATCATCAAACACCAACACAGACTCAGGCTTCGACATTCAAGCTTCCGTCAAGTTTACCTCCTCGTCCGTCTACCTTGCCACTTCCTCCTCAATCCAACTCAGTCTCCGGTTCATACTCTCCTGCTACGTCTTTGCCTCCTGCGCCTTCTCATCAACGTTCGGGTCCTCTGCCACTACATCCAAGTCTTCCAATGCGTCCCATGTTGGATACGAGGGACAGTAGAGAAAGAGAGCGCGACAGGGAGAGAGAACGAGACAGGGAAAGAGATCGTGACCGTGACCGTTTAGTTCTTGCTACCCCTGCTTCAAGTTCCGCCGGTCCTTCTTCTATTCATGACGGGTCCACACCGCGACCGAATGGCTCTACACCTGGGTCAACTATACCATTGCCCTCTTCATCCTCTTCATCCACCTTACCGAGCATCCCGAATATCCCTACCAAACCCAGTGGAATTACTATCGCTACCAGTATGAAAGCTAAACCGCCACCTGCTTTGATGCAAGCTAGGGCTCACGTAAAGAGGAATGCCTTGTTGAGAAAACCAGAAGCGGAAGAGGATTCGGCCGTGGGGATGGGTCTTGATGGAACACCGGTGCAGATTAGATTGGAGAAGGAAAATGCAGAAAGAGAGAACGACAGGGATAGAGAAAGGGTAGATAGAGGAAGGGAGAGTAATAGGGATAGGGATTGGGATTGGGGCAGGAGACGTAGTAGGGATAGGTATGGAGAGAGGATACCTCTTTCGTACCGGAGAGCGGACAGAGAACGAGAACAAGGAAGGAGGTTGAGAAGTCCAAGCCCGAAATATAGAGATCGAAGCTCAAGTCGAGATAGGTATGGGTCTGGTTTCCGGAGGGATAACGACAGAAACTTTCGTCGAGATCGTGAACGAGGTGACCGCAATCGTAGTCCCTCGCCTTATTCGCCTTATGATGACGGTCGGACGTACATTCCTAATCATATGAGGCATAATGGATACAGCACAGGATACGGTAGATCCAATCATCATTATCCTCAACGCCACGATCGCTCTTCTCCGCCTCCGTATTCGAGCTCAAAAAGGGATCGCGATCGTTTTCTGCGCATGTCACCCAAGTCTTCTGGGTCTCCTTCGTCTGTGAGGCCCGCGCGGCCGATGGGATGGGAAAAGGACCACGGAGAAGTTCTTGAGGAGTTGGGGAAGAGCATGTTTTCCTATCTCAAACTAGAGCCGGATGCAGGAGGACAATTCCCTCGTCAGGTGCAAGATGAAGATGTCAAGGCTCTGCTGGCAAGTTTTAGCATTGACAAGGTATGGATTGCTTTTGGGCGACATAGGTGTTGTTACAGATCTCAATATTCTCATCATTCCTAGATCTTTAAATCTTCGCAAGGAATCTTCGTCACTTTTGTAAAAGACTCTGCTCGGCGCGCTGCTACGTACATCAATGGCAGTCTTGACATCAAGTTGGCTTTTCTCAAAGTGAAGGCGACCGCCTGTGCTCCTCCCGCTCCAGTCAAAACCACCTGGACTGACGAAGAGATGGTTCTACGAGCGAAGGATATCATCACCGAAGAACTCAAACGTGCCTTACAGCAGGATGTTCTCAGTAAATACATCGGTCCCCAATTGAAGACGATGATCAATCAACATCAAAGTAATTCTGCTGTGGAACTAGCTGCAGGAAGGGAACCTTTCGGTGTTTCGATGGTCGACCAGATCAATGCGAGGCAGCAGGGACTCTTGGGTTTGTCATTCAAGAAGCAACGAAAAGATCGGAAACCTGTGATAGAAGAAATTGTTCAAAAGGATGAGGTTGAGGAGCAGGGAGACGAAGAAGGAGGCCCTCTGAAGAAAAAGCGGAAGAAGGACGTAGTCTTATCCAAGAAACAGAGGAGACGCGTGCTTGACGATGAAGGAGAGTCAGAAGTGGAGTCAGAGAATGAAGATGAGGATGTCGCTGTTGAAGAACTCTCTAGGAAGAGACCGCTTGTGGAATCTGAGTCTGAAGTGGAAGAACCAGTGAAGAAGAAGTCCAAGAAGGAAGAGATCAAACGAAAGAAGGAGGTGAAGAAGGCTGGCAAGAAAGGCCTCTCTGATCACATCGTTCTTCCTCATAGCGAATATGATGCTCCAGCAATTGATGATGTCCGTCTTACTCCTGGAGTGGACTCATTGTTAACTCTTTCCCGCTCCGTCACTCCTATTGACTCCCGTGCGCTTACCACTCCGCCGCCTACGCCGCCTCCTGTTGATCCAACTGAGGGGGTTTGCGACGACGACGAAGACCTCTATTATACCAAGCTTATCCTCGCAGGCCGCGTACCGTCAGACGACAAGGTTCAAAATTCATCTCTTTCTTCAACTCAAGAGCCGGATGCAGAACAAACTCCCCTTCGTACACACGTCACTGGCTCTGCCCGTACAGAAGGCTTCTATAAGATCACGCATGCTGAAAAGGCTGCCTATGTCACTCAATACCAATCGAGGACGACGAATGCCGAAGCTACTGCTGCTCAAGAACTTCTCCTCGAGGAAAGCAAGCCTCAGCACATTACTTCGTCTCGTTCTAACCGTGCCAACGCTCGTCGTCGTGCACAGGGTCTAGAAGAGATTAATCAGGTCCAACGTGCTGTTGCGCTTTCCAAAGGAGAAGCAGCAAGTGAACTTACCTTCAAATTCAACCAGCTGCAGACGAGGAAGAAACACTTGCGTTTTGCTCGTTCTCCGATTCATGACTGGGGTTTGTATGCCATGGAACGGATTTCGCGAGGAGAAATGGTCATTGAGTATGTCGGTGAGGTTATCCGCGCGCAAGTGGCGGAGAAGAGAGAAAAGGCCTACGAGCGCCAGGGAATTGGTAGCAGCTATCTATTTCGTATTGACGAGGATTTGGTCGTGGATGCCACGAAGAAGGGCAATCTTGGGTTCGCCTTTTTGTCTTCTTCATCTATGAATGCGTTAAATGACACCTTTCTTTTCCTACAGACGTTTGATTAACCATTCTTGTGACCCAAATTGCACAGCGAAGATTATAACTATCAGTGGCGAGAAGAAAATTGTAATTTACGCCAAACAAGATATTGAACTCGGTGACGAGATCACCTATGGTACGTGCTCCCCTCTACGTTCGTCGAAATATAAATCTGACACTTCGACACAGATTATCATTTCCCATTCGAGCAAGACAAAATTCCTTGTCTCTGTGGTTCAGCTAAATGCCGTGGTTTTCTCAACTAGAGACAATTGCATGGTCCTAAAGTATTTTCGCTTTCCTCAATTATTTTTTTTTTGCAAGCGTCCCTTATTTTTCTACTCTGCTGTGGTGTTATCTTTCCGCGAGTGTATCTACTAGTTCATGATTGGCCGTCTCGTTCATTATATCACCTACCTAACCTTTGCTGTTCTGCTCTCGCTCTAAAATCGAAGCCCGTTGCGGCAGTGCATATAGTTCTACAGTGGTTGTGCTCATCGCGAAAGCCAGTACCCAGTCATTGCATCTCACTTCTCATCTAGTAGCACCGCAACACGAGCTGGAACGCAAGACGAACAAGAACAAGCAAGGAAAGCAACGTCTATGTTGGCGGCTCGAAAACTCAGGCACATTGTCTTTGTTGTCAAATTTGTCGCTTACTGTCTCTTACTGTAGGCGAATAGGGCGCGGCTGTTCCCTTGTGGGACCCCGTTCTTAACGTAGCCGAGTACTCCTTTGTATGAGTGACATACTTATGTGAGCACTGAGGAGGATAAGTATTCTAGTTCAATCCAGTTCACAAGATAAGTCGTTGCACGACAACTAATATCTTCTAGGTTGCCCCCCACCTTCCATATATCTAACAGTGCATAATTCGTGTAGAGGCGCTTTCTTTGCCCCTTCCAATGTATGAGGATCCGTTGGCCGTTTTACCGAAAAGCTTCAAGTCCGCATCTGATCTCCACAGAGCACGCTAGTCCAAGGTGGGTCAAGATAGCCTATAGGTCAAGATGCCCCTGGTTTTCGGTCTCTCTCGCACAGCTCTTGGGTGATACCTCCAGCGTATTTGTTTCCGAACTACTTTATCACACGCCTTAGAATGAAAATTGCACCACATCACTGAAAAAGTATGCATGCAGATTTTTTTTTCGGGATGCCATTCCAAATCCAGGACCCCCACCACATCCTCTTTCCAAAGGCTCATTCATTACCTGTAAGCCTCTATTCAAGATCTAACCTCCCCTCCGATAATCTATCTGTATGTTTTTTTTTTTTTTTTTTTTTTGTGGAGCGTTTTGTCTTCGGGCAAGTAACAAGGTCACTCCCTTCGAACCGCTGAGTATGCAGGGCGTAAAGCCGAGCTGTATTTTGAGAAAGATTATGACACCACCTGGGGAAATGCTTTACGCACGGGATAATCTATCTGTATGTTATTCGTAGGCAACCTGTGCCAAACGCAACCAACTATCGGCAAAGCGGCAATCAGGACCTCCGCCGTGAATATTGGACGACAGGATAGAATGATAAAACCTATGGAACTTTGCTGACTGAGGGTCAATGGTGAGCTATGTGCAGTAATTGTTTGGTCCATACTATGTAGCACATGCACCTTTACTTCGCTTGAACTTGCACTATGCAGCCTTGGCCCCGGGCCCTTACCTTCCGGTAACACTAAGCTTAGAAGACCACCGCCGACGGAATACTTTACAATAATACTCGGAGTTGCCTCGTTTCTCGGGAAGGCATGTCCAACTCTTAACGCTCTATATCGTTCAAGGTTCGAAGCAATGGATTGAGTTGCGAACATGAAGCAGTCGAGAACTCAGAACTCGCTGTAGTCTTTCTAGGAATACAGCTCTTTGTTATCGCAGAAGAATTAACCGGAACGGACGACTTCCCTGACAACAACACATTTGTATTATTTCAACGTAACCACCTCTGTCACCAAGACTTTTTTTCCTGAATGGGGTTATGAACCGACGCGACCCGTCTGCGCGTTCGTGTTAATTTAAGCACAGCCGCTTCAGTTCATTCTCCCCACTTTTTCTTTGGTAACGTTCCATTTTGTGGGCGACCAGCATGTCTACGTCTTACACCTCCAAAGCTCCTGCACCACTGTGTCTCTGCAGCTCTCCGAGAGGTTCGAAACCTCCACAACTAGAATTGAATCTTGGTTCCATCAGTCCTCTGCGTATATTATCAACATACGCGCTCCAGGACCTCGAGAAGCATTGCGAGCACGACACGACGCCTTCAGATGCATCGTCTCTTTCATCATTCGAAACTTCTTCTACTTGTTCATCACCTAGCCTAGATGGCTCTTTAGACCATTCAACAACACCTCTACAGTCTCTGGAAACCAGGGGAAATGAGGATGTTTTTTCTGCAAGTTGCAGAAAAGATGTACGACCTCTGCCACCTGTCCCACCTTCTGCCTCTGCGAGTTCTCCCACACCAACTATTTCTCCTAAAACTCGACCTCTCCCTCCCACCCCGTATTTGAAAATAGACGACGTGGCGATCTCCGTAACCCTTGCGACGCCGATGACTTCACCCGTCCCCCCTGCGGAATCGCCTCATCATCTTTCCCCTCCTAGAATACGTCGTCTCCCCAACCCATCCGCCTTTGCTCTTTCACCCCAAGCTGCTTCGGACGAACTTCCCGCTTCTGGCTGTGAGAATTTGTGCCGTCTGAATACCACTTTAATGTTGGGCACTGTGTCCCCTGACGCTGCCTTGCACCGTCGTCTAACAAAATTGAAACGTTATTTGGGTGAACAGGTACCTAATGATCTGGTTCCGGTTATTTCCTCTGCACGCGATCCACTAGCTGCTAAAGACTTGCTAGTACGTCTGAGCACTTGCCCAGGGTTGGAGGATACAACCCATGCACCAGCGCTTGATCCTGCTGTGATCTCACGAAGACTGAAGGAATTGGAAGACGACAAGTCTTTGTCTGATGAAGAAGATAACGATCTCGTGTTCGTCGAGGCAGAGTCGCCGGTGGAAGGATCACAGTCATGGTCTGCTGGAGTCACCAGCACTTTCCATGCCGTGCCTTTACACCGATATAGCAAGAAGTGGGTCTGGGAGAAGAAAGGTCGTCGACGAGAGGAGCAGGACTATGCCTATATTCTACGCGCTCTCAGATCGCTTTGACACTCGTTAGGTTCAACTTTCGTTCTGTTCTTGCTTTCACTTCCATGCATTGCTTTCACATCAACATTTCCACATGTGTATTTCTAACCTCATTCCCTGCATATTTTTCCTGGATTTCACTTCCACTGCTTATCGCATCGCCTTCAACTCCGCTTGTAAAACCATAATCTATATATTCTTCCTTGCATTAGCTTAATTCTGCTTATTTCACCTGCTTACGAATCGTTACGATCTTAACTGCACTTACTGCTCTCTACTTTATAGAATTCATGCCGTCGCTGACGTGGGAGCTTTCCGTCTTAAGCACAAAACTCTTGACATTGTTCATTCATGCCGAACCGTCCTCCTTAGCTTGAATGGCATTCATCACATCCTTGGAAAAATCTGCAGTGGAACCTGGTCAAAGCTGGGTTTACAAAGTCCGACCGCTGATGCATCAATACAATTTCCCATAGGTTTCCAACAGATAGAGGGTGTATTATCCTCCAAATGATGATCACTCTTAAACTAGCTCGCTCTGAAATCATCAGTACGAGGATGGATGTTTCAATAGTGTCTGGAGCACGAGTCGGATATCAGACTGGTAGCACACGCATTCGTTGTATCGGAATACTCACACCACCGTCAATCAGCACAGTTTCGCCGTTGATGAACCAGTTGGTAATCAAACACAGTGCCAGCGCGCCTACATCGCGTTTTGTTCCACCTGTCTTCTCAGTTGGTATTTCAAACCCCCATGTCTTGTCGGGAGGTGCAACTGCAACCCCGGCTTCATTTGAATACCCAGGAAGGGACATCTAGTAGGAATTTTCAATCAAACCGAAATGAATTATCTTTCAACGAGGCTCGCCTCGGTCGGAAAAAGCCCTACAAGGCATTATCAGCTTCAAGTCTTTTTCGAGGTTAGGAAACTTTGAGAGACTGACCCGGTGCTATTCCGTTCACTCGAATGCCTAAAGGAAGAAGCTCGTGCGCGAGAGAGGAAGTGGCATGCCCAATAGCGCTTTTGCTGAACATGTAAGGATAAGAAAGTCCAGACGTGGCAGAGTCCTAAATTAATGAAGACCAATCCCTTTGTCAGTGAAATAATCTTACTTTGGTCCACCCATTCATACTGCTCGTCATAATCACTTGTGGCACAAATTTCTTCGTCACTTGTTCTTCAGAATTTTTCCACTTTTCTAACAGCGGTAAGAATGCGAAGGTCATCCAGTATGCGCCCACAGCATTGGTGTTGAGGACATTATTGAAGTCTTGTGGCTCGATCTTGTCAAAGAAGGCCGAAACGTAGGCCGCGGCAGATGCTTGCGAAGGAGGGGTGAATTGACCTGCCTGGATTCCGGCATTGTTGAAGAGCACAGTCACATAGGGCTGGACCTTTGCTACTTCTTCCGCAAGCCTCTTAGCTTCACTCTATTACAGCAATTGGACATTCTCCTGCAGCATTGGCTTTCAGAAAAGCTGAACGATGAACGTACCTTTGAGCTGATATCGCCTTCGAGCCCGTACATCTTACCCCCGCATCCAGATTTCAACTTGGTGCTAGCTTCGTTATATATACCGCAGATCCTGTGGACGACACCGTGTACATGTCACCCCGATAATTGCCACTTTAGAATGGATTTCAAGTTATTTACCTATCAAGGTCAGCTTGTTTGGGACCGATAATGTAAACCGTGGCACCATTAGCCACCAACGTCGAGCTGATCATCAGTCCAATGCCCTACAGGCTCACCAATTTTGATATCATTACAAATTACATGAATGTCACTTACGCTCCCGCCACCAGTCACAACCGCAACAACACCTCTGAGGTCGAACAAATTCGTTACGCTTTGCTCATTCAAGTCGACTAGTATAGACATCTGTGCGTTCGTTCTCTGATGATTGAACAAAGAGAAAGGTCAGAAAGGCCAGGAACATGAGAATTTCAGTGAGGTATATGACCTCATAGCATAAGCATGCCAGATTCTTGGGTAAAGTTCACCAGCACGAAATCCTTTGTATAACATACGATACAGAATACAAACTTAATCGCGAGTGGGTGTGATTACAGACGCTACAGGAATAGGGTCGATAGTCGCGATCATCTTGACTGGTCGAGGATACCCACTCGGGTCGCCCTTATCGAGGAAGGAAAGTATGTAAGAATTGAAGAACATCAAGTGAGGTTGAAACACGCACAAGAACGCTCAACGGATAACCCTTATCAAATGGGTGCAAATTGTCCAAGTTTTCCATTTGTGTCTTCGAAAGACTAATCTCGAGAGCTTCTAGGTTTGAGTGTAGGTGCTCGACTTTGCGGCCTCCAATGATGGGAAAAATGTACGGTGCTTTATGGAGAACGTAGGCAATTGCCACTTGAAGACGAGGTCGAATTCTTGATCACGGATCTAATGTCGAACCACTTACAGGAACTGATATTTTTCACCCCAATTTCTGCGGCCAGTTTTTCAAGGCCGTCACATACTTTTACTTCATTGGGAGTTCGCTCCCAAGATCCAAAAAAAAGTCCTTGTCGACCTTGTTCGCCACTAGTACGCCGTTTCTCCTCCTCAGCCGTCGTGCGGATATGGCCAGCGGCAAGAACAAAATAAAGAGCAAGAGCGATCCCTGAATTGAAGCGAGATTAAAACATGAGACAAGGTTTCTGTCACTGAACAGGACATAGTACCTTCATGTTGGCACATCGGAAGGATTTCTCGTTCTATATCCCTTTTGAGGATGGAATACGGCGCTTGATAAACTACAAACGGGGTTTTACCAGTCGATCGAGCATAATCATTGGCTTTCACCACAAGCCAAGCAGGGGCATTCGATATACCCTGTAGGCGAATGGAATGAGATGTTGTCGATTGAAAGAGATGTGCCATAACTACCAGATACAAAATTTTACCGGCGGCTACCAGATTGTGCAGTCCGTCCATGATTTCTTCCACGGACGTATGCATATCCCAGGCGTGGACATAGAAAATATCCACGTAATCTGTGCGAAGCCGTTTGAGACTAATCTCGAGGCTTACGCGCATTGACTTGAGGTTGTTGCCCACAAAGTTAACTTTCTGTTTCGCTACAGGAAGGCCTCTCGTACGACCAGGAATATTTGTGTACTGTGTTGATGAAAAATCATTTGCTAACCAATTTTTACCGGCAGCACTTACTTTTGTAGCAATGATCATCTGGCTTCGAATGTCGCGCTGCTCCATCCATTCACCAATGAATTCCTCGGACGAACCTTCTTGACTGTGAACACATGTTATCGAGCAAGCTCTGATGGTACATAAGCATAAGCCGTGAACACCTACTAGATATTGGCAGTATCAATCCAATTCCCTCCGGCGTCGTAGTATGCATCTAAGAGTTTGAAAGAAGACTGTTTATCCATGGATCCGAACATGTCAGACCATTGGTCGCCAATACTCATTCCGCCTAGACACAGTGGCGATACATGCACAGAAGATCTCGGGGAAAGTTGTCGGTAACGGGCAAGCTTCTGGTGAGGACCAGGAGGAAGCTCAGGTTCAAATATGGAACTCATTGTTGAGGAAGTTTTGGAAAGTGGTCCTATTTATAAAAAGCATGCTCGGAATGAACTCGGATGAGTCTCGATTACTGTCAGCAGGTATCTACCAACTACTCTGTTGAGATCAAGGTTATAGCATAAATGCAAGTTACTCAAAGCTTGACAAGACAATTCCAGAACGTACCAAAATACATAAAATCTCTTCCCAAATAACCCGCTTTGGACTTCGTGAATCAGCAACAAACACACGCCAGAGATATACATATACACGGATGATAGTCAATCTCGATACGGTCACTGGTCAGCCTGATTGGAGTAAAAGTTAGGATGATCATGAGAGAACTGAAAGTTGACCAGTGAGAGGTGGTGGTGTACATATACCGGAAACGGCCTGGAATGCCGGCCGAAATTCACGCAGACTCTCCGGCTCTCCTCTTGCTCTCAATGTCGGATGTCTCCGTAGGTTCACAAATATTTGACTTGGTATTCCACCCCTCACATGCAACTGTGTACACCGGCCTTCTTTCCGGTAAAGTCAAGGCCTTTGCATATAATCAAAATGGACGCACCAAGGAAGTCTTTTCGGTCAAAGTTTCTCAAAAGTCTTGTCGCGGGATTGCAATAAATGAAGATGGAGCAAGGTTATACACAGTAGGAAAAGGGAAAGGATTAAAGTATGCTGGTTGGACCCTCTATAGGAGCTATGAACTCCCCACTCATACAACGTCTCTCAGCACTATCGACACATCAACAGGCAAACTAGTCGAAACTCGGGCCAAAGCGCATGAGTGAGACACCTTCGTCCCTCGTTCACTCGGAAATACCTTACTCTACTGAAAGGACTGCCATAAATCGCGTGAAGAGTGTCACCTCGTGGCTGCTCAGCACTGGCGATGATGAGGGAGTTGTGAAGGTCAGCTCCACTTCCAGTATCAAAGTTTCGCTAGAGGATAACGCCGATCTACTATAGCTATGGGACCCAAGGCAAAAAGAGTCTGTACGGAAATACACACACCACTTTGATTATATTACAGATTTCTTGTGGCTGGATGACAAGAAACACCTTGTTACTACCAGGTACGGTAATCATCTAACTAATTTACCGCAAGTGTTTGCTAAAGCGTCGTTCAGTGGTGACGGAACGCTCTCAGTGATTGATGTCAGGGCGAAAACATCGGATCATTTGGCTCAGTCCGAGGATCAAGAGGATGAGCTACTTTCCATTGTACCCATTAAAAGGTAGGCGTATCTCTGAACTGCTTTCCATTTTGCGCATTTCTGTTTGAATTTTCTGGGCGCTGTCTCCAATAATCTCTCGGTACTTTTGCGATTATCCGCCGTGCATTTGTCGATTGCAAAATACACGAAGATCTACCTCAGATTGTATCTTTCTATAGAACCCACTCAGTTGTAGACCGACGGCAGTTCGTAGTCGGTGCTACTACTTGTCCGGGTTCTTTTTCTCTCTTATTATCTTACACTGTTCATTCATGTCCTGATATCGAATGGTATAGTGCTACCAAGGTGGTCGTAGGAACCCAACTTGGTATACTATCCGTCTTCAACAGGAGCAGCGGATGGGGTGATTGCGTAGACCGTATACCAGGGTCAGTAATTTTAATACCGCTCCATGTTATTGAATTTGCTAAATACTGAGATCGTATCATATACAGTCATCCGCATTCTGTAGATGCCCTTTGTGTTCTTCCCGCCTCTCTACCAAATGTAGATCACACAAGCACGATTTTGACCGGCTCATCCGATGGTTTTGTAAGAGCAGTCAGTATCTTCCCCACAAAATTACAAGGGGTCGTTGCCGATCACGGCGAATGGCCGGTAGAACGAATCGCAGTTGGTGATGGCTTGGACCAGCTGACGTTAAACGATAGCGACGAGGAGGCCGTCCAGAAGCCCTTGAGCAACTCTAAAAAGGAGACCGTCGGTCGCATTCAAGCTCAAGTCGACGACCCAGACCAAGGTGATAGTGATAGTGAGAGTGACGAGTCTGCAGAAGCGAGGCACTATTGGGTTGGTAGTGCCGGCCACGATGAGCTCTTGAAGCTTACAAACCTGGGCCATTTTTTCAACGGACAAGCTCGAGAGGAGGGGGTTGACGAGCGGCTAGACGATGAAGATACTGAGGGTCTTCTTCCATCTGTGTCTTTGGGCGATGAGGCAGCGGAGAACACAGCGGAGCTTGATCGGAGTCTGAACGACCTCGATACAGGTTCAAAACCCAAGGAATCCGATACCGACTCTGAAGCCGAGCTCGAGCCTACTAAAAGCAGGAAGAGGAAGAAGAAAGACAAAGATCCCCTATCGCTAAAGAGGAAAAAAGGGAAGAACGAAGTGGAAGTTGAAGGTGCATTTTTTGCCGAGCTCTGATTTTGCGTCTTGTGTTGCAATGATCAGTGGTCCTGTTAGACGGTACTATGTACTGGGCTCTGTGTGAGCTCGAGTCAGCTCGAAGGTCTCCAGAGTAAGTATGTGATCATTGATAACTGATTAATACTAGCTAGTATGTCTTGAGCCTTTTGTCAATGGTAACAGAGGTGTACAAAAAAATCCTGCATGCTTTGTTGCTGATACGGCTTGAGGACTGATTACCTTGAATTTTGAGTTTGCGCCATGACGGACTAGTACGCGTGCTCCCAGCCTCGGGATTACAAAGGTCGGGAGCACTGCATGTGACTTTGTCGTCTTCGGATCTTCGACTTCAACGTCAATGAACGCTTCAATTGTTCAATACACCTTGGAGTCTTACTACGAAGTGGCTTCTATATCACTGTCACCATGATCATCGCGAAACGAGCCGCTCGAGTAACTACTCATCTGCGTTTGAAGCGTGGCTTGTCGTCCAGAGCTTCTGGTATACTCTCTGCATTAAACATTCCCACAAACCAGGAAATTAGCGGGGTATACGACGGTCAATGGAAGGGTTCGGGTGAAGTTGTCGAGTCGGTATGCCCTACAACTGGAGAAATCTTAGCTCGTATCAACACCGTGCGTATAACGTCTGCATTTGGATGATCGCAGTAAATAGCTCTAGGTTTCAGGCATCGCCCGCAGACGTATCAGGGGCATTAACAAAGAGCCGCGAAGCCTATCTTCAGTTCCGTGGTTAGTGCATACTCACCTTGTTGAATAGACCCGGCAATTTAGGTTATCGTTGCTTTAGATGTTCCTGCGCCACGTAGAGGCGAGATTCTGAGGCAGATTAGGGAAGGACTTGCTATAAAGGTTTAACTATCTCCCGCTGCTGAAAACGCATTGTTAATGCCTATCGCTTTCAGCGGGAGGAGCTAGGTGCTCTTGTCACGTTGGAGATGGGCAAAATCAGGACCGAGGGTGTGGGGGAAGTTCAAGAATTCATTGACATAGTCCGTCACTCCTTCCTTTTGTGCTTATCCGATCTCAAGCTGTTACTTCAGTGTGATTATGCTGTAGGTTTGTCCAGGATGATGAACGGAAGGGTTGTTGCATCGGAACGCCCTGGGCACACTATTCTTGAAGGTAAGTCCCTGCAACGGAGAAATTCGTTTTCTGCTGACAACCTTAACGCAGTTCCCAATCCGTTGGGTGTCGTCGCTGTTCTGTCCGCGTTTAATTTTCCGGTGGCCGTATATGGATGGTACGCAGCCTTAGTTTATGAAGTATCAACATTTCGCGCACTGAGGGCTGGATAGGAATTTGGCCTTGTCTCTGGCAGCTGGTAACGCGACCATCTGGAAACCTTCACCGACTACGCCATTGACATCAATTGCGGTCACTTCTATCGTCGCTAAGGTGCTGGAAAAGAATAACCTTCCGGGTGCACTGGCCGGACTAGTCACTGGAGGGCAACCTGTCGGCGAGGTCCTTGTAGGTAGCAAGGAGGTGGAACTAGGTAACCGAAACCTTTTCATTAAAGTTATCAGAGGTAAAACATTTGACAGTCTCGTTCACCGGCAGCGAGCGCGTTGGCCGTATAGTGGGGCAAGCTGTCGTGTCCAGGTTTGGCAAATCGATCCTTGAACTAGGCGGAAATAATGGTCAGTGACCGCTTCGTGTAATTCATTTCAGTTTTGAAACTCAGATGCGTTGTTTTAGCTTCTATTGTAATGCCAGACGCAGACCTCTCTTTGGCTGTACCCGGTGTTTTCTTCGGCGCTGTCGGTACTGCTGGTCAGCGATGCACATCAACGCGTCGCCTTTTCCTGCACCGGGACATTGCTGACGAGTTCCTCGAGCGTCTTCAGAAGCTATATAGCGCACTTAAACCTGGCGATCCATTAGAAAGTGATATTCTGCTAGGGCCGATGCATACTCCCGCTGCAGTTAATCTCTACAAGAGTACCATTGATTATCTACGTTCCATCGACGCTGATATCTTATTTGGAGGGAAGGAATACGATGTCACCCCATATGATGGCGGAAATTTCGTACAGCCCACTATCGCGGTCCCTAAGTCTGTCGATATGTCAGACCGCATTTGGAGTACCGAAACGTTCGCACCAATTCTAAATGTAGCAATTTTCGATGAACTAGAGGAGGCTATTCGATGGAATAATGCGGTTCCACAGGTGTCTATTTACCTTTCTACGCTTCCATTTTTCCTGTTAATCCGATCTCTATCAGGGTCTTTCCAGCAGCCTCTGGACTCGTGATTTGCGAAACGTTGGAAAATGGACGGGCCCTAGTGGATCGGATGCTGGAATCGTCAATGTCAGTGTTATCACTTGTTATCTGTACCATATCTATCTCACGGGTGGGATTCTTTGCTGATTCTTGCTTTGCTTGCTACGGCAATACCCTACAGGTTAATGCAGGGACGTCAGGTGCTGAGATTGGAGCTAGCTTGTGGGTGCCTGTGTTCCCCCGCGACGAGAAACAGCCTGTACTGACATCCCGCATCTAATGTGTCTCAGCGGCGGTAATAAGGTAAGTCATCACGGGATCCACTTGCAACGGAGCGAGTTGAACTCTGGATAACCTTCACTATCTTGCAGAGCACAGGATGGTACGTGTCGCATCGAGTTGATTTTCTATGAATGTACTAGAATTCCTTCACTGAACAGGGGTAGAGAATCTGGTGGCGATGCTTGGAAACAATATGTGCGCTGGAGCGCCTGCACCAGTACGCTATTTGTATCGTCCTCGAGATGTCATAATATCAACTGATTGGACTGACAGTCAATTTCTCCAACGAAGCTCCCCTCGCACAAGGAGTAAACTTCAATGTCGATTAAACGTCGGCGCATTTATTACAAACACTATGGGGTATGAGTACTATTCTCCTGGCTATCTATATGTATATGTAACATAAAGCTCACAGGTAATAAATAGTATGCGAAGGTCGGTATGATCCCAAGTGCAAAATGAAAACAGTGCATGTCATAAACGTGAAGGGTGGCTTGGTCGTGGAGGTGTACAGTTCTCCGTATGTTTTCTTCTTCTGATGTACTTGATCCGATATAGAGTACGGTAGTGGCAAAAAGAAATCAGCAGCATGGAATAATTCCATATTCATCAATGAGCATAAGCAACCACGCTGATAAAAAAAGAGACAATTGTGGGAGCTGCGATGACCGACAGGATATCCAGATCTGAATTATTATATTTTATTTTTTTTTAGTAAATTTTTACTTGTTGGGGCTTTATGATTCAAAACGTTTCCAAGGCCAAATGTAGACATTACCGATTGATTAAATACATCTCATCAGCCTGGCAGTGCCTTACAATCACAATTGATCCCGACTTATAAGCCAGGTGCCGACATTTTCTTTCAAAACATCCTCGCTAATTTTTTCTCCCGTCTTTTTTAAGCCGTGCTAAAGCGGTCAAGTGTTGGTTTCCTGGCTTCCTTGCATCCACTACCACCATTTCATTTTCTCTATCCTACCCATCATGTCCGTCACCGACGATTTACCATGGCCCGAGTTGGGCAATGTTTCCCGAGGCGCAACTCGCGGAAACCAAGGGCAGAAGGGAGTACTGGGGCCTCCTGACCGTGACGGACGGTGTACGCTTCAATTGCGCGTCCAACCGGGAGTTCTCGCAGTGCGGTTGAATCGTCAAGCCAGTGACTGGTACAGGACATTGGATAACGAAGTCAATCGTGCCCTAAAGCTTACAAAAACTTATTGGAGAAAAGCAAGAAGACGACAGGATTACGACGCGCGCGCAGATCAAGATCATATGGAGTTACATGAGTGGCTGCAGCAGTTGAAGGATAAAACAATGTCACATCTAGAATTACTTATGCAAAAAGGCGATATACAAGGGCCGCCTTACTCCATGCCCGACGACATCGAACTAACATTTTTACGCAAATTTATCGAACGCCAGGCAGCAGGATTACCCCATAATCCACGTTTGCGTAACGGTGCCGACCCAGGCTATATCATTCGCGACCATTCTGTGGATTCAGGATCCCCTGATCCTCCAGAAAATTACCTAGACCAGAGGAATCGAGGTGTCGGTGAGCATCGGTACCTTTCTATCATGTTCGATTCGGATCTCATATCTGTGGCAGACACAGCAGAGGCGGGAAACAATCATATGTCTTTAAGCAGTCGACCCTCAGATTCGCCTACTTTACGAAACCCTGAATCTTTAACTCAGGAAGCCACTACGTCCAGTAAGCTATGTGAAATCCACGCTCGCCACCGTTCCTGATTCCCATCATAGAACAAGCGCTCCAGATGTCCCGTGCAGCACTCGCTCGTGCCCAGAAGGATACCCAAGACGCGTTTTTACGGTACACTGCGTGCCTTGACGCCGAACGCCTAGCGAGACAGTCAGTGGCTGCGGCAGAGAAGCGTCGGGATGATGTTAGTACGTCGATCCAAACGTAATGATTTGTTTTTACGGTTTCTGACCATCTTCACAGTGGCTGCTCTTTTGTCGATGAACACGGCTGGTCTGTATGATGACTTGGCGTACCATGCTCAGATCTTAATGGCCTCTTCACACAGAACAACGATCAAGACAATCTTCCGTATCATTAGAAGAAGCACAGGCTGCTCATGCTCTAACTCGTTATCACAACGAAGTAAGCGCGCATTTATTTGTTGCATTCTGGCCTCATTTGCTGATGCTTGATTCAGGCTCAGGATTTCAAAAACAGGTCGAACACCAAGCCGATAGAATGGGGTGACGCCGAGACACACAATATCTATGCAACTGAGCCTATGGCTCATCTCGAAGTAAGTGATGCCAGATTCAATAAGGCTGGATCTATTTTAATTCTGTTCATCATCACTATAGGACCATGGGCGTATTGTCCGGAAACATTCACGGACTTGGGAAAACGGCGGGCAATTACAGGGTATGTCGTCCGTATAGTTGTTAACATCAGCTTGCCACTAACTACGGCTTAGAGCCCCAGTACGGCGAGGTACTTGGGCCCGGCCAGCTGCGGTCGCCATCGCTGAATTCCGATTTTCAGGACCTCACTGGTTTGCCACCGCGAAAACGCATGCACCATATGATACCCGGATACGATGTCATGAGCAACCCACTTCAGGCGCAAAATATGACCTTACAGCCATGAAATCTTGGACCTTCATGCATTTATTACGAACTACCCTGCACAACATGCTTTAACATTGATGATATTTATTGCTTGTATACTAATTTGCATATATCGCGTTCATAATCCTCATTTTGTATACCGTATAACGATTCCAATCGTACGTATATGTACCGAACTTCATGCTGGAGGTCGATTTGCAGTTCCAACTACCAGAGATATCATTCTGTGATAAAAACATCACATTCACATGAAACTCTCAAGTGGAATTGGTATTCAGTTTAATCATCAAGCCAAATAATCAACCACATCTGTTCAACTTGTTTATGTCCATATGTAGTTAAAAGTTCCTTGATCCCCGGACTGAGGCTTTCGGCACTGTCGCTTAGGCTCAAACGCACGCCACGACGATCGCGGGATGATAGTAGAAAAAAGAGCCCCCTAGAATTTGGAACGTGAGGACGATAGATTATCATTGAGGTCTATTGAGCTCTATGATGAACAGATCCAAATTTCTCGATGAGAGCAGCCACATTTTGCTTCCGAAGCGTAGTACCTTATAAAGAAAAATAAGCGCTTGAGTATCGATAAGCGCTCAAAAACTTTGAAGTTTACGACCTTTTTTGAAATTTTTTTTAGCGCAGGGCTGCGCTTAACTCGAACTCTTAAAATATAACGACCTTCAGCAATCCAAGATAATATGTGCTTGTGTCCGTGTTATCATTAATCCCGATGTATCGAAAGCGAAGACTGGAGCGGCCACAATGCTCTTCAAAAGACAATGAGAAGGCCAAAACTCCTATGTGGTCCAGCGTGGCAAATCAACCGACATGCCAACTTTGGAAGTCAGTTGGGCTGGCCCTTTGTTGCGCCAAACTGATTAGGGAATCTCTTTATTCTCAATGGGCTCTTGACCGCATTGTCAAAGCGCAGAAGCAGACTTCTTCGGTATATAAGCTGAGCATCCTGGTCTGAGTAGTATCAGTCAACCTCTCTCATTTCTTAACAATCTCACTTGCTCCAAAGCCTCTTCGTACAGAAATTGTCATTGAAAAAAGATAAAATTAAAATGATCATGGCCGACTCGGAGAACGCGAACCGTAAGTGATCTTGCTTCCCTCGTGTTTCAACGGATTCAAATAGCAGTTTCCAGTCTCTACACCTACCTGCTGGAACTATGTTCGAGGACATTGTTCTCACCGAGCCTGCAAGTACTATCATCCTGTTGATATCTCCTTTCCACCCTATCATCGCAACAGTCCCTTTGCATCTTCGAAACCTTTGCCACTGTTAGCGGATGACTGGCTGGACGGGAATGATTCAAAGGACTGGCGGCAGCCTACTCATACTACGCCTACTGTGTATACCCCCGTCGCATGGAAGACCGCCCCTTGCAAACACTTTACGCTCACTGGAAGCTGTTCGATGGGCAAAGGATGCAAATTGTAAGTGTTCTGAGTTTTCGCGCAATGCGTACAGTCTTACATCCCCTACTGAATAGTATTCACGATCAAGAACTTGTGCATAGTAGTATAGACGCCCGTGGTAATGGACACTTGCTACAAGTAACAACCGCGCCTCGGGCTTGGAGGGCCCACTGTTGGTCATTCATCCAAGGACAGTGTAAAAATCCTTCCACCTGTCGGTATTTCCATCCATCGAACCCGGAAGCTTGTAAGGCAGAATTTTACGCTATCCTACCATTTGTTTTAAACATTATTTTGGTTATTTCCAGATAGGAAATATACACTTTGTCTCCTTTGGCCTAAGTGCCCTTCGGGTGATCGGTGTTCCTTCAAGCATTCAAAACCAATGCATGAACAGCCTCAACCTGCAGCCAGCAATCGAAGGCCTACCTTCACCCCGTCTGCTGGGACAGCGTCTCCTATAGAGCCACCTTTCGTGATATATGATTCACTCGAATCAAGTCCTTTGGCCTCCCTTACGAGTGCACCGTACTCAGAGTCAGACTGTAACTCAGAACGTAATGCGGCGAAATACCGGCATCCTCATTTCTCCGCTTCACACTATAGCCTTGGAGTTTTTCCGGCTCCTTCAGCGTATAGTGGCAACGGCGCTGTGTCTAAAACCACGACGGCGAATTTGCCGTTCAACGAGGTTCACTCAAAGGGGCTTGAGTTTTCTGTGTTCCGCCCTGGTCATGCTCGTCGTATCAGCGTTGTGGTTCGACGTCCTGATACTTGGGAAGCTACTGCCATGTTTTAAATGCAAACTTCGGCCAGCGCTCACGGTAATCATCCGGCCATTATATTGAGGATGGACCAACCAATATTTCCTTGCTGCTTTTCTTGTCTTCATCACTGTATCTTTATCATTTTGTAATCGCTCCCATAGTATATATTTTTCTTTGTTATCTTGCTTGTCCTCGGCGTTACACGCATTTCCAACATACGTATTTCAGCTGGATATACTACATATTGATCTACCTCCAGTGAATTAAACAGAAGGAGGCAGAAGGAGCGAAGGAATTGTATTATCACAGAAATTGTATTAGAATTATAGTTCATGCTATTCTCTTCAAGAGCTATGCTTCTTTCACCCATTTCTGTCATTGATAACGTTTCAAGGGATCGGCGATCATTGTAGTAATCTATGCATAATGTAAACAACGGGAACGGGAAGGAACAGAGCAACTTGAATATGGCGGAATGTCATTACTTCTCAACGTCTTCTTGATTTCATCAATCTGCTTCCCGCTCACTAGCGGAACCGTTATTCGGTGTATGTATTGTTCGCAAGACAATGGTCTGGCATCGTGAGGTAGCAAAGAAAGATGGGTAAGGATCATTATTCACCGGTGGAGTTTGGAAAATATCAGCATTCGAGGGTCTCAAATCGCCGATCCACGGTAAGTGCAAAGCCTTGTACTATTATGTACTGAGGAAGGAGAATTTTAATTTTCTCCAAATCCATGAAAAGAGGTCGATTAACAGTCCATCGACAGGACCCCCCAGATCCTTGTGAACATGAACACTGTGAAGATGTTTATTCTACTGACCCAGATGCCTAAAGAAACGGAGTCTGCAATTTCAATAGCCATACGCACTGGAAATATGAGCATCTCCTCAATGCAATGTCCAAAAGCTCTTTGAATATCGTCATCAGGAACCTGTAAAGTACAAAACGAAAATAAGACAGAAGAAAATTCTAACAAAAGTAGAAAAACTTCGAGGAGTGAGATTTGGTTCTTCTAACAGAAAAATCAACTTGAAAACTCCCTACCTTGTTTGAGCCCGCTTAATCTTGCTAGCACGGCTCTCGGCCCACCGTCGCAAAGACAAGATTGGAATAGTGCACGGGAAGGATGAAACCTTGAAATCAAAACACATTACGTTCTCATCGCACCCTGTGAGTCCAAGGGATGTAATTTCCGAGAAACGAGGAGTTGCTTGCAAACATATTGCGGATTGCCTCGGATGTCAGGTCTGAAGGGACTCGTGGGATTTCGGAATTCGACATGGACATGTAACTACAGATAATTGATATATACCTACAATATACCCGCTCAGAGGAAGGGGGGGAGCATTCTGAAAAAAAACCAGTTGCCAGGGTTCAAACGTTCAAGATTCGCAGGGGTCAAAAAAAGAAATGTGAGGGGATGAATAGCAGCAACTTGTTTCGATCAAGTGACCTCGGGGTTATGGGCCCCGCGCGCTACCACTGCGCCATGCTGCTGGTAGGATACGCTGCTTCGGAAAAATTCAGCGGACGTCGCATACGCCGCAGCGAGCACCATTGCTACTTATAAGACTGTCATCACTCATCAGTGAACAATACGTTCTCCGAAATCTCAATCAATCACACATTGGGGGCTACCTCTCTACTCCTTGGGACAAATCCCAAATTGTGAGATGTGAGATTCAAAAAAATCGAGATCGACGGGCTTGTCAGGTTTCATCTTTCTCTGCTTTTTGGCAGCGTCCTTAGTTTTCGACTGCTCTGTCTCTGCCCCCGCACTTCGTCGTCGTCAAAGTCCCTCGGAACAGAGCTCGGGCGACAGCAGCGATAAAATAGGTACGGCGCGACTGTAGGGAGATGAAATGAGCTCAACAAAGAGTATGACAACAAATTGAATCAGAACATCAAACGCGCCAGTGTCGCAGCAACTCAATAGTCCAGCAACAAGCCCAGAATAGGTAAATGAACCCCATTGTCAGTAATTTTCGACCAGCATATTTTTCGGTGTCAGGTATGAAAACAACACTCTTCAGTGGAATTTTAACTTGAATAAATCTCCACGTCCAACGTTTAAACAAAATGCGTCGTCATTTAAATGACTCGCCGAATCGTTCACCTGTTTACTCGTGGTCAGTATCACTGTAGCTGCGCTGTGCTTTTTCTTCAATGAGGATCTGGTAAGTGGATTCAAGGAATTTGGTGTATACATAAGCGCCAATGGGCGCTTAGCCGAGTGGGATGTGCGCAAAAGTTCGAAAAAAGGGCTGAACAGTGAATGCCACATTGTCCATTCTGTTCCTTGTGAGGTTCTGCATAAGCTCGAGAGAATATGACGTGAATCGATGTGTGAGTCTTCAGATTGAAATCAACAAAAAGTCTTCGTAAAAATCAGACTTCTACTTCTCTTTCATGTAAGTATTCTGGCTTGCGAGATCACTCCACAGAGAATGGCCAAGGACAATGTCTCTCGAAATAGTGTGAGCAAGCCCAATAAGATAGTTGATGTTTTTGAGAAACTTTGTTCAAGCAGCATGAACAAAGAGTCAAAGATTTTTTTCGTTCGCGGAAAATCACCTGCAGTCAAAACAACCGAGGCGCTACAGCTACAGCTTGTCATTTGTTCATGTCATTTCTTTCCTCCAACTGCATTCTTCATTTTGCACCTTACATGAGGTCTGGACGCAATCCGAATCTGGAGAGTGTTAGAAGAGGTAGAATTAATGTCCAATGTCCGATCTGTGGCGAGAGTTATTGGGAAACAAATTTGTATAAGTAGTACGGTAATCTGTCCGTGATATTAAATTGATTAAAACATGAATATGAAAGAGGATGAGGATGTTCAAGAGCAACAAAGGTGAATGAACTCTTGTCTGGCCATACTTATTCTAGAGTTTAAAAGACAAAGAAACTTCCTATGATTCCAGAGAGGTATGCGAGCTTCATTGTACAACAAGTCGGTGAAAATCAATATAATGCTATGGCAGTAGAGGCGTATGTATATCACTCACGTTTGCTACATATGCTGGTTAATGGTCTGTTAATTAGGTGGACTGTTCAGTTGGTTCGATAGAGGATGGATTCATATTGGGCGTAGGTTCCATCTGTTTCTGCTTTTTGGCAGCATCTTCAGCTTTCGATTTTTCCATATCTTTCCGCACCTGCTCGTCAAATGTGCTCGGAACTGAATTGGAGCTACAGCAACGACAAGAGTACGGCGCGACTGATGAAATTCTGAGAGATAGAATATTATTGCCAGTTGGAGCAATCAACGCACCGGTATTGCACCAAGTCAGCAGTCCGGAATATAGAACTATGCAACAACCGCCACAAAGCACAGAAACGCAATCTTCACCAGCATTGGCCATTTGGATAGATGAAGAAGAATGCAAGTACTTGGTAGCTAGGTGTTCATTGGGGTGTTCATAACAGCTGCGCCATGTATAAGACGTCATAAGTCCGGAAGTTCGACTCCTCCGCTATTGGAACAGTTTTACATAATATCACGAGGCGATGTGCAAGAATGAACTAATCAACAAGTGACCAATTTGACATGATTCCTTAAGCCTACGCCACACTTGTAAAATCAGCACTACATCCTACTACATCTCACTACATGACAAGAGCAATAGTGGATTAAATTATACTATCAACACCAGGTTAACGAATGGTGAAGGAATTAATGCTAAGGGTCCGAGGTGAGTTGCTGTTATGAAAGCAGAAAAAATCAATGAAATACCGGAGTATCGGAAAGAAAAAAGTCCCTGAAATCGTCTTTCTCAGTTTTTTTCGACTCGTCTTTGGGTTTGGGCACTTCAGAACCTTGAGACTGCTCCGATTTGTGTTGACTGCAAGGGAAATCAGCGAGCGGCTTCGAGGGATCGTTCAAGAAAACAGAAGCGAACCTTGAACTGCTACTTTGTTTCTGTCCCGAATTGAAGTCGACCAGGGAATCCCCGTCGGCGTTCAAATGTATGTATCGTGAATCATCATTATACGCACGAGAGCCACCGGGGTTACTAATCGTTCCAGATGTAATAAATATCAGGTGCGCTGTGTGATTTGGAAGATTCACCACGTACTTTGCACTAGAACTTGGAATCCTGTCTGAGCCTGACAGTGTCGCACTGGGGCTTCCGACAATAGTAGGTGTGCTATTCGCAGGTTCAGCGTTGAGTTCGTAGCATGCTATAAAAAAAACCCCACGGGAGTGCAGCTGTTGGGAGTGCTGCGGCTTGCGCAGTGATGGTCATCATCGCAACAGCGACAACAGCGAAACTGGACACAAAAGTAGTTTTCATTTGTCAAGCCTGAATGTTTATCGAAAAGCCCCTAAATTCTTGGAAGGAATCAAGACCGGCTTGATTTGTTGAGAATGTAGATGAGGAATAAAGCCTGCTTAATGAAAGTTCACATCCTTCCGACTCCTCGCCTTTTATGTTGTTTCCACATTCCATTTCAAACCTATTTTATGTAAATTATCTGAGGCATTTCGATTCTGTAAAAAAAAATTGCGCGGACAAACGGGGTCACTTCCAGGACACAATGAGGCTCTTCCCTGCACTTCCTGTATGGTATAATAGTATTAGCGAGACGATACGACACAGTAAGCTCGGAGGCTGTCAAATCCAGGCGAATCCAGGCAAAAAACGAGGTATTTTGGATCATCTGGCCGCGGGTCGTTTGTACAGATTCAAAAGCCAGCATGGGTGAACAGACACCAACCTGAACACGGAAAATATTCCTCGATATTTAGAATATATAGAGAACCAGAGCAAAATTGAGTACACTGTATAAAAGTAAAAGAGACAGTTTTTTGGAACGGACAAACGCAAAAAGGTCAGTGAACAGAGCCAAAAGAGCTCACCCCATTTAGCCACACCACATGCAGATCCAGTCTGAACCGACAGGAACTGGGCCTCGGGATCCAAACAAGTAATCAGACAGCTACAGCCATGACCTCGTATTAGTACACAGCAGCGGCGGCAACGTAAATGTTGCGCCTGAGTAGACAGTGTTGAGTCAATATGAAGGTGGGATCAAAATTATCTGGGTGGGTTAGGGCAAGTACAATTCTAGATAGAATAGAATAATGAAGATATATCTCTACTTTGTAGGCTTTGGCTAGGGCTCTGGCCCGCGCTGTTTCCTCCGGCGACGATTTGTATCGATCTCTTTGATTGGCGATCCATAACTTTCAGCATGTTGCATCCGTCTAGGCTGACGCAATGAAGAAGTAAGGCAGACAAGTTGCGGAGTTTTCATGGTGTTTCTAGAGTAATGTTGGAAGGAAGAAGAAAGAGAATAAAGGCTGAATGCCCAAGGCCTAACGTAGAGATAAGATAAGATAATCACAACAGAAGAGGGACGACAACGCCACAGCCCACCAGTGGACTCAAGCTTGTAATACAATTGTGAGTACTTTATTCTCAAAGCACCCCGAAGGAGGTGTGAGATCTGAGAGTAAAAAGCATCTATGGTTTGTTTATAAACAAGTAGTAGCTGTAGATGATCAGTGAATGGGCATAGTAAATTAGTAAGTAAGAAAATCGAACGCAGGAATTTAAAGGAGTAGGAGGATAGATAGGATCCAAAGAACAGAGGTGGTCCAGAACCAAATCGAAGACTATAGTTGTTCCAGAGGCATGGTCGAGAGCGGGGGATCATACAAAGCTATCAGCCAGATCCACACTCAAACTGCTCAAGGCAATCCTACTCTAATTTACAATAAATAGCAAACCACATTCAAATTTTGGCACCCCAAAGGGAAATAAGTTAATTCTGCATAAGAATATTATCTTGATATGATATATTACATTTCTTCTCTCCAGCCTATACAAAGCAAATCACTGTTTTCGTAAGTTTCGGATGTTCCGTTGCACTTCCGTGTATCGGGCGCTACAATTTCTTTTCTCTTTTACCACAACACAACACAACGACTAGATATACATTGATCTGGCTCTGATTGAAAAATTTGGTTTTCAACACCAACCAGTGTTTTATACTTAGCACCAACTCTCCATCATCCATGGCTGACCCACAGACACCCGAAGGATCCCGATGGAATTTCTCTCAAAGTTTCTTGAGCGACTTTCAATCCTCACGTTCAGGTGGTCCTCTTTTTTTTCTACTTTACACTTGATAGTGATTTCTTGCGTAGACTTACAAACATGCATCCAGCAGGCCACTCAGTCTGGGACTGCTTCTAAGCAAACGCTTGATGACCTCAACCTTCAGTTAGCACAATTATCTAAGAATATTGTCGATGCCGCTGGGTCCATTCCCAAATTTGATCAGAGGAACTGCGAAAATGTGAGCTATCGGCGAAATGCACCCAATCTTCTCTGATCTTTCGATAAAGCAATTGAAAGAAATCGAGCAAAGCCTCGAAAGGCTACGAAAGGCTTCCTCTCCGGCCTCGAAATTCGCGTTCAAGAGAAAGGCAAGAGAGGCCACACAACCTCCGTCCAACGTATCCACCGCATCTGTGACAGGCAGTGTTGCGCCAAAGTCCTCATTGACCCTATCTTCATACACGATGAAGCTCGTCACGCCTAGGGATTTACCGGATCCCGAAACAATTGCTCCAGAGCTTCGCTCAGAGTTGAGCATCATTGATTTGGATTCCTGTATCCTCAATTTGCTGTATACGAAGCAGTACGAAATCTCAGCATTACACGTCCGCGACGTAAAAAACTCCATACTTCTCCTCCCTGTCCTCGAAGGCAGCATCATACTGCATGATCTTGCCAACTGTGTTGTTGTTGTGAGTTGCCACCAGGTAAGGAGGGGAAATCGATAATCCTCTTGACTTTGACTAAATCCAGAGAGCAGTTCCGGATGCACTCTTCACAGAATATCGATGTGTATCTCTCCATTCAATCGAACCCGATCATAGAGCACTGTAATGGCATTCGCTTTGGGCCATATCCTTCTGCCTTTACTCTGGAGAACGATCAGCACGTCCCTGGCCTTGCGGTGCAGGATTTCTCGCACATCAAGTCAACGCCGTCTCCGCATTGGTGCATGTTGGCTGAAGGAGCCTGGAAATCATCCGAAGACTGGCAGTCAATCTTAACCTTAGACGCAATAGATCTTGAACCGGTTTTACAACAAGCTTTGCCTGGGGTGTAAACTGTACGCTTCAATCATATCCGTAGGTTCATCTCAACTTTTTTTCATTCCTACTTCGTGAAGCAGTGATACAGATGGATGTCAGATGCTAATCGAACTAATCGAATACGGTCGTTTACCCTATAAAGACAACATAGATAAAAGATTTTATGTACTACATCGTTTGATAGAAACAAGTAGCAGGCGCGATATTCAGAAAGGGAGTCGTACGAGCATCCAGATATCAACACCGGATAAAATTGCCCACAATCATACTCGGTATGCCCCACTTATCTCTCCTGATTGTGAATGAGAAACAGCAATTGACCAAGCCCTCCTCGGTCGGAGTAACAACCGGACCAGCGCTAGAAGGATTAGAGGATGCCGTTGGGTTCAGCATGAGAGAAGCACCAGGCCCTGATGAAGAGGAAGTGCTAACGCCTGGAACACCCGCTCCCATGATACCTGAAGCGGAAGTCCCTGTAGGACCATTACGTGGCGTAGTGGGACTAATGTTGAGCTGAGGCTTGTACCGTAGCACACAAGAAGTGAGGACGGCTTTTTGAGAAGAGTCGAAAGCGACGTGACCATATTTCTGACGAAGAGTACCTAAGATTAGCCATCAAGAGAGAACATCTTTATAGAAGACAGACCTCCCAATAGTTCACCGCGCTTTCTTCTGCCATTAATTCATAAATACATAATTTTCCGTCCCTCAATAGGTATCCATTTATCCCAACTAACTCTGAGAATTCTCTATTCCCTTTGTATATCTCGCCCGTTCGACGCCAAAGGCATGCAGGAACTCCCATCGCAGAGAAAACACGATCATAGTCCAGAAGAAGACGTTCAAACGCTTCCTCGATGAACACGAGGTCCTTGACGAATGTGGTAAAATTAGATGAGGAAGATGAGATAAAGACTACAGGAGAACTAGACCCACAATATCTCGTAAAGACTGCGCCACAGCTCGAAATTTAGGGCGTAGTATTGACAGTGGCTGAAGAATCTGTTGCTTTGATTCTTGGGAGACGCTGGAATAGTTTGAGCGAGGGCTAAGTCAAATACAGGAATAGCACACAAACTTGCGGTCCATCCATCTCGATAATCGAGCATAGCCTTTGACGTAGTTATACGGTTTCAACAATCCAGCTTCATATTTACTCCTGATGACCCGACTCAAACGCTCGTCTCTAGAACCGGATTCCTGATCTGCCGCAATAAGTAGGAACTTCTCTGCTTTTGTAGCCGCGGGAAATATTGTAGCTGGATCTGGGGCTAGTGTATCTGGAGGTTTTTCTCCCTCACTAGTTGAAGGGTCCTCAGAATTCGACGATGGCGAAGTTTCTTGGAGATTCGAGTTTTGATTGGCCGAGGGCGGTTCTGTGGTTCTACTGGCTATCGCTGGTGTTATGGAGGAAGACCCATTCATAGAGATAGGATATGTGTTGGTAGTAAAGGAGTTCGTTCCGGAGCCCATCAAAGATGAGGAGACAGTTGGTGGAGCGCCGAAGAAAGAACTGTCATCAAGAGTTTCTAAAAAATCTCTGTTTGCGGATGTATAATTTTAGAGCCAAGCGTCGTATAGATTGTCCAGAACGCACGTCAGAACAGAGAATTCATTTCCCAGTGTATCCGAGCGATACACGAAGGGTGATTGCGAAACCATGGGCCAGGTACCTGTTGAAGATGTGGGAGCACCGGCTGTTGTTGTGGATTGAGGTCGGTTTGTAATTGCAGCCGTAGGGGCATACATTGTAGCTGAAAATTCTTAGTGAATAGAATCATAGCTAAGAGGTGAAGAGCTTACTTGTACTAAAACCTGGTGTAGTATTCGCTGTGGGTGGTATGTTATCTGTGAACGACTGGTTATCAGACTTAGGTCGACGATCATCATGGCATAAATGCCCTATCTCCCTCTTGATACTAAAGAAAACATTGAGCTCAAAAAGGGAGAGAAATCATAAGCACGGTAACGTACCATCTCTGACAGGGCCTTCCTTCATCGCAAGTCATATGGCTCCTTCTGCAATATAAGCAGGCATGATTGACCTTTCTTCTTCTTACTGTCTTCCTCTTCCGTGGTGCACTTTCGAAATCCTCTATGCTTGGATCATCATCCACAGATACTGAGCCAGATCTCGTAGCGGCCATTTCTTCGGCAAAAGAGCTTCCAGCGCTAACATTCGCCAAGTGGCTGGACATCGAAGAACCAGCTTCCTGCTGATTTTTGGTCGTGTGCTCTGAGTGATTCAAGTCAAATGTCGAAGATGATTGGGGAATCAACCTCGGCAGGATGGGGAGAGGTAGGTAATATTAATAATAGTTATCCGGTCGGACCGTTCCTACTGTGTTCGATGTGACAGTCACTGATGTCACACCTTGCCTCGTATAAAAGCACATACATATATGCAGTCTTGTAGCCAGTATAAAAAGCTAGTTGCTACTGTACAACGATGCTCTGTGACACTCAAAGAGGGAGTTATACAGACATACAGCAAGGAGAACCGCCATGGTACAAATGTACCCAAGCAAAGGCCCTAGTCTAATGAAGAGGCGATGTGAGGAGGGAGTGACTAAGTTATCAATCGCTGTTGCAGCGAGAAAGGAGCAAGAGAACCACAAAATTACAGCAAAAACTGATATTGCAAATGAGCGGTGGAAGGTACCCAATGAGATCGCGCGCGGACCTGAAGATATTATAACACAACCCGCAGTGGAAGAGTCACCGAAGGAAATATGGGCGCGCAGAAAGCGATAGCATATCGTATAACTAAAAATCTCAAGATGAAAAGAGTAGAGAGATGAAGGGAAATCATAGAAACATTATAAACAGTGTATACATTTTGGTGGAGGGCCGATTATGATTGCAATCGCACCATACATTTTTCATTGAGCATATGCAGAACGTGGAACAGGAATTATGCACCCGACGCAGGGTACCCTAGATGAGATTGGTAGCTAGTATGACTCGCATTTGTCGCTTGCGGTGTGAACTGTGGGGTCTGCTGATATTGGTGCGCTGGCGTTGAGAGAGACTGAGACGAAGAGGGTTGCGCAAATTGTTGAGTGGGCTGATAGCCTTGCGTGACTGTAGCATGGACCTCGCCTTGAACTGCAGGGGCATACGGTGATGGCAACGGTGGGAACGTCGTGTTCACTGGTGTGCCTGTCCTACTCGCGCTAACGCTCGAAGCACGACTGGTAGGCTTTGACGAAGAACCCGCTCCTCGAACTTTCCTGCCTTCTCTCTCTGTACCTCCGACGCGACCTGTAGAAGGATATGCGGTGCTAAGCACAGATCCCACAGACCCGGTCCCAACGTTCAAGCCTTTATTCTTTCCGACGCTTTTATCTCCCCGCTGAGCCAGACATTCATGCTTTCCGCTCGCAAGCCACTGTAATCCGATTACGCCATGATCTCCGGAATGCTGATAATGGTATCGAAGACCATTCATATTCTTGTACCGACGAGGGCAGTCGCCAACGCCACAAGCGTAGGGCTTCAACTGGCGTTCAGCTTCAGCTTCAATTGCGAGAAGCTCTGAAGGGGGAAGAGAAGACAGGGTTGAACGAAGGGAAGTAAGCGAATCAGATGTACTATTGGAAGCGCTCGCGGGAGCATTTGCCGCGTTGGCAATGGGAGTGAGGGCATTGATGAGAGAAGACGAGGAAGCATTGGGATTTGGAATGCGGTTTGGGGAAGCACCTTGGCCGTATGAATTGGACCGGTTAAGAGACGTTCCTTCACCGTCCTGGTAAGCACCCTCGGTGTACCCAGAAGTGGCGGTTGTAGGGCTGCTCAAGTTCAGAGCCGAACTAAGAGCGGTGCTTAATGACGACGGTGTGGGAGTAAAGTTACTGGTTCCAGTAAAATGGGAACCAGTCGAAGTACCAACTGGAGAGCTCAAAGCAGAACTTGGATTGCTACCTCCAGGAGCAGCGGCGGCGGTGACGCCAGTATTCACGCTTAAAGCGTGAGTGAACGGAGAACTCAACAAAGGTGTTACTGGGGTGGCCATCCCACTCCTAGGTGTGTTAGCACCGGATGACACAGCTGACGATGTCGGATTTGTGTTTGCAGGATCCTCTTGTTGAGTCTGCTGCTGCTGCTGTTGCTTCCTCTTCCGTTCCAGAATAGCTTGGACATGCTCCATGTCTTTGGGGGGAGCGAAATTGCACGAACCATGCGTGATATGATATTTGAGGCCTTAAAGAATAGGTGGTTGGCCTCTAAAGTAAAGTAAAGTAGAAGGCACGAAACATACCATTGGCCTGCTTATAACTCTTGTTGCAATTAGGCTTGGGGCACTTGAATGGCTTGCTCTGTAACAGCCCACTGCCTCCTCCGCCGGTAGGTGGTCGACCAATCCTCGGAGCCGGTTTGGCTGTGTCAACAGGAGCACCTGAAGCACCAGATGATGTTGTTGAGGCCACCCCAGAGCTTGTGTCGCTGGGGTTATTAGAATATTGACCTTTGCCTTTCGTATTTTGAGCTTTAGAAGGCGACGTCTTAGTCGCAGCTTTCTCTTTCTTTACCTCCTTCTGCACGTCATAGGATGGCTGAGGTAATTCCTTGTCTTCTATGTCAATGTCGAATTCGGCATCTTCATCCTCGGGTCCGTCTCCAGGATGAGACTGAGGACTTGAGGGAGTGGAAAACAGCATCGCAGGCTGAACACAACCCATATCCACGGTTTCCGAGCCCATGGACTCTGTTTCAGGCGCCGAAGGGAAATTATACCCATAAGAATTCTGGTAATGGAAGTTTCCGCCAAATCCACCCATGCCCATCCCGATGTTACCCATGTACGTCATGTCGACACCACCAGGCGTCCCGTGACTATGAGCCCAAGCTCCAGCTCCGCCTGGAGGTGGTGGCCCAGTTATGAAAGGAGAATGAACAGCAGGCCGGAAGGAAGATGAAGCAAAGCCTGGGAGATTCAATGCCAAGTTTGGGCGATGAGGGATGTTAACTTCATTCGAGGTATTTTGAGAGCTTTGGATCGAGGTAGGAGCGCTGGTGGCAACATACAGAGAGCTTTGTCGAGGGCTAGGGGGCGATGATGAGGGTAATGACTTTTGACCATGTACACCTGGATATCCCCCTGGATAAGCCGCAGCCAAACTATTGTGAACTAGGCCGCCAGGTGATGAGTAGGTAGATAGCGGGGTGGCTAGCAGAGTTTCCGGCGGAGATGGCGTTGAAGTGGGTGAAGAAGGCATCGAAGAAGCCGCAGATGCAGTGGAAGAAGGAGGAGGCATTTCGAGTTCCATGTCGTCAGGATCGACAGGACCTCCACCCTGATGCATTGTTTGCTGTTGATTTTGGAGCTGATTAGACGGCATAGGTTGTGGAACACCACCAGCATCGATGACTTGAGGTTCAAATGGCACTGATATGCGAGCCTGGGGAGCACCGCCACCTGGTTGGTCGATACATACAACATGGACGTCTTCAAAATGCTCCAGTAGTGCGTGAAGGTCCGTGAGATGGATGCCACAGCAAGTATAATTCCTGCAAAGTTCATCCTGAAACTCGAATAGCCTGAGTGCATTGGAAACTGCTGGGTCACGATGGCTGAAACATACAGGTAAGCGAGCTGGTCAGGAACAATTAGAGGGGCCACTCACACATCCATTGGACTTCCCATAGTGACTGAGCCCACGGAGCCTGGGTAGCCCAGTAGTCTACTATTGTAAGAACCTGCAACGCTACGGTAGCTCATTGGGGAGCCCAAGAAGTGCCGTGTGTATGAAGCAGGGTTAAACGAACCACCATCGCCAGATGTATACGAGCCGGAGGCCATGTTGATATCCTGCACATTGTTATAAGGATTCCTGCCATGGCCACCGAGAGATATCGGTTGAGTTGCTGTTGTAGCCATGAAGATTAAAGGAAAGATAGAGATATACAGATAGGAGATGGGATGGCGGATGGAAGTAGCGAAGTAAGGTTGATTGGTTATTATGCATCTCCATCAACTTAACATCAACAAATTAGTAAGTTAACACGCGGAAAAGTCCGATCCGGTGCTCTGCGGCAGTACTGCGGCACTGTTTTGATGCTGCAAATTCTTTCAAAAACAAGGTTGTTGTAATTGTATACTAATTCATGTCGATATATCATCACAACTTTTGGATTTGCAAGTGAAGCTCCCTTCTTGCATTTAGCAGATGTACTATGGCTGAAAGCACCCTCTTATATTCTCTTAGTCGCATTCAACTTATCCCGGACATGGAAAGTATATCGGCTTCACATTCTCTCTGTCGCCGAAAGACCGAATCATAGGTATTTGTAGCGCGTCCCTCGGATGCGAGTCATGTCCTTCAAACTTGTTGATCTTCAATCTGGCAAGTCCAAAGCTCAAGCGAAGAAAGCCATTCTATTTCCAGTTCTGCGAGACCGGGTTCGCTATACAACCAATTGTATGTCGGTGTGCTTGTATTTCTCTTCCAAACACATGGTTCTCCGACGATCCGCTGCTTCATTCATTCGTAGCCATTCATCAGCTCCCGGAATCAATTAGGGGTACTGTATGTGATATCATCCTCTTCTTTTCATTCTTTTGCCTCCACAGTTCAATTGGACGGGAGTTGAACGGGCTGCTATATTAAAGTGCAGACGTACAATAATTACTTTGTCAGTTTGGTTTGACGCTTCCTTAGCTCAGTCGGTAGAGCGCGAGTCTCATATGATGATCCTGATTACAGGAGTAATCTCGAGGTCGCAAGTTCGAGCCTTGCAGGGAGCATTTTCTTTTTGATATATATTGAAGTGTGACGTAAACGGGTCAAAGCTGTAAATATCAGCAAAAGCCGCAACTTCTTATTACCAATACATGTCGCCCAGTTCGAGCTTAGAGTTTAATGACACGGGATTAGAGTTGATATAGCAAGCTGATAGATGGACCTTTATCCCAAATGTTACATACTCTTCAGACGAGTCAAGTCAGCAGGATGTAATAAGAGCAAGGCAAAAAGTATTCTACATCCTACAAGATGTCGATACAGCTAGAGACTAATATTCGTAGTAGGCTAGTAGAACTTGCGGTCAGCTCACCAGATCACGTCTGAAGCATATGATACTACGGACCCAGTAACAATAAGGGGGGTCCCTCAAAATCAACAAGACATCCGAAATGGAAAATGTAAGTGCTCTATAATGTCAATCACCAAGTATGCCAGCTGTCCCTTGGCCAACAACTCAACTTAAACCACAGCTTCTAGAAAAAAATAAGTATCATGTCGGCACCTCTATACAAATGTCCACTCCAGTTAGGTTCTGTTGCATGCCCTGCAAACAGCTGACCGACAAGACGTTCAACTTTGTTGACGCGCGCCACAGGGATTTGCTCTTGTGGTGATTTTTTGAGGAGAGATAGGCACCGAGATACGTGATACATAGTATGATATCAACTGATATCAAGCAAAACATTCACTGAAGCTTGAGGTTAAAGTCTGGTATTTCACGGAATTCCGGCCTGAGCGTTATCGCTATATACGCCAACGGACAACAGCCTGCATACCAACGAGGGGCCAACCGAGAATCTTCCTTGAACTAAACAGTAGCTTCTTCACAAGATAACTAAACTGTTCAAATCCTCACCGTTAGATTATCGTCCTGAGAACAGCTGAGAACATATGAAAAGGAAAAGGCAAGTCCAGGGGATCCTTGACCTTCTTCCCTGACCCTTCGGAAACTGCGCCGTTGGCTGGAACGTCTACCACATGCATCGCCCACATGCATGCCCCCCGACGATCATTCGTTTATTCAATTTTCCGTTCATCCTTTTAACCTCCCCTCCCCGCTCAGTGCTCACCAAGTGTGAAATGCGGTGCGTTCGCATCTGCGTCGCAAAACTCGCTAAGCACTCAAAACAAGAAAAAAAATACTCAGGCATTTCTGCAGCAAAACCCACCGTCGGTGTAGGTGTGAAAAAAAAAACGCAAAACTCAGGTTGAGTCTGACAAGATGATCTGACACTTCTTCGCGAATTGACTTGGTCAGGTAAAACAAAAAATACATGCGATACACATTTGATATACATGAACTGAAAGCATTTAGGGATATGGATGAGCAAGAAACGGAGCGAAAGGGTCATTGAACTACTGAGACGTCCGACAATGGAGGTAGACACACACACATCACGCATTGCACACACACCACACGCATGGGTCACATCGTAATTCACGTTCGGCTTCAGTTGATTGAATAAGTAATGGATATGACCATACGGGGATGAAAATCTCGAAGGAGCACAAGTCTACCCAAAAATGGTAAAAGATCTGCGCTGATCTGCGCATGAGCCATCACCGACGGAAAGCGGTCGAGGGAGAAGTGCCCTGAAGGCCGGTCGGTGATGTACCTGAAATAACAGATCCTGGAGAGATAGGCGGGGATGGAGGTGGTGATGATGAGCTCGAGGAATTCGAATTTGGTCGAGATGGAGGGGGAAGAGAGCGAATGTCAGATTGCTCGTAACGTGAGGGAAGGGTGTGAGTGGAGTAACGGTCATGAAAATCCGATACCGGCTGAAGGCGGTAAGGTGAAAGTGTCCGATGGGTGTAGAACGGATTCGAACACTCATCTTCGTCCATCAGTTCATCTTCTTCAGCTATCGACGACTCGGCATCTGATTCTTCGGAGACTTCAGCCATGCTCGGAGCAGATGATTCATGTGTGAGAAAACCGAAGGGAACGTTCCGTTTTCCCGAGCCTCGTGTCTCGTATGAGGGAGGATACATGGGAACGACGTCAGGACGTTGTACTAAATAATCATTATCTGTGGGAGATCTGGCACTGCACTGGTTAGTCGTAGGAGGCGACCGACTGGTGCGACGTTTGCGTCTACGAGAAGAGGCCGTCACATTACAGTCCTCTTTTCCTTGCGGCCGATCTCTCGAAGGAGTCAAATGGTTTCTGTAATGTCTGCGCATATTCGAGTTGACATTGAATTCTCGACCGCACTTGGGAAAAGGGCATCGGAAGGCTATAGTCGGAAATGAGACTATGAGCACAGATGAATTAAAAGGCCGTGGCTTACGAGTAGCACCTGTATGAGTGTTCATGTGGATACGTAGGCTACTCGGGCGGTTGAATCTTTTGTGGCAAGTCTTACATACGTGTTTTTTGTCGTCGCCGTCGTCTGACACTTCATCTGAAGAATAAGTGACTTGGTCTGGATCTGACGGCAGTGATGAGGGAATATGTGGATAACGCGGCCTCGCAGCAGCGTGAGTATATTCAGTTGAGGAGGATCTATTGGTCGATCCAGATGAAGAGCCAATATTGACGCGAAGTAATGGGGTAGAGCCAACTGAACGATCTGACGCTCTGTTCGGACCCAGAATAGCAGACGGACGATTCAGTAATGTGGCGCTGGACGCGATGTGCTGGAGGGATGAAGATGAAGGGTCTGAGCGTAGCACGTCAAAAGAATATATCTGAGGTTTAGTTCCTGAGTTGCTCATGTGGTTTTCCCGATGAACATGGGGCATAGTGGACGAGTGTTGTGAAAGCTGTGGGAAGGCTGTTATGAGAAAGGTAGGACAAGTGTGTTATGTAGGATATGCCACTGACAAGAGCATTGGATGTGGCGGCAGATATTCTCAATCGATGATCAGTAGTGATTCTGAGGAGATGCTCTGTACGGAGAACAAGATGAGGACAAGGCACTGAGACGCGGAGGTAGACTGACCAGGAAACATTTCATGGATGCTGGGAAGAGATATGGACAAGGGGGAAGCAGACGTAGCAGCCATTATTGATAGTGAGGGAGTGATGAACGGAGAAGACGGAGAGTGTGAATTGTGGGTGGAATAGTTATAAAGGATCTCTCTTTATACCATTTGTGAATTGGCGGTTATACAAAAAGAGACCGATGGCCCGAACTTTAAGGCACTTGGCGCTCTCATTTCCTCCGGATCGTGATCTAATTATGGGCTTTTTATTCCGAGGGAATAGAAACACGTTTTAAAGAAACTACGTACATTTCGCTCTTCTGGGCAAATTGGAAGATTCAAAGGCCACTGAAACGTAAAAGTAGTAGTAGTAGACTGCTCAGCAGCTATTAATCCGAGGCTCTGTAAAGTTATAAAGGATCGGCGTGAAAGAGGCTACGGCTGAAAAAAAAAAGCTAACGTTTTGAACCGCCGGAGCGCCTTCACTCCACGCCTCATGTTCTTGGATTGTAAGAGTCGATCTGCTATGTAGGACTTACCGTGCCATGCAACACTGAATGCTTCACAAGCTCATATACATCGCTGTGGAAAAAAGTGATTTGCATTCATTCAATTCAATTATCGCTTACTTGTTATGGAAATTACCAAAAAAGGAAATAGACGACAAGGGATTTGCGATACGTTGAGTCACACTGGCGCACTGGCAAAGCCTATCCGACGGTCAATCGAACCTCTTGCGGACAGAAACAATACACGCGGAATTTCATGGTGCTCTTCATGCACTTGACCATCGGTCCATCGCAGTGACCAGGAAGAAAACATCCCTGCAGCGGTAAAACGGTTGATGTTCTCCGACGACTCGTTCAAAGCCTGGCTACATTCAGCGCATGAAATTTATGGTTGCTGCCAATTTTACTTTTGACGATTTGGGATGCTCAAATAATCCATTGCTGATTTAACCCTGAAGATAATGGATTTCCCTGAATTAATCTTTGGACAACAAACCGCCGAGAATGCAGGTGTGATCGCCTTCTGTTCCCTTCTGTATTGGATTGCCAGGGCCTTTTTCGTCACGATCTCAAGCCGTAGCTAGTCACATAAGTCCGCACTAGTTACCTACCTACCTCGTTCTCAACTTCTGGTGTCACTTGAACTTTGCATGATAAAACTGTCTGCAGCGATAATACTAATTATTTGTTGTTTCCAACTAAAGTTTGTTGACCCGAAGTCTTCGCATAAGAGAGAGCGACAAAGAGAGAAGAAAATTCCCAACGATGAAATAGTGGCGGTCAATTGAGAACATGACCTCATGCCTATCATTACTTGGGCTGGCATTTGTGTGATGAAGAAGAGCCAAGGGTTACATACATGTCAGGGCTTGCTTTCGTTCCACATTAAAGTGGATCATGCTGTACTTGGATGAGTTTGACGAACGATTATGGATTCCCTTCTCTTCTCCATTATCTCGGGACGGCAATCCCTGACAGTAAACTTAGCCCGCTCCTGCCGATCAGCCTAAATGGCTGGTTCTCCTTGGACTACGCGGACTCCCAATTACTTACCCTTCTACACAGAAAACACCGGCGTATAGAGCTCGGGTATAGACTCCAACCTATTCGAGCACTGGTCACCGGGAGCAAATCGCGAAGGCACAAGTTCGCCTTACTCCCGACTCGGAAAGCTAATCCTTTCTCGACCTCAAAGTATCCTCTCCTTTATATCATCGGTTTCGGACAAAGACGGGGATACTCAATCCAATACATAAACCTGGGCGCAGTTGAACAGCTTCACGAAACAAGTCTCTTTCTAGAAGCACAACAGTAAGTACTAGCTCTCGCGTTCAACGCAAGCGACAACGCAGAAGGGAAGGCACACAGCAAGAGACAATAGCTTCTAAGCACTGATAAACCTTAGGATGACCTACATGGTATGGCTCAGGATCAAACAGCAATAAGTAAGCCCATGCCTCTGCCATGAGGAACAGGATTACCTCGATCGGCGTCTTACTGTGGCAAAGAGGCGGTAGCATTAACAGGAGATCTCTTTCCAATGGAGCTTTCGCGGCCCAAAAAGGATAAGCGCCTTTGATTTTTGAATTCAGGAACCCCGAGGATTGTGCGCCACGTATCAGCGACCCAACCACTTCTTCAGCAAATCCAAAGAGTCCAGGCTGGTAAAGAGGTTTATATCCTGTGTTTAACAAATGGTTTTTTATTATTATTAAAGAGTCGGGGGTTACCTTTTCGCGGATGATTCAATTTCGAACAAGAGTTTCCTTAAAAAGTCGAAACAAAAGAATTCAGTTCTTGCTAGTACCGATGACAATGGACAGAAGTGAGTGGTACATACTTGTGTGGGACGTTATTGTATATCGAACAAACTGAAAATGGGGATGAAGTATCAAGACTGGATCGTAGATTATCAGCTGCGCATGATAGGTGGATGGTTGAACCTCCATGTCGCATGGCGATGGAGAGATTCAGGATGGGTTATTGGTCTCTTTGCGAGTTGCCTACAAGAGAACGTGATCCAACGAACCGCTGAGGGATATTCTTTCACGCACTGTATTGTACGCTCTCCTATTGTTAACCCATCTCAATTGAGGGGATACTTGCAATTGTGATCCCCGGATAATGATGATCATGCAAGAAAATGAAAATCATGAAAAAACATCACGGATCCTGTGATATTAGGTGTTGTAACTTGTCGGCCACATGGAAACCTGAAAAGTTCTGAAAGGCGATTTCTTTCATTCAGAGGATGATGAACAAGTTGCGTTAAGGAATTCAGAGTTCCAGTTTGATCGGTCATGATTTCATTTTCATACGGGAAAGACCCAGTTGGGATTGGGGAATCACCGAGAGAACCTGCCAGTGATATTTGTTACGCATGCACAGTGTTTCCGAAAATGCGAGAATGCGAGAAAGGCAAGACCGATTAATTCGAGAGTGTCGGGCATAAAGTTGGAGGAATATATGTAGAAAGAACTAAGAATGAAATACATATTTAATTAGCAAAAATCTTGAATAACATCAAGTTGCAGAGAAGACTCGGATTGATTGAGCAAGTCGGACAATACCCTTCCAAGTTCGCAACACAATGAAAATTGAAAACACTGAGGGTAAACCTTGGGATAAAAAGTAAAAAGTAAACTTCGGCACTGATTGCGGGCTCGAATGGCCTCGGCTTTCCAATCGGCAATAATTTAGTCCATATGCCTTGTCAAACAAAAGTCTGGGGTTCTTTGGGTTAGAGTCAGAGCGAGAGTTACATTGATGGTTTGACAACGTTGCTGATGTGGGCCCGGAACTATATAGTATGTGCCAGAGATAATCATTGAGATACTTGTAGGATGAGTACAGCAGTGACTCGAAATCGTCACGGTTGACTTACTAGGGATAGGCCAGAATAGGCCATTCTTGTTTTCTAGATTGGTGTGAATGGCGGTCTTGAGGGGTGTGCTCCCTTGGTCTATCTTCGTATGAGCTTGTCCCGGTCCGTTCAAGGCTTCCCAATTATTGACTTGTGATTAGTGATTAAATCCACTTCGACAAGGACACTGATCATATTCAGTGGATACACGTACTTACAATCTAAGTGAAGCTCAAAGTTCAGAGCTTCGATACTGAGGTATGAAGTCCGACCCGCAAAAGAGCAATGCAAGGCGCGCGTCACTAGAGGTGAACTTACCGCGGAAACTAAAATTCACCAACCTACGGGTTAGACACAAAACAGTTTTTAGTTAGGATGTAAACGACGCGAGTAAGTAGCATATGGTCTCCTCTTTCCGCGATTAGCATCGGATATAACGGAAGGAGAATTGGAATTGTAACACCATGGGAAGGAGGACTCGTCACTCGACTTTATTCGTGCAAGTTTGAACCCTGGATGGTAACCCTATGAAACCCATGCCTTCTGTCCCGATATACATGGACCACGCTGGACCACGGGCGCAAAGGACGCCGTCGCCGTCGCTTCGGCCTTTTCACTGGCTTCAGGGTTCGAGACAGGAGAAAATATTCGTAAAACGGGTTCTCGAATTCACCCGGTATTCGCCAGAGCGAGAATCTCTTTCTTTCTCTATGTACAACAGATGAATTGTTCCCCACCCCCCTCCCAGGGTATTTACTATTGATTGGAATTTCGGACCCGGTTTTCCTATTGAGGAAGTAGCCTCGTTAGTTATCTTAGAAGTTAGATATACATAGTTTCGACCTCTACAATGTGTTCAGAAGAAGCTGAAGAAACTTGAAGATGGGAAGTCAAAGTTGGAGTTTGGAGACTGATTTGAATGAGGAAAGAAGAAGAAAGTGGGCCCTCAGTATGGACGCTTCTGATGATGCCACTACATACTGTAATCATTTCTGATTGTCCCCATTCCTGCTGCAAGGCAACCTCAGTAGTCCTCATTGGCAGGATCCGAGCAGGATGTCCACAGTAAGTAATAGGCTAAAAGCATTGAGATTGAATGTGTAATCCTCATATCACCCGTCAAATGATAAGGGACAGACATTTAATCATGTAATATCTGATAAGTGATACTAAGATAAAAGTACACTAAAAAGCACCATAGCAGGAGTTCTAAATTTTACTTCAAGATACCTACCAGTCCTTGCACGATTCACGAGCCCAGGGCGTTCAAGCATCGTTTGGGCCGGAAGGAGCTTCCTTCGCAGGTGGCTGATTTCCAGCATCAATTTTCCCCGCTCGAGCACGCTGGAAGTTGGAAAATATAGTAGGCAATATGAGAGTCTGACAGAAAAAAAACACCCAACGTTAGAGCTCAGTTCTACCTATTCCTATTGATGCATAAGAGACATACCCTGACAACTTTTCCTATCTCATCTTTAAACGGGATTTGATCGACAGGCATATCGGGCATGATGAATGGCCATGTCGTCCCCCACTCGAATATTAGGAGGAGAATGCCAAAGTATTGACGCCTAATGCGGGGTATGAGTTTTTGTTCAAGAATTCAGTCTCGAGGACGGACGCACCCTTTTTTGAATTTTTCTTGCCAAGTCGTATCCTCAGATTCACTACACATGAACTCAATTGTGAATTTCGGCTTGTAGAGCGGTGCACAGGTCCGTATACTCACACGAAAAACTGATAGACGTGAAATGATCAGTTTGATGTAACGCAATGAAATGAAAGAAGGACAAACCTGGTTAATATCCACATCTTGCACCCAGTCCATACGATCATACTGTCCCCAGTTTTTGCCCCACCGCGTGCGGGACATATTAGAAACAGTGATCGGTAAGTTCGTATCGGTGGGTACCCATGATGTTCCAGTGGGGAAGCTAAGAAAGAAATAGCACGCTGAGCAGTTAAGAATAGTAAGAAATTCCTAGACATGCCTGAAGATACCGTGTAGAGCATAGGCGGCATATTTTGAATTCTTTTCATCCAGTCCCAGAACAATTAGTCCCTTGATAGTATCGGAAACCGTGACGGTACCGTCGCCATCTGGGTCAAAAAACGTAGGAGTCTGTGATTCCGGAAGGATATCAGGTCACGCGTGGGTGCGACTGGCAGAAAGCGTACCTTGCCACTCATATTCAAAGCCTAGAAATAAATCCGTTTTAGGATATCCAAGTCAACCAGCGTTGAACACATACAGTCATAGTCCATTTTCCGACAGTTTGCACTGCTCCAACAGGCAGCCCATTAATTGCCATAAGCCCATCTCCCAATTTATCAAAACCTTCAACCGCCTTCAAGCCACTAGCCACAGGCTCGAAAACCTTCCCACTCGTTTCAGCAGCTGTGTTGATGATTCCACCGATTGCAGTTCCAGCAAGATCGGCAGTACCGCCGACTACGCCGATACTCATGTCCAGTCCGGATTTAGCTACGGTTTGAGAGATAGAGGCACCTGCGCTAGCTGCATCAGAAGCAAGTTGAGCGCCGTTCTTGGCGAGATCGGATGTGAAGTTGATGCCACTGGTGAGACCGGATTGTGTGGTGTTGGTTAAGGTGCTGCCAGCTTTGCCGATGCCTGAGATGAAGCCGCCAGAGGTTTTTTGTTTGTCCTGGGAGTCAGAAGGAGGGGAAGCATTTACTGGAGCTAAGGATCCTGACTGTTCAGAGGTAAGGGGGTTTTGGTCCTGCCTCGACGCTTCGTTTGGTGGCTGGTTGTTTGTCTGCTCGGGAGCTTGATTAGATGATTGTGGAACGACAACGTTTTTTGCGGCGTTGCCAACGTTTCCTACAGTGTTTGTGAGGAAAGACATGACGAGGAGAAAAACAGAAAGCTATGATGTTTTTTTTTATTATATCGTTGTGGCTGAAAACATGTCATGGTTGGAGAGTATGCTCTCATCGACCATGTTCCTGGAGCGAATGACGTTCGAATGCATATCGCATTTCCAAAGATGGCAATACCAGCATCGCAATATGAGTTTGATTTGGTTTAGTGATATTTTGTATTATCCTGGATGTTGCGAAAAGAGATGAGCAGATTCATCTCAACCTCTTGCTAGTCACTGAAGGCATAGTCTCAAATTTGTTGTTACGGTTTGTTGTCGATGACCCGGCGGATAATCTTTTCGTATGTTTGATATAATTCATTCTCTTGCCGATTCTCAGCTTGAGGCCCATACCGTTGCTCTAGAATCGACACATATATATAAATGAAAGCCTAGTATTACAGGTGAAAAAGCGCCAGAGCTTGTTCCCGATAAATTTCCTGATAACAAAGCCGAACGTGGCATTTTGGGAACCAGCTTGACGAGTGAGGTGATTCAAGCAGCTGTGGATTGGTTATCTCTGGTAGAATTGTTCAGAGAAGAGAAAACGTGAGAGCGATTGCGAGAGTCGAGAGAAAATAATTAACCATACTGTACATAGCGATCAAATTTTGATCTGGGCTGCGGAGGCTGTTTTTCCTCACACAGCCTACCTCTTTATTACCACACTTTCCTCTCTGGCTCTCATTATTCTGTTTCTAGCTGCTAGGTGATGCACATTGCTCACTGAAGGCAGCGCTGGGCAGGATGAACTTGCTTCCTATATCTCTTGTGCTACTTGCTGTTGCTTTCTATTCCATCGCAGATATTGTGACGACCCGCAATTCGAACAAGGACGGGAACTATGAACTGTCCCGGCATCCAAGTGTTAATCAGAATTCACATTGGTCTCCTTCGTCGAACGCTGGCACCGGCGCCAGTGGTGAGGACATTCTCGACCCTCTACGGGACACGGAACTTCTCGACATCGTCCTTGTAGCCTCAGTAGATGGCAAATTCCATGCACTAAATCGGACATCTGGTCATTCACTCTGGTCTATGCCTTCGTTGGCACCCGGTCAAAGCACAGGACCAACCAAGTTCCAAAACTTGACTTCTTTATATCCTTCTACGTTGGCGCCTCTCGTGCGTACGGTTCATAATCAGCAAAATAATGAATATATAATCGATGACGATGGGCTACCTCTTGACGACGAGGTCTATATTATCGAACCTCAGTCTGGTACCATATACATATTACCGTCCAGTCCGTCTTCCACCCAAAATCCTCCTTTACGTCGTTTCCCTTTCACGATGCCCGAGCTGGTCGACATGTCGCCATTCTCATTTTCCGATCCAGATGGTCATTCGCGGCTCTTTGTCGGGAGAAAGGAGACAAGCATGTTGGTAGTGGAATTGGAAACCGGCAAGGTCAAAGCAAGTGTTGGTGGAGAATGTCCGTGGGATCCATTTGATGATCTGAAGGAGGAGGAAGAAGAAGAAGAAGAAGAGGACTTTGAGCTGGATTTGGATGAACTCGAGTCGGAAGAAACAGTTGAGAAACCGGTCAAAGCTAAAGCTAAACCAACTGAAGTATTCATCGGACGCACAGGTGTGTGTTAGGCTCTGATTTATATACATCAGTTTGGAACTCGTTTACTTCAGACTATCACATCTCCATCCATGCTCGACCTCCACGTACCTCCAGCGGTTCTCGTCTACAACCACCTCCCGTCCAGAATCTCTCTTTCTCTACGTATGGGCCAAATAATCAAGACACCTTGCTGCAGTCTTCTTATAGCCGCACAAAAGACGATTCATACATCCAAAGTTTGCCAACCGGAGAACTGCTTGCCTTTCGTGCTCATAATGCACTTGTAAGCTCTGGAAATAAAGATTCGCTATTATGGTTCAGAACGTTTTCAAACCCAATGTAAGTTCCACTTTGTAGGCTCTTTCTCACAATACTTTTCTAAGAAAAGACCTTTATGTTATTCTCAAGTGTCGCTACATTTGATGTCTTGAAACGTCCTGTTTCTCCATCTCAATTGCACGATGCCACACATCACCATACCTTCGTCCTACTCCAGCCACAACCATTGCTGTCGGATTTTCATCCATCCCTTTCTCACGCTAACGCGCCCAACTCGTTGCTCCCAAATTCAGACTCAGCCTACGTCGGCGTCGTAGAGGAGACCGGCAGTCTGTTTGCTATGAGCCCAAAGGGCTTTCCGTTCGTAGCCTTTGGAGGTTCAGATGGTAGACAGGCTAGGACACGGAAGTTAATCGATGATGTACCCAGTGGTATGATTGTCAGTCCCAACGGTGTCGCTGCTGTCGACAATGATGTTGGTAATTCTCACGATGAAGATGCAAGGGCGCTCCCGGTTGACCTTGACGAGGTGACTAGACGGAGAAAGCTGCGTGAACAGCGAGAACGGGAACAGAAAGAATTGATGGAACGAAAATTGAATAAGGCTTTGGATACATGCGACTCTACCTCTCGATGTCTTGTCGGGGTGTGGAAACTAGAAGAAGACGCCACTGATACTGATGTGGGTGTGGGTATGGGAGCGAGCATAGCAGCTCAAAATTCCCGACAGCTCCTGGATGCCCCTCCAATCTCTAGCTCTCATGCCTCAAACTCAGGTAAAAGTCTTGATCCAACCGCATCAGAAACGCAAGAAACTTTGCCAATGGACATTCATTGGGATCCAAATCCACAGCTCGATGTTACATCAGCTTTCTCAATATTTCGTAAATGGGAAATGCTCGTTGCGTTGTTTGTCGGTTTTGTCGGCGTATTGGGTGTTGCTGCTGGAAGATATATGCCGTCTTCGTCATTGATCAGGCATGCTTCTCAAGCTATCGTACCTTCGTCAGTTCCTTCTGAGTCCTCCTCTACTGTTGAATACAATACCTCCAGACTTTCTACTCCCACAGTAGATTCTCCACCCGAAACACCGCAGCCTTTGCTAAACCCATCATCATCCAAGAACAACGCGGCTATCCCTATCTCTTCTTCAGAATCAATTCCTGCTTCTCCTCGTCATCCCGATCTTCCCGAACCCGAAGACAGTGACGGTGAGGTTGATGAAGGTGAATGTGCAGAGATTGATACCGCAGAACCTAGTGGACGTAAGAAGAAGATACGGCGAAAAAGAGGGAAGAGAAAAAAAGGCGGGGCCGCATTGTCGTCACCTTTACCGCCTGGTTTCGATGGACTCGACATTGTCTTGCCCATGAATACACCGATTCCTCCTCCCATTTCTAATGTCGCTGCTTCACCTCTTCAAAGCCCCTTGGCGCCTTGGCCCCCTGCACCAAATGTAGCTTTCGTACCGGCAACGCCCATGTCACTGACACCGGCGCCGGCGCAGACGACGTCAACATTGATAATCTCAGAAACAATCCTCGGTGAGTTTTGTCGAATTTTGAGGCTGATCTATATAAACTTTCCCTAGGGTTTGGATCCCATGGTACGGTTGTTTTCCGTGGTTCCCTCCAAGGGCGGTCCGTCGCCGTCAAACGTTTACTGCGGGATTTTGTCACACTCGCCGCTCGTGAAGTCAGCATCCTCCAAGAAAGCGATTATCATCCCAACGTCATACGGTATTACTACCAGGAAACTCATGCCAACTTCCTGTACATTGCACTTGAACTATGTCCAGGGAGCTTGGCAGACGTCTATGAAGGTTCCGGGGACATAAATCCGACGTTCACAGGTATTGACGCCTCCGAAGAGAGCAAAAGTAAAGAAGAATGGCAGGAAATACGAGAGTCAATCATTGCCGATCCAAAAAGAGCACTGAAGCAGATCACCAGTGGACTGAGGCATCTGCATGCTCTAAAGCTTGTTCATAGAGATATCAAACCACAGAACATCCTCGTCGCTGCTGGGCCAGGGCGCAATCTTTCTTCTCTCTCTTCTGCATCTGTAGCGTTCAGAGGACAGAATAAGAATTCCAGAGGACCGAGCTATCGGATGCTCATCTCGGACTTTGGCCTTTGCAAGAAGTTGGATCTTGATCAAACGAGTTTTGTGCCAACGGCGCAGGGCGCAATGGGAGCTGGGACATTTGGCTGGAGAGCACCGGAAATATTGAGAGGTGAAGTCAAGTTGGACAACTCTGAAGATACGAATTCATCGAAAGGAAGTGCTGGTACGATCAATGGTAATCCTGCCTCGGTCAGCTCAAGCTCTTCAACGGTGTCTGCTGGTAATAAAGCAACACGGCTGACAAAATCGGTGGACATATTTGCTTTGGGATGTCTGTTTTATTATATGCTCACTGCTGGTGGCCATCCGTTCGGGGATCGGTTCGAGAGAGAAATTAACATTATCAAGGGTGTCAAGGATCTAACGGCGCTAGGGGAACGTTATGGAGAAGAGGGTGTTGATGCTGCTGACCTCATCGAAAAAATGTTGAATCCCGATTCTTCTTTGAGGTACATTTCAATCCTTTGAACTTTACACAAAATCCTAATCATCTGATTTATTCCAGACCCGATACATCGTCCTGCCTTCTTCATCCGTTCTTTTGGGATTCTGGTCGTCGCCTGAACTTCCTTCAGGATGCCTCAGATCGCTTTGAGATCATGTGTCGCGATCCCAAAGATCTCCATCTAATTGAGCTCGAGAAAGACGCGCTTGGAATTGTGGGTCCCGACTGGCATTCGAGGGTCGATAAGGTCTTCATCGAAAACTTGGGCAAATTCAGAAAATATGATGGCAAGTCGGTGCAGGATCTTCTAAGAGCTCTACGAAATAAGGTTATCATCAAGCTTACTTTGATGTCTGAATGCGAGCTGACTTTCTAACTATTGTAGAAACACCATTATCAAGACCTCCCGGATAATGTGAAACGCCACCTCGGGGCTATGCCAGAGGGCTACCTATCTTATTTCACTCGACGATACCCTCAACTCTTCCTTCATACTCACCGAGTCATCAGTGAATCTGAACTACACTCGGAACCAATGTTCAAAACTTATTTTGAATTGGTTGAGTGAAATCTAAACTTTCCCTCCAATTGCATCATCTATCCAGCAGCATCTACATTATTCCCATAAATGTATTGTATTCGCTATTGCACGTCCACATTTTCCTATTACTTGTACTCCATAGGTCAAAACTATATGTACTACTACTGGTTTTCAGAAGGCGAATACGGAAATCTTTTTCACGAGTGAATCACTGGCAGAACAACAAAAGCGGTATAAGACGAGACGGGAAACCAGTGGGTATACGGATTTGTGGAGAGCTCAGACGTTCGGTGCGGTGAGCAAGACGCTAGAGGGGCGACTGAAAGTTCAATATATTGAGCTTCAGAACGCCAAACTACAGGTAGACCGACCTTATCACGGAAATGCCTTGCTTGCTTTCTCCTTCGCCATCTTCATGATTATCTCGGTATGTACATACGTAGCCTGGAGTACACCTGATGTATTTAATGACGAATCAAACTCGAAAACAAAAAGTCAATTTATCCTGAGATGCACGATCCCGCTATGACAGAGGCTTCAATATCTTCTGCCATTCCAGACCATGCGTCGGGAGTTGTTCGTTGTTGAACATATGCAAGATCATGGCAATCTGCTCGTATGAGAAATAGCCGCCTAAAGTCTCCAGATCGAAAGGTGGAAGCTTGTCGGGCTGGCTAGCCTCCTGCTTTGCTGCTTGGATAATGTGAATCTTGAAATGCACGAAGCACATTCTTGTAGCTCAGTCAACCACAGAATGGAGCCAATAAAGAAGGACGTGGCAGGCGGTGTGAAAAGGGCGGGATGGACGACAGTAGACTTCTTATCGCGCAAAAACCGATCGTCCCTCCAATGCCATTCCCCAAACTCATAGTCATTGTCTTCAAGGTGAAGGGCCTTCTCGTTAGGCTGAGAATAAAGGCAAACGAGTAACAGCATCACATAGAAGATTGACTCCAAATCATGGCGATATCGATGCAGACCTTTCCATGCAAAAGAGTGTTGTTCGTGAGCCATGTAAGGTCTCGTTCCAGTGATTTGGCAGACAATGACGACAAGCACACTCCACCCGAAACACCATCGTGCCTCGACCAAAGACGCTGTTTGAGCGAATGATCACGCGCTTCAGACAAACCGTACGTGTTTAAATTTGTTCATCCTTGTAGGGAAAGGTGAAGAAGGATCCTTCGCGAAATTCAAAGATGCTGCTTGATGAAAATTCTGTAGCTGCAGTCACTACTGTCAGGCCGGCAGGATTTCTGATTAAATATGCTTCCAAATTTACCATGGTTTTCGAGCGGCAAAGCGCACGAATGTTGAATCATCTTGGCGAAGATCAACCTGTCTTCTTGTTTTCGCAGTTCAACAACTGCTCATACCCTAAATTCGACAATCGCCTGAGACTAGGAAATTAGTATCCATACTCGTGGTGAAGAGCGGACGGGTCGTGGAAAATGTCGCGAGCAAGATGGAGAGTAGCCTGGCTAGCCGTCTTGTAGTTCACGAAGAAAAACTCGTTCGTGAATAAAGCCTGGTACCAAGGGTTCATATGACCCTCGTGCTGAGATTTTTCACACTCCGAGAGCTTGCCGCACCTAAGCGGAATCACATCACTGAGATAAGATAGCAGTGAATAGATAAAAAGTAGTCCCGCATACCTTTTCTAAAGTTTTCTTGGTTATTTTGCTGAATTTTGTGGACACAATGAGCCCTGATGAAGACACAGAGATGTTGGATCCTCCCCCACCACTTATCGAGTATGATCCTCTACTCAACGAGGCTGCTTCTGCCCCCTTATCATTTGCATCACCATCACCTTTCACTCAATACGTGTATCCCACTACACCACTTGTGTCGAGTGAATCTCCGCCCTTTCCAGGTGCTTACTATCCAAATTATCGATACTACATGTGTGAGTTGGGCAGAAACAATCAACGACACGAAACGCGTCGACAGGCACTTTACATAAGATTTATCAGGTCGGGAACTCGGCTCAAGGCGTCGGAGTTTGAAAAATCTCAGCACGAGGGTTCCTCGAACCCTTGGTACCAGGCTAGATGGAGAGTCAACCAAGAAAAAGACCACGTGGCTACGAGGCAATCCGTTGGAACAACAGTCGGTCCTGGGCTGTTCGTTGGAGTAGTTAGGGAGAAAAATGTTTCGTTGGCGCGGGGTCGGGTCAGGTCCCGTAGCAGGGCGGAACATTACTCCTGCTACCGGACCAGCATTGCACAAAATCATTATGCATACAGCTACTAGTAAGTTCAACTACAAACTGGTTCGAGGATCACTGCGGGAATTTAAACAGAGTTTTATCTATCTTGTCACTCACTGGAAACTCGAACGTCCTCAATTCCGATAACACCAGCGCTGATCGAGCTCGGGAGCCACGAAAGAGACGCTTCGTAGTCCCAACAATTCAGAAGTTGGTACTTGGATTTTGGAGCAACCGATGGGTCCTTTGAAGATGAAAGACCAGATCACGGCACTTCTAACGAGAGATGAAGATGAATACAGATCAAAAAGACTGCAAGTTTTTTCAACAGTTGATTTGTACTATTTGTGACATGTAAATTGTCCTTATATGCTTTTTTATGACCTGCCAGTACGAAAATTAAGCCAACTGAAATGAAATTCACAAAATAAGTTTCACACAACACTTGCCTCTGGCAAGACTAGTTACAAACACTCGTCTTCAAGGCTGCTCACTCGTAGATCCTGAGAAAATTGATTTCGAACTAGATATGCAATTAGTGTTCCAGTTTTCAAAGGCTCTGGGATCCACCGCTACATGATTGCTGGCGAAAAATGATTAGATTTAATAGGTACAGATGCATTTCCACTGATGACCATATAGAGATAAAGACTGAGAATCAAGTTATTCTCGCTGTTATACACCAACCTACTGTGAGAGAGCCTCCAATATCTTCTGCCATTCAAGACCATGCGTCGTGAGCTGTTCGTTGTTGAATATATGCAAGATCATGGCAATCTGCTCGTGTGAGAAATAGCCGCCTAAAGTCTCCAGATTGAAAGGTGGAAGCTTGTCGGGCTGACTAGCCTCCTGTTTTGCTGCTTCAACAGTGAAATCCCCCAGATGGAAGAAGCCCCTACAAAGATGTCCTTGTAGTTCAGTCAACCACATAAAAAAGCCAACAAAAAAGGGCGTGGCAGGCGGTGTGAAAAGGGCAGTGGTGACAACACTAGACTTCTTGTCGCGCAAAAACCAATCATCCCTCCGATGCCATTCCTCGTACTCATAGTCATTTTCTTCGAGGTGAGGGACCTTCTCGTTAGGCTGAGAATAAAGGCAAATGAATAACAGCATCACGTAGAACATTGACTCCATATCATGGCGATATCGATGTGGACCTTCCCAATTAACAGATTGTTGTTCATGGGCCATGTAAGGTTTCATTCCGGTACGAAATAGAGATGTAGGCCCATTGCGTTCATTGTTCAGCCAGATTGCAAGATCCCAGTCATTCAAAACTCCGTATATCTTCCCCTTTTTTTCACGCACCATGATATTCCCTTAGCTGATATCGCGATGAAGGATCTCAGGGTATTTCCAAACCCAGTGATGGCCTGGAAGGATAGTTCGTTGGATGATAGATGTAGTTTCTTGAAATGGATAAAGAACTCACATTGAAAAATGTCGTAAAAAACTTGAGCACATTCCTTTGCAGTCTTGAGATACGACAACGGTTGCAACTCCTCCTGAATGACGCCCAGCATGACATGCGTCTCATAAGGCCCCGTTCTGTAACTTTGATATGACATAGTGTGAGAACGAAATCCCCGCCAAAATCTGAGAGTAGCGAAAATTAAGATTCTTGTCAAATATTTTGTGTAACCAGTTGTAAATTGGGCGTTCCGTCAAATTTCAGCAAGACAACTAGTGTGACAACAGCTTTGTTTCCCACTTCCTTATATTTTGATAAGATAGCAGGCATGTGAGAATCGGTACAGCGCTACATTAGGCGCTTGTCCATCTTGTAGAGCAATATTGAATTTATTTCTCATCCCCCACCAACCCACCCTGGACTTGAAATATTCACCAGCGTCACTCAGACATTCTGGCATTGGCCATCCAAATAGCGTGAGCTTCCCACCCATGGGGGGCCAAGCCCCAGCCAAAACACTCCAACTAATATACACACTCATCTCGATATAAAACATGATATTATAATATACATGATGACTCAGCAAGTCTATCTTATTGATTAGCGCCCTTTGTGTGAACTTTGACGCCCTGTGACTGCTTGTGACACAATGTGCTGTCTCACGTTCCTCTCACATGCATCTCTCATCATTCCGAAATTACGGATCTCTCATTTTAATATCGTATCACACAGTGTCATATCAAAGTTACAGAACAGGGCCTAAGCCTTCCCAAACTTTTTTTTGAGGTTATCCTGTGGTGAACCGGCACGAAATGGGATATCGAATGACCAAATGATATCGGGTAAGTGGTTCAGAACCCAAGCATGTTTGCCTTGCGCCAACTCTTTACAGCGATCCATAAACATCCGCTCAGAGACGTGAGTTGTGCTTGGGAAGCTTAGCTTCAAAACTAGTTTCTTTCCCCGCCAATCACATGTATTGTGTGGACAATGATGACAAGCACACTCCACCCGGTGTTACGAACTGACTCTTTTTCAATTTCTTTTTGTCTATCTTATTTACTTTTATCTTTTCCTTTTCTTTTATTTACATACATGTGACAACCTTGACATTCTCGCAATGTCAACACATTTCTCTCATGCCTGTCAGACTGTCATTCCCATGCTGTCAACACAACTCTCTCATGTCTGTCAGACTATTGACAGATTGACAGTGTGAGAATTCTCTCATGTCTGTCAACCTTTGACAGATCGTTGTATAGCCTCATAGTTATGACGTGAGATAGTTCCCATGAGTTCATTTCAGAATATGTATATAAGATAGGGCATTTCTTAGAGTAGTCTCTATCTCTGATCTCATCTATTCTCCTCTGTAGCTAGACGAGTATCTGAGGACATACTCCTCCTGCACTATCCATTATCTTTTGATCTGTTCTCTCTGTGTGATGCCTGGCTTAGTATTAAAAGCTATCGAGTCACTGACAGAAGATCAGAGATCCTTATTGACCCACCCGTCACGACCCAAATCTTTGACATTTGGTTGGATACCGGACGCCGCTACGTTGCAAACTTATTCTTTTCATATCATCACTAACAAGCCTATACCTCCTTTGTCTTTCCCCATTGTCCACCTCCTTTTCCATAGCTCATCTGTGTTAAGGCCAGAATTGACCTAGACACTTTGTTAGTACATACCTACATCGAGACACTGTGGTACAGCTCAACCCGTGCTGAGAGGAAAACACTCTCTCTAGTGTGCCTGACTCCTACCAAGGAGTGTAAATCAGGGCTAGTAACAGGATATCGGGTTTCTTCTTCGGAAGATTCGATAGTAGGCGTTGGAGCATAAAGTGTTTTTGTCTCTGACCCGAAAGGCAACGTTGCGCAAGGAGCGAACGTAGACAGCCTTCTGGATTAACACATAAATCGACACGAGCCTCTACCTCTAAGCACCTCCCCCTCCTATCCTGGCGTTCTCGTCAAGACCTCAGGATTTTTCACTCCCATACCCATCTCCCTCTCCCTCTCCCACATCCCCGGATTCAACCATCCATTTAGGATCCCCCACACCCACTCCATCCTTCACCACTGAACTCGGCTCAGAAATGTCTGACCCATCCAACCAATCCATGCATGCCAACACCTCCGCTACTACCGCCACTACCATTACTCCCACCTCCAACACCTCTACCTCCCGAAAAACCATTGTAAAAGAACCCGACATATCTACAGGAGATACCTCCAAGTTCCGAGCATGGCTCAGAACACTCCTTGCATATATTCATGACCTGCGAAGAACGCAGCAGGTCAGCAATGATAACGAAGCCATTAGCGTGGCTATCTCTTACATTCGAGGAGGAAGAGCTGATGATTGGGCCGAAGTATACACTAGCGACCACCAAGACGAAGTTGCTGGTGACTGGAATGTAGACTTCGCCAACTTCCTAGAAGAACTGAAGAGTAGTTTTTCTAACGTCTCCCAGAAGAAGGAGGCAATGGATAAGCTGAATCGCATTCAGCAAGGTCGTACAAAGGCCGATGACTTTTTCAAGGAGTTCAAACTCCTGCTAAAGGAAGCGGGGTACGACAAGAGGAGCGAGTATGTCCTTCAGTTGGCTGAAAGAGCAGTCAACCTCAACATCATGAGTGACCTAGTCCGGACAAGGACTGAGGAATTCAAGAGTTACGATGAGTTAAAGAAACTCATCACAGGAAACGACTTAATCCGCCGCCACTATGATGAACAGAAGCGCGGATACAACAACATGAGCTGGGGTAACAGCATACAAGGACAAAGTCGTGGTCAAGGATCCACGCAACAAGCCTACGGTAGGCAAGAGCAGAAGAGATGGGAAGGACCTTGAGCGGTAGGATCTACCCCCATGATAGCAAGATGTGATGGATCCGGGATGACCTCTGGAGGTTCGGCATGACCCATGGACCTGGATTGAGCAAAGGTAAATGGCCTTTGCTTCAACTGTGGCGAAAAAGGCCACATTAGTAGGAACTGCCCAAAGAAGAACAAAGCCGCAGTTCGTAGCATAGAACTTATGGATTATAGCAGTGTTATATGTATGCGGATCGCGGTAAGTCCGCGATCCCGCGATCCAATTCCTGCGTTTGCAGAGTATAACTCCGCGAGGAAATCACCCGTTATCTCTCTGGATCAAAATCTGATCTGTACTATACCTTTTATATCCATTCCTTTGTTCTTCCTTGTCCGACTAACCTATTTGGAGATAGTACATACGCGACCCTTACATAGAGTATGTATAAAGCCTCGATGTAGAATAGGTAGTCCGCAGCTTGAATATCGACTTAGATCTGCCCCTCTCCTTGTATCCAGGATGTTGTAACGTCCTCGATGCATACTCAACACTACTCCGACAATCGCGGGAGCGATGTCCGCGATCCGGAGCTTCTACCCTTACCATTGGACACTCGACGTGTTGAGGACACTACCAATAGTAGTGTCGAGGTCCAATAACCATCCCCCTCACTCCGCGAACCGTTCTTCTCATCTGCAAGGGAATGATCCCCTCGCATCACCGTCAATCTCCGCGATCCTATTGCGGGAGTTTCCGCGGTTCCGGAGTCGCATGATCTTAACAAGCAGCGAGAGAACGGACAACGTTAGTGAAGAAACTAATGTAAATAGTGTAGATGTAGTACCAGGGTTACCAGCTGGTATGGACATGAATTCATTCACTGCCTGGGTGAATAGTATGGGTTTTATAAGAGCTCCCCAGTAAATATAGGTCTGGTGGAGCATTCTAAATTAAATACTTCAGACATAGTAGATAGTGGACTTGATTTCACTATCAAATATAATAATGTAGAAAAACATGCTTCTGCATTTACCCATAAAAAACCCAAAGTACTCAAAAAAACCTATATGGTACGAACCCGGCACGGCTGAATGGACTGCTCAAAGGCTCAAGGAAGGGGAACTTCCAAAAGCCGTTGGACTTTTGAGGACATAGGTACCTTCCCCATGGATAAGAGAAGCTTCGGAGGAAACTGTCATGGAAATACAAGCATTGAACTGGAAAACAGCAGTCAAAGCTGTTAAGAGTCTCGCAACAAAGAAAAGCTACATTCGTCGAACACATGGAAAACGCTTGAAACTTCCAGTCATTGTCGAAACACTAGAGGACAACAGGCACATAGTTACACAAGGACTAGTCGACAGTGGAGCCACAGGTTCATGCATTGATGCAAACTTTGTGAAATGACATAGGATTGTAACCAAAGATTTACCTATTCGAATACCTGTCTACAATGCTGATGGTACACTCAATGAGAATGGCTCAATAACCAAATACGCTGAAGTCCGTGTAACTATTGGAGACCACTCAGAACGAATTCAGTTTGGCGTTGTCAATCTTGGGGAACAACACATCTTCCTAGGACTAGATTGGTTGCGACATCATAATCCAAGTGTCGACTGGGTTAAATCAGAGGTTACTTTTGACCGATGTCCGACTCGGTGCGGATATAATCCTCACTTTTGGACACCTGAAGACATTCAAACAAGAGCAGTACTCGAAGACGGCGAGAGACTTTTCGTGTTTGATTGGGATCGATATGTACAAGAACAGGTAGATTCCAGGAAATGGACAGAGAAGAAGTGTTACGATCATGCTAGCTCAGGTATGAGTCCTGCATCTTCGCTATCATCTCGCATCCCTTCGCCGATGCTTTCGCTACTTCGCTACTTCGTATCTTCGCATCGCACCTTCGCATCTTCGCATCTTCGTATCATCGGATCATCTTATCCGTTATCTATCATCTGACACTTGTTCCATATGGTTTATTGTCTTTTCTACTGAATAGAATAATTACTATAAGTACTGTAGTCCACTGTACTTGCCTCCTTAGTTTCGAAATCGACATAGATTGTCTATCTCCTATCCTGCACACTCTGAGACTTAGTTCAAAGTCTTCTAGCTATCTTCATCGCTGTGCTACACGTCGCCGAGACTTTAGTCATCGCTATCGCGTTGCACGTCTCGCGTCGTCTTGTTCATTCTCGTATTATCTCCGCTAGCACTCCGAGGACTGAAAGGAGCAAGGGTGTTGCTAATAGCTTCGCCGAGTCCTATCCCGTTCATTAGGAGATCTTGCAAGTACCTGAGGGTATCTTGCACGATCTTAACAGTATTTCGAAACTCAGCTTGTATCCTTTCGCACTTAAAACTCGCACTGATTTGTTTCCCTTATGTCCCAAACCAATCCAGGCCCTGAATCGTCGCGCCCTGTAGGACGTCAGCGCTCAGCGACGTCTGAGTCTAGTGCTCCTGGCATAACCGATGTCACTACTCCGAACCCTTTCATATCAACTGCTCAGGCATTATCTCCATTTAACCGCACTCGCTTCGCACGTATTCAGAACTACAAGACGCGTGATCGGCGTCGAACAAACGCTGGGTTTTCTACCGTTCGTTTGAGCGATGCTAACATTACCGCTGTTCGTAGCACACCCATTCCCGAAGAGCCCCATGTCTCGCCTTCGATGGCGTCTCTTCGCCGAATGTACCAACCCCCCGATACCGGTCCTCGCACTCGTGCACCCTCTGTCGCATCAGAGTCCGAAGCTCATTCATCAGTTCCCGATGGTGAAGAATCCGTACACGAGGATTTCCCAGACCCAGAGGTCCCTGACCTCCCACCTGATCAAGAGCTTGACCCGATACCTCCACGCGCCCCTGGAGGTGATGGAGGAGGAGGCGGAGGAGGAGGCGGAGGTGGTGGTGGAGGTGGTGGCGGCGATGGCGGCGGTACACCTCATCCGCCCGCTACTAACCAACCTGCCGATAATACGATACCCGAGGGAGAAACCCTCGCTCTTTCAATGCTTCATTCGCTGATCACTTCTCTAAATGGCATTCAGATGTCTATAGCTAGGCCTGCCGTCAGCGAAGGTGGAACGTCCAAGGCGAAACTTCGCGATCCCGACGCTTTTGACGGTTCTGATCCCCGTAAACTCCAGTCTTTCCTTGTCGACCTCACCCTCATTTTTGCCGACCGCCCGCGATACTTCACCGACGAACGCAAAGTGTCCTATGCACTTTCGTATCTTCGCGGTTCGGCGAAGGAGTGGTTCGAGCCAGACCTCTTGTATCCTGACCCGATAAATCCGCCAGCATGGATGTCTAGTTTCGAGTACCTTGTTCAGGAACTCACGGATAATTTCGGAGTCTATGACATGGAGGGAGAAGCGGAGGATAAGCTGGGAAACCTAAGAATGAAGGGATCGGACAACGTAAGGAAGTACATGATTCGCTTCAACTCGCTCGCCAATGCGACATCTTGGGATGCCGTCGCGCTCGCGTGGGCATTCAAGCGCGGCTTAGCTACGCGGATCAAAGACGATCTCGCCCGACTCCCGACGGAACCATTGACACTCGTAGAGCTTCGCCGAGAGGCGCAACGCTCGGACGCGAGGTACTGGAAGCGGGAGGAGGAGAAGCGTCGCGAGTCAGCCCGCGCTGGGACTACGGCTACGCAACAAACTGATACAGGAAAGGCCTCGGGAAAAGCAGCGACAGTACCGTCGGCTAACCCGCCAAAACCTGCGCCCACTGATAACTCCAAAGGCAAGAAGTCTAATGGGAATCAGAAGGGTAAGGGCAAGAAACCGAACCTTACTGGTAAGTTGACCGATAGCGGACGCCTAACTCCAGCAGAACTGCAACACCGCAAGGATAATAACCTTTGCCTCTTCTGCGGTCTCGCTGGGCACCGTATCGCCGAATGCCGCAAACGTCTCGCCTCTGAGTCAGCCCGTGCTATGGCTAGTACTACCGATTCCGCTGCAGTCGCCTCAACTTCGCAGCCGGAAAAATAGCCAGCAGCTTCAGTTCCTGTGCACAAGACTGGAGTTGCGTTGACCGGGATTGTGCTACCACTCAGGAAGTAATCTGCAACGCATCCGCTCTTTCGTATACCAACTCGCTTCGTCTCTTTCTTACTACTGAATCCGTACCAACAGACACTTTCGATACTACTACCATTTCGCTTCTCAAATTTCTCGCTCTTCTCGATTCTGGCTCCACGAACGATTTTATTGATAGCGCGTATGTAGAACAGAACAATATACCTACAGCGCCGATTTCGCCGATAAATTTACGATTATTTGATGGTTCGCTCGCTGCGTCGCCGATCACAGAGATCGCCTCGCTACCTGTTCGCTTTCCTACCGGGGAACTTCTTGACTTGGACTTTTATGTCACACCCTTGGATTTGTCTTGTAAAGCAGTTTTAGGATACAGTTTTCTTCGCCGCTACAACCCGTTGGTTGATTGGCAACATACTACTATTTCTTTCCAAAATGCTACTAACAATTCTTATCCTCAGACGTCTTCCTTTGCCGCTATGGCTTCGCCATCCCAAAGGACATCTCTCGCTCATGTGGATCACCCACTTCCATCTTCGCCGCCCCTGCGGAATTCGTCGGCACCCTCGCCGAAAACCCCGAAAAAGCGCAACAAACCTTCGTACCCTTTCGAACCTATCTACACATATCCCTCTGTCACTCAGATGGGGTCACAACTCGTAAACAACAAAGCAGTTGACATTAGGCTGCTCGGTGCTCGTGCCTTTCAACGCGTTTGTAAGGAAGCTGGGCGCGAACCAGTAATGTTTTACGCTACCCAATCCACCTTCCATACTACACCGCCTACTTCATCGCCCGCTCTCGCGGCCGTCAGTACTGAAGATTTGTCTATTCCGCCAGAATACGCGGAATTCGCCGATATATTCGACAAGATGAAGGCCGACACACTACCCGAACATCGCGACTTCGATATCAAGATCGACCTTGAGGAAGGTAAATCGCCGCCTCTCTCGCGTATCTACCCCCTCTCGCCTAAAGAACAAGAGGCACTCCGCGAATGGCTGGACGAAAACATCGCGAATGGATTCGTTTCGCCGTCAACTTCGCCACACGGCGCTCCCATCCTTTTTGTTCCAAAGAAGGACGGTTCTCTTCGCCTGTGTGTAGACTTTCGTGGACTCAATGCCATTACCAAGAAGGACAGGTATCCTTTACCCCTTTTATCCGATTTACTTGACGCACCAGGCAAAGCAAAAATATACACCAAAATCAATCTTCAACATGCTTTTCATCTCGTACGCGTCGCTGCCGGTGATGAATGGAAAACGACGTTCCGTACTCGCTACGGTTCTTTTGAATGGAATGTTATGCCCTTCGGACTAACGAATGCACCCGCAGTGTTTCAGCGGTTTGTCAATACGGTCTTCGCCGATCTTCTTGATCGTTTCGTCATTGTTTATATGGACGATTTGTTGATCTACTCCGATAATCTAGAACAACACCGCGAACATGTCCGCGAAGTGCTTCGCCGACTTCGCAAGTACAAGCTGTATGCTTCAGCGAAGAAGAGTGAATGGCATAAAGACACGGTAGAGTACCTCGGCTACATCCTGTCGCCGGAGGGTCTCCGAATGGCCGACGACAAGGTCCAGACCATTCGCAAATGGCCGACGCCTCGCAAAGTGAAGGACGTTCAGTCTTTCCTCGGCTTCGCCAATTTCTATCACCGTTTCATTTACAATTATTCTGATATCGTCGTTCCCCTCACACGACTCACGCGCAAGGACACTCCCTGGCTTTGGTCGTCGTTACAACAGTCTGCCTTCGATTTACTTAAAGATGCTTTTACTCACGCTCCCGTTCTCGCGCATTGGGAGCCTAATAGGCCTCTCATTGTGGAAACAGATGCCTCTGATTACGCGATCGCCGCTATACTTTCTATCGTCACTGCCAACAACGAGATACATCCCGTCGCGTTTCTCTCGCGAACGCTACAGGCCGCCGAGCTTAACTACGACACACACGATAAAGAGCTTCTCGCCATCTTTGAAGCCTTTAAAGCATGGCGCCATTACTTAGAAGGCTCTGGCGACCCAATCGACGTTGTTACCGATCACAAGAACTTGGAATATTTCTCGACAACGAAAATTCTAACTCGCCGACAGGTTCGCTGGTCGGAATTTCTTCACCAATTCAACATGGTTATTCGCTTTCGCCCGGGAAAGCTCGGTGGTAAGCCAGATGCTATGACTAGACGATGGGACGTCTACCCTAAAGAGGGTGATAGCAGCTACGCCAAGGTCAATCCGCAGAATTTTAGACCCATCTTTACTGAAGAACAATTGACCTCTTCGCTTCGTGCGACCTTTTTACAAGGACCAGTTCTCAGAGCGTCGGTTATCATGGATGTCGATTCGCTTCACAAGTCCATCCGCGAACACTATCACCACGACGCCGAGGCTGTTAGAGGTTTAGATTTCGCCGCCGATGCTCAGCACCCTCGCTGGACGCTCGCCGATGATGGTCTACTTCGCCTCGACAACCGCGTCTATGTTCCCGACCATTCCGACCTTCGCGTCCAGGTACTTCGCAATCACCACGATCATATTCTCGCAGGACACTATGGCATAAACCGCACACTCGCGTCGGTTCGCCGAGAGTATACTTGGCCGAAAGTTCGTGAATTCGTACGTGATTATATTTCTTCATGCACCGTTTGCGGTCGCAACAAACCTCGCCGACATCGCCCGTACGGTTTCCTTAAACCCCTTCCCGTTCCTGTCCGCCCATGGGATTCCATCTCTATGGATTTCATTGAGCAACTTCCCGACTCGAACGGCTACACAGCGATTCTCGTCGTCGTTGATCGCGCATCGAAACAAGCCATTTTCGTTCCGACCTACGATACAATCACTTCCGAACAGCTCGCCGAACTTTTCGTCATTCATGTCTTTTCCAAACACGGTGTTCCTAGCCACGTTACTTCCGATCGCGGTTCTGAGTTCGTCTCAGCCTTTTTCCAGGCTATTGGTAAAGCCTTGGAGATGGAATTACATTTTACCTCTGGTTATCATCCTGAAGCTGATGGTCAGACAGAGCGCGCTAATCAAACTCTAGAGCAGTACATTCGCATTTACTGTTCGTACCAGCAAGACGACTGGTCGCGCCTCCTGCCTATCGCCGAGTTCGCCTACAACAATGCGCCGAACGCTTCCACAGGTATTACTCCATTCTTCGCCAATAAAGGTTATCATCCGAATATCACCGTTCATCCCGAGTACAAACTCGCTTCCGATACTGCTCGCGATTTCGTCGTTGACCTAGATGAACTCCATTTAATCCTTAAAGACGAAATGGCTCTCGCCCAGTCTCGCTATAAGGAGCAGGCTGATCGGAAACGCATTGTGCAACCCATCATTCCCGTCGGTTCTAAGGTATACATTCTCGCCGAACATATTCGCTCGACTCGCCCTGCGCCGAAGTTCGCCGAGAAGTATCTGGGTCCTTTCACGGTTCTTGAACAAGTCGGTTCATTATCGTTCAAGCTTTCTCTCCCTGACTATATGAGTCGCATCCATCCGGTATTCCATGTATCTCAACTCGAACCCTACACTGAAAACATTATCCCCAATAGAGTCCAATCTCCGCCTCCGCCGATTGAAGTCGACGGCGAACCAGAATACGAAATCGCCGAAATACTCGACTCCAAAATCGATCGTCGCCGAAAGGCTTGTCCATTGCTCTACTATGTTCGGTGGAATGGCTACGAAGGTACCGCCGATGAATTCTCATGGGTTTTAGCTTCGGAAATTACAACCGACGAATCTTCGCCTGAACCCGACGCGCTCCTCGCATTCCACGAAAGGTATCCTACCAAGCCAGGTCCACTAGCGAAAGTTCTCGCTAGCGTGTAAGATTCTTTCGCCTCTCGCTTTACCGTTCGCGTCATACTTTGTTTCTTTAATTCTACTTTCGCCTTTCGTTTCGCTTTTCTCTACTTTTCGTTCGCGCTCTTCGCGGAAAACAACAAAATGATAGTTTTTTGATTGTTGTTTTCCCTCTTATTGTTTGTTCTTACAATTCACAAAATATAATTCAAGAAAATTTTATTTGACCAAGTCCAAAACAATTTATAGCTACAAATTTTTATTTACAAATTCAATTAGCGATCTCATCGCCATCTTCTTCTTCTTCGCCACTCTCGTTATTCCTTTCGCCCCTCGATCCAGATGGCCCGGCAACGTTCGTGAAGACGGGATAACGACCCATGGCCATGTTCTCGAGAATCGAGAGCATCCGCCTCTCGTTTTCTCTCGCCACGGTCTCCATTGTCCCTACCCTCGTACGCAACTCACCCAACTCGGAGCGAAGCAAGAGAACCTCTTGCTCCAGTCTCTCCTCCCTTCGCCGACCACTTCCTCGGCTCGCCAATCTCGAATCATCCTCGTCCTCCATTTCGCCAGTGTCGCCCTCATCCTCGGCCACTCGTGCTGATGACCTCGTTTTCCTCTGAACTCGATTCCCCTTGCCAGACCTTTCGGTGTCATGGCACTTCTCGTGGCGCCAAATGCAACGTGTACAGCGAGTAGACCTGTCGTCGCGCAATTCGCACGGCTCATCTACCCACCGACAGTTTGCGCAAGCGGGTGAACGAAGGGTCGAGCGGGAGATAGTGGGATTGGAAGGAACGGGCGGAGGTAACTGGTTTGCGATCGTCGTTGGCGATTCCGGTTCCTGCCAATGTTCTTCTGCAAAGTCTTCGCGACGCGCGAGACCTTCAGAAACCTCAGGCTGCTGAATGAAAGAGGATTAGATTGCGTTGGCGAAGAGCCTAAAGACAACTCACCTTCGATGCCTCATCGTCAACGACTTCACTTCGCGCTTTTTCCTTCCCTCGACGAATCTCCTCCCGCCTTGCCTTTCTGTCGTCGTCTTCTTCGTCATTGTCCTCATCGTTGTCGTTGTCTTTCTTCCCTTCGGCCTTTGCAGTCCTCTGCCTCGCTATCTTCTCTAGGAGGTTGCGCTGTGCAGTCGCCGGATTGCGTCGTCCAGAGTGCTTCTTGCGGTGCAAGAGCGTCTCGCGCCGTGTTTTCGTTGACGAAGGGCGGGCAGAAGGATCTTGGTTCGTGTTAAGAGAGGGAGACGATGGAGCGGACATGTTAGAAGTTGTGGTTGAAGTTGAAAATTTAGTCGCCAAAGCCTTATATGCTCGCGCTTCTTTCTTTAGCGCCCGTTCGGATCTTGCCGAGATCTCGGACTTCTCCGCTTTTTTCGATTCCGCGGACTTAACCGTTTTCTTTTGTTTGAAGCCCACTAGACGCATTTGAGGGCAAATGCGTAAGAGGGGGATACTGTTACGATCATGCTAGCTCAGGTATGAGTCCTGCATCTTCGCTATCATCTCGCATCCCTTCGCCGATGCTTTCGCTACTTCGCTACTTCGTATCTTCGCATCGCACCTTCGCATCTTCGCATCTTCGTATCATCGGATCATCTTATCCGTTATCTATCATCTGACACTTGTTCCATATGGTTTATTGTCTTTTCTACTGAATAGAATAATTACTATAAGTACTGTAGTCCACTGTACTTGCCTCCTTAGTTTCGAAATCGACATAGATTGTCTATCTCCTATCCTGCACACTCTGAGACTTAGTTCAAAGTCTTCTAGCTATCTTCATCGCTGTGCTACACGTCGCCGAGACTTTAGTCATCGCTATCGCGTTGCACGTCTCGCGTCGTCTTGTTCATTCTCGTATTATCTCCGCTAGCACTCCGAGGACTGAAAGGAGCAAGGGTGTTGCTAATAGCTTCGCCGAGTCCTATCCCGTTCATTAGGAGATCTCGCAAGTACCTGAGGGTATCTTGCACGATCTTAACAAGAAGGCTGAAGAAGAAACACAAAAACACTTCGACACTTCCACTCCGTATATGAACAAATACCCGGATGTTTTCAGTCAAAAGGAATTTGATCAATTGCCACAATGATGCCCTTGGGATCATGCAATCGAGTTAACACCTGGTTCTAAACCACTCGATTGTAAGATATATCCTTTGAACCCGAAGGAACAAGAAGCGTTGGATGCATTCCTCGAAGAAAACATTCGAACCGGACGAATTCAACCCTCGACATCCCCAATGGCCTCACCATTCTTCTTCATCAAAAAGAAAGACGGTACCCTTAGAACAATACAAGACTATCGCAAACTGAATGAAATGATGATTAAAAATCGATATCCACTCCCTCTCATTCAGGAGCTTATTGATCAATTGAAGGGCACTAAGATATTCACAAGAATGGACATTCGATGGGGATTCAACAATATACGGATCAAAGAAGGAGATGAGTGGAAAGCCGCGTTCAGGACCAATCGAGGATTATTGGAACCAACTGTTATGTTCTTTGGATTAACCAACTCACCAGCGACGTTTCAAGGATTCATGAATCATATCCTTCGAGATTTGATAAATGAAGGACATGTTATAGTCTACATGGATGATATACTTGTATTTACAAATGACTTGAAAAGTCATCGAATAATTGTAAACCGAGTCCTTGATATTCTTCGAGAACACAAACTCTTTCTCAAGCCTGAGAAGTGTTCTTTCGAGAAAACATCCATAGAGTACCTTGGAATAATCATTGAGAATGGAACGATTCGAATGGACCCGAAGAAGGTCAAAGCTGTACAAGAATGGTTAACCCCATTGAAGAAACATGATGTCCAACAGTTCCTTGGCTTCTGTAACTTCTTCAGGTGATTCATTCGAGGATTTAGCAAAGTTGCCAAGCCATTGACAAAACCAAAACCTGCAATATTTCGTTGAATTGAAATCCCTATTTCTTTATTCCCTACAGAATTGTTTCGACCCCTTCCTCTTGCCGACACAGAACCCAATCCCGCTTCACTACCCTCCAAAAACTTTCTTTTACAACAAGCACATCGTGGAACTCGTGCCCTAAGGAGAGGGTGATGTTACGAACTGACTCTTTTTCAATTTCTTTTTGTCTATCTTATTTAACTTTTTCTTTTATCTTTTCCTTTTCTTTTATTTACATATATGTGACAATTTTGACATTCTTGCAATGTCAACGCATTTCTCTCATGTCTGTCAGACTGTTGACAGACTGTCATTCCCATGCTGTCAACACAACTCTCTCACGTCTGTCAGACTATTGACAGATTGACAGTGTGAGAATTCTCTCATGTCTGTCAACCTTTGACAGATCGTTGTATAGCCTCATAGTTATGACGTGAGATAGTTCCCATGAGTTCATTTCAGAACATGTTAATAAGATAGGGCATTTCTTAGAGTAGTCTCTATCTCTGATCTCGTCTATTCTCCTCTGTAGCTAGACAAGTATCTGAGGACATACTCCTCCTGCACTATCCATTATCTTTTGATCTGTTCTCTCTGTGTGACGCCTGGCTTAGTATTAAAAGCTATTGAGTCGCTGACATCGACCAGTGATGCCGTTTGAGTGAAATATCACGCGCTTTAAACAAACCATTTGTGTTTGCTCATTCTGGTACGGAAAGGTAAAGAAGGATCCTTCACAAAAATCAAAGATGCGGCTTGATGGAAATTCTGTGGCTGCAAGCTTCTCTAACTTGAGGAGGCTGGCAGGGTTTCTGATTAAATTTGCTTCTAAACTTGAGTTAAAGCCAAGGTCTTCTAGCGGAAAAGTGCCTATATGTTTGACCATCTTTGTGAAAAATAGTCTGTCCTTCTGGTCTTTCAAGTCCAACAGCTGCAATTAAGTTAGATTATTACAGACAAATATAGAAGCAAAGAGATGGCATACCTTAGATTCAACAATTGCTAAGAGCTGGTGGTGGTTTGTGTGTGAGATTGCCAAGAAGCCAGCTTTGCTGACTTCTCTCTCAGAAAGCATATCACATGCGTATCCCATCACTTGTGCCCTCACACCTTCGGGACTTGCCCGCTGGAACACCTTCCCAAGTTTGTCAGGGCGTGCTTGCATCACATATATCTTTTTGAGAGCACTTGTATTAATACTGGAATCCCCACTAAGCTGGGCCTGAGACGTGCTTGAGGTGCAGGATGCCTTCAATGCTCGTCCCCTGACAACTCCCATTGGTTCTAATTGATATTTGGGATGTGAAGACAAAACAGCACTCAGATAATGGCTCATACCTTCCTCTTGTTGCTTTTGACTGTCCGGACTAAGGTTGGCGGGAAGTCCAAGGAAGGATTGCATTTGCGCATCTGCAGCTTCCATTTAGTCAAGGGCCTAGAATCATTTGGATGATGTAGCCGGACCTTAACCTTACTGGTGCTCATCTCGTATCTTCTCTCATGGTCCCCACTGCTTCAGCCAAAGCCAAAATCTCAGCCTTTGACAACATGGCTTTGAAAATTGCCATTGGGGATGAGGTAGGTGCAAAACTCACTAATTTACTATCCAATCCTCTTCTTCAAGAAGCCTTCACAAAGCATCTTCATGGCAAGCTCTCTAACGTTGGAATCGACACAAAATCACATCATATCTTTTCAAATTTTATAGCATGGGCAAATAACCCTGCCATATATCTTCCTGATCAAGTTGAGTCCGCTATCAAGCAGAGGAAATTAGCTGTTGAGAGGGGTAAAGCTACCAAAAAAAAGCTGATTTGAGTGCTGGGCTTAATGCCAGCCAAGGGAGAACATGTTGCAACTGCACTATGGGTAAGTGCAACCGTCATAGAATTGCCTCGACTCGAAACTCCATATCCCCCTTGCGACAAGTGGATAATAGAGGATTCTGAGATTTGGGGTTTGTGGGAGGCCTACATCACAAAGCACAAGCAGCCCGATCCCCGAGTCAGGCGCAGAGGCCTTCACACTTTGGACGAAACCCAACTTCAGTGCAATGTAGCTCCAGATGAATCTGTTATCATTTTTGACAAGGACTCAGGTGAACTCATCTTTGCCCAATTGCGAAATTTTTGTCAGGTCCCTGCTATTGTGGAATGGGTCAACTCAGTTCTCAAGAAAAACCTGAGTGTTCAACGGAATGTGAGGGTGCGTGGTTTGATATTGGGGATCAAGCACTCATATTTACTGAAGATTACAGATGGAGAATGCGGGAAGTATTGTTATCAGTGGTTTTACTGCTGGCTTGAGGGCCAGGCCAAGCTTTGACTGGGCTAGGAACTTTCTGAACCCCTCCAGGCATCCTCAATCCAAGCAGGAAGCTATGAGGTATGAGGCTGCCTCTGTGTTTGCTATGTTTTGGAATATGGTACAGAAAGTATGCCCCTCTGTGGTAATTGACAATTTCAAGCGATTCATGGAGCAGACTGGGTTAATCTCAATGGATCCCAAAGAATTCAGTGAGCAGGGGGGCAGCGGGTATACAGTGAACTACAAAGGTTCAAATATCACCTTCAAAGGAGTAGACATGGCTCCTCCCTCTGGAGTGTTCATGCAAAATTATGCTCAGTGAGTTCTGTATTTACTGTAGCTTATGCCTTGCTAAAGGATGAGCAGACCAGTCCACTCAGAGAAGCAGCCCCACAAGTACACACTTTCCTGGACAACCTTTTGAAATGTAGGGGTTCACAGTGGCCATTTCTACATTTCCAGCCACGGGTTGCAGTGCTGCGCTTCCAGCAACGCTTTCACTTTGTGGGATCCCAGTTTGCCGCACAGAACAAGTCTCCAAAGCATCTCTCCAAATGCTGAAGAGATTGTGCAGTCTGGGTTGTCCATTGTAAAAGGAGAGAGGCTTCCTGGAACATTCAAACGGTACTAGCAAAACCAACTTACTGCAGAGCAGCTTGCCCGCAAGTGCGCCGAGTGTTAAGACTGTGCCGGTGAGGTTCCGTCGAGTCTTAGAAGGTATAGTGTGAATCGAAGTGATCCGATAGTAATCGGGATGAATCGAGACAATGGTTTATAACCGAAGTCTCAAGGGAAGTAATCGAGGATGATCGGTCAGCTCGATTGCAACGGAAGATGATAAAGATGAACTAGAACCTTGACACTACTATCGGTAGTGCCTCCGCTTCGTCGTACGGTTCGGTGAATGTTCAGAGTGACGAGTAAGAGTGTAAAGACGTCCGGATAACGATCGGTTATAATGCGATCGTTAGACGATTAGAAGGAAGAGTTCCGGACGGAGTTCAGCAGCAATCTAAGTTGATATTTAAACTGAGGAACTATGTACAAGATACTACAGCTTATATACCTGTATTCCTAATTGTTAAATCCATAACAATAAGAGCTGTAAGTAAAAGACAATAACTAATATAAATCCGACGTCATCAATATAAAATAAAAAGATAATAAAGTCGGAGCACTTAGCATTCGATAACCGAAAGCCTCGTACGACTCGATCGATGCAATCGATCTCGGAAGTAAATATAAATGTTACCAAGTCCATGTCCGAAGCCGGAAGCTCTACACGGAAGTCTGGAGGCACAATCGTAACAGTATCCCCCTGTTAGGCTTTTGCCCTCGAAAGCCTCGTACGAAGGTCCTGGAGTTGATCCGATCAAATGCTCGAAATTCGAACTGTGACTTGGTGAAACGTGAAGAAATCGAGATCGATCGATCAATCACGTAAATGATGGCGCAGTATATGAACCAAACGAAAAAATTTTAAGTCCCCACTTTTCTTTTCCTCTCACTACCATGTCCTCGCCCAACTCTCGCGCTAACAGCCCGTCTGACGAAGAAGAAAAAGCTGAGCTACTGCTCATTCAGAAGAAGAAGGAGGAGAGGGAGGAGAGAGCTAGAAGGGAAGCCGAACAAAGGAAGGCAGAGGAAGAAGCCGAGGCTGCAGCTGAGGCTCGATTGGCGGAGATCCGTCGAAAGAAGGAAGAAAAGAAGAAGAGAGAAGCTGAGGAGAAAAAGAAGAAGGAAGAGTTGGAGAAGCGAAAAGCGGAAGAGGCGAAGGCTGCCGAGGCAGCGAAGAGAGCGGCCGAGAAAGCCAAGAAAGAGGAAGAGAGACGGAGAGTCGAAGAGGAATCGAGGACTGCCGAGGCAGCGAAAAGAAAGGCAGAGGAAATTCGGAAGAAGGAAGAAATGGATAGGAGGATGGAAACAGCAGCGCTCGTACGGGCCCAGATCAAAAGGAAGGAAAAGGAAAAGTTGGTCCACTCGGTGAGTAATCGATCTACTTCAACTTCTTTTAATGTGTTCATCTCGACTACAGCCGGTCAGCGAAGCTTCGACGGTAGTGGTCGGTAAAAAGCGAAAGAGGGTAGTAATGGTGGTGAGTGGTTTTTTGATTCAACTTCTCATTTTTCTTAATGTCTTGTAGGCTATGCCATCTGGAGACCCCGAAGGCGATGACCCGAACCCGGGCGACGATGGCGACTACAACGATTCCGACAACGAAGATGACGATCCCCACTCTCCTTCTCCGAAACAATCGCGATGTAGCCGGTGCATCTTGAAAGCACTTAAGTGCGAGATGGTGGGTGCCGGTTCAGCTTCCTGCAAAGGCTGCAGAAAAGCGAAGGTCCGGTGCTCGCTTGTCCCGGACAACTACCCCCGTAGGAGCAAACGAGCGAAGGTGGAGAGTCCGGTTGCTTCGACAAGCAGCCAGACTATCGATGATCTCCGGACCAACGTCCGAGATCTCAACACCAGAATAGCACTCCAGGAGGAGATGCTTCGATACCTCATCCTTCGCGTTCGGAAGCTCGAAGGGGAGCGGGAAGATGAAGAAGAGGAAGAGGAGTCCGAGGAAGATAGAGTGAAAAGGACTGGGGATCGAAAAGGAAAGGGCTGGAAGGAATGAGCGGCCGATTTCGATTACTTCTTTTGGACTTTGTACATATCTCTTGTCTTCGTATATCGATTGCAGTCCATTCGAGGACTTTAAATTCTTTTATGAACTTTTAATAACTTTTTGTAAATCAAATGAAAATGAGAAATCGTTCGAAAGCAATCGAGAGAATGTCCGAAATGGACTTAGAAAGAATTTGAGTTTAAATAGGACTGAGATGTCCGAAAAGTTTCGATTGGTGTCGATCTTCCGGGTAGGGATAAACGCTCAATAAGCTATCATGGCGTTTATCCCCCCGGTCGATTTCAACCGTTCGGAAAGAAGGAAGAAAGGAATAGAATAAAAAGATTAAGTAAAAGCATACGAAAGTTAATCGGTGATGTCCGGTAGAGGTCCGGGCTTGAGTGGGTATCGTTTATGGAATTCTTCAAGTAATTCTTCGGCGTGCATTTCATCAGCTCCAATCCATGAGAACTCCTCATCGGTACCTTCGTATCCTTTCCATCGAATGAAGTATCGCAACGGACAACGTCGAAAGCGTCGGTCCATCTTCGAATCTAGAATTTCAGCAACTTCAAACTCCTGTTCACCATCGACTTCAATCGGAGGTGGCGGAGGTTGCGAACGATTCGGAATGGGGTTTGGAGTATAAGGTTCCAATTGCAAGACGTGGAATACTGGATGAATTCGAGAAAGGTAGTCAGGTAGTTGTATCTTGTAGGCGAGAGTGCCGATGCGTTCGATAACCTTGAAAGGTCCAAGATACTTCTCCGAGAACTTCGGAGTCGGTCGGGTGGTTCGAATGTGTTTCGCTAAGACAAAGACTTCAGCACCTATTTGGAATTCTGGAGCAGAGATTCGTTTTCGGTCGGCTTGATCTTTGTATTTCTTCTGAGCGTTCGAAATCTCGTCCCGAAGGAAGGAGTGAACTTCGTCTAAGTTGGCGACGAAATCGTGAGCTCGGTCAGATCGAATATCGATTTCCGGTCTAATCGAGATGTTCGGATGGTAGCCTTTGTTGGCGAAGAATGGTGTGATTCCAGTCGAAGCGTTCGGAGCGTTATTGTAGGCGAACTCAGCTATTGGAAGTAGGCTGGACCAGTTATCCTGTTGATAGTTGCAGTAAATACGAATGTACTGTTCCAAGGTCTGGTTGACACGTTCGGTCTGTCCGTCAGCTTCGGGGTGATATCCGGAAGTGTAGTGAAGTTCCATATTGAGCGACTGCCCGAGTGCTCGAAAGAAAGCAGAGACAAACTCGGAACCTCGATCGGAGGTTACGTGGTTCGGAACTCCATGTTTGGAGAAGACGTGAATGACGAATATTTCAGCTAACTGTTCAGATGTGATCGAAGTATGACACTTAATGAATATAGATTGTTTCGAAGCTCGATCCACGATGACTAGAATGGAATTGAAACCGTCCGACATCGGAAGCTCCTCAATAAAGTCCATCGAGATTGAGTCCCAAGGTCGTAAGGGAACCGGAAGTGGTTTGAGTAGTCCATAAGGTCGATGTCGACGTGATTTGTTTCTTCCGCATGTAGTGCAGGAGGCAACATAATCTCGTACGAAGTCTCGAATCTTCGGCCAGGTATACTGTCGTCGAATAGTTTCGAGAGTTCGGTTTTGACCGAAATGACCTGAGAGTGGATGATCGTGGAAGTAGCGTAATACTTGTAATCGTAGATCCGAATGATTCGGAACGTAGATTCGATTGTCGAGTCGTAACAAACCATCTTCACCCATAGTCCATCGAGGTTTAGTGGAGTCTTGAACAAAAGTGAGTCCAAGTGCCGATTCCGGATCGATCGAAAGTGAGTTGCGGATGGCTTCATGTAAAGCGTTGATGTCCATAACAATCGAAGCTCGGAGGATCGGTCCCTCGAGGAAAGTAGCTCGGAGAGAAGTGGTGAACTGTTCGTTAGTGAATATGGGTCTAAAGTTCTGTGGATTGACTTGGGCGTAGCCGATATCCCCCTCTTTTGGGTAGACGTCCCATCGTCTAGTAATAGAGTCTGGTTTCTCGCCAAGTTTGCCGGGTCTGAATCGAATAACCATGTTGAATTGATGTAGGTATCCGGACCATCGGACCTGTCTCCGGGTCAGAATTTTAGTGGTAGAGAAGTACTTAAGGTTCTTGTGATCGGTGACCACATCGATCGGGTCTCCGGAACCCTCGAGATAGTGTCTCCACGCTTTGAAAGCCTCGAAAATAGCTAGTAGTTCCTTGTCGTGAGTATCGTAATTAAGCTCAGCAGAATTAAGAGTGCGGGAAAGAAATGCGACGGGATGAATTTCACCGTCATCGAGCATAATCGAAAGGATCGCTGCGATTGCATAGTCCGAGGCGTCGGTCTCGACGATGAGTGGCCGGTTCGGTTCCCAGTGAGCAAGGATTGGTGCGTGAGTAAAAGCGTATTTGAGGTTTTCGAAAGCCGATTGACATTCGGCTGTCCATATCCAGTCGACAGTTTTCCGTGTGAGCCGGGTAAGTGGTTTAACAATGTCGCTGTAATTGTAAATAAATCGTCGGTAGAAATTTGAAAATCCTAAGAAGGATTGAATATCCTTGACTTTCCGAGGTACCGGCCATTCGACGATAACTTGAATCTTGTCAGCGGCCATAGTGAGGCCTGCAGGTGAAAGGATGTAGCCGAGATATTCGACGGTATCGACACCGAAGAAGCATTTCGCGAGATTGCAGTAGAGTTTTGCTTCTCGGAGTCGTCAAAGTACCTCCCGGACGTGCTTTTCGTGATCTTTGGGGTTGTCTGAATATACAAGAATGTCGTCAATGTAGACAATAACATAGACATCGAGTAAATCTGCAAAAATGGTGTTGACAAACCGTTGAAAAGCAGCCGGAGCGTTCGTAAGTCCTTCCGGAATGACTTTCCATTCGTACGAGCCGTAGCGTGTTCGGAAGGCGGTCTTCCATTCGTCACCTTCGGCGATTCGTACAAGATGGTAGGCATGGGCTAGATCAAGTTTCGTGTAGATTGCAGCCTTTCGAGGCGCATCGAGTAGGTCGGAAATGAGTGGTAGAGGGTATCGATCCTTTTTGGTGATTCGATTGATGCCTCGGAAGTCGACGCACAGGCATAGTGAACCATCCTTCTTCGGAGCGAATAGAACGGGTGCCCCGTATGGTGACGAAGAAGTCTGAATAATTCCGGCAGCGAGTTGCTTGTCCAGGAAATCTCGAAGGGCTTCCAGCTCTTTCGGAGAGAGCGGATAGATCCGTCCAAGTGGTGGTTCAGCGCCTTCCTCCAACTCAATCTTGAGGTCATATGATCGATGCTCCGGAAGTTCTTCCAAAGACGATTTGTCGAAAACATCGGCGTAGTCCGCGTATTGTTGCGGAAGGGTTGATTCTGACTTCTGAGCTTCAAACTCTTCAGTGCTAGAACCTTTAGCAGTAATTTCGATAGGAAGATAGCGAAAAAGAATTGGTTCGAATCCGGCGTCTTTACAGACCCGATTGAACGCGACTGCCCCTAAAAGCGCGATGTCGACATCCGGTTTAATCGCAGATTCGGTACGTGATCCCATTTGTGCAAGACTCGGATAGGAGTAAATGGGTTCGTAAGGAAATTTGTCCGAGAGTGGACGAGGTGTGAGGCGAGAGCGAGGTTTGGATTGATTTGTTCCGGGTTTCGCTAGTAAAGATTCCTGAAGTGGAATCGGCACTTCCGTTTCCGTAACCGGAGGGTCCGGAAGTGAAGACGTCTGGTGGAAATCATCTCGATTAGTGTTTCGGAAAGAAATCGTTTTTGTAACCCAATCAATCAACGGATTGTAGCGGGACAAGAAACTATATCCTAAGACAGCTTTGCAAGATGAATCCAATGAAGTAACATAAAAGTTAATCAAGAAAGACTCGCCGGTCGGAAAACGAACCGATAGTTCGGCTGTTTCCGAGATAGAATTTGCGGTTAGAGAACCATCGAACAATCGAAGATTAATCGGAGGTATGGGTGTGGTCGGAATGGAATGATTCTGTACGTAAGAAGAATCGATGAAAGAGTCTGTGGAACCGGAATCAAGTAAACAAGGAAATTGAATAATAGATAATGTACCAGCCGGTTCGTCTGGCGATTGGAATTCAGTAGATAAAGAAAAATGAAGAGATCGTTCATATTCAGAAAGAGCGGATGCGTTTAGAATTACTTCCCCTTGGGTAGTACGAACCGGATCAATGCAACTCTCGCTTTGTACTGGGGTACGAGAGTTGCGGATCATTTTTCCGAATCGTCCGAGGACGATTGGGTGTCCGTAACTACATCCTCAACCTCGGCACCACAAAACATACACAGGTTGAACTTCCTGCGTCTCTCCTTCTCTTCCGGCTTGACGTGGCCATCCGGTCCGAGATGTTTCTGGTGCGGTTTCGGCTGTTGACTAGTCGAAGCATTCGAGGATTGACCACTAAAATTTGTCCCGGTCGACTTGTTCTTGTTGAACCAAGGTTTCTTCCCTTGTTTCTGTCCGGTAGTCTGCGGGCTATTCTTGCCTTTAGACTGAGTATCCGACGTGGTAGAAGATTGATTAGAAGAGTTGTTCTGAGAACCCTTCTTGCCGAAATTCGAAGCCTTACCGCCCGAACTCGACCCGGTCTGTCTCGAAGACTCCCGTTTCTTTTCTCCTTCCCTCCGCCAGTGCCGGTTGTCGATTCGAAGAACCTCCGCGCGATATTCGGCGAGGTTCCGAGGCTCCGGAACTCGAGCCATTTCGTCCTTGATTCTGGACGCAAGTGCGTGCTGATAAGCCCACTTCAAGGAACTTGCGTTCCAATCGGTGAGAGCAGCGAGTGAGTTGAATCGAATGTTGAATTTACGAACCGATTCATCCTCCTTCATTCTCAAGTTCCCCAGCTTATCCTCAGCCTCTCCCTGTGCGTCGTAAAGACCGAAATTATCTTGTAACTCTTTCACTAGTGCTGTGAAAGAGCTCGTCCACATCGGGAGAGCGATCGCGTTCGGATCGAGGATATCCGGCTCGAACCATTCGCGAGCGGATCCACTCAGATAAGATAGAGCGTAAGCTATCTTTCGTTGATCAGTGAAGTAGTTAGGGCGATCAAGAAAGACTAATGAAAGGGAAACGAGGAATGTTTTGAGCTTTCGAGGATCGGAACCATCGAATACGTCCGGTTCCTTTACTTTTGCTTTACTCGACTCGGAAGGCTCTGTTCGTAGGTTAGCGATAGCATTACCTAGCCCATCGAGTGTTCCTCGGAAAGCTTGGAACGTTTGGAGAAACTCCCTTTCGGAAGCATTGTTGTTTGGTGGAAATATTGGTCTCCGGGGACTATTCGAGCCTTCGGATCCTCCACCTGGTCCCCCTGGACCTCCCGGACCTCCGGGAACACCACCGCCTGGTTCTCCTGGTCCTCCCGGTCCATCCGGTCCACCATCGCCAGGTAGTTCCGGATCAGCCGGCTCTTCATCGACTACTTCCTCACCATCTTGGTTATCTCGATTACCTTCGAGATCCTCTCCTTCCTCATCTTCCGGTCCTTCCGGGATTTGAGGTCCTGTTGGCGTGTTACGGGATAGAATTTGTCCCATAATCGTTGCTGCCGTTGGAGACAGAGGTATGATGGTGTTCGATGATGTCGTAGCGATGTGAGTGTTTCTTCGAGGTGTCCTGACTTGAACAGGCATTCCAGAGGCAGTGTAGAGAGTTTGAAAATCATAATCCATCATTTCGGTCGTTCCACCGATTGCAACTTCAGGTGCTACTTCAGTTGTTGGTAGTGATGCTGCAGTAGTGGGCCCGAAAACGTTGTTTCTTCTTCGACCTCCTAAGGCCGAAATGGATTCTGAATAAGGCGCAAAAGATTGTGCGTTGGCGACAAAAGGATTTGGCTCTTCAGCCTGTGTTGGAACGTCCGAGTTGTCGGTAGTACCGGTCAACGTTCTTGGCCTGTTCCTACGGGCTTGACGAGTCATTGGAGGCGCCATGGATAGATGAGTATTGAATGGATAATGACGAATGCGAGTAGCAGTTTAAATATACTGTTAAGACTGTGCCGGTGAGGTTCCGTCGAGTCTTAGAAGGTATAGTGTGAATCGAAGTGATCCGATAGTAATCGGGATGAATCGAGACAATGGTTTATAACCGAAGTCTCAAGGGAAGTAATCGAGGATGATCGGTCAGCTCGATTGCAACGGAAGATGATAAAGATGAACTAGAACCTTGACACTACTATCGGTAGTGCCTCCGCTTCGTCGTACGGTTCGGTGAATGTTCAGAGTGACGAGTAAGAGTGTAAAGACGTCCGGATAACGATCGGTTATAATGCGATCGTTAGACGATTAGAAGGAAGAGTTCCGGACGGAGTTCAGCAGCAATCTAAGTTGATATTTAAACTGAGGAACTATGTACAAGATACTACAGCTTATATACCTGTATTCCTAATTGTTAAATCCATAACAATAAGAGCTGTAAGTAAAAGACAATAACTAATATAAATCCGACGTCATCAATATAAAATAAAAAGATAATAAAGTCGGAGCACTTAGCATTCGATAACCGAAAGCCTCGTACGACTCGATCGATGCAATCGATCTCGGAAGTAAATATAAATGTTACCAAGTCCATGTCCGAAGCCGGAAGCTCTACACGGAAGTCCGGAGGCACAATCGTAACACTGAGTGCAAAACTTAAGAGTACTTATACTTAGTTGCGCGCGCAAGTACTTAGTCTTGTAACAATCATGGTAAATCAATTATTTAGTGCCGCAAAATTTTTGCTCTCTTACTACGATGGGTGAGCCCGCTCCACCTTTGTCTGGTACTGCTTCTTCTTAGCCAGGCGGAGGTACCTAGCAAAGGAGGGCTTGCCTCGATCAGAGGAAATCTCTTAGCTCTCAAGGCTCCAAAACACTTGTTCTCCTCACTTCGACTAGTGGCCCCCCAGCTGCTGCCAAAATGATTGCACCAAAATCATTCGGGGTGCGTTCTCTACCCCTTTGCACCTTGCTCTTACTTAGCAGTTATTCACTACTCCACCTCAGCTCATCTGGGCTATCTGTGCACCTTCCCGCAGCACCGGAAAATGCTCATTTGCTGAAGAAAATTGGCGATAGCTCACTTCTCAAAGAAGTTCAATCAGACGGACATTGCCGACTAGATTTGCAAGAGTGTTTGCCCTTGACTACACAATGACTCTCACTACCCCGCTATCTGCTATCCTTCTACGCATATCCTCTCATCTTTTCGACTCTGATACTGCGAAATTGCCACAAATCATGCATTTGGCATTCCCTGCATTGGCAACCCGGGAGACTGATACTACTTTTTGGATTCATGACCATGCCAGTAGCAAATGTCAGAGAACCAACCAAGGCCGCAATTAAAGTGCTCATTGAAAAGATTGGCTGCAGAGACTTGGAACTCATGAAATCTCTACCCTCGCTTTCTCACTTGGTTCGCACCAGTGCAGTCAATGAGTTCTTTGAATACAATATTCAACACCTCCTCACTTTCGAATTCTCATGAGACTGCAAGAGGCAGTGGTTCATTGTTTGTCAAAGTTGCAAATGACGGTCGCATACGGTGGTCACGGCTTGTGAAACCTCGCTCTTGCCTACCGCGATCATCAATGTTCAAGATATGGATGCCGCGCATTATCTTTCCAAAAGCTCTCAGGATTACACCTGCTTTGAGCAGCATCTGACTTTTTGTTTCTATCGTTGGGATGTTTTATATGTATAGGAAGAAAGCAGGACTTTCTTTAGACTTTGACTTTTGGTTTACTGATAAATGCAAAAGAGGTGGCTGTTAGGAGCATGCGGATCGAGTGGACCTTTGGTACTGCTATTGACAATACCCTCGCTACGCTGTGCGGTCCGTGTCGAGTCCGTTCGAGATCAAAGTAGCGTCGACTAAAGATCGACAGGGTCGAACAGGGTTGGAGAAGAAGATAGAGAAGTCGAGTATGATATTAGGGTCGTATCGATTCGATAGGATTATATCCGAGTCGAATCAAGTCATACAGCGATATTAATGTAGAGGAGAACAAAGTCGTACCAGGTTGGGGTCATACCAGGTCGATATTAAAGCTAAGGGCTTCTACCTACGTCCGCAGGTCCTTTATACTATGTACACTATCTCCAATGTCGCTACGAGATATCCTAAAGTAGTTATGATGGATCAAGAGTAAAGATAGCGAGTGCAGATAGGACTAAGACTAACTAATAAGGTAACGGTGGTGGTCTAGGTGCATAGCCCATCCGAAGGGATAGCGATGGGATATAGGATAGGGGAAGATAAGAGTTGTGGAACCAATTCACCTTGATCAATATCATCGGTGCGTCGCATCAATGATGGACTTGTTGCGAGTCGGGTTGGTGAGTCGGATCAATAGTTCGATCGATGTGCACAATTGCAGCAGTATGCGGAGTTGGATCGATAGTGGGGTCGGTCCAATGCGGTCGATGCGCATGATCGTAACAGTGGCCGCACGCGAATGTGCTGTCAAAGCTAAACAACATGCAGCCACCTCTTTCCGCTACGTCTAAATGGGGTTACAAAGATTACTATCCAAGGTCTGTTATTAAGCAGTGTGGATAAACAAATTATGCCACATGGCTGGTTGAGATTACACGCCTTTTTTTTCTGAAGGACGGGCGTTATTCAGCTGGACATAGAACTTCTACCTAAATGGAATGGCTAATCCTGTGGACAATGAACAAAATGGAAACCAAGTTGGCCCTCGCGTGGCCATGGCTTTTATTTTCACTGCTTCAATGGGAAATCAATCATCACTCTTATAAGCATGAGGCCGTTTATGCTCGCTGTTCGCTGTTCAGCTTGTCATCCTACCACTTCAGTGCAAATGCTCGGAGGCCTAAACACATAAACATTCATTGTTCCAAGAGGTAGTGCATAAACGATACATGGAGATAGACTGAGCATATGTAGAGCAAGATAAGATAAACGAACATAGATGAAGAAGAAAGGTTTCGTATGATTCGTGAAAAGCACCAAGTCGTAAACGTGAGTCAGCCGTGAAAAGATAGATAAAAAAGATAAAAAGATAAATGGCCAATGGGATTGGGACAGAAAAAACAAATACAAAAGAATGATTATCGATGGTACACGTCTCGGAATTTCATCTTCTTGGAGACCTATCTCCGAATAACCCAGGGCTGTCGTGCTCGGGAATAATCAATGTAGGCTCAAGAGAGGCGGGAGTCGGGACCAAGTTGGGATCGGCTGAAGAGAGGTGAGCAACTACTGTATGGGATTATAAATACTTTTACTCACGTTGCCAAGTCGCCCAACTCCTCACTTGAGCTCTGGGATCCACCATGCCAGTGATAGCTGACATACTAGGACCAGGTGCAGCTGCCGGCGGAGCGGGTTCTTTTTTCTTTTTACGAGATCGTTGATGGACAGAACGCCATCCGGGTCTGGCGGTTGGCACTTCTGGTGGAACAGGAGGCTCAGGCGGAGGCGGAGGCTCGACAGGAGGTCCTCCCGGTGCACCTGGAGGTGGTTTCCTGATTTAACATCAACCGTGAGTGAGTGAAAGGTATTATTTATGATCAAACACACCAGTCAGGCTCAAATTCCCCTCCAGGACCATACTTCGATCGCATGCACAAGAGATAACCAATCTCACTACGAAAATTCTGGGTGAACAGATTTCAGGAAAATCAACATCTGGGACGTACTGTTGCAAAGCTCTCCTCTCTTCCCTCAATTTACCAACTTCACTCAAAAGAATACGGACTTCCGAAGCCAAAGCTTTACTAAACTCGTCAAGATACTAAAGAAATGAAGTAAGAACGGATGACTTTTCATAAGCTTGAGAGCGACGTACTCCTTGAATGTTGTATGGAACTTGCTCATTGGCAGTTTCTCGAACGGTATTGATGATTTCCGCATGATGTTGTTCACATTCGTTGCGCCAAGCTGTGATTCCAGTTAAACATTAGAAGAATATCAAAGAGTTGGACGACGTACTGTCCGAAAACGCCCTCAACGTTTCTTGGATCTCATCATGCCTCCGCATCACCTCTTCTAAGATTTTCTCGACGCCTGCGAGTGATGAATCAGTTATGAGAGTAGATGAAGGATGTATGAGGAAAAGTGCACACCAGGTTTGCCTTCGGCCTCCAACCTCAAACCTTCTGCTTTATCTCTCTCCTCTTGGAACTGATCAAATAATCTCTGAATCATGTCCCTCATCTCCGCCATCTCCGCATCCTTGTTCATTCTTCTCTCCTCCTTCTCAGCGTATCTCGATTCCATTACATTTCGTTTCTCGTCCATCACCTGTCTTTGTTCGTTCATGAGATTCGTTAGATCTATCAACTGATTCCGGATAAAATTATTGTGTTCTTCACGTTCCGCCCTCTCACGTTCGCGTGCGTCAGATTCATCGGCTTGTCGAGCTTGTTTTTCAGCCTCAAGTTCAGCACGAAGAGCAGCTACCTGCTCCTCCAATTCCTGAATACGAGAATCCTTAAGCTCTTGGGCAGCTTGGACGGCGGCGTCGCGTTCAGCTCCTATCTGTTCTCTCTCAGCAGCCGCAGCTTCTCGTTCCTTCGCGTTCTCATCCCTTTCCATATCGATGATTTCCCTAATCTCACGTGAATGTCTGGATGCCGTGTCACGAATATCCTGAATGGTATGAAGAGAAGCGCGATCTCCCACATCTTCCGCAACGCCAGGAATACTTGCTGTAGCAGAAGGTGGTACAGGTCCTAGACCACCAGCCAAGTCTTGAAGTATTGCTTCTCGAGCTTCGGCAGCTACACGCGCTCTCGCTTCTTCATTGTCCTTAAATATTCGATCTCGATCTTGTTCACCCGCACGGAACCCTTCTTCTCGCTGCCTTTCTTTATCTTCAAACTCAGCATCCCGTTGCCGTTCCGCTTCCTGAGCACCCTCGACGATATCATGAAAACGGTGTTCAGCATCATCGAGTCGAGCAAGGCGATCGCGTTCCTCTTCAGCTAACGCAAGATCACCTGGAGCAGGAGAACGATGAGTGCGAGCATGCGGAGGAGGTACTGTTTCGATGATGCTGGGAGAAGCTCGACCACCGAAACCGGGTTCAGATGGAAGAGGTCGAGTGGTACCAGGACGAGGGGAAATCACGTCCTGTGTTGCTTCACCAGGTAAAGTGTAACCATCGTCATCATAAGCTGAACGTCCAGTGCCAGGTCGAGATACCGCGTCATCATCACGTGCAGAGCGAGCAGTGCGACGAGTGGGAACACGCTCAATCGGTCGAACATCCTCGTCGCGCGGAGCATATGGAGGAGAGTGTGTTCCTGGAAAAATTAAGAAATCAAACTTGTTATGGATGGATAGTTACTCACGATGAACCTCAGGAACTCGTCGAGCCTCCTCCGGAGCATAACGACTCTGAACACTTGGATGTATGCTACCCGGCACAGGGGAACCAGGGGTAGGAGAGCGAACACTTCGTGACGGTGCACCCTCATAAATTGATGGAGGCGGGTGTGTGGAAGGACGAGGATAATGTGTATGAGCCTGTTCCGGACGATCCGCTTCATAGACAGATTGGGGGGCATGGGTACCGGGTCTAGATGGATAATGCCCTTCAATTGGAGGAGGAACATGGGTACCGGGCCCCAAAGGATACTGTTCTTCGATGGGAGCAGCGTGAGTTGGAGCATGACTAGCTATTGTACCCACATGGGTCGGAGGGTGAGTAGGCGCATAACCGGTACCAGGGGGACCACCTCTATAATCAGATGTATTAGGCGAGTAAGGCCGGCTTCTATCTCTGCCCCTATCCCTGCCTCTATCTCTATCTCTATCTCGGTCTCTACTGCGGTGACGGGGTGGAGAACGAGAGTAACTGTAGGAGTATGAGCGAGATCGACGATGGCGTCGTCTAGGTGAGCGAGAGCGGCCACGATAAGCCCGGTCACGATCACGATCACGAGAATCACCATGACGATCACGAGAATCCCGATCACGAGAATCACGGTCACGAGAGTCACGACGACGAGCGCGGCGAGGGTAACGATCACGAGGATCACGATCACGGGAATCACGATCACGAGGGGAACGATCCCGAGAGTCGTAACGAGACCGAGTCGGTACAATGCGAGTCGGAGAACGAGAATGCACGTACTCGACTATAGGTGGAGGGGAGCGACCGGATGGACGTTGTGAAGGTACATAATGAGAGCCTTCATGATATCCGCTTGGATGAACACCATATGGCGGAGAACGTCTAGGACTTGAGCTCCGGGATCTTGGATATTGTGAATGAGGGTGGCTTGGAATAATTGGAGGTTGACCTGCGACAACTATAGGAGGGCCATACGATGACGAATGCCCCCTGCCGGATCGAGGACTACGACTTCGACTTCGACTTCGACTTGGACTTCGACTATGTGCGACAAGGATTGGTGATCTACGTGAACCAGTTCTTTCGACGATGACCGGTTGTGTTCCAGAATGTGCAGTCGGTACATGTACAAGTGTGGGCTGAGTTGGCGGCACGGGTTGTTGAATAATATGAGGGGGAGGAGTTCGTCTATGACTTGATGATGAACGTGAACGCGAACGCGAACGCGAATGTGTAAGTATGATAGGCTGCGTTTGCGATGGTACTATCGATGGCACTGGCGGGTAGCCTGGGTAGCCAGTACCTGGAGGTCCAGGAACAACGATTGTTTGCCCAGGCGCAGGGCCCGGTTGCACCATGTCCTGTCTACGAGGTGAGCGCGAACGCGAGTGCGTTCTGGGTGATTGGGCAATAATCACTGGTGGAGGAGTACGCGATCGACTGTGCGTACGATGTCGATGACCTGGCCCGTCTGAAAAAGAGCGCGGCGATGTAGATCCAGAGCGTGAGGAGCCAGAGCGGACTACAACCACTGAAGGTTGGCCAGTCTGAGGCATACTAGGTTGTGGACCCGGCATCATCATTGGGAGTCCGCTCGGTGCCATACCTAGTGGAACCATACCTGGCATCATGCCTGGTTGCTGCTGGGGCTGACCCGGGATATTAATGATCACAGGAGCTGGTGGTTGTCCCCCCTGTGATGGCTGGGAAGGTTGCAGCTGCGCAGCTAATTCTGGGGGTCTTACTGAGCCAGGTGGTGGGTATTCAGAGGGTTGGACAGTGACTATGGGTGGCGAAGGTCGCCGGCTTCCTTGAGACACAACTACGGGAACCTGTGTTGGTGGTTGGTGAATGTGGATAGGAACCGGAGTAGGTGATCTACTCCCACTTGACCTTGATCTAGATCTAGATGGGGGTCGACTAGTCCTATGACTACGATCACTGCTTGCGGTACGACTGCTTCCACTGTCGCTGCCATCACTACTCGAAGGACTTCCTGGTACACGCACAATAGGTTGGACAAGAGGTGGGATAAATGGCTGGACAGTCGAAACACCACCTGGAATTACTGCCTCAGGCATTCCTGGTCCTTGAGGATATCCCATTGGGATAATTGGAGCAGGACCAGGCGGATTGAAGATAAATTGACCAGGAGGAGCTGGAGGTATGAAAGGCTGGGTTCCAGAAGCTCCGGGTATAACAGGTTGGAAACCAGGATAGGGAGAGGGACCACCAGCACCAGGAATCACTGGTGCCGGTTCTTGAGGTATGAAAGGAGTGCTCTGGGGAACGAACCCGGGTGGATATTGTTGACCACCAGGAATGATAGGCTGCGGCATGCCAGGGCCAGTTGGTTGAACTGAAGGTGGCATACCTGGTATGAAAACAGGACCTTGTTCAGGACTCCCTTCTGAGCTGGACTCTGACTCTTCATCTCTACCTTGATCAGCTGGGGCAGTCACCGTATCTAAACAAAACGATGATCAGGATGGCTAAATTTGAACAAAAAAAATGCACATGCAAGGTCTGCCCCGAAGTTCATTCAAGGAAGCCCTCAACTCCTCTAAACGATGTACAACAGCAGTCATTTCGTTATGACGGTCAGTGACATCTCGGCCCAACCACAAATTGAGTTCAGTCATATATCTCAACAATTCTCGAGTTTGGTCGCTGGTGGTCAATGTCGCGAGCGCATTATTCTGGGAGAAATCAGCTAATTGCAACAGTATAAAAGTCACAAGAAGATACATACTCGATTGAGCTCTAACAGTTCTGACAAGTCTCGAGTGAAATCAGAAGGCATTTGAACCATAACCTAAGAGAAGTCAGGATACAGAGCAAATAGCAAGAAGTGAACTCACGGGTCCCGAGGGTAGTGGCACATAAGCAGTTTGACCGGGTTGACTAGGCTGTGCAGGTTGTGCAGTTGCCGGGTGTTGTCCCAGAACAGGAGGCGGAGGAACACCTGCTGTGGGAGGGACACCTGCTGTGGGAGTAGGCGCAGCCGGGGTAGGCTATGAAATATGTATCAGGATAACTTTCTTAATGATTGAATAAGGTGACTTGCCTGCCGCGGACGGTACCAGCTTTCGCCTTCACGTTCACCATCGCCGCCAAGATTCTCAGGAGGAGGTGCAGTTTGGGCACGAGGGAACTGTCAAGAATATTAGAGAGGTTCAATGACCCAGTGAAGAAATATCTTACTACAGGTTGTGGTGGGGGTATATTGGTTGGTCTTCTTTGTTGACGGCCTGTATCTCCCATCTGATAATCAGGACGTTCGCTAGATGGACCAGACGGGGCAGTCGTTGTCGCAAAACGCGATGCGGGAGATTCATCAACCGTGTGTTGAGCTTGTGGGCGAACGCGAGTCCTTGGATCCAGGTACTGGGACGGAACGGGCTGCGAAGCCGGTCGCAAGGGAGGAATTCGTACTCGTCGTATAGGACTGTATGTATGCTCACGAGGAAGGGGTACATAATCAAAGGATCGGAGGGGATCTGGGGGCACTGCTCGACGAAGGGAAGGTTGAATGCCCTGAGATAGAATTTCTTCAAGGTGTCGAGCAAGGGATATACCTGTGGGGGGTGGCTGTGCAACTGGAGCAATCGGAACATGCGGAGGTAGATCAAACAAAGATATAGATCGACTTGCTGAACTTGAACTCATGGAGGGAGAAGGTGGTGCGCCTCCTTCGGGTACTGTAATTGGTTCTTGAGGCACGAGCACTGGCGCACTTCGATCGAGCAAACTCTCTAGCAAGTTCTCTACCCGCCGCATGCGTTCTAAAACCTCATTTCCTTGGGGATCACCGCGAAGTCCACGTATTTCATCCAAAAGATGATTAGTAGATAGTTGCCCTTCCCACAAAGCCCGCACCTGATCTCTTATCTCATTCAAGAGAGGTAAGGGATTCGGAGGGGAAGGTCGGATGGTTGTTGCAGTAGTAGCAGGGGAACCCGGTGAAATCGAAGGAGGCGTGACAGTCGATGGCGGAGGCGTGGGCGATGAAGATGGTCCTGAACTGCCGGGGTAAGGCCCACTCGTGCTTGATGAGCTTAACATTGGAGTACTGAGAGGACTAGAGGATTCAGATGACAGCTCGCTTTCGTCAATGTCGGGAAGCGTTGGCATTGGCGAATCTGGACGTAAAACTCGACGAGAAACAGGAGAACCAGGTTGCGGCGTCGGGTACAGAAGCCAGTCATCAGAATGGTGGCTAGATAGAAAGGACACACTACTTGCTGAGCTCGGGATACGATATAGGGAGGAAGGAGCTAAAGAGATACTTCTGTTCTCATCCGCACTCAAGGCCCGACTGCTTCCGACTCCTTCTTCTGCATAATGAGGGTGTGGCTGAGAGTGTGGCTGAGACTCTGGCTGGTGCGGATACTGAGGATGATGTGAATATCGTGGATAGCGTGGGGTTTGGGATCGATCCTGGGAAGGAATTGGATGATGTAGAGAATCTGACAGACCCAGTAGCTCTTCACGCAAGTCTCGAAGAGCATCGCCTAGATCTCTATTTTCTTCAGCTCGGTTTTGGTCATATTGTCGAAGCTCGTCGGCCAATCGCTCTATATCGGCGGAAAGATCACGAGGAGTGCTCCTTCCTGAAAATGAGCTAAGGGCTGTAGGCACAGTATCGAGAGTAGACCTTTTGGATGGCGTATCACCGCGCGGTGTAGAGATACTGACACTTATAGAACGTTCCGAAGGAGGCCCTGATCCGCGGCTAGGAGGACCAGGAATCTACAGGAAGAAGTTAAGCCACAAATAAATCATGGAAACGATGGTGTACATACAATCCTTGAAGCTCTAGGAGTTGCAATGGAGGACAATAAACTCGGTTCAGTGGAAATCTGACTTTCAGGAATAGAGCGAGCATCGTCTTCTTGTTCTAATTCCGGTTCCGGTTCAACATCGGATTCCGAGCCAAGGATAGATGTCGTAACACTTGTCGTAGACACAGCAGAACTACTAACCGTCGATGGAGTTCGAACTAACGTCAGAAGACTTCCCAAGCTACTACTACCAACACTGGTATCTGAGAAAATTAAACTGCTCGGAGTGCGAACGGAGCTGCTTTCGTCGGTGGGAGGAATGGGGGGTATGGGAGAGAGTGCCGGAAAAGAGGGAGGAGGTGCTGAAGTCATTTCTGTAGGCGTTTCTGGAATGGTGGACATTCGATCGAAGGAGGACCACGATCCACTCGGTCGCAAGAAGGAAGTCTCGAGAGATATATCGGGATCCTGTATCAAAGCAATACTCGTGGCACTGGGTGACGGAGCGAGAAGACTAGACTCATATGAGATGTTAGTTTCGGTAGCCCAAGGCTGAGGGCTGGGAGGAAGCGGCAGAGAGCTTGGGGAGCTACTAGGCGAAATAGAAGGAAGGGTCAGAGATGGAAGGGTGGTAGCAGGCATAGAGGGTGTCAGACTGGACTCAGAAGATAGTGTTACGTTGCTCATGGTAGACGAAGGTAATGTCGTAGGAAGCTGCAGAGTTTCTGTAGAGCTAGAGCTTTGGAGACTCATAGTGATGCTCGAAGATGGTACTTCCGTCGGTCCCGTAGCTGGTAACGACAAAAGACTGGAGCTTTCGTCTTCCGACCAGCGTACACTAGATGGAGTAGGTACACTGGTGCTCAATACCGTAGACGGAGGTAAAGGAAGATCAGACTCTGAGGTTGGAGTCAAAGATAAATCCAGCTCTGAAAGCTCCGACGCCGCAGAAGAAGGCAAAGGGATTGCTGAAGGGTCAAACGAAGAAATAGAGGAAGGAGAGGAAATAGTGCGCTCCGTCACTGAGGGAGGTGCAGTAGAAGTTTGAGGTGGAAGGGAAGCAGGTGGCGAAGATACGATGGAAGGAACCTGACTCGGAGTTCGACTAGGGTGTATGGAAGGAGGCGCAGAAAGTGGCTCCTCCGATTCAGGAATATGGATGGAAGATGCTTTCGGCGTCCCTTCTTCACTCGGGATTGTCTCAAGCTCGCTAGGACATAATTCTGCAGTAGAGTACGCAGTGGTACGCTCAGTTGGAGGCTCAGATAAAGTTTTGTAAGCAATAGAGCCTTCGCTAGCGGTGGAATATTCGGAAGGAATGGAAGGAAGAGACTTAAACGATCCTTCGGAGGAAGGAGTGCGTACTGTGATGTAGTCTGAACTTCCTTGCGAAGCAGTAACAAACTTTTCGTCGCCGCTGCCAAGCTCCCTGTCCGACTCAGACGAAGACGAGGAAGGGTCAGAGGGCATTGGTGTGCTCCATGACGATGTCGAGGTATATGTCATTCGGCTCGTCAGCTCTGAAAGGTCAGAAGACGGGCAAACGTCGTATCCGGTCTCGCTTGATCTAGTCCCGCTGAGAGGTCCACTGGGAGTTTGGCTATCGGATCCTGAACCTTGCATATAGCTCCCATGTTCGCTTTCATCGTTCTCTTTGTCGCTGCTTTCGTCAGAAGGCTGATAGCCACTGTTGCTGCCACTTCCTTCGCTGGAGGAATAACTTCGTGTGGTGCCATTCCTTCGTCTAATCGCAGCCGTACGACTCAATGCACTTCGAGAAGGAGATGTGGGTGTGTGAGACGAGGGCGTGCCGCTCCGAGTATACGGGGAAGAGTGAGTCATTGTCGACGTATACGGTGAGCCCGTACTATCATTGTGAGCTGGTCAGAAACGTATGAACACCGAAGAAGGGACGTACATACCCTGTATATGGTGATCCTGTCCCTGTATAAGGTGATCCCGTTCCAGTGTAGGGAGAGTAGATTGACCCAGTCCTATGAATTTGGTTTAGATCAGCCAGGAAATCAGAATGTGGATGAAATGCCAACCCTGTGTAAGGTGAGCCGCTATAAGAACCAGACCCATATCCAGTCCGCGACTCGTAGTCAGTCGTGAAAGTTCTGCCTGTGCCAGTTACACCAGTAGTCGAAGACCTATTCTCTGAGCTCACGCCAGACACTGTGTACGAGCCTGATCCAGTTCCGGTGTAAGAACCACTTCCAGAGTAGGACGTGTACGTTCCAACACCTGTACCAGTAGCACGACTATATCCGGTGTATTGCGTTGGTTCCGAAACTCTTGTCCCAGTTTCAGTACCGCTCCCAGTCCCGGTCCAGGTTCCGGTCCTGGTATACGTATCAGTCGTTCCGGTCCCTGTTATCCCGGTACTTGTTAAACCGGTGAAAGTCCTGGTCCCTGTACCAGTACCAGTTCGCGATGAATACGACTCGGCCGAGGAATACACTGAGCTTCGTTGTCCACTGCTGTTGGTATTCGCTGTAAAAAACTGTGCATCGCTCTCCTCATTGAGGTCGGAAGACCTGTTACTTTGAAGTACATCACTTCCAAGGTCCGTCATGCTCCCGCTCCTCCGCAAGCTCATCCGAGTGCTCGTTCGACGACTAGGAATGACACGAGAGTCACCAGGATAGACATATTCATCACCGTTGATGACAGTATCGTCGACAGTACGAGAGTGGTATGAAGATATGAATGTCGAAGGCTTTCTGCGTGACCCGCTTCCAGATGATAATACGGAAGGAGACGAAAGAAGGGAATGATATCTTCCAGTTCCCGAAGAGGACGAATGTCCTCTTGCCACATCTGATTCGGAAGTATATAGATCGTCTTCTGCACCAGGGATGTCAGGAATGTCGGACATTGGTGGAACGTAGACAGTACTACGACTCCCGGTTCCACTGCTCGCGGTAGAAGAGACACTTGAGTTTGAGTCCATCGACATAATCGTCCGGATGGACCCAGTAGGAGAGCCAGAACGTCGAGTGATAGTCCGAGTGAGGGAGGAAAATGAGGGGGTAACGGAAGGAGTGATAGACGGCGTACGAGAGAGCGATGGTGTTGGTGGGGTGTTGATCGCTTCCCTGTAAAACAGGTCAGCCACTGAAAGATCTGAGACAGCAAAATCCTACCAAATCCTTTCAATCCACCTCAGTCGTTGCACTAAACTATCGCACGCAAGTCTCTCTACCCCATCTCCATAGACCATCCAGAATGGAACAAGGGATTCTATCAATCCGATTTCGACTCCATTCTGAGAAAGCCCATCTTGTTCTCTGGCAGCAATGGCCCCAACATCGTCCCTAGCGCGAGGATGGCTCAAGCTCAGCGCACTCTCGACCGCAAAGCAGTTGACGAGATCTAACTGAACAACTGCGCGACCTAATGGTGCCCGAACCGTTGATGGGCCGGATGGAGATGGAGTAGTGGGAGCCAACCACGACAATAATAGAGTGTGCCGGTAAAGCAGACCTTGACATCGTTGCCATCGATAAGGAGGTTCCGCGTGAACGTTGAGGTAATATAAAGTCCCGAGGTGAAGCGGCTGTAGATACGTGAGAAACCGATCAGAAGAAGGAAAGAGTTGAACGAACTGTTTCTGTCCCGTTCCCGCCCAAAAATTTCCCAAGTTCGCTGATATCAATATTGCTGCCTCCGTTGCTTCCATTGCTGATACGTTCACTCACACTTCCGCCTAATGAATCAGCGCTAGCTCTTTTTCCGCTCGCTCTACGGCGGAGTCCAAATAGTCCTCCATCATCGTCTCCGCCCGAGCCCCGTTGACCTTGACCTTCCTTGTGTCCACGACTCTCAGGTGTTGGGGAAACGGGAGCGTCAACTTCGGGTTCGGGATTCTTGGTTCTATGTTCACGAGTGGGAGTGCGTTCTTTCCATAGAGCCACGACATTTCGAACGTTGGTTAAAGGACTCCTTGAAGAGCCTTCCGGTCTGGTTGGTCGGCGGAGAGTGGAGGTAGGAGTCGTCTGGGTCTGTGCGGAGCTTTCTGTAATACCCGTACCCGTACCTGTACCAGTTTGGGTAGTGGTGAATACGGAAGGAGAGAGCGTACTTTGCGTAAACGTGCTTTGAGTATTAGTGAACGTAGAAGGCGTGTAAGATGATCCAGTGGCGGTAGAAGGTCTGTCGGGTGGGGAGAGTAAAGTCGAGTAGGATAAATTGCTTGGTGTTTGAGACCTCGTAAATGTAGAATTACTTTTTGTTGGCGATGGGGAGCGCGAAGTAGAACCTGATTCAAACAATCCTATCAGTTGGTTCGCTCGTCCAGGTGGAGGTAAGTCACTAGGGTCCGTAGACGATCGACTGTGTCGACCTGCTCCAGAAGAAAGAAATGCAGATCTTGGTCGTGCAGGGACAGTCGTCGCATAGGAAACACCGGAAACAGGACGAGACTCGGTTCCTTCAGTCCTCTCTGTTATATGACTCAACCTTATCCTGGGATCATTTGACGGTGGAGGATAGGATGATTGTAGAGAGGAAGATCCTGCTGTTGGACTGAATAGAGACGGTAGCGATACGAATGAGGGGGATCCAGTGTAAGAGCCCTGGCCCGTTTGGGTGGCAGTGTTTGTTCCAGTAAAAGTTCCACTAGGTGTGTACGTCCCATTTCCTGTGTACGTTCCACTTCCACTACCCATGTACGATCCGTATCCAGTAGATGGTGTTTGGGATGACCAAGTCGAAAGCGCCTGCTCAGTGTCGGCTAGTTCATCGTCCAGATTGTTGAGAGTGGCCTCAACTTCGTCGATGGAATTTGAGTCTTCATATGAGTCAGTATCTGAGAAAGAGTTGGAAGACGGCGAAGTCGCTCGTCGTTCCATGTCAGGAATAGTTGTTGCTGTTGAATGTTGAGTCTGACGACGGGTGATATTGTTCATAAAGCGAGGAATTTTTTGTCAGATGTGATAGTACGCACCTTGATAAGTAAGAACTTGAAGATTTAGCTAGAGGGGGCCGTCGTTGCAGCTCACAGCATTTGAGGAGAAAGAAAAGAAGTAAGGTCGAATGCCAACCTCAGAATCAACAAACAGGTGACTGATACTTAAGGGCAAGTCTTTCGGTGGAGTCGTAACCACACGTGGTCGCGTGTCTCCATCAATTTTACCGCAAGCAAGTACAAGTTTACTATCGACTATTCTACGTACAACTTCAATTTGCTAGCAGCTCGTCCTCGCTCTCAGTATATAGATCATGATGACCGGGTCCAAGAATCGCATGGCAGGCAGAGCTACGAGTGAACTGATAAACAAATGGTTAGGATGGTTGAAGAGAGTCGAGGAGAAGTACCATTTCTGCCCTAAAAACATGGCATAGTTTTGGATTTGAGGCATAAGGGTGTGATATACCCCATTTAATCTTTTTCTGAATGGAACTTGGGTGCTTTCTTGTTCCGCAAGCTGTTTAAGTCAAGATTTGATAGTTTTCTCACAAAATAGGTGGTATCATGATTTACACAGCTCCCGAGGTACAGAAAATGGCATGTGCAAGGAGAGACATATAATATCCAGTAGGAATAAAAGTATAAATTGAAAGTAAAAATACAGGAAAAAGTATGCAAATGAAGTACAAAGTACACTTTTCAAGTATGCTGTATATTAAATGACGAAAAATAATCTCATAAAGACAGTCTTTATGTGTCTCTACATATTTATCCAACTCCCCAGGGCAAGATCCAAGAGTATACATAGAGGTTTGAGAAAGAGGAGCACGAGCGCTTCTGTGACAAGCTCTCAAAAAGAAAGCTTAAGTTAGGAAGTCAAAATGGCATATTGGCTGGCTCAGTCTTCGTGCAGTGAAATGTGACAGATCTTCTCAAAAAAGTATTCCCACTACGAGTGCTCACCCAGCTTGCATATGCTATCTCTTCCTCGAAATTTGAAGACATTCCACAATCAGATACCTTTTTGAAGTGATTCTGGCATAAATTCAGGAGCAAATCTAACGGAACTAAATGGCCCTTGCGATTCAATTCCTCTCCAACATATTGTAAGTCACACCTGAATGACCGTGCGAAGTGCTGTGAGCCGAAACTATCACCCATTTTCATTCCAGTGGAGAAAGTGCTAGTTGATGTACTTGGGACTCTGATGGGTCTAGTACTTTGAACAGTATCATCGCAAGCTTGCACTAAACATCGACAATGACAAATTGCAAGATTAGACCGAGTTTTCGATAGTTCATGGAGGTGCAGAGCCGGATATATCATAGCGTGTTATGTGTACTTGTCTCGATGAGTGTAGCGATGTTCCATGTCCATCATGAGCAATGGCTCTAGAACGCCCGGAAGCATGCATCGCGAGAAGCGAGAAAGCCATTTCTTTGTCGAGCGCAATATCTTCCTTGGGAGTCTACCCGCCTTTCTGCGTCCTGCGTCGTACTGACTCAATACAAGTATCAAGAGACGGCCAGAAGATTTATGTACGTTTCATTCAATAGAGCTGCGCGTACGCCACAAGAACACAGTCCAAGACAACGTAATGGAAGATGGCAGGAAAGGAGGTACACAGCTCTTCCCTATGGAACGAGGATAGGCTGCCAGCAGATGTTAACCATTTGAGGTGAAGGGAGTAGGAAGAGTTGTACCTCAGATAAAGATTGACAGGGTTTCCTAAAGCAGCTCACTTGCCCTCTCCATTCTTTGCAATGTGACGGGCATTCACTGCTACGATATGGTATCCAACAACAGTCAGCATAGCGAGTATGCCAAGAGAATTAGCGAGTGTATAGAGCGTTGCGTGTGTCATAGCGTAGTCCTAGAGTATCTTCAGCGATATAGCGAGAAATTTGACAGTTTCTTCAATACATACGAGTGGAAGGTAAGATTGTAGGCGGAATTTTGACAAGCGCGCGACGTGGATGCCAGCACGTGGTTGAACAAGCGGGCGGGACCGGCTGTCACAGTGTCACAGTGTCAGAACTTTACCCTAATTCCCTTTTCTCTTCCAAGTTCCATCGCCGACATGAGGCCCTCTATTATCCGCGCAAGTGAAATGCCCGGTCGTGCGTACTACTAGTACTTTGCTCTTGACTTTGACTAATCTGAGTCTCTGTGTTTCGACAGCTAAAAGGGCCTGGGTGAGCTTTCCGTCATTATAAACTATGAAAGAACTCAGGTTGCTGATTCTTTATCCTTCGTAGGGCTCTTGGTGGGGTGACCCACTCATCAAACAAAAGGGAATTATACAATACAGTATGCATTGGAGTTAGATATTCTTTCGGCCTTCCTTAACTCTCTCAATCAGCCTTGGCCCCCAACCAAACCAAGGCCGGGCCTCATTGGATTCGTTCCTACATTTTCAACTTCTATAGACGTGTCTCCGCTGAAGCCGTGTACTTTGTCATTCCTTTCGGTCTCGGTGCGTTGCATTCATCTCTACTGACCCAAATCATTCTGAGATATTAACATCCAGGCTACGGAATCTACACATGGGCCAAGCGCCGTGACGCATATCAAAATTCCAAGGCCGGACATATCGCGTCCGGAGCTGCTCACCATTGACGAGACATCTTCGTGAGTTCCTGTGTCAATGAGGACAATTTTTAGTGAGAACAAGCCTTTGGAGATAGGATGTGGACGATTGTTTTAGCCTAGCCATGAATCAAACAAAATATTAAATGTTCCAATTCCTGTTCATAAGTATTTCCGAATGTTATAGTCACCAGACTTCATCAGACAGTTTAGACAGTACAAACAAGGCAGAGATGAGAATTTGAACGCTTCTGACATGCTCCTTGGAAGAGAGCAACATTCTGCGGCCGCTGTGAGGGTTCAAACCTGGCTAATATTATGTACATTATATCTTTACGGCGTCCCTGTGAGTCCCCAAGCCCATTACATTCTATAGTCAGGTTCTTATCTATCTATAATAGTTAATAATTTTATGTTTCTATGTTTGAGCAGGTACTGGCTCGCCGTCTCGGACGGTTACCCACGATGATCTTGATGAGATTTCCGTCCACCACCTAAGAACATTTCAATTTCTCAGTATACTTCCTTGGAAAACATAACGGGAATAGGTAAGTACCGGGTAATGTTACGACCTCCTCGTGTCATGATATCGCTCCCGGCGTCTGTGAGCTTGGTACCGTATGGAATGTGGTACAAATCCGCTAGGCTAAGTTCCTGTAAATGAGATCCTGAATACCGACGACCGACGAAATCAGAGGTCAAAGTTCCACTCACGTCTCCTGCAAGGTAGTTTTGTCTGCTGAGGATATCCTCGTACCCTTCCAGTTTTGACGACAATGCTGCAATAGAACCGGCAAATACTGCCTCGTCGGGAGCGAGGCCTTTTGATCTATGGAACCCGTCAAACAAATTCGAGCCTCTAAGAACATTCTAACTACATACCGTTTGGTGACCTTCTCATAAACGGCTTTAGATGCATATGGCGCGAAAGCAAATACTTCAGTGAAAACTGCTTGCTCAAATAATGCACCAAGTTTCATGTTATATGCATCGGGGATTAGTTTGGTCCCTTGGTCGGCATATTTGGTGGCAAGATATCGACATATAGCTCGCGAATCGCACAATATGAACCCGTCATCTTCCTGTGATGCTCGAGTTAGCTAGCAACAAGGCAGCACAATGACAAGGAATTTACAATAACTGGCGCGCTGAAAGGCTGTCGGATTAAATCTCGAGTTTCAATGTCAGACATGTTATCGAGGTTGATGAATTCGTATGGGATGTTCTTCTCGTGTAGGACAATTTGTACTTGCTCTGTGCTAGCGTTGTGTGGAGAACCGTAAAGCTTCAGCACTTTCGTTGAAGGATTTGATGGGTGTTGAACATTGGCGGAGAGCAAGAACGAAGGCGTTAAAGTTTGCTCGTCAAACGAGGTCATCATGGAAGATGCTAGAAGTGGAAGTTCTTGCTTCGTGCTTGACCGTAAGAGGATGCTATCAGGGTCTTCAGAGCTTGAAGTACTTGGCAATAGAGACATGGACGGCGATGAGGGGTATTTAATGGGAGGTAAGGTAAACAAGTCATGCAATGACAGAGTCTCCAGAGTTGATCGATACCCTTGTGTCTCCATAGAGGGCCAAGAAAATTCATTCAAATCAATCTCAAATGGTGATGGTGAGAACGCCGGGGTAGATCCGTCAGGTAGTGATAAGTGCGGGGTTACAGGCGAAGTTGTCGATGAGGAGGAAGTGGAGTAAGGTATGGTCGAGGTTTCACTCGAGGTCGGGCTAGGACTAAGCTTAGGAAGTAAATCCAGACCCCCGTTACACCGGGTAACACTATTATATCTAGGTGAAAGTGAGTTTGATGTATCCTCAAACTTTATGAGCTTCAAACCTGTTTTTCGCAGCTAATCCTGTACGTCCTGGAAAGTGAGTTTTCACAATCTTGGACCAGACTTTGCCATGAGTATTCACGGCTTCCACCAATTTCGCGTCCTGCTGATGGTATCAGAATTGCCCTCACTGCTCAACCGTCGTCTGAAACAGTACCTCAGTAGCGGTCCAACCTGTTCTATCTATTGAAGGATTTAACGTGTCCTTCCAACGTTTAGCGCACTCTGTGGCAAAGTCAGTAAAAGATTCTGGGCTGAATTGAGTGACTCAAAGCTCACGGTCGCTATTTCTCGTCTCTACAACTGTCGCAATAGCTGTCCACCTTCCACAACACGTATGAAGACTATGACCAAAAAGGTCAGGCCAGATTGGCTCACCTTGACCCATATTTTTCGATTGCTTTCAGTAGACGCTCATCTTCCTCAGGACTCCAATTTCCCTTCGCTACATCTGCTTTGGCGAGCTTTGCAAACCAGCGCTTACGACAGTCCTTGTTGTTACGATTTGGGATATGTCGTGAAATTGCATGCCATTTCGAAGGGTTGAGGGTTCTCGCGGGATCCTCTGACAGCAAAAGATTAGCGAATGGCGTAAGGCTCACCAAAACAGATGCTTTACCTTGAGCAATAGCATCGCGAAGGAGCTGATCCTCTGCTGCAGTCCACGAGCGACGCTCTCGTTGGAACATATTGTCAGTGATGTACAGAATCTCAGAATCTTTTCGGAGTCGATAAGTACCCCTCGTAACTGAAGATGATTGGTTTTAGATACACTTATCTACATTTACATACATATCATATCCGAGCATGAGGGGAACGAAGATTCCGAGTAATGGCCTGATGTATTTTTTCACAAACGCTCTGTCCTTCCCGCAACAATCCCGCTCCCGATGCAATACAGTTTCAGTTTCTTCAGATAGCGGCCGTTGTATTTGGACGTACTGCCACATTTTGCAACAATTCATTGTTTCCGTTAAGAGAGGTTGTCAAAGATGCATGTCCCGATGAATACTCCGCAACAGGAGCTGGGAAACTGATGCAAAATCTGATACCGAAGAAGATTGCATCTTCCGTGAACAACGCCTCTTGAGAGTTCATGGAAGATCCCTAGACTAATAATGTCTTGGCAGGTTGAGGAGTGCCATAGGACACTTGTAATTGCATATATCGGACATTGAACACACTCCTACCAGTACTGTACATACATACCATCACTCAGATGTACCGACAAGGTCTCCGACTTAATGAATCGTGCACGAGCACACTGAGGCTGCCGCCTAGAGAAAGAGTAAGAATCCGATGAATCAGGATCATTTTGTGTAGCCTGTATATGAGTTGTCGTTGGTGAAAGACAGACACCTCAAGTTCGAGTGAACGTCGTTGCACCTCAACGCATGGTGCCAGTACCTGCTTACTTTGCTTTTGAACCCGGGTAAACACACATTCCCGGTCTTTCAATCGCTGCCAATCATATCACTGCCAATCATTTATGGGTAGAGTAAGCGCAAATTTGTGTATCGAGTATTTATTCTTAAGACATACATACATATCATTTAACTGATCGCATACGGTAAGAAAGAGGTACAAAATCAAAATGAGAATCTACAGCGGTAGGAAAAAATTACTAAGGCCATTTAAAGGACAAGCAATGAGCATATGAACTTCTCAAAACATATATTCCCGAATGTCAAGAAATTGTCGATCGACGAGGCCGGGGTCCCCGGGGACGAGTGCCTCGAAGTCCAGACAGAGCAAGCCCATCTAAAGCAGGAGCACTGTCAGGTGGTGTAAGCAAGCCATATCCTGATTTGTCTAACGACAAAGTAAATCAACTTTCATGTTGGTGGTCATTCACTTTGAATGATTCGTGCTTACCGCCGTGGTAATGCTCCTGGGATATGAATTGTGGTATGCTATCAACCGCTTTCCCTTTCCCTTTATCTTGGCGTGTTATATGAGATTGGTTTGTGATTCGTGCTTGAATCTCTTTCGTGGCATTCTCTGCGACAGGAGGGCTGGGTAAAGCTTTGACCTTTGCGTTGTGAGATCTAGGCGAAAAACTCGGAGCTTCTGCTGACTTGAATTCAGCGCTTGAAGCTGCATTTGAGGCAACTAAATTGGGCGATGAGGATACTTCATAAAAAGAAGAAAAGAACACGGCATCACCGTTTGCAGAGGCGATCCAGTTCTGGATTTGACGTCGAGGTACTGCGGCGTTGGTATTGGCTCTTTCTCGCTGAAAAAACTGACGTTCCGATGGAGTAGGAGGGTCCGAATGGGGCAGTTGCGGTGCCGGTCTTCGCACCGAAATAACGAACTCGGCATCCAGAGAGTTTGAAACGGTCAGACTGCGGCCTTCACGAGGGCGCGAAGAGTTGCTGCGAAGGGTGCACTTGGACGGGGGAACGTTATGGTGACGGGCTTGATAGAAACAATCGAATGAGAAAAGTCAAAACATCAAGAAGCTAATCTCACCTGTAAGCATTTCTAGGGCACCAGAGCTACGCTTTGAACCGACGCGGCTATCTCTCTTGATTAAACCAGAGGAATCATTGGTACTAGCAACCAGGGCTGGGTCATTCGTAGATTCAGGTATGATTTGGATCACATTGTTTCGGATTGTGGATGTCAAGATGAGCTGAGAATCATCTAGAAATGTGTCAGATCAGGGAAAGTCGATAGAGTGGAAGGATATTCACCGGACCAAGTAGCCCACGTTCTGGCTCTGGGTCTGTTTGAATCGATTTGTTGATTTGGAATCGGCAAAGGTCGAACAGCTTTCGAGCTAGTAGCTTCAGCTTCATCTGGGATCTCTTCTACGGGCGTCAATAGGCCAAGGGTCACTGGGGCATGTTCTTGAGGGATGAGTGGCTTCAGCCTGGGTAGGCAGGATGATTTGGGAGCGGTGGATAACATTCAAATCTCGTTTCGACATTGGCTGTTTTTCATTCTGATGACACTCACAATTTTCCAGGCATAGTGGATTTACTTTTGGTTCCATAACCGTTGGCGATGCTTGCGGAATACAGTTCTGGAGTATAACAATCGCCGGTTGATCTTCGAAGTCCACGGACATTAGCATAGTCGAAACGAGTGACGGATGGAGACTGCACTGGACTCAGCATTAAAAACGCTGGAGCATTCGAGGTAGCTTAGACCGATTGATTGTCTGAGCTTTTATTTGAGGCGGAAGAGAAATTCGGTGTAGGAGTAACATCCTTGACTGGCGGGAACTCCTCTGAATCATTCCGAAGACTGTTCAATACTCCGATGCCGAAGGGGAAATACTGTTCGCGTCAAAAAAAGGTCGAGCCCATAGAATTGCGTACAGGTGAAAATTTACTGAGAATTACTGAACTCGAGTTCAGTACATGTTGAGATTCGGGTAGAAAGCGAGCAACACAATAGAATTGGAAAGCTGGATGGAGCTGGGGGTCACCTAAGTGGTATGCTGAGGGATAGAGCCTGGTACTAGAAGAGCTCAGAGCCGATTCTAAGACCTAGAGGCTAGAGGATAATGACAGTGAATTTCTGATGAAGGTCGGGTGTAACGACCCGGATGCTTCCTTCGATCCGGTGTAGAGAATCTGTGACCGTCACTCCTAGGTGACGTCTATCTTATCTTTCCTTTTCCCTTATCTCAATCTATCTTACTATATAAACGGCTCTGTAATAATTCAGTGTTGGCAAGGTCGGGTGACTGTCAGTGACTTGGTGACCTGACTGTAAATTTCTGACCTGACCTTGACTGTGGCACTTTGTTAAGACTGTGCCGGTGAGGTTCCGTCGAGTCTTAGAAGGGATAGGATGAATCAAAGTGATCCGGGAGTGATCGGGATGAATCGAGACTATGGTTTATAACCGAAGTCTCAAGGGAAGTAATCGAGGATGATCGGTTAGCTCGATTGCAATGGAAGATGATAAAGATGAACTAGAACCTTGACACTACTTTCGGTAGTGCCCCCGCTTCGTCGTACGGTTTGGTGAATGTTCAGAGTGACGAGTAAGAGTATAGAGACGTCCGGATAACGATCGGTTATAGTGCGATCGTTAGACGATTAGAAGAGAGAGTTCCGGACGGAGTTCAGCAGCAATCTAAGTTGATATTTAAACTGAGGAACTATGTACAGGATACTACAGCTTATATACCTGTATTCCTAATTGTTAAATCTATAACAATAAGAGCTGTAAGTAAAAGACAATAACTAATATAATCCGATGTCATCAATATAAAATAAAAAGACAATAAAGTCGGAACACTAAGCATTCGATAACCGAATGCCTCGTACGACTCGATCGATGCAATCGGTCTCGGAAGTAAATATGAATGATACTAAGTCCATGTTCAAAGTCGGAAGCTCTATACGGAGGTCCGGAAGCACAACCGTAACACACTTCAGCCGGGTGGTTCACCTGGTCCATGTGCACTGCCGCTTGAAACACCACAACTAATGTACAATAATTGTTACTTATTCTTTGCTACAACACATAGAGTACAGAGAAGGGTGGCATCAACAAAATGAATCATATATGAGGGCTGAATGCTAATTGATTGTGGTAATAATAATACTTGAATATAAAAGCAACAAGTATCTTGCATAATCTCTGATAAGATAAGATTTTTTTATCTATGAGTCTGACTACAGGAGACAAAGTCAACATCCAGTAAACATGATAACCGGGGTAACCGAGGATCAAAAGTCAGGTCAGTTTTTATGACTTACGACTGTCGGTGACCTGTCAGCAAAAAACTGACCTGACTTTTGACCCCAACTGCCTGACCATTCAACACTGCTCTGTATCATATCGTAGTTCAGGAATCTATCCTACCCCAAGTTTGACCCAGTCATTTTGCGTGAACACTAAGCTTTGTTCTCACTCTTCTTATCATTCTGGAACTCTTGTGTGTTACGAATAGACTCTTTTCTTTCTTTCCTTTTAATACCTTAGACACTCACTCACTCTTTAGGTATGCTAAGCACTGTAAGCGCTTGCACAAGTGTTTGTATTATTCTTTTATCTTTTCCTTTTCTTTTATTTATGAACATGCGGCAGCCTTGCTGTTCCCATGCTGTCATCAACTATTGACGCGACTCTCTCGTGTCTGTCAAAGTATTGACAGATCTAGGCCATCTACATACATTCTTTTATATTACCTCATTGTTTCATTGTTGTATACGGACAGCTTTACTTATGGATACGAGCGACTCTTATTGTATAGCCTCATGGCAGCGACTCATGATGATTCCCATGGACTCATTTCAGAATATGTATATAAGGTAGAATATTTCATCAAATAGTCTCTATCTCTGATCTCATCTATTCTCCTCGGTAGCTAGACAAGTATCTGAGGACTTACTCCTCCTGCACTATCCATCGCTTTTGATCTGTTTCTCTCTGTGTGATTGTCGCGACGTAGGCGGAAGCGACGAAGGGAAGCGATCAACGGCACAAGCACGAGCACAAACCTGAGTGTGAGTAACGCTCAACACACAAAGGCTAAAGGAATAAATGATCTCAGCGACTGTGATAGCACGAAGGGCCAATCACAAGGGTCAGATAAGGCAAGCTAGTTCCCAAAGACCAAGTCAATATTGAGTGTAAACGAAGATACAAACACGAACCTAGTTCCCAAAGACCAAGAGGTCGAGATAGGGAACTGGTAGCTGTCTACTGTACTATATATACGAGTCTGAAACAATAGGAACCGAGGTAAAGGGACAAGGGTAAAAGAACAAGGAACAAAGAACAAGAGCGCGAGAGTGGAATAGTGAAGAACGAATGAGAAGTAAGAAAAGAACAATAAACTAATGACAGCGCGAGAGTGAGTGGTCAGATGAACGATGAGTAATGAACACGGTCATGTGGTTACTAGAGCATGTGAAAAAGAAAGAAAGAAAATGATGTAAGTACTTGGTTGTCACGACATTACCCCCCTTCTACAGTCGATGTCCCAGCGACCAGCTCCGTAAGGTTTTCATAGGCTTGCCAGGGCAGCGAATTAAAGATGGCCGCCGAGATCTTCCGTGGCGCATTGGGGTGTGTCCGATAAAAGTCTTCAATTTCTTCGTCACTTGATCCCTTCACATTCTCCTCATTTTCCCAACTGTCCTGTCCCTCATCATAACCCTTCCATCGTACCAAAAATTGTAGCTTCTTCCATCGCCCATAAAACCTACTGTCCAAAATTTTGTCCACCTCATAGAACTCTTCCCCCTCGACGATCTCTGGATCCGGTGGTGGTGGCCTAACTCCATTAACCTCGTTCCCTTTCCATGGTGATAGTCGATTAACATGGATGTTGTCGTGGATCTTCATCCATGTTGGTAGGTTAAGGCGATATGTCAGAGGTCCGGTCTTTTCTGCTACTTCAAATGGCCCGAGTCGCCGACTCCCAAGTTTTTGATTTTTCTGTCGAATCTTTAGGTTTTGTAGCGATAGCCATACCGGTTGTCCAACTGTGAATGTCTGAACCTCCCTTGTGTCGTCTCCCTTAATACGCTCCTTACTCATCCTAAGAGCTGCCTCCGCATCCTCCCGGGCATGCTGTAGCAACGTCAACCGCTGATCAATTGTTGGGTACTTGTTCCAAACTTGGATTGGAATCGTAAACTCGGGGGTGTATCCATAGAGGGTTTCGAATGGAGAATGATCATGAGCGGAGTGAATTCGAGAGTTGATAACAAACTCAGCGGTAGGTAATAGTTGATCCCAATCATCTTGTCGTCGGCTGATATACATGCGAATGTATCGTTCGATCTCCTGGTTTGCTCGTTCCGTTTGACCGTTGGTTTCAGGATGGTATGCTGTTGTGAGTGCTGATTCTACCCCGAGTCGTTTCAAGAGTTGCCGCATTACATCTGCTGCGAATTGGGGGCCCCTGTCAGAAATGAACCGTCGAGGAAGACCATGAAGTCGGAATATTTCGCGGTAGAAGAAGTCGGCTACGCCATCGGCAGTGATTTCTGTTGTGGTTGGGAAGCAGTGGATCATCTTGGTGTAGTGGTCAACAAAGGTTATTACAGCATTATGTCCGTCCTGGGTCATGGGGAGCTCTCCAATGAGATCTACGCCAATATCCTGCCATGGACCATCCGGAACAGGAAGAGGCTGAAGCGGAGAGGAGTGGTGTGGATTGAGTCGCTTCCGTTGACAGAGGTCACATCCTTCTACATATTTGTCCACAAATGACCGCATCCCCGGCCACCAGTATTGCCTGCTAACAAGTTCTAACGTACCATGCATCCCCGGGTGTCCAGCTGTAGGTGAATCGTGACATTGTACCAGTACCGCTTTCCGGAGCTCCGGGTTGGGTGGTACGTATACCTTGTTTCGATAGTACACCAAACCATTGTCCTCTTTCCACTCATCCAATCCCCCTGTCAGCACTCGTGGTCCCTTCAGGCTCTTTAATCCCTCCAATACCTCTGCCTCCCGTTCGCTAACCTCCCGGATCCGTTCAAGTAGGGGGTTTTGGAATAGTACCATGTGCGCTGCATTGATAAAGTGTTTTGGTTGGAGCACCGTTTGCTCCTTGTTGTCTTCCGCATCGATTACCTGATGGTGTGGCATCCGTGAGAGAGCATCGGCTTGTGTGTTCACTTTCCCGGGGCGGTGTGTGAGCCGAAAGTCGAATCGGGAAAGCCAGAGGGCCCATCTTGCTTGTCGACGACTAAGATCTTGTGCTGTCCTCCAGAACTCCAGGTTTTGATGGTCGGTGATGATTTCGAATGGTTCGGGTGAGCCTTCTAAATAATGCCTCCAATCCTTGAGTGCTTCGATGATAGCAAGCATTTCCCTGTCGTAGATTTCATAGTTCCGTTCCGCTGGGTTCAAGGATGCGGATCGGAATGCGACCGGGTGCCAAAGTCCATCATCCTGTAGTTGCAGCAGTGTACCCCCTGAAGCGAATCCCGAGGCATCTACTTCAATCCGCGTCGGCTTTCCTGGGTCCCATAAGACCAGAATCGGGGCTGAGGTGAAGGAGTCCCTTAATGATTCGAATGCTTCCTGCTGTGCCGTTCCCCATTGCCATTTGATGTCTTTCCGTGTAAGGTCGTTAAGTGGTCGCGCTTTCTTCGCAAATCCTTCAATGAACCGTCGATAGAAGTTAGCAAAGCCCAAGAAGCCTCGAAGATCGCGGAGTGAAGTAGGGACTGGCCAGTTTTTCACCGCTTCAATCTTTACTGGGTCCATCCGTACCTCCCCTTCACTGATGACAAGTCCCAGGTATTCAATGGACGTTTGTTCGAACTCGCATTTTTCGGGTCGTAAATAGAGGTCATGTTGAGCCAGGCGGGTGAGGACTTCGTGAACTACGGTTCTGTGTTCTTCTAGGGTTTCGGTGAAGATGAGAATATCATCTAGATATACAGCCACCTTTCCTGAGGCAATCAAATCAGCGAAAATTGAGTTCATGAGGGCTTGAAACGTAGCGGGCGAGTTTGTCAGGCCAAAGAACATGACCAAGGGTTCGAAGAGTCCTCGGTTAGTTGCAAACGCTCCCTTCCACTCATGTCCTTCCTTCACCCGCACATTGTTGTATCCCCAGCGTACGTCGAACTTGGTAAATATCCTTGATTTTCGTAAGCGGCTGATGATGTCAGTGACTAGAGGGAGGGGGTATCGGTTTTTGATAGTGTATTCATTCAACCGTCGGTAGTCCTGTACGAAGCGAAGTTTCCCGTCCTTCTTTTTGACGAAGAAGACCGGAGATGCTAGCGGAGATTTGGAGGGACGGATATACCCCTTCCGTAGGTTTTCTTCCAAGAATCGGTCTAGTTCCTCCTGTTCATTGGGCGACATCGGATAAATTTTGGTGCGCAAGGTTTCCGGTGCATCGGGTTTCAAGTCAATAGCGTGGTCCCAGGGCTTGTGTTCTGGTAAGCGTTCGGATTCCTTTTCTGAAAAGACTTTAGCATGTTTCTGATAGATAGGGGGTACCATTTCCTCGAAAGTCTTTTGCGGTTTATCCTTATTCGCTGCTTCGGCCAGTTGTTGAGAGTAAGTATATCCAGCTGCGCACCAAAGTTCTTCCGACGTGTGACCAATAATACCTGCACGTAACAATGCCCTCCTCCTCTTCCGATTACCAACCAGTCGATACAAGGGTGTGCCCTCCTCATATTCAGGAGTTTCCACCGGTTCCTCGAGCTCGTCTGTAGGTGATGGCGGCAGAGGAACGTGTTGCGGGTTGATCTCCAGAAGTCCCTCTGTTGTTCCTCCGATATTACCTTCCTTTAATTCGGGGATCTCCTCAATAGTCATGGTCGGCGGTTTGGTGGTTAGTGGCGTCAGCCGTCCTTTCCTCCAGTCTATATCAGGGTTGACCTTCCGAAGCCAGGGAAGTCCTAGGATAATATCTTCGGACCCCAGGTTGGTGACCAGATATTCAAGAAGTTGAGGTTGATTTTTGTCTACCGTGGAGAGGAGTCGTGCAGAGTGTGTGATTTTACCGGCGTTATTGAGGGTTCCATCGATGTTATAAAGCGTGATCGGGTGAGGGAGGAGGCGAGTGTGGATGTGGTGTCTATCCACAAAACGTTGGTGGAGGAATAGACCTGTGGCTCCAGAGTCTATCATCGCTGCGTTGCTTGTACTCTTGAATCTACCTTGTAGCTTAATCGGTACGCGAAAATGGGAAACATCGCTGAATTGAGTGGAACCGAGGATACATGAGGAGATAGAATCATAAATAGAGTACAGTTTGGGGAACCCGGCAGCAGCCGAGTCAGGTTCCCACTTTAAAAATTCTGCCGGAGCTCTGAGATTTGGTCCGCCAACGCTTTCTGGTTGTCCGTTAACTGTTGTAGAATCGAGGAAAAGTCAGGCAGTGGGGCAGGTGTAGCAGCGATAGAGGTGGCGGGTTCGGCAATTATAGAGGTGGAAGCAGCAGTACGAACCGTATTCGGTCTAGAGAGACCCATGAACTTCCTTCGACAGACTGCAGCTATGTGTCCTGTGAGCCCACAGTGGCTACAGATGTCCCGTTCATGGTGTCCATCCGCTTTTCGATGGTTCTTGGATCCGCATCCATAGCATTTCCCTGTCATGAACCTTCGATACTCCTCCGCCGATCGACCCGTGTTAGTGGCATCCACGTCCATGGCAAATGGATCTCGGGCTGGGGTAAAGGGAGCAGGGTGGAAGGACCCTGTATTGTGGGTGGAGGAGTAGTTTACCAGGGTTTGCCCCTTCTCTCGCGCACGCTCGATTTGTCTGTTATCGATCCGGATGGATTCTTTGATCAATTTATCCAGTGTGTCTGTATCCGCTGCTGAGTTGACAAGCCCATCTTTGATGCGTGCTGCCAGGTGTTGATAGAATCGATCTCGAAGATCTGGATCGGAATATCCCGTACGACTAGAGTACTGTTTAAAGGACGCGGCATAAGCGGCTACGGTGGTCTTTCCTTGGAATAGGGTTTTTAAGGCATCCTTGGCATCTACCACCGGGTTTACTGTCTCGAAACGGGCTTTGAAGGCATCCTTGAACACCTGCCAGGTGGGGTAGACAAGAGTGTCGACGGCACCACTGGCCACCTGGCTGATGTTTTCGGAAACTGGGGTAGCCCAGATTGCCGCATCACCTTCAAGGAACGAAATCGCAGATTTGATGCGTTCCCCCTCATTTGTGCGCAGTGTTTGTACCCCATTGGCCCATAGCTCAAATGCAGCTATGAAGCGACGAGCATCATCGCTTCTTTTCCCATCGTAGGGTTGCGGTTTGCTAATCCCTTTGTTAGTGCTGATGTTACCCACCATGCTAGATACTACTGTCTGGAGCTCTGACTGCTGACGAGCAAGTTGTCCAATCAGATTTCCTAGATCTTGGAGGGAGAAGTTTTGTGACATTTCGGAAGTGGGGTCAAGTTCGATTTCTGATTCTGATTCGGATGAAAGTGCCGCGATAGTGGTGGGTACTAATGCGGGAGAAGCACGGGAGCTAGGATTCGAAGATCGTCCTACTCTAAGGAAGGCTGCAGTAGGTTCAGGTACTACTGGAGAGGCGGGTCGTGAGATGTGGATGTGACGACCAGTTGGATCGTAGTCTTGGCTGACTGTGAGTAAGTATCGATTGGGGCAAGGATTTTCGTCGCAAGGTTCCCAGTGTCTGTTATCTTCGTCTTCGGTTGACCAGTGAACGTCACAATGTTCTACAGTATCGAAGGCGTGGTAGTTGTCCGAACAGTCAGAGTTAACTCCGAAAGTTGGCGTGGTGGCAGTATCAGGTGGAGAATCGGTGGGTCCCGATTTCCACTCCTCGTAAGATCAGTGATAGAGCTGATGGTACGAGTAATAGATCTCGACCTAATGTCGCGACGTAGGCGGAAGCGACGAAGGGAAGCGATCAACGGCACAAGCACGAGCACAAACCTGAGTGTGAGTAACGCTCAACACACAAAGGCTAAAGGAATAAATGATCTCAGCGACTGTGATAGCACGAAGGGCCAATCACAAGGGTCAGATAAGGCAAGCTAGTTCCCAAAGACCAAGTCAATATTGAGTGTAAACGAAGATACAAACACGAACCTAGTTCCCAAAGACCAAGAGGTCGAGATAGGGAACTGGTAGCTGTCTACTGTACTATATATACGAGTCTGAAACAATAGGAACCGAGGTAAAGGGACAAGGGTAAAAGAACAAGGAACAAAGAACAAGAGCGCGAGAGTGGAATAGTGAAGAACGAATGAGAAGTAAGAAAAGAACAATAAACTAATGACAGCGCGAGAGTGAGTGGTCAGATGAACGATGAGTAATGAACACGGTCATGTGGTTACTAGAGCATGTGAAAAAGAAAGAAAGAAAATGATGTAAGTACTTGGTTGTCACGACAGTGATGCCTGGCATAGTATTGAGCTAGCGAGTCGCTGACAGAAGATCAGAGATCCTACCTACCCACTCGTCACATCCCCCTGGTCTTCAACATTTGGTTGGAAACCGGACACCGCTGCATTACAAACTTATTCTTTTCCTATCATCACTAACAAAAGCCTATACCTCCTTTGTCTCCCCTATTGTCCACCTCCTTTTCCATAGCTCATCTGTGTTAAGGCCAGCATTGACCTAGATACTTTGTTAGTACATACCTACATCGAGACACTGTAGTATGGCTCAACCCGTGCTGAGAGGAAAATACTCTCTCTAGTGTGCCTGACTCCTACCAAGGAGTGTAAATCAGGGCTAGTAACAGAATATTGAGTTTCTTCTTCAGAAGATTCGATAGTAGGCATTGGAGTATAAAGTGTTTTGTCTCTGACCCAAAAGGCAATGTTGCATGAAGAGCGAACATAGACAGCCTTCTGAATTAACACATAACTCAACATGAGCCTCTACCTCTAAGCACCTCTCCCTCCTATCCTGGCATTCTTGTCAAGACCTCAGGACTTTTCACTCCCATACCCACCTCGCTCTCCCTCTCCCGCATCCTTGGATTCAACTGTTCATTTAGGATCCCCTACTCCTACTCCTTCATTCGCTACAGAACTCGGCTCAGAAATGTCTGAGACAAACAACCAATCCATGCATGCCAACACCTCCGCTACTACCACCTCTACCAACACCTCTATCTCCCGAAAAACCATTGTTAAAGAACCCGATGTATTCACTGGAGATACCTCTAAGTTCCGAGCATGGCTCAGAATGCTCCTTGCATATATTCATGACCTGCGAAGAACACAGCAGGTCAGCAACGATAACAAAGCCATCAACGTGGCCATCTGCTACATTTGAGGAGGAAGAGCTGATGACTGGGCTGAAGTATACACCAGTGACCACCAGGACGGAGCTGCTGGGGACTGGAACATAGACTTCCCCACCTTCTTAGAGGAACTGAAAAGTAGTTTCTCTAACGTCTCCCGGAAGAAGGAAGCAATGGATAAGCTGAATCGAATTCAGCAAGGTTGTATGAAGGCCGATGATTTCTTCAAAGAATTCAAGCTCTTGTTGAAAGAAGCGGGATACGACAAGAAGAGCGAATATGTCCTCCAGTTGGCTGAAAGAGCAGTCAACCCCAACATCATGAGTGATCTAGTCCGAACGAGGACAGAGGAGTTTGACAGCTACGAGGAGTTAAAGAAACTCGTCACAGGTAACGACTTGATCCGCCACCGCTACGATGAGCAAAGGCGCGGATACAACAACATGAGCTGGGGTAACAGCTCACAAGGACAAAGCCATGGACAAGGATCCTGTCGTGACAACTAAGTACCTACATCATTTTCTTTCTTTTGTTTCACATGCTCTAGTGACCACATGACCGCATTCGTTACTCATCATTCATCTGACCACTCACTCTCGCGCTGTCATTAGTTTATTGTTCTTTCCTTGTTCCTCATTCGTTCTTCACTATTCCACTCTCGCACTCTTGTTCTTTGTTCTTTGTTCTTTTACCCTTGTCCCTTTACTCTGGTTCCTATTGTTTCAGACTTGTATATATAGTACAGTAGACAGCTACCAGTTCCCTATCTTGACCTCTTGGTCTTTGGGAACTAGGTTCATGTTTGTATCTTTGTTTACACTCAATATTGACTTGGTCTTTGGGAACTAGTTTGCCTTATCTGACCCTTGTGATTGGCCCTTCGTGCTATCACAGTCGCTGAGATCATTTATCCTTTTAGACCTCTGTGTGTTGAGCGTTACTCACACTCAGGTTTGTGCTTGTGCTGTGCTTTTGATCGCTTCCCATCGTCGCTTCTGCCTACGTCGCAACAGATTCACGCAACAAGCCTACGGTAGGCAAGAACCAAAGAAATGGGAAGGACTGCGAGTGACGGGACCTCCTCCTATGATAGCAAGACGTGATGAGTCCAGAATGACCTTTGGAGGTTCGGGACGACCCATGGACTTAGATTGTGCAAGGGTGAATGGCCTTTGCTTCAACTGTGGTGAGAAAGGCCACATTAGTAAGAACTGCCCAAAGAAGGGCAAAGCCGCAGTTCGTAGCGTAGAACTGATGGACTATAGTAGCAAGAGAACGGACAACGTTAGTAAAGAAACCAACGTAAATAGCGTAGATATAGTGCCAGGGTTACCAGCTGGCATGGACATGAACTCATTCACTGCCTGGGTGAATAGTATGGGTTTTACAAGAGCTCCCCAGTAGACATAGGTCTGGTGGAGCGTTCTAAATTAAATACTTCAGATATAGTAGATAGTGGACTAGACTTCACTATCAAGTATGATAATGTAGAAAAACATGCATCTACATTCACTAAACCAATAAAAACCAAAGTACATAAAAAACCTATGTGCTACGAACCTGGCACAGCTGAATGGACTGCTCAAAGGCTCAAAGAAGGAGAACTTCCAAAAGCCGTTGGACTTTTAAGAATATGGGTACCTTCCTCACGAATAAGAGAAGCTTCAGAGGAAACTGTTATATTCATGCAGGACAGTCTATTTCTTTATACACATACATACACTAATCGCTTTCATCGCGTCCGATGGATCCGTTATACGTTATCCTTCATCGCATCCGAAGGATGCGATCACACCTTCTTTATTACAACATTTATAGTTAACATCCACACATTCCTTCATTCAACATTATTACTTCTTACCGAGATCATATGCTCATCAGTCATCTTCTTATACATGTGTTATTTACTTATTACTCTGGTTAGCTACAAGACTAGTATTTAAGCCGTAGTGTAGCTTAGCTGTACTTCAGTTTAAATATCGACTTCAGTTGACTTATACAGTCTATACTCAGTTAAGACTTTACACTCGCTTTGCTTCGGATCGGATCCTTCGCTCCATCCGACTGCTTCTACCTGGGACATACGACTCTAACGAGGGTACTACTAATAGTGGTATCAACGTCCCATTACTCCGCACTGCACCGCATCGCATCGGACGGTCCACTTGGCTGTATTCAGCATAACCTGCCCATCGCACAAAGTATCGTAAGGGACAACGCTTGAACCTACGATCCATTTTTGAATCAAGTACTTCAGCAACAAAGTACTCCTCTTCACCATCAATTTCGATTGGCGGCGGAGGCGACTGCGTGCGAAGCGAAAATGGATTGGGGGTAACTGGTTCTAGTTGTGATACATGGAAAACTGGATGGATGCGACGGAGGTAATCTGGAAGCTGTAACTTGTATGAAAGAGTTCCTGGACGGTCAATAACCTTGAAAGGACCAAGATATTTTTCTGAAAATTTCTCAGTAGGGCGAGTGGATTTAATGTGTTTAGCCAGAACGAAAACTTCGGATCCGATTGGAAACTCTGGAGCTGGAATTCGTTTTCTATCAGCCTGGTCTTTATAACGTTTCTGTGCATTAGTAATTTCGTCACGAAGGAAAGAATGTAATTCGTCAAGATTGACTACAAAGTCACGCGCGGTGTCCGATCGCACGTCAACTTCTGGTCGAATCGAAATGTTTGGATGATAACCTTTGTTGGCGAAAAATGGTGTGATGCCAGTGGATGCGTTCGGAGCGTTGTTGTAAGCGAATTCTGCAATGGGCAATAAGCTAGCCCAATCATCTTGTTGATAAGAGCAGTAAATTCGAATGTACTGTTCAAGTGTTTGATTAACTCGTTCAGTCTGTCCGTCCGCTTCCGGATGGTATCCAGATGTATAGTGAAGTTGCATAGAAAGTGATTGACCTAAAGCTCTAAAGAAAGCAGAAACAAATTCGGATCCGCGGTCAGAGGTTACGTGGTTAGGTACTCCATGTTTAGAAAAGACGTGAATAACAAAAAGCTCAGCTAGTTGTTCAGAAGTGATTGTATCATGGGTAGGAATGAAAATTGCTTGTTTAGATGCACGGTCAACAACTACTAGTATAGCAGTGTATCCGTCCGAGGAGGGTAGTTGTTCAATGAAATCCATTGATATCGAATCCCATGGTCTAACTGGTACTGGTAGTGGTTTGAGTAGACCATAAGGACGGTGTCTTCTAGATTTGTTTCGGCCACATATGGTGCATGAAGAGACATAGTCTCGGACGAACTCTCGGATCCGCGGCCATGTGTACTGCCTACGGATGGATTGTAGCGTCCGGTTCTGTCCAAAGTGACCTGAAAGAGGATGATCATGGAAGAATTGTAAAACTTGTATATGCAGATTGGAATGATCAGGGACAAAGATTCGTCCATCAAAACGTAACAAACCAGTTTCATCTAGTGTCCAACGAGGTTTTGAGTCATCTTGTGCATGTTGCAGTCCAGTCACTGAATCCGGATCGAGCGATAGTGCGGATTTGATCGCCTCATGCAAGGCTCCGATATCCATTACTATTGACGCTCTAAGTGACGGACCTTCCAAGAATGTAGCTCGTAGTGAAGTAGTGAATTGTTCATTAGTGAATATTGGTCTGAAATTTTGTGGATTGATTTGCGCATAGCCGATATCCCCCTCTTTTGGATAGACGTCCCATCGTCTAGTGATCGCATCTGGTTTCGCGCCCAGCTTTCCGGGACGGAAGCAAATCACCATGTTAAATTGGTGTAGAAATTCGGACCATCGCACCTGCCGACGAGTAAGAACTTTAGTAGTAGAAAAATACTCAAGGTTTTTATGATCCGTGACAACGTCAATCGGATCCCCGGAGCCTTCGAGGTAATGGCGCCAAGCTTTAAAAGCTTCGAAGATGGCTAAAAGTTCTTTATCGTGAGTGTCATAGTTCAGTTCGGCAGCTTGGAAAGTGCGCGAAAGGAATGCAATTGGATGTATCTCGCCGTTCTCCAGTATAATGGATAGAATCGCAGCGAGCGCGTAATCCGACGCGTCCGTTTCTACAATGAGTCGTCTGTTAGGCTCCCAATGAGCAAGAATAGGAGCGTTAGTGAAAGCAATTTTGAGCTTGTCAAAAGCTTGTTGGCAAGCGTCGGACCAATTCCAAACTACACCCTTACGAGTGAGTCTAGTCATTGGTACCACGATATCACTGTAATTAAAAATAAAGCGTCTGTAGAAATTAGCAAATCCCAGAAAAGATTGAATGTCTTTAACTTTCCGAGGCACAGGCCAATCAATGATAGCCTGGACCTTGTCTTTAGCCATTGTGAGACCTTCGGGCAATAGAATGTAGCCTAGATTCTCCACTGTGTCAACTTCGAAGTAACATTTTGCTGGGTTACAAAATAGCTTGTGTTTGCGGAGCCGTTGGAGCACTTCACGGACGTGCTTACGATGCGTCTGTAGGTCGTCCGAATAGATGAGTATGTCATCTAAGTAGACTATACAACAAACATCAAGTAGATCAGCTAAAACATCATTGACAAACCGTTGAAAAGCGGCTGGAGCGTTAGTTAGTCCAAAAGGCATAACTTTCCATTCAAAGGATCCGTAACGGGTCCGAAAAGTTGTTTTCCATTCATCACCAGCAGCAATACGCACTAAGTGATAAGCGTGAGCAAGGTCGAATTTGGTGTAATATTTGGCTTTTTTCGGAGCATCCAATAAATCTGAAATAAGAGGTAAGGGGTAACGATCCTTCTTGGTGATAGCGTTGAGTCCTCTGAAGTCCACACATAGTCTGAGTGATCCATCCTTTTTTGGAACGAAAAGGACGGGTGCGCCGTGAGGCGAGTTGGATGGTTGTATGGCTCCATTAGCTAGTTGTTTGTCTAAGAAGTCTCTAAGAGCTTCAAGCTCCTTTGGTGAAAGTGGGTAGATTCGTCCAAGCGGTGGTTCCTTTCCATCTTCTAGTTCAATCTTGAGGTCATAGGGTCTATGTTCCGGAAGCTCCTCGGATGCGATTTCGTCAAACACATCTGCAAAGTCTTTATACTCGTCAGGAATGTTAGTAGTCTGAGTAGGCTTTGTTTCTGTAGTAGAGCTTCGAGCGAATACCTCGGAAGGCATCACATTAATTAACATAGGTTCCATACCTTCTTTTTTACATGCCCGATGGAATGCAACGGCTCCGATAAGTGCGATATTGATATCAGAGTCGTCTAGTCGGGATGCCATTTGTGCTAAAGAAGGGTAAGTATAGATAGGTTCAAAAGGAAATTTGTCCGATAATGGACGAGGGGTACGATGAGAGCGAGAGCGATGTGTTGAGCGAGAGCTCGATCGTGAGTGAGTCTCCAGTGGATCCGTTTCGGAAGCGAAAGGAGTAGACGTCTGGATAGAATCAAGATGGTTAGTGTCTCGGAAAGAAATTGTTTTTGAAACCCAGTCAATCAACGGATTGTAGCGGGCCAAGAAACTATATCCTAAAACAGCTTTACAAGATGAATCAAGTGAAGTTACATAAAATGTAAGTGGAAGCAGCTCATCGGATGGAAACCGGACGCGTAAGGTCGCGGTTTGCGAAATGGGTTTAGAAGATAATGAACCATCAAACAAACGAAGATTGATAGGAGAAATCGACGAAGTAGGAATAGAGTTTAATTGTACATAATGTGAATCAATGAAACAATCAGTGGAACCAGAATCTAATAAGGTTGGAAAATTCAAAGTAGTAAAAGATTTCGAATCCTCGTCAAGAGGAATTTCTGTAAAGACATCAATAATTAAAGAATGTTCGTTAAGTGAAAGAGCGGAAGCATTGAGATAGGTCTCCTTAGTGGTACGAACTAGATCAACGCAACTCTCGTTTCGTACCGGAGTACAAGAGTTGCGGACTATTTTTTCGCATCCTTGGAGGGTTGGTCCGTCGGATCCATAGCCACTACTTCCGTAGCGCGGCCTTTAGCGTCTCTAGCCTTACGCTTATTACAATCCTCAAACTTATGCTTCCCACCACAGAAAGCACACAGATTGTACTTCTTCCTTCTTTCCTTTTCCTCAGGCGTAATCTTTCCGTCGGGTCCGAACTTGCTGCTATCTGTCGATTTTCGCTGATCGGCTCCTCCGGATTTGTTCTTCTGGTTGAATTTAGAACCGTTGGAGTTAGGTTTATTAAAGGAAGGTGTGGAGATGTTATTGTTGGTAGGGGAAGGATTGGAGGATCCTTTCTTGGCCGAAGAATTTCCGCTATTGCTATTACCTCCACTGCTTTTTGCGGATTCTCTTTTCTTTTCCAATTCCCTTTGCCAATAACGATTGTCGATCTCCAGAACGATCTCTCGATATTCTTCGAGAGTCCTTGGTTTTCGCACCCGAGCCATTTCATCCTTAAGGCGTGGTGCGACGCCTTTTTCATACGCCCATTGGAGCGCATTCTCGTCCCATCCGGTGAGCGAAGCGAGGCTGTTGAAGGTGTTGTTGTATTTTCGGATGGTGTCCGAATCCTTCATCACTATGTTACCTATTTTACCTTCTGCTTCACTCTGCATGTCATACACCCCGAATTGTTTCTGCAACTCTCGGACGAGCGCGGAGAACGAATAAGTCCACTCAGGCATATTAAGTAAGTCCGGATCCAGAATATCTGGTTCGAACCACTGCCTGGCAGTACCTGAAAGATAAGATAGGGTGTAATTAATCTTCTTCGTCTCAGTGAAATACTTTGGTCGATCATTGAAGACTAATGCGAGTGAAACAAGAAAGCTGCGGAGCTTCCTCGGATCCGATCCGTCAAATACTTCTGCCTCCTTAGGTTTGGTTTTGTTACCAGCGTCATCCGTGGATTTCATCCCGGACAACACTGTTCCCAAGTTGTTGATGTTGCTAGAAAAGTTAGACATAATATTCATGAATTGACTAGAATCAGGAATGGGAATTTCGTCATCTCCACTATTCCCTGAATTACCTGGTCCACCAGGTCCACCGGGTCCACCGGGTCCTCCAGAACCACCAGGTCCATCGGGTCCATCAGGTCCACCAGGTCCTCCACCTGGTCCCTGTGGTGTAGGATCCTCTGGTTGGTCTTCATCGGCTGTAACGTCAGGTTCTTCGTCCTGAACCTGTTCAGCTGGTTCTGGGCCCTGAGTAGGGTTGTTTTGTGTTATATTCATGCAGGACAGTCTATTTCTTTATACACATACATACACTAATCGCTTTCATCGCGTCCGATGGATCCATTATACGTTATCCTTCATCGCATCCGAAGGATGCGATTGCACTTTCTTTATTACAACACTTATAGTTAACATCTACACATTCCTTCATTCAACATTATTACTTCTTACCGAGATCATATGCTCATCAGTCATCTTCTTATACATGTGTTATTTACTTATTACTCTGGTTAGCTACAAGACTAGTATTTAAGCCGTAGTGTAGCTTAGCTGTACTTCAGTTTAAATATCGACTTCAGTTGACTTATACAGTCTATACTCAGTTAAGACTTTACACTCGCTTTGCTTCGGATCGGATCCTTCGCTCCATCCGACTGCTTCTACCTGGGACATACGACTCTAACGAGGGTACTACTAATAGTGGTATCAACGTCCCATTACTCCGCACTGCACCGCATCGCATCGGACGGTCCACTTGGCTGTATTCAGCATAACTCTAACAGTATATTTAAACTTCTACTCGTTATTGTCGTGCTCAACTCATTTTATTATGGCCTATCGTACTCGTGCTCGCGCACGCTCAAACACCAACGTCTCTGATACATCTGTTCGTGATGAACAAGAGGCAAACCCTTTCGCAACAACCGCAGCATCATTCTTACCGTTCTCAGAATCCATCTCTGCCATTGGTACTGGTCGTCGTCGTAGTACTGCTTATGGACCTTCGGCTCCGTCGGCAGCTACTGCTGCTCTATCAGCTATTGGAGAAATTACTTCACCAGATTTAGCTGTAGAAACACTTTACACCAAAGATGGCGTACCAGTAGAGGTTTGGACACCTCGCGGTGGACGACGGATCCGAAGGACATCCCCTCAACCATCCTCGCCTTCCCCAACCACAGCTACTCAAGCTGCTAAAGGAAAGGGAAGAGCTATCTCCCCATTATTCGAAAATCTTTCACATTCCCAAAACAACCCTACTCAGGGCCCAGAACCAGCTGAACAGGTTCAGGACGAAGAACCTGACGTTACAGCCGATGAAGACCAACCAGAGGATCCTACACCACAGGGACCAGGTGGAGGACCTGGTGGACCTGATGGACCCGATGGACCTGGTGGTTCTGGAGGACCCGGTGGACCCGGTGGACCTGGTGGACCAGGTAATTCAGGGAATAGTGGAGATGACGAAATTCCCATTCCTGATTCTAGTCAATTCATGAATATTATGTCTAACTTTTCTAGCAACATCAACAACTTGGGAACAGTGTTGTCCGGGATGAAATCCACGGATGACGCTGGTAACAAAACCAAACCTAAGGAGGCAGAAGTATTTGACGGATCGGATCCGAGGAAGCTCCGCAGCTTTCTTGTTTCACTCGCATTAGTCTTCAATGATCGACCAAAGTATTTCACTGAGACGAAGAAGATTAATTACACCCTATCTTATCTTTCAGGTACTGCCAGGCAGTGGTTCGAACCAGATATTCTGGATCCGGACTTACTTAATATGCCTGAGTGGACTTATTCGTTCTCCGCGCTCGTCCGAGAGTTGCAGAAACAATTCGGGGTGTATGACATGCAGAGTGAAGCAGAAGGTAAAATAGGTAACATAGTGATGAAGGATTCGGACACCATCCGAAAATACAACAACACCTTCAACAGCCTCGCTTCGCTCACCGGATGGGACGAGAATGCGCTCCAATGGGCGTATGAAAAAGGCGTCGCACCACGCCTTAAGGATGAAATGGCTCGGGTGCGAAAACCAAGGACTCTCGAAGAATATCGAGAGATCGTTCTGGAGATCGACAATCGTTATTGGCAAAGGGAATTGGAAAAGAAAAGAGAATCCGCAAAAAGCAGTGGAGGTAATAGCAATAGCGGAAATTCTTCGGCCAAGAAAGGATCCTCCAATCCTTCCCCTACCAACAATAACATCTCCACACCTTCCTTTAATAAACCTAACTCCAACGGTTCTAAATTCAACCAGAAGAACAAATCCGGAGGAGCCGATCAGCGAAAATCGACAGATAGCAGCAAGTTCGGACCCGACGGAAAGATTACGCCTGAGGAAAAGGAAAGAAGGAAGAAGTACAATCTGTGTGCTTTCTGTGGTGGGAAGCATAAGTTTGAGGATTGTAATAAGCGTAAGGCTAGAGACGCTAAAGGCCGCGCTACGGAAGTAGTGGCTATGGATCCGACGGACCAACCCTCCAAGGATGCGAAAAAATAGTCCGCAACTCTTGTACTCCGGTACGAAACGAGAGTTGCGTTGATCTAGTTCGTACCACTAAGGAGACCTATCTCAATGCTTCCGCTCTTTCACTTAACGAACATTCTTTAATTATTGATGTCTTTACAGAAATTCCTCTTGACGAGGATTCGAAATCTTTTACTACTTTGAATTTTCCAACCTTATTAGATTCTGGTTCCACTGATTGTTTCATTGATTCACATTATGTACAATTAAACTCTATTCCTACTTCGTCGATTTCTCCTATCAATCTTCGTTTGTTTGATGGTTCATTATCTTCTAAACCCATTTCGCAAACCGCGACCTTACGCGTCCGGTTTCCATCCGATGAGCTGCTTCCACTTACATTTTATGTAACTTCACTTGATTCATCTTGTAAAGCTGTTTTAGGATATAGTTTCTTGGCCCGCTACAATCCGTTGATTGACTGGGTTTCAAAAACAATTTCTTTCCGAGACACTAACCATCTTGATTCTATCCAGACGTCTACTCCTTTCGCTTCCGAAACGGATCCACTGGAGACTCACTCACGATCGAGCTCTCGCTCAACACATCGCTCTCGCTCTCATCGTACCCCTCGTCCATTATCGGACAAATTTCCTTTTGAACCTATCTATACTTACCCTTCTTTAGCACAAATGGCATCCCGACTAGACGACTCTGATATCAATATCGCACTTATCGGAGCCGTTGCATTCCATCGGGCATGTAAAAAAGAAGGTATGGAACCTATGTTAATTAATGTGATGCCTTCCGAGGTATTCGCTCGAAGCTCTACTACAGAAACAAAGCCTACTCAGACTACTAACATTCCTGACGAGTATAAAGACTTTGCAGATGTGTTTGACGAAATCGCATCCGAGGAGCTTCCGGAACATAGACCCTATGACCTCAAGATTGAACTAGAAGATGGAAAGGAACCACCGCTTGGACGAATCTACCCACTTTCACCAAAGGAGCTTGAAGCTCTTAGAGACTTCTTAGACAAACAACTAGCTAATGGAGCCATACAACCATCCAACTCGCCTCACGGCGCACCCGTCCTTTTCGTTCCAAAAAAGGATGGATCACTCAGACTATGTGTGGACTTCAGAGGACTCAACGCTATCACCAAGAAGGATCGTTACCCCTTACCTCTTATTTCAGATTTATTGGATGCTCCGAAAAAAGCCAAATATTACACCAAATTCGACCTTGCTCACGCTTATCACTTAGTGCGTATTGCTGCTGGTGATGAATGGAAAACAACTTTTCGGACCCGTTACGGATCCTTTGAATGGAAAGTTATGCCTTTTGGACTAACTAACGCTCCAGCCGCTTTTCAACGGTTTGTCAATGATGTTTTAGCTGATCTACTTGATGTTTGTTGTATAGTCTACTTAGATGACATACTCATCTATTCGGACGACCTACAGACGCATCGTAAGCACGTCCGTGAAGTGCTCCAACGGCTCCGCAAACACAAGCTATTTTGTAACCCAGCAAAATGTTACTTCGAAGTTGACACAGTGGAGAATCTAGGCTACATTCTATTGCCCGAAGGTCTCACAATGGCTAAAGACAAGGTCCAGGCTATCATTGATTGGCCTGTGCCTCGGAAAGTTAAAGACATTCAATCTTTTCTGGGATTTGCTAATTTCTACAGACGCTTTATTTTTAATTACAGTGATATCGTGGTACCAATGACTAGACTCACTCGTAAGGGTGTAGTTTGGAATTGGTCCGACGCTTGCCAACAAGCTTTTGACAAGCTCAAAATTGCTTTCACTAACGCTCCTATTCTTGCTCATTGGGAGCCTAACAGACGACTCATTGTAGAAACGGACGCGTCGGATTACGCGCTCGCTGCGATTCTATCCATTATACTGGAGAACGGCGAGATACATCCAATTGCATTCCTTTCGCGCACTTTCCAAGCTGCCGAACTGAACTATGACACTCACGATAAAGAACTTTTAGCCATCTTCGAAGCTTTTAAAGCTTGGCGCCATTACCTCGAAGGCTCCGGGGATCCGATTGACGTTGTCACGGATCATAAAAACCTTGAGTATTTTTCTACTACTAAAGTTCTTACTCGTCGGCAGGTGCGATGGTCCGAATTTCTACACCAATTTAACATGGTGATTTGCTTCCGTCCCGGAAAGCTGGGCGCGAAACCAGATGCGATCACTAGACGATGGGACGTCTATCCAAAAGAGGGGGATATCGGCTATGCGCAAATCAATCCACAAAATTTCAGACCAATATTCACTAATGAACAATTCACTACTTCACTACGAGCTACATTCTTGGAAGGTCCGTCACTTAGAGCGTCAATAGTAATGGATATCGGAGCCTTGCATGAGGCGATCAAATCCGCACTATCGCTCGATCCGGATTCAGTGACTGGACTGCAACATGCACAAGATGACTCAAAACCTCGTTGGACACTAGATGAAACTGGTTTGTTACGTTTTGATGGACGAATCTTTGTCCCTGATCATTCCAATCTGCATATACAAGTTTTACAATTCTTCCATGATCATCCTCTTTCAGGTCACTTTGGACAGAACCGGACGCTACAATCCATCCGTAGGCAGTACACATGGCCGCGGATCCGAGAGTTCGTCCGAGACTATGTCTCTTCATGCACCATATGTGGCCGAAACAAATCTAGAAGACACCGTCCTTATGGTCTACTCAAACCACTACCAGTACCAGTTAGACCATGGGATTCGATATCAATGGATTTCATTGAACAACTACCCTCCTCGGACGGATACACTGCTATACTAGTAGTTGTTGACCGTGCATCTAAACAAGCAATTTTCATTCCTACCCATGATACAATCACTTCTGAACAACTAGCTGAGCTTTTTGTTATTCACGTCTTTTCTAAACATGGAGTACCTAACCACGTAACCTCTGACCGCGGATCCGAATTTGTTTCTGCTTTCTTTAGAGCTTTAGGTCAATCACTTTCTATGCAACTTCACTATACATCTGGATACCATCCGGAAGCGGACGGACAGACTGAACGAGTTAATCAAACACTTGAACAGTATATCAGAATTTACTGCTCTTATCAACAAGATGATTGGGCTAGCTTATTGCCCATTGCAGAATTCGCTTACAACAATGCTCCGAACGCATCCACTGGCATCACACCATTTTTCGCCAACAAAGGTTATCATCCAAACATTTCGATTCGACCAGAAGTTGACGTGCGATCGGACACCGCGCGCGACTTTGTAGTCAATCTTGACGAATTACATTCTTTCCTTCGTGACGAAATTACTAATGCACAGAAACGTTATAAAGACCAGGCTGATAGAAAACGAATTCCAGCTCCAGAGTTTCCGATCGGATCCGAAGTTTTTGTTCTGGCTAAACACATTAAATCCACTCGCCCTACTGAGAAATTTTCCGAAAAATATCTTGGTCCTTTCAAGGTCATTGACTGTCCAGGAACTCTTTCATACAAGTTACAGCTTCCAGATTACCTCCGCCGCATCCATCCAGTTTTCCATGTATCACAACTAGAACCAGTTACCCCCAATCCATTTTCGCTTCGCACACAGTCGCCTCCGCCGCCAATCGAAATTGATGGTGAAGAGGAGTACTTTGTTGCTGAAGTACTTGATTCAAAAATGGATCGTAGGTTCAAGCGTTGTCCCTTACGATACTTTGTGCGATGGGCAGGTTATGAAGGAACAGATGAAGAATTTTCTTGGATCGGAGCCGACGACATCCATGCGGACGAGTTGGTACCAGCATTCCACCAACGTTACCCAGACAAACCAGGACCACTACAATAAACTCATCCATCATTATGGTACTCTCCACATCATTTTCATTTACTACTTATATTTCGCACCGCCGTCGGACAAAAAGACTTTAACAAAATTTCATTTTCACTCATTATACTATTAACGTCTTTTATTCACTTACGACTATTTACAATCACACCAAACAAAAAAAAAAAAAAAACAAAAACCAAGAAAATCATCACATTATATACAAACAACAAAACAAACAACAAAACAAACAACAAAACAAAAATAAAACAAAACAAAAAATTATATACTGTACTTATATCGGAGCCGATCGCCTCACGAGCTTTTCCTTTTCTTCCTCTTCTTCTTCTTCCTCTTCTTCTTCATCTTCTTCCTCTCCCAATTCTGCTTCTTGCTTTTGTCTTCTTAATTCCACTACAAAATCTTCTTCCTCTTCTTCCAATTCCACCAACTCCCTCTCTATTTCCAAGGCCTCTAACGCTTCCCCTGTCCGGGCCCGACGGCTGCGATCGGCCAAGATAGTGTCTTGCCAGGATCCCACTTGAAGGCGGAATTGCCTAAGTTCATAGGCAATACCCACCATGGAATCCTGGATTCCTTCCATGGCCACAGCTATCCTCTCATGGATTTCCGTCGGCTGCGATGCATCTCCGACGATGGGGTTGGATTTGACCTTGTCATTCCAGGAACAGTGAACTTTAGATTTCCTGCAGTGATAGCAGGAAACCGTGTTCGACTGGTCCTGGGGACGACAGTTGAATTCCTTCTCTACGCATCGTGCGCAGGCGGGCCGACGGACGAAGTACTTGCAATTGGCTAAAAGAAAAGATTAATAAAGAATCAATCAAGATCAGATATCACTCACCTGGGTATCATTACCCTTTCTCTTCTTTTTCTTCGGAGCCTTCGGCTCCTCATCTCGATCATCATCATTATCCTCTGATTCTTCCTATTAACCAAATCAATTACAAGATAAAGGCAAAAGAGAATGTACTCACTTGGTATGGAGGATCCGATGGATCCAAAATATCTTCCAACACCCTCTTCTTTGGCACTACCTCTCGTGCCTTACCCCTTCTCGCCTCTGCCAACTCTTCTTGCCTTTTCTTTTCGGCCTCTTCCAACTTCTTCTTTGCTGCCTTCGCTCGCTTCGCCTCCTCGATCCTGCGCTTCTTCTCTGCTAACTCCTTTTCTTCCTTCTTCTTTCGCTCCTCTGCCGCTCGCCTCGCTTGCTCCTCTGCCGCTCGCCTTGCTTTCTCTTCGGCAGCTCGCTTCGCACGCTCCGCCTCTACCCTTTCCTCCTCTTGAGCAGCGAGCAATTGCTCCTGCATCTGACGGAGTTGCGCGGCGATTTGGGATGATGTAAGTTTCTGAGGAGAAGACATTTTTTTTTAAAAAAAGGGAGAAAAGTTGAAGTTCACTCGTCCTAACGGACCAGCTTTTATGGGGTTCAAATTGCGCACGGACCACTTTTGCATCACAAGACTTCATGTTGGTTGAAAGTTTTCAACACGCATTATGGGACTTGGAATTTCTCTTGCACATAACTAATCGGGCACTTCTCGCATCACACCGGAATGATCGCTTCCACGGGGAATTTTGGACTTTGGATTTTTTGGGCTTTCGTGGGCTCAAGCCCAAAAGGGGGATACTGTTATATTCATGCAGGACAGTCTATTTCTTTATACACATACATACACTAATCGCTTTCATCGCGTCCGATGGATCCGTTATATGTTATCCTTCATCGCATCCAAAGGATGCGATCACACCTTCTTTATTACAACATTTATAGTTAACATCCACACATTCCTTCATTCAACATTATTACTTCTTACCGAGATCATATGCTCATCAGTCATCTTCTTATACATGTGTTATTTACTTATTACTCTGGTTAGCTACAAGACTAGTATTTAAGCCGTAGTGTAGCTTAGCTGTACTTCAGTTTAAATATCGACTTCAGTTGACTTATACAGTCTATACTCAGTTAAGACTTTACACTCGCTTCGCTTCGGATCGGATCCTTCGCTCCATCCGACTGCTTCTACCTGGGACATACGACTCTAACGAGGGTACTACTAATAGTGGTATCAACGTCCCATTACTCCGCACCGCACCGCATCGCATCGGACGGTCCACTTGGCTGTATTCAGCATAACTCTAACAGAAACTGTCACAGAAATATGTGCATTAAACTGGAAAACAGCAGTCGAAGCCGTCAAAAGTCTTGCAACAAGGAAAAGCTACGTTCGTGGAACACACGGGAAAAGCTTGAAACTCCCAGTCATTGTTGAAACTCTAGAAGACAACAGACAAATAGTTACACAAGGACTAGTTGACAGTGGAGCTACAGGCTCATGCATTGATGCAGACTTTGTAGAACGGCATAGGATTGTAACCAAAGATTTACCTATTCAAGTACCTGTCTACAACGCTGATGGTACACTCAATGAAAACGGCTCAATAACCAAATATGCTGAAGTCCATGTAACAATTGGAGACCACTCGGAATGAATCCAATTTGGCGCCGTTAATCTTGGAGAACAACACATCTTTCTAGGACTAGATTGGCTGCGACATCATAATCCAAGTATCAACTGGGTGAAGTCAGAAGTTATTTTGACCAATGTCCGACTCGATGTGGATACAATCCTCATTTTTGGACACCTGAAGACATTCAAACAAGAGCAGTACTCGAAGACGGTGAACGGCTTTTTGTATTCAACTGGGATCAATACGTACAAGAACAGGTAGATTCCAGGAAATGGACAAAGAAGAAAGCCGATGAAGAAACACGAAAACACTTTGACACTTAGAAGTAAGTAAGGACATACCTGATCCCAACGACAAAGAGGTCAAGATAAGGGATCAGGTTGTGGGGACTGGCTTATATATACAAAGGCAAGGTGTGGGAACAATGATGTCATACTGTATAATTCAGGAACAAAGAATGAAGCGGAATGGAGCGGAATGGACTGGAAGGTTCTGGATCAGATATGATAGATAAAAGTGATGGAATGATGTATTGTAAAGAAAAGGAAAATAATAGGGGCGGCTCACTTCATGACATTACCCCCCTCCTTATGACCATTGCCCTTGATGGTCAAGCCTTCGCCGCCCGGGGATGTTTCTTGTGGAATTTTCGGACCGTAGCTGGCACATGTTCCAAATTCTGAGCTGGTTCCCATGAATTATGCCCTGCATCATAACCCTTCCACTTCACCAAATACTCTAACTTCTTCCATCTAACCCGACTATCCAAGATCTCCTCCACTTCATACTCCGGTTCGTCTTCATCTTCTAGGTATACTGGTTCTGGTGATGCCACGATTTGGCCGTTGACAGCATTCCCTCTCCATGGGTATAGCTTGTCGACATGGAAGACAGGGTGGACACGGTCCAGGGACAGCGGTAGGTCCAGGCGATAGTCAAGAGGTCCAACTTTGTCCAAGATTGTGTATGGTCCAAGCTGTCAATCCCCAAGCTTCTTGCTAGAAAGCTGAAGCTTGATATCCTCTGCACTTAGCCAAACCTTATCTCCCACTCGGAATTGATGTGCTTTCCGTTTTCCCCTCTTGTAGCTTTCCTTTTGCTGTCTTTTCCCCAGGTGTAGTGCTGCGCCTGCATCCTGTCGTGCATCCTGGAGTATCTGAATCTGGTCATCCACCGCTGGGATCCCACTGCGCTGTCCCACTGGGATGTTGAACAGGGGTAGGTAACCGTAGGTGAGCTCGAAGGGGGACATCCCAAGCGCTGAGTGGGTGCGGGAATTGATCACAAACTCCACCATCGGTAAATGCTCTGCCCAGTCATCCTGACGCCGACCCACATATAGTCTGAGGTACTTCTCAACTTCCTGATTTGCCCGCTCGGTTTGTCCATTGGCTTGAGGATGATAGCCTGACGTAAGGTTGGATTTGATCCCCAGATGGGAGAGCAGGGACTGCATCAGTTTTGCCGCAAACTGGGGTCCTTGGTCTGATACAAAGCGGAGAGGGAGTCCGTGGAGGCAAAAGATTTCACGGTAGTAGATGTCTGCGACACCTTCTGCTGTGATGGCAGTAGTACAGGGGATGGCATGGATTTGCTTACCATAGAGGTTGGTACAGACGAGGATAGCATCATACCCTTGCGACCGGGGTAGCTGTGTGATTAGATCCACTCCCACCTCCTCCCACAAGCCCGCGGGGACCTCCAGGGGTTGTGTTACTGCTCGCGGGTGTCTCTGTATCTTCTTCCTTGCACAAATATCACATCCCTCCACATACTTTTCCACGAAGGAGCGTAGGGTGGGCCACCAGAAATGTGTGCTGACCAGGTCGAGGGTACTATGGAGTCCTGGATGACCAGCCATAGGGTTGTCGTGACATTGTTGTAGCACTTCAGTCCGGAGGTTGTCGTCTGGTGGCACGTATACCCTTTTTCCGTGATAGACCAATCCATTATCCTCCTCCCATTCTGCTATTCCATTAGCCAGGCGTCGCAGGCCACTCCTCTTTAACTCTTTTAATCCTTCCAGTACCTCGGCCTCCCTCCATGACGCTCTCCGTATACGGTCCTCTAATGGGTTCTGTAGGGAAGTTGCTGCGATTTGCATAAAGTGGGCTGGCCGCAGGACCGTCTGTTGTTGGTTGTCTTCGCTATCCAATACCTGGTGCGCTGCCATATGAGAAAGGGTGTCAACCTGGGTATTTGCTTTTCCTGGTCGGTGAATAAGCTGAAAGTCAAACTGGGATAGCCAAAGTGCCCATTGTGCTTGCCGTCGGCTGAGATCCTGAGCGGTGCACCAGAACTCTAGGTCCACATGGTCCGTAATTATCTCAAAGGGTTGCGGCGACCCTACTCAGAAACTTCTCCAGTCCTTCAGTGCTTCAATGATGGCCAGCATTTCTTGGTCGTAAATTTCGTAATTTCGCTCAGCTGGTTGCATGGAGGCTGATCGGAATGCCACCGGGTGCCACTGATCGTCATCTTGCAGCTGCATTATGGCCCCTCCAGTTGCAAAGCCTGATGCATCCACCTCAAGCCGCGTGAGCCTGTCAGGGTCCCAAAGAGCCAGCACTGGTGCTGAGATGAAAGCCTCCCTGAGTGCTTCGAACGCTTGCTGCTGATGTGTCCCCCAGTCAAACCTCATGTCCTTCCTAGTCAGATCGTTCAGAGGGCGTGCTATTTGGCAAAATTCCATATGAATCGACGATAAAAATTAGCAAACCCTAAGAATCCTTGCAACTCTCGTAGATTCTTTGGCGTTGGCCAGTCGCGGACTGCCGCTACTTTCACCGGATCCATGCGCACCTCTCCCTCTGATATCACCAGTCCCAGGTATTCGATCTGAAGCTGTTCAAATTCACACTTCTCCGGTCGTAGGTACAGGTCATGTTTTTCTAGCCAGGCTAGTACCTCTCGCACTACCTGTCAATGTTCCTGTAGGTTGTTGCTAAAGGTAAGGATGTCATCTAGGTAGACCGCTACCTTTCCCGCTGCCACTAGGTCTGAAAATATGGAGTTCATGAGTGCTTGGAAGGTGGCTGGGGAATTGGTGAGACCAAAGAACATTACGCTGGGTTCGAACAACCCTTGGTTCGTTGCGAAGGCTGCCTTCCACTCATCTCCCTCCTTAATCCGGACATTGTTATAGCCCCATTGAACATCAAACTTGGTGAAGTACCGTGCTCCCTGCAGACAGCTGACAATATCTGTAACCAGTGGTAGGGGGTAACGGTTCTTCAAGGTAACTTGATTAAGCTTCCTGTAGTCCTGTATGAAACAGAGTTTCCCGTCCTTCTTTTTTACGAAGAAGACAGGTGAGGATAGCGGTGATTTTGAGGGTAGTATGTAGCCTTTTCGAAGGTTATCTTCTAGGAATCGGTCAAGCTCACTCTGTTTGTTCAGCGACATTGGGTATACTTTGGTACGCATGGTTTCAGGCGCCCCTGGGATCAGTTCAATGGCATGATCCCATGGCTGGTGTTCTGGGAGACGTTCGGAAGCAGTTTCGGAGAATACCTTTTTGAAGTCTTGATAGGGTTCTAGGACCATTTCTTCAAAGGTTTTCACGGGCTTTGCTTTGTATGCCCATTTCGCCAATTGCTGGGAGTAGGTGAAACCTGCGGTGCACCAGACCTCCTCTGTTTGTTCCTGTAGAATCCCTGACTTCACCCATGCGCGGCAGGTTCGTCGGTTGGCTTGGATCCGGTGTATGGGTGACTCTTCATCCTCCGGGTCTTCCCTGCTCTGCAGAGGTTCCGGGGTACTAGCTGTCTGGATCGTCTCCTCGGTTTCTTCCTCTTCCGCCTCCTCTTCGACTGTGGCCCCCTGTGGCTTGACTGAGAGTTGCCCTTTCTCCCAGTCAATGTCTGGGTTGGCCTTTCATAGCCACGGCAGTCCTAAGATTAGGTCTTCACTGCCCAGATTAGTCACCAGTAGGTCCATCCATCATTCTTGTCCATCGACGGTCAGGGCCAGACGTGCAAAGTGTGTGATCTGCCCCGCCCGGTTGGCAGAACCATTGATATTGAAGACTCCAATAGGTTTCCTAAGTGGGAAGGTCCTTACGTGGTGACGGGTGACAAATTCTTGGTTCAAAAATAGAGCAGTGGCTCCAGAGTCGATCATGGCCGCAGTTGCTATACTGTGATTCCTGCCTCTTAGTCTCGCGTTGATTCGGAAGTGTGACGAACTGGAATTCAATTCCAAAATGGTAGATATTTTACATGAGGGGAGAGAAGCATACGCTGAAGTAGAATGTATAGCAAATTGGTTAACGGGTGCTCTCAATGCGGCCGCGATGGGCACCCGCTTCAAAAACCCTCCTGAGATCCAGACGCTGGGGCCATGGCATTAGCTCTGTTCAGGAGTTCCTGCAGTTGAGCAATCTGTGTGGAGAGATCAGGGGAGAGCAAAGTCGGCGGAGCGGGAGCAGGAGCAGGAGCAGAGGCAGCAATTTGGACCAATTCATTTGGGAATAGGGTAAAGGGCATCGAGGATGAAGCAGAGACTTGTTGTCGACGGGGTTGTTGATGCTTACCACGGCCCTGCTCTAAACCCATGAACTTGTCTTGGCAGACCGATTCCAGGTGACCTCGTCGACCACAGTAGCGGCATACTGTGTCCTTGTATGAGCAGTTCTTCTTCTTGTGGTTCTGTGCACCACAGCCATAACATCTGCCTCTCATCTGTGCCACAAAACTCTTCCTACTATTTCCACTGGTGTGCGTCGTGTTACCTCCATAGCGTAAGAGTTGGAAGGAGGGGAGGGGGTGTGAGAGGTGCCCAGATTACAGCCTGTCATGGTGGGATCATGTAAGAACACATCCACTGAAATTGCTCATCGAATTGCCTCCTCTAACGTGGGTGCGATTCCCTGAGCAATGTTGACCACAATGAGATTTTGTTGAATCTCGGGATTGAGGCCGCTGTGGAAGCGCTCTCTCAAGTTGACATCTGAGAGTCCTGGCCGATTGCCAATATCCTTGAATTTCTGGGCAAACTCCGCCACCGTTTGGCCTTTCCCTTGTCTGATATATTGGATCGTGTTTTGGGCTTCCATACCTGCATCAATAGATTCGAACCGGAGCGAAAAGGCTCGTACAAAATCCTCCCATCGTCTGTTGAATGGTGTCTTTCCATGGCTGAATTCCAAGAGATATGGCGTAGCCCAGTCCGCAGCATTTTCTGAGAAGCTTCTGCACTGCTGGTTCCCTTGAAGAGCTCCGGTTTGTTCATGCTGGATTTGGCAGAGAGTTTGTGAAGGTTGGCTGTGAGCTGAGTCACCTGTTTGATGAGCTGAGCCATCAGTTGATTTGGATCAACTGGTGTGGGTTTAGACATGATGGATGGGGATGTGACTGGGGTGGGGGCTTTTATAGGTATGAATAAGGTACCGTCGTCTGAGGTATCTTCTTCACTGATCGAATTGGCTAGGGCGTGCGGGCAGGGCTGAGAACTACAGTCAGACCAGGTGTTATCTTGGAGATGAATGTGAGTCTGGTCCTTGGTATCAAAGGCGTGTGGATAGTTGGAGCAGTCAATGACTTAGGCTGGTGAGCTTGATGCGGCAAGGTCTGTATATGTGGTGAAAGCAGAGCCTGCAAGGATAACCCAATTGGTAGGTTATCAGTGCAGTAGAGGATCTTGACCTAATTTCACAAAGAGGTGATGGTGGTGACAAGACTGAGCGGAAGCTTAGACGGAAGCGGACAGCTGATCCCAATGACAAAGTTATATTCATAAATAAGTACAGAGAAGTAAGTAAGGACATACCTGATCCCAATGATAAAGAGGTCAAGCTAAGGGATCAGGTTGTGGGGACTGGCTTATATATACAAAGGCAAGGTGTGGGAACAATGATGTTATACTGTATAGTTCAGGAACAAAGAATGAAGCGGAATGGAGCGGAATGGACTGGAAGGTTCTGGATCAGATATGATAGATAAAAGTGATGGAATGATGTATTGTAAAGAAAAGGAAAATAATAGGGGTGGCTCACTTCATGACAGGCCTCACCATTCTTCTTCATAAAGAAGAAAGATGGTACCCTTAGACCAATACAAGATTATTGCAAACTGAATGAGATGACGATTAAGAATCGATATCCACTTCCTCTCATTCAGGAGCTTATAAATCCCCTTGCATTTGGCACCGCTGTATGTATTTTCATGTGATATAACCTTAACCCTATCTCTTCTTTTCCTCCAATACTCGTCAGCACTTGTTAGATAGACTCAAATTCACACAATATGAACACAATGAGTCTCTTGGATTGAACTTGCTAATGATATGTTCACAGGTAAAAAAAGGTCTGCATTTTTCATCGGAAAATCAACTGACATCTATGTACTTTTCAGTTTGGATTACATCTTGTATCTACTTCTCTGGCCTTACACCTGGGTGTGAATTTGTGCTTGAGAGTTGCCCATTCATTTATCAGCTATTCATTGTGTCCACATGGGAAGAGATTGTGTTGGACATGTGATGTCGTCCCATCTCCCAAAATGGAAATCCCCTTGCATTTGGCACCACTGTATGTATTTTCATGTGATATCTTTCCCTCCGCTACTTGTCAGCACGAGTCTCTTGGATTGAACTTGCTATGATATGTTCACAGGTAAAAAAAGGTCTGTAGTAAAATTATGATATAATGTCTGATTTCATAGGTGCGATGAACTGTATAATTCATCCTTGATGTATTCTAGATAAGATATAGATAAGGGATTATAGGGGCCGTTACAATCAGGGCCGTTACAATCAGGGTCAGAAGTACATCCAATCAGAGCCAGGGTTTGTAGGCCCGAACAAGTTCCTTCCTTTTTGGTACGACAGATAACACCGCTAATGTCATCATAGATTGTACAAATTAGGTAGATAAGATATCGTCGCTGCAATTGCTGCAATTTTTCTATAAGTCGGATTGTCAACCCAGTTCATTGCTGTTTTGTGAACTTCTTTCAAAATTATGTATCTGTAAATAGATTCTAAGTGTTTGTAGCTAACACTACATGCTGCAAGCACAATGTCCTTTACTGGTACTTGTTTGTTTGAATGGATCATCTTGAATGTAAAAACAAGGCATCAAATTTTTGTCTTCTCCAAGTCATTATACAATGGGATCATCTAGCTCGCGAAAGCCAGCCAATACCACGTTCAAAGTATGATTTGCCAACATGTCTCCTGAAGAAGCTGCAGACGGAAGCACTTCAGGCAGCCACCCTAGGACATCACTTAGTTAGGTTGTGGCTTGACCCACTCCTATCTAACTTGATGTAGAATCCAGGGTTATTCCGGGTCCGGACTGACCCATGGGACCTGGACTGACCCAGACCGTACAAGGTATCCAACCTTATATACAAGTAATCCTAATTGTTAAATAAAAGACAATAAGTAATAGGGACTAGAAATAATACAATAAGGATGTTTCCCAAGAGCGGACAGGTGTGGGAATGCATCGGTCATGCTGACCATGTGTCATGTGATGTATCCGAGGTTGTTCTGAGATTACGAAGTCAATGAACACAGTCCAAAGTTGATTGAGTTTCGAGTTGGACTTGGTGATAACCCGGAAGGGAATCAATACCAATCAGGTGATCGGGTGATCGATCGATCGATCGGAATGATCGGAATGATCGGAATATTGATATGGTTATCGATTGATTCAGAAGTCAAACCGGAAGGCATGGTGTAGCTTGGCATGTATATAACAAATAAGGAAAGAACAATAAACTAATGACAGCGCGAGAGTGAGTGGTCAGATGAATGATGAGTAATGAACACGGTCATGTGGTTACTAGAGCATGTGAAAATGAAAGAAAGAAAATGATGTAAGTACTTGGTTGTCACGACACTTTGGCCAGTTCTTCATCCTGTACAGCCGGAATTTTGTTGTCCACTGGATGTCTTCCATGTCATTATGCATTGTAAAAATCAAGTTGCAAACTTAGTAAGGCCTGCAGCCTATCTGGCCCGTCAGGCCCATCGGACATCTCAAATATGCATAATGCGTAACTTGATCTGTCGGTCATCATAACTTATGTTCCTGCATTCCACCTTTGTTTGTCAATACTCATGCCTTTTTTTCCAGGTAACTTGGGCATACATTATCAACTTCTTGAATGCAAGGATGCCTTATTATGGCTATGTATTACATGGAGTCAGTCACTTTCTGCAGTCTCGTTTTTTTCAAATGGAACACTACCACCATGGGGGCCATCAGACAAGGAATTGGAAAGTGCAGCTGCAGGGATGGCATCTGAGATTGTTGTTGAAGTGGAGGGCAATATTGGCAACAAAGTTGGAGGAGATTATATTTCATCAGATGAAGAAGAGAGCCAGCTGGATGAAGAGGAATTTGATGTAGGATTGTTGGAGCAGATGGATACATTGCAAGTGGGGGATGAAGAAGATATATAGTTGTACAATGTTTTTTTTTTCATGTCTCTTCCTATATGCATATATACCTGTGGTCTTTGTGTTGCTTGGAACTTACTCAGCAAAGTAGCAGTTGAACTCCCTCTCACAGAATGTGGACCACCCCACATACCAGATTGGCCCGCATACTGGACTGACCCAGGACCCGGACCAACCCAGATACCGGATTGACCCGCATACTGGACTGACCCAGGATCCGGACCAACCCACATACTGGACTGACCCAGGATCTGGACCAACCCACATACTGGATTGACCCGGATGCTGGACCAGCCCGGATACTGGATCAACCCGGACTCTGGGTCAACCTGGATAGCTGGTTAATCCAGTATGCGAGGTTGACCTGGACTCTGGGTCGATCCAGGTTGCTGTCAATTTAGTGAAATTGGCAATCACATGGAAGATGGACACACAACTCTGTAAAGATTTTATCTACAGAGCAAAGCACTAATGTGAGATCATGTGAGATCACAAATTTGGCCACCATCTCACATTTTCTGTGTTCCATTGCATTTATATAGTACAAGATGAACAAAATATGTGCCCATTTAGCGTGCATGCAACTTTGTCAATTATTCTCCACTTACACTCAGTTATGGTGCAACTATGAGCAAAAATGGTCATTTGCAGTCCCAGACTGCCCAGACAGCCATCTCCAATCACGGTGACATAAATCTGACTCAAGCAGCTCAAAGCCCCTCTCACACAGATCTCCGCAGCAAAATGTGAGAGTAAAATCTCAACATGTTGTCATCTTGCCCTGTGGTAACAGAGGCCCCCTAAGCAATTGAGTATATCAAATTTATGTAGAGAATGTCTTGAACTGCATCAAACAATATAGCAAGTGGCTGCGAAGGTCAGGTCTGAGCATGGACTGACCCAGGACTGGACCAGCCCAGGAGTGTCTGGGGTCTCACTGGACTGACCCAGACCGGGTCAGTCCAGGTCCCATGGGTCAGTCTGGACCCGGAATAACCCTGGATTCTACATCAAGTTAGATAGGAGTGGGTCAAGCCACAACCTAATGTCCTGGGGTGGCTGCCTGAAGTGACGGAAGGAACAAAGCAGAAGACAGACAGAAGCTGACCCCTTAAGGTAGGCGACATCCACTTTCATCAACCGTGACATCACGTGATATGTCACCGGTCACGCGGCCAAAATTTTGTTCGACAAAAATTCAAGTATATTTGGCTGGAATATTGGCTACAAAAAGGTCCTGTATTTTATGTAGACTAAGTACTTACTTCGAAGGATGGTTAAGATTAAATTGCGATAAGATAGATTAGCTGGGTCCTATGCAATATATAATTTATGGTGTGTATCAAGTTGTTTAGGGTATATATTCAAGGGGTTTTGGCTGGGGCTTGGCCCCGCGCGGGTGGGAAATGAATTTCATTCCAGCACACGTTTCGCGGATAGCCAATGCCAGAACGTCACGGTGACGATTTTAATCTGGGTGGGTTGGTGGGAAAAGATAAATGGCTCGAATTCTTTATCATTTGCAGGCGGCGGTGAGGGCAGGCAGCAAGATGGATAAGTGCCTCATGGCGCCTTGCTAGCTCTCTCACGCCTACTATCTTATCCATGAGTCAGGTCACGTTTTGGTCACGTTCTGGTCCGTGCGCGTGGCCAAAATTTCAAGCCCAATTTTTGAACTTCGCTCCATTCAAGTCTAAAATGCTCATTAGCTTGTTTCAGACATTTTTGGTTTATGGTCTAAAACTAGTCGTACAGTCCATAGATTTAAAAACTGAGACCATCAACCTGTTAGCATAAGGCCTTAGGACATATCTACGGTTTTATTTATGTTTAAAATATTTTTGTCGCCGTTCCTTGTCGTTGTCACTTTGCATGACATGACACTCAATGAAAATGGATGTCGCCTACCTTACCAACATTAGGACCTTCTCCAGAGAAGACTCAACAAAGGAAAGACTTGTACTCTTGGCATTGAGCTTGATATACTTATACTATAGTTTGTTGGACTTGTACTGATAAATAATAATTCTTGCAGCGACAGCAATGATATCTTATCTACCTAATTTGTACAACCTATGATGACATTAGTGGTGTTATCTGTTGTACCAAAAAGGAAGGAGCTTGTTCAGGCCTACAAACCCAGAGCCAGCAGTACATCCAATCAAAGCCAGCAGTACACCCAATGGAATCCAAAAGTATACCCAACTGCAGATTGTGCACTTGGTCTTTGACACACGCATCAAGTACACCCAGTTACTATGCAGCTGTAACACCTACACCTTTCCGCACACTCTCGATCACCGTTCACGACCTCTCCGACACTCACTCGATCACCAATCCGCACACAACTCTCAGCCTGGACTCCTTGATCATTCACTGCGTACGGCGGCCAACGGGATCCGGAATACTTAGCATAATCTACTATATAAACCTACTTAGAGATCATGTAAAGGGACTCTTTTTCGAATCTCATAACGATTAACTATCATCTTGAGCGAACGGGAAGTCCACGAAAGCTGAGTATTTCTTGAACTCGAACATTTCGCGTCGCGTTCCACTTAGTCCGCTAAGCTACCGCGACACATTTTTTGATATACAGTTGTGATATTCCTTTGCTAGACGGTACCCCTCAAGTCTGATCAACTCGAGTCATCCTCTGGCAAACCAAAAACATTAGAAGGTTAATATAAATTTCGAATCAAATTCTTACCATTTGTAAACAGAACTATGTCTAATCGTCAAATTTTGCGCTCTCGACGACGTGCAATGAGTGACCCGGCTGCCCCGAGCACTCCTATCCCAGGTGATTACATTTCTCGTCCTGAATCACCCCTAACGCCGATTGAGTCGGAAGGACCATCGGACGGACCTAAGCTGGATGAGCAAGGTCCTGAGTCTGAGTGGAATGAACCAGACTCAGATGAGCTGAATGAGCCATCTACGAACCCTGTCGAGCCTCCACGTTCTAGTGGAATGGCTGGAGGGCGAGACATCTCTGCAGGGAGTAATGCCCCTGAGAAACCACAGGTTGACGAACCTAGATTACAATTAGAAACTAGTCAAGTGAATCAGAATTCATTGAGCCCTGAACAGGAGCTTACCGTAAAAATGGCCGAGGCCAATCTGAATGACAGCGAGCGCAAAAGAATCGCTCGTCGTCACAGTTCAATACAGATTCTAGCCGAAGATGAGGAATCCCGCGAAGAAGGGCCCTCGACGGGAAAGGGAAAGGGCATTGATCCCCGAAACTGGGGAAATGTTATCTTAAATAACGAAGAATTGAATCCCGATCTCCAAGCTCAAATTTTAGCGAGCCTGGAGGATGCTCAATTACAACGGGTGAATAGCAAGGAGCATTGCTCCCAAATGAATGATATGTTTGAACAGTTCCAGGCCTGGCAACAGCAGGAGACGGAACGCTTTGAAGCAAAAATGAAGGCTCAGCTAATGGCCTTGAAAAGGGAAATGAGTGAAACCCGGGTGAAATCAGAAGAAACCGAAACGGCTGCCCTGGAGGGTATCCCTACGCCTGAACCCGAGGTGAACGTGAATCAACAACGAGTTATCCAAATGAATGATAACGGACGAAAATTACCCGGGCGTCCTTCTACATTGATTGCCCCATCGAGTCACGTCGGTAAACTGTTTGACCAGATGAGAATGATTGACTGCCATCCTGAATCTGACGAGGAGCATGACTCTTACCGCGACCAAAGAACGAAGGTAGAAGAGAAGGCAAAAGGAATGAAAATTAAACCCTTAAAACCCACGGAGATATTCGATGGAACAGCAAATCTCCGCTCCTTCCAGAGAAACATGCGGGAGATTATAGCTTACCTTGAAGATGGCAGAGTGCCCGACTATAGGCAAGTGGAGGTTGCGTCTAGATTCCTGAAGGGAAAAGCGTATACCTTCTTTGAACGCGTGTGCGGAGAAAGCGCGAGCGGATGGACGCTCAAAAAGTTTTATGAAAGACTCTATGACTTCGCGTTTCCCATCGATTTTTGAACGGAACAGCGCCGTAAGCTCGTTAGCCTACAACAACGAAATCGTCGTGTCCGCGACCATATCGGAATATTCAACGACTTATGCAACACTGCGGGAACCCTTGATGAGCGTCATAAGGTTATATTTCTATGGGATAGCTTTGACTCAATCATAACGAAGGGTCTCCTCAGAATGGGGCACACACCTGAGCTGAGTTCTCTGGAACATATCACTGAAGATGCTGAGAAAGTTGAACTAATCAAAAACGTTGGACGAACTTCAACTTCCAATCACAGTGAAACATTGGGAGGAATGAAGTCAAAGGGATATTCCAATGACAGGTTCGGAGGGCGTACTGGCTCGCAAGAAAAGTTTGACAAAAACGCCGGGCCTCGACGGACAAAGCCTCTTGGGAATCGTTGGAGAGATAACCCTGGACGCGAAGATAGAAGCTTGAGTGCTAAGAAGTTTGAACCAAGAAGCCCAGCTGGACGGAACGACCATGCGCCTGGAAGTCAAGGTCGCTTAAGCGAAGAGCAGAAGAATGAATACTGGGCAGCCGGTAAATGTTTCGAATGTGGCGAAACGGGTCACCGCTCCCGCGATTGTCCCAAACGAAATACGCTGAAAGCCGACAGCGCGAAAGGGGGTTCTCCTCCAGGGATTGCAACATATAACCTGGAGTTTGAACTTGACCAGACCGAATTAAGTGATTCTAATATCTTTGAAATGACGGTGAATCACATCGACTGGTTCAAAGACGAAGATACCTACTATTCCGATAGCTCAGAGGGCATCCCGGACCTCGTTCAGATAAGTCCTTCTCGTGAATATTCTGACTCTAGCCCGGAGTCGCTTGCCGGGGGAGGTGAACCCTCAGGCTGGCAATCCGACGGAGTTGCAATGGGGAACTCGGAAAGTGAGGACTGCTCCAAGAGCAGTCTGAACAATTCTGAAGCTGAACACGAGGAACGTGAATTGACTGAACGAGTTCGCCGCGGCCCTGAATTGGAATGGAAAGATTCTAGGAATGCCTTAGAAGAGATACGATATGAATGCTCACCGTTAGTGCTGTTCAGCATCCAAAATTTGATCCGCACAAGGTCCATCTATGCATTACCGAAGGAGAAACATTGGCGGGATTCAGACGAATTAAGGGGGAGAGGTCTTCATAACGAATTGGATGTGCCCCACTTTGGGTTCGTCAAGGATCCCATGCAAAGAAGATTTGGCGATCCTATATCGGAGCAGTTAGAGTACTTGCTGACGGAAGGATCACCATTCCCTGCAGAAGAGGGAGACGACTACGTGAAAAGCGACCGGTTTTGCGCCGTACAAATATCGCCAACCCAACATCTTTTGATTGACAGCACGAGTATTGACAATGAATACGTGCTGCCCACAAGGGTCTTGCAGAACCCCGATTTCAGACCGGTGGAATGGTTTATGCGGGAGCAACGACAGATCCTAGATGAACATCCCTGGGTTAAATCGGGATCCATGGGCGACCCGCGGGGTAAACGAGTAAGTCAAATTTTGAACGCGGGAAAAGACTACCCTGGCACGAACTTGCCTTACTTCTCTGGAGCGAGATACCGTCTGTGTTAAGATCATGCACGGTCGTAGGCGATATGTTGGATCGCGGACTATAGGTCCGCGGGGTAAAAGACCGAACACCGAGATAAATCCCAGTGAGGGTGAAGTGAACCTACGGAGAGGTCGTCGGACGTTGACGCTACTATTGATAGCGTCCCCGACACGTCGATGTCCGAAAGCGAAGGTAAGGTAATTCCGATCGCGGGAGAAACTCACGCGATCGTACTTAAGATGAGGTTGAGTGTGAACTCTAATTGAATACACTGTCGAAGTGCGCTATCAAAGTCGATATTTAAACTAAGGACCAACTATTCTACTCTCGTAGCTTTATACTGTAGTCGCTACCTAAGGGTCGCTAAGCGATAGTATCCTAGAATAGTATGGTCGAACATGTGGAAGATAAAAGGAGAAAGTATAAAGGAAATGATATAAAAGGATATATAAGAAGTCGGCTAAGTGTGAGGGATATAAAAACAAAGTGTAAAAGGATCGCGGAGGTAAGCTCCGCGACGGAAGAAAGTAGGGAAGTCAAATACCGTAAAATGATCGTCGGGACCGCGGGAGTTGAACTTGGCATGGTCGTAACAGTGCCCCCCCATTAGGATCGAGCCCTCGAGATCCTGAGTAATGATGTGACTAAAAATAGATGTGAATGATTAGAAGTAACGGCGATCAAAGTAAAAATGTGATGTGATGTGAAAATTGAAGAAGAGTGAAAATTGTAAGTTGCCACGGCCCTTAAGTCGCGAAGCATAAAAAGATAGGGCTGTTGCAAAAAGTTTTGACAAGTTCCCTCCCTTCTTAACCATCATGTCCACTACCTCCAACGACAACGAGACTATCCAGCAGCGGCGTGAACGAATCCTGCAGGCTCAGGCTGCACGACAACGAGCCCGGGAGGAGGAGATCGCAAGGCAGGAGGCAGAGTTCGCGGCGGAGATGGAGAGGATAGAAGCGGAGGAAAAAGCCGCGCAAGAGGCGGAGGAGAAAAGACTAGCTGAAGAACAACGGATAGAGGAAGAAAAACGCCAGGCAGAGGAGAAGAGAGTAGCAGAAGAAAGGAGGATAGCTGAGGAGCAAAGAAAGAAACAAGAGGAGTTAGCAGAGAAGAAAAGAAAAGAAGAGCGTCGAATCACGGAGGAGCGGCGAAGAGCAGAGGAAGTCGCAGCACAAGCGGAGGATGCGCGAGAGAGTAGCGCAGCTTATGCCAAGTTGATGGAGGAAAACCGGGTCGAACGGGAAAAAGCCGCGAGAGAGTTGGAGCAGAGAACGAAACCTAAACCCCGCACTGTGGATGTGGTAATATCTCCGCGACCCTCCGGTTCCAAAACCAAAGTCTTCAAGTCCAAGTCGGTGATCTCCGATGATTCGGATGTTATAGATGTCGACCAGGAACAAGTAGAAACTCCGCGAGGGGTGAAGCGAAAACGTCCGATCAAAATGATCGCGCAGGTGAGTGGTATTTTTTTTTTTGAAATTTGCATTTTAAGGCGCTCCCAATTAGAATGATATTGCTCCGGATCCAACCAGCGACCGCGACGCGAATGAAAATGACAACGAAGATGAAGAATCCCCTTCCCAACCTCGTTCGGCATGCACACGGTGCGTGTTGCTCGGCAAACCCTCGTCCTGTAAACCCCAATCGACGCGGCGAAAAACTCAAGCATGTGAGCCATGCCATGTACAGAGGCAAAGGTGCAGCTGGATCGGTGAACACGCCTCTCGGCGATCGCATGGAAAACGGGCCAAGGTGGAGGACGAAATATATCAAGGACCTGCCGCGAGAGTTGGGGAGAGAAGATTTGAAGGACCGGGGATCGCGGAGCAGTTAGCCGCGATTGTTGGGCAAAACAAAGACCTGATCGATATCGCCCGCCGCTCCCTCGATCTGCAAGAACGAATTTTACATTTACTGGTAAGGCGGGAAAGAAGAGAAATTGCAAGAGAAGAATTAGAGGAAGAAGAAGATGAAGATGGAGAAGGAGAAGAGGATGAGGAAGAATTAGAGAATGAAGAAGAGAAGAGAGCAAAGATCCGGGAGGGAAAAAAGCGCGCGGAGTAATACTCCGCGAAGAACTACTTCAAATATTCTACTTGATTACTCTATCTTTTGTATTTTTTGTTTTTCTTTTGTCGATGATGTTTTGGTGTTGTAAATAATAGTGTGTGTTGGGTTCTTTGGTTTGTTGTTGGGTTGTATAAGTAAGGAAATGACGAAAATGAGGATCGCGGGGTTTTCGGAACAAGGAGGACTTGTGGTATATAAGTAATGGATCGTCGCGACGATAATCGCCGCGGGAAAAAATGGATTTTGAGAGAATCATGGTTAATAAGTAAATGAGGTGAGAGTCATGATGGAAATGATGAGGAATGATAATACGTAAGAGACATAGGTAAGGATCATAATGGACCAGGTTTGTGAGGGTAACGGAGGTGGAAAGCTGGGACAAGTTCGTCCGCGTGAATTTCGTTCGCGGCGACCCAGGAGAATTCTTCGTCCGTACCTTCGTATCCTGCCCAACGGATATAGTATCGCAAGGGACATTTTTTGTACCGCCGATCCAATTTCGAGTCCAATACTTCCGCGATGTTGTATTCTTCCTCGCCGTCGACCTCAACAGGAGGCGGCGGAGGTTGAATACGATCGGGAATGGTGTTTGGTGTGTATGGCTCTAGTTGGGATACATGAAAGACAGGGTGGATACGATTAAGGTAGGACGGAAGTTGGAGTTTGTAGGATAAAGTACCGACTTGCTCGAGTATGGTGAAAGGTCCGAGGTACTTTTCGGCGAATTTGTCGGTGGGTCGCGTTGTCCGGATGTGCTTTGCCAGCACATAAACCTGTGAATGAATAGGGAATTCAGGGTGAGTGATGCGTTTTCTGTCCGCTTGCTCTTTGTATCGAGCTTGCGCGTTAGTAATTTCGTCTCGGAGGAAGGAATGAAGCTCATCAAGATTAACCGCGAAGTCCATTGCTCGGTCAGAGCGAATGTCAATTTCGGGTCTTACCGTGATGTTTGGGTGATAGCCTTTGTTCGCGAAGAACGGAGATGAACCGGTAGAGGCATTAGGAGCGTTGTTGTACGCGAACTCCGCGATCGGTAGGAGTTTCGCCCAATCGTTCTGTTGGTATGCACAGTAAATCCGGATGTACTGTTCCAGAGTTTGGTTGACTCGTTCCGTTTGTCCATCGGCTTCTGGGTGATATCCTGAGGTGAAGTGAAGTTTCATAGAAAGAGCTTCGCCGAGAGCGCGGAAGAAAGCAGACACAAATTCCGAGCCGCGATCGGAAGTGACGTGGTTCGGAACTCCGTGCTTGGAGAAAACGTGATGGACGAATAGCTCCGCTAGTCCTTCGGAGGTAATTTTGTCGTTCGTCGGGATGAAAATACCTTGTTTAGAGGCACGGTCAACGACGACGAGAATTGCTGTATGTCCGTCGGAAGAGGGAAGTTGTTCGATGAAGTCCATCGATATTGAATCCCATGGTCGGGCGGGAACCGGAAGAGGTTTGAGGAGACCGTAAGGTCGGTGTCGACGGGGTTTGTTTCGTCCGCAAACTGTACAAGAGCTGACATAGTCGCGAACGAATTCCCGAATCTTCGGCCAGGTGTAAAGGCGTCGGATTGATTTGAGGGTCCGGTTCTGTCCAAAATGACCTGAAAGGGGGTGATCGTGAAAGTATTGTAAAATTTTAAGGTGAAGGTTAGAATGGTTAGGAACATAGATGTGATTGTCAAGTTTTAGCAGTCCATCATCACCTACTGTCCAACGAGTATTTGAATCGTCTTTAGCTAGGGCTAAGCCCGCGATTGCTTCCGGATCCTGTTCAATAGAATCGCGGATGGTGGAATGGAGCGACTGCAAGTCCATTACGATCGCAGCGCGAAGCGCGGGACCTTCTAGAAAAGTTGCTCGAAGTGAGGTAGTTAGTTGTTCATTGGTAAAGATAGGTCTGAAATTCTGCGGGTTAACTTGCGCGTAGCCGGTATCCCCCTCTTTAGGATAGACGTCCCAGCGTCTAGTAAGGGCATCGGGTTTTGCACCCAACTTACCCGGACGGAAGCGGATCACCATATTGAACTGGTGGAGGAACTCTGACCAGCGGACTTGTCGCCGCGTGAGGATCTTGGTGGTCGAGAAATATTCGAGATTCTTGTGGTCAGTGACCACATCAATCGCGTCGCCCGATCCTTCGAGATAGTGACGCCAAGCTTTGAAGGCCTCAAAAATAGCGAGGAGCTCTTTGTCATGAGTGTCGTAATTAAGCTCTGCAGCTTGGAAGGTTCGGGATAGGAAAGCGATTGGGTGAATCTCGCCGTCCGGTAGGAGGATCGAGAGAATCGCGGCTAGCGCGTAGTCCGACACGTCGGTCTCAACGATGAGAGGAAGGTTAGGTTGCCAGTGTGCGAGGATAGGAGCATGAACGAAGCTGTCCTTGAGTTTGTCGAAAGCTTCTTGGCACTCCTTGGACCATAACCATGATACGTCCTTTCGCGTGAGCCGCGTCATCGGAAGTACGATTTCGCTATAATTATAAATAAAACGTCGATAGAAATTAGCGAAACCTAAGAAAGATTGAACGTCCTTGACTTTGCGGGGAACCGGCCAGTCAACGATAGCTTGAACTTTGTCTTTCGACATCGTTAAGCCCTCCGGAGAAAGAATATAACCAAGATACTCGACCGTGTCGACACCCCATTCGCATTTGGCGAGGTTCGCAAACAAACGATGTTTACGGAGTCGACGGAGAACCTCGCGGACATGTTCGCGATGAGATTTCTCGTCGTCCGAGTAAATGAGTATATCGTCGATATAGACGATAACATTAACATCTAAAAGGTCAGCGAAAATATGATTGACGAAACGCTGAAAGGCCGCGGGAGCGTTAGTAAGACCAAATGGCATAACCTTCCATTCGTAGGAACCCCAACGGGTCCTGAAGGTGGTTTTCCATTCGTCGCCTTCCGCGATTCGAACTAGATGATATGCGTGAGTGAGATCGAGTTTGGTATAAAACTTAGCTTTCTTAGGAGCGTCCAAAAGATCAGAAATAAGGGGTAAAGGATAGCGGTCTTTTTTGGTGATCTTGTTAAGACCGCGGAAATCTACACAAAGACGGAGTTTACCATCCTTCTTCGGAACAAAAAGTACCGGAGCCCTGTGAGGAGAGGTGGATGGTTGGATAGCACCTGTTTCGAGGTGCTTGTCGATAAACTCGCGAAGAGCTTCAAGTTCCTTTGCAGAAAGGGGGTAAAGGCGACCGATCGGGGGTCCGGCGCCAGGCTCCAAATCAATCTTGAGGTCGTAAGGGCAGTGCTCTGGCAGCACTTCGGAATCCACTTTGTCGAATACGTCGGCGAATTCCGCATACTCCGGCGGTAAGCTGGAAGTATCGGTTTTCGTCTCCACGGAGTCGGGTGAGGTTGAAGCAGCTCGCGCTGAAACTTCAGAATGGATCACTCGTAGTAAAATAGGTTCGCATTTAGCGGCCTTACATGCGCGGTTGAAAAGGACCGCGTTTACTAGAGCGATGTCGACTTCGGGATTTTCGAGCTTAGAAGCGGCCAATTGAGCGACCGAGGGATAGGTGTAGATGGGTTCAAAGAGGAATTTGTCCGATAATGGATGAGGTGAGGGGCGAGAGCGCGATCGAGAGGAAGGGCGCGAAGTCTTCTTCGATCGATTGGGGTGAGGCTGATCCGGCGCAGGATCAGTTAACTCCGGAGATATCTCTCGCGGAGTTGAGGACGTCGGGGTGAGGGACTCAACTTGCTTAGTGGAACGGAAAGTGATGTTTCAAGATACCCAGTCAATCAACGGATTGTAGCGGGTTAAGAAACTGTAACCTAATACAGCTTTGCAAGAGGAGTCGAGTGAGGTGACATAAAATGTCAGTAGTAGCAGCTCGCCAGAGGGGAATCGAACGTTGAGAGTGGTAGTCTTGACGATCGGCTTAGGGGACAATGAACCATCGAAAAGTCGGAGATTGATTGGAGGAATGGGAGAAGTGGGTAAACTATTTGCTTTTACAAAAAGCGAGTCAATAAAGCAGTCAGTAGAACCAGAATCAAGTAAAGAGATAAAAGATAGCGTCGCGGCGGAGGAATCGGAAGAATCGCCGCGAGCCGGTAAATCTAAAGTTAGTGATAAAGTGAAAGATTGTTCGTCATATGAAAGAGTGGACGCGTTGAGTTTTACTTCCCGCGTGGTACGATCTGAATCAACGCAACTCCCGTGTCGTACCGGGGTACAGGAGCTGCTGATCAGTTTTCCGAATCCACGGAAGTCGTCTCTACGCTCTCCTGCGTCTCTGCAGCTCGGCCTCGAGTCTCACGAGCCTTCTTCCGCTCGCAATCTTCAAACCTATGCTTCCCGCCACAGAAACCACAAAGTCCTAGTTTCTTCCGACGCTCCGCCTCACTCGGGAGGAGTTTGCCGTCCGATCCTAGGTTAGCAGCAATCGACGATCGTGTCGATGCTGAACTCATCGAAGACGAGTGATTGCCTCCGCTAGGCTTACCTTGTTTTCCCGATCCTTTAGTCGAGAAGGCCGCGGAGGAGGGTGATGGAGAAGAACTTGGCGGGTTCTTCGAGGATGTAGTCGACGCCTTCGAGAATGAAGTCGCGACCGTCGAACGGGCGTTTTCGCGTTTCCGTTCTTCTTCCCGTCTCCAGTACCAGTTGTCCACGCGAAGGACTTCTTTTCGGTAGTCCGCGAGATTAGCGGGCTCTGGAAGACGGGCCATTTCGTCTTTTATACGGCTTGCCAAGCCGCGTTGATATGCCCACTTAAGGGCTTGGGAGTCCCAGTTTGTAGACGCCGCGAGAGTGTTGAAACGGATGTTGTAAGTCCGTACGTTGTCGGATTCCTTCATCCTCAACGTCCCGAGTTTATCCTCGGCCTCTCCCTGTGCGTCGTACATACCGAAATTGTCCTGTAATTCCTTCACCAGCGACGCGAAGGAGGACGTCCAGGCGGGCATCTCCGCGAGATCCGGATCCAGAATGTCTGGCTCGAACCACTCCTTTGCGGCGCCACCTAGATAAGACAACGTATAGTTGATCTTCCTTTGATCAGTAAAATACGTTGGGCGGTCAATAAAGACCAAAGATAATGAAACGAGGAAACCTTTCAGTTTCCGCGGGTTAGAACCGTCGAAAACCTCCGGGTCCTTAACTTTTGACCTTGCGGTCTCTGTTGGTCCACGATTTTGATTCGTGGATAATTCGGTGATCGCACCCCCAAGATTGTCGAGGGTGCCTCTGAAGGTGGTAAACAGCTCGATGATGCGCTGTTCCGCAATGTCGGTGCGATTGCTACCTGGTCCCCCTGGAGGACTCCTAGAACGGCTAGGACCGCGAGAGCTTGGTGGTGATCCCGGTCCACCAGGACCTCCTGGTCCTCCGGGTGGTCCTTCGGGATCAGATCCCTCAGGGTCCGGGTCTTCCGGGTGGTCTGGTAAGTCAGGACTTACCTCCTCAATTTGCTCCGCGATCTCAGGTTCCTCCGGAACCTCAGCGGGGATGAGGGATGACGACCGATCCCGCGAAGGACCGGCTTGAGTAGTTAGTTGCTGACGCATTCTGTCAGCAAGGGTTAGCATTGTTGGAGATGGGGGGATGGCCGTCTCCAACGTTGGTATCGCCGTGCGATTGCTACGCGGCGTTCGTACCGTGATTGGTTGCCCATCAGCGGTGTAGAGTACTTGGTACTCGAATTCGGCTTGGTCTGGTGAACCAAGAGCGTGAAGGTTTGATACCCGTACCGTTGCGGGTTGGCTCGGGGCTGGACCAAAAGCGTTAGTACGCCTACGGGGGAGTCCCGTTCCAGAGATTGACTCGGCGAACGGCGCGAAAGCCGTCGCGTTGGTAGCGAACGGATTTGCCACTACTGGCTCCTCCTGAACGTTGTCCGAGTCTGCGGTGTTGGTACGAGCACGTCTGCTCCTGGTATTGACCATTTTGGGTAGAGAGGATTTGAATGGAGGAAAAGGAAGTGAAAGATGATAGAATACGATGTGCCGGGTTTCAGTTTAAATATACTGTTAAGATCATGCACGGTCGTAGGCGATATGTTGGATCGCGGACTATAGGTCCGCGGGGTAAAAGACCGAACACCGAGATAAATCCCAGTGAGGGTGAAGTGAACCTACGGAGAGGTCGTCGGACGTTGACGCTACTATTGATAGCGTCCCCGACACGTCGATGTCCGAAAGCGAAGGTAAGGTAATTCCGATCGCGGGAGAAACTCACGCGATCGTACTTAAGATGAGGTTGAGTGTGAACTCTAATTGAATACACTGTCGAAGTGCGCTATCAAAGTCGATATTTAAACTAAGGACCAACTATTCTACTCTCGTAGCTTTATACTGTAGTCGCTACCTAAGGGTCGCTAAGCGATAGTATCCTAGAATAGTATGGTCGAACATGTGGAAGATAAAAGGAGAAAGTATAAAGGAAATGATATAAAAGGATATATAAGAAGTCGGCTAAGTGTGAGGGATATAAAAACAAAGTGTAAAAGGATCGCGGAGGTAAGCTCCGCGACGGAAGAAAGTAGGGAAGTCAAATACCGTAAAATGATCGTCGGGACCGCGGGAGTTGAACTTGGCATGGTCGTAACAGTCTGCGGGAGTCTAAACAACACCGGTTTACGTGTTTCCAGTCAGAATCGAAGACTGAATGTTACGTTGTAGACGACGCACTGTTAAACTTGCGATGGCCCCTCGCAACGGCGCTGTTGGGAAACCCTCGATTCGACGTATACCGCTGGTATTGCAAACGCCTAATTGGAATCTATTGGGAGTTCTTTTCCTGGAGGTTGTGGGATGACCCCGATATCTTCTGTGACTTGTTCAACGCCCCAATCCCGGTATGGATCAATACCGAGGTGAATGAGGCTCTATACCTTCGTGACCAAGCGAATCTGTCGCGAAACAACCTTTTCTACAAGAAAGGGATACACGTGAACGGGATCCAAATCCCTAAAGATCAATACGCGGGACTGCAACGAAATGCGGCGACAGCAAAAGACCCGGGACGAAAAATTGCGCGACCAATCGTAATCGTCGTCCGAATTGATGGCCACCCCGTAACGGCTCTGATAGATTCCGGATCACTAGGAACGTTTATGAGCACGATGCTCATTGACCAGCTGAAGTTTAAGGAAATTCATATGGATCATCCACTCACCTTGCAGTTAGCTGTGCAGGGCTCTCGCTCAAAGATCAACTGTCGCGTTACTGCTCGTCTTGAATACCAAGGTATTAATGAAGAACGGGACTTCGATGTGGCCAACATCAACTATCCCTTAATTTTGGGGACCGATTGGTTGTTTGAGCACTCTGTGACAATAGGATTCAATGAGTCTCGTGTGGTCATAGGGAGTAACAAACGGTTGCCATTGACAGGACCCACCGTCTCTCAAATTGCATCTCGGGCCATGAAGTTGGAAGAGGACGAGCTGGAAAGGGCACGCGAAGAACTTCGTGCATACGCTCGGCCTCTGTGTAGGACTATGGCGGAAACAGATCTTCCCCCGCTGAGGGAAATAAACCATCGCATACCCTTAATAAACGAGTCATTGATTATCCCATGGAGGCCATCAAGGCTTCCTGAGAAATTCCGGGAGGACTGGGTGGAAAAACGTAATGCTTACATTAAAAGTGGTAGGTGGAAAATTTCAACTTCAAATAACACGGTACCTCTTTTGCTAATTCCAAAGCACGGTTCACAGAAGAATCGCCTACGGGTGGTGGCGGATCTCCGTCAACGAAATGCCAACACTCGAAAGTTGGCGTCACCGTTGCCAGATATCGATGGAATTTTACGTCGGGCAGCGCGAGCGAAGTTTCGCTCGAAAATGGACGGGAAGGATGCTTATGAACAAATTCGGATTGAACCAGAGGATGTCGCCAAAACTGCGGTGTGTACTCCTGACGGCAACATGGTTAGCCTAGTCATACAACAAGGAGATTGTAATGCTCCGTCTACTTACCAGACCTTAATGAATTTCTTATTCTCCGCATTTCTTGGCCGTTTCATGGATGTGTATCTGGATGATATCATCGTGTATTCCGACTCCCTTGAGGATCATGTTACACATGTCAAGTTGATTATTGACGTTCTAATTCGGGAGAAACTATACCTGAGCGAATCGAAGCTAAACTTCCTTGCCTCCAGCTTGAAAATCCTTGGTCGGATTGTGGATGATGAGGGGATTCGCATGGACCCGGATAAAGTAGATGCCATATCGAAATGGAAGACGCCTACCAACAGAGACCTACTCCGAGGTTTCTTGGGATCTGTGGGCTACCTCGCCGATGACATTGCAAGCATACGTATCCCATTGGGACATCTTAGCAATCTCACGGGTGATACTGTTCCATTCCTGTGGGGCTTCAATGAGGAACGGGCTTTTCAGAGGTCTAAAGAATTCACTTCGAAATCCAGGCATCATCACAGAGTGCCGTTGGACTACTCTGAAGGAGCGCCTCCTGTGTGGATGGTGACCGACGGTTGCGCGACAGGTATATCTGGTTGTGTGTTACAAGGCCGCTCTTGGAACGAGAAAGCCGTGGTAGCAGTGTTCTATTCTGCAAAGTTAAATCCTGCACAACAAAATTACCCCACCCATGAAATAGAAATGTTAGCGGGTGTCGAAACGATGCTAAGACACCGAGACATTCTGCAAGGTGTAACGTTTACTTGGATTACTGACCATGAAGGTCTCACTCATCTACTGAAGCAAAAAACACTGTCGGGTAGACAGGCTCGATGGTTAGAAAAAATAGCTGAGTTTGATTTCAAGGTTGAATACATACCGGGGACTGATAATGTCTTTGCTGACGCGCTTTCTCGTATATACTCCAACGATGCTCCGGGCACGGTTCGTGCTCGCTCTGAGTACACATATCATGACGTTATTGATAATGAGGGGCCAACGTTGAATGCAATTTCAATGCCTTTACTGGTTGATACAGAGGCAACGTGCAAATTGCCAGATGTTGTGCACCTTCGGGCAATGGAACTCCGGAGAAACAGGAAGCCGTCTGCAAAACGTGCCTACATGGAGGCCAACGATAACCTTGAAATTAAGGGTAACAGCCAAAGAGTAAATTCAACGACTGCAGTGTCCGTCGAGAACGAGACAGGGTCACATGAAACAGCTGCCGCGGATCAAATTTTGCCTTTGCCATCACCGGCCTCGGCATCACAGGATGTAAACGTAAATGACAGCCTGGTTCAACAATCGCAGTCCCCATCTTTACTTTCTGCGGTATCCACAATCACCGGGGGTCTAGACATTTATGACTGTGTAAAAGACCACTACGCGGGTGACGTGACCTTTGCCGCAATTCTAGAAAACCCAAAACACTTCCGCAACTTTGAGGTTGAGGATGGTCGAGTATATATCATCATTAATGGGCGCCGTTTACTTGGTATCCCTCGAATTCTAGTGGAAGAACGGAGTATACGCGAGATGATTATCAATGAAGCTCATTCAATCCTTGCACACTTGAGTAGCAGGAAAACTCTCGCATACATTCGTGACTATGTCTGGTGGAAAACCATGGCAACAGACGTCCAGAAATTCTGCGAATCTTGCTCTGTCTGTGCGAGCTCGAAATCATCCAACCACAAACCTTACGGACTCCTCAAGTCCTTGCCTGTCCCAAATGAACCTTGGGATGTCATAGGAATCGACTTCGTCGGACCACTCCCACTAAGCAAAAACTGAGATGGCACTTACGATTCCATAACCACCGTTATTGATCACCTTACAGGTATGGTTCATTTGATTCAAAGTCGGACAGACTACGGCGCGACCGATATTGCTGAACTGGTATTTGCTGAAGTATATAAGCTCCATGGTTTACCGAGGGTTATTGTGAGTGATCGAGACTCCTTGTTCACGTCTCGATTTTGGGCGCACCTTCACAAGTTGATCGGAACGCGGCTCAAGCTATCTAGCTCCTATCATCCTCAGACTGACGGGTTAACAGAACGGGCAAACCGGACTATCACGCAAATGCTTCGACAGTTCGTCAGTGAGTCTCAGACCGACTGGGTCTCAAAGCTCCCAGCAGTGGAGTTTGCGGTGAATTTGGCACGATCTGAAACAACGGGGTTTGCCCCATTCTTTTTGAACTATGGGCGTATCCCGCGCTCTTTCTTATGGAACGGTCCAAACAAATCAGAATTCCCGGGAGTTCAGGCCTTCGCTGATAAAATGAAAACTGCCACCATCGCTGCCCATGACAGCATCCTCGCTCACCGCGTGAAACAAACTCGGAACGAAAATCGACACCGGATTCCGGCTCCTTTCTCAATTGGAGATCTCGTCTACCTGTCAACTGCTAACCTGTCCTTTCCCAAGGGTCTAGCACGTAAGCTTCTACCTAAATTTATTGGCCCGTTCAAAATCCTGGCAGTTCTAGGTGAAACGTCTTTCAAACTGGAGCTCCCACATGACATGAAGCGGAGGGGTGTCCATAATGTCTTCCACTCGTCATTGCTCCGCGTTCACATCCCGAACGACGATCGGCTATTCCCTGGACGTTCATATGAACAGGTCCTCGGTACTGATGCAGATGACTGGGCGATTGATAGAATAGTAGCGCACAAAGGATTCTCCTCAGACGCTATGTTCCTAATCCTATGGAAGACGGGAGATCGCACCTGGCTCCCCTACTCAAAGGTCTCACATCTTGAGCCGTTGAAGGAATACTTTGAGACGTTAGGTGTCTCAAACGTCGGGCAACTCCCCCCTGTCTCGAATGGGGAGGCACCGATTGAAGGAGGGAATGACTTATTCATTGGGACAATCGGTATTGTACTAGATAAATACCCTTCTGTGGAATCCAACCAATACCTCATCCCCGAAATGACTTTGCCCTCTGAGACCGTGATGTATTCAACTCCTGCGATCCTTGCTAGCAGCCCTACCGCTGTACATCCTGGCTTCCCGAATAGCGCTAGTCCTCCAATTCAACTTGCGGCATTTACGTTGCAGGAACTGCCTGAGGTAACGCTCGATTGGGATAGGCAACTCTTCACGATCACTCGACTAGACAACGATGACCTGACGGTCTCTACTGAAGAGATGATCTCTTGCATTTTAGCCTCCTTGGCCATGAGCCGCCGCTGGAAAATGGAGCAAGGGGCCCCTACTCGGTACAACGAGATCGCTCGCACCCTCGGAAGTTACATTCCAGGTACATCGACGGCGAATTTCTCCATCATTCACAATGGAGAACTATGGAAGAGCTCACAACCCGTCACCTACAACTGCGTCTTCTCGGGCTCACAGATCACCGAGCTTACCCAGAGCGGTGCCATCACTGGTAACATCTATAACGACGTTAAATGGGCTTATCCAAAACCCGCCCGGACGACTACGTCTTCTGACAAGGACTCCGGACTTCTCGCAGACTTCTTTGCGGTTCACTCCTCGAAGTCTGACCACAAGGTTCTTCTTAATGGGATCTTCGCTGCAGCTAAAGACGCCGAGCGTAACGTTGCTTGGAGAGCCAAACGCAACAAAAATCCGAAGTCCTTGCGTGGTTCTCAACGCTACGCTGAAACCACCCCCAGTCTCCTCAATGCACCCAGCACTACCGTTAGCGTCACTGAGAAGATGAAGATGTGGCGTTTTCGCTCCGGTACTAGGGGCACCGAAGATATGGACAGCGCCAGCGAAGCTGCTGGCCCTTCTCACTAGCATAACTTTTGTCTAACTTCTCTTTTCTTCTCCCTAGCTGCGAAATTTCAACAAATTCCGGGAGGGCGTATGTAACACCTACACCTTTCCGCACACTCTCGATCACCATTCACGACCTCTCCGACACTCACTCGATCACCAATCCGCACACAACTCTCAGCCTGGACTCCTTGATCATTCACTGCGTACGGCGGCCAACGGGATCCGGAATACTTAGCATAATCTACTATATAAACCTACTTAGAGATCATGTAAAGGGACTCTTTTTCGAATCTCATAACGATTAACTATCATCTTGAGCGAACGGGAAGTCCACGAAAGCTGAGTATTTCTTGAACTCGAACATTTCGCGTCGCGTTCCACTTAGTCCGCTAAGCTACCGCGACAGCAGCTTTGGCACTCAGTAGGCATAAAAGTAAAAATTGAAAGCAAAAATGTGTGACAAAGTACGCAAATGAAGTACAAAGTACACTTTTCAAGTACACTGTATATTAAATGATGAACAATGATCTCATAACATAAACTTGAATAATACAAACTCTGAGATGCCCAAATCCAACTTTTCCTCTATTATCACGATCCTTATCTTCCGTCCCTCACCGAACAATATTCAAACGAATATCTTCCTTCGCAGGTCTATGAACAAATTGCTATCTCCTATAGGGTTCATGGAAAAAGTCTACGCTACCTTCGAGTCGAAGCCGCTTTGCTGCAAATCAAAGAACGTGCATAATTCTATAGAAATTTTTGCAAGGTCGACTGTGCTATGAGCAATGTATCTGAATGGCGTCTGCATAAGCTTTGGTTCCTCGCGGTAAATCTTGAACTTCATCGGTGCCGGAACCCGCAAAATGGTGAGGTCTTCAAAGAAGTGATTCAGGCGAAGATGAAATCCAACGTGACGATGTAGGACGAATGACGTGCTTGGCTGGCCACTTCACGCAAACACCCCACGATTTAAGGGGAGCACCTACTGGTAATGGGATCCATCCAACGTTCCACCACTTGCTCCTTTCAGAATGACAACTGCCACCGCTACATTGACTCAGGCGCTGGAAGCAAACCTCTCTCGACTTTCACTCTCTGCCTCACCTTCACCTTCTACCCGTCCATATCTTCCTCAATGGCAAGCACCTCCACCAACACAACATGAGGTTGAATGGGCTGATATCTTAACTGTCGATCTCTCCCTGTACGAAACTGACAAGCCGAAGCTCATTGAGACGGTGAAGACCGCCTTACAGAGAGACGGGTTTTTCTATGTAGTTGGCCACGGAATTGACGTCGAGGAGGTAATTATCCGAAAAATGACCAAGGGCATTGAAAATTCTGATTTATAGATAAATAGTTAAAACGTCAATTTGCTATTGGAGAGGTAGCTTTCGACCAAGTTTCAAGAGAAGAAAAGGAAGCGCATCGTGCCCAAATTAAGGAGAAAGGATCTTTCATGGGATACAAAGTAAGGACATGGTGTAATCCAGTCAATGCATCGCTGATCACGACGTGTAGCTCCAAAACTACTGGGAAATCAAAGACGGTGTAAGAGACAGGATCGAGCATTATAATTTCTACAACAACAGGTACATAGCTCGCTCGAACTTGATCGTTAGAAAATCTGAGCATGCTATAGCATTGACCCAGTGACAAGACATCCAACAGCGCTTCGTCCATTCGTTCCGGAAGTGAAGGATTTCCTTTACACAATGCGTCACACTGTTCTCAACAAGGTCCTCAACCTGATAGACGGTGTCCTCGGGTTAGACGAAGGATATCTTTGGGATCTGCACCAAAATGCCCAAGGGGAGATGGGAGACGACGTAAGTTCTTGTATACTATGTCATGGTCCCGACCGTAGCCTCTGACCTGCTTTCTGATGTAGTTGTTCCGCTATATGATATACGACCCCCTTACCGGAGAGGAATCCAAAAAGACCAATGGAGTGATGCTTAATGGTCACACCGACTTCAACAGCATCTCCACGCTTATCTCTCAGCCAATCACTGCATTACAAGTGCTCATGCCAGATAATGTCTGGCGATATGTCAAGCACAAGGACGGAGCTTTTGTCATTAACATCGGAGATCAACTATCCTTCATGAGCGGTGGAGTTCTAAAGGGAACTATGCATCGAGGTGTCTAATCTCACATCTTCCTCGATTTTCGATTTTGGCTGATCCTTCGAGATCACAGTTGTCAGTCCTCCAGAAGATCAGCGTACTCTTCGCCGCCTTGGTGTTTTCCACTTTGCCCATTTCAGGAATCACATACCACTCGACCTTCTTCCCTCAAAGAAAGTACATGACGAGGGACACATTGTCTTTGAAGGGGAGGTACCGACGACAAACGAGTGAGTTTAGCATCAAGCGCTAATAATGGACGTGTTGCTAATTTGTGAATTAATGTGTTAGATGGGAAGAAATGCGTGTAAAGAGCTATGGCACTTCAGAATTCATAAAGGGCAAAGAGTACGATATTGAAGTTATTGCGGGCCTTCAAGTTCGCCATTATCATTGATAAGAGATAGGTGCAACACGAATGACGGTTTCACGATAAACCCTCTCCAGAGATTCAAATATACACATTAATCCCTAGGCTAGGTTATCCGATGTAAATGCTTGGTATATATTGTCTATTACTCTGAGGCCTCCACTTTCCATACTTTGATAACACCAGCTCGATCACCACTCACAATGCCACCACGGAATGGAGAATCAATGCAAACCAGAGCGGTAATGATATCTTGGTGAGATCTAAGCAGAGTTTGTTGGGTGTGAGTAATCAAAGATATTCTCTGTGTAGGTCGACTCTGTTGGCTATTAGATCCAGCGACAGGCCATCCCTCTATGTACGTCGATGCAGAACCATTCTTTGAGACACTGGAACTGGCGATGAGCCTGTATTCATTAGTCACCAAGTGAATTTGCATACCTGTATGAGGGTTGTTCCATATCAGTCTCCATCCCACATAGCACTGTTGAACGTTCTATTTTTCCCAAATCCCACAACCGAATCTTTCTATCCTCAGATCCGGTAACCATAAAACCTCTTCCAGCATTCTTGGAAGGCACTTCGCCAGTAAAATCGGCAAGATCAGACCTGTAGGCGGATGAGTGTCCACCAAATTCCATTCCCACAACGATAGCGCGGACATCAGCAACAGGAACTAAAAGCTGCTGGGGATGTACCACAGGATCTTCCCCAGCCCGACGAGAACGAACCAAGGCTGCTATCGCAGCAGAAGGACTAGTATCCGCATCAACGCCAATCAAACCGTGTGGCTCAATGGCATCATCAGATCCAGAACCCCTCCGCACAACGAATGTCTCTACCAAGAGAGATTTCTCAATGTCCCAAACCTCGACTAGGATTGTGAATGCACGGTCGCTGTTGCCCTTCGAAGCTTCTATCGTGACCATGACCCATTTCCCTCGACCCTTGGATGGATGAACAACGCATTGGTGTATTCGCACCAGACGACCGATGGAAGCGACGCCGACGTGCCAACTCTTGAGGAAAAGTCCGAAGCGACGGTCCCACAGAGTCATTACCCCGGTTGACGTTCCAACCAGAATCCAAGAGCGTTTGCGGTCAATACAAAGACATGTGATAGGCCCATAATGCCTTGGATTTTCCATCCTCTGAAGAACTCGCATTGTTCGCAGATCGAGGATAATGATAACAGAGTGAGTTGTGGCATATACAAGGTTGGAAGAGGAGTCTACTAGTTCATCAGCAGCCTGCAGTACCCGAGGAAATTGACATACCAGTATTGTAATGCTGCATGGCGGTTATATATTCACCCACAGTGTCGACCCGATGTTCCCTCACTAACTGAAGCTTATGGTACTTTGGGAGCGCCCCAGTATGTTGAGATAGGTGTACCCGTACAATATGCAAGCTTCCATCGTCGGCGGCACTAGCAAAGCAATGTACACCTTCTAGTATGCAAAGACACTTCACTCTTGCATGGTGCTGGCTATAGGTATGTCTAGGTTTGGCAGTTACGTTACGTTCTAGCCTTGCCGTATCCCAAACTTTCACGGTTTTATCGTCAGATGCTGAGACGAAGAACATTTGGTCAGGAGAGACAGCAAGACCTGTGATAGCGTCTGAGTGCGAGCCTAGGTGGGCTACAAGGGCAGCGTCCATCCGCCGCGCCGTTCCATCACGGGATAATAGACTATGACGAACAGGGTTCCGACGTCGTACAGGCCCTTCGTGCACACGAGGACCAAAGTCATGCTGGAGGTCTCGATTGCTGTCCAGATACAAGTTTTCCAGCAGGTTATTGATCCCAGCTTCCTGACCATCTGGAAGTATGCCTCATGAGCATCTCGATGTCCGTGACAACAAATGACTTTCATGTGTGCACTCACCGTAAGTTGATATAGGTAGTAAGGACGGAACTCTTGACCGATTCGGAGGCCGAATAGTTTGTGACATGGATAGCGGTGTTGTTCTCCCCGATTGATCCGGTGAAGATTCCGTTTGGAGATGAGAATGCGTATCTAACAGCCCCAAGGCATTCGTTTTTGACGAGCCGATAGCCGGGGCAGCTTTTTGACTACTGTCTCCGCTCATGCCCCCGCTGAACTGCATTTTACTCAGAGGTCTGAAAGATGTCGAGTTGTTCGAAGTGGATACAACAGATTCGGTAGGGCTTCCAGGCCGCTCAGCCAACGCAGGAGAAATAGCTCCGGAAGCTAGGGCGGAACTCGGTGGAGGTAACTGAAGAGGGAGCGAAGGACTAGGGGTACCCTGCACCTGTGGTGCTAAGCTGAGCGACGAGGCGGAACCGTTGATGGTAGCTAGTCGGCGGCGGAGGTCTTCGAAAGGCGCCCCGGAGCTTGGCGGTCCCATTTGGTCATTAAGAAGGCGGTTCGAAAGAGGTGAGCTCGGCAATGACGCTCTTCCTAGGACTTCTGAGCGACGTGAGCGAGGCACACGATAAGTCATCTCGGAACTGCCAGACTTTAGGAATACCGTTTGAGGAACTACCCCAAGCTTGGGTAATTCCACGTCTCCTGTGACCTTGAGATGCTTGGAAGCTCCGGTCTCTACGCTAATTCTAGAGGAAAAACTACGATACACTATTAGCAAAGAAGGTTGTCCCAAGACGTAGAAATACTGACCTCGATATGGCATTAGCTAGCTTCAAGATATAATCTCGCATAGCCATTAGCTTTACTTCTTCTGCTGTAGTCATGCCTAACTGTTGCATCTTTGTCACCTGAGTTTCGTCCCTAAAGAGTTCAAATATAAATTATCTATGAACGACTGACTTTTTGGAGTTGTGGATCGAACGCACTCCTCCGATAAGCTCTTGCCTAAAGTTGTGTTGATCTTCCGCACCGAAGCAACACTTTCTCTAGGATTCTCAAATTTACCCCCGCCCCGTCGACCGACCTTCCAAAAATTACTTTTATCTGTCTTCCTAGCCCACTGGACGGCTGCATCAAAAATCTGACGCGGGAGCTATGTATGATAGTCAGACGACGAGCTCGCTAAATATGCATCAATACTAACTGCAGGCTTCATTGCGTTTAACAAACTTCTCTCATCGATGGTCTCCACGTCCGATTTGAGGAAGTGCCGTAAAGATGGATAGAGAATGCACCAAACGTCGCTGGATGGGAGATGTTTTGCAGCAGCGGCAATGAAAGCAGCGGCACCTTGGAGCAAGAGAATTGAGAAAAGAGTATCAGTGGCTCAAGGGGTAGAGAGTACCTTGCCGCACCCAGATATTCGGATGATACAAAAATCCAAGCGTTGCGCTCATGAGCTCCCAGACGCGCATCTTCTGGAACAGACCCAATTCGCAAAGGCTTGTCAACGCAGCCAATACTTTAGCCACAACTGTCTCTTCAACATCTGAACGACATGAGTAAGCGCAAGACAGATTGAGATATCTAAACTTACCGGAAAGGGCCTGAATCATCAAAGGCAGAATGTATTCCTCTAAACTTCTGCCACCCGCACAAGCTGCCACGTCCACGATACTTTCAAAGAAAGCATGCCGGAGCAACCAATCTCGGTCGTTTAGATATGTAATCATATGGCTAAGTAGAACGTCATTAGTCCGCTGTCTTCCAAGGAATATACATAGGTAAGAGATATGGTGTAACACAGCGCGTTTGACAATGCTAGATGAATCAACAAGAAGGGTAGAAAGCTGCTCTTGGATACTGCTCTGCAGGTCCTGAAGGCTAGTTTCATAGGATACCTACGATTTTCATTAATCGGTGGAACAGTGTATATGAAAGGCATACCTCGTATTGATCGTACTCCTGCGCTTCGGGTGATAACTTGAATGATCCATGCGCTTTCAATGCCTGCCCCATTTCCAAATATCTCACAGCCGTATCCGCAAGTTGAACGATACATTGAGCGTAGGTGCACCGGACAGATACTTCTGGGTCTTGAATGAGGTACCGTACGTTTGGAATGATATATTCCGGGAAAATGGCTGCATTGGAAGGAGTAATTACGGTGACCAACATCAACTTGGGTTTTCAGAAATCATCAGTTGATGTGAACGAAAAGAGGTCTCGTAATAAGACTCACTACTTGAACCAAAGTTCGGATCGCGGCCAGTCTTACGATCGCAGCTTCATCATGCAATAAATCCACAATATATGGAACCATTCTATCCAGCTTCGCCTCGTCTGTTAGATGAGACGACAATGCTAAGAACACCTCTAATGCCCGGACCTTCGAGCTCGGCAGATAGCAGTTTCGAATGTTGGCCGTGACAAGGGCCAGAATGATCAACGCTGGTCCATCCAGAGTAGCTCTCGGTTTTGGTTGCAATATGCTGTTCAGTTTTGAATCGCGATTTGGTATGTGTAACTCGATTGGGAGTATATCCTGGAATGGCCGAGAAACGGTGGTGGTCGTACTATGATAGTCAATCTTAATGTCCATTACAGTTTCTTCAACGATGTCGGCCACAAGATACGGTTCAACACTTTCGAAATCTTCCCAAAGGCGTTCCATTCTATGATCAGAGATATTGGGTAGAGCATCACCAGAAGGTATAGAATTAGAGATTGCTCCAGTAGCGTTAGGAGCTGAAGTGAATGAAGCAGATCGTATACCAGTGGCAGAGACCGAAGGTGTGAGATTGCCTGGTTTGGGAACATTTGAAACGACAGGAGTAAAAGGTGATATGCCGGAGGTTTCGTTGACGGAAGATACATAGTTGTGGAAAAAACTGAAGAACGAGTCTGGAAAGACAGTTCCACGACAGCTTTGCAAGAGATTATCAAATGTTGGGCGGGATGAAGGGTCAATACTGATCATTTGCTTGATCATATTCTACTATTGACGGTCAGGAAATGAATGCAAGGGAACGAATCGGATGCTCACTCGTACACCTTCATCTTCGATGATGTTCAGGTGGGCCTCAACGTTGTAATCTCCTTCACGGTATTTAAATAGCTGGCTTAGAGTAAACAACGGTGCACCCTCCAAAAACAATTCTGCAATGACACATCCCACACTGAAGCAGTCCATGGCTTCGGTAACTTTTCCATCTCTCTGACCCTCTTCGACCGCTAAGCTCGACTTCTTGGCGCTGATTTCGGGATTACTGGCAGCAGTATAGAATCGTTCCGGAGCGATATAGCAAGTGCGTCGTCCAGATGTGTCAAAGAAGAAGGAGAAGTCAGAAGGGTCATCGAGAGGAAGGTACGTCGGTTTGTACGAAGCAAAATCTGTCAGATAAACCCAGTTCCACGAAGTGACCAAGATGTTCTCTGATTTAATGTCCCCGTGTGACACTTTGCGGTTTCGTGCATCTCGTAGCCCAGTCAGTAATTGGAAAGCAATCCATTTCTTTTCTATTGCGCTGAGAAAAGGCCTTGTGCTGACTAGAATTAGAGTAAGTAATAATCGAGCCCGGCGTGGCATACCTTATACGATCATAGAGGTTGCTTGCAACCCATTGTCTGATAACATAGCCTGCGTTCTCAGTTTCGACAACTGTCTGGTAGTTGTACACGTTGACGATATCTAGCAGCGCCTCCCGGTCAACTATCCGAGCAGTTTTCAGTATCAATGTATCTCCCGCGAGACAAAGTCTCACTCTTCAACCGCCTGAGATAGTTGCGCAAAGAAAGACCGGGGTCAGGCTTTATGAAGACTTTGACGACAAGATAGCCATTCTGATGTCGGCATTGCACAGTCTTGAGGAAACGGGCAGAGCCAAGACTATTTAGTATTAGTGGGATGTCTAACTAAGATTTAAGTTGCCCAGTGCGCACCTTTTCTCGTAGAGAATTTCCCCTCCAAGTTCAGCGATGAACGAGTCCAAGGCCCCAGGAGTGCGTGCCAAAGTTGAGCCAGATTGAATATTGCCCATAGTGAATCGTAATTAGGAGTTACACATTTGTATAAGGGTCGCGGAGGAGAAGAGCGCTAAGTTCAGCGGTCTCTGACATCGTGACCTCTCTGAGTCATTTGCGGTATTTGCATGCTCGCCCAATCTCTAATCAGAATTAGCAGAATAAATACATTCTTTCCAAAGAATCTCCGTGTCCATCTGCTTGCTTGCCACGTAGGAAATCTCTCTCTAAGATATTGCAGTGCCATGGCTACTCCAGTCGCATCCACCTCACTGCCTGCGGCTCCCCTTGCTCAGCCAAAGAAACAGAAAAAGGAAAAAGCTGTCGCGGATTCAGCATTTCCTCTAGAGGTACGTGTAAATCAATGATCAATTGAGATCGTCAAGTAATCGCAATGTTTAGCTTCAACCACCGCCTGATTTTATCGAACACCGTATCAAACTTTTCGAGCAGCTTAAGGCCGAATATGACGAAGCAGTCAAATGTAACTAGCCATCTTACCTCTCATATCGACAAAAAAACTCAATCTCTGCAGCTAAACCTCGTGAGGAAATCACGATAACCTTGCCAGATGGCGCTCAGCGGAAAGGAACAAGCTGGGAGACGAGTCCGATGGACATCGCAAAGGAAATCAACAAGAGCTTGTCTGAAAGGGTTGTCATTGCGAAGGTACGTGTCTTATCCATTACCACAGTCAAACTCAGCTCAAGCCAAGCTTTCAAGGTTGACGGCCAGCTCTATGATCTCGAACGTCCGCTCGAGAAGAATTGTAAACTCGAATTGTTAGACTTTGAGGACAAGGAAGGCGCGTGCCCATGTTTTTCGCAGTTATCGACGATGGCTCATCGTTCTCCTTAGGCAAAAAAGTTTTCTGGCATTCTTCCGCTCATGTTCTCGGAGAAGCTACAGAACGGCACTACGGTTGTCACTTGTGTCTGGGTCCCCCGACTGACGACGGATTCTTCTATGAGATGGGAATTCAAGATCGGTACGACTTGTCATGACTATCTTTCAACGTAGCGCAATCTCACATTCCTTCCAGGCCAGTCTCTAATACGGATTACCCTGCCCTTGAGAAAGTATCCGAATTGGCGATCAAGGAGAAACAAAAGTTCGAACGCCTAGTCGTTTCCAAAGAAAATTTGTTGAAGATGTTCCATGTATGTTCCCTTCCATTTTATGTCTTCCCGTATGTTTAACATCCTCTGCAGTACAATAAATACAAGCAATACCTTATCGAAACCAAAGTCCCCGATGGCTCTTCTACAACCGTCTACCGCTGTGGTCCTATGATTGATCTATGTGTCGGTCCTCATATCCCGCACACCGGTAAAATCAAGGCTTTCATGATCACCAAAAACTCCGCATCGTACTTCCTCGGAGACGCCAACAACGATTCTCTCCAAAGAATTTATGGTATCTCCTTCCCTGATAAGAAGCAGTTGACTGAGTACAAAACCTTCCTTGCGGAGGCTGCAAAGCGCGACCACCGGAAAATCGGAAAAGAGCAAGAATTATTCTTCTTCAACGATCTCAGTCCGGGCAGTTGCTTTTTCCTCCCACATGGCACCCGTATCTACAATGCATTGGTTGAACTATTGCGAGTATGTGTTCGATTACCTCCTTCGCTCGATGTATGAATGATCTGTTCGATACAGCTCGAATACGGCAAACGTGGTTACCAAGAAGTCATCTCGCCGAACATGTACAACAGCAAGTTGTGGGAGACCTCAGGGCATTGGCAGAACTACCAAGACGGCATGTTCACGCTCGACATCGAGAAAGAGAAATGGGGTTTAAAACCCATGAACTGCCCTGGGCACTGTCTCATCTTTGATTCGAGAGACCGCAGTTACAAGGAGTTGCCTATCAGAATGGCGGAGTTTGGTATCATCCACCGGAACGAGGCCAGTGGAGCTTTGACTGGGCTGACGCGGGTGAGGAGGTTCATGCAGGATGATACCCATGTCTTTTGTATGCCGTCGCAGGTAAGTAGAAGTGGTTTTCCAATGAAAGCCTTCATTCAAGCTTTACAAGATCGAGGAGGAAATCAACGCTCTATTCGACTTTATGCAACATATATACGGAATGTTTGGTTTTGAATTCCATCTCGAATTGTCCACTCGACCTGAGAACTATCTTGGTTCTATCGAGACTTGGACTGTTGCTGAAGAGGTGCGTCTACTCCCTTCCATGGTGTACTTGACGTATGAATCTGACCGGTCCATATCAGCAACTCACCAAGGCCCTCGATAAGCAATACGCAGGTAAATGGGAGCTCAACCCTGGTGATGGCGCCTTCTACGGTCCTAAGATCGACATCACCATTCGGGACGCCCTTCATCGCTCTTTCCAGTGCGCTACCATCCAATTGGACTTCCAGCTCCCGGAACGATTCAATCTGAAATATCGGTCTGCGGAAGATTTTGGTAGCTCTGAAAGGCCGGCATCGAGACCTGTCATTATACATAGGGCAATATTGGGTAGTTTGGAAAGGTTTATTGCGATTATCACGGAGCATTTTTCTGGTAAATGGTAAGCTAGCTCACGATTTCACTCATTATTCGAACTCATATTCCTCAAGGCCGTTCTGGATATCACCTCGTCAAGTCGTTGTCATCCCTGTAGCCGCGCCCTACGTATGCTTCATAATACACCCTTATCTTATCAACTAACGAATCGTTCAGAAAGAATACGCTACAGAAATTTCGGATCGTCTAAACTCTCTCGGGCTCTACGCAGATGTTGACAACAGCGACAATACTCTTCCCAAGAAAATTCGTAACGGGGAAATAGCTCAATACAACTTTATTCTAGGTGTGTTCTGATTGAAGATTCCAGATAATACCTCTCACTTAGTTAATTGCATAGTTGTCGGTCAAGAGGAAGTCGACGCTCGCGCAGTGAATGTTCGAAACCGGGATGACATTGGCACGAAGAACAAAGGGGAAATGATTCCTCTTGATACCGTCTTGGAGAAGTTTGTCGAGCTGAAGAGCTCCAAGCGGTTGAAAAATCAGTTCGCCTAACTATGTGATAGAGAACGGTCGTCAATGATATAGAATCGCACACTACTTCTGTGCTTGAATACAACATGGAAATATGACATGCATCCAAACTCCATCCAAGGCAAGCACGCAAGAGCGTCTATATAGGCATTATGTTTCCGAATTGTGAACGCTGAGAAATGGGATTCAAGCTTCAAAATAAAAGTGAATGCAAGGATCGAGTACGCACCAGTTGCATGATAGCAGCACGTTCAGTCTCAGGGAGCGCATTAACTTGATCATCCGACATACTCACCACTTGTCTCAGTAAAGCCTGAACCCACGTTATATATCATTTCAGGTGTTCGGGCTTAATGACTCACTTTGTGGGATTCACTAATGTTATTCAGCGCTGTAGCAGAATTAGGTTGCGCTGGCGGTTGCGCACGCTGATACATGTTTGCCTGTACAGGAATGGGCTGTTGCAGCACCGGCGTTGAGGAGCCACTAGGTGGATGTTGCAATTGTGATGGTGGTACCATACCGGGAGGAGGTGGCGTTGGTCTGAAGTAGTTCGGGGGAGGCATAGAACCAGGCGGAGGACCAAACATTGGTGCAGCCATGTTGGGCGGAAACGGTGGCATATGTGCTGATGTATTATAAGTTCCATTCGATGGGTAAAACTGTTGCGGAGGTACATTCACTGGAGTGGGTGCCGGGGCCGGAGCCGCGGAACTGGCAGTTGCAGCAAGCATACGCTGTAGGATGCTCTGATCCACTATCTTATTCAATAGCAAAGCTTGGAAAAGGGCATATGCGAATTGAGGATGTGATACTAGAAGTGTACGTGCTTGTTCTGGATGTGTAATCACAAACGCCTGAGAGGCCAACCGTTAAGTCAGGGAAGCTATGGTTGGATATTGAAACACACTTTCATATGGGCCAGTACGTCCATTAATTGTGAGGGATTCATGGTTGCCAACGTCTGACTAACAGTGTCGAGCACAGTAGATCCAGCAGGGACGGGTATACCGGGCGGCAAAGAAGCAAGGAAATCTGGGGTCTTGTGCGTATTATCTGAGCGCCAGCGATCCGAAGGTCCTCCACCGTCCATGAGCTCACCGCGAACAGTCGTTTTTCCTTCGAGAAATGGGTCCGAGTCAGCAAGATCGATTCGAAGTGGACGCCCGCCGACTTCATAGTTGTTGAGATTGCGAACGGCAGATGATGCAGTTTCATGGTCTAAGAACACGCGTCGGTTTTGAGGATGTGCAAGTTGATGTTGTGATGAGCAAGATTCGTGCACAAAACGTCGCCCATGATTTGATTATTATGCGTCACAACATGCAGTATATTTTCAATATTCATGTGAACAAAAAGTCATTAATCGACGGACGGTCGTTGAGTAGAGACAAGTTGATTGCGGATAGGAATCGATACTTTGCGTTAGAGGAGATCTGTAGTTCTGAGGAACGAGGTGAATTGAAAATACCGGTAAATTCGCAGAATCCATAGCCTTTAGGTTTCCCAGTATCTCTGTCGTATACCAACCTATACAAAGAATTTATTGGGTGCATGAAGACGAGGAAAAAGCACGTACCTGAATCCAACAACCTGGCCTACAGACTTGAATACATCGATGAGTTGTTCCTATGTATCCTATGGCATAAATTTTGATGCCTTAAACCAATGAAAAACATACCTCGCCCATATTGTAAGGCACGTTGCCAACTAGTGGGCGAAAATGAGTTCTTGATAACAAAGCGTTGTTAGTTCATACCAAAAACTACTTTACTCATGTTTCCCAAGGAAAGATTGAGCGTAGATAAAAACTTGGACAACTTTTTGGCGCAGGAGCGTTAGAAAGAGAGACGCTTTGCTTACGGCAAACTCCGGGTCAATGATGGCGCGCCGAACTTTCCAGAACACCGGCGCTTGTCAGTGCGTCTTACTGTTCTCCTCGAGTCCTCGTCAGCATTCGTAATGCAGACACTGCTTATTCCGAGTCATCACTAGACATCCCTGGATAATTAGCTCTTTTCCAGAACCCAGTCATCTTATTACACTCAAGCCTCGTCTCTTCAGGGTGCTCTGCTCCGAGGAGGCGATACCTATTTCCATTATAGGCAATTATAATTCAATAGAGCAAGTATAAAAGGAGCGCCACACTCCCAATGTAACTCCCCATACCCTCGACTTTCAACTTCGTTAACCACATCAAAGGTGCAGATGTCGCTTTCTCACAACAGGCTGCCTCCGAACGACGAGATAATAAATCAACTTGTCGCTAAGAAGCTCAAAGCTCTTCTCCGTGCAAACAAAATCCGCCTTGTCAATCCTGCATCTAAGATATTCAGACCTAGGTTCGTCCATTCACACCTGACTGCTCCCGTTCTCTCATAAACGCTCCCGTGACAGGTGTGACCTTTTTGACAATCCTCCTTCCAACCTCGTAACCGCTATGTTCGAGTTGCCCGGAGTCAAACGGAGTGAAGTTGCTCTAAACCTGCGCGAGGGCGTCCTTGTTGTTGCAGGAGAGCGCTTCCGTCCGGAGAAGTACATGAGTCTCTCATCTTTTCCACGGTTCTCTCCTGTTTCTACGAAAGCCGAGGCCTCCGCAGGGAATGAATTAGAGCTGAAGTCTCGATACGTGTTAGAAGAACTAAGATACGGTACAGTAAGTCATACAACCTGTGTTTCGCTAGCACACCCGCGCGCTAAGCTTAATCCGCAATATTGACGCTATCCATGGTTTTTAGTTCGAACGAAGAATACAGCTTCCTGAAGGAACCCAAGTGAGTCAAATTCCTATTATGTCGAACAATGCTCATCTCATGTGTCTTATCGCCTTACAGGATGCTGATATCAACGCTCATATGTCAGACGGCATGCTGATAGTCACTTGGCCTCGACAGCCTTCGCGTCAGAAATCATCTATCAGTGCTCAGGATTTGCCTACGCTTCCGCGAAACGAGTCAATCTTATAGGTCCGAACCTATCAATGTGCTGTTCCCCTGAGGGATGATATTGTTCGCATCTTGAATCAACTCCTCCCTTGGTAGCTACTCAAACCTCCCCTTCCTTCATGTTGTGTGTCTGGTTAGTATGTATTGTGAACAATTCGATATAGCTCTCTCCTAAATTTCATTGCAGAATCCTTGTACGGCCGATAATACCCTTGTACTTATAGAGACTTTAACGATATTTAAATCCTCGCTCAGCTGTATTTTACCCCTTATCCTCGCCCAGCCGTATCCCTTTTACCCCTTCACTACCCTCCAATCACAATTATGATTTAGTTAACTAATACCGTTCAATCATGTAGCGATATCGATTCCTTACTCGATTTTTTGTATAGACATGCGTCCTGGTTGCCGAACATTTTCTCTACAGCTATCCTGATAATCATTCTCACCACTGCTTGGTTATTGTGATTTCTCAATTTTGTGGGTACTTACATATCACATTTTGAGCTGTTTAGTTCACAGGACAGCACGCTAGCTCCTTCCTTATATGCAACAGCTGTATGAAAATCAAATGTGAGGTAAAGGCAACAAGCTGTGCTGGGCGCACAATAAGTCCACCGTTGCAGCTGTAGGTATTATAAAAACATGCACATGAAAAGTAAGGATCAAGGATACTGTGATAATGAGTGACTCAGTTATTTCGACACAGGCCAAACTGATTCAACCGATTCAATTCTACCGTTCCGCCGTGGGTGTTATGGGAAAGAATGTGGCAGTGCCCCAATCAAGATTGATAACATTTGCTTTGACCTGAGTCGTATCTAGTCATATTGTACGATATCTATTATCCCGCATGTACTAAAATCAGTCAAGAGCCTGAATGATTTGCAATGATTTTCAGCCTCGGATATGTACACACATTAACAGAGATTACTTGGAGTACACCACTCTAAAATTACATGCCACCAGTGCCAAACATAAGGTCATACTGGAACAAAGCCGTATATGGAGTAGATGGTCGAGTGCGTTAAAGTTCATCTGTAATGAAGCGTGAGACTGTCTTCATCAGAGCATGGGAGAATATCTGGCTGTGTACCTTTTTGGTGGACCTGGTTGTAATGCCCATCACTTTCCCAACTTTGTGCCAAGTGAGGATATGAATGTCCATCAAGAGGATATGAATGTGACGAAGCAGACAGAACAAAACGTTGATCTGAATATGTCGGATTAAGATTATTGGGACTTGGGGACAACGAATCGAGTGAGGTATCACTTGGCGAGATAAGGACAGGCTTTGATGATAATAGTTGTCGCACCGAAGAAGATCTAGAGGATGTTTCGGGTAGAAAGTGATCCCAATGACCATCTACAAGTGATGGGTACGATTGTTTATGATTACTGGATTTTAGAGGATCCAAGCGATCAGTTTGTATTTCGGTTAGGTTGTGTTCGTTTTTTTGGGATTCTTGCAGCATAGCGTCAAGGACAATCTAGTCGTTGAATCAGTATCGTCAAAGCATGAGTAGCTAACACGTTGCGCGCATACCAAAGCTTTAGCTGCTCGACTGCTGACTTGAGCGGCACCTCGAAAAACTTCGCACGCCAGCTTGAGTTGGTCCAAAGGTCGTGGTTTCAAGTCAAGATAATTTACACGAGTAGCGATGGTACCAACGATGACCTGAAGCCGGGGCTCATCAGTTAAATCGTCGTCAAGACGAATGAAGAACTGACTGCAGCAGAATATGCGAACGACCATATTTGCCATACTCGGCTGACTAGGAGCGGTTTTTTCTGGTACTGAATACATGTATCATCTAGGACTGCACAAGCAGCGTGAAAAGCGGTGATCACAGATTTCCCATACGGACTTAATAACAGAGGATTGGAGGGGTGTTCAGTCATTGCCCGTGTGAAGAATGGTCGATGAAGATATAAAAGCACTATAGATGAACATAGATTTAGCGTTGGACGGCTGCAGGATTGTTCACTCAACTGAGATGCGAATAGTGTGACCTGACAAAAGTCCTCATAGATATGGCTGTGCGGTCATCCAAAGGGTCACTGTCTGGTTTTGGATTGACCGCAAGTCGTATTTTGGCGTCCATTTCCAACACTTGCTCATATGGCGGGTGCTTTGCAGAAAGAGTGATGTGGACTAAGGGCAGAAGGCAGGTGTAGGTGGTCTGAAAGCCCCAGACACCGACTGGGAAGAAGAATGACACTTGAATATCAAGAAGACAGATAACACGGGTTCAACTTACAACCTAGAGGAAATTCTCCCTGCTGATACATATCCTCCTCTTCCACAGTGGGTATCTTACAGGTGATGAATTCGGCAGATATTCCGAATGGCCGACCTGTTACCAAGGACTAGGGCGATACGTGAGCTTCTTTATCTCGTCAATTTGTTCAACTGACATTCCACAAGATACCAGCAAGTAAATTCCACCAATACACTCGTCTATCATAGGCCTCACGCCCTTTGAATTTCCAACTTGATGGATCAATATCTATGGAAGCAGGTTATACTTGTAGCCTTCGTTATTGTTTTGAGAAGCGTACGGAATCCGATCTTTGGAAAGCTAGTATGAGGATTGATCAAAACAAAAATGATCGAAGTGGGCGCACCTGAGTAGCAACTTTAGATGCAAGATTGATGAGAGAATAAGATCGCTCTAGGTTACTTTCATGACCACTGAGACCATTGTATATACTCATCAAGTGCAAGACCTATAGATATCGATGAATCAGCTTATAGAGTAGATGAATGTCCACTAGAGCTGACTTTGATTGTGACGACGGAAGACTCTGTCATTACAGATTGTAGGACCAAAGCAGCCTGGGCTAGCTGGTAGAAGTGTTGGGATTCAAGATGGTAGGGTTCCACGCTGAGATCGACAAGAACACCGATGGCAAGAACAGAAAAGAGCAAGGCGAGATCGTGTGGACCATAGAGCGCCGACCCTTGATAAATCGCTGGTATCAGCTCGGAGATTAGTAGCTGGCGGGAAACTATATGAAACATCCATGAGAGGTTCTCCAAAAATGTGTCACATAAGGCGATTGCTCGTTCGATGGGGGGAAGGAAAGATTCAATGGACCTCTGTGTAGAAGCTATAGGGATGTTCCGCGGAGTAAAAGGGAACGCATGTGTGAATTTGATGATTTCAGGTGGAAGGTAAGAGTTATCTAATTCTGGCAGGCGGGGAATTGAAGTTGACTTCAGACGTTCTTCCCGGGGTTGAAGGTCCTAAGTGACTGCCAGTATGAAACTGTGAGATCATGAGAATATGTCGTCACGTACAAGTAGTAGGCTCTAAAAAAGGATTTAATGATACAGTCTTCCATTCATCATGGTTATTCTTACCTCGGACGCACCAGAAGGGCCAAAAAAACGGTTGATTCCACTCCCGCTGACGTGTAAAGAGCCCGAAACGTCTGAAAATACGTTGTCTTCCTCACTCACTCCCGATATAGCTTTGAGCGCTTGAGTATCCGTATGGACGTCTTCCCTGGCTGAAAGTAGAGGATGAGGTTCGAGATTGTAAGTCGTCTGCGCTATGGTCAGCGCATCTTCAAGCGAGTGCATGCGCGCTTCGAACTTTGCCAATTTGCGATGAAGGTGATCGGTTGCAGCCAGTACAAATCTAGATTTAGGTGAGTGAGGAAGAAATCGTAGACTTTGCAGGTTGTGAAAACTCACCGACTGCCTTGTCCTGGCGGAATTGTACCTAAAAGTATATCAGCAAGTTTATCGACAAGCTTCCTGTCTTTAACTTTCACCATTGGGACACAAAGTTTGGCATCCACGCTTCACGCAAGTTGAGCAAGGTACGAGTCGGTCGCATTTGATCCTTTATGCTTATAAGCTCTCGTGACATCCCAGAATCCATTGACTAAAAGAAAAAGTACTTGAGTCTGCGGCATTCTGCACATGCGATTTCACCCCTTTAAAATATACAGATGAATGCTTTGAACATCTCTGAACGGAATGAAACAGTACCTGCTTCGTTTCGTAGCTTTGTTATTTTGCGCAGACTTTGCGCAGTCTGAGCTCGAGTTGTTTGTGAAGGGAGACTCTGTACGACTTGAGTTTGAGGCTTCTCCATGCTTATAGGGATGGTATTCAGACATCGGATGTTCAGAAACTGGGGGATTTTTCTGAATAATGGCCTCCTTCTTATCTGCTTTTTTGATTGGGGCCTAGCAGTTATGGGACGTGCAGTTCGGAGAGCGGAATGAACATGAGGTTTGGTGAAATGTGGACATTCGAGAAAGACTGAGACTGCGTGCGGCTGAACGTTATTGTCATTGATCTTATCTAATCTGCCCTATGTTTTTTCTCCACGAAGTCCAACAACCATAGGACGGCGAACTCATCTATCTGACATCTTTTTCAATATATACATACCACTGATGACCCTCAGAAACTAAATGAGATCAACATTAGTACTTGACATCAGCTGTGGTAAGCCTGTGATTGCTTCAGATTGTTGCCTTGGTACAGTTAGTGCAAGTATGAATAGACATACTAATTCAGCCTAATTAATCATGTAACAAAATTGAACGAATCAAACGAATGCAACCAACCTCGGGTTGAGGTCTATTATGATCCTCTTTGATCCTTCGCTCTCATATAAATACCAACAATCTTTTGGCACGACCACAGCGGCTCAATACGGATCTCGCCTCCTGCCTTCCGTATTTTTCCTGGCATTGACTCCTTCTGATTAGAGAGGAAATCTTGTTGGTATGCTTATGGTCGGCCGGGTGAACCGATCCTCGGAAATCTTCTCTCATCAAAAGAGTGGGGATTCCAGGGGCCTTGCAGGGTCTTGCTTCTTTTAATTGGATTCAAAAAATGGCCCATAATAGCCCATAACCAGGTAAGATTACCCATTGGACACTTCGCTGCGTGCATTATCGAGATCCAGTCTCTTGTCCAATATCGTTTCCCGAACACTTAAACTCTCAGGTTGTGCCACGTAGTCCTGTTTTGTACCCCTCAGCCTCCCTCAGCTCGTATTGTATATGAGGTCAGATCGAATATACACGTTTTTCAGGGGTGCCCAGAGCTGCACCCGTGTCCCCTGGGCACTATATATCGTCGCTTAGCTGGTTAGATAATGGTCAGTGATCAAGCTGTAAAGCTTGGCAAAGTTCATCAAGGATTGGAGCGGCAGCGGCAGCTTTGAAATTGCACGCATCGTAGCCTCCAACGTACAGCATAGGCTGATTTTATACATTTTAGCAACTACTTACGATGGTGCTTCCTTTTGTATCCGTAATTACTTACGCGAACGTGTGGCTCACCGACACAAAATGTGGCGATCTAGTACACTCCTTTTCTCATCAACTTCAGACCGTAAAATAATCAGACTTGTTACTTTATGCCACAACATACTGGATTAGTTGTATAAGTCCGCGATAGATGGATCCCAACTACATCATTCAAGAGATTGGGAGGATCAATGATTTCCGGCCTTTAATAGTGCATCCCACTTTGAAACGCTGCTCGTCTCTTTCACAGCCTTCACCCACTCGTTGACGTCCGATATGAGAACTTCAGGACATTCTACCGAAGGGAAATGTCCTCCTTTGTCATGTTCTCGCCAGGTTACAATCTTCTCCGCCAAGGTCGCTTCTGCCCACCATTTCGTTGCATAGGCAACATCCTTAGGAAAACTACTGACTCCGATCGCGACCTCTTTTGAGATTCTGGTCCCGAGCACCACACTAGTTCCATCCACATCTGAGGACGCCTCTTTGTAAATCCTGGCATGTCCAGCACTCCCGGATATGAGGTAGAGCATGGTCCATGTAAGGACAGTATCTGCATTCCAGACATGGCTTTCCTCAGTGGCAAGTTGCATTTTTTCGCGAATCCACGCGAGCATTCCTATAGGAGAGTCGAGAAGAGCATATGAAATCGTTTGGGGTTTAGTGCGTTGGATAATGGAGTATCCGCTCTCGGTTCTCAAGAACCATTGCATGCGCTTGAAACGTTTGCTCTCCTCAGGAGTGAAGTAGCGGATCGCAAGCCAGAAGAGTGTCGTCGGGTTTGTCATTAGTTTTGGCGGTAGAGTGGGAGGAAAATTAAGGTGAAGACCAACGAGGGAGGAAGGATGTTGGAGTGCGATTGAGCGAAGGATAAAGGAACCCCAATCTCCGCCTTGACCCAAGTAATTGTCATACCCAAGTTTAAGCATGAGTTTGTGATAGATATTTGCAATTTTCGCCAGTCCGAAACCCGATTTCTAGGTCATGTTAGGACTAAGGGCTGAGAGATTAAGACAACACGTACCGAAGGTGAAGAAGATAGTGTAAAACCTGGAATACTGGGTGCCACTATATGAAATGGCTGGGCCTCTGGATCTTCTGGAGCAGTGAGTTTCAACAGATGTTCAACCTAGTATGTAGCATTAGCCACCAAGAACCCAAATGTGCATTGAAATATGTACTCACCTCCGTGAAATTTCCTGGCCATCCATGAGCAAAGATGAGGGGAATGGCATTCGGCCTTTCGCTGCGATGATGTACAAAATGCAACGAAATGACTTCGCCAGCCTCTTCCAAGTCAACAGTAAACATATTGAATGTCTCGTTTATCTGTTTTTCAATCTTCCTCCAGTCGAATGTAGTCTTCCAATACTCGACCAACGGTTCCATGACAGCAGTAGGAATTCCATGTTCCCATTCTTCGCCAGCAGGATGAGTGATGTCGGGTATAATGCGTGCAGTGTTCACTCGGTTTGTGACCCAGTTCAGTAAATCGGAAGACACGTCGAGCTTGTATGGTTTCGGGGAAGACATCGAGCTGGCAGTGATATGAGTGGAAGAGCGGAGTTGAGAGATACAGACAAGTATCGCCTTTTATACGCAAAGCATTGCATGTGACAGGATATATGTATGTAGGAAATAATGATTATTCGCATCTTGTTCAGCACCGGTCCCGGGAATTACTCGGCTTTCGTTGAAACCTTCGTCCGTTGAGCGTAGCTAGAGTTGTGAGCAGAATGAGAATGAGGGAGCATGTTTGGTTTGCCTTGATTCATATAATAAGCGCTTGCTTGATTCTGCCGGCGCAGTCGGCGTAGGTTTTCTCAGGTAAGTACCAGCGGATGACCAGACTGACCAACCCTCTTAGGTTGTTTGTCTCCCTGTAGTGAAGTCATGGGAATCGAGTGTATGGTGCCATTCTATGGCTAACTTACACCAGACTCACATAAGTACTTTCCCGTGCGCTACTCTTAGACTTAGCCTCGAACTCGTCCAATAGCTATCATGCCCAGTCCTATAATCCCACAGATTCCTCACTACGAACCGGCGCCGATGACTACTCAGCCTCGTACGTTCATGCAGTAGCCAAAAGAATAATGTATTAACATGAGCATGATATCAATCCTTTTAGTTGATTATGCTGACCTAGCCATCATTGACCTCAGTCAAGGCAACACAGTAGAGGGACGTGCGCAACTGGCATTACAAGTGCGAGATGCCATGTCCACCTACGGATTCTTCTATATTGTAGGACATGGTTATTCCACTGACCAAGTCAGTATAGTACAGTCAATTTTTAGTAGTAGGTTCACTCATGATCATTCAGATGAAACGAATGTTCGATATCGCAGACGTTCCCTTCTCCCAAGTCAGCGATGAAGAGAAACAAAAATATGTCGCGCCGACTAAGCAAACCGGCTCTTATCAAGGGTATAAGCTCCGTCAATATTGGGTAGGTCTCCACGCTGTTTGAGAGTGTAAATCTCCGTTTACAATGATTTTCAGCACATCGACGGTGGTGTTCGCGATCAAATTGAAAACTACAATAGTATGTTATTTTCGTTGCTCTGAGTTGAAAAAGAAAACTTACACCACGACGTACTGTGCAGTCAATCGCGATGTCAACAGGCGCACTCACCCCGAAGCTGTTCGGCCTCTCCTTCCTGAAATTAGCCAATTTGCTCGTCACGCGCATATGAGCGTCCTCAATCCGATCTTGAGGTAGTTTGTGCATAATCATGCTACTATGTTCACCTCGTCTCATATTTATACAGACTCATGGCTCTCGGACTGGAACTTCCAGAAGACACCCTGGTTAACATGCACGGATATGACACACAGTCAGAAACGTATAGTTAGTAGTTTACGTGGCATGCAGTATGAATGTTTTCCGAACTTCCCCTTCCTTAGTTCGATTCATGAAGTATTATCCAAGAAGCGCCGAGGATGAAGAGAAAACGAAAAGTGTGTGGTTGAAAGGACATACCGGTCAGCCTCAGTGTTCTGTCAGCCCACTAGCGTCCATGCATCACTCACAACTTTTCAGATTTTGGGACCATTAGTATCTTGTACAGTCAGCCTGTAGCTGCTTTGCAGATTCTAGCTCGCGATTCTACCTGGAAGTGGATCAAACACATTGAAAATGCAATTGTGAGTTCAATTTGTACCGTGTCATTTTCCTGCTAATTTCTTTAGGTGGTCAATGCTGGCGACGCGATGGAATTCCTTTCGGGTGGTTTCTATCGTGCTACAATCCACAGGTGATTTTTCAGGTTTCAGTTCATCTCATCCTGCTAAATCTCCGCCACAGGGTTGTGCAGCCGCCTCCTGACCAACGTCGATACACTCGTCTGGGAATCTTTTATTTCTGTATGACCGATGATGATGTCAAGCTTGCACCTCTCGTCGCAAGTCCGCTCTTGCAGCGTATAGGGTTCAAGCGATGGTTCGAGAAAGACGAGGATGCACCTTTAATGGTTGATTGGCGTAAGGCTCGCACTTCTGCTTATGGACAGACCACACTGTCAAAGTCCGACAAAGAGGACAAAGTTGAAGAAGAAGTGATTAATGGTGTCCTTGTACGGCACTATAACTGATGTAATGACCCCATAAAACTATCGCATTTTGAGGCGCAGGAATGGAGGGGAGGTAGACGAGCGCACAACATGAATACAATCAGATTGACCCCTGCTACATTCTTTGCCTTTCCGAGTCTAAGTGCTGCCAGAGGAACTTTTGTAGATGTCCCGAAAGGCCCTCCGTGAGTTGAGTTATGCCATCAGAAGTACAAATGCGATATGCTGGCATAGGTTGATACGTGTTGGCTAGGATCTATGTCACGTAAGATCACGGATTGCGAAGAGGGAAAGATGACAATTTAAAAAGCCTATGTACCTTTCCATCCTCAACCAGAACAGAGGCAAGAATATCATCCGGATCACCAATTCGACCCAAGGCCGGTATATTACGATCATCTAAACGTGTATACGATGAGACGAGACAAGCTGATGACATGACTAAAGACATACCGTGTATATGCATCCATCCTTGTCGTATTTGTAGTGCTCCATTTCGTTGAATATCATCCACGTCGAACTGTAGTCCGTCTTTGACTGCATCATGAAGTAATTGTCGGAACTTTGCTAAAGTGCTCATCTTTAGTTGGTTGCATTGGCGAACAAAAAAAAGAGACATACGATTTTCCTTGAAATCATTCAGTCCTGCTTCTTGCTCGACCTCGTTGTTGGTCGAAGCAGGTAGCCAGCCAATGACCGTACTGGACTCTGGATTTGGAGGAGCGGTAGGCAGGAAAGACAATGCATAAACGGGGATGTCGGGAGATATGGAGGTCGGGGGCTCTAGGAAATGATAGAAAAGGCCAGGTCGCGTGGGATCAGCAAAAGTACCGAATGGAAGTTCCTGTTCTGGCTGACGTTCCGTGGAAGAAGCAACAGAGATGGAGAAAGAATGATGCAAGTAGTCATGTTTAAGAGCAGACGTCTTTCGAAAGAATTCTTGACGATGTCGACATGAAATCTGACTCATGGGCCTTGCGAAAGCAGCTGTTGCTGACTTGGAAATGTGATGGGATGCATAAAGTCGGCGAGGAGTCTTGAAAATTAATCTTGTGATGGTAGTTTTGGACAAACTCTGCATTTACTTATTGACTTTCCGTCCAGAAACTTCCAAACTCGAACGTAATAATGCACTTTGTGTTCTCTTGTAGAAAATTGTTCATTCATGCCGCCGTCACAGTATAAGTAACATGATAATAATACAAAACAGTAGTACTTTAATAAAGAAAATCAAGGACAACAACAAGGCAAGGAAGAAAGGCAAAAAAGATTGAGGATATGGAATATAGTGGAAACAGTTCTGAGTAAGGAAATATTATCTGTCAATGCGATTATCTACACGATGTCGATGCTGCCTATTCTTCAGATGCACTTCAAAATTTGACAGAGTCTCGCCTGGACCTAGCTTGTACAACTACGGAATGAAGAGTGAAATCTCGAATGGATTAGAAAAGCTTTGAAACACACTTTTCCGGGGCAGTCTACACATTTGATACGCCATTCTGAACCGTCGCTAACCTTCCGCCATACGACATCAAACTTATCTTTGGGGTATATCGTTTGGGTACTATGCATGGTCGTGGTCAGCCACGAAGGAGGCTGGCAAGTGCGGATTACTTAGTTAGATCCAGTTAGACCTTCACTCTAAGGTAATAAGTCAACATACCCTTGGAGGAATTTGAACGTTTGTCCTAGGAAGGGTGGACGGCTCCGGCTCGTTTTTGGTGATTGGGTCTTTGGATTTTCTTGACTCTCCCGCGTCTGTTGATCCGGCAGTCCCATTCGTCGATTTGACCCGTTGTGAGAGAGGGGGCTCAGAAGCGCTAGAGCTTGAAGGAATTGGAGAGACTGCCCTAGAAGCAGGAGGAGATTGTCTTGAAGGAGATTCTGACCTCCCTTTCTTTCGGTCGCGCGCAGGTGTTGATGGTGCAGATAAATCATCTATGGGAGTCGATACAGAGCTATCTTGAACACGCAGCGTCGCCGCCGATCCTTTCTTCTTCGTCAAGCTGATGTGGTATTCCGCGTCCGTGCTGTATGTACAAGGACGTGGTCGTCTATGTCTATGCCAAAACCTGCCTGAGTAAGATGTTAATGATGTGACTGGTGTTTGATAATCATCAAGTCTCACCACAATCGCCACATTGTGATTTATTGCCTAGTGGACCTTTTCGGCGGCCTATTGCAATGCTTTCTGGACACCCACAATTGGAGCAGTGCCAAACGCCTTCAATGTGATTAGCATGCTGTCCTTCAGCGTATTCTCTCTCTTTTGCTTCCCGCTCAGAATCTCTTAGTTTTCGAGATGTAAGCGGCCTTGGAAACCTTCTGTCAGGGGTATTGATCGAAGGAGGAGGATCGTTTTCCAACGGGGCAAGTAGAGTGGATACAGTAGAAGGCGTGGGAACGGTCATATCTGATTGGACTTCAAGCAGCAATTTCCAGAGTGCAGACATAAACGCAGGAGTATCTTCTGTGAGAAATCCTGTGAGATTTATTTGCATTTTTTTCGGGTCAGGAGTCTTATGAAATAACGAACAGAGGATGTCATGATGCATTGTCAGAGAAGTGATAGCTTAAGGTACTCACAGGTTCCTGCTTATCTTCTAAGAGTCCCATAGCGTATTCGACTACGGCTTCGTCCTCAAAACCAACAATTTCTACAACTTTCTTCGCAATCCATGGCCTAATAACGGTCAGATTGACTTTACGCATATCGACCTAGGCATAATTGATGTCAACGAGATCCTATACAGAGTCCAGTTTACCCACCTTTTTGTCGAACTCCGGAGGAAACTTCATAGATTTGAGAAGCTTGAGCTCCTTTTCGGAAAAACGCCTATCCTGGTCGGCTGAACTACCTTCGAAGAATCCTGAGAAAGGTAAGCAGAAAGAGATTTTGCGAGCACAGCAACAAAGGGATACCATAATCATGCGCCTGGTCTATATTATTCAGAAAATCATAGAATGGACCTTTGTACGATTATAACACGGGACCTCTCACCTTTTCATTCATGTAGCTCTTTCTCTAGTCTTCAATCCATGGACATCACTCCCAGCACTATCACGGATATCGAGGTAGGCTCACTGCTCACTATATGGGCTTGCCGCTTGGCACCTTACTCTGATTGCACTCCTAAAGATATTCCGCCTTCCCCCGCGTTGGCTTTTCGTTCAAGTTAAAACATCTGATAACATCTTCGGCTGGGGTGAAAGTACACTGGAAGGCCACACTGAAGCTATTGAAGGCGCTTTCAGTGATCTACGTGAACGATTTATTGGAGCTATAGCCGATAACATCCAAGATATATGGCCAATCGCCTATATGGGGAGATTCTATTGCGGAGGCCCGGTTCTCATGGTATGAAACTACTACCAACGTGTACAGGAAACACTCAAGGACGTATTTTACTTGTAGAGTGCACTTTCCGGACTCGATATCGCCCTATGAGACATCAAGGGTAAGAGGTTGGGAGTTCCAATCTGGCAGTTATTGGGATGCAAGGTCCGTGACCGCATCAAATGGCTAGATCAGAGGAAATCATCCTAGCGCGGTAGTCAGCGCTGCAGAAGCGCGCAAAGCGCAGGGATTCACAGCAGTGAAGATGAATGGAACTGGTAAGTACTATATCGGAACGGTTCCGAGAGATAGTTGAAAGTAATCACTGCGTTGTCTCCCGATCCTAATCACTGATCTCAGTCAGCAGATGCGATATCTTGGGTTGATTCCCCCGCATTACTCGAAGCCACCCTTGAACGCGTCAAGTAAGTTAGGTTTGTCCTAGAGTTCCCGTAACTGTTGATCAATCTTGAACAATGTGCTCTCGGACAACGTATTCTCTAGATCTACCGGACTCGATGTTGGATTTGATTTTCATGGTAGACTACACAGGGGAATGGCAAAACAACTTGCGAAGCGTCTGGAGCCTTTGCGTCCGATGTTCATCGAGGGGTGAGTTTTGGATCAGAAAGGAATATAAATTTGGGCATGTATTGAATTTGGCAGCTAAACAGAACCACTTCTTCCAACCCAACCAGAAGAATCCGCCGACTTATCAAACGCAGTATAAATCCCCATTGCACTCGGTGAACGTCTGTATTCGCGTTGGGATTTTAGGCCTTACTTGGAACGGCGAGCGATTGATATTGCACAACTTGATGTGAGTTTTAGTCGGAAGCCTTTCCTTCAAGACGGCGAACCACGTTTACCTTTGCCAATCCAGGTATCCCACTGCGGCGAAATCAGCGAGCTACATCGAATTGCTAGCTACGCAGAAACCCACGACGTGGCTCTTGCACCACATTGTCCCTTGCGCTGGTTGCGTGTATGCAGGTGGTAGTCTCCGCTCCAAATCGCAGGTTGCAAAGAATTCATTCTGCCTGACTCTTTTTCTTACTGATCTACCGATCAATTCTCTAGTTGTAATCCAAGAAATGAGTTGGAAGGTTGGTAAATGGCTTCGTGTGACAATCAATTCTTCATCTGACCGATGTTTACAGATGCACTACAACTTTGCCGCGGGAGAAGCACTAGGTATCGAAGCAGACCTTCACAACTACATGGCCAATCTGGAGGTGTTTACCGTCAAGGATGGATATGTCGCTGTTCTGCAAGGCATGAACTTTGGTCCCGTTCATAGCTCTGTCAATGTGCTGCGAAGAGTTGGCGTTGTTGCCACTTCATCTCTGTCATCGAGGATCGTTGCTGGTGCTGACATACTGATTGATTCTAAACTGACGTAGGACCCGGAATCGGAGTTGACATTGACGAAGGTCGTGTGCACAAAGCGAGTGAGCTTTATATGAAACATACGCCATGGAGGAATCCGCTGTGGCGAGGGTAGGGATGAAAGCTTGGAGGAGTGGTGAGTTTGACTGGGAGCTTCATATACTTGCCAATGGTTGTATAAGTATATCATGGTCTATCAAAGTATATCCATATAAATAGGGCCTGTGGAGAAAGTCTAGCTGCTGCTGAAAAGCTACTTGTTCCTGCTCAAGGTACATGAGGACTCGGTCTCTAAGGATCCGTTCCCTATTCAATCAGAGATCCCCTTCTCTTCTTTTCCTTTCCCACTTGTTCAGTTTCTGAATACACGAGTAAATTACGAATCGTACCAAATTGAAGCCATGGCTTCAAGTTCCACTTCATTTCCTTCCTCCGCTAGCAGCACGCTGACTACCACAACTTCTGCCTCTACTACAACTTCCTCGTCCTCCCCTGACAGCAACAATGCAATGGCGGTATTCCTTCCGAGGGTGCTAACTATTTCTTCGGTTTCTCATCACATTTATCGTGCTCTTGCCCTTCTTTATCTGCTGTGGTTTTGGTACAAGGAGAAACTTGGCGCGAAGAAGAGCCTTATCAGGGGGATTCTGATTCTGATGTTGGCCGCGATGGTCGAATAAATGAACCAGACTTACCTATGTATGCTGTTTGAACCGCGGTTTTAACTTCCAAGCTCGATAACGTAACGCACTTGTGTTCTTTTGCAGAAAATTGTTCATTCATGCCGCCGTCACAGTATAACTAACATAATAATACAAAACAGTGGTATTTTAATGAAGAAAATCAAGGACAACAACAAGGCAAGGAGGAAAGGCAAAAAAGATTGAAGATTGAGGATATGGAATATAGTGGGAACAGTTCTGAGTAAGCAAGAAAGGGTATCAAGGAAATATTATCTGCCAATGCGATCATCTACACGTTGTCGATGCTGCCTATTCTTCAGATGAACTTCAAAATTTGACAGAGTCTCGCCAGGACCTGGCTTGTACAACTACGGAATGCAGAGTTAGAGCTCGAATGGATTAGAAAAGCTTGGGAACTGACTTTTCCAGGGCAATCTACACATTTGATACGCCATTCTGAACCGTCGCCAACCTTCCGCCATACGACATCAAACTTATCATTGGGGTATTTCGTTTGGGTACTATGCATGGTCGTGGTAAGCCACGAAGGAGGCTGGCAAGTGCGGATTACTTAGTTAGATCCAGTTAGACCTTCACTCAAAGGTAATAAGTCAACATACCCAGGCTTTGGTCGGCGAGGTTGGAGGACTTTGAACGTTTGTCCGAGGAGGGGTGGACGGCTCCGGCTCGTTTTTGGTGATTGGGTCTTTGGAGTTTCTTGACTCTCCCGCGTCTGTTGATTTAGAAACCCGGGAAGGAGAAGGGCTGACACGAGGTGAACCGGCAGTCCCATTCGTTAATTTGACCCGTTGTGACAGAGGGGGCTCAGAAGCGCTAGAGCTTGAAGAAATTGGAGAGACTGCCCGATCATCTTCACGAAGTACGCGTCTGGAAGCAGGAGGAGATTGTCTGGAAGGAGCTTCTGACCTCTCTTTCTTCCGGTCGCGCGCAGGCGTTGGTGGTGCAGATATATCATCCATGGGAGTCGATACAGAACTATCTTGAGCACGCAGCGTCGCCGCCGATCCTTTCTTCTTCGTCAAGCTGATGTGGTATTCCGCGTCCGTGCTGTATGTACAAGGACGTGGTCGTCTATGTCTATGCCAGAACCTGCCTGAGTAAGATGTTAATGATGTGACTGGGGTTTGATAATCATCAAGTCTTACCACAATCGCCACATTGTGATTTATTGCCTAGTGGACCTTTTCGGCGGCCTATTGCAATGCTTTCTGGACACCCACAATTGGAGCAGTGCCAAACGCCTTCAATGTGATTAGCATGCTGTCCTTCAGCGTATTCTCTCTCTTTTGCTTCCCGCTCAGAATCTTTTGGTTTTCGAGCTGTAAGCGGCCTTAAAAACCTTCTGTCGGGTGTATTGATCGAAGGAGGAGGATCGTTTTCCAACGGGGCAGGTAGAGTGGATACATCAGCTGCCGTAGAAGGCGTGGGAGCGGAGACCTTGGCTCGGGGACGGAAAACTGAGGGAGGGATTTGCGGTGCTTTGAACAGCCCTTTCACTTTCTTCTCTTTATTGATTGCAGTTGCAGCAGGTTGAGGAACAGCTGGGGCAGATAAAGGTGTAAATGGAGTTCCATTCTCCGACGCGACCATATTGGCAATGGTAAGTGAGGCGGCAGCGGCAGCGGCTCGACGGGACACAGGTGCATTTGCGGCAGCGGCAAGGGCGAGGGTAGCAGGATCAAGTTCTGGGAAGCCGATAGCAGGTGTGCGATGTGTCCTGATGGGTTCTCGATCAGGCAAATTAACACCTCTCCGCCCTCTCGTGTTCCTCTTCCGTCGCCTGTTAACGTCTTTATCGCGCTCCTTTTCATTTCTCTCGACCTCGCCATCGCTCAAGTAATTCAGAAGTGGCGTGAAAGACTGCACCTGGTCCATGGCACGGGCGCCCTCAGCAAGGCTAGGAAGGAATGCTGAGCGCAATTCTTCATCTTGAATAGAGCCATCGGAAGGACGTCCGACTAGGAACAACGACTTGTGATATGTTTGAACTTGCTCCCTGATAGAATGGGCGATGGCCGAACTATAGACATATTCAAGTTTTGATTCACAAAATACCAGGAGTGACTCACCGGAATTCGCCACTCAATCCAAGATCCTGGGTATATATTTCAGCGAACTGTTCTGGTGACGCCTTGACGTTGTCGATATCCCATTCAAACTGATCGTCCAACTTCATTGATCCAACAATGATGTCAAGCTGAAGGCGGAAATATGAGTTAGCATCGCCGCAGTGTTGTAAGCATATAAAAGCCCGGCGCATGAATTGGCTAGGTTCACCCACCTTAATCATAATTCTCATGTCCTCGGTCATCTTGCCTTCGTCAATTTCAAAGTCCTCCACTGCCATCGATTTTTCGTCCAAGAGAGAATTTGCGTCTTCTATATCAGCATCTTCTGCCAGCTCTCCCTTAACACCACCGACGTGTCGTTTTCGTTTGCTTTTCAATCCCTTTCCAGCTTTGGCAAAGCCGAACTCAGTTCTCAGTCGTTTTCGCCAACTTTCCCACCACGCAGCGTCCGCTTCATCAAGAGCACCATTTTCAGTGAACGAAGGGTCATTATCGTCACCTAAATAATCGCCACCTTCACCATCATACAAAGCAGAATGAGCCTTGTAGTCGCTAAGCTGCTCCTGGATATTTTTAACAATGATTGGGTGATAAGAAGGTGCGAGTTGGTAATCCTCAACAACGGACTGTGCAAAAATCTCCGGTGTCACAATTGGATCTAACAAAATGTTTGTTTGAGGCTCAAACAAGAAAAAAGGCTCTGAGACGCACCGCTCAAGTTCCATACAAAAGTATCACGGTATTTATGGTGGTCGACATCAAACTCAAGGCGAATAGGAACGAGCTGTTCTGGCCGATCTGTTTCCCCGATACTCAGGCGGCGAGGTCTAGAAATAAGCAGTTCATGAGTGACGGCCTTCAACATCGGATGATGCGAATATACTCACATCCTGAATCCCTCCCTTTTGATGCCTTTCTTGCTCCTCCCATGGTTTTCTCTTCTGCTCTTGCCTGGATACTTGATATCAAACCCTTCTCTCCTCTGCCTGAACCTGGCACCCGGATTTACACTATATGAGCCCTTCTCCCACCACTTGATACTTGCATTGCCTAAGACGCCACCCTTTCCACCTATACTTCCGAACTCCCCAGCATCCAGGAGGGACATGATATCTCTCGGAAGAGACCTTGGGTGTCCTTTCAGCTCCAGTTCCATTTTTTCCCGCATAGCTTTGTACATCTCTTCGTACGTGGAATCAACTTTTTGCCATTGCTTGATATCCTCTATTTCGTCTGCGGTAAGGAGAGGGATAGTCTTGTCTGAGCCAGCTACAGGCACAACTTTGACTTCGGTAACAAGCGGATTGAGGCTGACGTTTGCAGGGAGCGGAGGAACCTTAGGGACTACTTTCACGGAACCGTTCATACTATTGCCAGACACCAATCCCGCGGCAGCCTGAGAGGTGGCGGTGGTTCCCGATATCTCCGTTGTGGCGATACCTTCTGTCGAACTAGGAGGCAGTGATCCTATCCGAGTAGGTTTCGATATACTGTTAAGGCCAGATTCGTCCTTTTGCAGGAAGCTATTCAGGTCCGAAGGAGAGAGCGTAGGCATTGCAACACTGCTGGGAGTGCTTTCACGTTGCGAGTTTGAACCGGGCATGGGACTGGGAGTAGATGGGGAGAATCCTGACGCTGTACCAGGTCTAGCCATTTCCATTTCCAGACTCATAATGTGAGACGCAGCTTTGCCACCGATACCATTCTGCAAAGATAATCCAGGACGATCCATGGCTTCCAACGAGCTGTAAGGTAACGAATTTCCACTAAGCGAGCCCAACTTGGGTGAATCCAATCCCGACGCTTTTCTCTTCAGGGGATTCGGTGTTCCACGTCCACTGGCAGGTGTACCCATGGCAGACGTCGCACCGGTAACAAGCTGAGCTGACATGGGGGAACCACGTCGCATTGAAGGCGCCACGCCTATGATAGGAGAGCCAGGAGCAGGAGCAGCGGAAGGCGGCCGGACAGGAGGGGGACTTCCCTGGTGCATATACTGAGCATGCGGATGTTGAGGAGTATGAGGAAGCGAGTTGGATGACTGGTGCTGGGGAAAGCCATGTCCCATTTGAGGTGTTCCTGGTGTTTGAGGGTGTTTGAGTGAGCTAGCTGGCATGGGATAGCCATTGGCGATGGGGCCGTCACTCGTACTGCGTCCTCCAGCAGAGGAAACACTCATTGCCCTACTGGGAGGACGCATGCCACCACCCGGCGATTCTGGGATGCCGCTTGAGCCAGTACCATTAGACGGCGGATTTGAAGAATTGCGAGGCATACCCTGCGCAAGAAGAAGAATGAAGGATGAGCATCGGTTTTATGCCAAAACAAGGGATATCAATGAATATGCGTAACTTACCATTCCTGGGTGGTTCATCTGGCTCATTGAATTCATGCCGATGCCCGGACCCATTTGGTTCGCGTTCGTGTTCTGATGAATAGGGAGGTATCGTCAGCCAGCGTTCGAGTAACATAGAGAGGGTAAAGCCTACCACGTTCATGCCGTTCATACCTCCTGAGCGCATCCCCATGGAGGTGCCAGGTCTGGAAGATCCAGCAGTCATACTCATGTTGTTGAGGTTAGGCCCCATGGATCCCATACCGGACATACTACCCATTCCGTTCATGTTTCCTATACTACCAATACCGTTCATGCTGTTGTTCATAGCCATCCCGCTCATGTTGTTCATGCCCATCGACGGCGTATTGGGTAAACCTGTGACGTGATGATGAAGAGTCGTGTGAGTAAAGAACCAAGCAAACGAATAAAAGACCGACCCATTCCGGGAGCAGACCTATTGCTCATTGCGGTTGAAGGTCTCGGTGGAGGAGGCATCATATTGCCCATGTTCCCTCCCATACTTATTATGTCACCAGCGAGTCCACCGAATTCGGCAGAGCTCCCTGGTCTCGCAGGTGGATCCATACCTGGAGTACCTGATCTACCATGCATGGCAGCTGCTCTTTGCTGCTCCCCGAAAGCACGGCCCTGATCCCGCAACTGAAGGCCTTCACGATCAAAGTATCCCATACCGGATCCAGGGATATTACCTTGCCCATGCATACCCGGAGTGCCAGAAGAAGGCGACGACGTCGAATTATGCTGAGCATGATTATTCGCATTGGCGCTGTTTCTGAAAGCGAATGCCATTTTCTGGGCTACCATTGCTTTCTCCTGAGGAGACATTGCTTGGAATTTTTCCGGAGAGATGCCCATCGAATGAAGCATTTGTGGATGGATGTTTGGTCCTCCGCCAGAACTTGGAGGGAGATTCGAATTGGAGTGTGACATGTTAGATGAAGAGGGATGTAGATGCATGGAGTTGGAGGAGTGTTGAGAGTTGAAATGATTTTGAGAGCCCATCGTACTAGGCATGCCTCCCATGCCCGAATTATTCATGGACATGTTTGCGCCGTGTCTCTGTGCTGGTTCACCGCCCATCATACTCATTCCCATAGTCGATGAAGCAGTGGGAGACGAAGACATAGCGCTGGGGTTCATCGACCCGAAATTGTTCCCTATATTCATGTTGTTCATGCCGTTCATACCATTCATGCTATTCATTCCATACCCGCCTCCTCCTACGCCCATGTTGGATCCACCACCACCACGCTGCTGCTGCATAGCGGACATCTGGTCGCGGTCACGTTGATGTTGTGACTGCAGAAGCTGAGTCGGATTGAGGCCTCCCATTCCGCCCATGGAATTCATCGAGTTGACACCGCTACCTCCTGCAAGGCCCATACCACCGCTACCAGCACCAAGGTTTATAAGCTGAGACGGGTTGATTCCTCCACCAGCTCTCGATGGGCCCATATTTCCACCGATACTGCCTACACCCATATTCATGCCCATTCCGCCACCTCCCATAGAGTTCATTCCCAAGTTCACAGGGTTTATTCCACCCATACCTCCCAGAGCACCATTCATGCCCATACCGCCTCCTCCCATGGGCAGCCCACCTCCGATGTTGTTTATGCCCATGCCGGACATGGCCATATTGTTCATATTGTTATTCATCGTAATCCTAGTGTGAAGAAATCATTCGAGCGAACAGGAGCAGGTGTGTACGAATGTCGAAAGGGACTCTGAAAACTAAATGAGTATCTCATCAGTATGGTACGTTTAGAGCTGATATGAAGCACGCCATGACACGTACCGAGAAACCTGACATGGAAAAGACAGTCAAGCCCGATTCAGAGAATTATGGAACACTTCACTCACCAGATAGTCGAAGAAAGAAACTGGCCGAGCTGACTGTGAAATAGCGGTTTGAACACGCGTTAGAAGCGAACTTGAACTTGAAGTTTACAGAAACAGATCTAGAGCGGCTAGATTAGCATTTTATCGAAATATAGAGGATTATAGGGGATAAGGTAGGAGAAGATGGTGGTTAAGAGCAAGAAGGATAAAGGGAATGACTATAGCGTTATGGCTGACAGCCAGGAAGTCCAATATTCTTCCGGAAAACGGACGGGAGAATCGGAGAAAACGGGATTCGGGACTCGGGAAAGGGGAAAAAAACGCTCTTCGCACCTATCCGCAAAGAAAAACACCAGAGCCTGGCAGCAACAGTTTACAAAGGCAGTAAACAAGCGTTGTGACGTGGTGTCACACTGTTTGGCTGACAAAACGTCACAATGCACAGCCTCGCTTTCCTTGGCTACAGTGCCAAGTTGCCCTCGTCGACTGGATTTTTTTGGAGGAAGGGGAATTAATTCTTTTGCAGAGAAAATGCCCTCAACATTCACCGTGACGTTTTGCAAGATTGCTGACCTTCGCCTCCTGCATATCGATGCCAGTCATTATCATTTCCCCTGATCCGATTCAGATCTTGAATATGGATCTCTGCTATACTTAATTTTATATCGTTCACCCCTCCACAATTGCCGAACTGTACTGCCTTCCTGTAGCTCTCTGCTGCACCTTGGCTGATAATCATCCAAATATCACACAGTGGAAGTATAGCAAACGGGTAGCAAGAAAGAAAGAGCAAACTTGGCGGCAAGGTCTCCGCTTCCTTTTCATCAAATTACGTCGACTCTTCCGTCTGTGTGTGGCGCGGTATTAGTATGTATGCTTAGATTATACAGAGCTGGGTCAAACATAGCATTTTCGAACAAAATAACTTCTCAGGGTTCTCATGCAAGTTTTACGGCCCATGCCGCATGCAACTAACATCTTCCAACGGGACCGCGTTTTGCTTCTAGTCGAGGCTTTAAATCACCCGGTCACCGTTGGTGCATGATGCAGGTGATTACTATGACCCATAATTAACATACTTATTGTTTTCAAGATAACGGGCGGGATGGGCAGGCGCTGCCCTGACGAAGAAAATTTCAACGTGGCTAGTTGACTGTTCCATACCAGGGATTTGCCTTTTATAACATCGACGATCTTGAGAAAGAGAACTCATTCTGATTTGACGTTCCCACTCAAACACGACCTATGAAGTTTACAGTTCTTGCCGCCCTATATACGAACGTATTCTCTTCCAACAGTCGGCAGGGGTATGGTAAGCATCCCAACCGTTAGGTCAATTATAATGTTTCACGACCACTCCTTGAATAACTTCTTGCTCAACATCTCTTTCCTCCTTTGATTTCAATAAAACACTCTGCCCATAAGCCGCAATACGAGCCTTACTACGCCATTCAGCTATCACTGGCGCATCTTCTTCTCTTTCAAAGGGGCGCTTGATTCCCAAACCCTGTAATACTGGGCTTGCAACGAGAGGAGCGAGCTTCACATCGTCGTTAGCCATGCAGAACTTATAGATAACACCGAGGCGCGTGTATGTACATATGTTGATCGGGAGGTGGCTGTACGACTCTGTGCAGATGACGAATCCGTATTAATTATGAAAAGGATTGTAGCACGGTAAAGCCCCCCGGAAAGAAAATCCATAGCATCGCCTGATATGACGACCTAAATAGATGAAAGTCGACTGAATCAGTAGTCATCTTCTGCGCTTCGTGGATGATATTTCATGTAAAAAACTGTCAATACGAGTGAGAGGAACATTGAAATGGGTCTCAAGATCAGAGGCGAAGTAATTATATGGTAGGTTTCGGAGTCACCATCCCACCTATGCATATCAAGGAGGGTCTCTTCAGGGGAGTTCTAATCCGAGAGCCATTAGCCTGTTTCGATGTAAGCTTTGTTATCGAGTTACTAAAGCTGAAACAAAAGACTTTAAGATAGGACTGAGCACATTCAAATTGATCAATCTCGGGTAGCAATGGTCGGAGTGCTTCAGGATGAGCTGTTGACTCTCTGAGCAAGAATATTCATGGACAAACAGCCAAGGTATGAGAGTATGGTCGGCGGTCGCTTGCTATTATAAGTTTCAACTTGATCAAGTACGCCGTTGTCGATATCGTAATGTAAGAGTCAAGCACATCCCAGGTGTTCAAGCCATTGAAGATTACCCAAAACTGGCGTAACTTGCTTGTACCCTTGAAAAGATCCGGCTTGTTTCATTGACGCTAAATATTTCTCCTTCTCCTGGTCTCCGACTCTTGCGAAAAGGGAACGTCCGGAATATCAAACATGCGTTCCATCTGCCAAACACGTACTAGATATGAGAAATTTTAGTATTAGAGTCAATGAGATAGCCCACTGACTTGTTCTTTAGAATAACCGTGACCAATCAGATAGGAAAACCCTTGTTGGTTGGACATGACCTCCCGGGGCCGCACTTGTAACGCCAGCTGTGCGCGCGCTTCCGGGGTAGCGAAATCACGCAGGGTCCATGATAGCCAAATCGGCATAATCGACTGAAACGAATCAACAGATGAGCAGATATGATTCGCTCGTACAAATATATCCCATACGGGCTTCTTTGGTTTCTGGGGCGGGCTGATAGTGGGGAACTAAAGGAACTGTGAGGCTGGGCATGCCTGTAATTACAGGTTCTTCATTCCAGATGTCCTTTATATTAGGGCAGCCAGATTTCCCATGTTATATTCCACGAATCATACAGGTCAGTGTTTTTGCATCTCATGACATGATACCGCAAACTAAGGCCGAAATATTCTGAGCACGCTAAGTATATCGGAGTAAGGTAGATATAATCACTCACTATCACCTCATATTGGTACAGAAGGTACTAAGTAGACGAGAACAATACAGATTGAAAGGACCGACCATGGTTTACGTTTCTATTCATACAGACAACTTGTAGCTAAAGAAAAATCGATACACACACAGAAATATCAGTCGAAGAAAACACCGTTGGAGCTACGTAACGGATTCAACTTAGCGGCTAGTAGCTGAACGAAATTGTTTTTGAAAGAATGTGATAGCGATAGGGAAGTCATCAGAAGTGTCAAACTTGACTGCTTACTTTCTGCCGTTCGCGAAAAATAATCAATGTCCCCTTGCAATCTCTCCAATGACTTCTCAGCATCCTTCCCTATCTTATCTCTATCCGGCATTTTGACTATGACAACCCCAACCCCCAAATCGGTACTTCATTGCTCTTCCCCAACGCCCAATCCGAGTCTTCCAAAGCCTCCAATCTCCGAATTTGCTCCTTCACCGCCTCTATTTCCGCTTGGCTTTCCGCAACACTGGTGTTGCCCCAGCCTTGTAACCCAATCAATTTCCCTTGTAACCGGACTTTTCGGTCAGAGATCTCCATCTGACGATCGGTCTTTGGAGAAAGAAGTTGACTGGAACGAGGTTGAGTACGAGGAAAGACCCAGCCTGGAGCAAGTTGAGGGAGAGCGGATGCGGATGTGTGCTCCGAGTTGAGTGCAGATAAATGAACGGCCTGAGCTGCGGGAGCGGGAGTACTCAAACTGGATGGCGGCAACTGGGCGTTAGAATCGAAGGTTAAACCTAAGGCTGGATAGGTGGGAGCGGGTGGAGTAGGGAGAGGTAATGTTTGAGACGGTCCTATGATAGTGGCACCCGCAGGTCGCGGCGCTGGAACCGCGGTGTAGAAGACGGATGGCGAGTCAGAGTAAACCGAATGTACAGACTGCTCTGAGTACATAGAATGGAGATGTGACGACGAAGATTTTTCGTTGTGTTCAGCTACCTGAACAGTCCCAGCTTCGACCATATCCCTGTTATAGTCATCTTCCGGGACGTATTCCCGATAGCCGTCACCGTCACTACTTCCCTCGGTAGACGAAGGCGATGAAGCCATTCGGTTGAACACCAATGGCGAGACTTGACGAAACATTAAGTGGCGTTTGAACGTGTCAGTGCGTTGGCGTCGCCGGTAACGTGTGTAGGCTACTAAGAGGGCTAGACACAGACCTACGAATGCCAAGACTCCAAAAACGATGCCAATTATCATGCCCGTTTTCGAAGATCTTGAAGTAGCCGCACTTGGCGCTAGAGTGGCGGTAGATACAGGGGAGGTATTCGTATTCGTGCTTCCTGCAATGCTAGAACTGGTTAAGGTGCCAATTGTGGATGAGCTGAATGGAATGCAAGTCAATTGGGCAATTAGAGCATGTGGTGGAATTGACAGACGCAGATATTGAGGCTACAGTTGAACTCTCACTCGAGTTCGATACCAAAGCGCTAGCATTGAGCAAGGTGAGCAAGAAACATGCAATTTGGATGTGGGTACATACCCTTGCCCACTTGAACCCTCTGTCGGTGAAGAAAAGGAATTGCTATGATGTACACATTAGGGAAATGCAGCAGGGATGAATTGACCCACATACGTAGTGACAGAAGAGGCAATATCAGTTTGGGTAGTGGTAGTGGAAACCGCTGTATTACTAAGAAGCGTCGACGTGAGCCGGTCTTGGATCATGAGCTGAGGTGAAAACAAAACTCACGCATTGCTGGTATCATGCGTGATATCAATGGAAGCCGTTGAGGAAGAAGCTTGAGCGGTGTGACCACTACAGATTGTTGAGTTGCCGCAGTTTCAAATCAAGTGATTCTACTCACTTGTTGTCGCTACTCGTCGTCTGAGTAGCGCTAGCATTGATTGTAGAAGTTGCAGCGTCAGTTTTCTGTAATGAGCTCGATGTGCCTGCATTTTCAGAGCTGGAGGTCGAAGTAGAAGATCTAAAAAAACAGCTACAACGAGACATCGGGGAACATAAAAATTCATAACGGACGATAAAGAAACCTGATTGTCAGTTGCAACAGTGACGCTTGAGCTCGAAGCATAGATTTTATCGGGTTCTTGTGTATCGGAGATCCTACCAAAGGCAAATGGTGAGGAATGATAACAAGAAGTGGCAACAGATATTCACGGCGACAAGTTGGAAATGACCTCAATGATAAACACTCTGAGTGAATGACCAGTAGTTGAGTATTATCCTGAGGGGATAAGAGGAACTTCCTACGAACCCAGATTCGGTCGGTGTGAAGCTAAACGGTATATTCGTTGCCTGTTCTGACGGGAATTCCTGAATGGTAGTTCCACCGTTTTGAGAATTCAGCCGAAGTATTAGGCTGAAGGCTGTAGGATCGCTGCTGTCTCGAATTAAGGTTGCCGATGAAGCTTGGTTAGCTAAGGCGGAGGAAGGAACCCCTGTGAAGCTGAATCCAGCTGCAGCCGCGCCTAGAGAAAGTAATACTCTGCTCCCTTTCATTTGAGTACAGTTAGACCAAGGGCACCAAAATCACCCACATAGAGCGCATTCTAGGCAGGCTCTGCCTGAGAGGACGCGGACCTGATGGAGAGTTAAGAATAGGAAGGAAGATAAAAAAATAAAAGACAGTCGGGAAGTCCCTCGTTGCTGATCACGCAGTTGAAATACAAAGAGCAAAAGAGATAGTGAAGGTCATGAAGTGAGCTTCGAGTGAAGATTGGTTGCTAGGTCTGTATTGAATTACCAACGTGACCCTAACCTCGGCGTAAATCTTCCGGGGTTTATCATTTATGTACACGAATTATCACTATCGCGTGCAACCGAAGCAGTAATGGTCAGCAAAAAAACAAAGTTAGCCAAAAGAACAGCTCAGAGTCAAGAAACCCAAGATTCTGTGTATGTGACTTGATCTAAATTCAAAGCAAAACATTGGCTTACATTAGGACAATTGCTCACAATAATTCTTCAGAGAACCTACCGCTGGGTCGAGCTCAACCCCAAGCCCTGCTGCGCCGAATTCTGAATCTACTCCTCCTTCACCATCACCAGAGCCGGATCCTTCTGAAGAAGGGGATATCATACAACGGGCTGAAAATGTCAAAGAAAAAGGAAATGTTGCGTTCAAGGCCGGGAAATATCAAGAAGCTGTTGAACATTATACCAAGGCTATCGGTATGATCGCCTGTTATTCGATGTTTTGACTATGATTTATTCGCAAAGCAGAAATGAATCCTCTTGAACCTGCATTCCTCACCAATCGAGCAGCATCTTACATGGCCCTGAAACGGTTCAGACCAGCTTTAGATGACTGCCAACAGGCAGCTACACTTCAGTCTACTAACCCATCGGCTAAAACCCTTCTGAGATTGGCTCGATGTCAGCTCGCTCTCGGTTCACCAACGCCCGCTTCCTCCACTCTACGGACCGTCTTGTCCTTGGAACCCAAAAATTCAGCTGCGAATCAGCTCAAAACGAAGATAACTGAATTAGAAAACCACATGAAGGTATTTCAGTCGGCGAGGGGAAAGAAAGATTGGGGACTCGCAAGATTGGCTTTGGACAAGTGCTTACAGGGAATCGAAGGCGAGGGTGGAGAAGTGCCCACGGATTGGAGAGTATGGAAAGTTGAACTGGAACTGGCAAAGGGCAACCTGGACTTTGCCAATTCTGCTGCGAAGTATGAATACATTCTTTGTATATCACTTCTGACTACTTACTTGTGCCTGCTAGCGATGCACTTCGCTCGAACGCCAACTCTCCAGAGGCCCTCTGCCTACGCGGCCTTGTGCTCCTGCTTAGTGGAAAGCCACCACAAGCCTTACAGCATGTCCTATCTGCGTTGCGTTTAGATCCGTCCCATCTTCCTGCGCAACAACTCAGGAAACGGATAAAAGACATTGAACGGTTAAAAAACGAAGGGAACATTGCTTTCAAAGCCGGAAAGCTGCAAGAAGCTGTGGACAAGTATACTGAGACTCTCGAGGTGAGTAGCAATTTGCTTTGAGGCCACGTGTAATCTTATCACTTTCTCTGGCATTCAGTGTATCGGCGAAGCAGAATTAGAAGCAAAGGGAGGTCAAATACGTGCCACCCTCTTGTCAAATCGTGCGACGACCCTTGTGAAGGTACTTTCATCCCTCTATTCGCAATATTTAGGCTTAAATTCCGTCTAGTTACAAGAATATGATCGTGCTTTAGCTGACACTGAAGCTTCTCTTGCTTTATATCCCCACTCATTCAAAGCGCTACGGACCCAGGCCCGCGTAAATCTGGCTTTGGAAAATTATGAGAAAGCTATACGTGATTTCCAGAACGCTGTGGAAGAGGCACAGAAGGATGGTAGTACTACTGAGCGTGATGTGCGTGAGCTTCGTGTAGAGCTGAAAAAGGCGGAAGCAGCATTGAAGAGAAGTAAGACGAAGGATTATTACAAAATCCTTGGAGTTCATCGAGACTGTACGGATGTCGACATCAAAAAAGGGTACAGGAAGGAAAGTTTGAAGCACCATCCAGATAAGGTTCGTATACCTTTCATTCTTCCCGTATGATACGCTCAAATTTTTCGTCTCAGGGCGGTGACGAAGAGAAATTCAAATTGGTTGTGGAAGCACATAGTGTACTATCCGATCCCCAGCGTCGTGCTCGTTACGATATGGGTGAAGATGAGGACGGTCTGAACGATGGCATGAGTGGGATGGGCGGTATGGGCGGTATGGGTGGTATGAATCAGGCTGATATTGCCAATCTGTTCGCTCAGTTCGGCGGAGGCCATTCACATTCCTCGAGAGGCGGGCCCGGTTTTTCATTCTCGTTTTAGAGGATAATGCATTGTCTTTGTGTGTATTCTGAAGTTGCTCAATCCATACATTTCTCCGTTTACATTTGCAGTGTGTTCGAACTGAATCGCTTTCTCACTTTAGCACGTCCTTACGTATACAGCATCTGATCCATTGTCTTCCAAAGGCAGAGTTTATGTACTGCTTGACACTTTCAATTCGAGGTATACTATGGTTGTTAGGGATAAGATCGCACAGGGATAGGTTACTTTTTGTGTAAATAATTGATTTATGACGATCCACACATTCTGCAGTCCTGTAATTTGGTAGACAAATTCAGTTAGTAGTATTCTTCAAATCTACTTGCTAGAAGTAGGGATTTCTGTGTGGTAACACAAACTGTAGATGGAAAGTACCTGTGGTCCAAGCGTGATTTTGAGTTAACACGCCAGGAACAGTAGAAAACTCTGTTCAAACTTTACATAGAAGTCATAGTAATATTATACAGGTACTGAAGAACTACCACCGTGAATCCGACGGCAATCGGAGGTTCAGTGACTCTGCAATAAACGAACGAAGGGTGAGGTGCTCTTCAACGTGACAATCGCACGTTGCCGTTGATCGGCAGTGCGAAGCGAATACAGTCAAATTCTATCCTGAAAGGAACCATTATCATACCATAAATGGATTTCTTGATTTGCCGAGCAACTGCCGGTTGCCGTCTAGCGGCTTCTGTGTGACGAAGCTGTGACCCGGGGCGCACCTATCCTAGTTTTTGCTCAGTCACTGCCCAACACCTCCAAGAGCGCAAGGAGAGCTCTATAAATTGGGTCTGAACCATTTTTCAGGACTGCAAATCAATCTGTCTACTCAGATTTACAATCCAATAAGTTTTCATTGAGTTATTAAAAATATTGGTAAAAAAATCATATCCCTAACAACCATAGTAACATGATATACCCCAAAGGTCCTTATTCCGCAACGAAGAAACATACATCTCCAAGTAATACATCATCTTCTCATGTGACATCTTTTGTTAACGGATCCCGCCATCCTTTCAAGGAACGGAACGTAGCTTTTGCATTGTGACCTGCAGCAATTCTCACAAACGTCGTCAGAAGCGTTCTGACATCTGTAGCAGCGCATCTGTGAGTCGCTCGGCGGGCTTCATAGATCACAGCCCGCTGCTGGCACTTGTATCAGAACAAGATTTATGTTTTGAGTTCTTAATGCGACAGGCTTTCGAAGATAAAGCACGCAAAAGCACGACCAGATCACTTCCTATCTCGTCTTGCTGAGCTTCCAAATGTAGGGCGTGTGCCAGTCAAAAAACGGCCTTGTTAAGTAGATGCGCATGAATGATAGGACTCAGGGCTTCAGCATAGTCACTCGCGCAAGCTCATCGACTTATGAAAGATCGTTTGCTGAGTCTACTGAACTCTTCTTGAGGCCTGATAAATCGAGGGCATTCCGGAATCGAGTGAAAAGAAACAATGAACCGGACCAAATACCACAGCAAAATCTTTTAATCCGAGTCATCGGAAGGGCCTATGAGAGATCATTGTGGTCGTGTTTGAACTACGCTGTCGCCTTTGCCTTTGAAAGCAGAGCATGCACCCACGAACAAGAGTACGAACTTCAAGTCCCCCACGTGTCTTAATAAAAGAGATTAGGTATTAGTAATTTACTAGATTCTGCCTGGAGACAATCTCACTTGGTACTTACGTATATATAACGCGTTCACCATACTTTGCGGTTTATTGTACTGGCAGCGCAGACAAGAGCGTCGACATTCCAATGTGGCCACAAATTTCAAGCACCACTCATCAGCAAAATCGCAAATGTATAATCCGCATGGAGCCATGCGGATTATACCGAATTATACCGGATTGGGCCTGTATTATCCTGTATTGTCACAGGGGGGCATGCACAAATGCAATACACAATTTGCAACACCTACACCTATCATCCCGACACTTACTCAATCATTGTCTGTCAGAAGCGTACGGAGAATGCGTAGCGCGTACACATCATGTGACCGTATGGCGCTCTGAGGTATCAAAGAGATAGACGTCCTTTTGGTTCCGCTGAACAGCCCGACGAGGGTGTTTCATGGCGTAGTTTCAGGGTACAGGGCTAGGAGAATAGTCCCTGTAAATTTTCCTTCACTTATAAGGTTATACTTCGTTTGGCGACCCTCAGAACTCTTCCTTGTTCTGAGGGTACGTCTTTCTTCCGTTTTTCTCTGCTTCACTTCAAGCTTATATATTCATTACCTAGCTTTCGTGTACTTACATAGGCGCTAGGTAATACGAGAACTCTTCCTTGTTCTGAGGCTTTCGTGTACTTACATAGGCGCTAGTTTAACAGATTCGCAGTCAGAATTGCAAAACTTCAGCCTAGACTGACACGCACATAGCTCTCGAATAAAAATGTCCTCAAACGCGAATACTCTTCCAAACCTCATATCATTTCCTGACGATCGCAAACTCGTTGGTCTCAACAATTGGGTCGTGTTTCGTGATCATCTCAGAAGTGTTGCCCGTGCCACTGGGCTCACTGGGTATCTCCTGGGGTCCATTTTACCTCCATCTCCTCCCTCGGACACCTCCACATCTTCTGCTTCTCCTCCCACTCCTATAAACGCTCGTAACCCATCTATCGAAGAATGGGAACCGCGAGATGGGCGTCTCGCTGGGATTGTCTATCAGAATATCAAAGATCCACGATCCATTGGTATCACTGAAATGATGACTGCCAACGAAATGTGGACTCAGCTCACCAGTGAATTTGACACGTCCTTGTTATGATCATGCACGGGTCGTAGGGAAAGTTGGATCGCGGACTATAGGTCCGCGGGGTAAAAGACCGAACACCGAGATAAATCCCGGTGAGGGTGGAATGAACCTACGGAGAGGTCGTCGGACGTTGACGCTACTATTGATAGCGTCCCCGACACGTCGATGTCCGAAAGCGAGGGTAAGGTAATTCCGATCGCGGGAGAAACTCACGCGATCGTACTTAAGGTGAGGTTGAGAATAACTCTATTTGAGATACACTGTAGAAGTGCGCTATCAAAGTCGATATTTAAACTAAGGACCAACTATTCTACTCTCGTAGCTTTATACTGTAGTCGCTACCTAAGGGTCGCTAAGCGATAGTATCCTAGAATAGTATGGTCGAACATGTGGAAGATAAAAGGGGAAAGTATAAAGGAAATGATATAAAAGGATATATAAGAAGTCGGCTAAGTGTGAGGGATATAAAAACAAAGTGTAAAAGGATCGCGGAGGTAAGCTCCGCGACGGAAGAAAGTAGGGAAGTCAAATACCGTAAAATGATCGTCGGGACCGCGGGAGTTGAGCTTGGCATGGTCGTAACAGTCCTCGGCTGCCGCTCAAGCCTTGGCGAAAGAACGTATTCAACAGTATCGATATACACCCGGAACTCCATTTGAAGAATACTTCCGCCAATTGGAGGCGCTTCGAAAGTCCGCAAGCGACGTGGGATGCACAATTCCAGATAACGACCTGCGATCTAGATTCCTTACCTCCCTGTCTACTGAAAACCTGTGGGTTATCCAAAATCATGGCTCCCGCACTTACAGAGACCTGAAACGGGTGCTCATCGAGTATGACATGATGATCGAATCGGCTCTTCCCTCCACTTCCACTTCCCTTGCGCCTAATGCTCTTGCTGTTCGTTCGGGAACTTCGGGCATCGTATGCGATAACTGCAAACGGATAGGCCATATGAAGAAAAATTGTTGGGCGAAAGGGGGAGGTAGCGAGGGAAAAGGGCCACGTTGGTACAACGTGCCCAAAGGCATGGATCCTCTGCCCAAGCCGGTAATCGCTGCCTCTATCAAGGAGGAGGAAGATCATTTTGCTGCTGCTGCCAACATATACGAGTTCAGTGACTATGACTTCGGAGGTACGGTTAAGCTCACGTGTCATCCACCCTTTCCTAACGCTCAACCGCACAGACTGGGAATACAAGAAAATTTTGCCCTTCTGAGCGGTGAGCAAGAGGGGGACACGAATAGCGTAATACCTACCTCTGTAAGCCTAGATAGCCCATCAGGATCCAATGCTCCAGTTCCTACGTTCATCGATAGTGGTGCTTCCCACTGGTGTATTAAGAATCGCTGCTGTTTCATAGAGTATACACCGGCTAAACGTGTCGGACGTATGGCTGCGGAGGGGTATGGGATAGCTGAGATTACTGTGAGAACCAACGATGGCCACCACAAGTTGCGATTCCCCGCCTCACATACACCCAGCTTTGCGATGAATCTCTTGTCTCTTCCGAGTATGGATAAAAAGGGACTGAGAGGGGAGTGGGGACGTGGAAAGATCAACGTGCGCGATCCAAAATCTGGAAAAATTATTGTGAATGGGTGTCTGGCTGGACACCGTGGGGGACATGGGCTGTATCAGGTCGACGTAGTTGATAACTTGGACAAGGTTAATCACAACTCTTACCGCGGAGAACCAAGTCACACATATGTCCTGACATCCTCAGGCCGCTCCAGGTCTGCCCCGTGTTCTCTCTCGATGTGGCATACACGTTTCGGACATGCAGATGTTAATATGATACGGATGATGGCGCGGCGAGGATGGGTGGAGGGACTGGATATCACGGACTCCTCTCTATGTGGAAAGTGTGAGGTGTGTCTTCTGGCAAAAGCGAAACAACTACCTTTCGACGACGTTGTAATCCCTGCATCGGAACCTCTTGACCATGTAAGTGTAACCGTCCGTGGGATGGTTATGGAAATGGAGCTTTTAGGCTTCAGATAGCGGTTAGCTTAGTTAACTTAGTTCACTCAGTATGAACACGACGAGTCTGTGATTAACTCGATATGTACGTTTACAGGTGAAAAAAGATCTATCCCTATCTATATCTATTAATTGTATATATACGATGAACTATACAGTTCATCGTGAGAATACTTGACATAAGTAATCAGTTATCTTATCCAACAGATAAGATAATATATAGGGGTTACTCTGGGCCGTTACACCCTCCCCCACTAGACTGATTCCAGCAGTCTAATAATCCATCCCGAGGTGAATCATCGACTCACTCGTGTGGCTGAGAGTACCCAGCCATATCCATGCCATCATCCTCGCCATAGTCGATAATGGGATCTCCGGTCGAATTGAATTGAGTATCATCCCAGTCGATGATACGTGGTGCCATATCACTGGCATGGTCTTCAGCCTGAACCGTCGTCACAGGCTGTGTGGCATCCGCACTAGCAACGGGGACCGCGCTATGTAAATCGGCCAGTTGTTGCGCGAATGGTCTCACATAAGTGAGTACAACGCTGTAGTCAGCATAGCGTCCAGCATTATCAATATTGCTGGACTGAGACCCATCAGGGAATACATAGTTTTCCACCTCGACGGTGGTACGTGGCACGCCTTGAAATACGTGGTGCGCCAGAACGTCGAATACGACGTGCACGAATTGCTGTTGGATGACCGTCCAACAGCTCGCTATCGTTGGTGCTACTCCATGTAACCACCACAACAGATATAATGCAATATCTTGCAATTGGGACTTGGTAAATCCCCGTATCGCAAGTTCATGCGCTATCTGTCGTGCCGTAGGAGGGGAGGCACGACTGTAGTCTGGCAGAGGACCAGGCTGGAAATTAGGATGAGGCAATAGCCCCATTGAGTGAAGGATCCCATCGTAACGAGTGGGATGTAGTGCGAGTTCGCACAGTAGAAGGTGTACTATAATATTCGACTCGTTGTCGGATAGTACATTGTTACCCTCATTGTTGGGTAATAGTTGGTATGCGGTCAGCATTCCCCTGATGCTACGGGTGTTGGTAGCCGGAGTACTGTGGTTGGACTCAACCAGCATACCATTCAGTCGTTCCGACGCGGAACTACTAATAATGGCTCCCGCCCACTTCGGGACGGAGTCGTTCTCACGACAACCATGCCATACTCTGGCCGTGAGTACAGTGGGAGATCGCGCGATGCGCGTTCCCCTAGCCACCACAGGAGTCGCCGGTTCAACCCTAGTTTCGGCGCCAGAACTGATTGATCCAACGTTGGATGGTCCAGCCTCACTAGGCATGACATCACCCATGGTGAAACCTTTGGTCTTCTTCTGCGAGGCCTTAGGTTCGAATAGATGGGGCAGTGAATGCCCCTGTCGGTTCTTCTCCGTAGCGAACCATCTCGGCACTGCAATGAATTTCTCGATCACTGCGTCCTGCATCGTGGTACGAGCAGCGCGAGGTACTTGCCGTGCCTGTTTGTGCATGGCTATCACTCCATGCACTGTCTTCCACATTGGGCGCAAAGGCCTAACGTTATCAGACTCGTTAAGAGCCTTGACCACTGTCTCCACTTCTTCAGCAGAGACCGGGGCTTGGAATGGTAGTCTGGAGACCGTTCCGCGGAGTACGTCGTACTCTTTGTTTTTACTGCTCTTAGAGCGTTTGGGGGGAGGGGAGCGCCCCTCCTCCCGAGCACGCTGAGCGGCTAGCGCGTCCATTCTGCGCCTACTTTCCCGATTGATCTTATTTTGTTGTTCTCGTTGTTTACCTTTCAATCGGTTGGGATGAGCCTCTGGTTCAGAGTCGTCATCCTCCATATCAGTGAGGTAGTGCTCCATCTGATATGCTTGGTAGGAGTATGTAGGCTCCTCCGGGGACTCGTGCAAGTCGTCGTACGAGACTAATGCACGTTGTGGAGGAGGGGCCCCAGCCTCCTCCCTCTTGCGTTTGTCTCCCATGTGGGGAGCAATGTGTGTCGTCGATGACACTCGGGGCTGCACAGGGGCTCCTTCGATACGTCCTTGAGCCTGATCCGATCTCGAAGTCCTGGTATCCTCAACTTTACGTTGAGATATTACTTCTCCGTCCGCCGGAGACAGACGTTGAGATAATGGGACGGACGACCCACTCGCCACTCCCTCTGCCACAGAGGCAATTCGATGTTGTAGGGGTACCATCGGTACTTCCCTACCTTTGCCCTTATCCAATGATTTGGACTCGGGCACTTCAGCTCGTGCTGGAGCTTTGTAACGATCCCCATGGTCACGGAGATCGTAGTACTGGTCTTTCCAGTACAGGCGTCGTTCATTCGCCTCATGACAATCGCGACTGATATCGTCAATCTGTGCCACGTCTGATTCGTGGCGGGAGCGAAGTTCATTACGCTCGAGTTCGAGCGCCGTGATCCTATCCGCTAGAGTCTGCCTTTCGGTCTCGTGGGACCTCAAAGCTGACGCTAATTGCTCCTGCAATGAGCTTACTACCAAGGCATGGCCCTGGTTATTGTTGGAGGGGGCCGTTGCTCCCTGTATGAGGCCATCCCGTTCTGATATGACCTCATTGAAGTCGCTAGCTGTTACCAGGTGAGCGACATAACCCATGCACATCGTGCAATTGTCAGAGTGGGTGATAAGGTTCCCAACCGTAATTCTCAACGGGGTTGTCGGGGCGGACGCAGACATCCCCTGGGTATTCATCATAGGCGTGGGGTACCCATAGTTAGCAAACGGCGGTGTCGCTTGCATTTGTGGATGAAAAGGGTAACTTGTACCCGGTGCTCCATAGTTGTTCGAACCATGAAATTGTGATCCAAAATTCGGGGTGTGCCCGAATTGAGGGTTGGTGTTGGGGAAGAATCCCGACTGGGACCCTCCCCCAGATGGTCCCGCGAATCCGGGACCAGTTGAAGCAGTAAATGCTGATGTTCCAGCATGTGGGATCGCTCCATATGGAGCGTTTTGTGTGTTGACTGGGGACGGATGGGATCCATCCCCAAAAGGTCCTGGAAAACCAGGACCAGGCGCATTGAAAACTGGCGGCCCAGTTGCAGGATTGGCCCCGAGTGGAGCGTTTTGTGGATTCGACGAATCATTGAATTCGCCGAACTGAATCGTACGTGATCCCGAAAGATCGTTCGCGTTAGCGGTATCGTTCTGCGACATGGAGCTGAACTTGGTTGGAAAGAGAAAAAAAAACTTAGTTCCAAACGCGGTCACCACTCAAATTCCCACGAAAATTTTTGCAACTCCGCGCGGGCCGATGACACGATCACGAGATGTATCGATGGTCATGTCAGATTACTTACGCGGCAGTAATCTCCAATTGGCGACGTCTTTCAGCGCCAGATATCTATCAAGCGCCTGCAGTGTCTTACAGGTGCTATAGGGCTCGACCGTGATGTCGCCCAGATTCCACAATACATGGAAGAATAACTTCTGGCCTTGCCACTGGTGACCAACAATGTCGTCAACCAGCCATTCGACCTCGACTGGTTCCCCGAAGTCGTAGGGTTCTGCGTTTGCGCGATCAGGGAACACTACGTCGTCGTTAGAGATGTGAGGGCGCAATAGCGAAACATGGAATCGATTGTGGATTCCACGTTTAGTGAGTTCGGTGGGTAGGCCCAATTGGTATACCGATTTACCCTCGATCACCTCGGTGACAGGGTAAGGTCCAACGAACTTGGGCATTAACTTTCTCGCTCTACCTTTGGGGAGGTTGAGATTAGCCGTCGACAGGTAAACCAAGTCATTAACTTTAATAACTGGTTCACCACGTCGACTTTGGTTCGACCAGTGGGTCTGAAAGACCCGAGATCCAATAATTGAATCATGCGCCTCAGCCAGGTGTAACAGCGCCTGCTCTGCAAAATGTCGAACACCAGGGGCTACCGACACTGCAGCTGGCAGTTCACGAATCATGGACGGCATGTACCCTCCATCTAGCTCAAACGGAGCAAACCCAGACGATTCATTTATGCTCGCATTGAGCGCGAATTCCGTCATAGGGATTCGCTGAAGCCAATCCTTCTGATCTGGTTTTACCCAGGATCGTAAAATCTGGGCTATAGAACGGTTAGCCCGTTCCGTCACTCCATCCGTCTGAGGGTGGTATGATGTAGACATCAGTAGTTTCACCCCTAACAGGCGATGGACTTCTCGCCACCATCGCGAGATAAATTTCGAATCCCTGTCTGATACTATGGACTTGGGCAGTCCATGTAATCGAACCACTTCCTTAAGAAAGAGTTCAGCCAGAGTTACGGCAGTAGTCGTCGTATTGATGGCGATGAGATGGACTCTCGACGTCAAACGACATATTACTACCCAAAGGTAGTTATACCCGCTGACTTCTGGGAATGGCCCTACGAAATCCATTCCAATGGACTCCCAAGGTCGTGTGGGTACTGGTAAACTATGGAGTTTACCTGCTGGTCGTAAATTTGACCTTTTGGATACTTGACACGTGGTGCAAGATCTACAAAACGACTCGGTGTCCCCCAGAATGCGGGGCCACCAATACCACCGTCTGACATAGTCAGAAGTACGTTGCTCCCCGAAGTGACCTACCACTTCGTGGGCCTGTTCGAGGATCAACCCTCGAAGTGTCTTTCCTGACGTTCCTTTCCCAGCGGGAATGCACACCACCTCCTCACCAATCCTGTTGGAGGCGTATACTATCCCGTCGATCACTTTAAATCCCGTGTGATCGTCGGGGTGCTCTATGACTTTCTTGAGCATTGCGTCCTGTTTGGACAATATGCGAAGTTCCGCTTCGAATTGCGATTGTACTAGCTGGCTAGGTCTAGGTGCCTCTCCCCTCAGTCGGGATTCGAGTACCGTTGGGTTGGGTTCTCCTTCACCCTCCCTGGGTTCCATACGGGAAACTTCTGCATTGTTGTTGAGTTGCATTGCCTCAACATCCCGAGATTCCTCAGGTTCCCGTAGTGCAGCCAGTCGGTTGCCGTTAATTTCGGCCACCCTCTGGGTCGGGAGATCATCCATCTCCCTATCTAGTTGTACATCTGCATTGACGTACTCATGGGCCTGGTGAACCTCGCCGGGAAGATCAGATTCATAATACCGCGACAGTGCGTCTGCGATTTTATTGGTAGATCCTTTGATATATCGTATATCAAAGTCGTAACGCAATAAATACTCCATCCATCGCGTTTGTCTGCTACTCAAGTGGCGTTGAGTCTTGAAAAAGGTCAACGCTTCATGGTCCGTTACTATGTGGATGCGATATCCCAGTAGTTTATCGGACCATTTCAGCAGTGCTTCCAGTATAGCTAAGGTTTCCTGCTCGAATACTCTGTAGTTCATCTGCGCGGCAGTGAACTTTTTGGACATGAATCCTGCTGGCCGACATTCCTGCCAGGTAGGTCCTTGTCCATAATAAGCACCTATACCGCAAATTGACGCGTCGCAAATGACCCAAATAGGTACACCAGTACGAGGGTCTATTGGCTTCAACACGGGTATTTTGTCCGATGTAGCCATTCGTTTTATGTGTTGAAAACACGTTTCATGAAACGGCAACCATATAAACGGAACGTTGTTCCTGCACATCAACGACAATGGACTGGTGTATATAGCTACCATTGGCATGAAGCTGGCCAGGTATTGCACCAGGCCCAAGAACTTCTGGACGTCATTGAAGTTTCGTGGTGTTCTCCACTCTCGGATCTTCGCCATTTTGTCCATGTCTGCATGGACTCCTCTGTCATCGATGAGATGTCCTAGACAGTCCAGTATTGTGGCGTACAATTCGCACTTGTCTGCTTTCAAGTAGAACTGCTGCTGTCGCAGTCGTTCGAACACTTGGCCTAAGTGTTTCTCGTGATCCTCGATGGTATCACTAAAGATGAATATATCGTCTAAGTAGACGTGTACGCACCGACCTATTAGGTCTTGAAACGTGCGGGTCATGATGCGTTGAAAAGTGGCGGGAGCATTACAGTCTCCCTGCATCATTACTTGGCTTACATACGTGCCAAATATCGTGGCGAACGCCGTCTTGGGTACATCTAGTACCTCATTGCGTATTTGTTCGTACGCATCCGACATATCGATTTTGGATCGGTATTTATGCCTAGCCACATCTGTCCTAATGTGGTCTTGGTCTGGGAAGGGGGTAACATCCTTGACCGTATTATCATTTCTCTGTCGATAGTCGACGATGGTACGCAGTTTCCCATTCTTCTTGGGGATACACAGCATAGGAGCTGCTTGTGGGGTGGTGGCGTGTATCCACCACTGAGCTCGAGTGTATCTCTCGAGTTTCTCAGATAAGTCGATCTTCAGACTATCTGGACATCGTGGCATGTAATAGCTGTACCTCTTACTTTCGTCAATAATGGGTATCCTATGGTTGATTTCCCTTAGGGGAGGCAATGTCTCAGGCACCCCTTGTAGCATATCTTTATTACGCTCAATCCATCCCGCTCGCAGGTGAGGGATATTCTCCTCCATGTACCTTGGAGGTTTATCAGTTAGGGTTTTCATGACCTCCTGATTGGGTTCCAATTCGATGTCCTCGAATGGAATATATGTCAATTCAGCTTCTCGAGCCCGAAACTGACGTCGTCGTCTGGATAGTCTTCCAGATTGGCTTTTCCGTCGTAGTCCTTTACGATTAGTTGAGGTCGATATTTGACCTCGTTTACGGTGACTATGTATGATACATAGTCTATCCGTTGGATTCAATTTCTGAATTTGCTCCGTTACTTTATATTCCTCTTCTGAGGAATAAGTATCGTTAGTTTCTGAGGAGGATGTATCGTCATTGGGTGCTCCTGTTGTACTCGTGTTCGGTACATCAATTGGTGCATCCTCCCTCGCTTGATACGATTCCGCAGAAACGTCAAAGCGTCGTGAAAATTCCTGGACATACTCTACGCAGTCGTCTAGGAATTCAGGACGGATATCGACCCCGTCGTCTGGTTCGACCAGTCGAATTACCACAGGGGAATCGTGTGGTAGTGCTCGTTTGATACGAGCTAATTCCTCTCTGATATCAGAGGGGTCCACTATATCTTCGATCATAGTAGATGATGGAGAGTGTTTCACTCTCTCGGCCCTCTCATTTTGGTCTCTGAGGGCTCGGAGTCACATAGTTGGCTCCTTTGGTGAAGGGTTGTCTTTCCTCTTTACCATTTCATTGCGTTCAGAGTGTCGCATAGCTACTCTGCGCTGAAATTCAGCTGCGTCTTCGGCAGATGTCATGGCACTGATTTTGTGCCCGTTGACATTAATTATGTCGTTCTTGAAATCAAGAACGACCTTGTGCTTCCTCATCCAGTACGTTCCAATTACCGCATCATATCTATCAAGATTCACCACGTCCCAGTATGTGGGATAATTGGTAGCGCCAATGGTAACTTCAGCGTACGTGCCATAGTTGAACTTGGCACGACTACCTACAGTCCCTAATTGGAGACTATGTTGGTGTTTCAACTCGTACACCTTATGTTTAGCCACCTGGGTGAACATTGGGGTGAGAGCCTCCAATGAACTCCCTGAGTCGAACATCACCAACGCCGTGTTACCGCCTATATTTAATAGGCAGGACATCATTCGACGTTCGTCAGGACCACCCCTAATTGGCCGGTCAATCTTTGTGGATGAACGTCGTATGTTGATCCCCGTCGTTTTAGCTGGGCGTTCTTGGTGACTACTTATTGCCTGCAGACGATCTGTAGTGTGGTCACCGTCGACCACAATAGGAGTACCTTCACTGTTCTCCAAGTTATCCAAGTCTTCTTGGATCACTTTGTGTCCATCTATGGATACAACACGGGCATCATCCTGCCACATATCCTCGGGATGGTGATGTACTCGACCCGTAGAGTCGTACATACCAGACATACGTTGATCGAGTTCTATTTGAGGATCCTCGTCTTCTGGTTGATACATGGCTCCCAGATAATCTTCGTACTGTTCAAGTACGTATTCCCCATCTGAATCAGGGACCAGCTCAGTGCTATCGTCAATCGGTGTGTCATTAGCCACAACCTCTAAAACCTGAGTATCCTCAGATTTATTAGCTTCAACAGCATCCTCATCAGATGCTTCAATGCCTATAGCGAACAGACGTTCTTTACCGTAACGTTCGCATGCCGGGTCATTATGGAAGTGACCCACCTGTCCACAACCCCAACATAATTTGGGAGTGCTTTTGCGTTCTTTAACTCGAACGTTATCGCTCTTAGTCCCTACTTTAGGAGCTTCATTGGGTGTTGACATGGCCGCATGTCGCGACGGGTATACTACGTTGACCCCCTTAGGTCTCGTCCACGTCGTCGTCGGACGATTAGATTGTGGAGATACCTTGATTAGTCGGAACCTTTGAGGATTCGACTTGGTCAATTCTGTCGATTTATCAGCCGCATTAGTTCGACTGCTGGTAGTCTGTCCATGTAGCAGTTTAGTATTTGCCGCCATGGTGTCAGACTCCTCCTTTCGACGAATGCAATTGACTATTGCCTTCACGGAGGCCACCTCCGGTATTACATGCTCCTCGCGGAGATAGTTGATGAGGTGTAGTGGTAACCCCTCAATCAATCGAGTGCGAAATGCATCCCGACTAGGCGAATGTAATAGTCGCAATGCAAAACGGTTGAGTTTTGCAAAGTACTCTCGTACTCCCTGTTTGGCGTCGTACTTTGTGTTCCGCCAACACGTTTCTGCGTATGAGTACACTTCACTCTGTGTGAAGCGTTTGAAGAGTCCTATCAGTACCTCTTCAGTGCGCCAATATTCGCGTGCGCGATGAGGGCCAGTGACGTGGTCATGATACCACTGTTTGGCGCTGCCCTCTAGCATGCCTTCGAGGCATAATACCTGCATATCGTTTCCTTTTGGTCCAGTGACTCGATTCACCACCATCCAATTAAGGACAGAATTGACCCATGTTTCAAATGTGTCGATATTCCCTTCTCCGGACCAAGTGTCTGGTTGTTTTATCTTCACGTTCTTAATTCCTTCCAGTGCAGGAAGTACGACATCAAGTTGTCGTCTTATCCCAACGATGAGATGGGATTGTAGTCTACGATTATATTCGTCGTGACCTTTATCTGCCAGTGCATCTAATAAAGCGCGGGCTTGTTGCGCCTTGCGTTTGCGCTTTTTGTCTTTGCGCTTACGCGACTGGGACAGATAGTTAGTTCTCTTGTCCTCCGTGTATTGGCTGTCGGAGTCGCTAGACTCTGACTCGAGCCACGGTGTACGACTCCTCCGCCCTTCGTTCGGTGGACGGTATCCATCGAATGAATCATTCGAGGAATCGCTGCTACTACTATCACTAGGATAGTTATCCCCAGTAGCTACTAGTGTCCCTTGGGGTACACGAGGATTGGGAACGGTATTGTTCCCGTATTCCTGTTGTGTGGGATGTTGTTGTATGTCATCCAGACTTGCTGGTGTCCCTCGAGGGTGAGGGTTCCCTTCGGAATCGAATTCGATTCCTTGTTCGTGCCATACACTCGAACATTGTCCATCACGCATAGAGTGGGCTCTCATCATTTGACCGACTACTCTGTCGGCCCATTCCAGTTTCTCCCCTATGTTGCGGGTACTACCTGGAATGTTGACGAACCTGGGATCGTTCAACATTTCATCGAACGTCTTCCCATTGGGGTAGACGTGTCGAGTGCTTGGTTTGGCACTCGTGTTGATGTTAAGTTCTTCATTATCAACAGTGGGTACTCCGGGGTCATTCTCCTCAGTGACCTCTATGTCATTTTCTCCGTTCTCCTCTATGACGACCTCTTTTCATTCACCGTGATCACCAGAGGTGGTTTGCACCTCTACTGGCTCATCTGAGTTAGGGTTGTCTTCGACCCATTCACGGATAGCCTGAAATCTCTTATTGAGATATTCGATCTGTTGAGATCGTACTGCTTTAAGAGACCGGTCCAGGGTCTCTTGGGCCTCATTTTCTTGGGACTCAATCAAGCGAATTAACGCTTGGGTACGCCGATCAGGCGTTTGTATCGTTTTTTTAATGGTCAATTGGAGAGGGAGTGAAATCCCTCCTTCGCGAGGAGGGTTACCTTCTTCGTCGTGATTGTTGCGCACGACGGTTGGTACGGTGCCCAATGCTGTAGATTTCTCCAGTTTACGGGCGGCATAATTAGCCATCGGGGAACTACGAACAGTAATTCCATTCGAGCTCGGAGAGGACTCATTCTCTACGAATGGGTTCTCTCGGCTTTGACCTGGTTCCGTAGGGGAACGAGGTCTTAATGGTGGTTGGGTTGCAACCACCTTTTCGTAGTCCGCTGGTCTGCTGACTTCGTTATCCCGGGCGGATTGTTCCGATATGCTCATCGTGCTCGGTGATAGTTGATCGCCCGAGACGATGTTACTGGTTGTACCCAGTATTGGGTCCTGATCAACCTTTTGGGGTTCAATCACTGATCCCATTTTCTTTTTAATGTTCTTCGGCGGCATTGCTGAAGAGAACACTTGAATGTTGAGTTTTAACTTGCTCGATGTTCAAAAAACTGTAACCGTCCGTGGGATGGTTATGGAAATGGAGCTTTTAGGCTTCAGATAGCGGTTAGCTTAGTTAACTTAGTTCACTCAGTATGAACACGACGAGTCTGTGATTAACTCGATATGTACGTTTACAGGTGAAAAAAGATCTATCCCTATCTATATCTATTAATTGTATATATACGATGAACTATACAGTTCATCGTGAGAATACTTGACATAAGTAATCAGTTATCTTATCCAACAGATAAGATAATATATAGGGGTTACTCTGGGCCGTTACAGTAAGCCTGGACCTTTGGGGTAAAGCTCGAATCCGTAGTCTAGGAGGAGCGAACTACATGCTCCTGGCATGTGATGATGGAACGGGTATTCCGTTCACTTACTTTGCGGCGAATAAGGAGGCCGAGTCTATCCTGAAATTGGTGAAGGATTTTGTTGCTATGGCTGAACACCAGACAGGTCGTCGTGTTCGTGTCTTTCGGATTGACTTGGGGCGTGAGTTTGACAACAAGCTATTTGATGCATGGTGTGCGGAGCGAGGAATTGTCATCGAGAAAGTCCCGAAGTCATCCTCCGCGGCTAATGGACAGGTTGAACGGGCGAATGGAACTATTATTTCTGGGGTGAGAGCAATGATTGAGGATTCCGATCTGGATACGCGCTTCTGGGCGGAAGCTGCTGCCGCTTATGGCTATATTCGTGGCATGATCCCAACTGCTCGTCATCCTGGCGTAATTCCTTGGGAGAAATGGTTTGAGGTACGAGGCGTTAAAATGAATGTATCTCACCTGCGGCGTTGGGGTTGCAAAGTGTGGGTAACAGATCTTGACCATGTCGAGGGCAAACTTGGACGTCAGGCATGGGAAGGTCGGCTGGTTGGATATATTGGTCGTCGTGGTTATCGGGTTTGGGATCCCAGGTGAAGGGGCATGTACCCTGTACGGGATGTGAAGTTCGAGGAAGGAATTCCTCGTCGAACGTTGGTGGACCCTTCAACAAGTCTAATCGAGGAGGATGCCTCGGATCAGTCGGTTAACTCTAACGTTGATACTGATGCCGGCATTGGTCCGGATCATTCGCTCCGGTCCGAGGAGGGCAGCAATGCTAGTTCCTCGGATAACATCGATAGTCAGCCTCAACCTTCTACTTCTACAGGTGATCCTCCATTACCACCCCCGGCTGATCCTCCATCTCCGCCCTTGCCACTCTTGGTTCCGCCTGTTCGTCGTTCTACTCGTACTCGTATACCCTCTGCTCGTCTCCTTCAGTCGTTGGAATATCATGGAGATGAAGAGCATGCTCGAGCGCGGGATGAGGAATGGGCAAATATCATCGCACTAGCCAGCACCATCAAAGGGGGAGGTGTGGGTATTCCAAAGTCATATGGGGAAGCAATGAAGGAAGCCAACCTGTGGTTGCCGCCCATGCAGAAAGAGATTAATTCTCTGCAAGATCGTCAGTGTTGGTCACTAGTGGATCGCCCAGAGAAGCTACACATTATGAATGGCATGTGGGTCTTTGACTTGAAGGTTGATGGTGGTGGGGCTATACTCAAACGCAAAGCACGATATGTGGCTCGAGGTGACATGCAAATTCCCGGCATGGATTTTGATAAGAGTTGGTCCATGGTGGCTAGAGCAGAATCTGTTCGCCTCCTGATAGCGGTATGTGCGTTCAAGCGACTCGAGACACGTCAGTGGGATTTCTCAGCTGCATATTTGAATGGTTTTCTTCCAAAGGATCCACCCGTGTTCATGAACCAACCAACCGGATTCGTCAGTAAGGGGGAGGAGGATAAGGTATGCCTCATGCATAAACCGCTTTATGGCATGTCCCAGGCTGGACATATCTGGTATAAGGATTTGGAGGAACAATTTCAAAAGCTCGGTTTCAAATCATCTCGTGCCGATCCATGTATCCGTTATCGTTGAGACACCGTCACAAATGAGTTTTACATCGCATCCGTACATACTGACGATGTATTTTGCGGTTCCTCCTCCACCGTTGAAGCTGATGACGCCGTGAAAGGATTCAGGATATGGGAACTTAGTGATGTGAAGGATCGGAATTTCCTCGTGGGTTTCACCATTGAACATCGAAATGATGGGTCTATTGCTATCTCGCAAGCTCCGTTCTTCATGAACGTCTTTCGACACTTTGGGATTGAAGATCAAATGCGCCTGCTATGTACACCCCTCCCTCCGAACTTCACTCTGTTCTCATTAAAACCTCGCTCGAAGGAGGACATTGAAGCCATGAAGGACAAACCGTACCGCGCTGTTCTTGGTTGTTGCTGGTGGGGCGCGAGTTGCACGCGTCCGGATATTGTATTCTCATGTTGTATCCTATCGACTGTTCAGGATGCGCCTTCACTGGATCATTGGATTCTCCTAGTCAAACTTTGCCGATACATTCACACTACAATATACTACGGGATCGTCTATCGTCCAGGGTCTTCTGTAGTTGTCAAACCCGTGGGATACGTCGACGCTGACTGGGCCGGGGATAAGTTGACCAGAAAGTCTATGTCTGGGTACATTTTCCTCGTCAATGGAGCGCCGGTGTCCTGGTCCTCCAAACGACAGGATTCTGTTGCACTTTCGTCTACGGAGTCTGAGTACATCTCTATGTCGAGAGGTGTTCAGCAGGCTCTGTGGACCCGGAGCTGGTTCGACAAGATTGAAATGGGTCTAGGGGATCAACTGATGGATATCTTCTGCAATAATCTGGGTGCGATTAGTTTATCCGAGACAAACAAGGCACTCAATCTCTCGAAGCATATTGATATACGCTACCACTTCATTCGCGACGTTGTTGCCCAAGGCAAGGTCGCAATACATCCGGTTCAGAGCAACCAGAACATCGCCAACATCATGACTAAATCCCTGCCTAAAGACCGACATCGACGGATTGTATCTGCGTTAGGACTAGACTGGTGGTACTCAGAATGCCAGGGGGAGTGTCAGAAGCGTACGGAGAACGCGTAGCGCGTACACATCATGTGACCGTATGGCGCTCTGAGGTATCAAAGAGATAGACGTCCTTTTGGTTCCGCTGAACAGCCCGACGAGGGTGTTTCATGGCGTAGTTTCAGGGTACAGGGCTAGGAGATGTTATGATCATGCACGGGTCGTAGGAATAAGTTGGATCGCGGACTATAAGTCCGCGGGGTAAAAGACCGAACACCGAGATAAATCCCGGTGAGGGTTGGGTGAACCTACGGAGAGGTAGTCGGACGTTGACACTACTATTAATAGCGTCCCCGACACGCCGCTGTCCGAAAGCGAAGGAGAGGGTAATTCCGATCGCGGGAGAAACTCACGCGATCGTACTTAGGATGAGGTTGAGAATAACTCTATTTGAGATACACTGTATGAGTGCGCTATCAAAGTCAATATTTAAACTGAGGACCAACTATTCTACTCTCGTAGCTTTATACTGTAATCGCTACCTAAGGGTCGCTAAGCGATAGTATCCTAGAATAGTAAGGTCGGACATGAGGAAGATAAAAGGGTTAAGTATAAAGGGAATGATATAAAAGGATATATAAAGTATTGGTTAAGGTGTGAGGGATATAAGCGTGAAGTGTAAACGATCGCGGAGATAAGCTCCGCGACGGAAGAAGGTAAGGAAGTCAAATACCGGGAGATAATCGTCGGGGCCGCGGGAGTTGAACTTGGCATGGTCGTAACAGGAGAATAGTCCCTGTAAATTTTCCTTCACTTATAAGGTTATACTTCGTTTGGCGACCCTCAGAACTCTTCCTTGTTCTGAGGGTACGTCTTTCTTCCGTTTTTCTCTGCTTCACTTCAAGCTTATATATTCATTACCTAGCTTTCGTGTACTTACATAGGCGCTAGGTAATACGAGAACTTTTCCTTGTTCTGAGGCTTTCGTGTACTTACATAGGCGCTAGTTTAACATTGTCCACTGCGAAACCGCACACAACCCTAAGTCTGGATCCTCTGATCACTTACTGTGTGCGGCGGCCAATGGGGCCCGAAATACTTGGCATAAAATAATATATAAACCTATCTAGAAATGATGTAGGGGCACTTTTTTCCGAATCTCATAACTCTTTACTATCATTTCGAGTGAACGAAGAGGTCCACAAAGCTAAGTATTTCCTGAACACAAACCTTTAGCGTCGCATTACCCTTAGCTCGCTAAGCTACCGCGACACATTTTTTGATATACAGTTGTGATATTCCTTCGCTAGACGGTACCCCTCAAGTCTGATCAACTCGAGTCCTCCTCTAGCAAACCAAAAACATTAGAAGGTCGAGATAAAACTTCGAATCGAATTTTTACCGTTTGTAAACAGAGGTATGTCTAATCGTCGAATTTTGTGCTCTCGACGACGTGCAATGAGTGACCCGGCTGCCCCGAGCACTCCTATCCCAGGTGATTACACTTCTCGCCCTGAATCACCCTTAACACCGATTGAGTCGGAAGGACCATCGGAAGGACCTAAGCTGGATGAGCGAGGTCATGAGTCCGAGCTGTATGACCCGGACTCAGATGAGCTGAATGAGCCATCGACGAACCCTGTTGAGCCTCCACTTTTCGGTGGGATGGCTGGAGGGCGAGACGTCTCTGCAGGGATTAATGCCCCTGTGAAACAACAGGTTGACGAACCTATATTACAATCAGAAAATAATAGAGTAAATGAAAATTCTTTGAGCCCTGAGCAGAAGCTTACCATAAAAATGGCCGAGGCCAATTTAAATGACAGCGAACGCGAAAAGATTGCTCGTCGTCACGGTGCAATCCGAATAATAGCCAAGGATGAAGAATCCCGCGAAGAAGGACCCTCATCGGGTAAAGGAAAGGGAATCGATCCCCAAAACTGGGGAAATGTTGGCATAGATAACGAAGAAATGAATCCGGGTCTCCAAGCTCAAATTCTTGTGAGCCTGGAGAATGCTCAGACACAGAGTAAGAATGTTACGCGGCGTCGCTCCGAAATGGAAGACATGTTGGAGCACTTCCAGACCTGGCAGCACCAGGAAACGAAATGTTTTGAAGCCAAAATGGAGGCTCAGCTTGAAGTCTTAAAGATGAAAATGGATACAATCCGGGTGAAACCCGAGGGTGTGGAACTGACTGATCTAAGGGATATCCCTGTCCCTAAAGGTCAAATCAACATCGAACAATAACTTGAAAAAGTTTTGAATGAGAATGGACGGAGGTTACCTGGTCGCCCATCTGCGTCAATAGCTCCATCAAGTCATGTTGGGAAACTATTCAACCAGATGAAAACAACTAAGCATTGCTCTGAATCTGACGAGGAGAGTGACTCCTACCTCGAGCAGAAAGAGAAAGTGGAGGGGAAAATGAAGGGAATGAAAATCAAACCCTTGAAACCTACCAAGATATTTGAGGGAACGGCAAATCTGCGCTCCTTCCAGAGAAACATGAGAGAGATAATTGCTTACCTTGAGGATGGCAGAGTACCAGAATACAGGCAGGTGGAGGTCACGTCAAGATTCTTGAAGGGAAAGGTGTATACATTCTTTGAACGTGTATGCGAAGAAAACGCGAGCGAATGGACACTCAAAAAGTTTTATGAGAAACTCTACGATTTTGCTTTCCCTATCGATTTTCGCACTGAGCAACGTCGTAAACTTGTTAGCTTGCAGCAATGGAATCGTCGTGTCCGTGACCATATCGGGATATTCAATGACTTGTGCAACACTGCGGGAACGCTCGACGAGCGTCACAAGGTTATATTTCTATGGGATAGCTTCGACTCGTTGATAACAAAGGGCCTCCTTAGGATGGGACACACACCGGAGATGAGTTCCCTGGAAGACATCACTGAGGACGCTGAGAAGGTTGAGCTGATTGAAAACGTTGGACGAACTACGTCCTTCAACCAGAATGAACCAGCAGCGGGTACGAAGTCCAACGGATATCTCAATGACCGGTTCGGAGGGCGTACTACTTCGCAAGGGAAACCTGAGAATAACTCCGGGTTTGGACGAGGAAAGCCTCCTGGGAATCGTTGGAAGAACAACTCTGAACGGGGAAGTGGCAGCTCAAATGCAAGAAAGTTTGAACCTAGGATTCAACCTGGAAGGAATGACTGAATACCGGGAAGTCAGATTCGCCTGACTGAAGAACAGAAAAATGAATACCGGGCAGCTGGTAAATGTTTTGATTGTGGGGAAGCAGGCCATTGTTCACGCAATTGTCCTAAGAGGAACACGATGAAAGCAGATAATTCAAAAGAGAGTTCACCTCCGGGGCTTGCAACCTACAATCTGGAGTTTGAACTCGGGAAACATGGATCGGACGAGTCTGATATATTTGAGATGACAGTTAATAATATCGATTGGTTCCAAGAGGTCGAAGATACATACTATTCAGATAGGTCAGAGGACATCCCTGACCTCATTCGAAGGAATGCCTCTCGGGAGAATTTTGACTCTTGCTCAGAATTGCTGGACGAAAATGATGAAAATTCGGGCTGGCGATCTGATAGAGTTGGAACGGAAGATTCGGACAGCAAAGATTACTCTGAGAGTAATTTGAACGTCTCTGAGGCTGAGTCCGAGAATGGTGATCCTGAAATGCAAGTTCGTACTGGTCCTGGATCGGAATGGGATGATTCGAGACATGTATTGGAAGAAATTCGATATGGATGCTCACCACTGGTACTGCTTAGCATCCAAGACTCGATCCGGACGAGGTCCATCTTTGCATTGCCAAGGGAGCGGCGTTGGGGAGAGACCGATGAATACAGAGGAAGGGGTCTTCATAATGAAATGAATGTTTCGCACTTTGGTTTCCTGACGGACCCCCTTCAGCATAAATTCGGTGATCCTCTAGCGGAGCAGCTCGAGTACTTACTGACCAAAAACTCCCCGTATCCCTCAGAGGATGGTGATGAGTACATGGCCGTCGACCGGTTTTGTGCTGTGCAAATATCGCCAACTGAACACCTATTGATTGACAGCGCGGGTAACGGTTCTGAATATGTGCTGCATGGGAGAGTCCTGCAGAACCCCGATTTCAGGCCGGTAGAATGGTTCCTGCGGGAACGAGGACTGACCCTAGATGATCACCCTGGCACCAGTTGTGGATCTATGGGCGACCCAAGGGGTAAAAGAATGAGTCAGATTTTGAACGCCGCGAAATACTATCCTGGAGCGGACTTACCTTACTTCTCTGGAGCGCGAAGGCGCCTGAGAGAATCAAAACGACAGCGCTTCATATGCTTCCTGTCAGAATCGAAGGAAGGGTATTACGTCGTAGACGATGCATTACTGAACTTGCGATGGCCACTGGCCATGGACCTGGTGAACGACCCTCGATTTGATGTATACCGGTGGTATTCAAAACGCCTAATTGGGATTTATCGAAAGTTCTTCTCTTGGAGACTTTGGGATGACCCGGATATCCTTGGCGGTTTACTCAATCCTACTGTTGACAATGAAAGATTAAACTCATACACTCCGCACTACTCAGGTTTGCCACAGCGTGGCTGTTTCTTAGAAGGAATGATGCAAGTTAATGGGATCCAAATCCCAAAAGACCAGTATGTGGGACTGCAACAAAATGCAGCGACAGTGAAGGACCCAAGTCGAAAGATTGCTCAACCAGTCGTGATTGTTGTCCGAATCAACGGCCACCCTGTGACGGTGTTGATAGATTCTGGGTCTTTAGGCACATTCATGAGCAGGACCCTCATTGACCAACTGAAATTTGATGTGGTGCAAATGGATCACCCACTTACCTTGCAATTAGCAGTACAAGGCTCACGATCCAAGATCAACCGTCGCGTCACGGCTCGTTTTGAGTACCAAGCAATTGATGAAGAATGGGACTTCGATGTTGCCAACATTAATTACCCTCTCATTTTGGGGACCGACTGGTTATTCGAGCACTCAGTAACTATTGGATTCAATGAGTCTCGGGTGGTTATAGGAAGTAACGAGAGGTTACCATTGAAGGGACCCACTGTTTCTCAGATCGCATCTCGCGCTATACAACTGGCAGAGGACGAGCTGGAAAAAACTCGCGAGGAACTTCGTGCATACGCTCGACCTCTGTGTAGGACAATGGCCGAAACGGATCTCCCACCTCTAAGGGAAATCAACCATCACATACCTTTGATAGATGAGTCGTTGGTTATTCCTTGGAGACCTTCAAGGCTTCCAGAGAAATTCCGGGAGGACTGGGTGGAAAAACGGGATGCTTACATTAAAAGCGGTAGGTGGAAAATTTCAACTTCGAATAATACTGTACCTCTTTTGCTAATTCCAAAGCACGGTTCACAGAAAAATCGCCTACAGGTGGTGGCGGATCTTCGTCAACACAATGCCAACACTCGGAAGTTGGCATCACCACTGCCAGATATCGACGGAATTTTACGTCAGGCAGCTTGAGCAAAATTTCGTTTGACGATGGACGGGAAGGATGCTTATGAGCAAATTAGGATTGAACCACAGGACGTCGCCAAAACTGCGGTGTGTACACCTGATGGCAACATGGTTAGCCTAGTCATACAACAAGGGGATTGTAATGCTCCATCTACCTATCAAACCTTAATGAACTTCTTATTCTCCGCATTTCTTGGTCGCTTCATGGACGTCTATCTTGATGATATCATCGTGTATTCTAACTCTCTTGAGGACCACGTTAAACATGTGAAGTTGATTATTGACATGTTAATTAGAGAAAAACTGTACCTGAGTGAATCGAAACTAAACTTCCTCACCTCCAGCTTGAAAATCCTCGGTCGAATTGTGGACGATGAGGGAATTCGCATGGACCCGGATAAAGTGGATGCCATATCGAAATGGAAGACTCCTACCAACAGAGACCTGCTTCGAGGTTTCTTGGGATCTGTAGGCTACCTCGCCGATGACATTGCAAGCATACGGATCCCATTGGGCCATCTAAGCCACCTCACAGGTGATACCGTTCCATTCCGATGGGGCTTCAATGAGGAACGAGCTTTTCAAAGGGCGAAAGAATTCACTTCGAAATCCGGACTTCACCACAGAGTGCCATTGGACTACTCTGAAATGGCGCCTCCTGTGTGGATGGTGACCGATGGATGCGCAACAGGTGTATCTGGTTGTGTATTACAAGGGCATTCTTGGAATGAGGAAGCCACAGTAGCAGTGTTCTACTCGGCGAAATTGAACCCTGCACAACAGAACTACCCAACGCATGAAATATAAATGTTGGCTGGAGTAGAAACAATGCTGCGACACTGGGATATCTTGCAAGGCGTAGCTTTCACTTGGATCACAGACCATGAAGGTCTCATCCACTTGCTAAAGCAGAAAACACTCTCGGGTAGACAAGCTCGTTGGTTAGAAAAAATCGCTGAATTCAATTTCAAAGTTGAATACATACCGGGATCTGAGAACATCTTCGCTGATGCACTTTCCCGCATATATTCCAACGACGCACCAGGCACAGTTCGTGCGCGCTCTGAATACACATATCATGACATCCTTGACAACGATGGGCCCACGTTACAAGCAATTTCGATACCCTTACTGGTTGATACCGAAGCAACGTGCAAGTTGCCAGATGTTGTACATCTTCGGGCCATGGAACTCCGAAAGAACCGGAGACCATCCGCAAAACGCATTTACATGGAAAACAACCTTGAACACGAAAATGAAAACGAGAACGTAGCAGAAAAAACGTGGTTGAACCCTAAGCCTCCAGTGTCAATTGAAACCGAAAGCCAACTCAAATTAGCTTCCGCGGATCAGATGGCAACAACCGCCTTGGCATCAGCGGATGTAAACGACAAAATGAGTGCTCCACATTCACAGTCCCAATCGTTACTCTCTGCTGTATCCACCATCACTGGGGGTCTGGACATTTATCGTTGTGTACAAAACCAATATGATAAAGATGTCACATTTGCTTCAGTTCTAGAGAACCCAAAAAACTTCCGCAATTTTGAGGTTGAGGACGGGCGAGTTTACATCATAATCAATGGACGCCGATTACTCGGTATCCCTCGAATTCTACTGAAAGAATGGAGTCTACACGAGATGATAATCAGTGAGGCACACTCAATTCTTGCTCACTTGAGCAGTAGAAAAACCCTCGCGTACATTCGCGATTACGTGTGGTGGAAGACTATGGCAACAGATGTCCAAAAATTCTGCGAATCTTGCTCTACCTGTGCGACCTCGAAATCATCAAATCACAAACCGTACGGACTCCTCAAGTCACTGCCTGTTCCCGACGAGCCTTGGGACGTCATAGGCATTGACTTTGTTGGACCACTACCACTAAGCAAGAATCGAGACGGCACATTTGACTCCATCACAACTGTTGTTGACCACCTTACGGGGATGGTCCATTTGATTGAAAGTTGTACAGATTATGGCGCTACCAACATCGCTGAATTGGTATTTGCGGAAGTGTACAAACTGCATGGTCTACCAAGTGTTATTGTGAGTGATCGAGATTCATTATTTACGTCTCGCTTCTGGATGCACCTTCACAAATTGATTGGTACACGGCTGAAATTGTCTAGCTCCTATCATCCTCAGACTGATGGGTTGACGGAACGAGCAAACCGTACAATCACACAGATGCTCCGACAATTTGTCAATGAATCTCAGACTAACTGGGTGTCAAAGCTCCTGGCCGTGGAGTTTGCTGTGAATTTGGCGTGATCTGAGACAACAGGCTTTGCCCCCTTCTTTTTGAACTCTGGGCGTATCCCTCATTCTTTTCTATGGAGCAGTTCAAAGAAATCAGAATTTCCGGGTGTTCAAGCCTTCACTGATAAGATGAAAACCGCTACTATCGCTGCCCACGTGTTATGATCGTGCAAGGTACCCTCAGGTACTTGCGTGATCTCCTAATGAACGAGATAGGACTCGGCGAAGCTATTAGCAACACCCTTGCTCCTTTCAGTCCTCGGAGTGCTAGCGGAGATAATACGAGAATGAACAAGACGACGCGAGACGTGCAACGCGATAGCGATGACTAAAGTCTCGGCGACGTGTAGCACAGCGATGAAGATAGCTAGAAGACTTTGAACTAAGTCTCAGAGTGTGCAGGATAGGAGATAGACAATCTATGTCGATTTCGAAACTAAGGAGGCAAGTACAGTGGGCTACATTACTTATAGTAATTATTCTATTCAGTAGAAAAGACAATAGACCACATGGAACAAGTGTCAGATGGTAGATAACGGATAAGATGATCCGATGATACGAAGATGCGAAGATGCGAAGGTGCGATGCAAAGATACGAAGTAGCGAAGTAGCGAAAGCATCGGCGAAGGGATGCGAGATGATAGTGAAGATGCAGGACTCATACCTGAGCTAGCATGATCGTAACACCACGACAGCATCCTCGCTCACCGGGTCAAACAAACTAGGAACGAGAATCGACACTGAATCCCGGCTCCTTTCTCAATCGGAGACCTCGTCTACCTATCAACCGTTAACCTATCTTTTCCGAAGGGGCTAGCCCGCAAGCTGCTGCCTAAATTTATAGGCCCCTTCAAAATTTTGGCAGCTCTAGGAGAAACATCTTTCAAACTGGACCTCCCAAATGAAATGAAGCGAAGGGGTGTGCACAATGTTTTCCACTCATCCCTGCTCCGCGTCCATATCCCAAATGACGATTGCCTGTTTCCGGGACGTTCATATGAACAGGTCCTCGGTATTGATGCTGATGACTGGGCAATCGATCGAATCGTAGCGCACCAAGGATTCTCCTCCGACGCTATGTTCTTAATTCTATGGAAGATGGGAGATTGCACTTGGCTTCCCTACTCAAAAGTCTCACATCTTCAGCCATTGAAGGAATATTTTGAGACTTTGGGCATCTTGAACGTTGGACAACTTCCTCCTGTCTCGAACAGGGAGGCACCGATTGAAGGAGGGAGTGACCTATTCATTGGAACAATCGGTATCGTACTGGATAAATACCTGTCTTTGCAACCCCCAAACTACCTCATCCCCGATATGAATTCGCCCTCAGAGGCCGCTATGTCTTCGCCTACGGCGTCTCCTGCTAGCAATCTGGTCGCCGTACATCCTGGGCACCCGACTAGTGCTAGTCCCCCAATCCAATTGGCAGCATTTGTCTTGCAGGAACTGCCTGAAGTAACACTTGATTGGGAGAAACAGCTCTTCGTAATCACCCACCTTGACAACGACAATCTGACAGTCTCTACCGAACAGATGGTCTCTTGCATTCTAGCATTGTTGGCTATGAGCCGCCGTTGGAAAATGGAACAAGGCATCCCTGCGCGATATGATGAAATCACGCGCACTCTCGGGAGTTACATTCCATCTACATCTACGGCGAACTTCTCCATCATTCACAATGGGGAGCTGTGGAAAAGCTCTCAACCCGTCACCTACGACTGCGTCTTCTCAGGCCCACAGATCACCGAGCTTACCCAGAGCGGTGCCATCACTGGTAACATTTACAACGACGTCAAATGGGCCTATCCAAAGCCTTCCCGAATGACTACGTCATCTGACAACGACTCTGGTCTTCTCGCAGACTTCTTCGCCGCACGCTCCACGAAGTCTGACCAAAAGGTCCTTCTTAACGGGATCTTTGCCGCAGCTAAGGATGCCGAATGGAACGTCGCTTGGAGGGCTAAACGCAAGAAAAACCCGAAGTCCTTGCGTGGTTCCCAACGTTACGCTGATTCCGCCCCGCCTTTCGTCAACGCACCCAGCACCACCGTCAGTATCACTGAGAAAATGAAGATGTGGCGTTTTCGCTCGAGTACTACGGGCACTGAAGACATGGACAGTGCCAGCGAAGCTGCTGGTCCTTCTCACTAACGTAAAGACGAGGGTCATGCTTGGAATCTTTCTAACTTCTCTTCCCTTCTCCCTAGGTGCGAAATTTTCTCAAATTCCGGGAGGGCGTATGCAACACCTACACCTATCATCCCAACACTTACTCGATCATTGTCCACTGCGAAACCGCACACAACCCTAAGTCTGGATCCTCTGATCACTTACTGCGTGCGGCGGCCAATGGGGCCCGAAATACTTGGCATAAAATAATATATAAACCTATCTAGAAATGATGTAGGGGCACTTTTTTCCGAATTTCATAACTCTTTACTATCATTTCGAGTGAACGAAGAGGTCCACAAAGCTAAGTATTTCCTGAACACGAACCTTTAGCATCGCGTTACCCTTAGCTCGCTAAGCTACTGCGACACAATTATACCATGAAATACTTATCAATACTATCTTATGAGCTGAATATACAACTGTTTATACTGCTCGATACATTCAAATATGTTCATTATACGGTCAAATACATTTATTACGGTCAAATATGTTTTTCATATGGTCAAAAATGTTTATTATGCAATCTAAATATTTTTATAATACACTGATACAATGAATATTACATCTAGTATACAGATATCACTATTCAGTTGTGAACTTAAAATACAAGCATTATAACCATTGAAAGAAGGGGGAAGGTACTAAGGTAGGCTGAAAGTAGTGAGCAGAGAAAACGTGATAGCAGGTGCAGCAGAAAAACAAAAAAAAGGGGTGCCAACAGTAGAGGAGAAAAAAAAGGTTCAACCGGGACAGAGGAATGGAGAGGCGATGGACACAATGGAAGGTAGTGGAGAAGAGTAATAAACACAGGAATGGAAGAATGGGGAGGCGATGGCAAGTAGAGGAGGAAAATAGCCTGATATAATAGTGACAATGAGTAATGAGACAAGTTGAGAAGTTTTTTGGAGAAACATACCTACATCGTGAGCAGTACAACCAAGCCACGGATAGGCAGTCAAGCACTGAGCCCCAGATTATGACCGTTGACACGAGGACGGCTGTGAAAAAAAAAGTAAGCTAACATTCAAAAACAAAAGTAAGTATTCACAGTTATGGTTGCTGGAATTGCATGAACATTTGTGGCGACGAGGAAGGCAGGCCAGATGCAAACTTGAGTAAAGTGCCAGAGTCAGAAAGAGAACATGGGAAGATGATGAACGCACCTCAATCTGCCAGAACAAGTTGGTCTTTCTTTGCTGTTGTTGTTGACGGTCAACCTTTCGGAGGACTCAATGGAGGGAGAGATAAAAAGATGGCGAAGTCAAACCATGAGAATTTTATTCTTATCAACAAATACCCAACAGCACGTGCCTGCACGTGGTGCTTTTAGGCATGTGAATTTTTCCAAAAGTAATTACCTATAAAGATGTATAATTGTGGCATAATCCGCGCATAATCTGTGCATGATTGGGTATAGCCAAAATAGTGGATCTATTGTCAATCAGATTTGGGATTTGTATAATTGAGTGTGATCCGGTATCACGTTTATACCAATATGCCGGAAATACAAATTTTACATTTGGGATTTTGCTGATGCTTACAGATCGGCAATGCAGGGCCAAATGCATCGAAATCGCAGTGGCCATTGAAATTAAGTAAAATCGACATGTCCGATTAACCATCGTATTCGGGGATGTCTTCGGGAATGGGAGAAGTTATATACTGCGAACGACTTTTTGCTAAAATACACCTTCCAGATTCCACTGATTTGAACACTTCGAGGTGTGGATAATGATAGACAAAGTACTCATTCTAGTCATCGGGGCAACTGGTGCTCAAGGCATGCCGGTCATATCTGCTCTTTTGGCCAAACACGATGGAAAACCATCACCATACTCGGTGAGAGCGCTTACCCGTGACCCAAAGAGCAGACAGGCGCAAGCCCTCGCTTCCTTGGGAGCCCAATTATTTGAAGGTACATTTGGTTCATTGATTTCTATTTGACTTACTACCATTTCCTCATGAGATATATCTTTGTCACAGGTCAATATGATGATATGGACTGTCTGTCTGCAGCATATGAAGGATGTTACAGAGTTTTCGTGAATACAGATACATCTTCTATGGGACAGAAGACGGAGATTTACGCTGCAATTGAGATATTCGAACAGGCTCATCGTATCCCAGAAATGAGGCATTTCATATGGCACAGTCACAATTATAGTAGCAAGGTCAATGCAATTTGTGGATGTTCGTCTTGCTCAATTCAACTTCTTCTTCGTAGCTTGGGAGTTATGATCCAAAGTACGCGGCAGCTCCTGCCCCTCGCATAAAGTGTTCTTGTAGCTCCCGGTTACTGCCTTTTGAGACACATGCACGCAAGAATATCACAACTTTCTTATCCAAAGATACATATTGGCTATCAGATAGACCACTACTTGTGGATAGCTCCCGGACCAATAGCCGGAAAGTATTCTTTTGCATTCCAAACATTCATTGGAACCTTTCATTTCTGCCTAAATATAAACGTCAGACTGAGCAATAAAATAGAGTATCTTACTCACCAGCAAGGAGCTCCCTCAACCATAAGTGTCCTTTCCACATTCCATCCATCAGTGGGTGTCGAGACAAACTTCCACTCGTACAGTGCATTGTTAATGCAGTGGCAGCAGCAATTGTGGTCAAAGCAGCCACTTTTTTGCTGCGAGAACTTTGTTCAAGGGATCGTACAGCCTTTGGGACATGTACACGCACCATGGTGCAGCAAAATGTCTCAGATGGGTGCGGTTAAAAAGGTTTTTAATCGATTAGCGCCCTTCGTGTGAACTTTGATGCCTTGTGACTGCTTGTGACACAATGCTCACATGCCTCTCTCATCATTCCGAAATATTACGGATCTCTCATTTCAATATCGTATCACACGAGATCACATGGTGTTGTATCAAAGTTACAGAATGGGGCCTTATAGTAAATTGCTAATGCAAATCGCAAATCCTTCCTTGGACTTCCCACCAATGCTACCTCATTTCGTTCCCCCACCCCACTCTACAACTCTACATGCAAACTTCACAGACACATCTCTGCAAACATCAGCTACCATGTCCGAAGATCCAGCCAGTGCATCCCGTCGCTTGCCATTTGTCGATTCCACGCTGACACGCTGACCTGTCACAGACTTCCCTTACTCGCAAGAGCAGCTGAGGAACATTGGAGTTCTGGCTGAGGGTGAGTCTCGTTTTCGCCTCTTGCATCCACGTTGTACTGACCATATTCACTATAGATGCGCCCGAGCTAGCCAAGAGCGCTCTCAACTTCATGCAGACGTGTCCCGACCTCATCGGAGAGTCGTTTTCCTATCTTTTCCGCCCATCTTGGACTTACCACCTTCATTCCAGAGCCGAGAGCATTTGTGCTTCAGTGCGCTGCCATGAAGGCCTTTTCCCTGCCGGCTTCTCCTACCCTCAGCGAATTGTCTGTCGTCACCAGCTTCTCTGCCCTCAGCGTTAGTAGCGAGGTGACTGTTGTCTCCAAGTATGCTCCCAGCAACTACAAACGCGTTTGCTATTATAACGGAATCGCTGGTGAGGGCGAGTGTCCAGAGCTCGTCTATAGCTCCGACCTCACCACTCCGTTCGACGAGCCCAAGGGCAGATTCGCCAAGGCCGTAGTCAAGTCCATTTACGGTGCCAATGACACGCCTCTTGGCAAGGTCTGGAGTACCGTTCTTGAAACGATCCGCACAATAGTGAAGGCGGCCGTCGACAACCACTCGTCCATTGAGGCGTGCCGCTTCTATACCCACAGCCCCGATGGCTTTGTCCACAACCCGGACGGGGTGACCGACAGAGGTAGCCTCAGCCCCGCCGTTGTCTGGGTCGGCATTCCTCCTGGCTCTACGTCTGCCGATACTGCACACGACGCCTCGCAGTTGATTCTCGAGCTCCTCCGCAAGAACAGCGTCGAAGACGCTGTCGTTGAATGGAGGGATGCTGTGGTATCAAAGCTCACCGGTCCCCCTCTCCTTACTTCCACCGACCGCAACGACACTCTGTTCCAAGTCAGCCACTTCTTGACCCACTCTCTCTCGATCCCCCTTACCACCGAGGGTCTAGAGAGTTACGACGCCTCCGGTGTGGGAGGACTATCTGCCTTCCTGGTAGACAGTCTTCCCTAGAGATATTACAATTGTACGCTATAAATCTTCTTATTGATTCACAGATAAGTCGTGGGAAATAATTTCCTTCTACATGGATTTGTGTGTGACACTGCGGGGATTGTACCTTTTTCCCACAGTGAAAAGGCTAATAATATGTTGAGTTTATGTACAAAATTCCCGTAAATAATTTAGTGCTGAATATTTTGAAAAACCTTTACAATTACCAAAAGGAGAGTATTGAGATAGTTATATAAAAATCAGTCAGATATTCACTACGCGATTATTCATAAAAAGCACAGGATAATGCCATGAGGCTTCTTCAGAATAATCTCGACGAGATTATTTGAACTAATTTAATATAATCTTGGTTTCATTGTTTACCTAGCATAATCTCAACAAGCTTACATAGAAACCAGGATTATATTGAATAATCTTGTCGAGATTATTCTGAAGAAGCCTCATGGTGTTATCCTGTGCTTTTTATGAATAATCGCGTAGTGAATATCTGACTGATTTTTATATAACTATCTCAATACTCTCCTTTTGGTAATTGTACCATTCCAAAGTCCGTTGTTAGGAGTAATGCTGAGAGGATATCTGATGGACGGAAAACCCAAACAAGACTGGCTCCTTATCGCCAAACTACAGAGAGAAGAACGGATCCCTATTCCTTTTATCACTATGCTTACTATTCTGGTGGGTGTATTATCTTATATCTTCAGGTCTCCTTCTACTTGTATTTCTCGCTTAGATTCAACATGCTCTGCAAGAGTTCTCATCTGGGTACAAGATCGATAATCCACTATCAAATACTAACCTTAGGAGCCAGTGTTATGATCATGCACGGGTCGTAGGGATAAGTTGGATCGCGGACTATATGTCCGCGGGGTAAAAGACCGAACACCAAGATAAATCCCGGTGAGGGTTAGGTGGACCTACGGAGAGGTAGTCGGACGTTGACGCTACTATTAATAGCGTCCCCGACACGCCGCTGTCCGAAAGCGAGGTTGAGGGTAATTCCGATCGCGGGAGAAACTCACGCGATCGTACTTAGGATGAGGTTGAGATTTAACTCTATTTGAAATACACTGTATGAGTGCGCTATCAAAGTCGATATTTAAACTAAGGACCAACTATTCTACTCTCGTAGCTTTATACTGTAATCGCTACCTAAGGGTCGCTAAGCGATAGTATCCTAGAATAGTATGGTCGGACATGTGGAAGATAAAAGGGGTAAGTATAAAGGGAATGATATAAAAGGATATATAACGTATCGGTTAAGGTGTGAAGGCTATAAACGTGAAGTGGAAACGATCGCGGAGATAAACTCCGCGACGGAAGAAAGTAAGGAAGTCAAATACCGGGAAAAGGATCGTCAGGCCCGCGGGAGTTGAACTTGGCATGGTCGTAACAGTGCCCCCCCATTAGGATCGAGCCCTCGAGATCTTGAGTAATAGCATGACTAAAGTAGATGTGAAGCACTAGAAGTAAAAGGGGATCAAAGTTTAAAATGTGATGTGAAAAGTGCCAGGCACGCGAAGATAGGTGATAGAAGCTTGGTGAAAATTGTAAGTTGAGCCGCCCTTAAGTCGCGAAGCATATAAAAGCGGTTGATGCCCAAATATTTTGATAAGTCCCCCCTCTACCATAATGTCGTCCAGCCACAGCAACACCGAAACCGCTCAACAACGTCGCGAACGTCTTCTCTTGGCGCAGGCAGAACGCCAACGAATCCGCGAGGAAGAGGTCGCGAAGCAGGAAGCGGAATTTGCGGCGGAGATGGAGCGGTTGGAGGAAGAGGCGGCACGGGAAGAAGAAGAAAAGCGACTGGCCGAAGAACGACGGGTTGCGGAGGAAAAGAGAATCGAAGAGGAAGAGAGAGTAAAAAAGGAAAAACGAGTAGTTGAAGAGAAAAGGGCTGAAGAAAAACGGATCGCGGAGAAGAAGTTGGCGGAGGAGAGAGAACTCGCGGAGGCGATGTGATTGGAAGAAGAAAGGATAGCTGAGTTGAAACGATTCGAGGAAGACATTATGAATGAGGAGAAGAGAGTAGCAGAGGAAAAGAAGCAAAAGAGAATCCGGACCGCGGAAGCAAAGAGACGCGAAGAAGAACAATTAGCAGAAGCAGAGGATGCGGAGGAACAAAACGCCGCATTGGCAAAACTTCTCGAAGAAAATAGGATGGAGAAGGAGAAGGCCGCGGAGAAGTTGGCGAAACGACGAGGAACGACTCGCAACACGTCACGACCAGTTGTATCCGTCGTGATTCCGCCGCGAGCTTCGGGCTCCACTTCCAAGGTTTTTAAATCGAAGTCTGTGATATCCGACGAGTCAGATGACGTGGTAATGGGTGAAAGAGAAGTGGAGGTCCCGCGGAGCGTAAAGAGAAAGCGTCCGATCAAAATGATCGCGAAGGTGAGTGATGTTGGCTTTTGAAATTAGCTTTCTAAGTTCCTCCTGTGTAGGATGGTAATGTCCCGGATCCTATCAGCGACCGCGACGCGGAGGAAGATGATGAAGACGCAAGGTCCCCTCCCGAATCTCGTTCAGCATGCACACGGTGCGTTTTGCTCGGTAAACCTGCGTCCTGTAAGCCACAAACGACGCGGCGAAGGACTCAGGCATGCGAGCCATGCCATGTGCAGAGGCAACGGTGCAGTTGGATCGGGGACCACGCCTCTCGACGATCGCGAGGGAAACGGGCCAAGTTGGAAGACGATGTATATCGAGGACCCGCCGCGCGAGTTACGGACCGGAAGTTCGTCACTCCCGAAATCGCGGAACAATTAGCCATTCTCGCGGGACAAAATCTGGAGTTGGTTGGAATCGCTCGTCGCTCGCTGGAAGTTCAGGAGAAGATATTAAGTATAATGGAAAGAAGGGAGAACAGAGAGATCAAAATGGTAAGAGGGGAGAAAGAAGAAGAAGAAGATGAAGACGGTGAAGGTGAAGAAGACGAAGAGGAAAAGGAGAAGAACGACGAAAAGAAGAGGAATGCGATTCGTGAAGGGAAAAAGCGCGCGGAGTAAACTCCGCGACGGACTAGTTACAACTACACTACACGATTGCTCTTTGTATTTTGTATTTTGTTTTTTGTCGTTAATAGTGATTTCCTGTTTTTTTTTTTTTTTTTTTTTTTTTTTTTTGTTTCTTGTTGAGTGTTGTGAATAAGTAAGGGAGATGAGGAATTGAAGATCGCGGGGAATTTCGGGAAAGAAGAGAATTATGTTTTATAAGTAATTTTTTGCGTCGCGACGACAATCGCCGCGGCCGCGGATGGGTTGAAAGTCATGATTAGTAGGTAAATGAGGTGAGAGACATGAAGGAAATGATGAGAATGGTTGGTACGTAAGTGAACATAAGTAAGGATCAGATTGGACCAGGTTTGTGAGGGTAACGAAGATGGAAAGCTGGGACAAGTTCGTCCGCGTGAATTTCGTTCGCGGCGACCCAGGAGAACTCTTCGTCCGTACCTTCGTATCCTGCCCAACGAATGTAATATCGTAGCGGACATTTCTTGTATCGTCGGTCCAATTTCGAGTCCAATATTTCCGCGATGTTGTATTCTTCCTCGCCGTCGACCTCAACAGGAGGCGGCGGAGGTTGAACGCGATCGGGAATGGTGTTTGGTTTGTATGGCTCTAGTTGGGATACGTGGAAGACGGGGTGGATACGGTTAAGGTAGGACGGGAGTTGGAGTTTGTAGGAAAGAGTACCGACTTGCTCGAGTATGGTGAAAGGTCCGAGGTACTTTTCGGCGAATTTGTCGGTAGGTCGCGTTGTCCGGATGTGCTTTGCCAGCACATAAACCTGTGAATTAATAGGGAGTTCAGGGTGAGTGATACGTTTTCGGTCCGCTTGCTCTTTGTATCGAGCTTGCGCGTTAGTAATTTCGTCTCGGAGGAGGGAATGAAGCTCATCAAGATTAACCACGAAGTCCATTGCTCGGTCGGAGCGAATGTCAATTTCGGGTCTTACCGTGATGTTAGGGTGATAACCTTTGTTCGCGAAGAACGGAGTTAAACCAGTAGAGGCATTAGGCGCGTTGTTGTAAGCAAACTCCGCGATGGGTAGAAGTTTCGCCCAATCGTCCTGTTGGTATGCGCAGTAGATCCGGATGTACTGTTCCAGAGTCTGGTTGACTCGTTCTGTTTGTCCGTCGGCTTCTGGGTGATATCCTGAGGTGAAGTGAAGTTTCATGGAAAGAGCTTCGCCGAGAGCGCGGAAGAAAGCAGACACGAACTCCGAGCCGCGATCAGAAGTGACGTGGTTCGGGACTCCGTGCTTGGAGAAAACGTGATGGACGAATAACTCCGCTAAACCTTCGGAGGTGATTTTGTCGTTCGTCGGGATGAAAATACCTTGTTTAGAGGCCCGGTCGACGACGACGAGAATGGCTGTATGTCCGTCGGAAGAGGGGAGTTGTTCGATGAAGTCCATCGAGATTGAATCCCATGGTCGGGCGGGAACCGGAAGAGGTTTGAGGAGACCGTAAGGTCGGTGTCGACGGGGTTTGTTTCGTCCGCAAACTGTACAAGAGCTGACATAGTCGCGAACGAATTCCCGAATCTTCGGCCAGGTGTAAAGGCGTCGGATTGATTCGAGGGTCCGGTTCTGTCCAAAATGACCTGAAAGGGGGTGATCGTGAAAGTATTGTAAAATTTTAAGGCGAAGATTAGCATGGTTAGGAACGTAAATGCGATTGTCAAGTTTTAGCAGTCCATCATCACCTACTGTCCAACGAGTATTTGAATCGTCTTTTGCTAGGGCTAAGCCCGCGATCGCTTCCGGATCCTGTTCAATAGAATCACGGATGGTAGAATGGAGTGATTGCAAGTCCATTACGATCGCCGCACGAAGCGCGGGGCCTTCTAGAAAAGTTGCTCGAAGAGAAGTGGTTAGTTGTTCATTGGTAAAGATAGGTCTGAAATTCTGCGGGTTAACTTGCGCGTAGCCGGTATCCCCCTCTTTAGGATAGACGTCCCAGCGTCTAGTGAGGGCATCGGGTTTTGCACCCAACTTACCCGGACGGAAGCGGATCACCATATTGAACTGGTGGAGGAACTCTGACCAGCGGACTTGTCGCCGCGTGAGGATCTTGGTGGTCGAGAAATATTCGAGATTCTTGTGGTCAGTGACCACATCAATCGCGTCGCCCGATCCTTCGAGATAGTGACGCCAAGCTTTGAAAGCCTCGAAAATAGCGAGGAGCTCTTTATCATGAGTGTCGTAGTTAAGCTCTGCAGCTTGGAAGGTTCGGGATAGAAAAGCGATTGGATGAATCTCTCCGTCCGGTAGGAGGATCGAGAGGATCGCGGCTAGCGCGTAGTCCGACGCGTCGGTTTCGACGATAAGGGGTAGGTTTGGTTGCCAGTGTGCGAGGATGGGAGCGTGAACGAAGCTGTCCTTGAGTTTGTCGAAAGCTTCTTAGCACTCTGTGGACCATAACCATGATACGTCCTTTCGCGTGAGCCGCGTCATCGGAAGTACGATTTCGCTATAATTATAAATAAAACGTCGATAAAAGTTAGCAAAACCTAAAAAGGATTGAACGTCTTTGACTTTGCGGGGAACCGGCCAGTCAACGATAGCTTGAACTTTGTCTTTCGACATCGTTAAGCCCTCCGGAGAAAGAATGTAACCAAGATACTCAACCGTGTCAACACCCCATTCGCATTTGGCAAGGTTCGCGAACAAACGATGTTTACGGAGTCGACGGAGAACCTCGCGGACATGTTCGCGATGCGATTTCTCGTCGTCCGAGTAAATGAGTATATCGTCGATATAGACGATAACATTAACATCTAAAAGGTCAGCGAAAATATGATTGACGAAACGCTGAAAGGCCGCGGGAGCGTTAGTAAGACCAAATGGCATAACCTTCCATTCGTAGGAACCCCAACGGGTCCTGAAGGTGGTTTTCCATTCGTCGCCTTCCGCGATTCGAACTAGATGATATGCGTGAGTGAGATCGAGTTTGGTATAAAACTTAGCTTTCTTAGGAGCATCCAAAAGATCAGAAATAAGGGGTAAAGGATAGCGGTCTTTTTTGGTGATGTTGTTAAGACCGCGGAAGTCTACACAGAGACGGAGTTTACCATCCTTCTTCGGAACAAAAAGTACCGGAGCCCCGTGAGGAGAGGTGGATGGTTGGATAGCACCTGTTTCGAGGTGCTTGTCGATAAACTCGCGAAGAGCTTCAAGTTCCTTTGCCGAAAGGGGGTAAAGGCGACCGATCGGGGGTTCGGCACCAGGTTCCAAATCAATCTTGAGGTCGTAAGGGCGGTGCTCTGGCAGCACTTCGGAATCCACTTCGTCGAATACATCGGCAAATTCCGCGTACTCCGGCGGTAAGCTGGAAGTATCGGTATTCGTCTCCGCGGAGTCGGGTGAGGTTGAAGCAGCTCGCGCTGAAACTTCAGAATGGATCGCTCGTAGTAAAATAGGTTCGCATTTAGCGGCCTTACATGCACGGTTGAAAAGGACCGCGTTTACTAGAGCAATGTCGACTTCGGGATTTTCGAGCTTGGAAGCGGCCAATTGAGCGACCGAGGGATAGGTGTAGATGGGTTCAAAGAGGAATTTGTCCGATAATGGATGAGGTGAGGGACGAGAGCGCGATCGAGAGGAAGGGCGCGAAGTCTTCTTCGATCGATTGGGGTGAGGCTGATCCGGCGCAGGATCAGTTAACTCCGGAGATATCTCTCGCGGAGTTGAGGACGTCGGGGTGAGGGACTCAACTTGCTTAGTGGAACGGAAAGTGATGTTTCGAGATACCCAGTCAATCAACGGATTGTAGCGGGTTAAGAAACTGTAACCTAATACAGCTTTGCAAGAGGAGTCGAGTGAGGTGACATAAAATGTCAGTAGTAGCAGCTCGCCAGAGGGGAATCGAACGTTGAGAGTGGTAGTCTCGACGATCGGCTTAGGTGACAATGAACCATCGAAAAGTCGGAGATTGATTGGAGGAATGGGTGAAGTGGGTAAACTATTTGCTTTTACAAAAAGCGAGTCAATAAAGCAGTCAGTAGAACCAGAATCAAGTAAAGAGATAAAAGATAGCGTCGCGGCGGAGGAATCGGAAGAATCGCCGCGAGCCGGTAAATCTAAAGTTAGTGATAAAGTGAAAGATTGTTCGTCATATGAAAGAGTGGACGCGTTGAGTTTTACTTCCCGCGTGGTACGATCTGAATCAACGCAACTCCCGTGTCGTACCGGGGTACAGGAGCTGCTGATCAGTTTTCCGAGTCCACGGAAGCTGTCTCCACGCTCTCCTGCGTCTCTGCAGCTCGGCCTCGAGTCTCACGAGCCTTCTTCCGCTCGCAATCTTCAAACCTATGCTTCCCGCCACAGAAACCACAAAGTCCTAACTTCTTCCGGCGCTCCGCCTCGCTAGGGAGGAGTTTGCCGTCGGAACCTAGGTTAGTAGCGATCGACGATCGCGTCGATGCTGAACTCGTCGAAGACGAGTGGTTGCCTCCGCTAGGCTTACCTTGTTTTCCCGATCCTTTAGTCGAGAAGGCCGCGGAGGAGGGTGATGGTGAAGAACTTGGCGGGTTCTTCGAGGATGTAGTCGACGCCTTCGAGAATGAAGTCGCGACCGTCGAACGGGCGTTTTCGCGTTTCCGTTCTTCTTCCCGTCTCCAGTACCGGTTGTCCACGCGAAGGACTTCTTTCCGGTAGTCCGCGAGATTAGCGGGCTCTGGAAGACGGGCCATTTCGTCTTTGATACGGCTTGCCAAGCCGCGTTGATATGCCCACTTAAGGGCTTGGGAGTCCCAGTTTGTAGACGCCGCGAGAGTGTTGAAACGGATGTTGTAAGTCCGTACGTTGTCGGATTCCTTCATCCTCAACGTCCCGAGTTTATCCTCGGCCTCTCCCTGTGCGTCGTACATACCGAAATTGTCCTGTAGTTCCTTCACCAGCGACGCGAAGGAGGACGTCCAGGCGGGCATCTCCGCGAGATCCGGATCCAGAATGTCTGGTTCGAACCACTCCTTTGCGGCGCCACCTAGATAAGATAACGTATAGTTGATCTTCCTTTGATCAGTAAAATACGTTGGGCGGTCAATAAAGACCAAAGATAATGAAACGAGGAAACCTTTCAGTTTCCGCGGGTTAGAACCGTCGAAAACCTCCGGGTCCTTAACTTTTGACCTTGCGGTCTCTGTCGGTCCACGATTTTGATTCGTGGATAGTTCGGTGATAGCACCTCCGAGATTGTCGAGGGTGCCTCTGAAGGTAGTAAACAATTCAATGATTCGCTGTTCCGCGATATCGGTGCGATTGCTACCTGGTCCCGCTGGGGGACTCCTAGAACGGCTAGGTCCGCGAGAGCTCGGTGGTGATCCCGGTCCACCAGGACCTCCTGGTCCTCCGGGTGGTCCTTCGGGATCAGATCCCTCAGGGTCCGGGTCTTCCGGGTGGTCTGGTAAGTCAGGACTTACCTCCTCAGTTTGCTCCGCGATCTCAGGTTCTTCAGGAACCTCAGCGGGGATGAGGGATGACGACCGATCCCGCGAAGGACCGGCTTGAGTAGTTAGTTGCTGACGCATTCTGTCAGCAAGGGTTAGCGTTGTTGGAGATGGGGGGATGGCCGTCTCCAACGTTGGTATCGCCGTGCGATTGCTACGCGGCGTTCGTACCGTGATTGGTTGCCCATCAGCGGTGTAAAGTACCTGGTACTCGAATTCGGCTTGGTCTGGTGAACCAAGAGCGTGAAGGTTTGATACCCGTACCGTTGCGGTTTGGCTCGGGGCTGGACCGAAAGCGTTGGTACGCCTACGGGGAAGTCCCGTTCCAGAGATTGACTCGGCGAACGGCGCAAAGGCCGTCGCGTTGGTGGCGAATGGATTTGCCACTACTGGCTCCTCCTGAACGTTGTCCGAGTCCGCGGTGTTGGTACGAGCACGTCTGCTCCTGGTATTGACCATTTTGGGTAGAGAGGATTTAAATGGAGGAAAAGGAAGTGAAAGATGATAGAATACGATGTGCCGGGTTTCAGTTTAAATATACTGTTATGATCATGCACGGGTCGTAGGGATAAGTTGGATCGCGGACTATATGTCCGCGGGGTAAAAGACCGAACACCAAGATAAATCCCGGTGAGGGTTAGGTGGACCTACGGAGAGGTAGTCGGACGTTGACGCTACTATTAATAGCGTCCCCGACACGCCGCTGTCCGAAAGCGAGGTTGAGGGTAATTCCGATCGCGGGAGAAACTCACGCGATCGTACTTAGGATGAGGTTGAGATTTAACTCTATTTGAAATACACTGTATGAGTGCGCTATCAAAGTCGATATTTAAACTAAGGACCAACTATTCTACTCTCGTAGCTTTATACTGTAATCGCTACCTAAGGGTCGCTAAGCGATAGTATCCTAGAATAGTATGGTCGGACATGTGGAAGATAAAAGGGGTAAGTATAAAGGGAATGATATAAAAGGATATATAACGTATCGGTTAAGGTGTGAAGGCTATAAACGTGAAGTGGAAACGATCGCGGAGATAAACTCCGCGACGGAAGAAAGTAAGGAAGTCAAATACCGGGAAAAGGATCGTCAGGCCCGCGGGAGTTGAACTTGGCATGGTCGTAACAGCCAGTAAGTCCTCAAGCTTAGAATCTTTATTCATTAATTGACTGGAATATCAATAGTTACCATGTGGTTATGTCGACATTGACCGCCTTGCAGGAGAAAGCACCCGACTATGTTGACCTTCTACAAACTGGCCTTTACAACCAAATGATGTGTGTGCTCTCAGTATGATACATTTGATGGATACCTTTCTAAACCCATCTTTTTAGAACCCTTGGGTCCGAAATCATTCCTCCTCAAACTTACAATTACGATTCTCTCAATTCTCTCGCATTACAACCGAAGCAAACTATCACAGACTCTCAGGATGACGGCAATGATTCTAGACGCAATAATGATTCAGAATCCAATCCGAAGAAGGAAGATGTCAGCGACTCGATAGCTTTTATACGATGTAGCCAGGCGTCACGCAAGCCGAGATGGTCAAGTCAAACGAAGTGAATGAGGGAGGAAAGGTCTTTGATTCTTGTCTAGCTACCGAGGAGAATAGACGAGATCAGAGATAGAGACTACTCTAAGAAATGCCCTATCTTATATACATATTCTGAAATGAACCCATGGGAACTATCTCACGTCATAACTATGAGGCTATACAACGATCTGTCAAAGGTTGACAGACATGAGAGAATTCTCACACTGTCAATCTGTCAATAGTCTGACAGACATGAGAGAGTTGTGTTGACAGCGCGGGAATGACAGTCTGTCAACAGTCTGACAGGCATGAGAGAAATGCATTGACATTGCGAGAATGTCAAGGTTGTCACATGTATGTAAATAAAAGAAAAGGAAAAGATAAAAGTAAATAAGATAGACAAAAAGAAATTGAAAAAGAGTCAGTTCGTAACAGAAGAGCTTCACGAAGTTGATGGCAATGGATCAGAATGATTTGAACAACAACAATGGTGGCATTGCCCAGTCTCAGACGTAGTATTTCTCTGCTCTGGGTTGATTCATATACAGTTTATCTTATCACTATGCATTATCATGTACCTGTAGCCCACATCAATGCAACCATATCAATTTTCTCAGAATCAGACAACATTGCAATCATGAGATAAGAACAATATCTGGAATCATCAAATTTTCACACAGATATGTGAAAAGATGTCAGGGCAACCAGGGAAGTGTGAGGGTGCTTCAGGCTTGTTGCTGAAGCTTTCAAACTGTTTTACTCCAGCTTCAGATCAAATTGATATAGATTGGTGTGTGCCACATGTGTCTTGAGTTTACTTAGAGCCGCATGCGGTACTGTCAAGTATGGCTGAGACTTGACTTTTCTGTTGCCAGGGTGCTTGATAGTCAATAAGGTCCATGCTGGAGTTACAGAAGCAGGTAAGTTATTACTCCAGGCAAAATTTTGTTACCATTGGAGATATGGTTATTCACTTCAGCATATTTAGGTGTAAATCAGTTGGCATCAGGAAAAAAACACCTATTACCAGGGTTGCCAGGGGATACCAGGAGACACCCCCCCTGTAACCGTCCGAGGGGTCAGAGACCCCAGGGTGGTTAAGAATTGGGCTGGCCCAGCGACCCCCAGGGGGGATATGAGCTGGTTACCAGCTATAGAGAGCCTCAGATCACCAGATGTACACAAGATCCAATCTATTGGAGTATATACAACGAAGGTGAACAAGAATAAGGCCAAAGATTACATAATATCTAAGAATCTACTTGACTGCCCCAAACCTAACCCTAACTGCCTAGAACTGGCAACGCCGCCGGTTACACTCTCCCCCTACTCGAACAGTACGAGGACTACTTGGGAGCGATGTATCAAGTTGAGGAGGATGAGAGTTATCCAAATGCCAACCAGCGTATGTCTGGCATGTATGATCTTAGAGATCAAGTGCTTAGTCGCCAACAGACGCGAATCGTGTCCATTGAGGGACACACTGTTATCCAGGAGGATCCGGATGAATTGGAGGACAACGAAGAGACTCCATTGGCCGAGGCTGTCGATATTTCCGCAGGCAGACTGCTGGCGATAGGTAGCCATCAGGAACTTCAAGCCGAAGTGACTGATATCGCTCTACGACGTTCGTCGACGAAAATCGACCGCCCTATCAGAGGTGGTCCCGAGGAACGCCGTATGATGTCCTGTCTGTTACAGATAGGCGACAATACGGCGTTTGTGATGTTTGATTCGGGGAGCTCATTAGAAGCTCTTACACCTATGTTCACCCAAGTGACGAAACACAAAGTGTACGAATTAAAACATCAGCATAGCCTCCAGCTGGGGACTGTAGGTAGTCGTGCCAAGTTCAATTATGGCACGTACGCCGAAGTAATGGTTGGTGAAACCAAATATCCCACTTACTGGGACATAGTCAACCTCGATAGGTACGACGCGGTTATCGGGACGTACTGGATGAGGAAACACAAGGTCGTTCTCGACTTCAAGAACGATATAATCAATGTCAACGGGCACAAAATTAGTGCTATGACTTCCGCTGAAGATGCGGCGGAATTCCAACGCAGAATGGCCATGAGACACGCCGAACGCAATGACAAGGTGAAAAGGACGGACAACCCCTCTCCAACGAAGTCAACGATGTGACTCAGAGCCCTCAGAGAGGAAAATGAGAAGGCTGAGAGAGTAAGACCTTCAATGACCACTACTATAGTCGACGAAATAGTGGATCCCTCTGACATTAAAGAGGAATTAGCACGCATTAAGCGAGCACTACCACCTGATTCTCCAGTGGTAATTCGTCTGGCTGACCCAGACGACGACGTTGATATCCAACCGGAATTCCTGGAAGACTGTGTAGAGTACATCCAGGAATTTTCGAGACGATTCGATCATCGAGGGGGGGAGGGTACACCCAAGCCCAATATTGCAATGCAAGAACTGGAATCACTTAACGGTGATTATACCTCCTCATCACAGGAGGAGTATGAAGTAACAGAGGAAGCTCAGAAGCTGAACCCAGCGGATAGACTATGTATTATACATAGTCACCGAAGAAGAAGTCAGATATTGACTTCTAAGAACCGAAAGGGTCTTCAAAAGAAAAGTCAATCTGGAGCACTATCCAGACGACGACGCCAATTTCGAGCTAGAGAGGCCGAATTGACGTACATCCCATTCGAGGAACTCGAACGGGAACATGATCAGGAAGCCATGAAGGCCATGACTGATAAAACTCCACAATATTCGGAGAAGGACATTCCGAAACTTCGCGCCGAATGGATCGAGCGTAATAAGGACATGCTACAAGGGGTCCCTGAAACGTTGCCCCCACTCAGGGAAATCAATCATAAGATACCACTTATAGATGAACATAAGAGGTATAGCTACTACATGCCTAGATGTCCTGATAGTCTGAAAGTAGACTTATCTGAAAAGCTCGAGAGATACAATCGAGCTCAATGGTGGATACACGCTACCACCCCGCAAGCAGCCCCTATGCTATGCATTCCCAAGAAGAATGGGAAACTACGCACCATTGTCGACTATCGACAGAGGAACGATAACACGGTCAAGGATGTCACTCCTTTCCCTGACCAAGACCATATTCGGTCAGATGTGGCACGACATAAGTATCGATCAAAAATCGATATGTCGGATGCGTACGAACAAATACGCAATGAGGTGGCAGATGTACCAAAGACAGCATTCGCCACCATATTTGGCACATACGTGAGCCAAGTCATGATGCAGGGAGACTGTAATGCCCCTGCCACATTTCAACGTATCATGACCCGTACATTCCAAGACATGATAGGACGGTGTGTACACGTATATCTAGATGATATCTTCATCTTCAGTGATTCTATTGAGGATCATGAGAAACATTTAGGACAAGTGTTTCAACGACTGCGCAAGCAGAAATTCTACTTAAAAGCAGAAAAGTGTGAGCTATATGCATTGATCCTTGACTGCTTGGGTCATCGAATCGATGACCAGGGAATCCACGCTGATATGGATAAAATGGCAAAAATCCGTGAATGGAGGATGCCACGAAACTTCAATGACGTTCAGAAGTTTTTAGGACTGGTGCAGTACCTGGCCAGTTTCATGCCCATGGTTGCGATATACACCAGCCCTTTATCGCTGATGTGTAGGAATAATGTCCCACTTATATGGTTACCGTTCCACGCATCGTGTTTCCAACATATAAAACGAATGGCTACTTCTGACAAAATGCCGGTACTGAAACCAATCGACCCACGCACAGGAGTACCGATATGGGTCATTTGTGACGCCTCCATCAGTGGCATAGGCGCATACTACGGACAAGGACCCACATGGCAGGAATGTAGGCCAGCAGGATTTATGTCCAAGAAGTTCACTGCGGCCCAGATGAACTACAGAGTATTCGAGCAGGAAACCCTCGCTATACTAGAAGCCCTGCTTAAATGGTCGGACAAACTGATGGGATACCGCATCCACATAGTGACCGACCACGAAGCGTTGACATTCTTTAAGACTCAACGCCACTTGAGTAGTAGACAAACGCGATGGATGGAATATTTGTCGCGTTATGACTTTGATATACGATACATCAAAGGCTCCACCAATAAAATCGCGGATGCACTATCACGATACTATGAGTCAGATCTCCCAGGCGAGACTCATTCAGCACACGAGTATGTAAACGCCGATGTGCAACTAGATCGGGAGATGGACGACCTCCCGGCGCAGAGGGTAGACAAAGTTAAAGAAAGCCGTCTAGCTGCATTGAGAGAACCAGACGAACCACGGGATATTGAAGCGCTGGAGCTCAATAAACATGCAGAACTTCCTCGTGAGGAAATAGTGGACGGTGATGGAGATTACAATCCCACCGTCCTTGAGTCTCGGTTGAAAGGCGAAGCCCCTAAACCGAGTCAATTGGTACAGTCTCAATTTGATTCGGAGATTCGAGCGCTGTCGAAGCTCGACCCTATGCTCAGGAAAGTACTGGAGCACCCTGACGATCATAAGGGATTCCAAGTGATCGACGGTATTGTCTACGCATCCAACCGAATTGGCGAAGAGGTGGTATGCATCCCCGAGGGATTAAGCGAATCGGGGAAGACTCTTCGAGGCATGGTGCTCGAACAAGCCCACGAAGTGGTGGGACACTTCGGAGAACAACGCACATCCGACTACGTTAGGAGATGGTATTGGTGGCCCCGTATTCACGGGGACACAGAAGCTTTCTGCAAATCATGTGTAATGTGCCAGAAATCCAAGCGGCCCAATTTGCGGCCTGCTGGTAAGCTTCACAGCTTACCCATACCCAAACGACCTTGGGAATCCATCGGAATGGATTTTATAGGACCGTTCCCCGAGATCAATGGATATAACTACCTATGGGTAGTGATTTGCAGGATGACTTCGAGGACCCACCTCATACCCATCCATACCTCGACCACGGCGGTCGTTTTGGCCGAATCATTTCTCAAGGAAGTGGTTCGGCTACACGGACTCCCTAAGTCCATCGTCTCTGACAGGGACCCAAAATTTATCTCGCGATGGTGGCGAGAGGTACATAGACTATTGGGCACACAATTATTGATGTCTACGGCTTACCACCCGCAAACGGATGGCGTAACAGAGCGTGCAAACCGCTCCGTAGCCCAAGTATTAAGGACTTGGGTTCGACCCGACCAACGAGATTGGGTGCAGAAGATTCCTATGACAGAATTCGCTCTCAACGCGAGCATCAACGAGTCTTCTGGATTCGCACCATTCGAATTAGATGGAGGGTATATGCCTTCCATGATTCGCGAACTGCCTGCTGAAGTCGCGGTAGCGCCAGGTGTGCGTCATTTCGCTGAACAAGCACTCCTCCACCTGGCGGAGGCACACGATGCGATAATAGGGTCTAGAGTATTTCAGACCCATTGGTCGAATCGACGTCGACGGGATGAACCTAGTATCAAGGTCAATGACCTTGTATACCTGTCTACGGCCAACCTCAATCTACCTAAAGGGCGAGCGAGGAAATTAATGCCCAAGTTCGTAGGGCCTTACCCTGTAATCGAGGCGATTGAAGGGAAGTCGGTGTACCAATTGGGATTACCCACCGAACTCAGTAAGCGTGGAATACACAATAGGTTTCACGCTTCACTTTTGCGCCCTCACGTCGTTAACGACGACGTGTTGTTTCCCAATCGAGTGAGGGCAGAACCATACGACTTTGGGGAACCAGTAGAAGTCGAATGGCTAGTCGACGATATTGTCGGTCATCAGTGGCAGGGCCAACGATTATTCTTCCATGTCTTATGGAATCTAGGGGACATCACGGTAGAGCCCTATAGCACATGTAGTGCTCTGCAAGCGCTTGATAGGTACCTGGCGCTAAAAAATGTCACTCACTGGCGCCAATTGCCGCGCAAATGAGATGATCTAATCCATCACGTAGTCTCGTGATCGTGTTGGACTGTTACGGTTATGCTTCCGGACTTCCGTGTATAGCTTCCGGCTTCGGACATGGACTTGGTAATATTCATATTTACTTCCGAGATCGATTGCATCGATTGAGTCGTACGAAGCATTCGATTATCGAATGCTCAGTATTCCGACTTTATTGTATTTTCATATATATTGATGACGTCGATTTATATTAGTTATTGTCTTTTACTTACAGCTCTTATTGTTATGGTTTTAACAATTAGGAATACAGGTATATAAGCTGTAGTATCTTGTACATAGTTCCTTAGTTTAAATATCAACTTAGATTGCTGCTGAACTCCGTCCGGAACTCTTCCTTCTAATCGTTTAACGATCGCACTATAACCAATCGTTATCCGGACGTCTCTATACTCTTTCTCGTCACTCTGAACATTCACCGAACCGTACGACGAAGCGGGGGCACTACCGAAAGTAGTGTCAAGGTTCTAGTTCATCATTATCATCTTCCGTTGCAATCGAGCTGACCGATCATCTTCGATTACATCTCTTGAGACTTCGGTTATAAACCATAGTCTCGATTCATCCCGATTACTCTCGGATCACTTCGATCCACCTTTTACCTTCTAAGACTCGACGGAACCTCACCGGCACAGTCTTAACAGTATATTTAAACTACTACTCGCATTCGTCGCTATCCATTTTATATTCAACAATCCATGGCGCCTCCAATGACTCGTCAAGCCCGTAGGAACAGGCCAAGAACGTTGACCGGTACTACCGACAACTCGGACGTTCCAACACAGGCTGAAGAGCCAAACCCTTTTGTCGCCAATGCGCAATCTTTCGCGCCTTATTCAGAATCCATTTCGGCCTTAGGAGGTCGAAGAAGAAACAACGTTTTCGGACCTACTACTGCAGCGTCACTACCAACAACTGAGGTAGCACCTGAAGTTGCAATCGGTGGAACGACCGAAACGATGGATTATGAATTCCAAACTCTTTACACTGCCTCTGGAATACCTGTCCAAGTCAAGACACCTCGAAGAAACACTCACATCGCTACGACATCATCGAACACCATCATACCTCCGTCTCCAACGGCAGCAACGATTATGGGACAAATTTTATCCCGTAACACGCCAACAGGACCTCAAATCCCGGAAGGACCGGAAGATGAGGAAGGAGAGGATCTCGAAGGTAATCGAGATAACCAAGATGGTGAGGAAGTAGTCGATGAAGAGCCGGCTGATCCGGAACTACCTGGCGATGGTGGACCGGATGGACCGGGAGGACCAGGAGGACCAGGCGGTGGTGGTCCCGGAGGACCGGGAGGTCCAGGGGGACCAGGTGGAGGATCCGAAGGCTCGAATAGCCCCCGGAGACCAATATTTCCACCAAACAACAATTCTTCCGAAAGGGAGTTTCTCCAAACGTTCCAGGCTTTCCGAGGAACACTCGACGGTTTAGGTAATGCTATCGCTAACCTACGAACAGAACCTTCCGAGTCGAGCAAAGCAAAAGTAAAGGAACCGGACGTATTCGATGGTTCCGATCCTCGGAAGCTCAAAACATTCCTTGTTTCCCTATCTCTCGTCTTTCTTGATCGCCCTAACTACTTCACTGATCAACGAAAGATAGCTTACGCTCTGTCTTATCTGAGTGGATCCGCTCGCGAATGGTTCGAGCCGGATATCCTCGATCCGAACGCGATCGCCCTTCCGATGTGGACGAGCTCTTTCACAGCACTAGTGAAAGAGTTACAAGACAATTTCGGTCTTTACGACGCGCAGGGAGAGGCTGAGGATAAGCTGGGGAACTTGAGAATGAAGGAGGATGAATCGGTTCGTAAATTCAACATTCGATTCAACTCACTCGCTGCTCTCACCGATTGGAACGCAAGTTCCTTGAAGTGGGCTTATCAGCACGCACTCGCGTCCAGAATCAAGGACGAAATGGCTCGAGTTCCGGAGCCTCGGAGCCTCGCCGAATATCGCGCGGAGGTTCTTCGAATCGACAACCGGTACTGGCAGAGGGAAGGAGAAAAGAAACGGGAGTCTTCGAGACAGACCGGGTCGAGTTCGGGCGGTAAGACTTCGAATTTCGGCAAGAAGGGTTCTCAGAACAACTCTTCTAATCAATCTTCTACCACGTCGGATACTCAGTCTAAAGGCAAGAATAACCCGCAGACTACCGGACAGAATCAAGGGAAGAAGAAGCCTTGGTTCAACAAGAACAAGTCGACCGGGACGAATTTTAACGGTCAATCTTCGACTGCTTCGACTAGTCAACAGCCGAAACCGCACCAAAAACATCTCGGACCGGATGGCCACGTCAAACCGGAAGAGAAGGAGAGACGCAGGAAATTCAACCTGTGCATGTTTTGTGGCGGTAAGCACAAATTAGAAGATTGTCCCAATCGCAGATCCAATCAGCCTCGTGGTCGAGCAGCCGAGGTTGAGGATGTAGTTACGGACATCCAATCGTCCTCGGACGATTCGGAAAAATGATCCGCAACTCTCGTACCCCAGTACGAAGCGAGAGTTGCGTTGATCCGGTTCGTACTACCCAAGGGGAAGTAATTCTAAACGCATCCGCTCTTTTTGAATATGAACGATCTCTCCGTTTTTCTTTATCTACCGAATTCCAATCGCCAGACGAACCGGGTGGTACATTATCTATTATTCAATTTCCTTGTTTACTTGATTCCGGTTCTACAGACTCTTTCATCGATTCCTCTTACGTAGAGAATCATTCCATTCCGACCACATCTATACCTCCGATTAATCTTCAATTGTTCGATGGTTCTCTAACCGCAAATTCTATCTCGGAAACAGCCGAACTATCGGTTCGTTTTCCGACCGGCGAGTCTTTTTTGATTAACTTTTATGTTACTTCATTGGATTCATCTTGCAAAGCTGTATTAGGATATAGTTTCTTGTCCCGCTACAATCCGTTGATTGATTGGGTTACAAAAACGATTTCTTTCCGAAACACTAATCGAGATGATTTCCCCCAGACGTCTTCACTTCCGGACCCTCCGGTTACGGAAACGGAAGTGCCGATTCCACTTCAGGAATCTTTACTAGCGAAACCCGGAACACATCAATCCAAACCTCGCTCTCGCCTTACACCTCGTCCACTCTCGGACAAATTTCCTTACGAACCCATTTACTCCTATCCGAGTCTTGCACAAATGGGATCACGTACCGAATCTGCGGTTAAACCGGATGTCGACATCGCGCTTTTAGGGGCAGTAGCGTTCAATCGGGTCTGTAAAGACGCCGGATTCGAACCAATTCTTTTTCGTTATCTTCCTATCGAACTTACTGCTAAAGGTTCTAGCACTGAAGAGTTTGAAGCTCAGAAGTCAGAATCAACCCTTCCGCAACAATACGCGGACTATGCCGATGTTTTCGACAAATCGTCTTCGGAGGAACTTCCGGAGCATCGATCATACGATCTCAAAATTGATTTGGAGGAAGGCGCTGAACCACCACTTGGACGGATCTATCCGCTCTCTCCGAAAGAGCTGGAAGCCCTCCGAGATTTTCTGGACAAGCAACTCGCTGCCGGAATTATTCAGACTTCTTCTTCACCATACGGAGCACCCGTTCTATTCGCTCCGAAGAAGGATGGTTCACTACGCCTGTGCGTCGACTTCCGAGGCATCAATCGAATCACCAAAAAGGATCGATACCCTCTACCACTCATTTCCGACCTACTCGATGCGCCTCGAAAGGCTGCAATCTACACCAAACTTGATCTAGCCCATGCCTACCATCTTGTACGAATCGCCGAAGGTGACGAATGGAAGACCGCCTTCCGAACACGCTACGGCTCGTACGAATGGAAAGTCATTCCGGAAGGACTTACGAACGCTCCGGCTGCTTTTCAACGGTTTGTCAACACTATCTTTGCAGATTTACTTGATGTCTACGTTATTGTCTACATTGACGACATTCTTGTATATTCAGACAACCCCAAAGATCACGAAAAGCACGTCCGGGAGGTACTTCGACGACTCCGAGAAGCAAAACTTTACTGCAACCTCGCGAAATGCTTCTTCGGTGTCGATACCGTCGAATACCTCGGCTACATCCTTTCACCTGCAGGCCTCACCATGGCTGCTGACAAGATCCAAGTTATCGTCGAATGGCCGGTACCTCGGAAAGTCAAGGATATTCAATCCTTCTTAGGATTTTCAAACTTCTATCGACGATTTATTTACAATTACAGCGACATTGTTATACCACTTACCCGGCTCACTCGGAAAACTGTCGACTGGATATGGACAGCCGAATGTCAATCGGCTTTCGAAAACCTCAAATACGCTTTTACTCATGCACCAATCCTTGCTCACTGGGAACCGAACCGGCCACTCATCGTCGAGACCGACGCTTCGGACTATGCGATCGCAGCTATCCTTTCGATTATGCTCGATGACGGTGAAATTCATCCCGTCGCATTTCTTTCCCGCACTCTTAATTCTGCTGAGCTTAACTACGATACTCACGACAAGGAACTACTAGCTATTTTCGAGGCTTTCAAGGCGTGGAGACACTATCTCGAAGGTTCTGGAGACCCGATCGATGTGGTCACCGATCACAAGAACCTTGAGTACTTCTCTACCACTAAAATTCTGACCCGGAGACAGGTCCGATGGTCCGAATACCTGCACCAATTTAACATGGTTATTCGATTCAGACCCGGCAAACTCGGCGAGAAACCAGACTCTATCACTAGACGATGGGACGTCTACCCAAAAGAGGGGGATATCGGCTACGCCCAAGTCAATCCACAGAACTTTAGACCCATATTCACTAATGAACAGTTCACCACTTCTCTCCGAGCTACTTTCCTCGAGGGACCGATCCTCCGAGCTTCGATTGTTATGGACATCAACGCTTTACATGAAGCCATCCGCAACTCACTTTCGATCGATCCGGAATCGGCACTTGGACTCACTTTTGTTCAAGACTCCACTAAACCTCGATGGACTATGGGTGAAGATGGTTTGTTACGACTCGACAATCGAATCTACGTTCCGAATCATTCGGATCTACGATTGCAAGTATTGCGATATTTCCACGATCATCCACTCTCAGGTCATTTCGGTCAAAACCGAACTCTCGAAACTATTCGACGACAGTACACCTGGCCGAAGATTCGAGACTTCGTACGAGATTACGTTGCCTCCTGCACCACCTGCGGAAGAAACAAATCACGTCGACATCGACCTTATGGACTACTCCAACCACTTCCAGTTCCCTTACGACCTTGGAACTCAATCTCGATGGACTTTATCGAGGAGCTTCCGATGTCGGACGGTTACAACTCCATTCTAGTCATCGTGGATCGAGCTTCGAAACAATCTATATTCATTAAGTGTCATACTTCGATCACATCCGAACAGTTAGCTGAAATATTCGTCATTCACGTCTTCTCCAAACATGGAGTTCCGAACCACGTAACCTCCGATCGAGGTTCCGAGTTCGTCTCTGCTTTCTTTCGAGCACTCGGGCAGTCGCTCAATATGGAACTTCACTACACTTCCGGATATCACCCCGAAGCTGACGGACAGACCGAACGTGTCAACCAGACCTTGGAACAGTACATTTGTATTTACTGCAACTATCAACAGGATAACTGGTCCAGCCTACTTCCAATGGCTGAGTTCGCCTACAATAACGCTCCGAATGCTTCGACTGGAATCACACCCTTCTTCGCCAACAAAGGCTACCATCCGAACATCTCGATTAGACCGGAAATCGATATTCGATCTGACCGAGCTCACGATTTCGTCGCCAACTTAGACGAAGTTCACTCCTTCCTTCGGGACGAGATTTCGAACGCTCAGAAGAAATACAAAGACCAAGCCGACCGAAAACGAATCTCTGCTCCAGAATTCCAAATAGGTGCTGAAGTCTTTGTCTTAGCAAAACACATTCGAACCACTCGACCGACTCCGAAGTTCTCGGAGAAGTATCTTGGACCTTTCAAGGTTATCGAACGCATCGGCACTCTCGCCTACAAGATACAACTACCTGACTACCTTTCTCGAATTCATCCAGTATTCCACGTCTCGCAATTGGAACCTTATACTCCAAACCCCATTCCGAATCGTTCGCAACCTCCGCCACCTCCGATTGAAGTCGATGGTGAACAGGAGTTCGAAGTTGCTGAAATTTTAGATTCGAAGATGGACCGACGCTTTCGACGTTGTCCGTTGCGATACTTCATTCGATGGAAAGGATACGAAGGTACCGATGAGGAGTTCTCATGGATTGGAGCTGATCAAATGCACGCCGAAGAATTACTTGAAGAATTCCATAAACGATACCCACTCAAGCCCGGACCTCTACCGGACATTACCGATTAACTTTCGTACGCCTTTACTTATCTTTCTATTCTTTCTTTCCGAACGGTTGAAATCGACCGGGGGGATAAACGCCATGATAGCTTATTGAGCGTTTATCCCTACTCGGAAGATCGACACCAATCGAAACTTTCGGACATCTCAGTCCTATTTAAACTCAAATTTCTTTCTAAGTCCATTTCGGACATTCTTTCGATTGTTCTCGACCGATTCTTCATTTCCATTTGATTTACAAAAAAGATTTTATTAAAAGTCCATAAAAGAATTTAAAGTCCTCGAACGGACTACGATCGAGATACGGAAACAAAATATTATATACAAAGTTCAAGAAAACCAATCGAAACCGGCTACTCATTCCTTCCGGCTCTTTCCTTTTCTATCCCCAGTTCGATTCACCCGTTCCTCTTCGGACTCTTCTTCTTCTTCGTCTTCCTCATTCTTCTCTTCTTCGAGCTTTCGAACGCGAAGGATGAGATACCGAAGCATCTCCTCCTGAAGATTGATTCGGGTGTTAAGATCTCGAACGTTGGTTCGGAGATCGTCGATTGTTTGGCTGCTTGTCGAAGCAATCGGGCTTTCCACTTTCGCCCTCTTGCTTCGACGGGGATAATTGTCCGGAACGAGCGAGCAACGGACCTTCGCTTTCCTGCAGCCTTGGCAGGAAGCCGAACCGCCGCCTACCATCTCGCACTTCAGTGCCTTCAGGATGCACCGACTGCAGCGCGATTGTTTCGGAGGGGAGAAAGGGGGATCGTCATCTTCATTGTCGGAGTCGTTATAGTCGCCATCGTCGCCTGGGTTCGGGTCATCGCCCTCGGGGTCACCAGATGGCATAGCCTACAAGACATTAAGAGGATTGAAGAAGTTGAACCAGAGATCACTCACCACCATCACAGTCCTCTTCCTCTTTTTTCCGACCACTACCGTTGAAGCCTCGCTAACCGGCTGCAAACAAAGTTAGCAAGTCAAAAGCATCATAAGGAATCGAGTACTTACCGAGTGGACCAATTTCTCCTTCTCTTTTCGTTCGATTTGAGCTCTTACGAGCGCCGCCGTACTCATTCTCCTATCCATCTCGGCTTTCTCGCGAGCTTCCTCGATTTTCCTTTTCGCTGCCTCGGCAGCCCTCGATTCCTCTTCGGCTTTTCTCCTCTCATTTTCCTTCTTGGCATTCTCAGCCGCTTTTTTCGCTGCCTCGGCAGCCTTCGCCTCTTCTTCTGCTTTTCGACGTTCCAATTCTTCCTTCTTTTTCTCCTCGGCTTCTCTTCTCTTCTTCTCCTCCTTTTTTCGACGGATTTCCGCCAATCGAGCTTCAGCCGCAGCCTCGGCTTCTTCCTCTGCCTTTCTTTGTTCGGCCTCCCTTCTAGCCCTTTCCTCCCTCTCCTCCTTCTTCTTCTGAATGAGCAGGAGTTCCGCCTTTTCTTCTTCGTCGGACGGGCTATTGGCACGAGAGTTGTTGGAGGACATGGTAGTGAGAAGAAAAGAAAAGTGGGGACTTTAAAAAAAATTTTCGTTTGGTTCATATACTGCGCCATCATTTACGTGATTGATCGATCGATCTCGATTTCTTCACATTTCACCAAGTCACAGTTCGAATCTCGAACATCTGATCGGATCAACTCTAGGGCCTTCGTACGAGGCTTTCGAGGGCAAAAGCCTAACAGGGGGATACTGTTACGGTTATGCTTCCGGACTTCCGTGTATAGCTTCCGGCTTCGGACATGGACTTGGTAATATTCATATTTACTTCCGAGATCGATTGCATCGATTGAGTCGTACGAAGCATTCGATTATCGAATGCTCAGTATTCCGACTTTATTGTATTTTCATATATATTGATGACGTTGATTTATATTAGTTATTGTCTTTTACTTACAGCTCTTATTGTTATGGTTTTAACAATTAGGAATACAGGTATATAAGCTGTAGTATCTTGTACATAGTTCCTTAGTTTAAATATCAACTTAGATTGCTGCTGAACTCCGTCCGGAACTCTTCCTTCTAATCGTTTAACGATCGCACTATAACCAATCGTTATCCGGACGTCTCTATACTCTTTCTCGTCACTCTGAACATTCACCGAACCGTACGACGAAGCGGGGGCACTACCGAAAGTAGTGTCAAGGTTCTAGTTCATCATTATCATCTTCCGTTGCAATCGAGCTGACCGATCATCTTCGATTACATCTCTTGAGACTTCGGTTATAAACCATAGTCTCGATTCATCCCGATTACTCTCGGATCACTTCGATCCACCTTTTACCTTCTAAGACTCGACGGAACCTCACCGGCACAGTCTTAACATGGACGGACCGATTGGAGTTACGAAAATTTTCGTGGGAAGGCTATTGTTGAACTTCTACAACGCTAAGTCGTTCTCATCGCACCACCATGTCGCAACAACAAGACATCCAGTCTGACTCTAATGACGATCCTTCCAGATCGACAACAATCCAATTTGGTGATTTTCACGAATCGCCAAATACACAAAATGCTCCCTTGGGAGCAAATTCGACAGCTGGGACGCCAGCTTTTAATAACGTATCTGGTCCTGGATTTCCAGGACCGTTTGGGGGTGGTTCCCAACTGCCCCCCAATCAACATGCGCTGTTTGGAGCGCCAATGAACACTGGGATGCCAGTATTTCAAAATACATCCAGTCCTGGATTTCAAGGACAGTCTGGGGGAGGTTTCGCTAACGCAAACTCCCAATTCAGTTCGCCGTTTACGGGACAGAACTCCTATGCGTCGACCGGCGCAAACTACCCTTACCACTCGTTGCATCCACCAACACACATGCAACAGTCGTTCCCCCCTCAGATGCAGAACTCAATTGCATCGTATGGGTACCCCATGCCTATGATGGCACCTCAGGGACAGTCAACCACGTCCCCATCTTCTACATCATTGAGGATCACCGTCGGAAACATCATAACACACTCCGACAATTGTCCCATGTGCATGGGATACGTCGCTCATTTGATAACAGCGAGCGACTTCAACGATATCATTTCTGAACGAGATGGTAACATCCGAGGAGATTCATCGTCCTCGACCAACTCTCAGGGACGCGAGTTGGTAGTAAGCTCTTTGCAAGAGCAACTTGCCTCAACGTCGCAAGCTCACGAGACTGAGCGACAGAATTTGCAGGATAGAATTACCGCTCTGGAACTTGAGCGCAATGAACTTCGCGCACGTCACGAATCTGACATGGCGCAAATTGATGACATTGTCCGCGATTGTCAGGAGGCGCACGATAGACGCCAATACTGGAAAGATCAGTACTACGACCTCCGTGACCAGGAAGGTCGTCAAGACGCGAAGGCTTCCCCCACGGTCGCCGTCGCCAAAAAAGTGGACAAGGGCAAAGGGAAGGAAGTGACTACGGTTCCATTGCAGAACCGGATTACTACTTCAGTGCTGTTGTCGCAACGACTGTCCCCAATGGAAGGGGACTCGAATTCTCAAAGCATCCTTGAGAATACCAGAGCTTCGGGGTCTGGCCAACATGCAATGTCAGGTCAGGCAGGAACCTCGTTGTCGGGAGGTTCCGTGTCGACACCTTTGCCTCCTCACACAGGAGACAAACGGAAACGTGACGCCGCCCCGACATCTATCCCTCGACAAGGGACCGTTTCCTATGACGACTTGTACACCGAACCCACGGGGGAGGTGCAATATTCATACAAAGCGTATCAGGTAGAGCATTACCTCACGGACATGGAGGATGACGACTCGGAACCTGAAGCACATCCCAATTGTTTGAAAGGGAAACAACGGGAAATGCAAAACAAGGTAAATAGGGAAGCCAGGCGGCGGATGGACGCCGTGTCAGCTCAACGAGCTAAGGAGGAGGGGCGTTCTCCCCCCCCCAAACGCTCTAAGAGCAGTAAGAACAAGGAGTTCGACGTTCTGCGGGGAATGGTCACTAAACTGCCATTCCAAGACCCGACTTCTGTTGAAGAAGTCGAACGGATTGTCAAGACTCTTGAAGAATCCGACAACGCACGCCCTTGGCGTCCGTTATGGAAAACTGTGCACGGTATGATCGCCATGCACAAGCGGGCTCGCCATGTACCACGAGCTGAACGTTCGGCAGTGGACGATGCGGTCATTGACCGATTCACCACTGTCCCACAGTGGTACATAGCAGAGATGAACCGACAAGGTCATCCCGTACCCAAGCTGTTCGAGCCTAAGCCTTCGCAGAAGAAGGCGAGACATGCCGCAATGGGTGCCTCGTTGTATGAGGCAGGGCCATCCAATGTTGCATCCACTAGTGCTACTACGGATGGCGAAGTGATGGCCGACGTTCCCACAAGTGCCAATGGGACGGTCATTGAGCGTTTCCCCGCGGTACTTGAGCGTAGGGTATGGCGTGGGCGACGGGAAAACGATTCCGTCCTTCAGTGGGCGGATTCGATACTCAGTAGTCCAGCCTCGGATCGACTGAATGGGATGTTGGTTGAGTCCATACAAGATTCGCCAACAACTAATACTCGCAGCATTCGCGGAATGCTGGCTGTATTCAGATTATTACCCAACAATACGGGTAACGGGGTACTAACTGATGGAGAATCCAATCTGTTAGTACACCTCCTACTGTGCGAGCTCGCACTTCATCCCAGTCGCTACGATGGGATTCTCCAATCAATGGGGTTACTGCCTCATCGTGCATTCCGCCCTGGTCCTCTGCCAGACTATTCGCGTACCTCACCACCTACGGTGAGGCAAATCGCACACGAACTGGCGATACGGGGTTACTCCACGGCCCAACTACAGGATCTTGCGCTGTATCTGCTATGGTGGCTATATGGCGTCGCCGCCTCCATGACTACTCGTTGGGTAGTCATCCAACATCAATTCATACACGTGGTGAACGATGTATTGGCACACCATGTGTTCCAGGGAGTGCCTCGCACTTCCATTGAAGTTGAAAACTATGTTTTCACCGATGGATCACAGTCTGGCAACCTCCATAATGCCGGACGATTTGCTGACTACAGCGTGGTCCTCACGTATGTGCGACCCATAGCTCAGCAACTGTCGCTCCCGACTACGGGACAGTCCGCGGCACCTATCACCACCGATGATGAACATCTGGGTGGTGAGCCACCGAGTATTGTCGACTGGGACGATTCTCAATTCAATGCCGAAGGGGACCCCGTCATTGACTATGGCGAGGATGACGGCATGAACATGGCCGGATAGACACATCCACCTGCCTGTCTTCAGGTCGTACTGTCAGACTGCTGGGATCAGTCTAACGGGGGAGGGTGTAACGGGTCCATCATCTATGCCCCTATGTTTACTTATCTTATCTCCGTTATCACATTCATTATCTTATCATACCATATCAAATTCTCACGATGAACTGTATAGTTCATCGTTTATATACAACGGACTTACTCTAGCAAGGAGACTAGTTTTTTACCTGTAACTTTACATATCGAGTTTAATATAGACTCGTCGTGTTCATACAGCGTGAACTAAGTCTTTAAGCAAAACGCTATCTGAAGCCCAAACGCTCCATATACAAACCATCCCACGGACGGTTACACCCCCCTTATTCTAGGCCATCTCAGGCTCCCCCAGGTTTCCCTGAAATTCTCTCAGGCTTCCTCTCAGGCTTCCCAGGCTTGTGTTTTTTTCCTGATGTAGCATTCTCTCAAGCTAGGATAAATCTCAAAGCTTTGAAGTTACTCCTGTACAACCAGATTATTTTTGAAAAAACTCCAAAGGACTCTGATGTATACTTGGACTAACTTGGTAGTTATTTCACAAAGTCTTAGAAAACTTAGAACACATTCAAGTGTCCCACTCAACACTCTAGGCTGCATTAAATAAAGCTGCTGGACATTTGAGAGCAGTCATTCTGCCCCAACTTTCTTAATGCTTGATGACCTTACCTGGGGAAGCTCAGAACTTGATAAAAACCAATGAGGCTTTTTTATGTTCTTTTGTATAACCCAGGTTTGCACATGATTAGGGGGGTGTCTCTTGGCATTCTGAAAGTACCTCTGCTACCAGAGCAGCACAGACTCTCTGGTCATCCTGGGGTTTTATCAGTGTAATTTATCAAAGCCTAGGCAATAGGTATTTTTTCTAGATGCACTAAATTACCATCTCCACAGAATAGCAAAAACAAATAGCCCAAATTGTCCTCACTGCGATATCATGGGGCAGCAAACCAAAGAAACTGTAAAATATTATCTCCTTGAGTGTCCAGCGTACCGGAAGGAGAGATTTAACCTACGAAGGAAAATGGGATGGGAAGGTAGCTCCCTACAGCACCTGCTCTCCAACGAGAAGTCCATACCCGAGCCTGAGGTCCTACAATTCATAGGAAGCACTAAGTGATTTCTCAAAACCCTTGGGGAAATTATACCCAAAGACGACAATGAAAACATCATGACAACTCAAGCCTAACAGCAAAACTATACCCTCACTTGGCATGCGCACAGAGAAGACAGGGACCCACTCTTTCGAACAAGGAACTCAGAAACAATGACGTGAATTGAAAGTACCAAATACATTACCTATATACATACATCCCATCCTTTCCACATGCCACCGACACCATCGCCGGCTCACAAGAGTCCATTGAGCACATCCACCTTAAAGAGGAGAATAAAGTATACCTGTATTCCTCACTCCCTCACCAAGACACTTGTCAAAAACGGCTCTGGGACAAGTCGGACTGCAGGGGATGTAGATCTGTTGGCAGGACTTTAATTGTATGAGGGACAATGAGTAGGCCAGGGGGCCCAATAGATAGTCCATGCGCATCATGAGGTTCGCCTTCCCGCGCAATAAATTGATCTAAAAATAATAATAAAAATACTGCTCTAAACCTCTGCACTCTTTTCATTAACCTGCAGCACCATTTTGTTCTCTCTTTGTTAGTAATACTCAGTCCCTTTGAGTCCATGTCATCAACAAAGGGAGTAATATATATGTGTCCCCCCAATCAGTTGACAACAAAGGGAAACCACACAGGCTGCTCCTTTGTAGCGTGGTATGGAATCTGAATCCTTTAAAATTCTATTATCCAAATTTTGTGGATTCAAACTGACCCATTGTTCTGCTGATTGTTGAACACATGCTATAGCCCTTGATGTCATCCTGTGTAGCAGAATCCAGTATGGGAAATGCATCTACCATTGAGAGCCTCGCTAAGAAGCTTCATCATTGTCAACAACTATTTGATGCTAGTGTGATGATCCTTTTGAACAAAAACCTGGACTTGATGAGGTGTGATTACTACAAGGAGCTTGTGGGAGCGCATACTTCCAGTGGTGTTGTAGCTGGGAATGAAGATGTGGAGGTTCAAAAACTGGAGGAAATTTGCCAGAAGGATGCTTCATGTTTTGAGGAGTATGTCTTTTGTTATTTCTATCCTAAGTAGCTCATCTGAAACTGATTTATTTATAAGGGCGACTTGAGATTGTTGTTGCGACGTTCAGACTGAGTTTCTTGTACCTGTCTGTCATGATGAGCCGATATCCTTCAGACATACAAACTGCAATGATGAAGAGATATATGACTTTGAGGTGAATTTGTCTCCCATCCTTGCTTCACGTGTCCTGAATGAAGTTCTACTTCACACTATGGCAGACCCTATAACATACCAGTGATAAATATTAGGAAGCCAAAAAGGAATTTAGTTAATAATAATTATTGTGTGAATTGCTCGATATAGGATACAATTGGTGTACGAACTCGGCAATGAAAAATATTACAAATTTATTCTTAGAATCCATGTGATCCTGCCATTGAAAGTGGTTATCTTAATCCTTGATTAAAGATTATGATTTCCTTAGGATTCAGATTACCCTTTTCTGGAGAAAAAATAAAGATGATTGATAATCTTTATCCATCTTTGGCTCCTGAGAAATTAATAATTTAAATTGGGTACAAATGATACCATTATTCCTGATCTATATCGCGTGAAAAAGCTTATCTGATTCATCTGAGAAACAAAATGGGCGCTCAATGGGCATTGATCAGGTGCAGGTTGGCACTCTTTGGACACAAAGGCGAACGATCTTCAGACAATGAAGCGGGCACTTTTCAGGGAGTCGAAGTGGATGCTCATTGCAGTACAGTTTACTAGACATAATCTCTGGTAGTGGTATTAGCAAACTACACTACAATGAGTGCCCGCTTCAACTCCCTGAAGAGTGCTCACTTCATTGCCTGAAGATCGTCTGCCTTTGCACCTGAAGAGCGCCAACCTGCACCCGATCAATGCCCATTTTGTTTCTCAGATGAATCGGATAAGCTTTTTCACGCGATATAGATCAGGAATAATGGTATCATTTGTACCGGATTTCAATCATCAATTTCACAGGAGCCAAAAATGGATAAAGATTATCAATTATCTTATAGTTTTCACCAGATAAGGGTCATCTTAATTGACCGGAAATAGTAATCTTTAATCAAGGATTAATATAATCACTTTCAATGCCAGGATCACATGAGCCCAAGAATAAAATATGTAATATTTTCCATTGCCGAGTTCGTACGTCAATTGTATCCTATATCAAGCAATTCACACGATGAAAATTATTATGTAACTAAATTCCTTTTCGGCTTCCATTTATCGCTAGTATATTATAGGGTCTGCCGTAGTGTCAGTCAATAGGTCACTATTCCTCAAGTCTATCGTTCAATATACCCTTTTATCCTTCGTCTGTCGTTGATTCAAGCTAGTGTGTGAAGTAACGTACAAATTGCTGGTGGCTTATTAAAATGTAATTTCTCCAGAGCGCACAACTTGAAGGCGCTTCACCTTGTGTATTTTCGGTTAATATGAAGGTTATGACACCACACATGGTTCATGATCAAGTGCAAACGCTGACTCCAGAAACTGTAGGGCAAGCGTTATTTCTGGGTACCGTTAGTGTAAGGATAAGCTCGCAGCTGACGCACTGTGACACTGCTGTAATTCCAGATGGTGTACGAAACTACCTGATACTCGATCTAGACACTACTTCTTATATTATCGACGATGGTGATCCTGTGCCATTGGAACTGGTCGGACAAACCAACATTTTTGGAAGCCTTGTTAGTGACCCGCTGTGAGCTTGGTGTCGAAACTGAGCATGTCATGAGCGATTAGCAGAACCTAAATTGCATAAATGAGCTGCATTTGAAAACATTCAGGTCTCCGTTCTGACATCGACTTCAATACTAAAAGTACAAGGTCCACCTCACTTGGTGTTCATATAGATACACTCTTCCAATTGAATCTCATTTCGTGTTGATAGCACCAACTTCATACAGGTAAGTTCCAAGGAGTTTGGTCTAGGGTTCAAGATAAATTTTCAGGGTCACCATCAAACCGACGACTTGATACTTACCCCTTCAATGTAGTTGGACCGGTCGAGTTTTTCGTTAGTAGAGCTATAATTTGGCATCAATCAATGTTCAAATAGATCAATCGAATTTAAGCTTACTGAGCACCATCGTCACCGCGACCCATGGGAAGTAGCAGTACGTTTACACCAAGGGCTTCAGCAAAGGTGAGTGTAACAGGGATAGATCCCCCCTCACGAGTCATGTCGGGTTCCTTGTTGTAAATCGCCTGATGGGCAGAAAATGTATAGATGGAAGCTATTCTCTGAATGGAAGATATACTTGCCTTTGTAGCAGCCTTCGCAGCCTGGAAGTTCCAGTGGTTGATATCCGTAACCCAGGGCTTACCTCCGTGCAGTTCTTCAAGCTCAAACTTATTTTTTGACCCGAGTTTAGCGAACTCAGATTCAACATGAGCTTTGACTAGAGGAAGGACGTTTTCCGGTGTTTGAGGGGGAACTAACCTAAAAACAAATGACTATTGTTCGAACGGAAATGGGATAATGAAAGTGATACCGAATGCTGAACTTGCCAGATACTTTAGCTGGGATGACGGTCTTAGCGCCAGGGCCGTAGAAAGCACCTTCAATACCATGTAGAGATAGGCTAGGCATCCTCATGCGACCCATCAAAACCTCAACCTTGTCCGATGATAAAGCAATGGGTGCACCAGCGGATGCCTCGACATCACTGATACTATAGTCAAGCACATCATATAATTTTCTATGTGAGGGGATCTTCAAAAGCCGCTCGTGACCTCAAGGGGATGAATAAACGACATACCGCTCCTCAACATCTGCAGTCATGACCATGTCGTCCACACCCGGGATGAGAATCTTTCCATTGACGTCGACAAGGGTGCTCATGAGTCTGATCAGATCAGTCATCGGTTCGTGCACGGTGCGTCCGAATACCCCAGAATGCAAATCCCTAGCAGGACCAGTAACATTGAGTTTGTAGTAGGCTAGGCCACGAAGGCCATAAGTCAAAACAGGTGTACGCGTGTTAAGCCAATAGTTGTCGGACTGACAAGTCGAGGGAGAAACGCAAGTGAGTTGGGGGAAAATAATCAAAACCAAATGCGATTCAACCAGGACTCACGATACAAACACAGTCAACACCGTCGAACCATCCCCCCGGCTTGGATTCTCTTTCAACAAGCTCATCTAGGCCTTCGCTTCCGTTCTCTTCCATACCTTCGAAGCAGCATCTGAAATTTACCGGAAGTTCCTTCTTATTATCGCAATGATACTGTAAAGTGTTCAACCACCCGAGAACAGGACCCTTGTCATCCGATGAGCCACGTCCAACCAGCTGTCCGTTGGGTTGGACAGTTAGGGTGAAGGGATCAGTATTCCATCCGTCAGAGAGGTTCGCCTGAGAGACCGTTTCGATAAATTAGAATCCAAATACAGTTGAAAATAGTTATTGAGCACCGGTTGAACGTCAAAATGACCGTAGACCAGAACCGTCTTCTTATTTGGATCATTTCCCAGTCGTCCAAGGACGGCTTTGGGGAGTTGTAGCTCCTGACCATCCATAATATGCTTCCCAAGATCTACTTGCTGAATTTCGACACCGACATCCTTGAATTGTTGGGATATCCAATCGGACATCTTGAAGACTTCTGAACGATAAGACGCATCTCCGCTCACGCTATGGTTCCTATGAGTGGGATTATATCGGAATTATCAGGCATGGGTGCGCACGATTTGATAGATACAGCATCAGAGAGTTTCTTTATAAAAGCATCTGCGTTGTTGTCAACGAAATCTAGAAACTCCTTGGGTGTCGCTGGCATGATTCAAGAGTAAAGAGGGCGGAGTTATCGACCCGCTGTTCCGGATAATCACTGATTATCAATAAGCGCCCAGGCCCTGCTCAGGTATTCCACAATGCCGGACGACTCTCTAGGCTGGGGAGAACCTGATCCTCCTGTGAGTTTAACAATCTCCTTACGACGGCGCTGCTAATTCTTAGCCTACTTCGAGGCGCCCCAAAGCGCCGCCCGAAGTCGTCCGCGATGACTGGGAAGACGACGACGATGAAGAGGAACCCCAAGAGGAGAAGAACAAGAAGATATGGCACAAGGCGTAAGGACTGTGCTTCAATGCTTATTGAAGTATACCAATCTTGAGCTTTGAATAGTAATCATGAGGCTGCAGCGCCAATGCCGACTTTCATCGTATCATCTTCAAACGTGGCGCCTCCGCCTGTTGCTGCCTTTCAGCCCGCTTTTAAAATCCTCAAGCGACCGGTGAATAGTTCAGAAACGTCTTCTTTCCCTCAGTCATATACTTCCAAAGAATCTTTGGAAGACAGGGAAGCTCGCTATCAAGTTGCGCGGAATAGAATATTTGGTGCCACCTCTGGTTCTGATACAAATACAGTCCATGGTGTTGCGCAAAAAGACAACGCCGCCATTCGCGATCCACGAGGCCCGAATGAGATTCAGAATCCCTTGACGGACACAGCGGCTGCCAAGGGACGACCAGAGACGCCTAATACGAATCAAGTATTACAGTAACACAGAGGGGCAAGTTTATTGTTGTATCAACGGCTTGTCTGTATAGTATATTAGGCAGTTATCACATATTCTTCTTGTTTTTCATGATACAATGAATTTGGGGATCGATATCTGCAGAAAATCATACGACTAGACAAGACTTTATATTCATAATGAAACTCGGAGAGCTTGAGCAACACCACAAAAGTTTTAACAGTATACACGCCACAAAATCTTGAGGAAGAGACGAAGAAGAAAATGAAGATGGGGATTCAAACCGTACTGAACAGGACGAAAAAAGGGTGAAAGCCAAGCCATATCAAGCCAGCATTGTACGCAGCTAGGGACAAAGATGACATCCTGAGCATATATACATGGCGTTCCTCGAAACCGCGCTGATACTCATCCTCTCAGTGTGAGTCATTCGACCCTCACATCATAATTGTTCGGGTTCTTAATCCATCCAGAGGTAATGGGAAATTGAAAGTCGCCAGCACAGATTATATATCGGGAATGATAAACGGTTCACCGCCTGATTTCACAGACTCTCGTCCTCGTAAATAGGCATCGTAACAGTTATTCGATGGAACACTTGCAAAAGAAACGATTAGCCATTTGGACCCCATATCGACGGCAAAAACCGCATAGCTTGAGAAGAGTATGTGGTCGTGTCATGGAAAGGGAGGTGCCGTGGATGGGGATATGAATTCTCAGCAGTATCTAGATTTGGATATTGAGGCAAGTAAGAAGCGGGCAGCGCGCTAGTCATAGGCCCGGACGTATAGTTCCGAGGCAGGTTAGAAGGATGAAGACACATATTCGAGGATGCAGAAAGAGCTCGTTGATGTCCTGGATCCGCGATGTCAGGATATGCTGAATGGGCTGCGAACGTGGAAGACGATAAAGTATTCGCGTGGTTCTGAGGGTCCGGATTATGTGTCCAAATGGACTGTTGAGATGAAATATCTTGAGAAGCAGAAAGAGTATGGTGTCGAGGCTGTGGAGTCAAGGGATGCACACTGGCAGGATAGCGCAATAGCTGCTCATGGGTGAAGGTGGGCCAGATGTTGTTCCCATAGGACAAGAACGGTGTGTGTGGTACTAAGGGATCAGAAGTTGTCCTAGTAGCTAAAGTGCGACCTGAACTCATCAAACTTTGGAGCAAATCTGCAGCTGTGGTTGTATCTACGCGTGAAGGTTTATCCTGAAAGGATGACGAGTTGGATGTGTGAACAGGGGGGGTGGCCGGTTTTGCAGACAAAGTCGGCGGGGCGATTGTAATGACAGAAGTAGCTACTGCATTTGGTGGAACAGGATGAACATCAGCCACAAGCTTAGCCAACACCGGAGAAGTATCTAGCAATGCGTCACTTGAAAAGCAATCATTCATTAATGCATTGGCACATCGAAGAGAGGATAGCGAATACCTCGGTTTTGGGTTCCAGACAATATGGTCTGCTTCATCTTCAACTTCGTCCTCGTTCTCGTGTTCATCGCCATCCGCATCCTCCTTGTTTGAGTGATCAAAGACTTCACGAAGCAGATCGTCGTCAGGGCCGGACGTGTCTTCTGTCATAGGATCGTCCTCTAGATTGATTGGCGGTATTGGAGGAAACTGAGATTCGACACCTTTTAGAACAAACTTATTGCCATATATAGCAAGTGGTGAGTTCTATGAACAAGCAAACATTAGTTAAATTTCAGTAGTACTGTATAAAATCCCAACCTTCATTTGGACCAAAGTCTTAGCGTCACACAAGATATCCTCTATCCTCATCAACTGCACATCGTTGGGATGCACTTCACTTTCTCTGCGTGGTACGTTGGCATCAGAAGCATGTGTGCCTCTTTCAAACCTCACGTAATCCTTTAGCGGTCTGAACCCTCTAGTTTCCATATCCTCCGGCAAGGCAAAGGTCAGTTGTGGTAGCTGGTCCGCGGGAAAAGCACGAGATAGAGCTCGCAAAAAGTTGGCGTACTTGCGCCAAAAATCAATGGTCTCGACGGAGGAGGGGCTGATGATCAGTGGTGAAAAATCTCTGGTGTTTCCTTTTTCGGGTAGACATCGTGCTTCGGGATCGTTCATAACATACTTGTAGTTGGCTATGAGCCATTTTCCAGCGAGCCTCGTGGCAGGCAGCGTTCTCCGAAACTCTACTATAAGCCGTGAAGCCAGGTTCGGTTCTACAGGAGGCGGCTCTTTCAAATTTTCTATCCCAACTTCAAAGAGCGCACGGTATAGGGATAGGAGATGTGTGAAAATACGAGCTTCCACGACTGGAGAAAAAGAAGGAGAACCAGAGCGAAGTTTCAACTTATGGTTTGATTTGATCGAAGGGTCTTGATGCATTCGAATTCTCCAAAGCGCTCCTTGTGCAAGGATGACGAGCTGCGTTATGAAATCTTCAGGCAGATGCCGCTCAGCCACCAAGTTGTAGAACTGTTCGAAGATATTGCCAGCCTTCTTGATCATGAGCGAGGCATGACTATGGAAAGTTATCACCATCGTTTCTGAATGGCCACTCTAAAAAAACACACCTTTCATCCCCGAGCCACCACAGTGCATGAAGAACGACGACCTTTCGCTTGAAGTCTTCGATTCTCATTTTGGGAATATGAGCTAAATCTGGAGAAATGTTAATTCTGCCACCCGCCTTCCACTGCTCCAATGCCCGGCTAAGCAGACCGGCCATATTCTCAGATGCAGTTTCATAGGGATGTTTGACGCAAAGCGAGCGGTAATAATGTACCAACGAAGTAAATATATCGTGTTCGTGCGATGCTATTATGGCCAGCTGATGTGAAGGTTTTCCATCATGAGGCGTCAGGAATTTAGCTTGTTCATAACATGTACGTGCTTTCTCGAAATTCTTTGGACGGGGGACGTTAGCGATTGGACCGCCATTCCCCACTCTAGACCTGCCACCAGCTTCATTGTACTGTTCTCTGTAGCGAGCAATATCCCCCAAACAAACGAGAGCTTTGCTCAAAATGGTCAATCGGCTCTCCCGGTCTGCAGATGTGGTCGGAGGAGACAGCGTCGCAGTGGGAAATTGGAAGTGGTTTCGACCATTGTTCGATGGTATACTTTCTGCAGTATCTGCAGTCTCTGAGAGTATACCGAGAGTGACAAGAGCGTCATGCGCTTCAGTCAATTCGAATGACCGATAGTAGCGAACGACAAACTGGGTCCAAAATTTGTATTCCTCCGCCAGATATTGACGAAAGCGTTGGAGCAACTTCCGATATTCAACAGGACGAGATAGGGTGCTTGATTGTTGGGCTTGTGTTGATCGCTGGTTAGCACGTTCAATACGGGTCAAGTGCTGCTTGTATTCGGATATGAATGTGTAGGATGTCTGCATCCATAGATGAGTTTCTGCATTCTTAGATTCTTTTGCGTAGGGATGGATCAGTAGCAGGTTCAGGAAATGTCTCCTTAGGCTACAGAATGATTTTAGAAAGCTTATTCAAGAACAGCTAGCCAATACTCACATCTTTCTCTGGAAATCAATATCTCTATCGAAAGGTTCCTTTATTTTGAGTAGCTCCTTGATACTAGCATGGGTCCCTTTCGCCTCTCTGTCTTACAATGAGCGATTTGAGAGCAACGGTAGAATTGAAACTGACCGCAGTATCGTCGACGGTTGATCTGACATTGGTGAAATTTATGGACCAAGTGAAGTTAGAGATCCATTGTACTCCGTAGTTTGCTTGGATCGTGGTAGTATCAGAACTGATTCGAAGCAGGGAATGAAAGCAGTCTGTTCCGATGTTGGTTTCAAGAGAGAAGTCAAAGGTTGTGACGAATTCAGTCGTGACTAGCCGTGACCAGCCGTAACTCATGGCATCAAACGCGTTAAAAATGTGCGCGTGCAGGTATACTTACTATAGTACAATGAGTAGGTACTCTCTTTTGATTTAGCAAGATCATCATAGCAAAAAAATCATAAACCAAATGAAAATCCATTAAATTACTCTTCATCAGATTCCTCTCCGTGGCCGGGCCTGAATAGTGCAAGAAGCTCGTCCATCCCCAAACGCATGTCCTTGATCTTGTCACCACTAAGCGCTGCTCGCGCAAGTTCGCGTTTCTTGTCTTGGAGCTGAGTTCAAAAGTATCAATGGTCAAATGTAGGTACTGGTACTCAGAGACACTTACTTCAAGGATGCGATCTTCCACAGTGTCGTCAATTTTGAGCTTGTAGATGTTGACATCTCGCTTCTGTCCAAAACGATGGGAGCGATCAAATGCTTGGTCCTAAAGTGAGTGCGTGAGTGGAGGAAGTGCAAGACGGCGGATGCATATACAAACCTCAAGAGCAGGATTCCACCATAAATCAACGAGTATAACATTGTTGCACGCTGTCAGATTGAGCCCTATAACCTAATTCAGAGCGATGGATTGGAGGTGATATTAATCACTCACCGGTACTACCAGCCTTGAACGAGATCAAAATGACCTTGACTGAATCATCCGTTTTAATTGCATTGAGGGATTGTTCCCGTTCTGGAGGCTTCATTGAACCATCATCTGAATCAACGTGCATTTAGCGTATTACACCGAAAAGTAGAAATTGATACTCACAGCGAACGAACTTGACACCAGCCTGTTCCAAAAACGGCTCCAAAAGATCGAGCATGGTGGTGAATTGGGAGAAGATGATCGTTTTCTCCTCCCCTGATGATTGTTCGTTGATCTGTCGAAGTAACTTGCGTACCATTCTAATCTTTGCCGAGTCTGGACGTTCATCGTTTTGCTGTCGAGATTTGATGACAAGGGAAGCGCAATCATCGCAATGGCTCTCTAACAGTTTATTTTCGGTATTGGAAGCGGTCAGGCTGCAGTGAATTAGTATACAGAGTAACGCAATCCCAATGCAGCCTTACCCAGCAGTACACATTTTACACGTCTTTGAAACATTCAATTGGTCGAAGGCAGCAATAAGATCGTCGCCATCAATATCTGCAGATCCTTTCTTGGCCTCCCTCGAGTCAACGGCATCGAGGTCTTCTTTGTAATCTTTTGACACGAGAACCGGATGGTTGCAGGCTACGATGTCCTGTCAGTGTCGAGGCCGTTGAACTGAGAAAGAATGCACTGACCCTGTCGAAGACGGAGCAATAACAACAAGACAGACATATAGTTGGCCTTGACACCAGCTTTCTGAGCATTCTCGACGAGTTGCTCCATCACAGTGGTCATTTTTGTTTCGAGATTGGTGTAAAACAATTGCTCCGACGGGGAGAAGGGACAAGAGACAATTTTGACTGTTCGTTTAGGCAGCTCAATCAAGACTTTGCCATTGAGCATGTCGTCTTTGCGTCGACGCAACATGACCTGCTTTAGAACGACCTGAATATAATCCGAGGGGTTTAAAATAGAGGTATAAAACGGAAGATAAAGACGTCCATACTTGTAATCTCTTCATGGCACGATTTGCACCTCGTCCATTTCCACTTTTGACAGGTTTGGCGATTTGTTCGTTGAACCTTTCCCAGGAAGAAAAGGGCTTGATTCGAAGGAATTTCAATAGCGAGTAGAGTTCAGTAACATCATTTTGCCTATCGATTCAGTGGTCGGAATATGTGTTAAGAGGGACGAACAAAATGAACACGCACATAGGAGTTCCAGTCAGCGCCCATCGAAACTTTGCTTCCAAACCACAGCAAGCCTTGGCAGCAGCTGTATTTCTATTCTTGATATTATGCGCTTCATCTGTGAAATATCAACAATGTGAATATGGTTCGATTTCGATTGTTCCATGCTTACCGAGAACCACTCGAAACCATTGGACGTGGAATAGTGCGTCTTTCTTGCCTTTGGGAGTTTTCTTGGTAGCCTTCTTCAACGTGTAGCCAAAATGTTCTGCATCAGAGGTGTCGCTATCGCGGTCACTGGCAGCTGCTTGCTTCGATTTGCTTTTTCGTTTGACATCAGCAGGATTAAAAGCACCATATTCAGATTTAAGGGTATCGTAGGTCGTAATGACAATGTGAGCGCGCTTCATAACTCTAGGATCTTTTACGAACACCTTAAACACTGAAAGTTCACACTAAGGTATTCATCTGCGTACCTGAAGTTCGGGAGCTCCCTTGGTGTTTCACAATTGTGAGTCCTGTCGTAATCTTCTTGATCTCGTCAGCCCATTGTTGTACTAGTGCTAACGGGCAAACGACCCTATGAGTGAGAAGGGATAAGGCAAGAGCATCGAGAGAGCAAGAGCAGCAACATACAAGGTGGCAGGATCCCACCCGTCCTCTTTGTCGCTCTTTCGAGGACGCCCTTCTGAAATCCGCGTTAAAGTCTGTATCGTTTTTCCAAGACTAGCTTAGAAGGCAGTAAGCAAGATGTCAGATGAGATGGGAAATATGAATGCTTACCCCATATCGTCAGCGAGAATACCGCCCATACGTTTCAATTGTGGATTTTCTCGCTCACGCATCCACTTACGAGCAATGACTTGATGATTGAGAAGCTTAAATTCGTCTTTGAATCCCTGGACGGTGAAGTCGTCTGGATTGATTTCGACGTCGATATCTTGATTCATTGCCCCACCCATCAAGTCGCGTAATGCTTTCTCAGCATCTGCGGGGGAGATATACCTATTCTCGTCCTCATTAAAGTCGGGAACAACTACTTCCTCTCCGTCTTTGTGCTCGTCTTCGTCCAAAGCCTTCGTATTGATTATTGGATCAGTCCCGTGAGGGCTCAAAGAACCTACTCCTGACCCTGCAAAAAAGGCACGGGTTGGATTCGCCATTGTTTTGGCCTCCTGCAATGGTTTGGCTTTCGCGGGAAAAGCAGGCTGCATCTGTGTGTTGACATTCGTAGGTTTCAAAGGGCGAAGTTTAACGGGATGTGGCTGGATTTTATCTCGTTCTTCTTCTTCGTCGGATGAAAGTATTATTATTGGACCTTTTCTAGCCTTGCCAGCGGTAGGTCGCGAGGAGCTTGAGCTTGTGGAGCTCGATGAGGATATAGTAGTCTAAGTAGTCAGTCAGAGACGGGGACGATGTGTAGATACAAGCACTAACCACGATGTTTGTTGAACGAGATACCGTAGCATCTGGAAAAAGATCCGTGTTTTGGGCTAGGAGACGTTGACGGCTGACTTATATTGGATATTCAAGCGACGGAGGCGCAAAAAGATGCTCACATGTTTTCCATAGAGATAGCAGTGAAATTACTGAAATCACCGAAAGTCAAGGTCAAAGGTTGAGTTTCTCATGAGTGGCGTCGCGATTAAAGTAGCATCACGTGATCAAGTTGGAGATAACTCATCATTTTTTTTGTAGACGAGGTCACTGCGTTTACAGGAATTACAACTTGAAGCTAAATTACAGGTATATACCGTCCACTCGGGAAGAGAAGTCTTCAAAACACTACTAGATCGCTTTAGTTTTCCCAAGGCTTTTTTCTGGGCGAGACAGTTGACCTGTCAGGAGACGAAGACTAGGAGCAAGGAGGAAATCTGTGAAATGCAATCACAAAGTGACCTGGGACGAACTCTTACATTCAGCTCCGTAGATATGGTCTTATTGTTCGGAATCTCATCGAATCTCCCGGCTTCGATCAAAGCTTGTATTTGGGCGAATGAAAATGATTGAACGCTGTTGGATTCCACATCGGCGTTACCAGGTATATTCGAAGTCGAGGTCAAGATGTCCTCCGTTGAATTTCTGTTTAATTCGTAGGCTTGGACGTCTGCAACAGTTAATGAATGTCCCGTCATCCTGAACGCAAGCGATCGTTACTTATAATGCACTTCGGAATGGATTCGGAAGGAACCAACTGCTGCTGAGCTTACCGATTGAAGTAAAACACACGCATCGAGCGAAGAGTATCTTCCGGTACATCTGAGGAACTACCAGTGAGAGACACTATGTCAGATAGACCTTTCTTGGCAAGAACGGCTCGTGAATTTTGTCAGTGGAGTGCGGGATATCAAACCAAAGGTACCTTGAAATTTGCATCCGACTCAAAAGGAAAAGCAAGATATTGGGAAAGGTCAGATTCAGGGTTGGCACTGCGGTTCAGGTGGTTCAGCTCCCCGAGCTGCATCGTGAGCTGCCAGGAAAAGTAATATCAGGTCGAAATCACGTCACACAATTCTGCCGGTAGCAAATACTTCGATTAGCCAGAGTCCATAATTATAACATTGGTATATAAACGAAGTGCAGCTCTAATATGTCAGAGACAGGGCTAATGTTCTATAGTGAATTTTATCTAATCTACTTAGAGGTTGTACGTTCCATGCCATGTTCTCCCAACACATAGCAGAGTCTTATAGTAACTCATTCTGGCTTGGAACTGGAATTGCGCTGGGGTCCCGATTCTACATCCTCCATTTTGAGACGCTCGTAAGCACCGCCAGAAGTTGAAGGTAATGGTGATTGTGATTCAACATGCTTCACCCAAGTATAGTATATTGAACCGAGGAGAATGATAGCAATAGAGGAAGCACGGCCGCTATGTGCACAATAACGGATCAACAAGTGATGAGAAGGAGTGAGAATGTTGCACATACGAAGTAATAATGTCGTGGAAGAGCCACATTCCGAGAACAGATGCAGCAACGCCACGAACCGCCGAAGATATCATATGGGTAATGGGTGAAGTCACCTTGATAGACAACAAGCTCGCAATGCTCATCATGAATCCCAGAACACCCTATAAGATCGTCAGCATTTGCGCACGGGGTATTGCGATTGCACCAACCGTTATCACCGACCCCCATACAAAGGTACCCAAAGCAGACATTTGTCCAGTAGTCCGATAAAGCTCGTCAGCACCAGAGAAGAGCTTGGTAATCTCGGCGGCCTCGCCCGCAAGAACAATTATTGGGATAAGGACAAGCGCGCTGAGGAGGTTGGTATACCAGGAAAGTAAAAGAGCGCTACCGTTGACAACGCTCAAGCTTTGTTTGATCACAACAGAATGAATTGCAGTGATAGCGGAGCTGACGACGCCAAAAAATATCCCGACGAGAGATAAGGGAGTGCCGTCAAGGAATACACCGATGAAGAATCCCAGGGTGACGATACCACATGAAAATAGAATGCGGAGCGAGGGTCGGGCATTGAGCATGATGAAAGATGTGCAGACAGTGAATGGAAGTACAAGCCCTCGCGCAACTTGATAGAAAGAGGCATCAACATATTTTAAAGTGTAGTTGCTGAAGCTGTTATTGTCATGTTAGGACCGTGTAACCGTGTAAAGAGAAGAACGACCGGTATACCTTAAACCAATGACATTTAGGCCGACCATAGGAACCAATCCTTTGCAGATATTGAGATCTAAATGAAGTCTATCGGGAAGCACTTTCATGATATCCGAGACGACGAAAAGGACGACAGCAATGACAAGTTGGGTGAACAAAAAGAAAAGTGGCGCTTCAGTCGTGTTGAGGACCCATTTGTTACTAGAAAAGTGCATGTGTAAAATAAGAAACCCTGAATGTGGACGGCCACATACGCCATAACCATCTAACGTCCCCAGTTAGAATCAAGCAGATTCAGAGTATAATGTGAAAGACGACTCACTGATAATGCTGCCACCAGGTAGAAAACGACAACACCAGTCTGTTTAACGAAGTAAAATCAATCGCGAAGAACCACATATTGACCATGTCTACATACAACAAGAGCTCTCGAGGGCGGCTTTTGAGCATTTTGAGGAGACATTGTAGGGCGATGAAGTTGCCTTTAAGCCGCAATCAGTCTATGACCACGTCGTGGATACGGATTGGAAAACACTTGTTCATTCCACAGGTACATATGTAGCACGTGTCGTAATGAGTCTGTCGTAATGAGTCCTCGCCGAAAGCGCGTCGCGTTACTGCCTAACCTCTTGACGCTTTTACCACCATCATGCCACCCTCAACTCAAGGACCTGGTAAGCTGGTCATAAACGATCTGAGAGACTCTGTGACGACTGCTGTCAGCTCCTTCCCCGGAGGATACGTTCCGTATTCTGCTTGCAACCGACAATCACATTGGATATAATGAAAGAGACCCAATACGCGGCCAGGATTCGATAAACACATTTGAAGAGATCTTACAGCTTGCGAAAAAGCATAATGTGAGGCTCGACAGCCCTATCTTACGCGCTGTCAACTGAGTAAAACAGGTCGATTTTATCCTACTTGCTGGAGATCTATTTCACGAAAACAAGCCATCCAGAGAGTCGCTTTACAAGACAATCGCGCTACTTCGTGAATACACCATGGGAGATAAACCTGTCTCAGTTGAACTACAGAGCGATCCAGATGAAGGAAAGGCATATGGATTCACGTACGTTCGTTCACGCAATTCCGATGAAATCTGTCTTGATGCTCGTCCAGTTTTCCAGCAATCAACTATGAAGATCCAAATTTGAACGTTGGCATCCCGGTCTTTTCTATACATGGAAACCATGATGACCCTCAAGGCGCTGGAGTAGTATGGTTCCTCCCCTTCATTGCTTATTACTCCTCTGAATACTATGCGTACAGGAAGGCGCGCTCTGTGCACTTGACGTTCTCTCCGTCTCTGGTTTGCTTAACTATATGGGGAAGATTGATCTCCCGGTTGTAGATGTTGAAGCGACAAACACAGGTATTGCAGTACGCCCAATCTTACTGCGCAAAGGCAAGAGCAACCTTGGCATGTACGGGATAGGGAACGTCAAAGATGCTCGAATGCATTTTGAACTCAGAAGCAATCGAGTGCGAATGTTTATGCCCAGAGACAAAGATAACTGGTTCAATCTCCTTTTGGTGCACCAAAATCGGTATGTTTCCCTTCGTGGATAGGTCCCCTATCTTAGTAGATTCGCAGCGTCAAACATGGTCCTCAGGAATTTGTTCCAGAAGGCATGTTTGATGATAGTGTTGACCTTGTTGTGTGGGGCCATGAACACGATTGTCGAATCATTCCAGAACCAGTTGCAGGGAAGAGCTACTATATCACTCAACCAGGCTCTTCCGTCGCTACTTCTCTAGCTGATGGTGAAGCTATCACGAAGTGCGTTGTAATCTCGTATGACAAGCCTCTAGCAAACTGACGTTTTCAGGCATGTGGCTCTTCTTACTATACACGACAAAGAGTTTCAAATTGAACCGCTCCCACTTCGTACAGTACGACCTTTCGTGATCGAAGAAGTAGTTCTGAGCGAAGTTGCTGAGGAAGAGGGGTTTGACCTATCTGACCAAATCGAAATCTCGAAGTTCCTCAAAGCTAAAGTGAACGCGCTCATCGTAAAAGCGGAAGAAGAGTGGCAGGAGCGTAGCGCCGAGATTGTCAAGGAAGGCGGTGAGGATCTCAAGCCCATGCTTCCACTCATTCGACTCAAAGTGGAGACTACCGGCGTTAGCGAGATGTCTAATCCCATTCGTTTTGGACAAGAGTTCCAGGGACGCATCGCCAATCCTCGAGACATGCTAGTATTTCACCGGGCAAAAAAATCATCGCGTGCAGCGGCTTCTAAGATCGCTGCTGATGAGCCTGAACTCAGTATTGACGACCCAGATCTAACTGTGTCAGAGAAGCTCGCCAAAGTACGGGTGGCGACGCTGGTAAAAGAGTACCTTTCTGCCCAAGAGCTGCAGCTGTTGGGAGAAAACGGAATGTCGGACGCCATCCAAATGTTTGTTGAGAAGGATGACATCCATGCGATTCAGAGTCATGTCAACAAATTGCTCAAGACCATGATGACGGGGGTTCAAGCCAATGAAGACATCGACGAGGAAGAAATAGAAGATCGGGTAATCTCTCCATCTCCATTTCCTTTCGACTTTCGGTTGCTCATTTGGTCTGTAACAGTTGGCCAGAGTCAAAGAACAACAAGAGAAGGACTATGTCTCCGGAAAGGCCAATTCAAAAGCGAAAGGCAAAGGCAGGGCCAAAGCAAATGACTCGGATGCGCAATCTGAAGACTCTATGATGATGGAAGTCGACGCCGAAGGCGCAGGCTCTGAATTTAATGGGTATTCTGATGATGAACCCCCCAAAAAAACTGCTGTCAAAAAAGCCGCTCCCGCGAAGAAAGCCCCTGTGAAGAAAGCCCCTGCCAAAAGAGCCCCTGCCAAAAAGACCACCAGAGGAAAGAAAGTTGTCGTGAGTTAGTTGTCGAAAGAAAGGTGAATGACTTCGGTTCTCAATAATGCTTGCAGGAATCGGACGAGGAAGAAATCATTGAAATTGATGATGATGATGAAGACGAAGAAGAAGTGATTAAACCTACAAAAAGGACAAATCGAGCCGCTGTTCTTAGGTTTGCTTGCGAAACTTGAATTCCTCTCCCTCGCTCATCACAATCTATAGTCAAAGTCAAACCAAGAAGGCGCCAGCAAGGAAGAAGGCAACTCCAGCTCCCAAGCAGTCTCAAATCTCGTTCCAACCCGCGTCAACTGGCAGATCATCAAGAGCCGCCGCTTCCAAGGCTCGAGGAAAGATGGTTGTACGTGGTCTGTTTGGTTTTTTTCGAAGATGATTAGCTCACATCACACACAGGTTGATGATGATAGTGATTGAGAAATGCGGTATATAATTTTGCTCGAAATCTCTACTACATAATCTGTGTACACCTACTGAAATGTTCAATTCGTGAAACTCTTACAGTGCATACTGAATATACTGCACTTCTCCAAGCTTCACTGTAAAAGGCGCAATTGAGCATGCTTTGAATTCAAGAGTAACCTCGGCCTATGACTGTACAAGTGGTTCAGCAATGCGCTTATACTTTCATCTTATTGTGGAGTGGAAGCATGATGCATAGCGGTAGTGCTTAAGAGACATGAGATGACCATGGTAAAGGTGGGTAAGGATACATCAAATAGTAGTCTCGTACGGCACAGGCACGATAGTTTGAGGGGTGTTCTCTGAAACGGATACAGTTCTGGATTCACGAGGAAGAGCAGGGATGCGGCGGAGGTTTACACGCTCTGTAACGGGATATCAGGACGATTTGGAATGTGACAAAGTATGCAGTCATACCTCCAGAGGCTTTGGCGGCAACGTGTGCTTCGTGGTTGCTCTTAACTCGGTCCAAAAACTCCTGTCTGCATTTCGAATGACGGACGTGCTCGACACGCAGGTTGACACGTTTTTCTATGTAACGGTTGCCGACCACTTTGTACACAATCACACCGACAGATGACGGAGTGACATTATAGACGATACCGGTTCGTCTAGTGAATTGTTTAGATTGTATCGCATTTGGAGAAGTACGACGCACCCATGATAGTATTTGTGAGGCATACCCTTTTGTTGAGCCGCATTGGCTTTGATGTCGACGATGTCACCAACGCGATAGTTAATGAGGAAAGTGGACAGTTTCACGGGACCATGTTCTGAGGAAAAATTCGAACATCAGTAACCTTTGCAAAATAATCGTTTCATTAGATTGTCCTCGCACCCTTGAATCCCCTCTTGAACATGTGGCGCGTCCGCGCGCGGTAACCGAATGAGTGAGGCATCTTGAGGACTGAGAGAGATTTGAGATCAGGTTACAGCGAAAACGAGCAAGACGTTCGCCTACCGTCAACGAAAGCTTGAAAACGAGACCGGCAGCTCTCGGCAACATACACAGAACTAGAATGCGTGGGAACGGTACTGTACAGTTACACAGCCACCTTTTCCGCACACACACAATTTCGTCGAGTTTGAATAATCCCCTGTCGTTCTCAATCTCCTCAAGACAAAAATGCCTAGGTAACTGCTGTCGAATCGTGCAGAGAATATCCATGGTGTTAATGTTCGTTTTGCAGGGCCCCACGGAACCACAGCAAAACGTAAGAAATGTTCAATATCTTCAAGATCCACTTCGTGTGGAGGGTTGCAATTGTGCTAATAAAGCCTTGCCCCATTATAACCTGTATCATACAGTTACAAGGTCCCTCGTCGACCTTTTGAATCAGCTCGTCTCGATGCTGAGCTGAAGGTGCGTTTTGCATATCCATCAGACAAAATCTGTGTTCAAAAGTGTCTAGCTCGCCGGCGAGTACGGTCTCCGCAACAAGCGTGAAATCTGGCGTATCGGTCTTATCCTATCCAAAATCCGTCGTGCAGCTCGTGAGCTACTCAAACTCGACCCCAAGGACCCTAAGCGACTTTTCGAGGGTAATGCTCTGATTCGTCGTCTTGTTCGAATCGGTGTGCTCGATGAGACTCGTATGCGTCTTGATTACGTGTTGGCTTTGAAGGTCGAAGATTTCTTGGAGAGACGTTTACAGACACAAGTTTTCAAGAGCGGTCTTGCCAAATCTATCCACCACGCCCGTGTTCTTATCAGGCAACGTCACATCCGGTGCGTGTCAAATATAACCCCAGTCGTACTGATTCTAAAAGAAACACTGTACAGAGTTGGAAAACAAATTGTCAACGTTCCTTCCTTCGTCGTTCGTCTTGACTCTCAAAAACATATTGACTTTGCCCTTACTTCACCGTACGGTGGAGGTCGTCCTGGACGTGTCAAGCGCAAGCGTGCTGCCGCTGCTGCTAAGAAAGAAGAAGGCGGTGACGAGGAAGAAGAAGAGTAGATTACATGAACTAATGCATCGTTGTATCTTTTTGTTTATGTCATCATGCTGCTCTCAATTATGCTTATCGTGCATGCTTTCTTCGTCGTGTGGCACATTCCTCGTCGGTAACAATCAAAAGGATATCCAACTTCATATGATATTATTATACTGCTACGCTGGGAATGCTCAGTCCTCTTCCGGCACGTTCTAAGTGATCATCCTTCAACATGTAAGCTGGATGATATTGAGGAGGTAAGGAAAATGCTGCTGGATAATCATCACCATTGGGCGCTTCACCAGACTTTGTATGTGTCGAGGAGATATAGGTTGAAAGTACATCTGTAGGAGACAGCGCATCTAGCTGAGGAGTAGCGTGCGTGTTAGACATCACGGTAGCGAGTGCAGTGGTTGGTGAAATTATCGATGACGCAGAAGGAAGCGGTGGTGCGTTTGGGTTTGCCGAAGGCGTCACAAGTAAAGCAGGATTTGGAAAGGTGTTGTAGGTGGATCCAAGAGACGTGTAGCTATTTTCGCGGAAAACATTACCATGTGAATATGAAAACCAAGAAAGTTCGAAACGTACCCCTCGTCATAAAGTTTACAGTACGGAATATTTAGCTGGCGAAGGAATGTCCATACATTAGCATATGTCCACTTGATTATTGGATTTATGCGGTCAAATCTGGGCCATCCTTCATCGGTAGGACATCGAGATGATATCCTATCTACATTTTTAGTGTCAACGTGGGTTTCATGGTAAATGGGAGAGTGTGTATACCACCGTGTGGATCGGTACGCCTGGTACCGATTAGAATGCCATTGATGTGTGGGAATTGGACCTTGTACATTTCCAAAGCCTGACGCATACCTTCTCCACCTTTGGCTTTTCCAACTCCCCGAGGACCTGGTAATGGGTGCAGATAATCGTGACCCTTGGTAATGGCACTGGCGGCAGGTGTGACCACAGTCTCTATAGAGTCCTCTTGAGGTGGTCTACAGTAGAATAGGTCCAGGTTGTAGTCTTTCGCTGCGTCCTGAATGAAATGCTCCAAGACAGGGAATGGAGAAGGAACGCCGATATATATCGCTGGTATTGGCGATGTATATTCAGAGGCTGGGCGTCTTTTACCTAGTGCACCGGCAAAGAGATGCAATAGGACAGTGCCTTATGAAGAGTGATCAGCGATAAGCAGCATCCATCTGTGAAGTACAACCAAGAGAAATACATACAATCTTTACCTCCGTTGAAGCTGATCGAGACTCGATTCTCCCTAAAATGGTCTGTGGTCATATAACATAACAATATTTAACTCATATTCATTACTCACCCGCAAGCATCGAGTCCTTCGTCGATTACATCTAAAGCTTCCTTAACCAAAGGTGCAAGAGGATCATCAGAGGCTGCAAGGTCATACACCTGCTTTGCTACTTCCTGTATATGGATCATGGAGGAAACACGAAGAGAGGCTCTAAGGGGAATTGGAAAGCAGGTGGGGTAAGTAGGTAATATGAGGTCAAGACTCAAGTTTACTTAGATTTACTCGGAGTTACACTCGGGCACACGTGCCGAAACTTCAATTTCTGTCTTCCATCCATCATTATCTTTCACGTCGGAATATGTCTACGGTAATCCTTGTCACAGGAGGAGCAGGTCTCGTTGGAAAAGCCATAGAATATGTCATCGAGAACGAGCCGGCTGGTTCTCGGTTTGGCAAACGGCCGAACGAGAAATGGATTTTTGCTAGCTCATCCGAGGCAGATCTGAGGTGATCAAAGCTTTGAACTGCTGTTCATGAAAATTGACAACACTTATTCCGTATAGAGATCCCGCACAGACGCGTAAATTGTACGAGAAATACCAGCCTACTCATGTAATCCACTTGGCTGCACTTGGTGCGCAGTAGTCCATCTTCGTGCATATCCTGGGGCTTAACAATGATCCTTACAGTCGGCGGTCTCTTCAAGAACATGAAATACAAGGTTTGTCTTGTAAACGTAAATATGATCATCGAATCCTGATCTATTGTCCTCTCATCGCAGTTGACTTTCCTTCGAGAGAACATCCTCATCAATGACAACGTCCTACACGCCTCTTACGAACACAAGACTCAGAAACTCATCTCCTGTCTATCTACCTGTGTTTTCCCGGACAAAGTCGAATATCCGCTGACCGAGCTCAATATCCACAATGGCCCACCACATGAGAGTAACTTTGGCTACGCCCATGCTAAACGCATGGTTGATGTTCAAAACCAGTCCGTCTTGCTTCTTCCAAACATTGAACGCGATACTGAATGACGGCAGTGCTTACAAGGAAGAGTTCGGATGCAACTTCAGCTCCGCAATTCCTACTAATGTCTTTGGGCCTCACGATAACTAGTACTGTCATTTATTCTTGGGCGAGTCTAGTTCTCATAGCCAACAATCACAGTGACCTTGAAGACTCGCATGTCATTCCTGGCCTTATCCACAAGTGCTACCTTGCCAAAAGTGTGTTAAAACCGCTCGCACTGTCAATTGTCTGATTTGAATCTGATGATTCAGAGAACAACACTCCCTTCGTTGTCTCTGGGACCGGCAAACCTCTTCGTCAATTCATATACTCTCGCGACTTGGCGAAGTTGTTCATCTGGCAACTCAGGGAATACGACGATGTGGAGCCTGTAATTCTTTCAGGCAGGTGATCCTCTTGCGCCGGAGTTAATCTACCTCATCCCTCCATTTATCCATATAGTCGGTGAAGATGAGGAGGTAAGCATTAAAGAAGTGGCGGATGCCATTGTCAAAGCTGTTGGATTCCAAGGCTCATATACCGTAAGTCTTACTGAATGTCACTGGTTATTTTTATCATCTCTTTATACCCTCTAGTTTGATACCACTCGCGCCGATGGTCAATACCGTAAACCTGCATCCAACAAAAAGCTGTTATCTCTCATTGGGGATTTCAAATTTACGCCTTTCGAAGAGGGTGCGTACATTCATTGTTCAAGTTATGCCTACGTTCATGTGTGTTCTTTTAGCTTTGAATGAATCAGTCAAGTGGTTCTTGGAAAATTACGATAACGCTAGGATTGGAAAGGTTCCATCTGCTTAAGTTCGAAGTCGGTAATCCACATCAATCTTGGAACCTTCACGTCGAGTAATCAGACGTCGATATCCTCCTTTTTAGTGACAACGATGATACGGGATAAATTTGTGGAATTGAAGAGTCAACAGATGACATATTGTAATTGATAGGTCGCAGATTTTATCGCATATATAAGAAATTCATGGACAACTTATTGATTGTCCTGATAAAAGGTACTAGGACGACTGACTTTGCGTTGGGCTGAATTGCATCGATACGGGTCCATGAATGTTATTTGATCAAAATTGTACATTCTCCTGACTACCATACCGAGTATTTCTGTGAGCCGTAAGTAACTGTGTCATGTAAAGTCCACGAACACTGAAAATATGCCAAAAATCAACATACCCTGTATATGCCCCCTTAGAAATCCGACACTCTCCCCTTGAAGCTCCAATCACCTTCACCCTCTTCACCCCATTTTCCAACCGGTTCAGTTTTAGGACCACCTCGTTCACCAGTTATTGGATTGATATTGACATCTCCGTCTGTATTCACGGTACTTGGAGGAGGTGGGGCAGTGGATAAAGCAGGGTTGGGAAGGTTTTCAGATTGCTTCTGAAGCTCCTCGAATTCCAACTGTAATTCTCGAGGAAGCTGAGGAGGAGATGGGCGAGAAAAAGAGTTGTCACTGATGCATCTAGCGTGGACAGAACGATGAACAAGGGAGATTGTTCTTGTTGCTTTTGCAAGCGGCGACAACATGATGAAGGTTGAATGGCAAGAGGCCAATTGCCTTTTTGATACCTCAGCCCTCTGACAATATACTCTTGCGTCGAATCAATTGATATTCCAATGTGGTGTAGTGGTTAACATTGCTGTCTTTCATGTGTCAATAATCACAGCAGCCCGGGGTTCGATTCCCCGCATTGGAATCTGTTTTGGAAAGATTTTCGATTTTGCGCTGCATGCTACATATATATATATACAGCTGATGATGAGCCGAGGCTCAAGAATATCAGCAGAAGCACAAGCCAGTGACTGTAGAACAAACGCATCCAAAATCAAATCATTCATTGCTCATTTATTTATTGCACACTACGAGAATTTATCATTCACACAAGCGTGCTTTTCTTTTATGCCGAATGAAATCACCATTAGAATTCAAATAAAGTGGTAAATATTATTGAAGGCTTGCGTGCAGTTGTGCGTTGCAACTTGCTCGTCTCACCGTGTAAGATCGACCATTGAAATATCCCTTTTTAGCTGGTCACCCTGTTTTCCAAGCTCTTGTCCTGTGTGCCCTTTTTGCTCCTTCGACGCCCGCCACAACTCTGCCATCTCCATAAATCGATTGTTATTCAGTTCTACGGAGGCAACGATCGATGATGGCCATTGAGAGGAGGAAATAGATGGGATAGAAGTTGAAGTGCTTGCAGAGTCGATGGAGGTTGAAGATGAAAGACTTTTGCTGTAAATCAACATGTATGGTACCGATTCTGTGGAGGGAGATAGGGACGATGCCAAGGAGAGAACGACCTCTTCGGGTACCTATATATTTTGCGAGTACATATAACCATGTCAAAAAAAAAAAACACAAGCCAATCAGGCTCTTACCTCTTCCACGTAAGCCCTCGCAGAGGTAGACGCGGGTGACTTCCACCACCGTGTCTTCTTTTTGGAAAGCTCGTCTGGGCCAATGTTTGTCATGGTCAAGTCGTCTCGAATGTCCCGGATGTACACGAACGGCCCGTCCCGTCCTCGTTCTTGTTTCGAAGCTTGAGACCGTGTTTGCTTTGAGGTAGATGTGTTGGGGACTTGAGAAAGAGTGCGAAGTTCAGAGACTGTGGGATGAGATGTGATGGAAGTTGCAGATGGCATAGGTTGCATGAGGACTGCGCGGAGGTCGTACTGTAATTATTGTAAAATTAGTCAAACGTATACAGAGTCAGAAAAAAAAAGACTGAGAAAAGAACGTGTGCGAACAACAAACTCACTTGGTGCTTCTTCAGCTCCTCTTCCTCGAACAACGTCGTCATTTGAGCTTTTGCAGCGCTGATTTTGGCGTCAAGATCTACAGAGTTACAGGAAAAGCAATGAAATTGATGTAAACTATATCGCAGCCTGAAACAACTACCTTTCAAAGTCTTCTCGATTCCCTCCAATGTTGCTCTCAAACTCTTCTCAACTTCCTCCACTGTCCGTTTTCTTTCCATTGCTCCCATCTCCGTACCATCCTCACCTTCAGAACGGTTCGCAACGTGCTCGTAATAGTACAGAGTAGAACGGATGGAGGGAAGCACGCCCTGATCTTGAGAGTTGTGATTGAGGGACTCTGAAGTGGGAGCAGACGCAGATGTAGATGTAGAGGATGTAGACGCATATTCCTATATAAATGCATGGGCAATTGAGCATTAGTGATTCCACAAACCACCACCGAAAACATAGCCGGCCAACCTTTCCTATCAATTTTCGTCTAACCTCCTCATGATCTCCTAGTTCTTTTGAGAGTCTCTCTCTCTCCATACGTTTGGAATGAACGAGGGGAAAGTTAGATAGTAAGAAAGGGTCGATATACAGGGAAGAAGGATAAGAGAAACGTGACGATGGAGGAGTTGAGGAGGAGGAGGCGTTATGCAAAGGCACCGCGAACGATACTGGAGGAGATGTAGATGATACAAGCGAAGGATCTGGCGAAGTGAGGACGAACGCGACGACATCGGATGGAGTGGAAATGACAGTATCAGTTGATCCACTTGGTCCACTTGGTATATCAAGCACAGGCTTCGAGAGGTCTCGAGCGAGACGCGTCACAAGGTCGTTTCCAATGGGCTCTCCGGGTGGCCCATTACTAGGAGGCGAGGGATCTAACGCGACATACGTATGATTCGACATCAGGCCCACTTGAGGCTTTTCGCGTTGGCTAGGGTCAATACTCACTTGTGCTGACGTAAACGTGAGCAGCGGCGTATCCGTTTGTGAGGCCACAGCAGCTTCAAAGATCCCTGCGAGAACTTCATATAAATCCTTCGTCGCGTCCGATATTGTAGCTGTAGCTGTCAACGGCCATATATTCAGCGCCTTGCAAACACCGTCGCAGTCTAGTCGAGCTAGTTTGGCAAGATCGAGATTTCCGAAGAGCTCAATGATGAGAGAAAGATCACTGTCCACTGGAAGTGAAGAAATGGGAACATTCGCAAGCCTATTGCGAACCTGTGGAACGTGGAATAGTGCTTGAAGTAATAGTACAGCATAAGAGGTCTCTGGTGTGGGCGAAAGGAGAGATATCGGTCTGGTAGAGGAGAGATCATTCGTATCAAGGCCCAACGAAGGGTATCATTAGCATATACATTCGGATCTCACCTTCCATCCTTCCGAATGAGCTCTTCGAAGTCCTCCACTTGCTCGTCATCGTTCTCCATTACCATTTCCTTATCGCGCGTCCCTGACCTTTCTCGCTCTTCCGCGTACACAGAAAATCCTTCCTGTATACCTTCCATACTCAACTCCAATGCCCTTTTCATCTCAAGGTCGTCGTCATCATCCACAGCCATTCTATCGTCGTCCCTTGTCAAATCAATCAGATTGGGGATATCTGGCGTGTTGTGTCGCGCACTGGGTGTTTTGATTATCGGAACCAGTGCCTTCGACGTCGAACTACTTCCAGTGTCTTGCATCCAGCCTGAGCCTTCAGTAAGCAGCACTTCGGCGGCCTTGTCTGCATTTCTGCCATTCAATCGATACACTGAGAGCACACTCTGTGCCTGGTCCTCCGTCCCACCAATCATAGCAAGTAAAGTGGAGACGATTTCGCTTTCTTCTGGCGTTGCAGAGCCAGGTTCTGCAGTCCAAGCCGTCATCTTTGGTTAATTTGTTAGTGTTCAACGCGGAAGGGTAACACTTTTGTAGGTTGAATACTAGAGTGGACAATTAGGATTTTCCCGCGCTTGCTTGGACCGTGGCCACGATACTAATGGATACTTTGCCGACTGAGATCCTCACCGTCATACTTGCCATTGTACTACAGGATACAAAGTCAACCAATATCCTCTGCACATCCTCCCTGTTTCGGTCTATCGCTCAGAGGATTCTGCACCAAGATCTATGCTTCTTCTCGTCTTCTCAGCTTACAAAGTTTGCACACGTCCTTTCTACAGGAGTACTATCTTTGGCCTGTGAGCCGCAGTCACTCATGCTCGATATCGCAGGAGGCGCATCCTTCAAGATTTTTGAGGGTCTGCACGCCGTGCTGACTCACATTGTTTCCGATCCTCAATGCAAGAGGGATGAGAACGGACGATTGATATTGGAGACCTTGAGACTCAGGCTAAACTCCCTTACGCATGATGACCATCGTCTGATTTGCACTTCTTTATCCAAGGTCAAGTAAGTAGACTTTTCGAAGATGCTTGAATATGCCACAAATATATGTACGCAATAGTGCAAGACACTTCATCTGGACAGGGCCTGACCCTCCGCATCATTTTTCCACTGCGGTTAGTTGTATTCAAGATCATTTGTACAACATACAAATGAAGGAGCGCTTTAGATCGTATCACCCGCTGTTTTTCCCTTATTTAAGGCTCTCGCCACCTATACCCGTCTCACGCATCTCCATCTTACCAACATTGCTTTCCCGAGTTCAGTCATCAACCCAGATGCTCGTTGGACAGGCATTCCTTGCCTTCCCTCTCTCCACTTTCTTTATCTAGGTCAAGCGACGTTCTTGACCGCGGAACATATCACGGATTTTGTCCTCCGATGTACTGGTCAACTGCAGAATTCTGCATGCACCAGCAAGCTCGAAGCGCACTCAGGTTATGTGCTTGAATGCATACGTTTAGTGGACGTATACGAAGAGAGTATCTGGGGTCCGAGATTGAAATTGCCACATATACTTCTTGCCAGTGCTACACTCCTGGCGGAATCGGGATCTTCGAAGCTTTCGAGCTCGACAGCATCAGACTTGATTGAGAGGCTGGTACGTGTGGATGCAAAGACGGAGAGAATTACGGGAGGGGATCGAGCAATGCCTGAAGTATCGTCAACATAAATTTCTGTTTAGAGAAAGTCGGGGTATCGTATGAAGAAGAATAGTTCCTATTATTTGAAAGTCTGGAGAGGCCTTCGAGCACGTAAGATACATATTACATACGGGACAAAACGTTGAAAGCAAAATCCGATATTCAACCAAAGCGCTATGCGAATGCATTATCCGATTCCCAAAAATGATAAACAAACAAACTCAAAAGGCAAATTCACATTACACCCCACTGTTGAACTTGTCCGTGCGTAGCAAACATCGGTGACTGTTGCTGCTGCTGTCCCCAGGATCCATTTGTAGAAAACATTTGCGTCTGCTGCGGAGGCGGAGCACCGATGCTCATTCCAGCACCCATCCCCATTTGCAACTGTGGAGAAGGTGACATGAACTGTCCTTGCAACTGTGGTGTAGCTGACATCGGCGGCTGGGGTGTCGTGGACATTTGTGGTTGAGGACTATGTCCTCCGTAGTGCATTGAATTAGCAAACTGGAGCTGACTCTGCTGTAGATTCAGATTCGGGATTTGAGGTGACGGCGAAAACATGGGTGCTGGCGACTGCAACGACTGCATCTGCATCATTGGCGAGGGCTGGGAGTAATATGGCTGTTGTTGTTGTACCATAAAAGGCGTCGAAAGGCCCGCCGGGACAGAACTCAATGCTGAAGGCGGGTAGTTGGCGGACATAGGTTGCTGTTGCGTGAAAGGATTCGTGGCCGAAAGCTGTGTCTGTTGGAAGGGGTTTGTGGAGGGTATTCCAGAAGGAAATGGTGAATTGTAGGCCGAACCTATTCCGGTACCCATAGGAAGTCCTGCGTTGATGGTAAGGCCATTAGGACCTGTACCCATTCCCGTATTAGGAATGGCTAAATTGTAGCCCATTCCATTCATTGGCATACCAGCCCCATTCATATTGGATACCCCGGTAAGCATTGGACTGCTCGTCGCACTTGTCATAACGCCGAAATGGTTGGCAGAGCTGGCGGACATCGGAGGCTGATATTGTAACGGAAGTGATGAATTTGCCGACGGAGTCTGTAATGAAACGAGGTCATTCCATACACTTGTTCCATTTGCCGAAGTAGACGCAGGAACTAATTGCTGTGGCTGCTGCTGCTGCTGCCGGGATGCAGATTGGGTCGAGGCAGGAGGGATAGGCGACGGCGTAGGTTGCGAGAATGAGCGGGTCTGGGTCATAGGTACGGATGAGGGAGGAAGAGCGGCCGTAGATGGACGAGAAGAATTGGCTGCTGACGTTGCAGATGCTGGAGTGGTCTTCTGAGGATTTACGGAAGAAGTCGAGCGAGAAGGACCGAGTTTAGAAGCTACTAGGGCATGTTTGTCGAAGAACTTCTTGTATTCGTACTTGGCTACAGTCAAAGTTGAGAGACGGAAGCATCTATGTACGAAGACATGTACCTCGGATGTATTTTTCCAATTCACTATCTCTTTCGTCTTCGGTAAGCATTAGTGGAGGAGGGTGTCGGAGCTCATTGGGATTGTAGATTGCATTTGAATTGAGGTTGCCCATTTCCTTCATTCTCTGCGCCCACATAAATCAGAATCATAATTTACGAAGCCCTACTGCAGTGACGTACCTCGACTTGCTCTTTAGTCCACGAGTCCAAAGTCAAACTTTTTCTAAGCCACGGTGTTTCCATCAGTCATTCCATAACCATGATTGCCTTCTGGGAAAGAAGAGCACCAACATACACTTTCGTGACATGAGTTCCGATTTTGCGATGTATAGCAGCACAATCGACACTAGAGAGCATCCGTTTAGTGGTAGTTACGGCCAAGTTTGCAATGAACTGTTCACCAAATAAATATCCCCAGGTTATGTGATGCCCATCGTGGTACCCTGGCCTTGCAATCAGCACATACATCTATAGAACGTTAGACGCTGCATGTTTGATATGAAAGACTTTTAATAGACTCGCCATTTCCTGGCTGACCAGCAAGGCCCAAAAGAATTTTCAAATTCCTGTCGTTGGTGAATTTGTGAGACGACATTTGGAAGTGAAAACAGCCCGAATGCAAGTGGCAGCAACAAATATATTGAGCGCCTGTTGCGACTTTGTTCCGGAATAGTGCACGGGCCGATGCTGATATTGCTACATAGTCTCCATGTTCAAAAATTTCTTGATCAGCATTGTGGTCGTTGCCATGTTAAAAACTGTATATATGTATGGAAGTTCTGATCCTGGGTTAAGGATTGTTCTACATCATCCTCAGGAAAGTAGAGAGCAACCTAAACCACCGAAATGAATCTGAAGAGGCAACACCCCCCGACAATAATTTATCGCCATGACATGAATATAGTATATACCTATGAGAGAACTGTTCCAAATTATTGACCTTTTTGTGGCTTTTCCTTTTCTTCCTCCGGTTCATCAAGAGGGTGTTTATTTTCTTGGTCATCATCCTCAGATTCATCGATAGCCTTGTTGCGCTTACTCTCTTCGCCCTGGGGTTGCTCATAATCCTCCTTGATCTGGCCAATCTCTCTCATCAAATGCCTCTTCTCGGAGACGAGTTCCATCCATTTTTCAATGTCCAGCCCGCGCTGCTTGTACAAGGCCTCACGACGAGAAGAGACTGAACGGTCGAGCACAGAGGAATATGACACTTCTCGACCTTGGTAAAGGAACCTAGTGGAGAATCAGTGAGCACGAAGAGCAAGCCAGGAGGAGGAAATACAAACCAAAGATAACCACATATCACAGTCGATAGACCTGATAAATATGTGATTGGCTCCATCACGTCCTGTTATCAAGTAATTGTTGGTACACTTCGTTTAGGAGGAATGAAACGGTGAGCTACCCATCCATAATCCCAAAATGTGAGCCTTGCTACAGCCGCCCAATATACGACAAGCATACCAAACCCACCGACAGCCATCCTCCTAGCTCCTTTTCGAGCTTCACGATCGCATTCTCGTTTCAAGCCTTCCATTTCTGTCAATTGATGGTTGATCACGTCCAGCCGGCGACGCAAAAATCGCGTACGGTCAGCGAACGTCGGAACGCGTACCGATATGGTTTGTTCGTCTTCTTTAGATCCTTCAGCCGTGTCCGACTCTGGTATAAAATGAATGCTGAATTCGGACGCGCGAGCAGCGTCCCGGATGAAGTCGCCAATGTCTGTCGAGTCAGACCATTCTAATTCACGATGATGATGGGGCGATGAACTTCTAAATGATACGGATATTGCTGTTTCACTCCTGCGAGGTAAGGACGCAAGGATCAGTCGACTTGTGTGCGACAATGGTTGTGAAGGGTGCAATAAGAGTACAGTGGGTATGACTGAGTTATTAGGCCCTTTACGTCCTAGCGGAAGTATCAGCTTGAAGAGATGCGAGGTGGTAGGTAAGAGCTTTCCTATGATTGTAAGTATATATGGTGTGAACGAAACGCATATTGTTTGAGTGAACTGACCGACTCCTTCTTCCACACCGCCAAGCTCTTCATCTTCAGTATCCGACGTCCCATTTCCAGGTGTCGCGTCTCTCCATTTTGAATGAGTAGAAGCATTTGCAAGAAACTGAGAGTGTTCAACTTTGGAGTTTTCTAAAGAACCATTTGATATCGGTCGTGTGCCATCAGCGAATCGAGTAACATGTTTGATTATTTGGCCATGTAAGGTGGAAGTTAGGATGAAATATCGTGCAGATCTACTCGCGCAGAAGGGTGTGCTGCATTTGAGAATGCGAGTCCAAACCATGTCCTAGAGAAATACGATGAACATGTTTATATGTAGCTTGCTTGCATGCATGACATCATCGTCGGAGCCACAAAAAAATCCAATCTTACTGTATGTTCAACAAGTATTAAGAGGAGGGAGCTCGCACTGATTCTGTGTTTACGTTCCGCTACATATACTCCTACAAATTTCATCATGAAAATATACTTGTAACCTGCGGTCAAAGTGAGGGAGATTGAAAGTTGGAACTGTATGCGTCGTGTGCGAGGCGAATATGTACTTGCCACAAGCATTCCACCGACTGTGTTGTTCGTTGAACTTCTTCCCTTTATGACACAACGACGATTTTCGCTGCTGCGTTTCGCAGAATGCATGAAAAGGGACAATGAGTAACAGACTTTGCTTTGGGCATGTCCACACCAGATAGCACCTTGGTAGTCGTTGAGTTCTGGCAGCGGAGGTACAAGATATCGATATCCTATAAAAATTACATGTTAGAAGGGATAGATGTGGAATTTTCCAGGGTGGTAAAATCTGTTGAGAGCGCAGTGACACTACCAGATGGAATACCTCATCGTCGAGATAGATGTCAACGAAAATGTCAATGCTTTCAACGGAATGACTCGAGCTCCATGAAGCACTCTGCCTGAAACAGGTCTGGAGCGGCACTTCCAAAGCTTATCATTGGCAACCTTCGATAAGTACATAGTCTGTGTTGTAGCGATCCATTTTCAGCCGTTGTGCCCATACTTTCACAGGTTTTGGACCTGAGACGACAATCACGTTTCGCTATGACCGCGGCAGTGAACGCTCACAAAAAGTGCTTTCTATCGGGCTCCGACTGCGTTGCTGAATTCTTAAAGTCTCTGTGTATTGATTGGAAGCTCTTCATCATGATACCGCCTTGAAAAGATTGCGCGTCGCATATCCCGCTTCTGTCAAAACATCTTCTCAGCCTCTTCTTGATGGCTCTTAATGGTTCGCGAGCTGGTCCATGTTTCGCAGTATTGACAGTCTCAATGAAAACATGGTCGACAAAACGCAGAGGAGAAGGCATTCAATTTAAGTAGAAAGCATGTATTTGCTTGAGCAAGGTGAAGCAAAAAAGTGAGATGGCTGTTGACAGGACACCCTATAAATATCGGTTTTTTCAAAGGACGGATAACGTGAAGCCAGATGAGCCAACCAGTGATTATTTCCGCCGTTGGTTCCTCCTGCCATCCTCTGTGTACCGCGATCCTCGTCAATTTCAGTGTTATAGAAGGAGTATATTGGGTACCTTTCGTTTTGGCCTTCTTGGGTGCACCTTTTCCTCGCTTCTTCCTATCTTCAATATCCTGCAATCGCTGCTCTTCGTCTTCATCCACAAGCTCCAGCTCTGGATACATTCTCGCTACCCGTGAGATATTCAATGTCGGAGGATAATAGCTCATCATGGCGGGCCCGCGTAGGCGAGCGCGGAGATATTTAGCACCAGTCCGAATTCCGGTCGGGTTGTAAACTGTTTGGAAAATATTACACCGTAGTTTGGTTAATTTTGCGAGTCGTGACGGTGGTACGACAGACATGGCCGTAGTACTATGATATGGCGAACGCCTTCACGTCGACGTGAATGTTAAAGGGATAAAATAAAAGGTTGGCGATCAAATAGAGGTCAACAACTGGTTAACCGTGACACGAGCTTCTCCTTTACCCTTCCATGACATTGCTCAATGCATTGGCCGTAGCCTCTCGATGCCAAAATTCACTACTTTTCAATCGATCAGAACAATGGTTGACGTCGAAAAACCCGCTCTATGTCGCCAGGAGATTTAGAACGTCAAAAAAAACGTCAAAGCGCCCCGTTTTGCATAATAACGGTGGCTTCCAGAAACAACGTCCAGGTGCTCCAAGTTATAAACGGGATAGACCTGCTGTTGTCGAAAGGCCACGGTTGAATCTTTCCTCGGATGATCGCCCTGGAATCATCAAATATTTTGAAGAGAATGTGCAACGTTGGTCGGAACAGAAAATTCTACATTCTCGACTATCATCATTCGGGATACCCGAAGAAGACATACGCCCTCTTCTGAAACTTTTCGTCTCCGAAGTGCTATCTGGAAAGTTATCTGACCATGTCGCTTACGACAAATATACGCTTGACCGTTTCGCTCGTTCTACGCCTGAAGACTTGCCACAAACGTACTCAGACATCGTTTACACCGGTATACTTTATGCCTGGGCAGCAGATTCTGCTACCCGACATGCAGTGGAAAGCGTCATTGCGCCTACTACATCATTTTGCATCCGACGACTATTTCACGCTGCACGCTTGGAACATCCCGCAGATGACTATCTCGAAGCACGCCGTACCCGTCGAAAAATTATAATGCACGTCGGTCCTACGAACAGCGGCAAAACTCATCATGCACTACGTGCTCTTGCTGCCGCTCCGACTGGTGTGTATGCCGGTCCATTGCGGCTGCTAGCTCATGAGATTTGGGAAAGATTAAATCTAGGTCAGATTGTCCCCGCCGGTGTAGAGGAAGATACAATACATACCCCACCGGCTCTAGATTCCGCTTTCGATGTGGATGTGGCTTCCGCTACTCCTCCTGCCGTTCGAAGTCAAGGAAACCCCAAGTTCGCGCGAGCGTGTAATATGATTACCGGAGAGGAACACAAGGTTGTAGATCCTGAAGCTACTTTGGAAAGCGCGACAGTAGAGATGCTGTCTATGGCAAAAAAGTACGACTTGGCGGTGATTGACGAAATCCAGATGATAGCTGATGTCGGCCGCGGTTTTGCTTGGACGGCCGCTGTGCTAGGGATTAATGCGAAGGAGGTCCATCTTTGTGGAGAAGAAACTGCCGTTCCGATCGTTCAAGCCCTCCTTGCAGAGACGCATGATGAGCTTGAAGTCCGTCGATACAAACGTCTGACGCCTCTTAAGGTCGACAAGAGTATTGACAAGGACTTTAGGAAGGTGCAAAAGGGCGATTGTGTTGTTTCTTTCTCAAGGAATAGCATCTTCTGGCTGAAGCGTTCCATTGAAAAAGCTACTGGTATGAAATGTGCGGTCGTTTACGGAAAGCTTCCCCCTGAAATTCGCAGTGGGCAAGCTGATCTGTTCAACGACCCAAATAGTGGCTACGATGTTATCGTTGGTAGCGATGCTATTGGAATGGGGCTTAACTTGTAAGTATTCATATGCTGTCAATAGTATGCCACTATAACTTCTTCTAGAAAGATTCGACGGATTGTTTTCGAATCTGTCAATAAATTCGATGGTGAAGTACTTCGGCCACTCTCCATCTCCCAAACAAAACAAATCGCTGGTAGGGCTGGCCGCTACGGGATGCTACAAGAGCAATCCGGGTTAGCAACCACTTTCCTTCCCGAGGACCTGAGTTTCCTCGAACAAGTTCTCGCCAAACCTTTCGAGCCTCTACCTGCAGCTATATTAGGGCCAGGTTTCCAAAGCAGTCGTCAAATCGCACGGGCTCTTCCTGCTTCAGCAAGCCTGCGAACGATATACGATGCGCACATATACGTATCCAAAACGCGCCCACATTACCGATATTCATCTGCCAACATTGCCACAGGCGCTGATATTCTCGATCAATACTCAGATCTGCTCGCTCTTGAAGACAGGATAACGTTCCTGTTAGCTCCAGCTCCATGGCGAGACCTAGATTGCACTGACTTCCTACGCAAACTCATCAAAACTTATGCTGAGGATCTGTCCGTTGGAGTAAAAGCTTTGTTCCATGGTACCAACTATCTGGAAAACCTCATAGCTGTAGAGAATCAAATGTCGACTCTACCTTACCCCAAATCCGATGACAAAACGTTATCTAGTCTAGAACTCTTTCATAAACTTCTCGGGCTTTACGCTTGGTTAGCGTTCCGAAACCCTGTTGCATATCACGAACCGGAAGTGGTAGATGAATGGAAGCCGAGGGTCGAGCGAGCGATGCTTTGGGCTTTGCAGGGTATCACCAGACATCTGACTCGGACTCAGAGGAATATCGACAATACCCCGCCTGTGGCAGCGATGACGCACAGAGTTGAGTTCAAGACTGCAGGAGATTTGAGGAAGCAGAAAAAGGCAGAGGCCTTGCTCAAAAAAGAAACGAGGGAAAGGTTGGGTCCAGTTCTTGCTTAAGTTGACGACTATACGTATCTTTTTCTATCACGCATTCGGTGAAAAACCAATTTAATCACTATCGCATCGCTTTGTCAAAACGCCCTTATTGCATATTTAATGTAGCAATATCTAATTTTTCAAATTCTGTACTACGACGGCTGCTTTAATTCAGGAAGATTCGCAAGTCTACGAAACAAATATCACCGTGAATTCGCCAATTGTCGGAAAATTCAAGAAACAACGACAGGCCATCCGGAAGAGAAATCGAGATAATTAATACCCAGATAGGATGGTCCGCCGATGGGGTCACTCAATTTCACATAGTGGTACACTATCACGTCGCGCCCACTCACGGGATCAGCGAATATACTCTGACCTACAAAAGATAACCTGATCAGTAAATTATGGGATTGACGGAAACAATATTTACCACCAGGAGCGTAAACGTTGTCATGCGATCCGAGGACAAGTGTCCCAGTAGGCGGGTCGAGGTCCAAGGTGATCTCGTTCCCAAGTTCATCATAGAAGGGCCCCTGCCCGTCTGCACCACGACCTACCAGGACTTTGTATTCCTCTCCAGCAGGAGGTCGAGAGGTAGCCTATATTCAATATAAAAAACATATGAAGCGTATGTAGCATAGACAAACTTACTCCGATGAGAGGAGTGATACCGTCCGAGAAGAAGCCGTAATAGTAAGGTTGACTGGAAGGCTTGTAGACAAAGCCGGCTTCGGCTGGTCGGCCGCTATATCCAGCAAGATGAGTTCCGGGAGTAGGCTTAAAGTAAGACCGAATGAGTTGAGAGCGACAAGCCAGGAAGAAAAACCGAATGAACAAACCGAAGCCTGATCGTTCACGCCAGGATATAGACCAACTTGATATATCCCATCCCATTACGAGCCAAATGTCAACTGTAGTCCAACAGTATCATCGATAATGTTGGGATCGACTAGAACAAATTCCGCGATAGGTTCATTCAGTACATGTAGGAAGCAAAATAAAATACTTACTGGCGTTGAACACATCACCAGTAACCGAGCTGATGACTTCCCCCAGATCAGTCCAAGTCCCAGGCATCATAGATGGACTAGTGGCGACACCAATGGCAGAATTCTGGCTGCCGAGGGATGAAATGGCGTAGTACAAGGTATAGAGTCCGTCGATGAAGTTGATATCGGGCGCCCATAAGTTACAATTTCCCGGCAAATCGATGATTGAGCAGGAGGGTAGGACTGAGCCTACGTTCGTCCAAGGTCTACGTTTTAGATTCAATATTTATGTCACAATAGATAGTGAAGGGAGCGAGTGAAAGACGTACCCAGTTATGGCCGAGCTAGTCCAAATAGCGATGTTATTATCCGTGGAGAAAACGAAGTATTTCTGTGTATGAAGTACGGATTTTGGGATGATTTAAGCTTTTCAAGGAGAAATCAAAGTTAGAGACGCACTCCTAGGCCTGAGTTGTACCAGATGGAAGGATCACGAACGACAACCGTATCTGTCATACGGTGAATGAGACTCCTTTGAACATGGTATACTCAACAGGGCTACTCACCACTGCCTGCGATAGGATTGGGGGTTGCAGCGACGAAAGTCGTCGTCAAGAGACCGAGTAAAGCTCTGATGATGATAGAACACTTCATAAGGGTGATTCGAAACGGACCGTCGAAAGTCTTTGCTCTAGTTATATACGAACTTTGTTCGCTTCCGATTGAGTATGCAACGCATGCTGGTCAATGTGAATGAATTTGAATTGGGATATCACAGTTCAGTGGAGTATCACCGTGTTCCCTGCTCGTCCCATGGGTGCATGCACTTGGACCTTGTGATTTGATGCCCGATGAGTGAGGTCACATACTTAGTGAAGGCTTCCATTCAACCGAACGCGTCTCATGGTTTCTGGAGGGTCTACGGATACGACGGAATTCTAGGCCGCCTCTGTTCCATGTTGGTGACCGTAATTCGGACACTATTCGAGAAATTAAGGAAACCTGTTGATTTTTGTAATCAAAGCAGGATTCGCTATCAATTTGAAGAAAACACATGAGCTTGGAGGGAAATCTTGGCTCGCATCCTGGTACCCCATCTTGCAACTGGTTACTCCATGTATTCATATGCAGGTAGCTCTGGAGACTTGACCTCGGTAAACCTGGAGATAGTTTGAAAGAGAGGATACTGTACAGTTAACTTTCGGATTCTGTGGATTAACATTCCCGCCTTTGCTCATACCATTATAGCAATCGTACAATGATTTAGCAAGGGATAGGTTGCGGATAAGAGATTTGAGCGCTTGAATTCTCCGTAGCGCTTAACATCGCTTAATCATCTGTGTCAAAAAGACCTATAGCTACCCCGGGAGTCCGAGATGTCTTTGGCTTCTTTCAACAACTCTAGCTTGATCACTGGTGCCCTACTTCTGGTCCCCGTTCTATTCCTACTCTACAGGAATCTGACTCCTTCATCATCGTCGGACACCACGTCCTCAGACTCTTCTAGTCCTTCCGACACCTCTGAACAAGAACCAAAATCGATAATGCAGCCTGCTCGCACGGACCTGCTTCCGCCCAAGGACGATCCGTTTACCCTGAACGAACTCAAGCAGTATGATGGAAGTACAGAAGGAATGCCGATTTATGTCTCTATTAAAGGTGAGTGAACACACAATACCATTTCACCGACTGCGCAAGTTCTAACTTATCATTCAAAGGTACCGTCTTTGACGTTAGTCACAAGAGCGACGTCTACGGTGCTGGAAAATCATATAATATTTTTGCTGGCAAGGATGGATCTAAGGGTCTGGGAATGAGCAGTCTTAAAACGGAGCATGCTGTACCAGATTACAGTGGGCTGGATGAGAAGGATATGAAGACGTTGAATGATTGGCATGCATTCTTTATGTGAGTCGCTGCTATTCTCCATTCTTCCCTCACTAAATATCTGTTAGAAAACGATATAATATAGTCGGTCGTGTTTCTGATCTTCCTGACGCTGTGAAGGATAAATAGCTGCTGAGGAGCTACCGTAGCATACATACACAATTTACGTGCCCTTTGTCTATTCCTTGACATGTACAATAGTGATATTCTCAAGAGAACATGTACTGAAAACAGATCCGACCGTAAGAATTGACGCCGGCTTGCTAAGTAACGCCACATTATTCACTTCCATATCACCATCGATTTGCCCAGATCACAACAAGAAATACCATGGCTCAAGTTTGGCGACCAGACGATACCGAACCTCCAGTCCCAGAGACCCCAGGATCAGAAATATTCAGGCCTGACATTCTCGATAAAATCGAACAGAAGATCGAGGAGATGAGCAAAGAGTTGAGTGATCTCAGCTTGGACGTACACGGTAAGCATGATACGTAGTATCTGGTTGAATTTGTGCGACACAGCTCAACCCGTTTGAAGCACATCCTGAGCTCAAATACGAAGAAACGTACGCGGGTCAAATTCTCCTACTACAACATCTTACTTAGATTTGTTGTGATAATCACGATTACAGCCGAACCCACGACGTTCTAACATCCTTCCTGTCCGAGCACGGGTTCCAGGTCGAGAAGCACTATCTCCTACCTACGGCTTGGTTGGCGACGTATAAGCACGGTCAAGGCGGTCGGACTATTGGTGTCAACTCCGAAGTGAGTTGAAAGAACGAATTGGCGTATCAGCTAATATTGGATATAGATGGACGCTCTCCCAGGCGTTGGCCACGCATGTGGACACAACCTCATTGCAATTGCCGGCGTGGCAGTAGCATGCGCAATGAAGGCGGTCCTTGAACAGTTTAACATTTCTGCCACGATCCAACTATTGGGTACACCAGGTGATCACTGTCTTCTCCTGTCTGTGGAATCTCAATCTTACTTTTTCCTTGGATGCAATATCTTATTCGGATTTGACTACGATCAGCTGAAGAAGGTGGAGGTGGGAAGGTCAAGTTACTGGAAAAAGGCGCGTACGAGGATATGGCAGCTTGCCTTATGTGCGTAGCCTCCGATTCCATCAGCATCAGTCCCTCAAACATTTGACTAACTATTTCGCGCAGGTGCCACCCAGCACCTGGCCCGAAAGGGTCAGTGAGTCTTTCAGGTAGTCTCGCTATCCAGCAGCTGACTGTAGAGTATTTCGGACACACGTACCAAATTTGTTTCTTCGTGGCCATGAAGCAAGAACGCTCACAACATGATCTGCTAGCGCCCATGCGGCTTTGTCGCCTTGGGAAGGCATAAACGCCCTCGATGCAGCAGTTTTGGCTTATAACAACATCTCTGCACTTCGTCAGCAGCTGAAACCCACGGCTCGTGTACATGGGATATTCGAAGGTAAAGACTGGGCGGTCAACGGTGCGTTTCCGTTTTCTCCTGCTTATCACACCTATCCTTTACTCAACTTGTGCATGTCTATAGTTATTCCGGATTATGCAAAATACATATGCAACATTAGAGCTCCGAACGTTGCTGAATTGGATGAAGTTGTGAAACGGATATTGCCTTGCTTCCCGTAAGTTTCTTTTTTTGGATTTCCATTTGATCGCAGTTCTATCCGCCGAGTCGTATGCACAATCCACCTTTCCTGTCTAACTTTCTAACATCTCACCACCATAAGTGCTGCGGCCCAAGCCACAGGGTGTGAACACAAAATTACTATCGCTGAGAAGTTAATGGATATACATCAGAATAAGGCGCTTGGCAAGTAAAACTCTTGAGATCTTTTGTTGATACTAACGAAAAGATTAACGACAGGCGAAGAAGTTGCTAGAATAGTCAAAAGTCGGTACGGGGGGATCGATTTTGTCTGGGGTATTGCCCATGCCTCTACCGATTTTGTGAGTTAAGATTCATCATGTTCTTTGTTGTTGCCATGAATTGATGTCATAAATGATAGGGAAATATAACTTACGGTACGTATCGTTTTTCCGTGGGTTCCACACATCATGGACTTACCTTCAACAAGCCCTCCCGTCTTTGCATCCTGGTTTCGGTTCGTGTAGTAATCTTCAGAGCGGTCCTTTGAGTTTTGATTCATTGCCTGTTCTTTATTAAATAGCAATCCCCACTGTCCCGAACGGCGGAAATCACACCCGTGACTTCGCAGCAGCAGCAGCAACCCCAACGGCGCACCAAGCATGCTTAGATGTATCAAAGGCGTTAGCCGCTACGGGAATAAGGGTACTTATTGACGACGATTATTTTGCCGAGGTTAGTTTCGGTTTCTTCTCGATTGATTGGCTGGTGGGATTTCAACGGACATTCTTTAGGTGAAGAAAACATTCGAAGAGAGACAAAGATTCTAATTGATTAGATGAAGATCATCAAGGATGGATGCTTGTACTTGTATAGGAAATTACTACCAGTGCAATAACATGTGTGAAATATTTCAGTGGAAACCATCCTGTGGTATTTTATCGCTCTCTATCTGCGATGCTTGATGCTTTGATAGGAGGGACCCTCGTTCGTTGAGTCTTGGGACCTTATTGTCAATTGCTGGAACTTCATAGTCAGTCATGCCTGCGTGGCCAACAAATAGAAGTTTCTCCGTGGGGCACGCTTTTACTGATAATTTTCAAAGATCAAGGATCTATTGTTATTACTAGAATGTTGTTAAAATAAACCTGGGATATTTCAAGATTAACTCGAGCCGGCGACCAGGATACCGAACGTGCAAACGACGAGTGCCCCAAGAATGAAAGAACTAGATATTATGACTAGTCGAGCAACTGGAAATTGATTGAGTGTAAGAGCATTTTGTATGGAAAAGTATCGAGTTAATCCTGGATATGGGTCAGCCCAAGATTAGGTGAGAGGATTATCGCTCATACTCACCGACGGCAAGGACGACAATAGAGAAAACGACGAATGTGGCTCCCAGAGGTTTCGCATACATGCGCATTTGTCTGGACATTGGTTCTAGTGTCAACGACGTTGAAGATCCACGAGTTGAAGCGTCGACGGATAACGTTAACAGCTGTACAAGAGCTATCATATACAAGTAAGAAGGTTGGACGTTCTGGAAGGCCAAAAAACATTCGTACCGACACCCGTTGATGCTACAGCTAAACTTGTCCGAACGTAGGCTAGGAAAGTTCTTTCGGAAGCAAGATGGTCTCTCGCAACGCTTCCATGATTTTCAAGAACAAGCTGTGGTTTAAACTTGTTCGTGAACGTTGTAGGCTGTGCGCGAGAGGAGGCTAATCTGGATTGGCAAGTCTTCTCTTCTGTCTCTCCACATTCTTTGGTGTCCCTCGGAAAAGGACAGGGAAAAGACGAAGCAGATATCTGCAATTGACGATTGTCCTCTGCCTCTACACTCTCTACAATTGTCTCCACGATTGTATCGTTTCGCGACAGCATTGGCGAATGTACAGGTGAGTTTACCAGTGATTGTGAAGCTGAAGATGCTGAGGGTTCAAATGAAAAATCGCTGGTCTTTCCGTGTTCCGTAGTAGCAGCCATATTTAGATTAGGGCAAAGAAATTATGGGACTGTGGCCGTTGAGTGGATAAAGAGCAGGCGGAAAGGGAGAGACTTTTTGAAGTCGTCGACTAAAAAAAGGAATTCGGAATACTTTGTGATAAGCGCGGTCACATATTTGGAATCATGCCAAACTCTATGAAATTTTGAGCTCATCGAAGGGAACCTCTCAGTGGTTGTTGTCCAGGTCCATAGTTCATAGCAAGTAAGGTCTTCGACGACAAAGGAAGTTTGGCGCCGTCGCGCACAGACCCAATGGTGCCATTCTGCTCACGGATTGCGACATTCGGGCGTTCGGGATTAGCCGAGCTCTTGGTACACACAACACGCAACACGCGAGCTCAGGTCATGACTCATAATTGGTCACCCGACCTGACACTACGCGAGAACGCTATCACAAAGTATCTCTCAAATCATTGACCACCATGCCATTGAAAGAAGTTCTCGTCGTAGGTTTTGGAGGTGTTGGATCTATATGTGCGCACTCCCAGATCCGACTTACACAACAAGTTCACTAATATCAATAGCTGGAAAGATTCCCTCATCGCGAAACGCAGTGGGCTTGCTCGTGTCACAGCAGTTGCACGAAGCAATTACGATGCCGTCAATCGTGAGCCGTTGAAATTTTGAAGTTAAGATCCATGTCCATCCCGATATTGTAGAAAACGGAATGCACTTCAAGAGTACAAAATACGGAGATATACCGAAATGGAGACCAGATCGACGTCAGTATCAAGCAACTGAAACTATAGATCCTCGTCTCTAATGAATCAGGCCTTGTGCAGTATGCAAATCAGTCGAAAGCGCTGCAGATACGCCTTATGACTATGTCATCCTGACGACAAAGGCTTTACCGGATATCATCAAGACTCCGACCATTCTAGCTCCTCTTCTTACCTCGCCCTACATCGATAAATATCCTCAACCAGCATATGTCATTCTGCAAAACGGTTTGAACGTTGAAGTAGACCTTTATCATGCGATCAAAGCACTTGCACAAGGCGAACCAAAGATAATTGGAACCTCTCTATACATAGGAACGAATCTCCTCGCTCCCGACATAGTTGAACACAATGGATTTGTGCGTAGTTATTGCATGGTCTCACTTTAATTATCTTAACATTTTCTTTCCTAGGACCGTCCAACGCTTGGGATATATAGACATAACAACTATACAGCTTCGGCCAATTCACCTGAAGAGACTGCGATACTTGAGGGTATCGCTTCCATTCTTGAGAAAGGAGGTAGCACTGTCAGTGTGGTACCCGAAATTCAGAGAAAGAAGTTTTCAAAGAACTTTTGGAACGTCGCGTTCTCGTCGCTCGCTACACTTACGGGGTAAATTTGAGTCTTCCTTGACTAGTTTTCATGCCGAAGAATTGACCTACTGCAAAAATCTAGCTATACTTTACCTTCCGTATTTCGTCCCCCACCATCTGATTCTTCTGTGAAATACGAGCCATATGTCGCAACCAAAACTGCTCATCTCATCAATGAGTTCACGATTCCTACACTGAAGGCTGTCATGGAGGAATTGGTCACCTTGGGTGCGCATTCAATTCCCATTGAAGGATGCTTTTTTTCCTGACTGTATATTTCCATCAGCCCGTGCACTGGGGTTTCCCGACTCGGATGATGGCCTGCCTTCTTCCACAGTAGAAAGCATTATCAATAACACCGCGTCGCTTCATGTCTCGCCAGAAAGTACTCATGTACCTAGCATGCTTCTCGATGCACGGAAAGGGCAACCGATTGAAGTGGAAGTTATATTGGGAGAGGTAGTAAGAATGGCAAAGGAGCGTAATGTGCCTGTCCCTGTGGGTCTTGTCTCATTCATCTGTCCTTCAACTCATTCTAATGAAAGGTCCTTCTATAGCGCATTGAAACTCTATACGGACTACTCCTTGTTGTCCAGAATCAGATCATTAGATCAATGGAAAGCGTTTCTCAAGGTGAAGGTCTCACTGGTAAGCGCTGAGCTTCTGTACAGACGCCAACACATATTTTCCTTTTGGCGCTGTAAATTCAGCTTATAGTACTTCGTAATACTTCTTCTAATTCAAGTAGTTCGAGTGACATTGTTCGTTGGTCACTTGGGTTTTAACTTGAGAGCTCAGTATGTACTACCGTCATATGAGAAGTAGAGTAACTTTCGCTTCAAGTCTTGATTTCGGGGCGCAAGCTTCGGTAATTGATAGAGTAATGTAAGTGATATCAAAAAGCAGGCGGTAGCGACTTCAATCGTCTCAATGTTTGGTTTTGAATGACCAACAGAAGAGCGTACAACGTTTCGATGCGCTGGAGGGCATGTAAAAAGTGTAAACCTTTGACGTGGTCAGAACTTACTGGCACTGGAACCGCTCTTTCGTTAGCCATCCTAACAATGGAACCCACGATGACTTCAACTTCTAGAGGCTGGCCCTTTCTAGCATCTAACAGCATACTCGGGACATGAGTGTTCTGAGGATCTTCATGCATTCGTCTTTGACTGGCAATTGTTTCGTCTACGAGAGATGCCGGGAATCCATCCTCCGTATCAAGAAAACCAAGCGCCCGGGCTGAAAATATCCTGAGGAGTTACCGCGAGAAATTGAGAGATAGTCGTACCAAGCGCTTCCACTTCCAGGAGCATAGCACGTAAAACAGGAATGGTGTAATCGTTGATCAAGGACGCGGTCTGAGGTTCGAGGTAGGGAACGTAAGAGGCAGAACTTTTCTCTGGTGCAGGCCGAAACAAGGCTGGTACCGTATAGCTATCAGCGTAAGTCGCGTCAGCGCAAAAACCATATCAAGACACAAAGAGTAGTGCTGACTTGGTCAATGTTGCTGTTGAAGCGAAGACCACGTTGATCAAGTTTTTCGCCAGTTTCTTGCGCTGAATTTCTGCGACAATCTGGACTCGTAAGCCGCCACCCTTAAGAGGGACGGCGAGGCCCTCTAGGATTTTGGTTTCCGAAGATGAATTCACACAAGTGGTATAATCTCTATGTCTATAGATACCAAGAAAGGTTAGGTCCTAAAAGCAAAAGAATTGGTCACTGATGGGATGGTACGGGCACTGTGGACAAAGTGCTTTCTCCTACATGCATTGACAGATGCTCAACAGCGCCTAGTGCAGTTATATTGGTCATAATGTATACCGACGCGCTGATTATTTTTGGTTGTTCATCGAGTGCAATAAGGGCATCATACAGATCTTGTTCAACGTTGAGACCGTTCTGTAACAGCGCATAGGTTGGTTGGCCAAAGTTACTTGTGTAGGACGACGATAGGAGTGGAGCAAGTATTATTGAAGTAGGAGTTAGATCCGGGAGTGCTTTCGAGGTTATAATCACGTAGTCATATTTTTGATCAGCAGCTTCAGAAACAGACTTGCACACTGGAATGATATATAAGTAAGGCCCTGATCGGCTGCAACGGAAAACGGTGCGGGTTTTTGACGGGTACAGCCAAAAATACCCATCTTTGAACTTCAGTGATGCATGGTGAGTGTTAACGGTACTATATGAATAGGTACGTTTGCGTAGTCTACATGGAATCTATATATTGTTTGGATCAGCGCTAGCGTGCGATTGGGTATGAGGGCGGTACGCCCTCGGGTCCCAACTGAGTATTCTCCTGAGAAAACGCGGTCAGCTGCGATGGGTGGGAGGGCCCTATCGCTGTCTGACTTGCCCAGTTCGGACTGCAATTGTTGGTTAGCAGGTCGGACGTTCGGTTTGTTTGCCTCGTTGTAATGATTTTGGGTGCTGTAGACAGCGGGTTCAATCGTCGCAAGGGGGTGGGTGGGTGTGGTCGAAAGTTCTGAGCTGTCCTAAGAGTGCGTCTTAGGATTTTGGTGATGCGGTACTGGAAAGAACGACAGCACCGCATCACATGTCCAGTTCGAAGACTATCGTTTGCCGACTGTGTCATCAAACCAGCATCTTTGAACTTCAGTGATGCATGGTGAGTGTTAACGGTACTATATGAATAGGTACGTTTGCGTAGTCTACATGGAATCTATATATTGTTTGGATCAGCGCTAGCGTGCGATTGGGTATGAGGGCGGTACGCCCTCGGGTCCCAACTGAGTATTCTCCTGAGAAAACGCGGTCAGCTGCGATACCCAACAGGAAGGAGTGTGCGACGCATCCAGCGACCGCGGATTCCCCATATGTAGGAGCGCACTTTCATCGAACTGGTGGCATTGTATACTGAATGAAAGCTTGATGTATCTCCGGTTGTAAATACGGCGCCATGATTTCAGCATGTTTGCGCAAGTATAGCATGAAAGCATCGCTCTGCCATCTTCCAATGACTCGGATGGCGTCGAATGGAACTCCCCTGAGTAGGTATTCAAGCGTTGCTCCAATGCGAATGCCGTGTCCTTGTAAAAGCGGCAAGTTCTTGTTGCGTGCCGCTTTGTGTATCCGTTGGATGAAGGCTGATTTCGTTAGGGCCCTGCGTCCTTGGCGTCGTCCTATGGTTTGTCCGTACGTAAAAAGGTGCTCTGTTAGCTCTGGCTTATTGGTCTCAAGGTGGTTTTTCAACCACCAATCAGGGTCTGTTCGACCTAATTGCTGGGAGAAATATATGTCTTCGCCCTCTACAGGGCTGCTTTTGGTGTGAGGAACATGTATGACCGTGGTTTGGAAGCCATTTCGGTCTGTAGCTGCCCGGATCTGTGCTGGTGTTACAAATTTGTTGGGTGTAAAGTCTTTGAGGGTTGGTACCGTAAGCTCGCCGACTCTGGCGACACAATAGAAGCTAGTGGTTAAACAGCCCCCGCAGGCTGCATCTAGTTGATTGTGGGGGTCGAAATCTTCGAGAATCTTAGTAATGTATTCAACCGTGAAGGGTTGTCGCTTCTTGCGCTTCGATTTATCTGGTTGTAATCGTTCGGCTCCTCTGATGATGGTGTCTAGGGTTGGCTTATCGATATCCCAGTCAACGCCATGCATAATGTGCCATGCCCGCACTCCGTGTAAATAGTTTTTGATTGATGTACCTGCATAGTTTCCAGCCATGGTTGCAATCCACGATTGTAATAAGTCTATACTGCATGGGGCCCGTTGATTCTCCTCTATGTTTCGAGAGTCGCAGAAAACATGAAATGCTAGAAGGCCCGCTGCATATGTTTCTAACGTACTTTCTGCGAAGGCAGCCGCTAGCACATTTTCAATTCTGTCACTAAATTCTCTGGGTAGTGCCAGTTCGTGGCCTGATTTGTCTCGCAACACCCGTTCGTTTACGGGTTTCCATTGCGTTAGTCGGTCTCGTGCTGAGCAGCTTGGTCGCAACTGCGAGGGTGAAAGGTTAGGATTGGGAGGGTGGTGGTCGAACAATGCGATAGCTGATATTACTGATAGATATGTCATTATGCAATTAGTACTAAAATAATATATATAACGCTACCAGGCGTGCTGGAAGGCAGATAGCAGTCTTCCTTCCTCCTCGAGCTGCCATTGATCATAACTTTGTCTGCTCTCTCTCGAGGTTCGGGGTGCGGCATCAAGGATTTTGCGATGATCTCTCTCAGCGAGTTCTGCGGATGAGAATGGGTAATCGTAATCGACGATGAAGGGTTGGAGATCGCCTGGGATTGTGATTCGTGGTAGGAGGTAGCACTCAGGACCCGTGTGTCCTCGCGAGAAGGGATCTGCTGGGTTTTCGGCACTGGGGATATAGCGGGTGTGCGCATGGAATCCGGAATCTGTAATGATTTTGTGTATGCTCTTGAATATACCGTTTGTAGATCTGTTTCTGCTCCTGCCTGACCACCAGCCCTCGACGACTCCGATGTTGTCACCCCAGAACTTGTAGTGCTTGTGTTTTGTTGCTCTGTCGGCCACGATGATGACGAGGAGGAGGTAACCGACCGCTTCTGCCCAGCCAATATCCCTTTCGTTTTGAGGGCCTCTCCAACCTGGGAGGAGTCTGTACGCTCTCCAGTAACCGCGGATGCATAGACCGATGCCATAGCCGCTACTAGCATCTGAGTATGCTCCGACATCGATGAGGTCTGCGGGTCCAGGGATGGGGGAAAAGATGGGAGTTGATAATTTTTCGATCCACCAGAGCATGTCCTCGTGCCAGCCTCGAGGCGCGTGGTGCTTTGTAAGTGGAGCTTTGTGGCTAAGCTCTGCCTCGAACTTTTCTAGCTCAATTAGGTAAGCTCTTCCGATGGGAAGGATCAGGCTGACGTGAAGTAGTTTACCATATAGCTTTCGCACTTGTTCTGAGTCGTGCGTTTGTGTTCTTGACCATTCGTGAATTTCCCCAAGGTATTTCTTCCTCTTGCTAGCTGGTACTGATACCCTCATAGAGTCTAGATGCCATGTAAGACCGAAGTAAAGCGGCTCTGCTCCAAATGGTATGTCCTTGTCTGGCGCCCATCTGTAACCTAGTGGCAAACTAATTTGATCGATGTCGCAGAAAGCATACGTGAAGGCAGCGTCTTCCGACGAGCGTGGCGAGAGTTTGGAAAGATCCCGGATTGGGAAGATGAAATCGTCGTCGAATTCTTCGCGCCGCCCATTGGGTAGGGTGCTGCCTAAGTGATATAACCTACCTCTTGAGTGGTGTAACCCCCCGGCTTGTCGTACTCTGCGCTGTAGCTCTGCCCTGAGTTCATTGTATTGCTCAAGGTGTTTCCTTAGTATTCTTAACCAAAGGTGGTCGTCGACCCATTTTGTGAGCGGCCCTAAGCCGCGGCCTCTGCATATTTCCATGCCCGCATCAGCGAGGTGTCCAAATGTGCCACCTGACGATGACAATCCGAACATGATTCGGGTGTCTACGCAAAATTCGTCCTGGTGGCTCACGCGGATTACTGCCCCTGGTAACTGGGATGGGTGTATGGGGAGCATTCTGTATGCCTCAGATATGTCTCTCACCGCCCCTTGTGATCCAGGTGGTAACGTCCAAATCAATCTACATGTGTTCGCGAATGTGCCATAATAACAAGGATAGAGAGTCGAGTCGATTTGAGAATTAATTGATGATATAGGACTAGAGATGTGAATCGAGGCGATTAGTGGTTTATATGGGTATGATAGATTTTGAAGCAGTCTGAATTTGCCTGGTTTGCCTGTCTTGGGAAGCATGGAAACGGGAGACGTTTGGAAATAACCTATTTCGCTCTCGATTTCCTGACGAGTGAAGGGGCCGAGCCACCGCCCAAGGCGGAGTTCGTTCTCCATGACTTGTGTGAATGCAGCGGTGGAAACGGGGTCATTTAATTTATTGGATGGGGTGAAGGAGTGTTGGATGTCAGGGATGCCTATATGAAAACCGAAACGTATGGAATTTACTAAAGTGGGGTATTTTCTCGTTAGACCGAGCTCGGACAGCATTGACTCCCATGTCTCAGCGTTGAGTGCGGACTGGGCGTGGGCTTTCAACTCCTTCAGGACAGTTTTGAACTCCATGCGAGGCACTGGCGCATCCTGAACACCTATGCTTCTCTTGATGTGCGTGGCTAGTGCACCCGTTGGGGCGTTGCCATTCCGCGCAGAGCTCCAATCCGGCGTGGATTCCTTGGGAGATCTCAAGGTATCCGCCTTTGTTCCAATGACATAGGACCTTCTTCTTCCCGTTGCGGATTGTCGTGCGCGAGCAAGTTCTAACGTCATGTCTGTCTCTGCCCAAGCATCTGTGGCATCGCGGGAGCTGGACCTGATTGCTCTCCCGAAAGGACCGGTCGAAGCTCTCGAGGTCCTCCTCTGCTTTGATAACGCCACTTGTCCTTCTCTGGGTTGTGGTTGGATATGGACTGTGCCTTGCCCCTTTGCCGTGGCTGCTTCCCGTAACGAGGTTACTTCGGGAATGGGACTGAGTTGGCCTTGCTTCTGCACGCATATCTGGGAAACGATGGAAGATGATGACCAGACGTTTAATTCGATGCGATTGACATGGCGAGCGAGTAGCATGCAACAATTGAATATATATTGGATTACATATATGTTAACGAAAATTATCGGTCGTCGAGTGAGTCGTCGGGGGTCATAATATGATTGACGGCAGTGCGAATGGTAGAAGAAAACGTGCGTCGGCAATGCGTAGCCCGATGAGGGTGGTACGTGCGGTAACAATGCGAAACGTAGCAAGGATATTGCGAATGACAGTGATGCAGAGCGTAGCGAGAATAGTACATGCGACAACGATGCGTGAGGTGATGATGGCGAAGGTGTCGTGGCCGTGCATGAGTTGGATTGGTCGATGAAAGGTTTGGTGATTGAGTGGTGATTCCAGGCGGGATAATCAGCAAAACTGGTAATTTTCGATGACAAAACCCGCACCTTTAAGGGTTTTTTCAAACTCTTCCCTTCGGACAGCTTTCCAGCAGTCTTCCAATACCTCCTTGTTCGTGACCGCTAAGTCATACGGCTTCTGTCTCTCATTTGCTTTGAACCAATCCATGCGCATCTCTGCTTGGTACAAGACAAGTGCTCGAACCCCACCCTTGGCGTTCAATTCTTCGCTGGTGTCCATGCATGCAAAGAATTCGGCGAACATCTTGACGTGTTCATTGGGCCAGTCCCCTAGTGAGAGTGCTTTCAAAAATGCGCCTCTAGCGAGTATTACTTGACTCCATGTGAGTTTCGCGTCTGGTACGGCGTTGGGAGAGGCCCGAATGGAATGGGTGCCCACCAGGACCAGGGCCGAGCTGGAGGATTCGCCACCTTCGTTGGCGATTTGGTAGTGGTTCGTGTCCAGCACCTCCTTGGCGCGTTCCTTGGCTTCTAAGGCGGCTTCTGGAAGGAAATACCACAGGGGTACATACTTGCGTGCTGACATCAGCTTCTCTGCGTAAGGGTGTATTCTGAGCGGTTTGCGGTGGGCTCCTTCTCCTGTCACGAAACTGTAGGCGGGGATTCGTTTCTTTTCCACCTCTTTTGCCTGCTCTAGCACCCTCTCTCTGTCCTCTGTCTCCCTCTGCTTCTGTAACTCATCTGCCTCTTCTCTCCTCCTGTCAACTTCTTCCTGGTCAGCTAGTACTTGAGCCTGGTATTGTACGCGCAGCCTGGTGTTCACCACCTCCCATTGCCCTTTGAGGTGGCTGGCTGCTTCCTGATCGTTGGTGACTCCAGCGTGGTTGGGGTCGATTATGAGAGCGTTCCGAAAGGCGGCGTGAAACTCGTCGGTGAAATCTGGACATGGCATTAGGGCTGGGTCAAACTCGAGTCTGTTGGCCATTTCGGAGCGGTTGGTGAGGGCTGAGATTTAAAGAACGTGTTTTGAGTATATATATATATGTATGTTTAGATCTAGAATGAAAGTGTCGAAAGTTCTGAGCTGTCCTAAGAGTGCGTCTTAGGATTTTGGTGATGCGGTACTGGAAAGAACGACAGCACCGCATCACATGTCCAGTTCGAAGACTATCGTTTGCCGACTGTGTCATCAAACCAGCAGACTTGGGAAATTACGTAAGATCAGCGGGAAACGCGAAAATTTCCATGAAACTGGCGATCGGCAAAACATTCAGAGTCTGGCTGGGTCTGGGCGGCAATCAAAGTAATTCACTGACTCAGCAAAGGTGGAAGCGCTATGTACTTTGATTATCTTTATAAAGCTAATCAAAAGCATCACATGACTACCGATAAGCCATATTTAAAAGTCACATGACTTTTTCTGCTGAGCGAATTTATTAAAAAATGTACGCATCAAAACAGCGGCTTTAAATACAGAGTCCGGTACTCGGGCCGTGACAACAAACCGGTTGTAAAACCTGAGTCAGGATTTGATGGGAACCAAACCCGGAAACCGTTTTCCTGCACCGTTTTCCGTTGCAGCCGATCAGGGCCTAAGGTATCACAGAATTTCGCAGAGCGCTCACGTCTATCTGGTTTCCATCCGAGAATTTCACCGTATCGCCGACTTTTGATGTTCAAGCCATGATCTGGGTTCGATGAAATTAGACCCTTCTAACCGCATGAATATGTTAATATCGCACCGTTTATGAAGCTATAATTTCCCCTCGCTACTACAGTGATACGAGCAAGACCGCTCTTTTTTAAACAGAACGCATCTTTGCGCAGTTAAGTGTTTTTGTGATTGAGCTAAAATCGGTATCATGCGCACAGATTGCACCAACTGCCCCAAATCCCACAAGAAGTATTTCCGTAGACATTCAAAGTATGGAAAAGAGAAGAGAGCGTGATATTTAGTCTTCATTCTGAGTGAGGACAGCCCTTGAAGGACCGAAAATTTGGAGATAAGTATCCGCGGAACTCGGATGCAGACAGCAAGGAATCCGAGTAGTACTTGGAGTGAATATTCCCAGTTGTAAGAGCGAGGGAGAGTAAGACAGCTGATGCTGAAGCACTGAGCATGAAGAGATACGGTCTGTTACAGTAGAAGGAGAAGAAACAAAGGTGTTTCGGAAGTGTCAAAGCTAATTATTATCGCTCGGAATGGAAACCGAAGTCAATTTGATTTTCGAAAGGTATACTTATCGCTTATCGCAAAACCTCCGGCGGCCTGGCAGGTGCTTTTTGTATAGTGAAGAAATGACTTGAGAGAAATAAATGCCCTCTCTCACAAGTATGAATGGCGTGAATGGCAAGTATTGGCACCAGTCGCTTGACGGACTTGCAGAAAACCCACTGCGACGTACCTGGCGCGGTAATCAACAAGGCAGGCACCCACCCCTGCTTTTGACTCATGAGATGTTCACCTTCCGATGTTGAACTGTAGGGACGATAGAGTTGAGCACCGTTCCCAAGTTCGATAATCCTTATGAGGAGCGTGAATGGATCAAGGTGTGCGGACTTCAAGTTTTTGCGATAATATAGCCAACTGTTTGAACGTAGGAACACATGGCAGCTGCATTTCGTTACTGGGGTAAATGCGGTTATGGCGAAGGTGTATCGGGGCACATCACCGTCAGGGACCCAGTCCTCCACGACCACTATTGGTAAGTAGGCATAATCTTGATATCATCCTCTAATTATGTGATTACATTGAAGGATGAATCCATTCGCGGAGCATTTTTCGACAATCACCGTTAGTAACCCAATCACCTATGAGCTTCGTGAGTTAAACCTCACTTGTAGAAATCCATGCTTGTTCTTGTCGGACCTGACGGTTATGTCTCCCCTCATGGTGCACAATTGCCCATCAATTCCTCTGGATTTTATATCCGTGAGTTGGAGCCAGTGAATCTTCATTCCATATAATCAATATAACATCCCCTTCCACTCTTCTATAGACTCTGCTATTCACAAAGCACGCCCTGATATCAAGGCCGCTGCACATTGCCATTCTCTTCACGGAAAAGCCTGGTCAGCTTTTGGACGCCCGATCGATATCCTCACACAAGATTCGTGCTTGTTTTATGATAATCTTGGGGTTTATCAAAATTTTGGTGGCGTCGTCCTCGCAGAGCAGGAAGGAAAGAATATAGCGGATGCCCTCGGGCCCAAGTGGAAGACATGCATTTTGCAGAATCACGGACTATTGACATGCATGTCATCATATTTAGATATACTCCCTAATCGTGACTGACTCTTTTCAATTCCAGTGGGTAACACAGTCGATGAAGCAGCTTTCCTGTTCGGTGCTCTAGACAGACTGTGCCACGTCCAACTTCTAGCGGAGTCTGCTGAGGCCAACGGAATCCGCAAGTCCGTCATCTCGCAAGAGGATGCAGAGTTCACAGCGAAAACGATTCAGTGGTGGGAGAACGTCTATGTCAACGTGAGCGAGCAATCTTCCAATATCCATAGCTTTTGTCAAACTGATATTGAGACAGTTCCAGCCGGAATATAAGCTGTTATTGCAAGAGACCAACGGGGCATTCTTGAAGTGACCTGTAGAGCTGTCCACCTGTTATGTTTCGCGTGTACATATATGCTGGAATAAATACGGTGCAAATACAAATCCGAACGAGCGAAAATGTGACAGGACCCAGTGTCACCCTGACTTCCAAAAAAGTTTTAAAAGTATCATGAAGCTGTGTGTAGACACACCACGAAACGAACCATAATCCTGGACACCAAAAAATGAACACAACTCTCAATACTCTTCCACGTCCGAGAGCGATGCCGCAGAAGCGTATTCTGACACCGTAACATCGTCACCGTCAACCACTTCTCCTTCGTCGTACTCGCGGAGTACTTCCCTCATCGCATACTTCATGATCGGCGTCGTTGGTACCAGTTTTGGTCCAATCACAGAGTCCATGTTGCCCTCGTACACACTCTTCCAACGTGAACTTCTCCTCCGGCGGTTATGCGAGAATACCTCCTGTTCCGGGACAGGTACTATATCCTCTTCCGAAGCCGCCGCTGCATCTTCTTCCAGGTGATTAGAGTTATCCACAAGCGTGCGACCATTGCTCTCGCCTCCTTCAATACTGAGCGGTCTTGATCGGCGATTGATGTACGATGTCTCTTCCGGTTCCGATTCTTTCGTCACAGGCTCCGTCCACCTCAAATCCAAGATTCTGCCCTTGACCATACCATCTACAGCATGTACGCCATATTCCCGACACAGTGCAAAGTACGGAAGGTATGTTGTACCAGGCTCGGTGATCCGACTGATGACTCTTAATAGCTGCAAAGCTGAGAAATCGGATTCGCCGTATGTGGCAGCTGTGGTACTACCATCTGCATCCTGAGCGTCTGGACCACGGGGATTGCTGATCGCAGAATAAATTTTAAATCCAGGCAGGCGCGATGATGATGACGGTTGAGTCGGGTTCGGATTGCTTTCTTGACCCTCATTCTCGACAGGAGGGTGTTCAGATGAATGAATGATGTGGAGATTGAGCAAGGCATGGGCCTGCAAGAAATGCGAGCTCTGTCGCACTGAATGCCAGAACTAGTCATTCACATGAAGACCAGGCAGTTTATGTGTAAGCATACCGTCAAGGCGTCCATTGGAATTCACTAGAAAAACAGAAACAGTTATACGAAAAAGGAAGGATGTAAAAAAACGAAGTTTTCACTAACCGTAATCTGTAACGAAGTCTTGCCAGTGCACCAACTTTCCACCGAAAGCATCATACAGTACCTCAAAATTGAGTCCAAACCGAATATCTTCTGGAACACGAGGCAGCATTTGTTCACGGAAGAATGCTCGTGTTTCCGCTTTTGAACAATCTCCGACAGTTAAAATCTTATATCCAATACATGAGATTGCGTTGGATGGATTTTGAGTTATAACACCAACAGAACATACACACTTTGCAATGTTGCATGACATTCAACTGTCTCAACCAAGTATGGTAGAACGGGTCACTGGTGGCGTGTATGACATGACACAGTCGATCTTGTTTGGTTAGGACAAGAAATGCACTCAGGAGACAGTTCATTGCATCCGTTGACTGGATGAGGGCTGGCCTAGAAGAAAGCATGAGATTGGAAACACAAGATCAGGACTTGCCACTTACAGCTTGTGTGCTTCATCGAAAAAGACGACCTATAAATAATCTTTCGGTATTTCAAGCCTTGAATGAATGATAGTGCATACAGGCATCTTCTTTGCAGGCCGCTCCCGCCCCTCAGCCTCTTTCTCGGGCTCGCTTCTGCGCTCATGTGCAGGACGTTTTGAGCTTTGTTCTTCATGCTTGCTCCTTAGATGCAGGAGGTTGCGAAATTTATTGCTTTCACGCTTGGTATCCGCGCCGCTGGAAGAATTGAAACGACTTTTAGACGACGAACCGGGTTTTTCTTCGTGTTTGCGGTTCTGACCTTCCCGGTCTTCTTTGTGTGGATCAAACTCCCAGTATTTGAGCAGTGACGACTACGTAGTTACGAATGAGCGGTTTCACAGTTGGAGGAAGCAGGAATTATACTTGGAATAGTTCCATGAGCCGCGCGATATCACTGGTCTTCACACGACTAACACCCGAATCGGGGGGCACTTCTAGCATTCTCCGTTCAACGTTCAAGCGATCATGCTAGGTTTCATGAGATACAGTTTTCGATGGATGTTATTCTCACCTTGAAGCTCCATGCTTCTTTCTCGAATTCTTTATAACCCTCCATCTGAGTCGATATAGCTTCAAAATATTGTTCCATTTGGCGACTCAGACTCATGTACAAGCTGGCAAGGTCCGCAAATCCGGCTATCCGGAGATCGAAGTGAAGGACATGGTAGGAGTCTCGGCATAGAACTTCGCGTAGGAGGGCAGTCTAAACTCAATCAGTATCAGTATTGCATGGAATAATGCACATGTACTGCAAAACAAACCTTCCCAACTGAGCTGGCACCAAACAGAACTGTGAACGCAGGTTCTCCTTCTAAAGCCCGTTCAATTGCTCTGGCTTCTGCTCGACGAGCGAAGAAACCTGGAAGCCTGGAAAACGTGTGTTTGGGTCGAATCTGCGAGCGTTCGCGATTCTCATTGATCTCCTGTCGAGCCTCTTCAAGAAGTCGTTTGGATTCCGTGAGCGAGCGTACAGTCTCTGCGGGCTAATAGGACATTGATCCCCTAATTGATTGAATGATTAAGGAAGTACACGGAACGTACATTTGCCAGAACACTGACTATCTCTCCAAAACCGAATAAATTGCGCTTTCGTGTTTCGGAGGGATAATAGGATGATCTTCTTCGAGGAATATTTGTTCGAAAAAGCCAATGCATAGACCCAATCGTTTGCTGGGACGTGTGTCGTGAAGACCTTCGGAGTTTATTGTGGCCTGGGGTTGTTAAGGGCATGCTGTCCGGTTCAGAGCTAGAGATATAGAGTGAGAGATAGGTGCGGCGAGTAAGATCGTTCGTACAAGTTATAAGCCTCATGATTTGACTGCCATTCGCCTGGTCCTCGCGTGTTCGGAACATATTGACTGCACATAGAACGGAAAGCACTCCCACGAGACACATTAAACATTGATCGTTGGCTGCGGATGTCTGTAACATGATAAAGCCTCATGTTGATAGCTCGCGAAAAGCGAAGGAGGCGCGCCTCCAGAGGCAACCCTTAAAGCAGCCAGTGATCTCATACAGAGAATAAGTAGTGCGTCACGTCACCGGCACGTGTGCAACCTGTTAAGCGTTTTCGACTCCGAGTCCGAAACGTAAAAGTGAAAAATTGTATTTCTAGTCTATTCCAGCGTAGCGTACGTCCGCATTCTCGTCCAACCAACGTAACCATTTCTTCAAGTAACTCCCTCCGTGCATCACTGTTGATGAATCTCCAACTACACACTAAAGGAGAGTTTGGTCAATGTTACGATAACACAGGCGTATAATTCACATACTAGATGTCGTTTGGCTCGAGTCATAGCCACTACATTTCCGTGTTATTAGATAGGTTACTTATTGACGTCACCAATTCAGCTCACCATTCAGACGTCGTTTTTCCTTCAAAAATCCGACCTCTCTCTTAATGGACGCCTCAGCAAATCTTTTCGGGGAGCTGACGTATACATACCTGGTCATTGCTTCTGACAAGACTGATAACTACGGCATCCTTTTCCCGACCTTGCATACCGTCTACCGTTCCGATTTCCAGTAACGTTCCATACAAAGGTCTCAAGAGAGAGGTTAGCAACGTAACTTGCGCTTGATACCTGCGTTGAACAGTTGAGAGAAGACTAGGTATCTTTTAGAAAAAACTTACGGAGTAATAATTGCAATATGTTCCGGACCTACGCCGGCTTCGACCTATAAACGAGTGTCCGAAATTTGAGTTACATAGGAGAGGAAGACGAAAATACACACTAAGCCTTCCACCCACTTCTTCACGACCGTCGCCTCATTCTCATTACATCGACTGCCTTCGTCATTGTCCCTTTCCCCATCCAGCCGCTCAAAGTACTCGCATCCTGCTGTATCGAAGAATGTTACGGGAGTCCCGAGTATCTCTTTCCGCGTCTCTTCGTCGTCAACTGCCTTTCTCAACACAGGATCACCCTGAGTTCCGGGTAAGTCGAGCAACAGATGATCTGCGACGGAGGAATGCGAAGTTAACTTTTTCGAGTAGAGCGTCTGAGAGGGGAATGTGCAGATTTGCTTGTGCATGCTGATGAAAATATATAGATTCTGGGCATGAATCGAGAGCTCAGTGACGCACCGGTATTGAACGTTCAGCATTCTTTTGATCTCGGGTCCGTACATTGATTCCAAACGGTCAAATAGAGTTGTCTCTAGGGTGCGTGAAGGGCGTAATACAGGTGTCGAAGATCGTGGCTTGTGAGGTTTGACGACTATCTCGATATTGTCGCTGCGATTGTCAGAACTTTCGTGCTCTGTACCAGATTCGAAAGGCTTCGCTCCATCGTCGCTGCCGCCACTAGAGCTTTTTCCCTCTTCACCAAAATGAGATTGGGGAGGATTATTCGGCTCGGAATTCTTGGCCAGTTTCCCCTGTGGTTTCATATTCGTATTCTTGACTTGTGATTTCGAAGTGGACCCGCCTTTCTTCTGTTGCCTCTTCTGTTTATCTAGGGATAGGACAGTCGGAGGAAGCTGCATGGGGTCGCCAGCAAGGATGAGTCTCTTTGCTTTGAATATTGGAATCCAGCATACCTATGGGATACGCGTGAATTGAGAATGCAACGGGAGTTTGATCAGCTCACGGCTTCTAAGGCTTGAGTCGCCTCATCAATGATAACGACGTCGAACTCTTGATTTCGCAGTTGCCTTCCGCCAGACGAGTGGCATGTAGCAACGACGACCTGTGTTGCAAAGTTTGAAAGACTATTTCCTGTTAGAGTGATGAAACGCCTCACTTGAGATTCGTTCAGAACTGAGGTAACAATCCCTCCTTCACGTTTTCGATACCTGAGATCAGGGGAGTATCGTCTAATGATTGTCACTAGTCCTTGCAAGACACTCACTCCTTCCGTAATGCTTTCACTTCTTCCCATAGCTTTTTTCTTTCCGCACCTTTAATTTTCCCTTTTACGCCCTTTCCTTTGCCTGACAACATTCCTAGAGTCGTTTCCAGCTCGGATTTAACATCTTTGACTAGTGCAGCTTGGTCTGTCCTGGCCGCCTTCAGATCTAACGTGGAATCTAAGATGCCTTGATGTGTCATCACCCGTGCAGGATGTCCGATGCGCGTTACTTTCAAACGTGGAGATTTATCAGAGACAGGGAGAGCAAGGAGGCGTTCAAGGATGTTGTCCACGGAGAGATTAGAGGCACCACAGACAAGTATTCGTTTCGGGGAGGTAGAAGAAGAAGAAGTAAGTTGTCGGATAATCTCGATGAGAGTATGGGTCTGTGCAAAATGCAATGAGTATGTCCTCAGCAAACTATGGTCTTTCCACCAACCTTTCCAGTGCCTGGAGGACCATGTATACAAGCTACCTCAGGTGATTCCAAACAGAATTTGACAGCTTCCCTCTGGCTGGGATTGAGGGTTCCGTCGAAAAATGAGATGTCTTCGATTTTGTCCTTGGGTGACGGGGGCATCATGCCCATGAGTACTTTGAGTAATGGTGTCAGTCTGGTATCTTTTTCGCCTTTGATGGTTTTTTCGAGTTGTTCGATGGCGCGATCCATACTGCATTGTCTACTATTTAGAAAGAAAGGTGAATGTCCCTAAAGATGGTGCGTACCGATCATAAGTAACGCTGTTTGCAAGTTTTACAAGACGACAACGCTCGGGCAGACTGAGATCATCTTCACTATCCACTGCAAGTACAATGCGCGTGTCAGAAACTTTGTATACCACGCCTTCGACTGTTGTATCCTTAGTGTCGGTTGTCAATGGTTTCTTTGACTTCGTCGCAGCATTGGCCTCAATCCGCGCGATATCACCTGTCCTAGAAATGTAGATGAATAGCCGATCTGAAGAGACGAGGAAAATCCGAAAGCACCTCAGGTTATGAGGAGGAAAGATCGGATTCGTATGGTACGCAGATGGCCGTTCAAGCTCAACTAGCCTATACTTAGCCAGTATCAGTACGTCGTTGAGAGCGAGGTCAAATGGACACACGTCTTTCCACCTAAACCAATCTTGATTTCGTTTATCCCAAGTCCCAGGAGGGCCAGTCCCTTCTGTTCTAGTAATTTGGGACCACAGTTCGAAAGCAAAAGCGAACTCCTTTCATTTTCGGCATCTCGTTCTTGAGATAAGAGCAGTTTTTGCCTGTCGATGAATGCGAGCGACTGAGATTCAGAATCAGAGGAGGCCATGGACGATCAGTCTATAGAGTTATAAAGGCGCCGATGGGCGGCAAATTCGCTCTGCTTTCGACAGATTGCCACATAGGTCCACTGCAAAACAGGCTTCGTTCTCGCTGCTTCCAATTATCTTACTCGCTCAACTTAATTCCCGTATTGAATTCTTGCTGCTGCGGCACTTTTGCTGTGAGGGGATGGGTGACTTCGACTTGAAACGCTGGTGCCAGGGTATTACGCAAGTGATTATCGCCCTAAACGTTCTCAATTTTCATAATGATTGACCATTGGACATTCTAGGGCCAAGGGGAAATTGAATATACCATTACACAAGCCTTGGAAAGAGTACGGACACTCGAACGGTCGGTCGACACCCACCATCGAATCGCAAAGAGCTTCGTCACCATGATGGATGATCGCTTGGCGGCTATGAATGGTGTGCTCTTAGGGTGCCAAGAATGCATAGAGGGGAAGGCCAAAATCACGGCCTCTATTTCAGGAAGAACTGTCTATGGGCTCCTCCAACCCTTGATCCGTCATCTTGAGCAACAAGCATCTGAACTGACGGAAAGCGTGCGAGAGGTGAAGCGCTTGGCGACAACAGTAGAACAGCGTCATTCCACTTTGATTCGTGTCTACATGATACAGAAAGATCAGGATCAGGCGAGAATCAAGAGCGCCGAGTCGCGTTTGAAAGGTAAACTTCTGGATATTAGGAAGGCCAAGATAGCAATGGCATACCATAAGCTTGATGGCCTGGAGGCTAAACTGAAAGCATTTGAGTCGGATTGGAAACTTCGACAGAAGCAGTTCGAGGAATTCGAGGTGCTCGTAGACAAGGTACAGATATGTTCTAGGGAGGTGTGTTCGATTCTATATGAATCGTGTTTTGAGTTCTGAACTTCTCGCTCTTCTCAAGCTAATGGTACCAGTCGATGTGGATGCATAAGATCAATTCACATATGCCGATTAACGATTGTCTGGACCCTCAACAACATTACTACCATCTCCGCGCATCCCCAGCTCGATTGCCAGCCAGCTCCGGAATGCCCGTAATTATGCATAACCGGGAACGAAGAATCATTAACTTCGATATATCCACCTCTTTCCAAGCGTGAACCGCTCATCCTTGCAGGTTAGAATCCAGCAACTCTCACTACAATCGAGTCGAGGTCTTCTGGATGACCTTCCATTCACGTGAAGGTAATAGTTCTGAACAAATATCAAATATCCAACACCCGTCGTTCAATATCGAGGGACGTCTTTGAAACGGGATTGGGATTCCCTATAAAATGAACTTTCAAGGGTCTTCTGTAATCTATGTTCTGCTGAAATACGCACCAATTTTTAAAATCCCTTGTACCACCAACTTTGTCGAATTGCTCATTCATGGAATAATATATGTTCTTTTACGGTCTTTGACCTGCTTTGTGCAACCCTTCGCCACCCACGGGGCGTTGAGTACGACTACTTGTCCCCGGATGGGATAAATCTCTTCGTCTATCGCGAGCCTAGGGCCAGTGCCATTAATCATTGCATGCGGCATTTGAGGGTCAACGGAGTGCAAGGTATCTCGCATTGATAGAACTTTTGCTTGATGTGTAATGCCACCTAGGTCTGAACAGATCTTGACGAGTTTATCGGGATAAGGAGGTGTGCCAATAGTTAGAATAGTCAAGAGGACGAAAGCTGTGAGTTGAATGCGAAACTATTTGCTCTTAATCATTACTTGTCAGATAATGGAATGTATGCACATCAGGCATTTCCTCGAAAAAGTTGATATGTTTCTCCCTCTCAGGCTTTCGATCCATAGTATTCAATTCATCAACGCGCTTGCTTTACCCTCTGTCCATTTCTCTTCCCACATCGCCTCGAATGTCGAACATTTGTTGGCAGACATCATCAGTAGCAGCGAAGGAAATAAGGTGGGCGCCTGCTGCGGTATACATAGATTGCTGTTATTAAGTCTTCCGGGGGATGTTCAGCGACGGCCACGACGGGTTAGCCCTTTTGAAGTAAACGGAATGAGGTGGTCGGGCTTGATTCCGGAGCCGCAAACGAGAACGGGAAGAGTCATTGTCAAAGCTCAATCGTGGATCGATATCATGAAGATTGTCACCATCCTGTGATTTGTGACAGACGCACGGATTGGGTACGTCCAAGACCGAGCTTGACATCCCTCAATGACCTGTACACGCCTCCTGGTCATCAACCCCAACTCCTCCAAATCCGTAACCGATGGACTGGAAGAAGTACTCAAGCCTCCTCCTCAGACTGAAATATCTTTTTACACCGCTCCGAAGAATGCACCACCATCGATTAACGATATGGTCACTGCAAACTTGACAGCAACGGCGTGTTTTCTAGACATACAGGAGAAGAAACTTTTGGATCAATATGATGGATTTTTGGTGTGTTGTTGTGAGTAGTGCCTACTGATTCATTGCAATCTTTAGTGGTCAAGACTCACCATCTGAAGTCTCTGACCATCCGCTGACGCACATGCTTCGTGAAACGACCTCCAAACCCACGATTGGAATCTTCGAAGCAGCAATCACTCAAGCCCTTCTCTTAGGCAAACGCTTTGGGATCGTGACAACCGGAACAGGATATAACGCCGACATTCATAAAGGCGTTCAAGCATTCATGGGTGGCCCCTCGCAGAGATTCGCTGGGATGGTGACGACTGGCCTTGGGGTTGTGGAATTGCGAGAAGGTAATCGTAATAAGATCGAGGCGAATATGAAGGAATACAGTGGAAAAATTGCACGGGAGGGCGCAGATGTCATTTTACTGGGATGTGCAGGTATATGCCTAATTCTTTCATGGATCCAAAAACAAGATTCATTATGGTTCAAGGAATGACTGGGATGGAATCACTGGTAATGCAGGGCGCAGCTGAAGCAGTCCCCATGGCGGCTCCTGTTCATGTCGTGGATGGAGCCAAGGCCGGCGTGGAAATGCTTTCAGGCCTGGTGCGCTTTTGCGGATGATTTGAGGGTAACACAGATTCGGCGTCATTCGATGTAGATAAGCCGGACTAGGTGATACAAATCTTTCTTTTATACGCTCGCAATTTCGAAACGCGTTTAGTTGAAAGAGGCGCACCGAGTTGCTCCATATAGCGAAGGCTCAATATGTAGGCAGTACCTGGTGTCTGCACTGTCTGGAATGAATGCAGTGAAGATCTATTTCTATGATGTGTAACAGCTTTGAAGAAATTTACTTATCGTCCCTCCCTTTTCGCGAGTTACAGCTTCTGAGATTCATGTTCCCACTGGTCGGATGAGCCTTCTAACGCAGTGGCAAGTTCAGGGTGATTCAGAGTCTTATTCAGAGTCGGAGGGTGTTTTGGTCCATGTAATTCCTCCAGGGGTGAGTTCCCTACTCAACAGCTCCTCCATAGCACCTTAACTTGAGTCTTGTGGCAGATTTCATTACTTCTATACGGTATTCTCTGCCTTCTAGTATTGCTAAAACCTTGACCTCCATTCCAATTTCTTTCGTACACAGGATGTTATCTCCCTCTATCCGTCGCTTGCATGCTCATCGTTTACCGTCGTAAACGCAAGACTTACAAGACCCAGTTGGGAGCGATGCTATTGCTTGCCCTGGCCAGCACGGCGTCAGTAATCATTCAATGTGTAAACCAGGGCAGGGCATTATTAGCGCTGTGGGGCTCAGAGGCTGCGTTGTGTTATGACCTTGGGGGTGCGGCAAGCATCATGATATCAAAGATCGTTCAGGATAATATGAAGACTGCGCTAATATATGACTATGCGGTGCTTGGAATATATATTTTCTCAAAGTATGTGTCATTGAGCTGCTTAATTCGAATTTGTTACTGATTAAGGTCCTTCTAGTGTCTTAGCAGATGCGTTACTGGTCAGCCTCTATCTTCATCACTCAGAAAAAGGCTCATTTAATACTTTAGCTCTATCGATGTTACATTATATGGGAAAAAGACCTACGTGTAGTGTTCCTTCCTCTGTTGGGGTATTTGTGCAACATAGGTAAGCAATGAAAAGCTTACTACGTTACATTAACGCCCACCTTTGATCATCTGGGTACAGTTTTTGGGATCCTGGGTTTGACGTACAATACCAAATTAGTTTTCGAGTTCTGGATATTGGCTGTAGTGGAAAATGTAGTTTTAGCGGCACTAATTAGTATGTTGCTTTTCGTCGCTTTACCTATTTTCTGATGGATTGATTTACAAAGCTGGGAAAATTTGGTACATCAAGCGTGAAGCTGGGGGGGCTCTTGGTCCTGCGGTGAAGATAAATTATAACACCATTGCTGCCATCATGTACGTCTCTCTGAGTCATATGTTTTTCTCGAGCAATAGGTGAAGTTCTTCATAGCTTGGAGTCTGGCTTCGTATACTCTGCCATTGTTCTTGCTACTGCAATAACTGCAATGATGCCCCGCAACGCCATATATGCTTCGTCCTTGTTGGCAGCTGCAACGCAGGCTGTCGTGAGTTATGTAAATATCTTCTGCTCTTCTCTGCTCACCTTCTCGCCAACAGGGTATTGCACCCTGCCTGATCATCATACGTGTCGCCCTTGGCGTCGACACTCGGGACGTATTTTCATCCATCGCAGTCCTGTCTAATAACCATACTCTCGCCATCAGCTCCAGGCGACGCACGGAACAAGACCTTTCTGATTCGGAAAATAATATCCTGGACTCGGAGGTGGCACTTTTGGGAACGGAAATGAGGGAGAATTCAGACCCGGGTGAGGAGGGCAGTGATGAACCAAGACTTCGCGTTCGAGTCCGGAATCAGTTACCAAGTCAAACCGATGACGAAGGGAAGTACATTGCGATAGCAAATCATGCTGGCGATGAAGAAAATTCAGACTCTAATACTCAGCGTACAATATCAAACTCAGCGTATGACTACGAAGACACGCCTATACCCGAGCTCACGCCGAATGCGCAACAAGTGGAATTCGCAAGATTAGATTCAGCAGTTTTGGGTTGGGACGGTGTATTGAAGGTAATTCATTCGAATACACCTGAAGAAACATAGTTTGGTCATGAACTTTATGTACATTACATCTCCAAGTACTCATCCAGAGAAATCATTCTAGAATTTGCCAAACCACGATGATAGGGAGTAGAAAATTGATTCTGCAAATTTGGCATTGTAAAGACTCTACTGTTGTTTTAATTTTCCCCTTCCTCGAAGCACATCCCTCATTAACCATTCCCCCAGTACACATATTCCACCAGACCACAGCGTTAGCAGAGAGGTTATCACGAAGAAGGATATAGTTTGCCCTATTTCGAGCCACGAGCCTGAACGGTGTGGTGAGACGTCAGTAAATCAAGCCCCCGGAAGAAACACTCGCCTGTATCAGTGACATTGAAGAAGAAGGTCAATGTCATTCCTGATGGATGGATGATACAAGTTCAGTAAGGTGTATATGAAAATCTAAACGTAAAATTCACCATCCGTCAAACACAAGGCGACAAGAAACAGCGAAAATGGTGGTAAGCCAAGGGAATGGGTGACCGCTGCTGTGGCGATGGCTAGAATTACGTAGGGCGTTATGATTTTACACATCTAGACAGACAGACTGATCAAAGGAAAGCCCAATCAAAGAATATATCGGCTCACCAGAAGTCCGCTCATGAAGAATGGGTTGAATACTGGAATGAGGCGGTATACCGGTGAGAGATAGAAGGACGAAACTGAAGCCACACTGTAATGAAGGTCAAGAGAGGTGGACTTCGAAGAACTTTGGCACTCACTTTCCAGTCCCAAAAAACGCAATTTGAACAAAGAAGAGGAAAAACAGTGCGATACGAAGATCATCTGCTTGAAAGCTGTATGCTAGCAGTTTCTCTTCAGTACCCTCAATAATGTTCTTTGTTTCCACGACAGAACCATTGGCTACCCTCGGCTTCCTCATAAGACTCTCAATTTCAACCCAGAGACCCATAAGAAACGTATATGACACGAAGAACAGAGTCTCATCACTGAGCGAGAGAATGATGAAGAGCGGGGTCAAACCCAGAAGGTAGCGTAGGTATAAAATGTGTCTTGCGGCAGGTGTCAGTGATGTATCGGTGGGAGACGAAGTAGAGAAAGTGACAAGAAGAGAAACGACTACGATGGTGAGTATAACATGAATATCCATGACATACGCCATTAAATACTAGAGTATGCTCACCCAGCACAGTCCATCCTGAAACCTGACACCACCTTGGTAATCCTCGCTTTGCTTGAAGATTGAGTACGGAACTTCGGGTTACCAAAAGGGTGAACAAGATTATGAGAGTCTTAATGAAGGTCAAGGAAGATGAGAAAAAGAGTAAAGAAAACTCCATGAAACTGACCTGGGCTCCGAAAAGACTGAGAATCGCTCTCTTGTCGGACTTACGCGGAGTGAGAATATGGATTTCTCTTAGGACTACAGCGCCTATTATGAACGCTGCGAAACCTCCTGAGATTCTACAAGAAACGGACATCGCGTTAGTGTTATTTATGGCTGTTTCACGTAGCAAGATAATTAACGTACATATTGCCTAGACTCTCTTCCTTGTTTACCTTCAACAATGGAAACACGGCAGTTGTTACACAGGAAGCTGCCCACCACCACGTTCTCGAACCTGCGTTCCTCGCTCCGACTTAATTCAAAGAGATAAAAATCAGAAACGTCACCGACCTAACGACTTTTGCAACTCCACGTCCCACTGCAATAAAGGCCATATAATCCCGATAACAACGAGTCCAAGGCTCCATACAAACCTATGTGTGTATCCGAGCACCATGGAGAATAACGCGCCCCCGACAAGCAATGTATTTCTGAGGACCATGATTATTTCGATTCGGTTCAAGTTGACCGCAGTAGAAATAGGCATTGAAAAGGTAGCGATTGTGGTCATCAGATGGGAAAGGACTCTATTCCAGAAAAACACCTGGACCACAGAGAAAAGAGTTGAAATCAAGCGACAAAACTTCGAGGCCTGAATCCGTATAACTCACAGGGAAACCTATATACAAATAGTACGTCCACGGGGCACGTTCTATCCAGAACATCCCACTCATTCCTAAGAGCACTGTGATACTGGTAACCTGCACCGCGACAGTGGCTTTGCTAGCTCTGCCGTCAGGCGTTGCTGTAACCACTCTTGAAGAAAAGAAAACCCAAGTTCCGGCCCACGCTGACCAGCCTGTATATGCCATACTTGCCATTGCACGGATGATCGTCCGCTCGTACGTCTGAAGGTAATGTAGACCAGCCAGGGCGGTGGAAATGAGGCGAGCAGAGTGACGGTTGACTTCTTCATAAGTAAGGGAGTCAGAAGTATCGTTGAGGATGAGTTTTTCGAGCAATCTTATTTCATGCAGATAGTGATCACCCTTGAGAGGAGAAAAGGGCGTGTAAAATATCTTGTGAGATCGTTTGAGTTCTAGCATGATGTCAACTCTGGGGTCAGCAAGATCGCGAGGAACATCCACAACCGACCATGCTTTACACGATATTGCTCCAGGATCACCTTCGCATTGACTAATTTGACCCGGGCTTTGAACCATTCTCCATCTTGCCCATTTGGACCAAATCTTGAACTTTCTCCAGACATAGAAGGCTCCAACAAATCGACAGGCACCACTCCTACACTGTTGACTGGCCAGCCAATGCCGAGGAGGGCCGCCATGAGCGGAGCGAGGTCTGCTTGGTCAATGTCGCGGCGATATAAGAGTTTGTTCGAGTCAAAGCGTAGATCCCATCTTTTTGAGTACGCGTCATGGGAGGATGAATCGTCGTCAGCCAGGGGACCGCGTATGCCCTTGCCCCAAGCGATATATGGCGTCCTGACACGTATAAGTACTAGAATATACTAAGAGACGAATCTGAGGTTTTACCGAGTGTTATCCGGATGACCATCGCCATGATTTCCAATGACACTCATTCCATGGTCGGCGGTGAAGACAAAACTCGTATCTCCATCATGGTCATAGAATTCCTCGATCAATGCTTCAACTTCGCGAACGATGCGATCGACGATTTGAATATTGCGCATGTACTCCCTCGAGAACGGGCGATACGAGTGACCAGTGGTGTCAAGACCCAGAAGATGAAGGAAGAAGACGATGCCTGACTGGTGGAGTGACTCTGAGGAAGTGCTATTGCGCAAAAGTTGGCGGAGATGTTCGAGGACCCAGAAGTCAAGTGCAGTAGCATCTTTAGTGAAGTCCTCCTCGCTCTCATCATAGCACCATTCTCTAACTCTCCCTTCCGAGCTCTCAGTGAACATCGGCACGATATCTGGACTCCCAAATGCCCAAGTCCCGCTGCTCCGGTTGAAAATTGAATCGAATTCCACCGGGTTTACTTTCCAGCCCTTCGTTACAGCTGATACATCTTCGTACATCCCGGCGATGATAGCTACGTGCCCAGGTCGACTTTCTGTTGGTACACGTGTATGAGAAATCCCAAACGCGCCTCGGGTGGAAATTATTGAGCGTAGGTAAGGCGCGACAACGTAAGTTGCTTCCGTGTCATTGAAAGGTAATGCTTTATGAAATCCGTTTGGCTCGAAAGCCAAGTCTGCGCGCAAACCGTCGGCTATAACTTGTTAGCTGAAGGTTCATTCGAAGAAGGAACACTCACCAGATATCAATACAACCCTCTTGCTAAGTCCTTTATCGTCTACACTTGTGTTAAATGCTTGCATTCCATGAACCACTGGACTGGTAAAGTAGCAGTCGAAAACAGAGCATATGAACGTGAGGTGAAAGATGAATCCTACAAGCAGAAAGGCGTTGAGTGAAGAAGGAAAAGAGGTTGGAGAGTCCTTGGTTTTCTCCATTGATGCAGGTAAATTCAATTGAAGATTTCCGAGAGTTCTGTATCCACTATTGCTGTATCCACCTGTGATTGCTTGAGGTGACCTTTATTTGATATCCCAAAGCTGAGCTCTTCCACACATCCCAGAGAATCGCTGGTAAGTGATTTGACGCCCGTCTGCACGTTGCGCAATCAAGCACGTGGAAGATTTCCTCACACGTAATTACCAAAATGACCGGCCGCGATAGAGGTGACCGCGCGGCTAACCTGAGTTCGATTTTTGAGCTGACTCTGACTCGCTTTTTTAATTTGCTTGCCTCGGACAACATCCTTAATTTGAATCGTAGCCTTTATATATTGTGACGACCTCAAACATGGTTCATCTAAGGCTCCTTGTACGCTGATGCATCTGCCTGTAATGTTTTTTTCAGAGTATGCCAAGGGTAGCGGTCAATACTTTGGATGTCCTCAAGAAAGCTTTCTAGAGCAACAACCGTCCTCTGCGTTGAACAACATACGATTCGGGCTCCGTGTTTAATCGTAACATAGTCGAGCAATCAGTTCATGCATATGAAACTCTCAACAGGCGTCTAGTAACGTTCATGAATCTCTCATGGGGTGTGTCCAAAACACACCCCATTGATCTTCTTTGGTTTAGAATAATAGCTTTGCACGCCCTCTATGATGTATTCAACTGTGACGGACTGTACCGGATATTCATACATGAAGTACTTGAGATTATACGAGGAATCAATCTAGTAAAAGAAATATGGATACAGAGCTAGAACAATTATTACAAGTAAGGAATATCTCAGAGGCGGTAGATATACCCATATTCATCGTCATGACCATCCTCGTAGGCAGAATCTGAATTGGGATCATCATCATCCCCAAGGTAGATGTCATCCTGGTAGTATATCTCATCGTTGGTTTCGCTATCCTCATCCGAGAGGGGATCCTCATTTTCTTCCTCATCAGCATCATCCTTACCGGCGTTTTCTTCGTCTGAAAGCCGATTGATAGTAGTTTGTGCGCGATTGACAAATCGGCGTCGAGCTGGACCAGTTGGCCTTTCGTCTTCATCGTCGGAGACTTCATCGACCTCATTTGGTCCCTCACTCGCGTTGGCGCCTGCAACGTCGTCATAGTCAAGGTCACGGTCAACTTCTCCAATGTTCCGGCTTCCTAGATCCTCTTCCTCCATTTCACGAATCTCGCCATCATCAATAAAACCAGACATCGAGTCTGATTCATCATCCCCGTCGTCCAGTTCTGCGGCCTCGACGTGGCCCCGGTTGCGAGACAGTCGCGGCATCCGGAACCCAGGAGGGAAATTATACGCAAAGTCAAGTATTGCATCTTGGATGTAATCATCATCCTCTTGATCGTAGTCTGCATCGTCTAGATGGTCGTGGAAGGCCAGATCAAAGAATGGTGCATCGTCATCATCCTCAAGATCATCGCCGAATTCAAAATCGCCATGAGCACGATAGATCCGATGGCAGTGGGTGCAAGCACCATCAGCAATCTCGTGCATGCAATCTACGCAACGATAAACGCCTCCGTCCTCGTCGTCGCGGATACCGGCATCTTCGCGTGAGGCAAGAGAAAGGAAAGAGGAGCGATGAGGGTAGAAAATGTCCTTCCATAATTCTTTTTTCAAGGGTTCTATCACTGATCCTGTTTGAATCCCGCTGCTACTACCAGCCACTGGCTCGGGGGATAGTGGTAGCCCAACTAGCAAGCCGGTACTTCCAAGGCTATTGACCATGTTCTTAATAGCCCAAACTTCAACTGGGGTGTCACGAACGGTCGTTCTGCAGTGTGGACAGCTCTTTTTCCGAAGATAAATCGGTGGCTGGTCTGCTCCTTCTTCAGTGGGACGCGAGAACCACGACATAAGGCACGAGTAGCATGCGATATGACCGCAAGGAGCAAGCGCGTAAGGTTTGTACAGGAGGTCAAGACATATTTGGCAGGTGATATTTTGTTGAACTTGGGACATAGCGCTCTCGTGTCTACAAATCAGCTAGGAAGTAACAGGTGAGATAGTGTATCATCGTGGATCAAGATTGTTCAGCAGAATAGAAGGGACTCACAGCGGATTTTGTCGCAATTTCTGCATTCAGCCTCTCAACTTCATTGATGCTTGTACCATGAACTGCCGTTGCCGTTGTCTCCTTCGTCCTCGAATTTATCGCTGTCGGAGTTGAAAGTTCTAATAGCGGCTGACTCTGCATCCGGATGGTAAGCTTGATCCTGTTGAGAGTTTGAGTTTAGATGGCTTACGGTTTCCTGTATTCGGTCGGAAGATTCGTTGACTCCCATAATAGGCACAGACCTCGAAATTATCGCGATAGGAGGTTCAGACTTGGAGATAGAGTCAATACTAGTGACTACAGGTATCTTTCTCCTTTTCCGTCTTCGCTTTTTCTTGTCTGTCTTTGTACTCAGAGCATCACCTCTCAGTTTCTTGGCGATATGGCTCTCTGTGTCACTGGCATCGTCGAGACTTGACCGTTTTCTAGAGTTGATGGATAGATTATCGACTGTGCTGGGACCTGGAGTAGCCTGACGCGTAACGAAGGAAGACATGACAAGACAACAGAGACGGCTATGGAACAAAGTGGCCCAAGTTGTTTGTGCATGCTTGGATCGGAAGTACCGACTGTCGGTTATGTTCGGGATGGATTTGATGATTGACATTGCCCCTTGAACTCGCACCTCCTCTTTCAACCTCACTTGCACTTCTACAGTCATCGCGCTTTTCATAGCGTTAATTCTGCGGGCTCTACCTTCTCGCATAATTTAGCTCGTCGACTTAATCGTTTGAGAACTCAAGTTACTTCAAGGCTTAGGCGGGTAGCGAACCCCGGTTAAGGGAAAGGTCAGTGAGAAATTCTATGTTTCATAGATTGTGTTGAATTAATCCGGCATTTATCCTTGGCCCAGTTATATGTCAAAAACTTATCACGGTCACATAAAGCATCTATCGTGGTTTCCATCAACTCTGTTGCCCCTACGCTCCTTATTTTCTTATGCAAACCCTTCTACTCTCGCCCAAGACGGACGAAATAACTATCAACGAAAGGGAGGGCCGGAAACCTTCAACTGGCCGTCTGAATCTCAACATAGGTTCAAAGCGTCCTTCGTCTAAAGAACGTTCGCCAGTTCCCGGTCGTTCTTTACGCGCTTTCCATGCTGAGCCTTATGCTTATTCCCCTGGGCAGTCAATATCCATGAATGCAACGCCGAATTCTCTTCTACCTTCTCCGACATCACACTCATTACCACCGACATCCAAGACACCATTCACCGACTCACGACCATTCTGGCTCACGTTGTACTTCTTTTTCAATCTCGGCTTGACATTGTATAACAAAGGTGTCCTTGTTCGTTTCCCCTTTCCTTACACCCTGACAGCCATCCACGCACTGTTCGGAAGCTTGGGCGGCGCCATCTTAGCACGTTTCCAGGTTTTTGTGCCGCCGAGGTTAAAGAAGAATGAAACCACTGTTCTGTTGGCCTTCAGTTTTCTATACTCGATCAACATTGTCGTCAGCAATGTCTCCTTGCAACTTGTCACTATTCCTGTACGTTTCTTGTCATCGCCTTCAAAAGACTTGATTTGGACTGTGTTGCTTTTAGTTCCATCAAGTAATTCGGTCGACAACGCCAATCTTCACCATCATGTTCTCTGCCCTTCTCCTTGGCAAATCCAGTAGTCGTTGGAAAATTATCACTCTCATCCCTGTGACAGTTGGTGTAGGCCTCGCGTACGTGGGACTTGCTACACGCTCCAGACTTATTCTCTCATCTTATCATTTTTTTCCCATCATCTAGAACATATGGTGATTACTACTTCACCCGCTGGGGGCTCATCCTCACCTTGCTTGGAACTATTCTTGCTGCACTGAAGACCATTTTCACCAATGTTCTACAATCGCCCTTGCCATCGCTCACTGATCTCACTCCGAAATCATTTCTGAGTCAAATTTACCCCTTTTCCATCCTCGCTCAAGCAAGACTACACCTCAACTCTCTTGCGTTGCTTTCACTACTATCGCCACTCGCCTTTGTACAATGCATGATCTTGGCATACTTAACTGGGGAACTAGATCGGGTTAGGACATATTCTCAGCAAGAGTTGACTGGAGCGAGATTGATGGCCTTGGCGTTGAATGGCTGCATTGCATTTGGATTAAACGTGGTCAGTTTTTCAGCGAATAAGAAGGTGGGAGCGTTAGGTATCACAGTTGCTGGTAAGCTCAAGTTCTCTTCTGATGATCTTGTTCGGATGAATATTGTACTGAATTGTTTATCTTCAGCCAACGTCAAACAGGTCCTTACGATATTATGTGCTGTTATGCTTTTTCACCTCAACATTACCGCATTGAACTCGCTGGGCATTATTCTGACTCTTCTGGGTGGGGCGTGGTACGCTCGGGTAGAATACATGGAAAAACAGGAGCAACAACAGTTAAGAAATCGTACGATATAACATTAGCGGGTAACTAGTATGCTCATTGTCCGCGGCAGTCGTGCTGATCCCTTCTCTAGCTCTAATCTTAGCCTTCGTCTATTCCGGAACGTTTAGGCCAGTCAGACAACTTGGGTCGTTGCTCCGGATTTAGATTTATAGATGACTCGTGCGTGGCTCGCACATGTATTATCTCTATATTCATTTATTGGTCTTGGTTCAAACGCTCCCAGTAAAGTAACCTTCGCTTGCGATAATTCAACACTAGCCCTACGTTTCCATTAGACTACATTTCACATCGCTATGGTTCAGCCGAAAAGCATCACTTTTATGCTTCACATCATGTACTTTTTGGGCCTCAGATAGATATGTTTCCCGTCGTCTCCTGTGCCATATTTTATAAATCTACTTTGTTCATACGTCGTTCATTCTACACTCGCACTCCTTCAACTCTTCTTGTCGTATTACTCACTTCATGTACATAGCCACTTACACAAGTTTCAGTGTGTACAAAGTGGAAGTCGCTCGGATTGTGTCCCACACAGAATAGTCGGGGACTTCAGGCCGACTTGCAAGGTCAAGACGAAACTTGCTTCATAATAACGATATTTCCGCTCAATGCTGAATCTCGGTACAGTAAATCGCCGACAAAATACGTTACTTACACTGCTGCAGTATTCCAAAAGGAAGGAAGTAAAACCCTACGTTCAGCCTGTCATTGTAATCTGTACATGGCGAATACCTCAATGATCTTTCGTACATGTATACGTGTTCTCATTTCAGATCCTGTTCAGCGCAAGATATCAGTTACTGATCATTACCCTTGGCCTTGCTTCTGGACGACATGGCATGCCCATAGACAGAAGAGCGACCCAACACCGCTGTATGCTTGATAGCTGAACAAACACTTTGTTTCACTAGCAGAAATAGAATGCTGCGAGGACACGGAGACATTCATTGAGCGGTTTTTCGTTTTTAGGTGTACAGTAAGCCAGCAAATACATTCCAATAGGAGAGGGTCGGAAGGGGCTATAATTGTTACGCCAGCTTCTGGACAGAGGGAAAAAGAAACGCGACGTAGACCCTGATGATCAGACAAAGAGATCGTAGTCACTCAGGAAATGTAGCCAGAAAATTCTTATCGAAGACCTACAACTCGAGCGGGCCCCTACCTGCCCCTACACAACAAATCAAGAGAGTCGGCATTCTAGAAAGAGGGAATCCACCACAATTATACTGCTTGAAGTCGACAAAAATGAATGAAAGATAGTAAACAGTACATCAGAAAGACCATGATGACAACATGAATACAAGGACAAGAGTAGTACTAGAATAAGGAACGATCATCATCCGAGGAGCGCAAGTTTGTAACTGAGTAGTGGGAGTTCTGGCGGAGACGTCGGAATACCCTGACACCAAGACGCGTGCGTCTTCTCCCCACACTGACGCGATTTGAGTTCCGTCGTGACCTCCTCGTGGAAATCCCAAAGACATGCCCAACATTTCCCCAAAATTTAACAAACGCCGAGGGCTTATTCCTGTCCCTACGTTTTGTCTTGACCGGCTTCTCAACACCGTAAGGGCCATATCGTTTATTATACAGCTTGATCAAAGCGTCCGTCTGGGCCCAACTCCTCTCCTCAGCCTTCCTGGCCTCCTCCTGCTCATCTTTCGTACTAATGTCGATCAACGGCTTATTCAACAAGATCTCCTCCAATTCTTGTGCCGTTGCCATCGACTCGTAATCGATCTCATATTTGACATCGTGGCCAATGCCAATCTTCTTCACCTCGGGGATCTTAACATCCTCCCCCCACCAAAGCTTACAGACGTGACGCATGAGAAGAAGGTCGCTCTTGGGGACCTTCCAGGCTGGGAGGCTAAGCATTGCCCTCTGCCGATTCATTTCCTTGATGCGCGAAGATAGGAAGGCTTGGAGTTCGCTGACGTCCGGTTCATCACCGGGTTGATCGTTGTGCAGAAGCCGTCGTTCGAATTGCGCAAAAGGCATTCCGCTCCAGGATGAGCGGGAGGCGCACGGAGGCATATAATCACGGAGGTTGGAGACTGGGCGCGCAGGGAGGGCTTTGTCTCCTCCTACTGGAGCTACAGAAGGTAGACATGTCAGAAGGGAGGCGGAGGAGTCTGAATGAAGGGTGGGGAGTCCACGAGTAGGACGACGAGCAGCTGACCCAGCAGCTGCAGGCTGGCGTTTACGGGAGTTAGGGGAGTAGGAATCCATGCTCTGAACGCGATCACCGTTGATGGATGCAGCGAAATAATGGACTAGTAGAAATGAGTTAGGGAGTTCGTTTTTTCAGATGGCATTGCAAATGGTCCTTAAATAAAGGTGCATAGTGGCTTTGGCCAGCCTTTGACCAAAGGTGATAGACAATGGCCCATTGTAGCGCAAAGGCCACTTACGGCGTTCACCAAATTTGGACATCAAAGCAGGAAACTGGGCGAACAAAGAAACTCATCCGGGTTTATCAGGGTCGAAAAGGGCAACGAGGCAGAAACTGGTAGAGAGCTCTTGTTCTTTAACCACTGATAACGATCCATAGAAGACTGACTATCTTTTTTCAATCGAGTTGAGAATGGACTGGGATAAGAATTCGTACATACAAAGTAATCATAGATTCAAATTTTAGTCTTGCTCGCTCTGGTCCCTCGGTCGATACTTGATGCCCCGACTATCCAGCTCTGCTTCAACGTCTTCCGGTACTCGGCCTTTCACTCGAGCTGCGTACATACCGCGAGCATACTTTGCTTGGGTCGGTGTAAGCTTAAATTTGGGATTTTTGATTGGTCCACGCACCAGTTCGCTGCCATCGAGCAACCCAACTCGTTTCAGTATCTATGAGTGCTATCACTCCGTCGAAATATGATGTAGTACATGCGAGAATACGGTCCGGATTATCTTTCAACTTCACAAAAACGAATGAGGCATGAAATTCGAGTGAAAGTGTGATTTCACTACCTGAAGAATCTCCTCACAATTAGGACAACCGATGCTACGAAAGTCTGCAGAAGTTTGTATAATAGAACAGAGGAGACAGGCTCGCAGATGTCTGGACTTGGTGGGAGGAATAATGGCACTGGCTGCGTCGCTCATGATGGTCAAGGACGAAACCCAATATCGAGCAAAAAGCCCCTGTGAACCTTAAACTCTAACTCATACTCTCACTGCAACCTCTCGATCCTTGCAGCTTTTGGGCTCACTTCACATGAAAAATGTCGGCCAGCAGATGACTTCGGGTTCGTTAAATAACTAGCTTGCGATATACATTGTATCTCATACAACAAAAGGCGCTTTGTCCGGCTTAACTTCAACCATTGCCTTACAACCTTGTATGGCTTCAGAAATACTCAGCTACTTCGTTTAACTAAACTATCTCACAGTTGACCTTTTGAAAACCCGGCTTCAACAAGGAGACAGTGCTCACCAACGCAAGTACGTTGTCATCCGCTCGAGATGTTCGATCTAAACTCAACTTTCTGCGTATAGTGTATCCGTCTTGAAGGCTACAAGGGAGGTCTTGGAATCGAGCGGAATTCGAGGACTTTGGAGGGGAACGGCACCTTCCTTAATACGGTGCGTTATTCTTGTGGAAGTTCTTGTTTTCTTCCTCATATCTATTCTCATTAGCAACATCCCCGGCGTAGCGCTATACATGACCGGTTTAACCCAGCTTCGGTCTATCATGGCTTCATCTCGGTATTTTACCGTTCCTGCCATCCCCAGTCACTCGAATGCGACACACAATTCCGTGTTACCCAAGCTTACCAATACAGGGAATCTTCTCGCTGGTGCAACAACCCGGGTGGGGGTAGGACTCTTGATGAATCCTCTTACGCTGCTCAAAGCAAGATATGAGGTAAGGATGATACCACTAACGGTGCTGCTTTTTCGTTGATCCAAGTACACCAAGAGCAATATCTATGTGTATCAAACACTTTCAGGAGCCTTCGCCTCTCTGGTCCGATCAGGTCCTACCGAGCTCTTACGTGGTTTGTCGGCCTCTTCGTTAAGAGACGCACCTTACGCTGGATTATTCGTCGTGTTCTACGAGGCATTGAAGAAACATTCCTGTAAGAGAACATGGAGTGAACAAATGGCTCAAACGCTGAGAAGACTTCTCTTTAGCTCTGGTAATAATGCCTACATCTCACACGCAGTCGTCAATATTGCACAGCAGCTCCGCGGCCGCGGCGGGCGCATTAGCGACTTTAGCTACTCATCCTTTCGACGTCATTAAGGTGCTACTTTGCGTTTTTTCGCATCTGATCAACTCATGAACATGATTTTACGTCCTTCTTCAGACCAAGCTACAAGTCCGAACAGAAAATCAATACCATAGCTTTGCGTCGACGGTGCGGACCATTTGGAGGGTAAGCTAGCTGTCGCGGTCTGCCTTGATTCCCAATGTCCAAACTCACCATCCTAGTTTCGCGGGCTACGCGGTTATTTCGATGGAGCTTCACTTCGACTCTCGCGAAAAGTTTTGAGCTCAGCTATAGGCTGGGCAGTCTACGAGTTCATTTTAATGTCTGTATGGACTTGAAGCAGGATTTTTCATGTACAAGGCTGATCTATACATTAATTGCTCGTACTGTATGCTGTATATTAACTCTCCTGATTCCCGAACTGAGTAATAGACACAACTCAAAGAACAATTGAAGATGGTCAAATATCATCCTCCCAACTGTCCGGGATATTCTCTGGCGGGGAGTCATTTTGAGGGCGAATGCTGTGTGGCAATTCCGCAGCGCCGAAAGGTCGCGAGGGAGCAGGGGAGCCCGTGCGGTTCGAATTGACAGTATTAGGAGTGGTAGACCTAGAACCGACAGTAGGAGTCGGAGCCACAACAGACGTCCATCCACGCTTGACTCCTGTGAAGGCATTTGCAGATGAAGAACTCGAGTCGACTGAATTGTTAGTTCTGCCATTAGTAGAAGCCGGAGGTACGAATCCTCCCCGAAGAGTGACTAGTTTTCCGAGGTTGGTGTTTGAAGTAGATTTGTTGACTATCAAGGTCGAAAGGAGCGGGGTCGGTATACGAGTGTCTACGCGACGGATAATTTGTACGCTACATATATTTCATGAGCTCGGAATGTCATTAGAACATATCGATGATAGTACACCTACCTGCGGTGCGGTTCTTGGTCAACCATCTGTGAATCCAACCTATACAACCCGGCTAACTGTTTTAAAGAATGAGTGTTTTCGTCCGCACTAATCATTTTGAAAATTAAAATTTTACCTTGGAAACAAAGCCTCGTTTGTCTGGGGGCATAGCCGGGAGCGATTGTTTTGTCCTGTTTGATTGGACAAACCTAAGCCGGAAAGTATTATATTCAACAATCAACGATCAACGAACAAAAGCCAGACAACTTACTCAGCCAGAGCATCCTCAACAAGCCTCAGGAACTTTGAATTCGCTTTTGCGAACGCGACGAGCTCATCATTATAAGTAACCTCCGCCAATCTCCCACTCCCACCTGGTGTGATACCCAACGCATCCGCCAGCCTTGCGTTCCTTTTCTTTAATGCACAATCCGTCGTACACTTGAGTGTCTGCCCCTTGGCCAAACCAGCAGGATTGCTCCTACACCTCCCGCACACCGCTGCCTGACGGATCCTCCCACACTCACAGGTGAGCTCTATCCGCGTCTGACACGGCTCGTCTTCGTCACAACTCGTTGGTGCATGACACAAATTCGTACATGGGTGGATGTCTGGAAGGCACAATTTCCTCGCTTTCCCGCACATACTCGTACACGCCCCGCATTCCCCTCCATGGCATTTTCGATCACATTTGTGACCCCCGCAAGGCAATAACTTACCGCAAACAAGACCACAAGACACTTTTTCGGAGTCGAGAGAGCAGCGGATGTTTGGGAGGATTTTCTTGCCACACGCGCAGGGTTTACCGGTGAGATGGACACAGGGAGGGCAGCTCGAGTCAGGAAAATGGCATGTATGGGGCGTCTTGGGGTGTCCACATGGCGGGGAGGGTAAGGAACATGGATGGCCGCAGTAGATTTTTGTTCCGCAAGGTATCGGAGGCTCTAAAACTGTTCGACCACAAAAACAAATCAACTGAAATGTTGAATGAGAACCAAGATGAGAAAAGTGAAGGCAACTCATTTACACACCTCTTCGAAGGAGCTTCTCAAACAAGGCTGACAGGGCCCTTTATGATCTCGTTCTTGACAGGGATGATTACCGCAACTCAACATTTTACCACATACCAGATCACACTCATGCAAACCATTAGGATCTGCATCCAACTGAGAGGCGAAAGCCTTCATTTTCCCTTTGACAACTGAGGCAAGAGGACAACATATTCGACGACACTGGTGCTTGCCACAAGCTCGTAAAGCCGTACATAAATGTTTGCACAGGATCTCCTGCTCCTTGACTAAGCCTGATTCTTCATCGAGAGTGAGCAGGTTCCCGCATTTGAGCGTTGTGGTGGTGTTGCCGCATCGACACGGTCTGACGACATCAACAGAGCAGGGTGGGCATACCGCTGATGTATGGCATTTCTCCTGACACAGATGTTCGCAATCTGAGTGTGGTTTGAGACAGAGGGAAGTGCATGTCGGAATCGGGTCAGTGCAGTGTGTGCGAGGGGGAAAATCACCAGTTTGTGGGGAAGAGAAAGTTGCAATGGACTGCTTGCCGCAAGGACAAGTGGTGATTCGGTCAGGAGATATCGGACAGTGTCCTGGACGAGCATCGGAAGCTGGAGGGTGACAAGATTTCGTGCAGGTATGATCGCCACAGTCGAATGCTTTTCCACAAACAGAATGACAACCGAAGCCCTTTCTTGGTTGCTGCATACGTTCGGTGGAACGGTCATCACAACCGAGAGACTCGAACCATACATCTCCTTCTCCACATTTCACCTCCTTTCGTTCCTTCCCACACCAACAATCTATAACATCTCTTCGCTCGCACGGGGGACAATGGCCAGGATGACAAACTTGTTGACAGTGATGTTTACCACAGCCAAGCATCTTGGAGCATGTTTGCCCACACGATACATGGGTGTGTTCGCCGCAGCGAACGGAAACAATCTGTTGGCGTATACATTCACACGGGACGTCCATGATGACCTTGCATGGAGGGCATGGACCAGGATGACATAGCAAAGGACACGGATGAGAGCAAGAGATTCTAGGACGGGAACAGGCATTCCCACACGAGTGAGGTGTTGCCAGATGGCTCCTGGGCGAGCGAGTTGAGCCGCAAAAGCACCTGAAGTAAAAGTTGAGAAAATAGAAAAATAGAAAGGAAGCGATAGAGCAACGTACAGATATCCTTTGATAAGCTTATTCCTTCTTCCTTGACACCCAGGACACCTCCACTCGCCATCTTTGCTAAATTCTTCACGAGCTTCCCAGGCAGCCTTTACCTCCTTGTAATTCTTCTCTGCCCATTCTCGGATACATGTCAGATGGAACGTCGTCCAACAATACTGCGGCTTTTGTGCAGTATCATCTTCAAGCATAGGGATGAGAGGAGAGCAGCTCCATGTGGGTTGTTGAGGATGGATAGACGAGAAGCAAATGAGACAATCTAGGTAAGGATATGTGCTGAGTTCCCGGATGAGATTAGATGTTAAATCTCCAGCGTCGGCTTTATTAGGAATTTTCTTCTTGCGGCGCTGAGGTGGAGTTGTCCCAGGGGATTGAGTTGGCGCATCTGCAGTAAGTCCAGCATTGAATTTAGCCTTGCCAGGCCGAAGCTTGGCAGGATGAGCAGGCATAGCCAATGACTTTCCTTCGCCTTTACTATAGCTCTTTTCCTTCGAACCATTTCGGCGCCTTGAGGATGGCTCAGAAGTTAGCCCTGTACTCTTTCCTCTCCCTTCTTTCTCCAATTTGTTTCCTTGACTATTCAATGGAGGTGCAGAAGTCGGTATCTTCTTGTCACTATCCAGGAGAGGCCGTGGTCCCTTTTTGTGGGATTGAGAACGATATTTCTGAGGTTTACTAGGACCTGTACTCTGATCATCGTGATCGTCAGGTTTGTTCAGATTGTCACGGGAGTTGGGTTCTACGAGCTTTCTCCGTGAATGATTTTTCCCGGTGTTATTACTAGATTCAGATGATGATTGTTGTGCGTTATTGGATGAAGAAGCAGGTTCCATTCGCTACTGGAAGTAACGAAGATGGTGGTTAATGCAAGTTGATGCTAAGCTTTATATAAGTGCGAAAGTAGATATGTAAGCGCATCTCGGTTAATACCGCTATCCGAGTCAGGCTTGAGTTTTCTGTGTCGGAGAAAGTCATCTTGGTACCGATAATAGGAACAACATTCATGCTATTAGGATAGAGTGTTTATGACTGGTATGGTGAATTTGAGCATAGAGGTAGTATGTAGCTGAGTGAATCCGAATGCAGATAAACATTTACAGATAAAAGCGACAAAAGAATTGCATCTACCTATCAAGTGAAAGAGAGACAAATACTCGAGCACAACCTGTAGGACGCTTATAACATAGGAGAACGCCAAGGCCAACTTCTCCCCGACTGAACCAATCGTAAAGAGCTAAAACTTCAGCACTTCAGCAATAAGACTGAGACATGGCCAACTGCAAGCATGCAAGGCAGGTAAGATATAATGGGATTGGGCGACAATACCTAGAGCGATACCGTCAATCGCAGTCGATGAACTTTGCACTTTTGTATCTCCGCTTCGGCTTTGATTTCGTCTGTGCTTTCTGTGACTTGCGTCGAGCCGTTTTCCGCTTCTTTGTCGGCGGATACGCTGAGTCATCGCTACCTGCACCTTCATCTTCCTGTCCACTTCTTGTTCTCTTTCCCAGCTTAAAAGCCAGGTGTGGTTCCTCCTGTCCCCCGCCGTCAACATTGGGTACATCGACGTAACCGCTCCCATTCTCATTTTCATCCGGAACACCAATATTTTGACCATCCTGCACAGCATTATTATCCTTAGACATTCTTGCGTGATCAACTTGTTTGCCCTTTCCCTTCCTGTTGCTTTTTTTCCTTGGCTTGATCCAATCTTCAACCTCCAAGACCTGGTTTTTATTACCCTCCTTTTTCTTCCTGCGTTCCTTCTTTTTCATCTTCTCCTGTGCGCGATTGGCGTACCAGTCTTTTGCCCAGCCTTCAGGAAGGGAAAACCCAATCCCGGGATAGTCAATTTCGAGAGAGCGTAGATCAGTGGGAGCCGCGCCATAAGAGGAGAAGGCGGTGGAAAGTTTACTAGAGGACGCATGCAAGATTCGGATGCGATGGTTTGAAAGGGATGAACTAGATCTAGGCGGAGATGAGGTGTGTGTTTGAGTATCCAACGGAGGGATAGAAGCAGAAGAGGTAGACGGTTGCAATGATGAAGATGAAGTAGCTTGCACGCCTGAGCTACTTGCTTCCGCATTCGCGACATTCCGGCCAGGTGACGCGAGAACCATTCGTGGAGTTGACGGGCCCCCGTACAGATCTTCTAGTCTTCTCTGAACTCGTTCCAAAGTCCTATTTTTTGAGTTCCGCAAATGATATGGTCAGAAGATGAATATGAATAGCTATGTAGTACATAAAACATAACATACTTTGTTGAAATAGACCCAGTAGCCTGACTCGCAGCCAGGATTTGCGCCGCGGCCAGAACAGATTGCCATCCAGCTGGTGCCAAACGATTGATCATACTCGCTGAGCGTTTTGGTATAATTGCAGCCAGAGAAGCGAGGATGCTGTCCAGATAACGTGAAGAAGAAAGGGTCAAAGAGGAGTTGAGTTGAGGGATTGAAGGATTCGTCTCATGGTCGGTACCATTGTCAGGTTCGAGGTCGGTAGTGGACGAAGTCGTGTCTCGCAAAAGCAAGGCAGTGATATGCGCCACTTCGTCCTGAAGCGACCATTCTGGAGCAGGTACGTCCTGCGCAAGAAGGGGCCATCGAGTCCAGGTTTCGCGTGATGATATTTTCTTTCTTGTTGTAATGATCTCCTCTGTAGCTGAGGATTGAGACTGAGAGGCCCGTTTCCGCTTCGCACTGGACGAATTAGTCCTACGGATAAGCTCGGCGTCTGAGTCTGGGGCAAGTCCTTCTTCGGCATCCTCGTACTGAACATCGTAAGCCTCTGTATAATCCTCGTCGTCTTCGTTACTCTCGTATAATGGAGCCCTGTAGTTAAACTTATCATTGAAGTACCTTGTTAGCTGTGAGGTGACATCCAGAGTATCAGTAGTTCGGATAGCGCGAAGAAGCGAAGTATATTCACTGAGCTCAGAATGAAGAGCTGCGGGTATTCGCTTGTGCTGAGATTTTGAGCGGTCTTTCGTTGAGCTCATGAGTTTATGACATTTAAAGGAGAAGAAATTTAGCGTGGGGAAATCTGACGCGTGCCTTTACCTTTTACCTTTTACGCGTTCGTTCACTGTCTTCGAAGTTGTGGAGAGCCTGAAGACACGGTCCTTTTTTTATGTCTCTCAGCTTTATTACAAAGAACCGTCTATGTCATCCAAACTCGGTAGCCAAAAGCTCGTTATCCGCTTCCCCCCGACAAACAAAGCAGAGGCTTCTCCTTCCCCTGCGCCGTCCGCAGATGCATCTGCCATGACAGAACCCGAAACAGAGCCCAATGATGCTGATGGGAACCATGAAGGCGACGATAGTGCATCTATTGACATCGAAGAAGAACCCCAGCCTGCTTCATACATGCCGACAAAACGTGGTCGTGGACGTCCTCGAGGAAGTTTGACTCGAGGAAGTCTGGGAAGAGCTGGATCTGGAACGCCGACACCGAGAGCTCGTGGACGAGGAAGAGGAAGAGGTCGTGGTCGTGGTAGAGGTCGGGGAGCAAGTGCAATCACCATCAAATTGCCGAAAAAAGACGATGGCGAGGAAGACGATGAGACTGAAGGCGATGGCGTTGGCGAAGAAACAGACGAAATGAATCTCGACGGGGAGGAAGATAATCCGAAGAAAGTTCCAGTAGGTGGAGGGAGACCGTTCAGAAGAATACATGGACAGGTGTATATCATTGAAGGAGACGAGCTTGTTACAGATAATGATCCCAAAGGAGACGAGAAGATTGATAAATTTGGTAACCTCCTTGGAGGTGCGCACGAAATACAATCTAGTCTCTTGTTACACTGATGGCCGTGTCAGGGAGAAGATTCAAAGCAACTACATTCCTGCTTCCAAATCGTCATCCGGAGCGACGATATATGCTGGCTATTGACGCCGCTCGAACCTCAGGTTTCCGTGATTCTCTGTACTATTTCCGACGGAACCCGCTCGCGTTCAAACTTAGCGCGACCCAACCTGAAAAAGACCACCTCATCTCCGAAGGGAAACTTGGTCCACACCTTAAAACGCGATCAGTCACCTTGATCACGGCGCGCAGTGCATATAAACTACATGGGAGCAAGACGATTGTCGATGGACGATGGGTTACCGACGATTACTACGAAGACAAGGCTCTTGCCGCTATAGCTGAGCTCGGTGTCAAACCTGGCGATCCTGTTGGCGACCTGGTAGACCCCAATGCCGACACTGAAGGCCGTTCAGAGAAGTCATTAAAGTCTATCATTAACGATCGAGAGTATGGTGCTTCTGGAGGTGGAGGTTCAATGTATCGACCTGGAGGTCCCACAACAATTTTCGCCGGGAATGGGTTTGGTCCGTTCTACGAACCTTTGAACCCTGTTAGGAAAGCACTGCTCAACCGAGACGGGGTGACTGAAGAGAACTGGATGTGGATGATGGCGAGTAGAGCGAGGGAGGCTGATGAGCGGTGGAAAAAATGTCGGAGCGGTACGATTAGTGGTGCAGGGGTGAAACCTGGTGCAGGAATTGGCCCAGAGGCGAAAGCAAATGTAGCGAACAGTTCCTGGGATATAACAGCGGATCTAAATGCAGCGGGTGCTTCTACAATGACGCAGACTCATCGTAGTTCGAAAGGTAAGGAGCGAGCAAATCCTGATTCATCTACGGAAATGGGTGTAACCGGTCAGACTCTTGCACCTGTCAAGAAAAAACGGAAAGTGACGTTTGGTCCTGAAACTGGCGGACCAATTTTGCCTCTTGGTGTTTACGAGCCTCACACTGGAACTGTCTTCTGTGCGTTATCTCTTCCCGTTGCTCTCTTTCATGTGTTCAATGCGTCTCTAATATGTCACTGTGATCTAGTCCGGAGTGACTCGCAGCCGACTCAATCTCGACTGGAACAAGAACCTGTGTATCCATCGCTCAATGGTGTGAATAAACGTCCAGACAGCGGTATATTAGGCGGTACCAAAACCGGTGCCAACGCATGGGGTTTGGCATACGTGGATACTTATATGGACCTGTCTTCGAAGGAGGAGCAAGAAAAAATTTCGTCACGCAGGAGAGAGAAAATTTTGAAAGCGGTCGGTCTTCAGCATCTGAATATGGCTCATGACAATATTGTAGCTAACTCGGGAAGAAGTAGCATGGAATTGGGGTTGGGTGAGACGGAGGAAGAGATCGCAGTTGTGGATGTAACATAGTACGTGAAGGGGTCGAAACGTCAATCTAAGTATAATCACCTACATTCATTCGAATAGAAAAAGAAGTGAGTTCTCTGTTGACAATTCGATTCTCTCTTTCAACTCTTTGTGATCGACTCTATTGAGGATCCATGGTCTGGTCCATAGATCAAGCTGTTACGATTTAAATGGTACCACCATCGTTATATACATGTAGATATAGATATCATTGCAATATTGGACAGCAACACAAGCAATAATACAATGCATATAAGCTAAGATACCTTCCTTCCCGATTTTATCAGTTTTTCGTCTGTGGAAAGAGAGCATTAACAAAAGAATACACTACCAATCGCGAGAGGGTCTTCACATCTCTCATTGGTTTCTTGTTGCGTCATTCACAAACTTCCCGGACCTCCACGTCTTTCTACTTCGGACCCTGGATTTGGAGCATTTAGTTGAGATAACCCCTCTATGGAGGAGCTCACGAAAATTTACCTCGTCCATCACGTTTCAATATTGTAGGTCTAGCCTCGGTACTTTTCATCCAAGAAGGGGGCCAGGAAGAGCTTCCAGGTCCGCCTCGTTCTAAAACAGCACGTTTGGTAACAGTTGACTCATCGGGTGATGATTTCAACCAGGAAGGAGGCCAAGAGGAGCTTCCTGGTCCACCGCGTCTAAGCAGGGTAGGGTCGTTTTCTGATGATTTCATCCAGGAAGGAGGCCACGATGAGCTTCCCGGACCTCCTCTCTCCACGATTGGCTGACTGTGAACATATCGTCAAATCAGACTAGGCGCAAAGAAGCTCTCTGTTGATTCAAAGTAATCACGGAGTGCTACTCACATTTCCCTTTCTACAGGTAGTGGTGCAGCTAGTGCACCTGCAATCGAAATCACAGCTAATACTCCAACCGAAAAATATTTCATCACGCGAAATGCTTTGTGGAGGGGGGCAGGGGAGAAGGAGAACCAGATAAGGCGTCGAACAGGTGAGTTTGCACCTGTGACAGTGGCAATTTAAGTATGTACCATTGTGAAAATCAAGATATATGTGGCACCCGTGAGATATGTATGTGGACACTATAGCATCCCGATTTCAACTTCGGAATAGTGCTTATGGCGAATGTGAAATCAGATAACAGTAATTCGAAGCACTGGATCCATTTGCCAGTGCTTGATGTGACAATTGAGTAGTACCCGCTGATCCCATGAGCTGGTGAACTGAGATGATACAAACTATGGTCCTGTGTACAAGTAATGCGTATCATTCTGAACCGTAAGGATCCCCCCTAACTCTACCAACGTCTAGATTGAGACCAGGTAGCTAGTTTGTGAACGGCACCTCTGATTTGTACAGGCGCAGCCGAGTTGAAGCAGCCATTCACCTAAAGCACATGTCTTCCTGTTCTTTGTATAGTTAAACATTGAAAATTAATCAGGCGACCGAAGTTACCCTTCAATGTGTCCACACTTTTCATCATTCCTTACTGGATATGTAAGTTCCCGAGCTAAACTCCAATGATATAATGAACATACGAAATGCATGTGGCCAAGAAATTTTGGAGCACGGTCTTCGCTGAACCGATAATAGGCCGATCCATCGTCGAGTCGGATTATTTATAGATGGTCGGGCAATGAAGTCAGAGGGACAGGCTGGAAATTAGCTAGATCAGAATAGAATTAAAACTCAATCAAATAGCGGCAGAGCCAAAGATCTGAGCTCAATTCTCTTTTGAGCTCGGTCCTAGACGAGCGAAAGAGAGCACGCAGTGAACCCTTCTTTGTGTGGGGGAGATCGTTCACGACGACCGGTCACTGAAAAAACAGCATGACCACTAAACAGAGAGAATATCGGATAAAGTTAGAGCGTGAACTTATTGTCGAAAATGGGTCCGGGAAGCCCTGGTTCCGTTATTTCAAGGGTGCACAATGTACAACCATTTCATTCACCTTATCAGCAGCGCGGATGGCTTCTGTTCCTTGTCTTGAGATTTTCGGTGCAATGTCGGTTACGGAGAAAGTTCGAGGTATAAACCTGGTTGCCAGCGTTATGAGGTACGATTGTAGTGTAATAGACTCGTCCTTCCTATGTACATCATTGGGAGATCTGCGAGATACCGTATACGAAGGCACAAAGTCCGTTGTGCGGCATTAACCCGACACACGAAGAGCATTGAATTCCTTGAAGCCGTCTGTCCAGTTCTGATATGCCCCCATCATCCAAGGTTTATGTGAGGCCAGCCTTACGTTGCTTGGAGAACGTATTGATTGAACATGCAATGCTTTGACCGGTCGAAAGAGTGTAAACCATGCTACAATCTCAGTGATTTGGAAATGCAGGCCAACATAGCTGGGTACTCACAATGCAGAGCTACCGCGGGAAAACCAAGAGAATGTCCTTACTCTTCTCTTTCTGTGCATCCAACACGCTCTGGACCAACATGAATGATGGTGGACTTAGGTGATGCGGTCATTACTCCTGGAAGGCCATCAACCCTGGCAGGACCATGGCCATGTGCACTAACTCATTGGTAGATTCAGGCATCCGATCCAACGGGGAGAAATCATGACCATGGCCCTTGACATTGAAGGTGAACGAATTTTTTACAAGTATGGCTGTTTTTCCCGACAGATTGACATGCAGTTGAGAGCAGCAAAAGAGTCCAGTCCAATCGGCATCGTGATATAAGCAGCAGGACCGTAGCTCCCTTTTAAAAACTCTTCGCTGCCAGTGCGAACGTACTCTCGATGATGAATGGCTGTGAATTGAAATGTTACTACTGGTCACCCGTGTGACCTGACTACTCTTCAACTTTTCCACTTCTCAGACTGAGCGATACTACGACTCACATCGCCACCCTGCTGCAAGTGTAATCGTATGACGCAAGACTACTCACCAAAGAAAATTAGCTTAACAGGCTCTCGGGACCGAGAAATATGATTGCCACAGCCAAGTTTGAAGCTATCTTTTACGACGAGTTTCGCGACAAGTCATTTCAAGTCATCTCCAGTTACCTTGACGCTGACGCCCAAAATTTACCGTGGTGGTCAGCACGCCATGCAGAATTGCAGAGACATTCCAAGCTAGAGGCGGAACTGAAGAAGATTGAGAAGGAGGACGTCGAATCTCAACGCTTTCGTCGCCGGTCCACCTGATACATTCCATTTTGCCACTTTGATTCTTCGAATGGTGGAAGCAGCCAGTGCATATCACGCCGTTCATGGCATAGTGCGGGTTTTCGTCGAGATTTCAATCTCGACAGTGTTTTTAACACTGCTCAAGACTTCCTCGGTGTCACTCCCACACAGATATGTACTGATATCCTTTCTAATACCGCGTCTATGTTGGATCCATCATTTGTAAAAACATATCCCGACGTTTCCTGGAACTCCAGGACCAGCTTCGCTCAAAACTCATGCAACTTCCGCTGACAGAACTTAGAAAGTTCGTCCCTCCAGACCAATGACATGTCGGAGCCGACCACGAAGAGGACTTTTGTGGAGTATATTGTCAAACCAAAACTCATGGGACACGTCTGGTTCCGTCTATCGTGCAATATGGTTTATTGAGGCCCGGATCTATACATCCAGGAACTGGCATTCCTCTTTCTGTCCGCAATGGAAGCACATATCGTCGAGGTATCTACTCGTCTCCTAGCTCTGCATTTTCCCTTGTTTTTTCCGGTCCGCAATGTCAAGCAACAAAACCTGGGTGCATTCCCGGCTTGAAACTGTTGGTTTGCGCTACAATCATGGGCCGCCATGTACGAATGACTCGGACTGAACAACTGGAGGGACCAAAGCAGACCGAGTACGGGATTAGCTTCACACACGGCGAACGACGGACGGGGATACATCGTGTTAAATAATGCGCAGATCCTTCCTTGCTACGTCGTGGGGGATAGGCAACGGTTGAAGGAGAACCGATTAGCGCAAGCGAGAAAATTTTTCGCATATGGTTTTGGACCAGTACCCGGAACGAGCGTCGTGATCGAGCATAATGCAGATATCGAGGATGACGAGGAAGATTATGGAGAGTATCAGACCAACCGTTTGGATGATGTGCAAACAGTGGATATCTGGACTTACGGGCTGGCTGAAGAGACGGACAAAGACGAGTGCACTTCACAGAGGAAGGCCCACTACGGAAAGTCGCGGTCAATAAAAGATGAGGCGCTTTCGGACTAAGTCTGTCTTGTCAGTGCTTACAGTATATAATACCAATCCTTGCCGCGTTATACCTACCTGGCAACTAACATACAGGAAGCTCGTGCGTTCTGATACCACAGACAAACATATCTTCGATTTGATTTATTTCTCCATACAACGGAACGTTTATTTAGAGTTTCGAGTTCAAGGCCCAGCGAGTGTGAACACCTTCACCATCCAATTGTTTCACGACCCCGTCTGCTTTCAGCTTCTGCATGTGCAAAGTAATGCTATGGGCTGCTGGAGTCCAAAGAGAATCTGGATAACCTTGATAGATCTTGGAAACAATTGTCCAGGTCGTCCAACTTACATTATCATCCGAGTTAGGCGGAGTGGTCTGAAGTACCTCAAGAACTTGGGCCTCTCGCTCCAGTCTATGTTTAATGTAGGTTTCAATGAGTGCAGGACCTTCAGAGACAACCGGGCCATGACCAGGATAGAGAACTTCGTAAGGGTTAGACCGGCTATAATCTAACATCTTACGAAGACTGGAAATGTACAGTTGAAGGTCCTCAAAGACAGCCGTCCCTTGACCCAAGACCGTATCGGCAGTATACAATGCACGATCTTCAGCTATAAAAAGGCATATAGAGTCGTAGGTGTGACCAGGAGTATGTAGGACGTGAAAAGAGCCCGAAGAGGTTATAAACTCTTGACCATCGTGGAGGTCATGAAAAGCTGAGTGATCAGAGGCTGGCGTGAAAGAGTTCAAGGGCAGAGAATTGATTATAGGTGAAAGATCACTTCGCTCAGACAGTTTATTCGCAGGAAGTGGAAATTTATGGAGTCGAGGAGGTATAAAGGGCAATCCGGTATCCCGTTCGTCCCACAGTCGGCGTAGCAGCGCAAGAACGGAGGGTAGACCGCCAACATGATCTCCATGCCAATGCGAGATTATGATGTCCGACACGTCAGTATTGTCAGACTTTCCAGAAGGCAGCAACTCTTTCAAAGCCGCCTCAAGGACGGGAACATATTGCTCCTTCCCTTCTCCAGTGTCTACCAAAGTGTATGGCCTTTGTCGTCCAATAATATAAGTATTGGTGCCTTGGAAAGCAGCATCAGTGTGACGATTTCGAGGAACATTTCCAACTTACCTTGTAGAGTGAATTTACCGGGATTCTATAGGCATTAGACTCGGACTTCATTCGATACGGAGATCAAGATTAAATACCTGTGCGACGACTCTGACAATACTCGGACTAAGCTGATGCAGATTCAGGTCAAGAGTTCAGCCCAAACTACCAACACTCACCCTTGTTATTGAAGCTAAAACTTCCAGTGCTTCCATTATGCAAAGGGAGGAGAGATACGAGATAGGCCCAGAATGTGAAGCCCATTAAGCGCCGGCATCGCAAAGGTCCAAACAAGCGACATCAACTTCTCGTCTCAACTTTGACTTTGACGACCACCTCAATATCTCAATCATAATGGCCGACATCGATATGGACAATGGAGATAGCTTGAAGCGGAAGAGGCTCGTATTTGCTCTTGACCTCAATTTTCTTCAACCTGATTTTACTCTCTATAATTTAGGTCCGATTCAACTTCGTCAGTAGACGGAAACCTTCCACGTTCCAGCCGTCGCAGGTCGATATCGCCTAGAAGCTCCAAGATCGAGCTTTTGAAGGTCAATGATGCTGATCCTGTTCGTCGTGCTGAGCGGGAACGTCAGCTCGCAGCTCGTGTAGCCGCCATGGAACTCGAAAAGACCAACACAACAAAAGCAAAGGCTGCGGAGAAGGAGTTCGATGCCAAAGCGGAGTTTGCCAAGCTGCTGGGCACACGCTCCGGCGGTGTATACATGCCTCCTGCGCGTCTTCGCGCCCTACAGGAAGCGGCCGCCAGCGATAAAACCAGCCAGGAGTATCAACGGCTTTCTTGGGACGCCTTACGAAAGTCTATTACCGGTATCGTGAACAGGGTAAATATTCATAACATAAAGTTAATTGTGCCAGAGCTATTCTCCGAAAATTTGATTCGGGGCCGTGGTCTGTTCGCCAGGAGTATCATGAAAGCGCAAGCTTCGAGTTTGCCATTTACACCGGTCTTCGCTGCACTGGTTGCCATCATCAATACCAAACTTCCCCAGGTCGGCGAGCTTGTTTTGATCCGGCTCATCAGTCAGTTTCGAAGGGCCTTCAAACGAAATGACAAGGTGTGTAGCTGCGCATATGAACTTGTTACTTTTTGCTGACAATTCTTTGTCAGATTGTCTGTCATTCCACGACAACATTCCTTGCTCATTTGGTCAACCAGGGAGTTGCGCACGAAATCATTGCCCTTCAAATTCTTGTCCTTCTGCTGGAGCGTCCTACCGACGATTCCATCGAAATTGCTGTTGGCTTCATGCGTGAAGTTGGTGCTTTCCTTGCGGAAAATTCTCCCAAAGCCAATGCCACTGTATACGAACGATTCCGTGCTGTTTTGAATGAAGGCACCATCAGTCATCGTGTTCAATACATGATCGAAGTTCTCATGCAAGTACGAAAGGACAAATACAAAGACAATCCCATTCTCCCAGAAGGTTTGGACCTTGTAGAGGAAGACGAGCAGATCACTCATCAAATACAGCTCGAGGAAGAGTTGCAAGTGCAGGAGGGGCTTAGTACGTTACGGTCCCCTTTGTCGTCTCTGTTGCTCTGACACATCTCGCCCTATCTAGATATCTTCAAAGTTGATCCTGGTTTTGCTGAAAATGAGGAGAAATATAAATCGATCAAGAACGAAATTCTAGGAGAGGGTTCCGACGAGGAATCGGACGAGGGATCAGGGTCGGAAGAGGATTCTAGTGACGAGGAAGGGTCAGAAGGTACATAGTCTTACGCTTTTGCTTCTTCCCCTTTTGACGACAACACGTTGTAGTAGAAGGAAAGGAAGGCATCGAAGACCGAACTGGGACCAATTTGGTCAACTTACGTCGAACGATCTACTTGACGATCATGAACGCTCTCAATTATGAAGAGGCTGTCCATAAGCTTCTCAAGGTGCAATTATCAGAGGGTGAAGAGGTTCGTGATGCATTCCTTTCGAGAAACATCAACAGCTGAATTGTTCTGCCTAGATCGAGATGGTCAACATGATCATCGAGTGTTGTTCTCAGGAACGGTCATATTCCACCTTTTACGGCCTCATTGGTGAGCGATTTAGCAAACTCAATCGTGTTTGGACGGAGTGCTTCGAAAATGCATTCGGCAACTACTTCAATACCATTCATCGTTATGAAACTAACCGCCTACGGAACATTGCGCGCTTTTTCGGTCACCTTTTCGCCACAGATTCAATATCCTGGGTAGTCTTCGAGTGCATCAAGATCAACGAGGACGACACTACCTCCAGTAGTCGTATCTTTGTCAAAATTATGATGAACGAGATGATGGAGAGTATGGGGCTCAAAACGCTGGCGGATAGGTTCAAAGACGAAGAAGTCAAGAGAGCCTGTCAAGGCATGTTCCCCATGGATGTACCAAAAAACACCCGATTTTCCATCAATTACTTCACAAGTATTGGATTGGGTTTAGTCACAGAAGAAATGCGAGAATGGCTGAAGGTAAGCAACTTTGTAGATAGTCAAGGGGTTCAAGTTGTTCACACAATTTGTACTAGAACGCTCCAAAATTGATCATGGAACAACGACGGGCAATGCTCGAGCAAGAATCGTCATCGTCAGACTCAGATTCATCGTCATCGTCTTCAGATTCATCTTCATCTTCAGACTCATCTTCAGACTCTGATTCCGAGTCTGTAGATGCCAGGCGTCGGCGGCAACGTTCTTCAACTCCTTCAGTTCGTCGCAGGCAGTCTCCATCTCATGATACGAAGGAATCGCGGGGGCCACCAAGAGGAAGAAGTATTTCTCGTACTCCACCTTCACCTAGAAGTCGTCGTCGCGAGGATACTCCTCCACGTGCTCAACGAAATGTTTCTGCTCATGCAAAGCGCGATGGCTTCGGAGGTCGCTCTCCTCCCTCGCATGGCCCAAAAAGTCGTCGTTTTGAAAAAGACGATTCCACTCCTCCCCGTCGACGCTATCCCTCTACTTCCTCAAGCCGCTCTCCCCCTCCGAAGTCGAAATTCTCTCGAGCCAAATCTGGTTCACGGTCACGATCTCCGCCTCGCTATCCCAATGACAACGGAAGGAGATACTCGCACTCCCCTCGAAGAGATAGCTTCAGTGATCGTAAACCATACGATTCTGCGTCAGACCGGAAACACCGGGACCAGGACCGAGGATCTGATAGACGGCGCGCGTCCCCTCCTCATAGGCGGGATAATCGTGATCACGGGCGGAGAAGGTAATGCAGGTGAATGAACGGGATATGTGTTTTATTATTGAAAGCACGTAGGACTTCCGGTTTCGCGACACACTGTTGTATCCTCCAATTGCGAGAAAAATTTCTATGTATAATGAAAGAGCACCAGTGAAACCATTCATTGTAGTAGCTAGGTAACTGGACGTTCAAATGATTATACCAATACCGTACAACAAGGCGGGCTGCCCAGCGACTAAAGAAAACAGTTTGAACAAAGATTTCATTGGTGGAAAAAGGTTCACAAATAATATGCGCGGAGATTACTACGATTTATGTCTGCAGGCTGGGTGATTGAGAGACTGGGCTTGGTGCTGACCAAACTGCCAATGTAAGCAAACATTGCTGAACCAGTCCCATGTCATCAAGCATCTCACGCGCCAGCCTCAAATGTTTACCAACCATGTATGCGAGATGGCCTAGTCCCCATTGTCTAGCCTTATTTGACGACATTCCCGCACATGGCGAAGGTGCTACAGCGTGTGTACCCCACAGTCGTAGGATTTCGGTTGAAAGCTGACTTGGAGATTGAGTGCGAGTCAGTATAACATCAGCTGAAAAGCAAGAGCAGAACTAGAGTCAGGAAAATCACAAATATGCTAAAGATTGACCGAACGAGGCAAAGTGAACAATAATTGACATCATGATGAATCAACCAATTTGCCAAAGTTTTTCAAAATTCGACGACCCCCCAATAAGTACATCGAGACATTGTATGCTTGAGCTCGACCGTATTCGGACACCAGTTCGGAAAATGTTCGACGTGAGTGCAAGTGTTGGAAGCCATTCGTTATTGCACTCATAGAATGAAGCACTGGCATAATCAAGAATATACTGCATCTTCACATTGAGTTTGGAGATTGTACAATGATATTACTCCTCCATGCCATCGAATTCATATCTCTTCGCCGCCGGTCAGATTTGCTGAATTTCAAAATATATCAATCCTACGCCATAGCAACCATTTTGTTTTTAAAAAGAGAATTATGGGTCTGCATAGCGAACTTTGGTTTCTTTCTTTCGTTTGCGACACCTCGATTTTACACGTTCCTTGCAATTCCCTATTTAATCAACACTTATGTCTGCTAGCCATAACGAAGGAAACCTGAATTTTGCAGCCATGTACGTGTACGCATTATCTCAGTATCAAGCTAAACTTACTGCACTATAGCCGACATGGTTGGACACGAAACTTCACTTTGACACCAGAGAAAGTCGCTTCCATGTCTTACGCTACATTGGAATCTGTGCTTGAGCTCAACACACTAAAAATCCGAGCGCTATCTTTACGAATCTTCGTTGAGCATCCTCCTGCATCGGGTAATTACGTGAAAATCCGACCATGGAAGGACGATGGTACATTACAGTCCATTCTTATGAAGGCCTTTTTCGAGGAACGCATGAACGCTGGCATTACGACCAATCTAGACATCCGCGATGGGAATATTCGTGAGAATGACATTGGCGATGGAAGCAAGGAGGGAGGTATAGGTGCTAAAGAGTGGCTTAAGGCTCATGGATTGACAAAGACCAAGGAGTCAGCGGTGGAAGGGGAATCAGAAGAGCATGAAGTATGGTGTGCGCCTCATTGTTCAGATCTTGTCAACTAACCTCTTTCCAGACTGAAACTCAAGCTGCTGCGTCTACAGCAAGCAATAGTTTCTTCTCTGCATTTGGTTTTACCAGGCCATCTGTCACAGTAGTATCGACAACTCCGAGAGCGGATGAGGATGCTTCTGAAGCCAACAATCGCGCGCTCGAGTCTGAGCAAAAGCTAAAAACTGAAGAAGACATCCTCCGCGAGGTTAGTTGATCACCGGTCATACACGGTAAGACAAGACAGAAAACTCATGCTTCATCATGACTAGCGAGGTTGGGGTCCACCTTTGATGCGTCGTCTGACGACCCGGACGTTGAAAACTCGTAGATCGCAAGTTCCGATAGAAGAAAAAGACATTCAGGAGGAAGGTGATGGCGAAGAAATCGAAATTCCCGAAGCTGAAGAGGCGAATGGAGGAGCCCGACCAGAGAAAAACGTACGTAAACCTCTCATCTCTTGAGCAACTGAATGGAAAGCTTGGCGTCTCTTTAGGCTCTTTGGCGTAAGCATAAAAATAACACCTTCCTTGGTACCGGAAAAAAACCTAAGAAGAATGGTGTGGAGATTGTCAAGACTCCTGCAGATGCACTCAAGCCTGTTCCGTCAGCCTCAACGCAGACCTAACTTCACTGCCTTCCTTCAGTCTATACTTATGATATTCTAACGCGATCCCACCGTCCTTCATCTCATTCCATCGCTAGTATAACTTGACTTTTTTATTGATCAGGGTTGTGTATATCTTGTTATCGTATAATCCACTCGCTGTTCAAGTAATCAATTATAATTTTAGGTGCTCATTTCTGCGCTGATACTATGCCAGAATGCACATCTTGCAGCTTGTGCGTCAGTAACATCCTCCATCGCGATAGCTCCAGGATGCAGAAGGATACGCGGACTACCGGAGGTGGTATTGGTTACCGCCTTGAAAATCCTCAGCAAATGACACCAAAAAAAGGCTGCGAACTCACTGTCCATGTTGTCGTATCAGTAGCATTAGGGTCTTGGGCAGCGACAAAAGACGTCCAATATTGCTGCATGGCCACAAACAGCGCCGCATCGTTTCCAGTGAATCCCGATGCGGAATCAAAGAGTGCCGTCAGGTCTGCTCCATGGTCAGAACCCTGGTCGGGGTTATCATAACTTGAAGAGATCAAGATTGAGATTAGTGACTCATGCAGAACACATACGTATAACAATGATGACTCACTGATATTGGAACGAGTTGAATCCCTGCCTTGTGGCAGCGGCAGCAATCATCAATCCAGTGCATATATATCTGGCTTCACCGTACATCTGCTGGCCTTGAAGGCTCAACGAGTTATTGTAGTCGGACAAGGGATACAGTTCCAGAGCTGCTGTAAAGGACGTGTTAGATAGGGTAGGCCATTGTCCGGCCAGGAAGTTGTAAACAGTTGTCTCCGTAGCATCTGGTTCAGAAGTGTTTGCGGCGGGGTTGGGTAGCTCAGCGGACCAGTTTGCGCCTTCATCCGTGTTAGATCTGCGAACAGCGCGTTGAATTTATGATGATGGCACGAGGGTTGTTGGAACCTACCCAAACAAGACGGGAACTTGAGCAAACTCTCCACTGGCAAATGCTTCAACGGGTCTGGTCGCAAGGAAAGTACCATCAATGCAAGGTGCAAAAACAAACAACGTTGAAGTCCGGTTTTGTAGTACCTGGGTACCGGCAGATGCTATAGTGTTGGCATCTGCTGCGGTGAGACAGGTCATAACGTCGGAGGACGAGGAGCAATCACTGTTAGTGTTGAGATAGCAAGATTGAGTGTTTATAAATGAGGATATAGATAAAGCTTACGCAAAGCCAGCGAATAAATCAAAGACGCCGTTGAGATAATCGCTATCAGAATCAGGCATAAAGCTTAACGAAGAACTATCCCCCATGGAGGCGCGGAAAAGACCCTCTTGATCGCCTCCGTTCGCTATGAGCTATGCATCTTGAACGTTACCTTTTTGGAAAGGCGATGATTGAGAATATTGTACGCACATGGAACATTGTAGCCCCAGCTCCCGCAGATTCTCCCCAGATAGTGACTTTTCTGGAAAAAAAACACATTTTGTCAGTGACCAAAGCACTATCAGTAGCGTAGTTGGTACTTACGTGGGATCTCCACCAAAGCTAGATATATATCTTTGAACCCACTGCAGACCGGTTCGCTGCAATGGAATGTTGGCTAGATGATCAGATGCTTCTCAATGGTAAGAGCACGTACCTGGTCAAGCATCCCAGCATTTAACGATCCATTTGCTGCTGCAAAAGTCGATCCGGCTAGAAATCCGAATTGTCCCAAGCGATATTCGAAAGATACGAAAACTATTCCAGGCTCAGGCGCAGATTGCATCAGCGGAATTGCATTGGCCCGACTGTTTCCAGTTTGGAATCCCCCTCCTACACAAGGCGGAAGGAGAGAAGCAAACCGGAAATCGCGGAATAGATAAAATCGGCAGTATAGCATTAGTATTTTTAGTGTGTGCGTACGAAGATTAACCAAGGTAGTCAGGTGGCGCGAAATTGAAAGAAGCATGATTGCAAGTGAGCAGGGGAATGACAGGACAGGCAAGCACTCAGGCTTACCATGGAACCAAACCATGACCGGTAGGTTAGAATCGGAGGTAGCACCCAAGGGAACATAGACCTAAAGAAACGTTTGTAAGGCGCCATTCAAAGAATCAAATGGCTAGAAAATCACATTGGTGAAAAGACAGTCTTCCGATGTACCTGATACCACGGTGGATTGAGGGACGGGTATGCACGCGTTCCCAAACTACAGTCCGTCAAGAAACATCAAGAACATTAGAAACGAATATGCTCAACACCCACCGAGGTAGCATTGACTGACCCAAGCTGCGTCGTCGGGGGAAACACTGGAGCTTTCCATCTCTGGTTACCCGTAGGTGGCTCCGCAAAACGAACACCTTTGAAGGAGGTGACACCTGTCGTTGAATCTTCGACTCCAGTGAACGTTCCATCTACACGATATTTTCTCGTTATGGATGGTCAAAAAAAGACTGAGGCTGTAAACGTACAATCGAGCTCAACAGTGGCCTGTCCGGCGACGATTGAGGTGTATACACTACAGAGCGCGAAAAAAGATTTGAGAGTGAGCATGATGAGAATTTTGTCGTCTGAAATTTGTTTTCTGAGACACGCTTCTCCTTGGACTTATGTACGGTGGCGTCTCGCGTCAGCTGGCTCTCGCAATGCGGAAAACTTCGTGGATTTTTGAAAATAGATTTTTTCAGCCCCGTGAGCGCGCGCGTGGGTGTAGGAAGACTTTTTGAAATTCGGCGCGTGGAACTACGCAGGAGGAGGCGTATTCTGAAGTGAATATGGAATTCAGAGAAAGGTTGGAAAGGAATGTAGGCTTGTGGAAAAGGAGTGACTGATATGATAGGTGTGGTACGTGAAAAAGCAATGATCAACTGTTGTGTTTCGTCTACTTAGCAGTCGGACGACCGTCGGAAGGTGATAAGAACTGTACATATGAAAAGAGCCCACATGCGAATAACGGCAATTCGCTGACGAAACGATTTACATACTGATTTACGCCCCGAGGTGTATTGTTTGTCAGAGTGAATTGGAGCTATTTTGCGAGGTTGCAATGTCTGTCCCACTTAAAGACGAATTCACTACTATTACTGAGCAATAACAGGAATGCCTCAAATTACCCTCTTTGGCGCAACAGGACCTACTGGGAAGGCAGTCATTCGCGAAGCCCTGCGCCGAGGCTATACCATCGTAGTTTTTGCTCGTAGCCCCGATAAACTAGACACAGAACTGAGATTCTCAGGCAAAATCAAAATAATCCAAGGTTCACTCATTCGTTCCAAACTGAAGATACTATACTGACTCATCCTAGGGACCTTGGACTCTTACTCTGCCATCCTCTCCTGCCTCCGCAACTCCACTGCTGCCTTCATTCTCCTCACACCTTCAGACGGGTTCCCCCGTTGGGCCGGCGGCTCCTCGTCATCTTTGACGGTGACCTCTGGCTATCACAACATCATCCGTGCCATGTCCGAGCTTGGCGTAAAGCGTCTTATAGGCATAGGCACCCCTTCCTATGCAGAACCTCAAGATGGGTTCAATCTTGGTCTAGCAGTGACAGTACCTCTACTGAAGCTGGTTGCTCCTAGAGTGTTTGAGGATGTTGTGGAAACCGGTAGACTATTGAAAGGACTTCGAGATGATACAAACATCGATTGGACGTGGCTCCGAGTCTCTCTGTTGTATGATGAACCTGCTCCAAGAAATGAGAAGTACAAATTGGGCTTTACAGGACAAGGGGGAAGAATAGCCCTTCCTAGTCTTTCCAGGAAAGAGCTTTCGAAGGCCTTGTTGGATGAAATGGAGGAGAGAAAGTGGGTAAGGGGTATGCCATTTTGTTGGACTTGAGTGTGGTGTACTATCATAGTGCCACCGTCTTAAATATTTTTGATGAGCATTGGAGGAAGATCAAATTGTGAGCTTCATGGCTGAAACTACGGCCCAGAAGGCTTTACATTGAGTTCACGCGCTGTCGAAGCAGTTCAAGGTGATGTTCGATATTTGTGCAAGAAGACAGGCGACAACGACAGCACTGCTAACAGATGCCCTACTAGCGACTTGACCGATGAGAAGGAGGTTAAAGCAAAGTTCCGTCGGTGACTTCGAAATCCCAATAAAATGCAAAGTTGCGCAGACGATCGTCACAGACTGCAGCAAGTATTGAGCTGTAAGTATTGAGATGAGAGATGGCTTGAACAGAGAAATGAAAGTGGCTGTGCTGACTGAGTTAATTAAGCGCGTATGAGCGCTTAAATAATCCGTGTCAATGTTCTCGATGTTATGGACAAGTTCAAAACGTTAGAACCTCTCAAGTTATATTCTACTCCCGCCAGTGCCTCTCCGATTCGAAAAGGCACCGTAGCACCTCAATTTGTGGGCAGACTTCCGTCAGATCTTCACCTATTGATCCTCTCTTACCTTCCTGTACCGGACTTTCCTGCATACGCCCGTTGCTCACATGCCACCGCCGCTTTAGCTGAAAGCGAAAGAATATGGGAGACCCGATGGAAATCGCTCAAGATGGACAATAAACGTCTTGTATCTGTGCTAGACGATCTAGAAGAACATCTGAAAGGAAGGGCAGCAGAGTCACGAGCCGCGGCACCTCCGACGATAACTGTAGACGATGAATTTGGAGATTTTGCCTCAGTAGATGTACCCCCGGATGAGATGGGCGACTTTGTTGGAGCTTTTCAGAATCCGACAACCCCAGTCACAGCGTCGCTGTGGACGAATAATCTCAAGTCCACGTTTCGCGCACAGTATATTCGAGCTCATAATCTTCTCAAGCCTCTTACCAAAACCCTTTCGTCAACACCCCATATCATTCTCAATGATCTTGCTGCTGCAGTCACGCGTTCCCTTCGATTAGAAGCCTCAACTTTACGGCTCCTGTTCTTGTTTCTTTCGCAGACCATCCAGCCCGTACGAAAATGGCGCGAGTACAAAGCCGCGTTAAGGAGTGCAATGGATAGATTTGATGCAAACCTGTTGGCGGCATTCGACACCGCGGATGAAAAAGGTGACGAAGACAGCATGCGGGAAGCCGCAGAAAGTAGCTGGCTTGTCTGGGACGGTGCGAGTAGTGACTGGGAAATGGGAAAAGTCTGGGCAGAGAAACGGGGAATATTCTATGATCAACCCTGGGATCCCCTCGCCAATTTCACGTAAATTCTTTTGCCATTCATCCTCTGTTTGTATTGTACCTAACAAATCCTCTGCCTAGTAAAGACCGTCACCTGGCATTTGATGCCATGGATGACTTTATGTCTATCGTTCTCAAAGCCATCAGTGAACATGGCTCTCGCGCCGTTCGAGTATTCCCTGCTGAAGCTGGCGTCCTCATATCCTTTTCGGAACGCGTTGCTTCAGACGTCGTCGGCGAATACATCTCCGCCGTCTTGACTCGTGCACGCGAAATATCCATCGATGTGTTCTTGAAAGCCACGGCAGCAAGCTTTAGAGAAGCTTGGAAGATGGTCGATACCATCATAACTGCAGGCCGAGAATCAACAATCCGGACTCAAGCAGAAGATGTTGTGTGAGAGCCGCTATTCTATTCCAAGGTCGCAGGACTCACTCATGGTATCATCCAGCTTCCGTATGTTCGAGCCAAACATGGATGAATACCTCGACGAAGAAGTTGAGGCTATTAAGCCTGCGTTTGAAGTCATATGCAAAGGTTGGGATCGACAAGCTTCAGAACGTCACGACAATTCTACTGAGGCTTCAGCACGATTCCTCACTTCGAATAATCCTTCTCAGGTGAAGCGAAACGTCCTCGCCAGTTTCACAAACGTGCTATTGCTACCCGTCACGATCGTTCCAAGAACTGTCGGCGCTGTTGGCGGAGCCTTGGTTAGTGGAGGAACAGCTGTTGGTGGAGCTGCCGCACAAGGAATTGCCATGTTAAACCCGCAAAGATGGGGCGGAGCTGGCGGAAGCGGTTGGGGCACACCAAATGTTCCGGAAGGCTACCGAAAACATGGAGAGGGTGATGAAATGATGTTCGAGATTGGAACAGACGAGGACGACGAAGAGGAAGAAAAGGACAAGCATGAGTCGTGGAATGAAAAAGAAGGCCAAGTGGACCTTGCCCCGCCACCCTCAGCTGTCCCGCTATCCGCTGCTACCCTACACACTGCTTCTACCTCCCTAGATCAAATGGATCAAATGGACACTTTGCTCTCGCTAGACGTCGCACTAGAGCTCGTTCACACCTCCCGCGAATCCCTCAAACGGTTAGAAACTTTTGCAGCGTACCCTGAGCGAATCGGTGACAGAGTGAGAGATACGATAGAGGAGGTTTTCATATTAATGTTGCAGGCGTTAGGAGATGGTCATGTAAAGCCTGGATTTTCAAGGTGTCTATCTTGTCTGCATTACTGTCCATGTTATGATCTCATGCTTTCGAAAGTGCTACGGCCAGAATGACATCGTACAAACCCGCAGAACATGAAGAAACGACGAACGTCGCGCCCCTGCTACAATTTTTTGAGCTGGTTCATATAGGTGACACGATCCAGAGTATGGTACAGGTGTACTTCGATAAGGAAATGGTACGCATATGATATTCTACCTTCCAGTGGATCATCATCATAGTAATTTGCTTACAGGCCCCTCACATCGACAAGACTGATTTCCTTAATTCTGTTGTACGCGAAAAAAAGCGATTTGAAAACTCCCTCGACGACTCTGTAGCCGGAGGACTCAACGCCGGGACTGAGGTCTTGATGAATCAAGTCGAGCATATAATATTGAGATTCACTGCACCTCGAGAATACTACCCTCCGGAAAATGCTGCGTTGGACTTGAAACCAACCAAAGGATGCATTGAGGCAATTAAGTGTCTGGAGATGCACTGTAAGTTAATGAAAGGAAGTACGAGTAAGGAGGTATTAGAGGTTTTTCATCAGGAAGTCGGCATCAGGCTAATAGCGTAAGTGAGAGAGTATATATTTTCCCCGTGATTGTTCCCTGATATATCCTCATCGTAGCATTCTTCAAAAACACATTAAACGCCAAATCATATCCCTCTCTGGCGGGTTTCAAGTCATCGCTGATCTCAATGCTTACCACGCATTCATCACTTCCCTGAAAGTGCCCTCTATAACGGCTGATTTTGCTCACCTGAAGATGTTAGGGCATGTATATGTTGTCGAAGATGCGAAGGATTTGGCGCAAATTGTGAGGGATGTAACGAGATACGGGGGCGCGTATAGGCCGGAGGTGGATTTTCTTCATGACCCTCACAATACGGCCATAATTACTAATTTAATTCTCCTCGGTATTAGGACATATACGAATTTATTCAAAGAAGATCGGATTGGAAAAAGATTGAGAAGACGGTAGATAAAACAATGTACAATTTGAGCTTCAAGGAGGATTGTATTATCTGTTAATGGACTAGTTGAACTCAAAAGGATGACACTCCGACAACTTGAACGATCGGCTAAGCGCGAAGATAGAATTTCACAAACGCTCTAAACTGACTGCCCTCTCGGATGGATCCAGGTACGTTAGTTTATCATTCAGAAAGAACGATGTACCTTTAGCTCAATGGTCTTGCAGTACGTTGGCTGTTCACTTGACATTCCTAACAATTTGGCAAATATAAAACATTGCCAACATGAATTCTCTGGGCACTGTGAATAATAGGAATTCTCATTGAGTAGCTATTTCCCCAAATACATTTTGATTATTTATGTCTCAACACCATCAAATCAAATTTGTGTTGTTCTCCTTACACACAATCACTTGCTGTTTGACTCAAACTGCATTTAAGTACTCCAGTGTACAAGTAAGGTTATGCAACAAACACAAGGAATTGAAGGCACTTACCCCACGTAGCTTCATCTGGTTCCTTTTATCATTCCGAACGTCATTGTTGAAACCACTGCAAAATTATTCAAAAACTGAAACAACATTGATGTGATGTGAAGACATACTCCCACAGTTGGTTCAGATTCTCTTTTGTGATTGTGAATTTATGAAAACCCTGCATGGCTGAACGAAGCTCCATTGTCATGCCCATTCTAGCCTGGATCAGATATTCTGCTGGAATGGGTAAAATTTGCATCAGGAATGTTGTATTTTCATCTATCTTTGCTGCTTGATCTTCATTTCTCTCATATGCCACGCATAAGAAAGTGACCATAGGAACCCCCACTACTGGCTTGGACCTTAAAACACCTTCCTTCATTCCTAAAACTTTCTTTGGAACATGATTCTGGTTCACAACCAGGAAATGCCCAACAGCAAGACCAAGTTCATGGTCCATTGGATGGCTAGGATCCCTGAGCAACATCATTATATCAGCTGGGCTCATGGTTACAGGAACAATAATGAAATGATCATCTGCTGTGGCTGGATTGGAAGTGAGGTCGAGCATATAAATTGCAGACACTATCAGCATGTGCTGAAATCTCGTGATTGCGCAGGCATGCTCAACCATGCGTAGGGTGAAAGAGATTATCGTTCGGGGAGTGACCGAGCAAGTTTTCTTGTGCTCAGGCCAATGGGCCTTTTGACAAGCTCGGGAACAATAGCGAACATTGATCTAAGAAAGTGCAGCAGTATCAATAGTCATGCATCAACAATGTTGAATTATGTGGTTGAGTGTACGCACCGTTTTACACCGTGCACATTGCATTAGATCAGACCTTCTTGTGGTGCCCTTACATGAAGGGTTCGAGCATTGTATAGGTAGGTTGCGTAAGATCTCCTTGCGGTCCTTTGCTGACTCCTGGATATCTTTTTGGATCAACTTTGAGATTTCTGGGTTTCGGAACATGATTAACTCATGTCCTTGACTATCATGCTCTACACGAACATGGATAGGATGTGTGTTTGAATCGGTATTGGAAGCCATCGTGGTTGCAGTAGAAGAATGATCAATTTACAGATGTTTGACCGTGTTGCAGTATTGAACTTTATTCTTTATAACCAGAGAAGCGCTTGGCTGCGTCAGCTCACACCTTTGTTATTTTTTTTCTTGGCTTACAAGTGCGAACTGAGAACTGCTAGTAGAAGATGGATATCGCAAGTAATGTTTAAAAAGTTCACCTTGCTCTTGTTCGGCACATGAAGATTCAGCGTTGGTTCGGCAACAACAAAGAATCGGTAATCAGGAGCCTTCGAATATCTAATGCTGTACCGCCGCCAATAGATGATTGACTGACAAGTTTCGAATGAGGAAGCCTCACCTCAGCACGTTTCCAGGGCGCTTATGCGTCTACTCAAACGTTCGTTTCCAGCGTCGTGTCAGCCACGGGCACTTCAACCTCATATGAGCGGTAGGGGACAACAGTCCCTCTTCATTAGTCGGGACAGGCGCCCTGACGCTACGAACTCATGATCAAAAAAAGAGAATAGATATTGACCGAGCCTGGCGTGCCGACGGCTTTGTGGTTGAGATCGGCGGGTATCCTATTGCGACAAGAGAAGTTCAGCACCAGCCTAAGATGAACAATGAAACTTGTCCACTATCGGTCGTAGAGAGAGAGACTCTTCTATTCCTCAAAATAACGGATGACCAAAGTTCGAATCTTCTGAGGACTGTATTCTGGTGCTCCTTGCCCAACTCGTACTCGAAACATTCGAACGTTTTCCTTGAGCATCTCAAGAGCGAGTGGCACCATAGGAGACAACATCAGCGAGATGTCTTTGCTAAGGAAAACGCGGCCAGCAGTTTAGGGAACGGTTGAACGTCATCAGCAAAAAAATTGCTATCGATCACAAATCAGGTTCATACCGCAATGAACTCAAATCAAGATGCTCAGACGGGTGACTATTGACTTCTCCTTTTATGGTCTGTTTCCTAGTCTTTTCGAATTGCTTCATTTGCAACGTCAGGCCGAATACCTCATTTAGCATTAGCCTCGATGGCGGAGGGAATTTGTTGATGGTGAGCTTCAAACTTTTCCGAAAATTCTTGGTCGAGCCTCGATGAGTCGGGAATCATCTTCAAATTGTAGCGATGTGCTGAGATAGTCCAATTCGTGGATCAGGAAAGGCGATACATACCGAGCGTGATAAGAAGCTTACGAGTTTGACAGAAATAAGAAGTGTCAAAAATCAGAAGTGACAAGGCAAGGTATAAACGAGCTATATGAAAATGATTGCATTGAGACTTACTAATCTCAAAAGAGCCTGTGAGATGCGGATTAGCCAGGAAGAAGGTCATGTTGAGTTGATACTCACAGCGTGTGGTGGAAAGAAAGGAAGGAAGAGGTGAGACGAATTCGCGCTACCCATTTTTTATATCACATGGGCCCGTTCGATGACATCTTCAGTCAATTCGCAATTTGCGCCGGTCGGTCAAAGCTGTTCTTCTTGATTCGGAAACTTGGGTACTAGATGATCCGAGTCGTTGACGGCAATTCGACGCGCGCTATTCAACAGCGTTGAGCTCAATCTTTATTGCATCTGTGTAAAAGTATCGCAGGCCTCGAAAGATGAGAAGCATCGCATGCATTGCAGATTCATACAAAGATGAATAGTCCTGGAATAATAAGTCGAAGACAGGAATGCGATTACAGCTTTGACGCTTCACGTGGCTTCTTCGACTCGTTGAACCTTCCCATGCCATCGCGGAAAGTACATATCTATGGTGTACCGTTAGTTCGATATCGACCGTATAGTATATGCTCAGGTTAGCCCAGGATCAGTCCTACCGCGATTGAAGCTTTTGAAGATACCACTAATTGTCACCAAAGCTACCAGCAACTACCAAGCCTTACCAAGCTCTCGACATATGGATGCTCACTGATGCCCAGCCTTTGATTGTCTGTAGCGACAATAGAGACAAACCTGTATAAAAGTTGGCTAGGCTGCATAGGACGTGGTCCATTGATTTTCTTGATCATTCTGGACCTTGTTCTGGGCGCAGCGCGAACGTTACACATTAGGATAAAGCCTGATAAAGCCGCAACGTCGGTAAGAATACACCATCTATGATTTCCTCAGCGCGCTGGCAGCATACCGATTCTACTTTGTCAGTCATGCTTCAGCTTGCAAATCCTCTGGCAGGAACATCATACCCATCGTCATTCGTCTCTCCCTTTCATAAGCCTCTCAAAACTAATTCGGTTCGCACTCTTTCTGGTAAAAGTCACAAGCCGACTAGCTGCCAAACTAACGTGATGTCGCCCGGGGTTGACTGGTTCGTATGGAAGCACGCTTTGCGTGCAACACCTGATGAACGCCAATATTCCTTGATCGAAGGGGAAGAAGGTATAGTTTTTTCCCCCTTCGTGTTATGGACCTCTTTCGCTGAGTTGCTTTAAATAGCTCAGCCAGTCCCGCAGTCACTTTTCGGAGGCCGTGTTCCCAAATATCCTCGACACACCAATTCTAACACAAGCACGACGAAGTTCAGCAGTGGTAATGTTCATGACGAACTTTCACAACGAGCTTCAAAGCTGTCTTCGACGGAGGTTGGAGAAGAAACATCTAGACTCTGCAAGGACACAGAAATGTTGCCTAAGCTGGCAAATTTAGTTGAACAGGCCCGCGAGCGCAGTCACTGTGTTAATGAACTCAATAGAGTTGGTACCTTCGTTGTTGGTGGCTCTACTGCTGCGATGGTCGGCCGCAGCACCTCAGACTCAAGTCCGAAGTGTACTTCGGCAGCCGAACCTCCCTGTGCCAACTCACTTCCATCTGGGGTCGTCATGGATATTGAATCAAATGTGGAAAGCCCTTGGCTTTTATCTAGACGCAAGTCGAAAGCTTTGTCCACAAGTTCAACCCAGTCTCTCATGCCCTCAATTCGCTCTTCTTCTTCTTCTTCCGCTCAATCCTCTCCGCTTTGCGTTACCCCAGAGCTCCCCCCAGTCTCACTTCCCCTCCTTTTTCAGTCGGTGCCCAATCATCACATGTGCAGCGGGGGAGATGTACCTTTCGACGAGGCTCAAACCAGCTCTAAAGCGGACGTGTACCAACTGGAGTCGTCGGTTGCACGTATGACGCTGCATCCTCATACTTCTTTCGTGGATACCAAGGCATCAGATACTACTCATTCACATTCTGAGCATATGTCTACCTCGTCGCCTTCCAAATCTACAACATCGCTCTCCGAGACAAATACATCCTGGCGTGCGGATTATACTGCCTCTTATCTTTCCCGCTCTCAGCGTCGTCTCGCACGAGCCGTGATCAATCCCTCATGTCATGATGTCCAGAGCTATCTTTACGAAGGCGGACAGACGGGTGTGGTCAGCGGGGGTGTCATGCTCGGCACTCAAGTACAGGTCCAGAGAAAGAACCCAAGGCAAGGCCCTACACCTGAACGGAAGGGACGGGAACAGCGTTCTCGCCGGAAGAGCAAAAAGATGCAGGGGAACAGACCGCCAGATCCGAAGGACGCACTCTCAGCATAGACGGTCATCGCGCGGGATGGTGTCTAGATCCATATTTAGAAGGAGTCCCACAATGCACCCTGCCACCCATTCAAAGAATGCGTTTCAGCCTTTGTCGCAACTCCAGGTCGATGTCGCGACGCTTCTAGATTATTTCTTTGTTCTATGGTTTTGTATCATAGCATCTGCTATCGTCGTTCCCTTTTTTGTACTACATATATTTTCCCTATTTGGAATTCTCTTATTCTCCTTCCCGCTCATTCAATCTGTACTACTATCAAATCATCTTCTCTGACTTGTGGTTCAAGATCTTGCCTCGTAATACTGTATCATCATCGTCTTGACTATAGACGTTATCGTTAGGATCGTTTACTTAAAGTCGGTCAAATATTATTTTCTGCACTACTTCTACTTATGCGGAGCCTTAACAATCACATTAACATACAAACACAGAATCACAGCAGCACAACGCAAAGAGGGATCAAGTAGCATACTGAATTCCACCACTGAAGTTGGCATTGATATCTCATGGCCCAAGGAACACTCTTCTCAGAAGCATTTTGGCTGCACCTCCAGCAGAATTTGGGTCATCACCTCCAGGAAGCGGGAGATCCATACCAATCTTATCCACCACATAATAACCGAAAAAGAGGACTTTGAATATTAGTGCTAGTGCAGCGTGGAGGACGGCAATCACAATGATGAGTAGGCGAGTAGCTTTTGCTTCGGCCTACGAAACAAAGAGGCATTTCAGTGACAGATACGGAGTTTTACAAGTAATACTCACAGAAGCAAGTATAGGATATATGTTCCTCATGAGGAAGTAACCTGAAGATGCAAAAGCCAAAAACACCAGAAGCCAACGAAGGAGAGGGACTGGTATCACGCAGAGAATCTACGCGGAGGTCTCGCGATCGTCACAAGGTCGACAAGAAAGAAAGAGAACACGACTCACAGAAACCGGGATCCACACGAATAGGGCATATCCCCATATTGCCACAGCATCCACTACACTCCATTCGCCTACACCCATATACCTCAATGATATCCACAGCAGTACTGGGAGACCTAACCCGTACGCGTACACAATACCCACTGCCTGGGATAATAGCCCAAAGTCGTAGTCATATTCTCCTTCCGCCGAGGAAAGATATGCGGAAATAGAGGCCGCAAGACTCGAGGAAAGGAAGAGAGTGAATATGAGAGTCGTGAGAGTCCAAAAGGGCCCGTATAGGTCTGGTGGATTTAAGTGGGTAGAAAAATAATTGGTGGATGACGGAAGAAGAGTTGAGTAACAACGGCGGAGGACCTTCGACGCGTGTTATGTTATTTCATGTGATTCATCTACTAAGCAGAGCATAGATACCTCTTTCGTGTCAACTTCGAAATAAACCTGGTAATATTCGATTGTCCAGAACCCTCCGCCAGATTTTCGTGGATGAGGCTGATCTGAAAGGTAGCCTTTGCAAAAAAAAATCATCAGTTTTAGCACTCCTTGAACAAGCTGTCAATGCACCTCTGTCGACATTTGAGACGCCAGCAGAACCCGGCCTTGTATTTGATGCGTTCTCGCCTAGAAAGGCTGAAAAACTGTGTGAGTGTAAGGCAACATAAGATTGACAATTACATTACACTTGAACTGTAAGCCCTGTGGGCCTTCTTCTAAGTGCTATCAAAGTCGGCATTAAGAGAAGATGCTCAAGGAGAGCACACGACAGCACTTACTTCGTCTGCTTCTACAGCCACGTATGCCATGAATGATGAGGGGAAGAACCAAAAGCGCGTCTTTGGAAATCACACGGGCCGGACAGGTATTAGTGCTTTCTCAGAACGCTGATGCCAGATTCGGTCTTGCGATTAACTTTCTTACAACTCATCCAACGCTGCGACAATGCCACCATATCTCGGCCCACGATAGACTCTGATCCTAGCTCAGAATTTGACAAAGAAGAACTTGTGCCATTGTACCTTTCTGATTTGCCAACTTCCAAAGATCATCAGATACCGATAGGTCTCCTGCGACCCATTATCGTTGAACAACTCAAGTTCGAGAATGAACAAAGTCGAAGAAATAATCAAAGGGATCTATGGATCCTTGATTATGGTCAAAACTCTAATAAACCACGCGTAAGTTTTGCTAGTTGGGCCGACAGTCCATCCAAACGTTCTGCAGCGATGGAGAAGCTTTGCGAACAATGGAGGGATTGTGGACTTTTCTCAGATGTTTGTGGACCGAAGAAATGGCGCGCAGAGCTCTATCCGGTGTACAAAGATCCATTTGGGCCGCATGACTATCCCAAGGACGACGATGAATCCAAAGAAACCAATTTCGCATTCGAAATGGAGCGCTCGGCGTGTGCTCTGTTTGGTGTGGTAACATATGGTGTTCATATGACTATATATCAAGAACTTGAATCGGACGACTCAAGGTTATTGAAGATTTGGGTCCCCACGAGGGCTAAGACTAAGCCAACGTAGGTATTTCGCGCGTTTGACGATAGTCAAACTATACTGAAACTCGTTCAAAGATGGCCTGGATACTTTGACAATTCTGTTGCAGGCGGCATTCCCAGTGGGATGGGCGTGTTCGAAGCACTGGTCAAAGAATGCATGGAAGAAGCAAGTATTGCTGCTGACGTTGTACAAAAATACGCTCGAGCCGTTGGCTCCATCAGTTATTTCTTCAGGTGGGTATCAACCCAGTGATGAAAAAGATTGCTCATGGTTCCCGAAGGACATCTGCCGGATGGCTTCAACCTGAAATCGAGTGAGTCTTTTCCTTCTCATCATCGCCAATCTAAATCATAATTAGATACGTGTACGATATGCCCATACCTCCAGACATTGATCCTACCCCGTTCACCCCAAAACCCCTCGATGGAGAAGTAGAAGGTTTTGAGGTAAACATAAGACAGATCTTCGTGCGTTCATTAATCATTTTCCCACTCCGGTATAGTTTTTGGATCAGAACGCCGTCGTGAGCAGAATGCGTGCGGGCAAGTTCAAAGCGAATTGTGCGTTGGGTAAGTACCAGTATTCTTCCAATAACCCGAATTGCGGCTGATAAGCTCTGCGTAATCAACATCTGCATGAAATTGACACAGTCATAATCGATCTCTTTATCAGACTGGGCTATGTTACGCCTGATAATGAGCCGGAGTATATGAAGATACTTACACGACTTCACGGGCGCTTTGAGTATGAAAGATGGAAAATGTGATCCTAATTCGTCGTATATCGTGTAAGATAGTGGGTAACGTTGTTAGTGTGGATGAGGCTATAATGTACGTAGATGAATTCTAGAGATGTCACAGGCTTTAGCCTCACATAATTCAGGCTGTCGCGCTGGCCTGCTTCGCTAACTCGCTTCTTAACTTCCTTTCCATTCATCATGTCCGCCCAGTGTCCGACTCCATAAATTAGGATATAAGCAGGGCCTTGAATACGTTCATCCCACCAAATGGCTCTTCCCAAGATATTCACGGATACTTTCGTTTTCGTCTGGGACTTTTTTCTCACTCTGTCAAACATCGTCATGCCCAACCTCAAAGCCGGGCATGTCGTACCCTCGGGCCATCCCGGTGCAGGAGGCCAGTGGCCGGAGTATGTACCGCCTGGAGTAAATGACAGTAGAAGTGCATGTCCCATGTTGAATGCTCTGGCGAATCATGGTGAGTACTGCCATTTACGCGGGGAATAGAGCACACAATTTATCTGGACTATCAGGTATCCTGCCGCACGACGGTAAAAATATACCCTTCAAGACGATGAATGAGACTGTTCGCTCGACGTACAATTTTGCCCCGTCCTTTTGTTACTTTGTCCCGAATTACATTGCGAGAATTCTGAAAAAGGATTATTCGAAAGACACGTTCGACTTGGCTGAAATTAGTTTGCACAATGGGATCGAGCATGACGCTTCGTTGACTCGTAAATGATTCTTCCTCTCTTCGGCCTTCTCGTTCCACTAAACTATTCTATAATCAGGCGAGGATACCTTCCATCAACCCGACCAAGGCAAACCTCATATTCCTTTTATCGAGGAGCTCCTTGGTTCAGCTTCTGGAAAAGACTCGAAGGCCAAACATGGGGCTGAGGATTCCAACGATGTAGTGCTCCTGACTTCCGACGACCTTGCGCGATACAGTGCCAAACGTCGGACAGAGGCAAAGGCACGCAACCCGGAATTTTCGTTGAGTGAATTCCATAAGGCATTTGGAAGTTCAAAGTGAGTGGGACCCGCATTCAATATATTTTGTGATCATTGATGTACGATGCTCCCAACCAGCTCCGCAACCCTCCTTCGTATCTTCGGAGGCCGAGTCTCTGATCTTCGCCCATTCCTCATCGAAGAACGCATTCCAAACGGATGGGAACCTTCAGTTCGATCCCGAATCGGACTGACTATGGCAGTATTCAACTTGACTGTGTTGCCTTTGGAGGCAAGTACCGGAAGATACATAAAAGAACTAACGAAGAAATCTTCAAACGTCCAGGAGACGACCCGGGTTGGGAACTACGGTGCCACAGGGATGACCGAGGCGAACACGTAGACAGTGTTTTAAAGGATTGTGGTCGTGCTTTTCTTGAGCATAAATGTTTCTTAAATGCAATATGATAAAACCGGTCTTTGATCACCGCGTTGTCTTCGTGGATCTTTCCTGCGTGTGTCGTAGTGAATAGTGAGCCCACACAAATAAACAGAAACTATTGATTGACTACCCCCATGATAGACTGTTTTATCTTGTCTCGTAGGCAGAGTAACGATCAAGCTTGAAAAGTTTGCGTCGTGTCATACTCTATTTCCACCTTCCTTTATGTCGCGCCCAGAAGTCTTGCTAGTGAGGCGACACGGCAGATATGATGTGAAGTACTTAGCTTGTGAGAACTCCCTTAGAATCTCGCAGAGGTTGACAAGTGTAAGTCGTCTATTTCCAAGAGTAGTCCCCGTCGCAGTACCTAGCGGCGAGGTTTATATACTTACAGCTATCTAAGCAATCAACAAGTATATACAGATAGCCGTTTCAAGTCTCTAGCGGAGTGGTGTAGTATTGTACGGAGTATGATCGCTGCATACGCCCTCCCGGAATTCAAAGAATTACGAAAAATGAAAAGTGTTTTACAAAAATTCAGAAGTGTAGTACGAAAATTGAAAATTGTGAGAGGAGAAGTGAATGGGGAAGTTAGGTAGTTAGTGAGTAGGTGGCGTTTAAGCATTCTTGCTCGGCCCCTCTCCTCGGTGATCTTCCTCAGCATTCTTTCCTTTGACGCGAACGGTCCACATGTCGATCTTGTTTCGCAGGCTTATGGTAGTGCTCGCATCGTCGATGTCGTTCTTTTTATCCTTTCCGCCGTAGGGTTTAGACCTGGCAGCCCTTTTTCTCGCACGCTCTTCTTTTCCGGCTTGCTGTTTTGCCATGTGGAACTGAGCTTTCTCAGTCGCGATGACCAGCCCGTGAATGAAAGCCGTTTGTCCTACGCGTGTGTTGGCATACATGCGCATCATCCCCCCCACGCCGTCTGAGTCCGTCCCATCGTTGCCCCTGATGGGAGTCGGTTTTGGGTACGAGATACTCATATCTTCAATGAGATTGTCGGTGATTCGTCCTTCGCGTGTCAGTTCGTCGATTTGTTCGGCAGTGAAAATGTGTTCGTAGCGAATCAATGTCCTGCTTCTCGATATATTGTCATCTTCGTCCTTGTAGGAAAAAAACGCGTTCGTATCGGGTGGTAAGTGTTCCCAAAGCGCCCCAATGACTCCTATATATTTGGTTGGTATTCCTCCTGTAATCGTCCATTTCTTCGCAATAGCGCCCGACGTGTGAACGAATTTAATGAGCTCGTCAGCGGATACGATGTATTCGGCGTTAGTGTCGCCGTCTCTGATGAAGAATTTTCGTGAGGACCAATCGACGTTTACGTTCGGGAAAGCCTGGATGTTGAACGCAATCGATGGCTTTGAGCCTGGTCGCACAGGGGTGTTAGCAGGAGCGTCCATGGTGATGGATTCAGTGTCGGACATGAGAGCGATTGTACAGAGGTGTACGTTCGACGTTGGGTTTCCGCTCAGCTTTATATCCTGGATGTATTCGATTGACCCGCTGAATGTTTCTAGGCCTTCAATCGGCGAGTCTCTGCTGTCAATCTGGGACAGATCCGAAATGTCTTTGACTCCCATCGTTTCGAAGTATTCACTGAGAGCCTCCATATGCTCTATTTTTTCAAACGGCAGCCATGTGTGATCCCCCGACTTCCATAAGATTTCGAACATTGCATCAGCCTTAGAACCGCGGTGGGATACAATTTTATCTATTGCCCACTCACCGTCGTCAAGTCCCGCTACTTGCTCGAATGATCGGCCTGGAAATAGGCGATCATCGTTCGGTATGTGAATCCTCAGTAACGATGAGTGAAACACATCATGGACCCCCCTCTTTTTGAGGTCCGCTGGCAATTCGAGTTTGTAGGAAGTTTCCCCGAGGGTGTCTAGTATACGCAGTGGCCCGATATATTTAGGGGTTAGTTTTCTGGTGCGTCCCTTTGGGAACGCGACGTTCTTTGTCGACAGGTATACCAAGTCCCCTGTTTGGAACGGGGACGAAATGCGATGGCGATTTTCGTCTCGTGTTTGTTTGACACGATGCGCTAATAAGCTATCATGAGCTGCCATAATTGCTTCCTTCATTTCTTCAGCAAATATGCGCACTCCCCGGAACTCTGTTTTGGTAGGGTCGTTCCATATAAATGATCGTGGCAATCGTCCTGTGTTCAAGAAAAACGGGGAGTATCCCGTTGTTTCTGATCGAGCTACGTTGATTGCGAACTCCACGGCAGGTAGCTTCGCTACCCAGTTCTCTTGGAGCTCGTTCACACACTGCCGTAGCATCTGGCCGATTGTTCGGTTCGCGCGTTCTGTTAAGCCATCAGTTTGAGGATGATAGGAAGAAGACATGCTTAGCTTCGTTCCAATTAACGCGTGTAGGTGGGACCAGAATCTGCTGGTAAATAGCGAATCTCTGTCGCTAACGATTCTTTTCGGTAGCCCATGGTGTTTATATACCTCCGCGAACACGAGTTCCGCCACGTCCTTAGCTCTATAGTCAGTTCGACTTGGTACAACGTGTACCATGCCCGTTAGATGATCCACTACCGTTGTAATGGAGTCGAAGGTGCCGTCACGATTTCTACTTGCAGGGAGGGGCCCCACGAAGTCGATTCCGATTACTTCCCAGGGGTATGTTGGCACTGGTAACGTTTTCATCAGTCCGTACGGTTTATGGTTGGAAGGTTTTGTCCTCGCGCACACGGCACACGATTCACAGAAAGATCGTATGTCGGCGGCCATGGTTTTCCACCATACACAGTCCCTTAAGTAGGCAAGTGTCTTTTTACTGCTGAGGTGAGCTAAAAGAGAGTGAGCTTCATCTATGATGATTTCTCGAACACTTCTACCTTCCGTTAACACGCGTGGTATACATAATAACTTTCGGTCTTTTAGCTTGATGGATATATATCCGTCTTGTATCTCGAAGTTGCGAAAATCTCTGGGTTTCTCTAGTACAGCGTTGAAGATGGGGTCACCGTTGTACGCATTCTTGATGGTTTTCATTATATCCAGTCCGGAACGTGTCTTCGGTAGTACTGACATAAAGTCATTGTCTAACCCGGTGGTGGGAGACGATTTATTCAATAACGTAGTGAATTGTTTATTCACGTTTGAATGTTGGAATTGTGAATTGCGGTCCGGCGTGTTCGCTCTGGTTACGTGTAAGTTCAATGGTTTGTCCGTAATAACACCGTCAGGCTCGGGCTCTTTTCTTTCTGTTTCTTTCCTCTCTTTCGCCTCGCGTTGTTGGTACTCAGTGCTCTCAAGCGCCCTCCTGGATGGCGTCCGATTATTCCTGAGGGTCATACTGTATGACCAGACTTCGTCGGGTACCGTACACGTTGCTTCACTCCCAACTATCAGTGGCAATGATATGCCAGCAAGACTCAAGATATCGTTGTCCATTACATCGAAATATGTGTATTCTGACCGTGCTCGAGCCGTTCCCGGAGACTCGTTAGAGTATATGCGTGACAGAGCGTCCGCAAATATGTTTTCGGCACCTGGTATGTACTCAATAGTAAAATCAAATTCCGCAATTTTTTGTAACCACCGTGCTTGTCTTCCAGATAGATTCTTCTGGTTTATAAGATGTACAAGTCCTTTATGGTCTGTTACCCATGTGAATTTGACTCCTTGCAAAATATCCCTGTGCCTCAGCATTGTTTCAACTCCCGCAAGCATCTCAATTTCATGTACTGGATAATTCTGTTGGGTTGGGTTCAGCTTTGCGCTGAAGAACGCTGCAACCTTACAACCCCGTTTCCAGGTTTTACCTTGCACAACTCCTCCTGATATACCGGTGGCACATCCGTCCGTCAACAGCCAAGTTGGGTCCGCCATCTCATTGTAGTCCAACGGCACTCTGTGCTGATCTTTCGAGTCGTTCGTGAGTGATTTGACCAGTTGAAACGCACGTTCCTCACTAAAGCCCCAGCGGAATGGAACTTTATCACTGGTGAGGTTGTGTAAGTGGCCTAAGTACACGCGCACGGTAGGTATATCGTCAGCAAGATAGCCGACGAAGCCCAAAAAACCACGCAACAGGTCGCGGTTGGTTGGCGTTTTCCATTTTGATACTGCATCCACTTTATCAGGGTCCATCCTTATCCCGTTTTTGTCAATGATGCGCCCCAAAATCTTGATTTCGTCGGCCAGAAATTTGAGTTTTGTCTCACTAAGGTATAGCTTCTCCCGAATTAGAATGTCAATTATGAGCTTAACGTGTTTAACGTGTTCTTCTATAGATTCGGAGTAGATTATGATATCGTCCAGGTAGACATCCATGAACCTTCCTATATATGCAGAGAACAGGTAATTCATCAAAGTTTGGTACGTTGCAGGTGCGTTACAGTCCCCCTGCTGGATAACCAGGCTGACCATGTTTCCATCAGGTGTTGCTACTGCCGACTTCCAAACGTCTTCTGGTTCAATACGGATTTGTTCATAAGCGTCCTTCCCATCCATCGTTGACCTAAACTGTGACCCAGCCGCTCGACGTAGGATACCGTCAATATCAGGGAGTGGCGAAGCGAGCTTGCGTGTATTTGCATTTCGCTGGCGCAAGTCTGCCACGACGCGAAGGCGATTGTTCTGCGTCCCAACCTTTGGGATTAGTAACAGAGGTGCCGTGTTATTAGAAGTTGAAATCTTCCATCGCCCGCTCTTTATGTACGCATCTCGCTTTTCCACCCAATCAGACCTAAACTTCTCAGGTAGTCTCGATGGGCGCCATGGGATGATTAGGCTCTCGTCGATGAGCGGAATGCGATGGTTGATATCTCTCAGTGGAGGTAAGTCCGTTTCGGCCATCGTTCTGCAAAGAGGCTGAGCATACTGTTCTAGCTCATTCCGTACTTTATCCAGGTTATGGCTCGTTACCTCGGCGCTACTCGCCATGATCTCAGAGATCATCGGACCTTTCAACGGTAAGCGTTCATTACTGCCGATAACCACCCGTGCTTGGTTGAAACCAATAGAGACGGAGTGTTCATACATCCAATCTGTCCCTAGGATCAGTGGATAGTTGATGTTCGCAACATCGAAGCACCGCGACTCGTCAATTCCTTGGTACTGGAAACGCGCTACCACGCTTCGGTTGATTTTTGAGCGTGATCCTTGTACAGCCAACTGGAGCGTTAGTGGAGGGTTCAACTCACGTTGAGTGATTTTGAGCTGGTCAACTAGCGTAGTACTCATGAATGTCCCCAGCGATCCGGAATCCAGTAACGCTGTTACGGGTTCCCCGTTTATTAAGGCTGCAATTACTAACGGTCGAGCCACCTTTCGATTGGCATCCTTTACTCTCGCTGCATTGCGTTGGACTCCAGGGTATTTATCAGCTGGAATTTGTATTGCGTTAACAGGTAATGTATCTGGTTCCGAGGTTGTCGTCCTTTCTAATAGGATTCGACATGTCATGTCATCGTTTGCTTCGAATGCCTCAGGAGCCTTTGTCTGGTCCGAGTTTAAAGCGTCACCGTCAACCGTTTGATGATCATTGTGTTTTGGGGCATCTTTCGCTGAGCAACCACAATTGAAGTAATAACGTTCGCAGGTCGCACAATCCACATCAATACCCAACCCGTCTTCTGCGTCCGAATCCGAGACAGGGATGAGGTCAGGGAGGGGATCGTCGTTGTCGGAATCTGACTCGTTTTCTGAGTCCAACTCCGATACAGGGAAGAGGTCAGGGAGGGCATTGTCGTCGTCGGAATCCGACTCGCAGGACACCTTAAGCAAAGGAATGTCACGACTGTCTTCTGCGAAGTAGGTTTCTTCAACGTCCGTTGCCCAGTCAAAGTTGACACTGTTAGCAGAGAACTCTTGTATCTCATTGGTGGTACCCGCTCTGCTTGCTAGATCCCATTCAACGTTATTAGTTGCGAATCCAGGTGGTCCTGACTTCTTAGGCTCACTCTTGAGCTGATTTTTTGTAGGGCAGTCGCGTGCTTTATGTGAAGGTTCTCCGCACTCGAAGCACTTCCCAGCCGCCCGGTACTCATTCTTTTGTTCAGGAGTGAGCCGATTACCTTTGCTCTCCATAGGCTTTGCTTTTGGCAAGCTATCTTTTTTCGACGAGCTGCTTTTTCCATTTTGCTGGTTGCTATTGCCTTCGACTTTATCGGCGTACTTTGGTTCTCCCCATTTGCTACCAGGTTTCTTTGATTTATCATTCTTCTCCGTATCGGTGGAGCCCGCCTTAGGCTGAGTCGTTGGTGATGTTTGAATCTTCTTGCCTGCATTTTCAATCATCTCGACTCTTTCTGCATCGTTAACTAATTCTTCCATTGTGCAGGTTTCAGGAGTTAAGTCTCGGCGATACAACCCCTTAATGATATCAGTGTCAAAGCTATCCCACAACATCGTTACCATTTGGCGTTCCTCTAGTATTCCTGCTGAGTTACAGATATCTTGGAAGATACCAACGTGGTCACGTACACGCTTGCCCTTTTGCTGCAGCGTGATTAGTCGGCGCCGTTGCTCGGTGCGGAAGTCTATTGGGAATACAAAGTCATATAACTTCTCATAGAATGTGCTCAGTGTCCAGTTTCCTGGATTCTTACCGCATGTTCTTTCGAAGAATGTATATGCTTTACCCTTCAAGAAGCGCGAAGCAACTTCGACCTCACGGTGTGTAGGAACATTACCATCATCGCAGTACGCTATGGTTTCACGCATGTTACGATGAAGTGACCGCAGGTTAGGATTCCCTTCATATATTTCGGTTGGCTTCATTGGTTTGATGAACATTTTAGACTTTCTAATCCTCCTGCGATTACTGCGCCTGTCATGACCATTCTCATCCCCTGAGGAATCATCACTGGGTTCTGGGCTCGATTCAGGATCGTGGCTTTTCCGTTCTCTCAACGTGGAGAATATGTGAGCAACGTGGCTCTTAGGAGCAATTAGATCTGACGGGCGCTTCGGAGTCGCTTCACGGCGTTTCTTCCAGGTTGCGTTAGGCTCTGTTCTAGCTCCTGCGCTTTCAGAATCCGATCCCGACACTTCTTTCTCAACGTAGATGGGCTTTGTGGCAATATGAGCCGATTTAACTAGGTTCTCTAGTTCTTGGATGCGACCAGCCATGAAATTTTGGACCTCCTTCTGGATTCGCTCCGTTTCGGTGGCTCTCCATTGGTCAAAATAATGAAACATATAATCTTTTTCTCTAGTATCCGCGTTTACTGCCTCAAAACTATTCAAAATTTGTGCCTGGACGTCTGGATCGGTTTCCAATTCATTCAGTCCGGCACTTCCCCAATTTCGGGCGTCGGGGCCCTTCCCTCGTTCCTTCGACGATTTCTCCCTATTATCCCAGGGCGTTGGAGGTTTTACTAAAGATGGGGGTAACGCTAAGTTGTAACGCTCAGGGCTGTTATACCTCCCAGCATTATTACGCCCTCCAGCCGGTTCATTGGCTGAGGTCCTCTTGGGTGAAGTGGGTCCGGTTCCTGCGGATGCAGTAATCTCAGGCCCAGCGGGCGCAGTTTCAATCTCAGGCCCAGCGGGCGCAGTTTCTATCTCAGGCCCAGCGGGCGCAGTTTCTATCTCAGGCCCAGCGGGCGCCGAGTGGTTCGATGGTCCCCTATCGGACGCAATCGAAGTTAAGGGTGAATCTATTGTATTAGGTTCGCCCTCGTATTCTCCACTTACTTCTGGAGAGTTATTGGGGGAAGCACCTGGCTGATTCAAGTCGCTTGCCCCCCGTTGATTTCCTCGAGTGTTATAACCGTGAGAGGCCATAATGAGTCTGTGAGTCTTTCGATTTCAATGCTGATTTACAAGCTAAGTCTTCGGTCTTGTTTTGGTACCAGAGGTCGGTCTCGGGTTGATCAGACCAGAGGGTTTCCGTCGAGTACCACTGTTTACGAACTGTAAATACTTGTCAAAAATATGTCGCGCCCAGAAGTCTTGCTAGTGAGGCGACACGGCAGATATGATGTGAAGTACTTAGCTTGTGAGAACTCCCTTAGAATCTCGCAGAGGTTGACAAGTGTAAGTCGTCTATTTCCAAGAGTAGTCCCCGTCGCAGTACCTAGCGGCGAGGTTTATATACTTACAGCTATCTAAGCAATCAACAAGTATATACAGATAGCCGTTTCAAGTCTCTAGCGGAGTGGTGTAGTATTGTACGGAGTATGATCGCTGCACTTTACATCAATACAGCCATTGGATGGTCCTTTGGCCAAGTCCCTCCCTTTGGCCACTTGCCCCCGGAAAGACTCAATTCTTATGTGATCCACTTCAGACTTTTGTCAGAAAGTTGAAGATACATCACATACTCGAGTATACATAATGACCAATACTTGTATTTTTTTTTCTGGGGTTGTTGAGCCGGAGCTGTGCTCACTTGACACTGTTCAGGGTGCTGATAAACATCATAGAATTTGCACTTCAAATTTTGGAAAAATATTTTCGGAAGGAGATAATTCAAATACAAGTACCAGAGCAAAATCTGGGAGAGTTGAGGTCAGAGACAGCCACAGAAAAAGGATTTGAGAATGCCTTGCATTAAGCGCCTGTCACATCATGCTTACCAGATATGGTAATGAAGATAAGCTTGCAGCTTGAATGAAGGTCAGCAATGTAGGTGTGGGCATTGCATAGCCTGAATTTCCCTCTTTCTACTGGTTAATAAAGCCAAGTACAGCACTCTCAATGCTCAAAATTTTCAGGCAGAAAAAGACAAATTGGAACTTGTGGCTGTGGAGAGATACAAGGAGGAGCATGTCAGTGACTCGCTAGCTCACAAAAGAGACAAGTGTCATCACACAATGAGAATGATCAAAAGAAACAATATACTTAAAGAGGAGGATAGCTCCTGATAGCTCCTGGATACAAGTCTAGCTACTGAGGAGAATAGACAGGACCAGAAGCTCTAACAGGCCATGATAAATCTTGTCATTTATCCCAATCTGTTTCCCTCTTTGAGCAAAGGTAATCAATGATTGTTTACATGGGGATCAACCAATCAATCTACAGATCGCCGACTCAGTGAGAATTGAACAAAGTCTGCTTTCATATTTCATCTTGATCAAAGGTGATGACTTTTGTTGTGCCTCCCTCTGTCTTCATCTTTGAATGTATGCCAGCTATCTGGTCCTTTTTCTATACCATATCTCGCATACAGCTTGATACTGAGCTTCCTTGAAGTTCCTTCTGTTTTGTTTTCTCAAACTGATATGCGTGGGCGCCAAAGCTTATGCAAGCGTTATCAGCGCGCTTCAGTAACTTTGAGTTGAACGCGTCCGCGTCACCTACTGCTACTTGTTTGAGAACATGGTCACTGCCGACAATTTGAACTTAGATGTTCTTGAGCTTATATTCCTTTATCTTTCCGGGAATGATTTGTCTTCTGTCGCTCTTGTCAGCCGCTCCTTTTTCGTTGGTGTCATCCCAAGGCTTTATCAAAAGATCATGTTTCGCCTCAATCATGCGAAGAGGTATCCTAAAGTCAGTTATTCAACACCTGCTCATTGATCGCACTAACACTGTGCATAGCTCATGTCTCCATTCAATGTAATCTTACTTCGTCCTTCTCTTGCCACGCATGTGCGACATATAGGTTTGGAGACTCCGCGAAAATGGTGAATGAAAAAACTCGATACTCACGTTTCTCCAGAAATACGAACCATTCCGGCTTTGAAATTCCAACATCATCCCACTTTTATCCTCGAATGTACGCGCGCCTTGGCTCTTTGCAATAATCTTCAGTCATTTCGGTGTACCGCGAACGCCATTCCACCGTTTCTGGCCTCTTTACAAGGCAAAGAGCAGTTGCAAGAGTTCCGTATCCATGCAAATCTCACTACCTCTCAAAGTGAGCAGCTGGCTAAGATTGGCAACTTGACCAATCTTTGTTTGGATTTGGGGTCATGGAATGTCCTTGACGTTCTTCCGAGATGGACTCCCAAGTTTGCGAATACTCTCACCTCTTTGTGTCTCTTTGTAGGTGTCAGTAGAAATTTGCTTCCGACTTGCTCATAATTATGCAGACGGCAAATCAACTCAATGAAACTGTCCTAGACAAAGTTCTTCAGCAATTGCCTAAACTCAAAGCTCTGCACATCATTGGATGTGGACAAGTTGATCATATTGCTGTTCTCAGATTGGTATCGCATACACCGCTTCTTGAAAGCTTGTCTTTGAGCACAACAGTGAGTACCTCCTTAGTTAATACTACGAGCCTGACATGCGTACATTTAGGAATCATGTTCACCTCTTTCTCAACCACCTCCTTCGCTGCAGCATTTAAAGCATCTTGCGTTGGATGCCCGTTACTCCATGATGTCGTCCCCAGCGCCACAGGTACTCAAGTCAATCTTGAGTCACATTCAATCCTCTGCACCTGCATTGTTGTCCCTCGTTATGCGACTTCCAGAAATCAAGATTACCGTCGGCGACGAGTTCATTAAACAACTTGTCGAGTTACATGGGCACACACTGCAAACACTTGCTTTCATCAATTGCGGTGTGAGCATGGACTGCATTATGAGAATTTCAAATTCTTGCCTGAACATGGAGCGTCTAGAATTGCCTATTCCGGTAAAAGAGATCGTGAGTGCTCCCATTCTTTCAGATCTACAGGCGATTCACGAGCTTGCAGACGTCGTTCGCAAGGGCCCTTAGTCAAGCTTCTAACCTGCAAATTCTCATCGACACTAATATACACTCTACCCATGGAAATGGCCTGAATGTTTATTTGGTACAAGATAATGTGCGCCATTTAATGGCGCATAGTGCACAATTACGAAAAATCGTCAGTGGAAAACGGCTGTGGAAGGTATGTTGAATGGTCATAGGTTTGAGTCGCTCGTGACTACTTTGGCAGAATACATCCTCGACTTCAATAGACTTGTCACTTGAGCGACTGCCTGCCTATTCTTCGGGGACATACTGGTTTATGCCTCGAGACATGACTGATTTTGGGGCGAACTAGGTATTTTTGGCAAATTTGTTTAGTCTATGTATCACCGCGCTTACTTTTCAGTGCGGGACCGGCCTTAAGACTGCGAACTTTCCATTGGAATCCACTAACCACCTGTTCTTACAATTAATGTACATACAACGACAACAACGACAAATATACATCACAAAAGTCCGATTTGCTCGATGTGCTCCTACAACATTATATACACGCAACAGCTAATTGCTCATGGATTGGCATACCACTCCGGCAGTCGAGTTGCTCGCAGGATCACAAATCCAAGCAGACCGTCGCTCCGGCTGCCAGTGTAGCTAGGCTCACCAAAGCGAGTAAAGGCTTACGACCGTCGTCGTTCTAGGGTAAGAATCATTGGAATGTGATCCTCTCTATACAGTATGGCTACACACTTTTTTTTTCTGTCCGCTATATCTATAGCGGGTGATATTTGATGGTCCATCGTATGTGTGCATTGATGCATTATCAATGGACGTTGGTGTCGATGTTGAACTACGGTACATGCCCGGAGATTTATTCGATCTTTTGCGACTCGATGTCGATGAAAATTGCTTGGCCATTTGTCTCGGAGGCTTCGTTAATAGTGACGAGAACGAAGACCTAGGATGAGCTGGACCCTGGAACAGTAGTGGTGCCGGAAGACTTGTTGGAGTCATTGCTGGGCTCGAGAATGCAGTGACCGGTGCGCTGGATCCTCGTTCAGAGAGGTGTCGACGCCCACCTGTCCTGTCAAGGAGTCTAACCGGTGCGTCGAATATGTCCTCAATGTGAGGCAGAGCAAAGGGCTCGACGTCCCCCACGTTGGCTGAAAAGGCATGATATCGCGATGAAATGCCAGTGAACGGCTTTCGACGGAGCATGTTCAACAAAGGACGTCTCGAAGCCATAGCGAAAGGTGATTTTTGGGGGGGAGCACTCGCAGAGTGAAATTGCAGTATTTGGGAATTGAAATCCTTTATAAGGGCTGACAGGTGTGTATACATTTGTTGTTGCAGTATTTAGTATTTTTTCACCCGTGATGCTTATGCCCGTAGAAAGTTCACCCCGCCGAGCTGTTCGCTGCTCACATATTTCGACCTGAGAGTCTAGTTCCGCCCCGCAGACCGTCAGAGTTAATTATGGATCTGTCGACGGTAACGCTTCCGGTAATGGTCGGAGTTAGAGACTGCCAGAGTCTATACGTGCTTTTGTGTTAAGTTTTGCCATTTCTGACCTTGAATTTTTTGTTTCTATGAATTTTCAAGTTCTAGTCCAGTGACTTCTTATTAATCCTCTTGCGTTTTTTTGCATGACCAGTATGACTCTCGCGGCAAACAGAGCCCTGAATTCGAGGACTGAATGACCGGCCAGGCCATTTGACTATACTGAGTCAATCTCAATGATGGTCAATGCTCAACTTTGTCATCACCAGTTGGACATCCATCTGCTCAACATTGATTTCCCGTCTCTTGCCATGAAAAACATCAAACCACATCATGATTGCGTGCAAATATTGAAGAGACCAAGAATCGGAATCATCTGTACTACATCCATGTTCGACTTCGTTTTTCGGCGGATCTCAATGGCCTTGCGAAAATCGCATTCATTTAGGCTTTGGCTTTGAATATTGAATGTTTATGTAGGTTCCGCTTCGACTTATAACGCCCAAGACGTCTTTCTAGCCTTTCGTTTGCCTAGTTGCCCTGTGCCTCAGTAAGTATGGAAAAGTATAGCACCGATGTCCCGGGACGAGCCACTCATGGATCTCTGGAATGTGCCTTTGGCGGTTTTCATAAAGATCCAGAACGTTTTTCATGCATGTTCAAAGCTGACAATGTCACGTTGCGGGATTGAATCTTCGCTCGAGAGCTGATGATGGCCTACGCACTTGATCTCGCTCACACACATGCGCAGAGCACGAGGACTTTCAAAATATATACTGGTCTGAGTACAACCGTATCGAAGCTCAATCCCGTATCTTAATATCATGTCGAACGCTGCCAATTTCATCGAAAGCTCTTACGACGAGAACCATTTTCTCCCCCAATCTGGGTTTGGCTCTGATGTCACGTTCGATACTATTTCGAGGTACCACCGGTACCTCTTCCGGGTCTATACGCCAAGTTCTCTTCCCGCTGTCGAGGACCAGACTATTTTCTTCGTAGGCGCGAGGTTCAACAATACATTCGCCCCGCAAACGCCAATTATCTCGGAGATGTACTCATCATCATCATGTGCTTCGCTCGTCGAGACAGCAACCTATGAAGACTGTGTGCAGCATCTGAGTTGGGAAACGCGTTCCAGATCGCCTTTTATATCGGCTACCTTTAGTTTTGCCTGGGCTCTTTGGGATGCCGTTCGTCGATTTAACACTGGGATTAAGCATGATGTGGAGATTGCAGTCATAGATGCTACTGCGCTTTCTGGAAAGGCGGTTACTACTCTGCAAATGCTACGAAGAAGTCCTTCTTCTGGCTCTAGGTGAGATTTTGATTCTCTATGCTGTGAAGTGCATCTTTTGATATTCCATTCTATATACCTCTAGAAGGCATCCGCGGCACTGGAAATGGTGCCGCTTTGCACAAGAATCTCAATCAGTGTTAATTCACGGTTTTGTTCCCCGATCGGCGGTTCTTGCGTCTGTTCCATTGCGGACAGTCGTCCAAAATCTTCCGTCATATTTTCTGAAAACCCCTTCAGGCAGCCAAAAGATTCTCCCACCAATCGATTCTCCTTTGGGAATGATTCTTGCTTGGGATCCTACCGGTCAGAAGAACGCTAATTTCCATAGGTTCTGTCAAGACATGGGGGATCGGTTTAGGAGGATGCCGTATCAGAGTCGTGTTCGAGAGATCGCTATAGGATCTGTGCGGTTGGCGATGGCTTTGCTCGACCCTTGGTTTCATCGAACCGTTCAGCACGGTGAAATCCACTTGGCAGTCACGAGAATCCGAGAGCTTTCTGCGTTAATTGCCCATTGGCCCGAGCAACCTGGTTCCCGTGATTACAATGAAATGGCAAGCCTTATGAAAGCGTTGATTCTTTTGTTGGCAGAGGAACTGCCACACAACAAGTCACGTAGGCGGCAATTCGCTACAGAAGAAGTTTTGGTTCGTGTTCAAAAGTTTAGCCCCACCTCCCCCGGGTTTGCAGAATCGCGGCGCCAGTTTCAAGAACAAGTCACGGATCTGGTCTCATCTGACTCTGACTCTGGCTCGAATACCATTCAAATAGAATCTGAGTCGGAACCAAGCTCCCACCGCTCCTTTTCAAAGCTTAGAATTACCATTCCAGGCTCCGGTGGTACCGAATTTTCCTCGTGTAGCTCACCTTCATCTGTCGCTCCTCTGACGCCAGAATCAGACGTTTCGATAACATCACTCTCAGCTCTGAAACTGAAAAAATCTCCTCATTCACAGCATGAGCCTTCCTCTCCTGTTTCCTCGTCTTCGTCGCATTCCTGCACACCGTCGCATCTTATTCGACAACAACCTGAAGTCCTTTCTTCTCTCCCTTCTTCACCGCTGCAGATAGCTATTCCCCTTGGAATCCTAACTCCGATTACGTCTCCTGGGCCGCTTTCTATTTACTATTCTGCATTGAAATCACCACATTTCGAATTTCCCGTGCAGAGCGCTAGTCTCGATGATGAAAATTGCGCCGAAAATTCTGCTTGGGATTTTTTGCCCGCACAGGATTCTCTGGATGAGGATGACTGGGAAACCGTAACCGACTCAAACGGCTCATCATCTATTGCATTGCACGAGGTTGTCTCTTACGCAGTGACTGGGTTTCTAGTTGGAACGGCCATTACTCTTTGCATCATGTCTTCTCAAAGACGTACTATGCTATACTTGACATGACTTTTAGAGCTCCGATTTTCAGTAAGTATATTTATCAGCCTCGTAATCGGATCTGTATATCAAAATGATAACATACAATATCGAGACAATCTAATTTCGGATCGCATATATAAATCCATCATACCCCTTCTCACCTACGGTAGCCATTGTCGTGGCATCTACATCCTGATCACTTTTCAGAGCATTTAACAACAATCTTACTCCCTCAATATTTGCATCAGACTGCTCTGGATCGGCAACGCGTCCGAAGCGCACAACATTGTCAACTATCTAAAAAGAAATTTGAAGATATGTGAAGCCAGTCAAAATCAATGCTTACAATAATGCCACCCTGTCTGATGAGCCGTTTTGCTTCTGTAAAATACTTGAGGTTCGACGGTTTGTCTGCGTCAATGAAGATAAGATCAAATTTGCTCTCCGAAGGCAGGTTAACCATCGATTCGTGTCCCGGGCCTGTGATGACCTTGCATTTGGGGAATAGTCCAGCGTTATATAGATTTTCTTCAGCGATCTGAACAAAAGAGTGAGTAGTTATACATTAGTTTGCTGCAACACTGCACCTTTGCATGCTTGCTATTGATTTCTAGTGTGATGAGTTCGCCGTCTTCTGGGAGCGCGCGTCCCAGCCATATAGTCGAGTAGCTATTACGATAAGGAGGTCAGAAGCGTGACTCGAGTGGATGGAACTCACCCTCCAAGCGTTCCTACTTCCAGAATTCGCTTCGCTTGAATAGACCTAGCTTGAAGATGAAGGAATTTCCCTTGTGCAACGCTAACAGCAATCTCGGGTAAACCATTCGCTACACTGTTCTTCAAAGCAGCATCGAGGACTGGGTCTTGAGGAATCAAGAAGGAATTATGATAAATATCAGACCGTGCCCAATCCTCGATATTCGTTGTTTTGGGTAACTGTTTCCCTTGAGTAGGGGAACGATGTGCCATGACACTTGAAGGTTTATTTCTGGAAGGAGAATCAATGACATCGGATAAGTTCAAGGAAGGGGAAATACGAGATATACCTAGTATAACTAATCAAACGACTCTGAGATGGTACTCGGCCTACAAATTTAGCCGCTGAGTTGGTGAGCTGCAAATTCCTTGTGATGTTGACTGTACTTTTGAGCATACAGTTCGTCAAAGTCCAAGCTCAAGCTCAAGGAAGAACCTAGGAACCTAGATGATTATCCTCGCAATGACATCAAGCGCAGCAATGACATTGAACATGTGAGCATCGAATCCGGGTCAACCTCCAGCCTCTTCCTGATCAGCTAGATACGGTCCTCGGATTTCAGGCTTTATGGTGACTCTTCAGTCATATTATATGAGTCCAGTTTGACTTTGTGACTAGGAGAAATAAGCTCAATGTTTTTTCTCAGTTCAAACACATTGTAATTTGTGAGGTCTTCGAGTGTTACACCAAACTTTGATGTCGTAAGAGTTTTGTCTCCCGAAAGCAGACTAAAAACTTATAACCTTTGTCACCTAAAGGTGTGGTTATAAGAGTCTGCTAGCGAACACGGCGTGTAGTTGGGACCTCGCTTAATTTTTGTTCAGATGCCCAAAAAAGGCGATTTCATGTGACTTGGTTACGTGGCATGACATGAGTCATTGGGCTACTATCAGTGCAAAGCCAGCGCGTCCTTTACTTTCATCTACTATCACAGCTCATAATGAGCTTCAATCTGCCTAATGATAGTCATACTCCCAATAGAACACCTCTTTCTTATAATTCATACTTGAGCAATGAATTTTTTACAAGTTCTTTGTCCTCCAGCACGTACAGTTCTCGGGAACACTTATCCACACCATCCACTCCTTTATCAAGACATACTCTTGGCTCCTTACCTTCGTCAACTGCGCAGATCAGCACCAACGGAAATGCATCTTCTTTTGGAAAATTCCAGATCCAAGGTCTGAAGGAGAATGAAGGCGTTGCTACCCCTTCAGTAAAGTCTCGTGCGAGTCCTCTCAAAAGAAAACATGCGGAGACTGCATCTCTATAAAACGTACTAAATCAATCTCCAGCGCATCTGTTGGGCATGCTACTAAGATTACAGGCTTCTCTGGAATCCTAGATCGATAGGCGGTTGGTATAGCTGAAGGATTTCTTCCCATCTTTCCAATACACAGTGCTATTAACGCAAGCACATCTGTCTTCCCTGATCCACACGCCGAACGGAATAGACAATCTACACCATCGAGCACATTGGTGGCAACGATGAGAGAGTAATCATGGGGCACAAAGTGAAGATCTTTCTCAGAGAGCTGGCGGCACAGGTGTAGACCCGCATCTGAGCTAAATCGGAAGAGCGCATTGGACATGATATAAGCGTTCGCGCGTCGGTTTTACTGACGGCGCGTAGATAAATTAATAATTTATGTTTATTTGTACATAAGACGTGACTTGCACATGTCCCTTAGCCGAGGTCCTTACATAAGTCAGTCAGTGGCTCAGAGTATAATACAGTATGTGAAGGATGTCTATAAATATAAATAGAGTCTTTTGGCTGGCTTTAGCCCCGCGCGGGTGGGTAAAAGAAAATTTACACGCACGGTAACTAAAAGTGTAGCATACAGCTGAGTAGATTATTTTTATTTTTTATTTTTTTAACAGGAGCGGGTGGGTGGGTGATCAGGAATTGTATTTGTGACTTTTATCGAGCGACGGCGGGTTTGGAGTCAGGGAGCAAAGAGAAATTGATAAGCGCCTGACAGGCGTCAACGGACTCTTACCGCCTTTGCTGACTTATCCTATGATAAGCAGTCTTTGTCATCTTATCTCGGAATAAGTCAGTCAGTGGCTCAGAGTATAATACAGTATGTGAAGGATGTCTATAAATATAAATAGAGTCTTTTGGCTGGCTTTAGCCCCGCGCTCCCGCCCGTGGTCGCCGGGTGAACCGAACGACCCAAGCAGAGTCAGGACTCAATCGGGGAGGCCGGCGATTACGGGTGAGTAGAAACCCAGGTCGAGAAAATGTTCCAGTACGAGCAGATCCATGCTCTGGTTCTCGGGTGTAGGAGATCGGCTCCCTCTCGAGTTGCCCACTTAGGCGGCCCGTGTGTGTTGTCGTCATGGACGAGATATGTGTGTCCGGCTCCCCCGCAGATGATGCAACAGGGAATGCGGGAGCCTTTGTCCTTGTTGCCGGTCGGAAAGGAGTTCGACGAAGAGACGGGAGGTGAATCCGTGTGTGACTTTTGATTCCTCGTGTCAATCGCATCGAAGCGCGATTTCACCCGTCCCCATTCGGTCCTGTAATCGAAAAGGTCGAAATTCGTCCTTTTGTTTTGATGTTTTTGGCGCATTTCGAGTTCGATATCCTTCCAGAGATCATAAAGTTTCACCGAGTCAACTTGGTTTTCGAAGAATCCGAAGTGTTTTCTGTAGAAAGTAGGCTCGTGTGCGTCAGTTCCTTCAGCATATAGTGATACTTGATAGGCGTAAAAGTTCTCTGTCGCCTCTATCCATTCGAAATGTTCGAGTTCCAGTTCGCGTACTGTACCAGCGTCTCGACTGTCCCTCATCTTCTTCATGACGTCTGCAAGATCCAGGATTTGTGGTTTGCCCGCGATGTGTGAAATCTTTGTTCGGCGAAATGAAATAGAATTATTGTTGAGGAAATCGATGTTCTTGTTGGTGAAAAGGGCGAGTGGGACGTTGTATCCGTGGAGTCCTAGGTCGAGGAAAGCTTGATCGAAAGAGATAAAAGGGCGTATAGTGGGGTCAACTTCATTTAATTCATTGTTTGCGCGAAATCGTTTGAGAGGTTGGGCTGGAGCGGCGTTGTTCAGAGTATCGTCAGAGTCTCTAGTTCTTGTCCTGAGCTGTTTCCGTTTGTCGGTCAGCCAGCTAAGCGTGTGTGCAGAAAGCCAGACTTTGACTCTGTCGAAATATGGCTGGTCTTTAATGATCTTTTCGTATTCTTCTTCAGGTATGGAAATATACGAGGAAACGTCTGACACGTTGTCCGCCCCTTCAATTGCGCGTTCACGACGGGTAGCGTTGCGTAGCTGCTTCTCGTAATTCATCTTTAGCTTTGAGTCGATGGGGAGCTTCGCGAGACGATGATTTGTCTCTGGATCTTTGTGGGTCTTTCTGACGCGTTCTGGAGCTTCTATCGAAGGGTCGTTGGGAAGAGGGCCGTTTCGTATGAACATCATCGTGTTGGGATAATCAGGAATTGTATTTGTGACTTTTATCGAGCGACGGCGGGTTTGGAGTCAGGGAGCAAAGAGAAATTGATAAGCGCCTGACAGGCGTCAACGGACTCTTACCGCCTTTGCTGACTTATCCTATGATAAGCAGTCTTTGTCATCTTATCTCGGATCGACCCCAAAACAAATTACAGACTAGTAAGAGTTGGGAGATTACAAATCAAGGTTTTCGCAAAGTGTCAAAGTGAACGTGAACGGGCTTTACATGGATAATTCACGCATTCATCAGGTGCAACTTATTGCTACTGCACTCGCTGCCTCGGCTGCCACTGCGGGTATTATTGCCTCCTATAATGCTTACACACGTCGCGCGAAGAGAAAAGATTTGAACGAGGAAGTTTTGCGATCTGTACAGTCAAAAGGATCCAACTTCAATTTTCAGAAACTCCTAAATCCTCAGCCGTCTCAAAATGAACCTTCAATTTCCAATCCTTCCACTCACACTGGACATATTTACGACGAAGAACTGATACGAGAACAGCTGGCAAGAAATTATGCTTTCTTTGGTGAGGAAGGGATGAAGAAAATTCGAAGCGGAACTGTGGTTGTCATTGGTTGCGGAGGCGTCGGAAGCTGGGCTGCTGTTATGCTTGCCAGATCGTGCGTAGTCGCAGTGGACGCGAACCTCAGTCAACCTTACCAAATCCTCTAGTGGTGTATCGAAAATTCGTCTTGTCGATTTTGACTATGTTACACTCTCTTCATTGAATCGGTGAAAACTTGTTACTGTTATATTTTCTGTCCTTTGACTGATCAATGATTTATAGCCATGCCACTGCCTTATTAGAGGATGTTGGCACACCCAAGGTCAAATGTGTTGAGAGAACTTTGAAGTCTGTGGCGAAATGGGTTGAGGTAGATGCCAGAGTCGATGTCTGGCGTAAAGAGAAAGGCGGTGACCTCCTTGAGGGTGTGGATTGGGTCATAGGTAAGTAGTTGGTGAATCTTCGAGTAATTGCATACTAATTGTCTCGGCCCAGATGCTATTGACAATATCCAGACCAAGGTCGACTTATTGAAATACTGCAGCGATAATAGCATCAAGGTGACTTGGGTTTGGAATCGAACATGTCCATTCACCAACACGATGACAGGTATTCGCATCCATGGGTGCTGGTGCCAAGTGCGACCCGACTCGTGTTCAAATCAGTGACATTTCTTATACCATTTATGATCCCCTTGCGCGCTCTGTTCGTCGTCGCCTCCGCCTCCTTGGCGTATCGTCCGGTATTCCCGTCGTATACTCTACTGAAGTTCCTGGTGACGTCAAGTTACTTCCCTTGGATGAAGAGGAATTTAAAAAAGGTCCGGTAAAAGAGCTGGGAGTATTCGATGATTTCAGAGTACGGATCTTACCTGTCTTGGGCCCTTTGCCATCCATCTTCGGCCTTCACATTGCAACCTATATTCTTTGTGAGCTAGCTGGGAAACCGATCATGAATCCCCTTCCCATAAAAGGTCGAAGAAAACTCTATGAACGACTATGGAAGGATCTGCTTCATCGGGAAGAAAAGCTCTCAGGTCATACATTAAAGTTGGTTGTCTCTCGTTCTGTATCGCATATATCATGCTTCTCATTTCTTCGCATTTAGTCGTATTCCACTCGACGAAGACGACATTGCATTGATATTTGAAGATATTCATCGTGGACGATCTGTTTTACCTCCACATGAAGTACCAATTAAGCCAGTGCTTGTTCGCTGGGACCTTTCGCGACCTCTCACATTGGATAACTGCGTCGTGATGGAGGAAAAGGACATGGTGAAGCATATGAAAGCTTGGCGTGAATGGCTTGAGAGCATAGATACCAAGGTCGCTCCGTTCTCACCTGCAGGTATTTGGGGAAATGAAGTGGAAGTAGTGGTCGCGAAGAGAGCGAGGGAAATCAAAAAAGTACAGGAATGGATAGCCTAGTATTAAATGCGAGCGGTAATTACTACAGCCGCACCTCATCAGTATATAATTAACACGTCAAGCAGCGAGAAGAGAAACGATGCATAATGTGTCTCCAACACATCATGATCGCACTTCATCCTTCCACAACCAGTACTAGCTCCCAGACCTAGCCAAATCACGCATGAAAGTAGCCCAGCCAGGATCTAAACCTGAAAAATCACCCATTCTCAGATTTGCACCCAAACTGCCGCCCGTGTTGTTCTCGTTGATAGGCCCAGATCCCATAAGAGAGTCAAAAAACATATCATAGCTCGCACTTGGTCCAGTGGGAGGATTTTCGTTAGAAGAAACAGAGTGTTCTGACCAGTTCAAACCTGGGAACATTGACGTGGATATAGGATCGACGGGCATGGAGGCAGTGAAGTCAAAAGAGTTTTGTGTACCAGGGGATTCTTTTGAAGCAAGGTAGTTTAGAAAACACATACACAACTCTACGATGTTAGCATCCGACTCACGTCTCATTATACCACTTTCACCCACACCGGATGTCATATCTATGGGTGAACCTGATCCAATATCGAATTGCCCTCCGGAAGAAGCTAAGGCATTGAAATTGGCCCAGGGCAAACTTGTGTTCATGGTCGATAGGGCGTTTGCACTTGCAGTATTGTATAGTGGCACAAGGAGTCCACCAGGAAGCAATTGTGCTGACGTTGGATTGGCAGTCTCGCTGAGATATTCCATTAACACCAGCTGCTTATTAGTCTCTGCTGCTTGTTGAAGGGTCTGATTCGGATGCAGATAGTTTGATGTCGAGCTTGCTGGAATATGAAGATCAGGGCCGATATCTTCTAGTGCCATATCCATAAGTAGGCCTCGACTTCCTGTTGTTCCGGCACCAAATCCAAGTGAAAATCCAAAATCAACATTTCCAACGTTGGGTAACAGCGCATTGGCATTAACATCCATTGCCGTTGACGCCATTGTAGAGGGCATTTGTGGTAGTGATGCTGCGGTTGAGTGGGTTGAATCCATTGAAAACAATGAAGACAGATCAAGGTTTGCGTCAAAGTCCATTTGGGCGTCCATGGCATCATTCCATGAGGTTTCCGAATGCAAGGACGCAGCAGGAGCGCTATTATTGACACCGCCTTGGTGGGGAGGAAAAGTGGCTGGAGTCTGTTGCGTGGGAGACGATACTGATTCTGAAAGCGAAGGTGTCACCCTGAGGGAATTTGACATTGAAGGGGCCCCATTGCCTTTTCCCCCTTTACCTTTCACTTTTCTCTTACCGAGTCCATTCAAAAGACTCGTTTTGCCTCCCCATATCGCTAGTTCATTGTCATCGGCACCATTGGGGGTTCTAGAGAACAAGCACGGATCTAGCATCCCTTGATCAATTTGCGTTGAAGCCTGAAGGGAAGGAGTAGTATCTATCGTGCTTGCTTTGGGCGATATAGAAGCGGGGTCTTTCTTATTTGAGAGAAAGCTAGCGTATGCACGGTCTGCTTTCCCTTTAAGTCTACGTAAAAGTGCCTGAAGAATGATCATAACCCTAGGTACTGTTTGGTCGATGCAGAGGAATCCATACTCACATACGCAATCCTATTCCGTGGAGAAGAACTTGCGCACTTCTCGAACAGATTTAACGCCTGTCCCAAGTCATTTAATGCGCTTTTGGCAATACTAGAGTTTGGCGAGCGCTTAACGACTGTGCCGACAGTCATCTGTTGTATGAAATTTTGAGGGACGTGTATATTAATATGAGCAAATGACCAACTTACCGCTGCACTCAATACATGATAAGTCAGAAACCAAACTCGCGGAACCACTGCTGAACAGCGGTCATAGAAGTGAACAGCAGCCTTGATGATGACCGACGCTGCACGATACGCAGCCAAAAAAGACAACGCAAAAGGAGACATCAGGGGATTCGACGGGTGAGTCAGCATCGCGTGGGCAAAGAAGGAGCGATGAAGGTAGAGCATAGCTGAGTGAAGATGGATGAGGAGCTGGAACACGGGAAGAAAGAAGATGAGACTCACTGACAGTGCGGTGTTGGCTTGCGTAAAAATCTCTCAGCGCCAGATGGCTGTTATGGTATATTTCTGGTCCGTCTTCGTACAAACTGACATAGGGTTTGAATCCAGGCGGAAGAGACAGCTCTCGAATCTACATGGTCATTAGTACAGACCTCTTCTCTGAGATATATTTGATTCTTCACTTTACGATCTAAATCCACGATGGTGGAATACGTCGGCGATTTAGCTGAGAGAGTAGTGGATATGACGGGTGCGAAGTAACGCGCGCAGTGCTCTATAGAATGCAGATAAGTATATAATCAAAGGTGACGATATGACTACAATAGCAATACCTATAGAATGCAGATAAGTATATACTGTAGGTAGAGTTAGTCAATGTCTAATGAATCAATTGATACGTTCAACGTACATCAAAGGTGGTAGCAAGTGAGAATCGAAAGAGGGAAAAGAGAGGAAGGTGAGGACATCTTCTAGAGAGGGTCCATAGATAAGGAAGAGGTACGGGACTATAAAATTTTATGAAACGTAAAGTAAAAGATATGAAACAAGTATCATTCTCAGAAGTGCGTATGGTCCTTCGGATGTGCATCGGGATATGCTGTGCTCAGCGTCCTATGCTCGACACTCCCCCTCGCTGTGCTAACCGCGTACTCCCATGAGCTGCCTGAAGTGCTCGAACTTCGTTCGACCCAACGCCTTCGTCATGCAATCCGCAATCATTTGATCAGTTGGGATGTACCGAACGATAGCTTTCTGGAGCTCGACAATCTCGCGAATGTAGTGGAAACGGTTGTCGATATGTTTGGTGCGCATGTGGAATGTAGCGTCGGTTGTCAATCGTATAGCGCCTTGGTTGTCGCCATAGAGTAGAGTCGGCGAAGTGACAGAAGTAGGGTGCAATTCCGTTAAGAGTTTGCGAAGCCAAACGAGTTCCTTAGCTGCATGGGCGAGAGCAACATATTCAGATTCGGTTGAGGATAAGGTGACGAGATCCTGCTTTTTGGAGCTCCAGGAGATAATCCCAGTACCGAAATAGAAGACATAACCACTAACAGATTTCCTGTCAAGATCTGAAGCAAAATCTGCGTCAGAATACCCATGAAGCTCGAGATTGTCACCGCCTAAGATGAGTCCTTTGTTAATTGTACCGCTAACGCAGCGGACAGCACGTTTAAGGTGTTTCATATGAGTTGTAGTGGGAGAGGCCATATAACGAGAAAGAACAGCGATAGCATAAGCGATATCAGGACGAGTGCAGTCTGCAAGATAGATGAGGCTGCCAATTCCAATGCGATAAAGGGCTGTCTCTGCCTTGGGAAGTAGAGTCGATGAAATGGAGGCAGAGTCAGGAGTGAGATCAACTCCTTCCTCGAGGGGAGTGGCAACTGGTTTGGCATCCTGTAACCCCATTCTTTCGACAATGGATTGGGCATAAGCTCGTTGAGCAAGAGTGACTGTACGGCTAGCTCGATCGCGCGTAACAGTCATTCCGAGTAACCAACTGATCTCTCCCATATCAGATATGTTGAAGTGGGATTGGTATTCAGATTTAAAACGCGTCGAGGTGGCTTCGGAGTCAGAGACGATGGAGAAGTCGTCAGTAGCTACTCCCAGAATGACGTAGGAGTTGCCGGAGAATTTGTAGAAGATGCATGGGTCTGCCATACTTACTTTGAACTTCATTTCTCCGACCAGAACCTTCTTATTCTTCTCATACCACTCAGCAGCTCCCTGTCGGCTACCATAGAGAGGACGATTGAGGCGACAGACTGGATTCCGGATATTCGAGACATTGGTCCTTGGAGTGTAGAAGTCGAGGAGATTGGGGGGAAGTTCCATGAAGATTATGTGATGAAGATCAGCTTGGAGATAGGCGCTTTCGACGTCAATCTGCTGGATAGAAGAGTTGGTAGAGGCACCAAATGCGAGAATGAGGCGAAGAGAGGCTTTGCGAACAACTGGTGCCCAAGTCTTATCGAAGTCGATACCATAGACTTGGCTGTAGCCTCCAACACAAATGCGAGCTTTGTACTTGAGAATTTCGCCGGATGGACCTGATTTCTTTCGAAGAGCGACAACACATTTGGCAACATTTGTATTAATACCAGGGTGTTCAACAATGTCGAAGGTGTTGTATTCGGCGAGACGATTTACTTCAGCTTGGTAAGCACCGGTCCATTGGTCAGCTTCGGGGCCGGATAAAGCATCACCGAGACGGAGAGGATCACCGTTGATAGCTGAGAGAGCCAACTCAACAGCTTGACGTCTCCATCCACCATCATCATCTTCGAGCTCAATGTCAGCGATACTGGTATTTGCGATCAGCGCGTCGAATTCCTCGGCTATTCCTCCTCGCTTAGTGACTGCGGAGTCTCTAAAAAATCCTGGCGGCGGACGTTCTCGCAAAGGTCGAGTATGAGTGGGCTGAGGATTTTCGTGTACAGGAGTGGGAGGAGGTGACGAAAGAGGTGTAGAAGCTGTTGAAGGCAAAGTATCGGATAGGTCTGGGGACGAACTTGGTACAGAATTTGGTACGTTTTTCTCCCCCTCGTTCCCAACATCATCGAAAATAATGGAGTTAGGGTCATGCTTTTCATCTCTCTCAACTCCCACAATATTCCGGTCTGGCCAAAAGACCCGGATACCCTTCGACTCAGAGTCGTATCCAACAAAACGACCCTCACGACCACGGAGTCCCAACTTGTCCGAGTCTAGGTCGCGGATGAAAACTGGCGCTCCCCACGCAATAAGGTCCTTGAAACTAGGTTTAGAACCATAGACTCTTTCAAAGGCCGACTTGCGATCCACGCCACTGGGGAGACGATTTCGAAGCCAAACCGAGTGGTTTACTGCCTCTGGCCAGAGTCGTTTTGTCAAGCTGGACTGGATAAGAAATGATCGCGCATCCGCAATACAGATACCAATGATACGTTCCGCGAGGCCATTTGATTGGGATGAATCATGTACATTAAGGTGTCGAATAGTGCCTTCTTTTCGCAAGTAAGCATCGAATTTAGTGCTCATAAACTCTCCGCCTCTATCTGACCCAAAGATCTTGATAGCCTTCACACCCCGTTGTGTCTTAGCAAATCCGTCGAATGAGATGTAACTCTCGAAAGCCTCGGACTTCTCCCTCAAGAAGTAAGGCTTAATCTCGACAGACGAAACATCAATCACCGGCTGGAAGTACTCGCTATTTTTGAAGCTTCGATGACGAGCGGGACCCCATAGGTCACTAACGACCTTATCGCCATATCCTGTGTATTCGGTATGGCTTTCTTTGGGAAAAGGGTGGCGAACTGATTTTGCCTTAGCGCAAACTTGACAAAATGGACGGACATTGGTCGGTTCCACTTCAGGTAAGTCATCGACCATCTTGTTATTCATAATCTCAAGACAAGTCTCGAAATTCAGATGACCAACAAGTGTATGGAATTCGAGGAGGGTGAGCTTCCTTTTCGAGGCAAGATTGACAAGATGGACTGATTGATATGCAGGACCATCATGCACACGATAAAGTCCTCGAATGCTAGGGATTCGAGCGATGACTTTCTGTGATGGTTTGGGAGTTTTGATTGAGCAGGTGCCATCCTCAATGAGCAATGAGAAACCGGCGCGGTCAAGTTTAATGACGGAAATTAAGGTGTAGGACATGTTAGGTGAGTAGAGTACGTCTTTCAACGTAACAGTCGTTGATCTATCGTTCCCATTAGGAAGAGCGATGACCATATCACCCCGACCCACTGCGGTGAAGATCCTACCATCGGCAGCGCGGATAGGTTCAGGTTCAATGCTTGTATAGTTGACCAAGGCTTCCCTATCGGGTGTGAAGTGTGAGCTTGCACCACTGTCGATGACTTTTCCATGCTCCTTGACATTTAAAGTAGCGCCATGGGACTCAAACACGTCGTTAACCTCTTCTTTGAGGTCCAAGGTGAACGTGTGAGTAGGTGAGGAGGTGATGGAAGGGATGTGAGGAACAACAGTAGATGATGCAAATGCATAGTTATCATCATCGTTTGAACCCTCCGAAACAGCAACGTTGGCAGTCTTCTGCCCTTTTTCGTTCTTCTTCCCCTTCCTCTGCCATGGAGCTTTCCCTTCTCGACCTCCACCAGGAGCGAAGCACTTCGAGAGGGTATGACCCTTCTTCTCACAATTCTCGCAAACAACATCATCTCGCAAGGATGAGACGCTACCACCTTTCAGATAGGAACCATTCTGGTTCATACCACCAGGCTGAGTAAAGGCATACCGTCCACTGGAAATCATGGCGGCATTCTCAGCCTCATTCTTAGCATTGAGCATTGCGACTCTACCATCATGCTCCTCGTAGATAGGTGCTAGCAGGGTATTAATGGTAAGAGTCTGTCCAACTGCAGAGACACTTGCTGATACATTCCGAGCGATGGCCTGATAGGATTCCGGGAGTGATAATTTCAGATAAGCGATGTAGGTACCCTCGGGAATAGGGTGACCCATAGCGGCAAGAGATTCGTAGAGGTTAGACATCTTGCTGATGTGGTGACGAATGTCACCATCCTCAGCAACACGCATCGACTGGAGAGTGGCTAGGATAGATGTCTGAGTGACGTCGCCTTTCTTCTCAAAGAGACGGCACAGTTCCTGCCAGACTTCGAATGCAGATTCTTTGGACTTAATCGCATTCAACGTTGTCTCCGAGATGCACTGGTAAATGATGTTTCGGATTTCTGCCTCACGTTGATTATACACATCGATTTTATCGAGGATCGCTTCGGCATCATCGTCGGATAAGGGGATAAGGGAATCAGCGGTCTTGTATGACTTTCCTTCCTTCTCGACTGGAGCTGACGGCTTTTTGGCACGGCCACTAAGGTGCCTGTAGAGGCCAACCTTGCTGGAGATGAGGGTGCTAGCCTTCTCCTTCCAGCTATGCCAGTTAGAGCCATCGTCGTTGAGTTTCGGAAGGGAGGAAATTTTGAAAAAATTGTCGGACATCAGTGCGGGGCCCATAACCTAACGCGCGCAGTGCTCTATAGAATGCAGATAAGTATATAATCAAAGGTGACGATATGACTACAATAGCAATACCTATAGAATGCAGATAAGTATATACTGTAGGTAGAGTTAGTCAATGTCTAATGAATCAATTGATACGTTCAACGTACATCAAAGGTGGTAGCAAGTGAGAATCGAAAGAGGGAAAAGAGAGGAAGGTGAGGACATCTTCTAGAGAGGGTCCATAGATAAGGAAGAGGTACGGGACTATAAAATTTTATGAAACGTAAAGTAAAAGATATGAAACAAGTATCATTCTCAGAAGTGCGTATGGTCCTTCGGATGTGCATCGGGATATGCTGTGCTCAGCGTCCTATGCTCGACACGAAGCTCTCTTTCGCGAAGGTGTATTTCATACGCCAGACTACCCCAGGTTTGGTCAGAGTTCAAGCATAAATTAAACATGAACGGTGCTCACATCCCATAACCTCTTCGCCCGTATCGCTCAAGGTTGCTTCTTCATCTGTAGGAAACTCGCAGTCAACGAAAGACAGATGGATCGAAGGAGGCCGGCCGAGCGCGACACTCTGTAAAGGAAATTCAAGAAGGAGAATAGGAAGAACGAATGTGAGCGTACATGGCTGATATCCGATGTACACACTTCCCACCATAATGCCCTCCTCCTCTGTACCGTTACCGAATCCATGTGCCATCGAGCCGGGTCGCGATCTAAATCGATGTAGACTCTACATAAATATATAGTATAAAACAACTCACGCATACCACTTCCTTGCGCCACTTTCGCAGCCAAACTCATCCCGCACCATGCACTATCTCTTGCATGTTTTTTTCCAGACATACTACAGTAGGTTGCCATGAGACCTAGTGCGCGGACTGTATCCTCTGCAGATGACGGCGCTGCGGCAAATATTGATGGAGTCTTTCCGGCGTCAAGGGGATGAGGTGCATGAATGTCATCATCTGAAGAAAGTTGATGTGGTATGTGTGTATTTCCCTCAAATTGAGTCTTGGAATGAACATTAATTCCGCGATTGCACACGAGGGCTTTCCTTCCAAGCTCAAACCACCTTTGACTCTCGGAGACATATATTTTGATTGAGGCAGACAAATCAAAGAAGGACCCAAGTGCGAAGGTGAAGTATACAGCAGCAAGAAGATGTGGCGAAGGCAATCTATGGTTATTCGAACCATCAGAATGAGTTGGCATAGTGGTTTGAGATGTAGAGGAGTCTATTGCTTTCGGGACAAATATAGATTCAGACAATGAAATTGATGAAGGGTAGAGTAAAGGCAAGACAACCTCAAACAACTCGTCTTTTTTCGTCGCGCGGAAGAACAGGGAAGCGTGGTCGATGTATGACTGAGCAAGTGTCTCCGCGTGCGAACGGGGAGGAAGATGTGCAAGGAGATCTGAAACTGTCAGAGAGGACTGAGCCTGGGTGCCTTGATTGAAGTCCAGAGCAAGAGCATAAACTTCTGGCGGTACTGTGTTTTTGTCTTCCTCGCTGGAAGACAATGCATGAAAGAAGGATGTCGCCGGGGACATTCCTGGAGTGAAAGTTGTTGCATCGGAACCATTGGGTATATCAGACTGGCCCTGAGGATGTCTCGAGTCCGAAGTAGGTATTGATTCTTCTTCATCAGAGTCCACATACTTCTCACCTGCCTAGTTATGGACCGGTTGAGCGGGAGATGTAAGCGACGAAACACATCTTACCAGAATCAGCGTTTCGCTTCCCGCTGATCTTCCAAAATACTTCATCTCTCCCTCCTCTCCTAGCGTCAATGTTCCAAACGCATCCAATGTTGTCGCATCAGCGGATCGATTAGCAGCCGTTATACTGCCAGTTATCATATGTCCTTCTGTTTGAGAGTCAAGAATTTCAGACTCCTCCGAATTCTTGACTTCAGAGCCAAATTTAATTTTAAGTAATTCGTCTTCGAGAAGGGGATGCCTCTCAGACGACACACTTGCTTGAAATATGGCGACCGCGTCTTCAAGCGCCCGAATGCGGGAAGACATCAAGGAAATCTTGGAATGAAGCAGGTCGGTTGAGGCAAGGATGAACCGAGTACCAACGCCAGCTTCGAGGATGCCACAGGCTGCACATTCAGCATAAGAAAATCAATGACTGCAATAAGCAAAAATCACGCGTACGACATATGGATTCGCAACCCCGGCGACTACATGAAGAACAAGGTACTTGTATGTGTCAAGTTTTTAGGTAGGTTGACTGACCATCAGTAAAAGAAACTCACCTTTTTTGTCACAGCGAAGCTTCAATCTTCTGCACTCTGCACAGGATAGCTCCCCTACCCGTGGATGAGCATCACTGTTCCCGAATGGCTGGTTGCTCAGTGCTCACCCTTCAGGCGCTTTTGCTCAATATCCTTCAGCTCTTCCGGGCTTAAATATTTCTCCTTTCTCCGTGAGCTAGCCTTCGCAGAGCTGGCGGCTGCAGGCATATACACAATACACACTGCTCGTGGGTGGGAAGTTCGTCCATAGAATCTGCGGGGTTAGTCACAGAACCGAGGTCGCCGAACGAAAGATGTGAGAAAGACATGCTCGGCGATCTGAGATTTCAAGCGCCAACTTGCTAGCGCCCAAAGCAAATTGTACTTCAGTAGACTTCAGTGCCAGGCTTTCACAAATTCATAAGATGTGTGCCAAATGGCTCAACTATTCAGTATGAATTAAATAAATGGTTGTGAAGGTCGGCCGGTCCACTGCTTTTTAACATATCTCATTCAAAGTCCACCCCGCGCAATCTGACCGTTTTGCACTTCCGCATCTTCTTCACCACCCACCAGAAGTTTTGTTTCTACATCACTACACTGCCATGTACTCATTCGTCTTCCCATTTCTTACAAAACTATCATATATTTAATAGACTCCAAGTTTCCTTTCTTTGGGCACACCATGAGTGCCACTATGTTACCACAACATACTGCATAACGCAAGCCAGGCTTAGTCCTCGCCGGGGGCAGTTAGTACATACCAAATGGAGTTCCTACTGCCAGTGTAATGTTCCTATTCACGTCTGTAGCAAGCAGCAAGCAGCAAAAATCACTGATGTACATAACTCAAATTATTGAGAGTTTATATAGATGTCCGTGTATAGTGGTAGATTCAGGTCCATGTGCACAATGTATACTAATCACGAAGCGATCACGACAGTCCTAAGGCTTTCCTCATGGCCTGATAATTGGGTGATCCAACGCCAGTGACTGGATCCCAACCTTGTAAGGAAGAAAGTCAGGATGAAGAAAAATCGATGCGATTGAAATAAACACCAACCTTTCAGAGCCGGGAAACCGGCCGTACCACATCCCGGATTGCTTCCTGAGGATTTAGTAATGAACATCAACGACAAATTCGAGAGAGAGTATTCCTGAACACTGACCGTTTGTGATATCATAAAATGCCTCAGGATGTGCGTAGATCCATGGATTCATAAATCCCAAAGGTGGTTTCCCATTTGACAATAGTTCATCATTCAGCAACGCCACGACAGAGGCGAAGATGGGCGAAGATGCAGAAGTCCCTGCAACTGGACCGACTTCACCAGATTGAATTATTTGAATCTTGTCTCCTTGTGCTGATACGTCTGGATAACCACGTCCAGAACGGTTGAATCGACCTTTGTAGAGGTCATCTCCGATTGCATCTAGGTAAGTTGCAACGGCTTTCTGTTGCCATGATGGTTGATCAAAGTAGTTGGAGAATCCTCCAGCAGAGAGATCCGCTCCCTTCTCTGGGATGTTAGCGGTAGCACCCACTAGAGTAGCGCTGTAGAAGACCTTAGATAAATAAATCGTTTGCTCGAGGCATATAGCTTACTATGGGCAAGTTGGCCACGCAGCCAAAAATGGCTCGTCGTCACATTTTCCCCCAGGGGAAGAGGCGACCCCTCCATCTCCTGTAGCGTACAAAATCGAGACTCCACGCGCTGTCAGCTTCATAAAGGCATCACACATGGCACTGCAAAAGTCAGGCAGTGCTTCCATTAGAAAAACCAGTAGATTGAAATTGAAATAAGTTTTGGACTTACAAAGTCAAGGATTTTGACAGCCCACTCTCGTCTGCGGCAACACCATAACTGGTGGTCAGAACCAACGGAGGGTTCGTTTCTGCCAGGAGATCATTCACAATATCAAGGAAACCACCATCATCGCCATCGTGGTTGTCGTTACCAATGTCAACGAATGTCGTAGGTATGCCATTCGCAATGCCCACCGTGTACTGGGTATCAAGGTTCTATATCAAGGGTACCAAATTCAGATGACATAACTTTGTGTATTGGAAACCACCTACGGCTTCGAGGCCTGCGTCAGAAATATTCTGGCTATTTGTCGCATCATCCAGGAGTTGTGTCACAAAAGTGGTGTTTGAAGACATATCGGGTCGGAAAAGCTTCAAAAAAATCGCGAGATCGGCCTACATGATGTTCAGTTGCCCGAATCACATTTGTCACCCTTCAATTTAGGTACCTTATTTGCATCTTGTCCCCCGAAAGCAGAGACTGAGAAGCCGGAGCACCAGAAAATCAGTACTTAACCCTCGAAGAACAGATTATTCCATCCTTACTCACCTCCTATTGTACTATTTGTTTTTGAACTCACTAGTGTCGAAGGAATTCCATACAGCTTTTGTAGACACGCCGGCGTCACAGTGTTGTTACAATTTGAAAAGTCAGACGTGGAGGTGGGAACTTCTGCACTAGAGGTAGAGCTCGAGGAAGCTTTTTTCAAATCTCCTGAAGTTCCATACGAGCCCGATCTGTGATGACCGCTGAGGGAGATGACCCTACCACGAGTTGAGTGGTAGAACCTGTGAGATGAACGTGAATTAGGGAACGGATCGTTATCAATTGCCGCTCAGCGCTGAGTATCTGAGCAAACACAACGAGTTTCTCAGCCGAAATTGCACACTTACGAGGTAGTCGGATGAATCGCCCTGATATGCTCCTGAAGATCATCCGGCACGCTATATTCCAAAGTCCTAGTGAATTGTTTTCCACTGGCTGTATGTTCGTATACGTTGTAATTCGCATTGAGCATTGTGTTGGCAGTGCCCACAGGAATACTGAATTTGATCCAGTCCCCTGATGCGGTCGCCGATTTGGAATCGATGTTGTATGATGAGAGCCATTTGTGAACCGAACGGAGGGCTTCTCTAGATGGAGCGGCATGGTACTGGATCTGGTGGAAGAAAGAAAACAATCGAGACAAATCTTGAACACGGATAATATCGTACTCACGTCCTCTTGAGATAACCATTGTCCATAACTCTCGCTGTCTGGATTGCTAGCCTTGTTCAGCGCGTTTTCGAGGCCCGTCCGGTTCCCCATCGTAAGACTGATCCGCATTTGAATCACCGAGTTGGAGTCTGCGACATCGACAAGTGAGTAACCTTTGGGTACAGCAGCCCGGCGATCGTGTATGGACATTGCTCGGCCACTGACAGACGCGCCGTAGGTGACTGCTGTAGAGGCAAGTGACACTAGCATATGCCAATTCGTCCAGGAAGAGAAAAGCATGGCTGGTGAGTGCTTGTCACAACCAAGGGGGACGATGAGGAGTTGCTAAAGGATGTCAGAATAATGACTTTTATACGCTAGTTGCATCGTGTATTGTCTGTATCCCTGCACTCAACTCAATGCCTGCCGTCATGTCCAGAAACATGCGCTGCCAGAAAGAAACAGCGCCCTCAGAGCGCCCTAAACAACGCGTAAACAATGAGCCATGCAGATTCATTGCGGCTCATTGCGGTGCATGCCTCTTGATTTTCGAGAATCTGAATCTTGGAAGCAAGCGAGGATGATTAGATACCAGCTTCCGTCCAAGCCAAGTACCGACCTACATTTGATTATGGCTCATCACTGAAGATAGCATACGACGTTGAAGGCTGATAACCATCCGATCACAGTGGAAACGGAGTTAGAAGGGAGGAAATGAGAGGAACTTAGGAAGATTAATACCCTGCCAGTGCGCTCATGCATGCGAAGGCACTGTCTGGCCTGGCACTGCTCCAGATTGCTTGCTGGGGTCACTGACAAGTACGCCTTCGCAAGAAACGGCCGACCTTCAGACTGCGTTTGACCCGCTCAACGGATGGACTCTGTATCTCGGGATCAAAATTGAACTGGATGTGCGAAGCTCGCAAGGTGTCTTTAATTCTTCCGAAAAGTCGAAGAGTGATCACTATTGCAAATCAAAGTAAGACCACGTGAGCGAATGTACTTGGCTGGATGGAAGGTTCACAGGTGGCAACTGCCAGGCAGCGTTGGTTAATTCATGTAAGAATGTTATTGGATACCGATGTGTTGCTAGTGTATCAAGAATTTGTGTAATATTGTACAAATTAAAGAGCACAATTGTAAGGTCCGTCAAGAAGTTAACATGGTGCTACATAGTGCGACTCTGCCAATTGTTCATAGTGGGGAACAGAAAGATTTTTGTGTGCCTTCCTCCTTTTACAAGCAGCACGGAATGATGAAACAACATCCACCATCCTGAAAGGTTGAGTTATCATCATCAGTGGAAAGCTCAACGACAACTTATCACTGCGGCTCACCGGACAAGGAATACACCCTCCTCTCAATCTTTGCACTTGAGAATTTCTCTGTTCTCGCTCCTCGGCACTCATCAACGACATCGATCGAGTTGCTGACGGCTGTTGTGCTACGACAGGCGCGGTTGGTAAGACTGAGGAGGAAGCTTTCCTCGATACATGTGCAGAGGGCGGGTAAGCTGGTGTCATCGGAGAGGGCATGGCGGTTGCGGGTAACGTTTGAAGTGAGTTAGGTATTCTCAGAGTTATAGTTATACGATGAACGTGGGGGATGAACGCATTGGAGCCACGAGATAATGATGATGACGTCGATGGTGGCGCAAGTACTTGGTAGAAGTAAGCATGTGAAGAGATACTGAAGGCTCGAACTCTCCAGTCTTGCAAGGTAAATTTCGTATCTGTACTCCATAACAATACTGTACATGAACGTTTAACAATCGTAATGTAAAAAACAGCCACTTCTTTGACCTATTTCCCTAATATTTCACTCGAAATCAATAACGATAGAGACAAGTCGGACAGCACTTTCACTGAGCTTCCCCAACCAAGACCTCTACGATTTCCACTGCACGTTTGAATTGGGCTTTCTGCTCGGGAGTGGCTTGAACGGAACTCGAGCTACATATTCGAATGAGGTGGATTCAGTAAACCGAAAAACATAGTAAATGTGGTATTTGAAGAAGAGATTTGCAATGTATGAGAAGATAAAGGCAAAAGGTGGATTGGTTTCACGAATCGAGAGCGCACGTTGACTATAATACGATTCCTGTTTGGAAAGCAAGATGTACCAAGCACGATGTTGCGATAGCAAGTCTCAGAGACCTTATCGTGATCGATAACGATCACACGTAGCAGAAACGATAAGAAACAACGAATGAAAGAAAACACACCCTGGCTGCCCATTGACACCATTCATCCCACCATTAACCCACTGCAAATCATCGCTTCCCCAAAATATACTTGTATCCAATCCATAGATATCCTCAGATCCCGGAGGCTGTTCAGTCGGCAGCTGCTTCAAAATACCATGGAGCTCATCAATGAGCGCTTCTGCCGACGTCGAAACACCAGTCAGTTGTGCAGCATGCCCGAGAGTCAGAGTCTTTGGAGCAAAGCTCTGCAGCTCTGGAGTGCCGTCAGGCCTGGAAGCAGAGGTAATGTTAAGCGAGTCCGAGTCGATTGGCCGGGTGATAGTCGCGATGAAAGAAGGCGTTGGAGGAGCGAAGCCACCGGTGATGCCTGGGAGGAGTGGTTATTCTATCAGTCAGTTGAAAGTGCGATGAGTTGTACCTTTTTGCAAGCGAAGGGAATATTCTCTGAGGGCCATGTGAAGTAGTTGGCTCGATAGTAGTGTATATGTACTCTCAAAATGGAACTGGAGAGCTTTAAAAAGAACTTGGAGCAGACAGTTAATGTAAGGCAAGAGATTTAGTCATTTTATAGTCCAATGTGGTGTAGTGGTTAACATTGCTGTCTTTCATGATGTATTCACAGCAGCCCGGGGTTCGATTCCCCGCATTGGAATTAGTTTTGTTTTGCAATGCATTGAGTGTGTGCGAACCGCGCTTTGTCGTATTGAACAATGAAACTTTTCTAACAGACAACGTTGTAAATCTAATGGATGCTTTTACCAGCTCGCCCATGATTTTGAAAATTTCCTAGACTTGCGTCTTTCTTACCAACCAGACACTGCGTCATCTACTGGTTGACCGGTCCCCTGCACGGATAGTTTGAATGTCAGGACATGAACATACGACACAGCATTTATTGTCAACACACAACAGTCCATTTCGCAGAGGACATCCATGAAAGTTGACTATTTGAGCTTGACGAAAAGCTTCGGTGCGGCGCAATCTTCAACACAGTGCATCATGCTGCATGGAGGAAGTCGATGCTGAGCGCCGGTGAGAGCAAGAATGCAACAAGACGTACTGGACTTGTGATGCCAAACGAAGGAGCAGTATGTTTCACGGATGATTCCGCGTACGCATCAGGTCAATGAAGAGAAATATAGCAGCAGGCCGACCGTGAAATAAATTTATAGAGCAGGACAGAGTTAGAAAACGTATGAAGAGAGAAGACCGGAGCGTACACCTTCAAAAGGCAACGAAATCAGACATAGGTTTTTGAGACAGCATTTAGAGATGTGACTGCCGTAGGCACGTACATTTCCTCTACACAGTCCTCTCCTTTGAACCCTTCACCGGCCTGAACTTTTTCATTACAACGCTCAAAATGCTGAGCTAGAGGTGCGCATTTTGTCGAGCTTCTACATTCTTCGCGAATAGCAGGGTGTAGCTATAGCACGTTCTAAGCGAATGAGCATAGAACGGAAAGTCAAACGTACGTCCTCAGGCTCCTCCTCCTCTTCTTCTTCTTGTTCAGCTGGTGCTTCCTCAGAAGATTCCGAGTCAGTTCCAGAGTTATTTTCGTCGGCGGGCTTCTCGTCAGCAGCAGTGTCGGCTTGAATGGTGGGCAAGAGCGAAGAGAAGAAAGATGCGATTGAGCTCATTTTTGGTCTTTTACAGGTCCAAACTTCGGAGACGCAAGTTTCGAACAGGGGGGTGTATAATATTCACAGATCACGAAACCCTGTTGGGGTCTGTTTACCTAGGCAAATGCCGTTGTTGTGCTTGATGCAAAGACAACATCTTACAGACTGGTATACAGTAGCATAAATTGTATAAGAGGGCTTTTCATGAGTACTGGCTGCTCAGCTACATAGCTGAAAGTTAGTAGTACATAGTAGCTCTGTACTATGTATCCCCTTCGGCAAATTTCGGAACGATGCGTGCTATTCTAGGCGCTTAAGAAAGCATCCTTGCAACTGGTAAGTAATCCTTTACAATCCAATAATGTTGAAAACCTTGTGCTCTACTTGCTGCACCTGATGCTCTGGACAACAATGAGGATGACGACCTACCGTTAGATGACCTGGATGAAGATTCAGAGGTGCTTGAGCTTGCAGCAGCACTCATGATCCAAATTCCAAAAAGTGTCAGAAATCGAAGGCGATGGTAGTACTTGCGGGCACTATAATCAGTTTCCGAAGTCTGGTTTTCTACCAGTTTGCAGCAGCCTGATTGATGGTTTTGTAGCATTTACAGGTGTCACTACATATGACCATTTTGTGTTCTCTCGTTATTCTTCTCAACTAGAATACCTGCACCCAACGCCATCTTCCATTCTCCTGGAAAAAAAACAGCGGCATGTGAAATACCAGCTTGCGACTTTTCTCAAGTACATACGAAACCGCCATTCAGGTTCTGATGATGTCAAGGCTCCACTCATGGCTATGGGTAACCTGGAAAGAATCTATGAAGATATGGTGCACCTTCAATACTTATGAGGGATGAGGGATGATCGATGAGGCCTGAGGGACGAGGGAGAGTCACAAATTCTCGGAAAAAAATTTCTATATTAAGTGATTACAGTCATCTATGGCCATTTGGGACAATCAAATTTTTCAGGCGAAATACTCAGCACATTCTTCATACCTCTTGTTTCAAGTTTAGCTAGGCATTTAACACAATGTTACAGCTCACACTTGAGAGCCTTTGCCTTGATATTGTGGGACTTTCACTACTGCCAGTCTCTAATCAGTGCAGAAACTTGTTATCGCACAAAAATGAGCATTTGGGACGTGACCAATCACGCAGATAAGATTTGGATAAGATTAGAAAATTTGTAATTTGTAATCAGGAATTGAATCGTTGCTCGCTGTCATTGTCATCGTCTTCTGATTCTTCTTCATTGTCGTTGTCCACGTCAGCATCTGCTGTGGTTTTCTTGGGCCTTGGAAGCAGATTTTCAGGCTGGTACTCTTCACGCCACTTTGGCTTTGTCCATTGAGTCCTCCTCTTCTCTGCTTTTGCTTGATCTCTCTCTGCCTCCCATGCTGCCACTGCCTTGTTGTATTCCACCTTTTTCCCTTCATTCCTCTCTTTGATTCTATCATTCTGCTTTTTCCATTCTGCGAGTTTTCCTGCATGAGCCTGTTGCATATCACGACGTTCATGGGCATCATCAAGCTCTTGCTGCCGCTTTTGTTCATCATCTAGACAGAGTCCATAGAATTCGTCGCCAGTGAATAGTTTAGCCTTCCCATCTCCCATCAATCTTTTCTTCCCTTTGCCTCTGTTCTTAGCCTTCTCCTCGCTTCCCTGCATTTGCTTATTGGCTCGCATTGCATATAGATTTGATATAACTGCGCCAGCTTGTACCAAAATCAGATCCTCTTTTCGGGCAGCATCTCTACCCTCTGACTCCATTAGTGCGTCCCGAAGATCTGACTCATGTGCTGAGTGGACTGGTCTCTTGATCAGACCAGTGTACCGAGATGTTGATTTCCGAGGGGACATCTTTGCTGGCTGAAAGATAGGAGGTTTCGAGATGGATTTCATGGGGCTATTGTCGATGAGAAAGCTGGCAGAGGTTGTGGCGAGTTCTCGCAGTCCGGAGCGGACAAAGAAAGGGGTAGATGAAGGCCCAGCCGGTACGTTGTCTACTTCCATGTCACCCTCAGTCTCTTGCTGAGACGCACTTTCCACAGCCACCTGCTGGTGCTCAAGATAATCTGCAATCATATCAGTCATCTGTCGCACTGGCGTTGTGTGACGAGCAGGTGTGGTCATATGGATCGATGTGGTTTCACTTGGGGCCATCATCTCGGGGGTAATAACGGTTGGATTGAAGGGGATGACACCTGTCTTTCGAAATGCCGCCTTTATGTTTTGTTCAGTGAGTGTTTGCAGATGTGTTTCAGCGTAGATACTGAGGAAGTTTGTCTTGTCCACAGTGTGTCCCTCCCGCTCCCAACGGTCCCGAATGTTGGTCCAGTTTTTCTTCATTGGCGAGAAGATTACAACATCGAGACCTTGGTAGACATGTGTGCTGTGAGATGGATACCCAACAACCTCGATTCTGTGTTGTCGTGCATACTCAAGGAATGCACATGTATAGTGTGAGACATGCCCATCGACCAGTAACAAACGTCGGCGCCCATTTGCCTTTGCTTGTGTCTCGTGGTTAAAATTTTCAATCCAGGCTCGACCAATCTCTCCGTCTGTATATCCCTTCTTTGAGTAACCCAGTCTATACAGGTAATCAGCTCTCCCTTTGTTCACAAGTGGGCCTTGTACTTACGAAGCATTTAAAGGATTGTCCTGCTTCCACTTCGCCTGAAAACCTTCCCCTTTGTAGATTACAGCAGGCGCAGTGGACGTACCATCTCCACAGATTGTCACAATGACGGTGATGTTTTCACGGTCTCCACTCCTCTGTTGGTGCTGAACTTTCTTCTTTGCAGCCCCTAGCCCCCGTGTCTTCTGCCCAACACCTTTCTGGAGCCCAGACTCATCTGTACCGTATGTCAACTCTGCTGGAATTCTGTCATCTCCTCCCTCTCCCTCAATGACATGGTGCAGTAGGTTGAAGTAATGTTTGTGGTTGTATGGATTGACGGCGCGTGCACGGGAATGGTCCATCGAGTGAGTCCAGTATGTTCCAATTTGGTCACGGTGATCTGATACAAACCGACCAGTCCAAGCCTTTCCAACTCCAGTGACAGGGAATGCATCTCCATGCCGAGTGCTGGCTATCTCGTCTGCATGCTCCTTGAGCCGCTTATGATCCAGTGGGAATCCTCGGTCTCCCCAGTAGATTACTTCATTGACCAAAGCTGCCTCTTCGTTGTTATTAAGCCAATGTTGTTCTTCCTTTGCTTCTGTGTGACTTCGTCCTCCGTGTATCCGCCTATGTAGAGCTGAACTCGAAAGAATTATCTTTTTCTTTTTCTCATGAAAGCACTCCTCTTCCGCCTGCTTGCATGCCTTTCGGAGAGAAAGTGTGTTTGGAGAGGACTGTGAGTTCTTGTAGAGAGTGACTGCTCGAAGCAGATATTCTTCCTTCAGAGCTGATGAGATTCTCTTTCTTTCCCTTTCTGATTGAGCACGTCCAACCATACTGCAAGTGTAATTGAAGTTCAGCGGAGAGACATGAAAGCAACACAACAGGTCGTCTGTGATCATTTCCTTTTTGGTAACGTGATGTGACATCCCCTTGATGCGCTCAATCTCTGTGTGCCTTCACCCAGGTGTTTCTTGCAGTTTGGACCAAACTGAAATACTAGATGAGTGCAAGATTGGTGTATCAATCTTGGTAGCAACTTTGAAGTGCAGTTTTGCGGGAGATTTCAAGACAATTGACAAAAGAATTTTGGTTTATTGTAAAATCGTCAGGATTTTGGTTCTCACAAGGTATCAATGTTGGCCTTTCATAATTATGTAGCACAAATTTATGAAGAATAGGTCATACTTGCTTTCTACAACATTTTAGAAGGCAACAGGTTCACAAATGTAACGGAAAACCCATTTATCCCATTTGATCATAGTGTCCCAAATGGCCATAGATGACTGTATTATGAAATTCAGAAAGCCGTGAAACTTTAACCCTATTGTCATGTCATAATCCCCCTGAAAATCCCTCCACTACCCCGGCGGCCACCGCACTTCAGGCCTTCAGGAACCACAAGCAGATTTTTTTTTTCTGTCTCTCAAGCATTGCTTCACCAAAATTCACAAACTAGCTTACTGGGAAACTGAATGAGCAATCGTCTTGAGGTTTAGATAGCGAAATCAATGAAAATTGGTCATAACCTTTGCCTGTGCCCACGTTCAATGAGGGCTAGGAGATGAGGAAGACCGACGGAACCATACCATCACTGACGCGGAAATCACTCATCATAGTGATGTATATGATACCAAGGATCAATAACAGTGAAAAACCAATCCCACCTTTCTTTCCCGATTCAACTTCAACGCTGCTGGTTCGGTAGTTGGTTGCCTTTGTCGTGTCATTCAAAACCCATCGTTGGACGCAGTCTTACGTTCATAAATAACTTTGTGAGTCGCTTGATCTCAAATGAGCATTTCTGTTGAAACCTCTCGGTTGATCCTTTCCCCAGATTTCAGTTTTTCTTCGATGTATCTTCGTGGTGTTTCTGCTGTCCTTGCTGCCATTGGCCTTGTTGCCACTGCATGTAGTGCAATGCCTCTTTCGCCCGATGTACGTGCTGTCGACCTCGCATTTCGGATATCCTGACGTTAGTTCATGTAGGACGGCGTCAGTAGTCTCGGGCCCCTCCGAAGGTGGAATCCATTTGCCAAACAAACTCAACAGAACAAGCCGTCCATAGAGTTTTTTATCAATTTCTCGACAGAGAAACCAGCCCTCACTCCCCCGGCTCCCCTTGGTTTTGATGCTACGACCCACAACGAGGTTCAAAACGAGGTACTCAAATTCATAACCAAAAAAGAAGCTTTACTTGCACTCGGTGTGACGCTTCCCAATTCTCATATCGACCCCAAAAGCCCAGATTATGCCCAAGAGGTTAAAAAAGTCGTTGTGTTCACTTTCGGCAAGTTTCCATTTACCAGCTTTGGTTCGAATCGCCTGTATACTGGGGATGCCGTGTCATTTACCTTGTATGGAGTGGGCACCGGTGTCGAACCTTGCACCAAGAGTTCGCCCTGCATAGCAACAGTTGGGAATAGTCCAGCTCGCGGGTTATATGGTAAAATTCAGCAGCAAAATGGTGCACAACGCATGATCTTCCAGGATCAAGAAAGAAAGGTATGCATCTGTGAGATAATCCTTCTAGTATCACCTCGCTTATTATCGCCTTTTATTGTTGTCAGTTATCGTATTAGTCGTAGTCGCATCTAATCATGGTTTGGAAATTTGGAAGGTGAATTGTCATAAATGTTGTCAAGGCAGACAGAGAAAGGTCCTATATTTTTTGTAGTACAGTATATGGACACCAGACAGAGTGACAGAATAGACCCCCTCAATGCGCTCGCTGATCTAGAGTACTGAGTCCTGAGGGGTTCTGTTGCCATCCGGCGAATATGCCGGAAAAGGTTATCCACTCCGGGGTGACCGACAGTGCCAGCCGGAAATAGAACTTCGACTTTCTCACCAAACCATGGTACTTGTCCTCGTACTCGGTGACTTACACATACCACATCGAATCCATGACCTCCCACACAAGTTCAAGAAACTACTGGCACCTGGGAAAATCTCCCAAGTCCTCTGTACCGGAAATGTTTGCGACAGAGAGACGATGGAATATCTTAGGTCAATAGTTGGAGGAGCGGAGATACAAGTTGTTAGAGGAGATTACGACGAGGTATGTTCGTCATTAATAGCATTGCACTGCACTTACGCACCCGTAGCTTCCAGGCCTTCCCTCATCGCTGACAGTAACTCACTCGAACAACTCGCTGCGTATAGGTCTGATTCACGGCCATCAATCGCTTCCTCTAGGATCACTAGACGCGCTCTCTGCCATTGCGCGTCAGATGGATGTTGATTTTCTTATCTCCGGTGCGACACACGCTGTTCAGGCAGCTGAGTACGACGGAAGGTTTTTTTTGAACCCTGGGACGGCAACGGGAGCTTGGACTGGCGCTTGGAATGGATCCAAGCCAGGTTTCGCTGTCTCAACAAATGAGGGAGTCAAGTCCACGGGACTCAATGGCGATCCAATACCAAGCTTTGCATTGATGGATATACAGGGCACGGTAGTTGTGACATATGTGTATCAATTCATTGATGGAGATGTGAAGGTGGAAAAGGTAGAATGGCGTAAACCGGATGGATATGGCGTGGATGAACGTGTAGGAGGTATGTCCGCAATCTCACATCTACTCCTGAAACGTTTTTATACTGTAATCTATGTCGATGCTGAATACTCCCTTCATAGCCAAAACACCCATGACACCCGGTGTTGGCTCTGTGATGCCCCAGACTATACCAAGTCCAACACCCATGAGCCCGCAGAATGCCGGTTGGTGAGCCTTGTACGGTACAGAGGAAGGGAAGCTTCACCGACAGCTGTGGGTAGGCAATCGGTATGTATCTGTAATACTATCTGTCCTTGATGCTATCATGGGATGAATACCATCGGATTATGCACTGGGAGTACACAAATCACGCTATTTAAACTCTGTCCTTGTGTCGAGAGTGTGTTCCTCAAAGGTGTGAAAAGAAGTACACAGGTTGCTTCGTGGATCCCTTTCAGCAGGGAAACTTAGTCTTAAACTTTGCCAGGCTTTCTCAGACCATTGGGAAAGGAAGACACTACTACTCACTTCGACCTTCATCCGGAATGTGGAAAAAACTCCTGTTTGGGAATCATTTGCAAGCGCCATTCTATTCTTGTCTGGATTCTATGACCATGTATGGTACGCTTGGCGAGCGCTGGGCTTTCCTTCCATTATTCGGACTCGGAGGATCTTATCTTCCACCTAGGGCTTCAAGGAAAAAGCCTCAGAAAATTTGTGCTCTCTTCATGCACAATTGTAGTGAAACTGTGCGTCACCCGCCAAAATCTTCTGTGACACCCCAGTTTCCAGATATAGTTATGCAAGCTCACCTTCAAGCATTTGAATTGCTGGCTGCTGTGTTCCAATCACCTCTCGGCATCAATATTATACGCGTAATCCCGGGTTCTCATCTCTCTTTCTCAGCCCTTGTTTCAAACTTGGATCGTTATATAAACAACATATGGGATATTTAGTCTACGATTGGTGTATGAAATCGGGAAGGGGCACGGGAACTATAGCGCCGCGCTTTTTAAAGTGTACTCAATCTCTTTCATCTTTCTTGAACCCTTTCTTGCCCTCGAAGAATCGGTCCACTCTTCAGCGACGTAACTAACGAGCCCAAAAGTCGAACCAAATCATGTCTGATCACGATATCGAAAAACGCTCCGACGATGGGAGGAACGAAGATGTTTCAAGAGAGAACTCGGAGAAAGAACAACTGAATTTGACAACCTTCCATGAGCAGAGAGCTGGTCGCTTGGTTGTCTCCCCCGAGTACGTTCCCGTTTGTCATCAACGTGCTTTCTTGTCGCCCACTTTTTACATAGAGAAGCTCGTATCGAATTCGGTGAGGCCATTGCCTCCAAACTTAAGCTATCCAAGGACGGAACTAAGGTTCTTTGGCCACAACCCACCGACTCGCCACACGACCCACAAAGCTGGAGCACCAGACGCAAGCATCTTCATTTGTTTATCATCACTTTGGCTGCGATTGTCCCGGATTTTGACTCCGGAATAGGTATGCGATCTATTATATTTATCTCAACCAATCTTTCCTTTCGGTGTTCGCCCTTAACCCATTTTGTTATGCTTTTGAATCTCAACATTCCAGTCAACAGGTATTGCTTCTATCTTTCCACTTGCGACACAGTTCAATACCACCACTGGCGTTATCAATAACATGACGTCCAAGTGAGTTTCTAGGCCCTTCAGCTGATTTTGACATCGAAAGCGACATCTGATTGTGCATTTTATCTTTCTTATATGCAGCTGGAGCATTTTCCTACTTGGTTGGGGCGGTCTGTTTGCTGTCATGCTGATACGCCGTTACGGTCGTTTGCCGATTCTGTTTTGGTCCCAAGTCCGTGAATTCCGTCCCCGTATTGCTCTGAACTCAATTTTATTTAAGATCTTCGCATTGGGCTTCCTCATAGGCTGTACGTTTGCGCCTAATTTGAAAACATTTACAGGTGAGCTTATGCTCAACGCTCTCATCGTTTCTTCTGACTCTTTCCTACCTAGCAATGCGTTGCCTCAATGGATTCTTCGCGTACGTTCACCTGATATATTTCGATACGATTACCATAGACTGATATATTCATAGTACTGCGCCACAGGTCACTGTAAGTTAAATTACACCCGCTTGTGATAGGATTTTTGTATTTGTGTTTGATGCAACCTCCTGTAGGGTCTATATGTAGTGACCGATCTATTCCCATTCCATTTACAAGCTCGGAAGGTCTTATGATGTTTCTTTCAAATTGCTGTGCAAGAACTAACTCGGTAAACTCTTAGCTGAACATCTGGACTATGGGCTTCATCATCAGCCCTTTCCTCTCTCCGTTTGCCTTCGGCTTCCTGGTCGCTCGAACTACATGGCGCTGGGCATATGGAATCGGATCTATCTATGGTGCTATTGTATGCCTGTTAATCGTCTTTTTCATGGAAGAGACGCAAGTCGTTCTTTCAATCAAATTGCATTTTTTAGCTAAGTAATTCTCTGCAGCATGTATGACCGCACGGTCTCTCCCATTCCTGAACCGGCTGGTCAAGGTGGTCTTCGATACCGTTTCGAGACTCTCATCGGAATAACAGGGTACAAAATGGCTAAATACCGTATATCGTGGAAAGACGCCATCCTATCTCCGTTCAACGTAGTTTGGCGCCCCCATTTGCTGATTATCTTGGTATTCGAGGTGTGTCTACATACGCCTCGCATTTTGTGTTGCTTTTATCGACGGTAAATTTTCAGGCCATGGTATTTGGATTCAGCATTGGTATCAATACAACGAATGCTGTGTTTTTAGGAAGCCCCGCTCCTCTGGGCTACGGTTTCAGTCAATTTGCCATTGCAGGTGGTTATGGTACACCAATTGTATGTGTCCTATGATATGTAGCCAAGATAATTTTCATATACATGGACTTTATACAGGTTGCAGTCCTCATCGGTGAACTTATTGGCCGATTCAACAACGACTTCATCATGAACATCACTATCAGGAGAAACAATGGAGTTTTTGAAGCTGAAAATCGATTATGGCATGTTGTATCAAACAAAGCTGCGATCCCTGACACTAAAATTCATCGTTTCGTACATAGGGCTTGCTATCTAGCTATGCCTCTTTACATATGTGGCTTCATTGTACTAGGTGCATCGTTCCAGAAACACCTCAGTGTTGGTGCTCTTGTTATGGGATGGGGCATTTCGGAGCTCGCGGTCATGATCAATACCGTAGCAGTATGTGAGTATCACTATGGTGTGGTTTGCGTTCTGACTTTACTAAATACCGTGATAGATGCGTACTGCAACGATTGCTTCCCCAAACACCAGGTAGACATTGCTTTTATAGTTGTCTATTTTCAATCTAAATGGTCCCTAGGGAGAAATCAGTGCGTTGATAAACCTGGCGCGAACGCTTGGGGGTGAGCTACTCCGCCTTAATGCCTTTATTGAGATGAAACTGAGATATATGCTTAGGTTTTAGCGTAGCATACTTCCAAGTACCTTGGGCCTTAAAGCATGGGGCTCTACAAGTCTTTGGGGTTGAAGCTGCGTGAGTGCCAGGGCAACCATATTCCTATCTTGCGTAGAAGCAGGCAGACTAATCTGTTTACCCTAACTTCATCAGAATTGTAATTGGTCTATTCTTCCTATCTGTACCTTTCATTCAGATCAAAGGACAAATATTGCGGGTGAGTATATATATACACATATCTCCTCATTTATCTCACCACTGCACCTTCTTTCAGGATAAGTATTCTTTGTAAAATAAAGAAACGACGTCAGGCTGCACTGTCATAACTACTCTATGTGTTTGGGCTTCCAACAAATGTCAGGTGTTCCTCCAAGATGACGATTTGATTTCACCGAATGGCATTGTTATCTCACTTCTTCGGTTGACACATGATATCGTTGGTCTCAATTCGTAAATGCGGAAAGCTATTGGGTCTGAATTCAGAACTGCGATGCTCGGAAATCATAAGATCATGGCGCTTGTGGTTTATGGGTTCTTGCCTACGTCTGCAAACAGAGAAGCTATAACTCCACGACCATCGGGTCTCGTACTCACATTAAAAGCGGAAACCGTTGTTACCTCTACCCCGACCTTCCTCTAGGTAAAATTTTCAACAATGGACATGGCAGAAGACCGCGGCAAACCACAGACGTCTTTTCACGAGTATGTGTCGGCTGAAGGCCTGGAAGAAGTTTACAAGCGGCACGGTCGCATAGACCTTGTTCCCCTTCCTTCAGACCTTCCTGAGGATCCCTTGAATTGGTCGTCGTTGCGGAAAAACACCTTGTTGGGATTGGTTGCCTTCCACGCTTGTCTTGGGCCATTCTCTGCAGCTTGTGCAAGTACGTTTTCCATTCCTGGAGTTGCATCAAATACTCAGAGCTTGTGCTTTCAGTTCCTTCATTCGAGGTCTGTCATCGCAAGCTATTCGCTCAAATTCACACTTGATTGTAAACATAGCTGTTTTCTGTTGAATTTGGAGTGTCATTGACAAAAGCGTCGTATATAACGGCTGCGCCCATTGTGTTCTTAGGTGCGCTGATTTGATCGCGCGAACACCAGCTGGTCCAGCTCTAAGCATTCGCTAGGTACTTTTCCATTTCTGTGGGCACCCATCAGCAGTAGAATCGGTTTGTCACAACCTGCTGTCCCCGTTTTTCTCGTCATTCACATCTTCTCAAGGCCGTCGTCCAGTCTATCTTGCTTCTATGCTGATTTCCGCTGCCATGCAGCTCGCCTCTGCATACTGTACCACGTATGGGGCACTGGTGGCATGCCGAGTCCTTGTCGCGATATTCATATGTCCCCCACAAAGTATGGGAGCTTCTACGGTCTCCGAAATGTTTTTCGTTCACGAGAAAGGACAGAAGGTGGGAGTCTGGGCATTATTGGTCTCGCTCGGGCCAACTATTGCTCCGCTCATTATGGGTCCACTCGTCTGTAAGTCAAATTCTTGCATGTGGGAAACTTACCCATGTTTTTGCCAGACCACACCGGACAATGGCAGTGGACGTTTTATCTCCTCGCTATCATGAATTTTGCGCACTTCATCCTCTATTTTTTCTTCTGTCCGGAGACGTTGTTCAACCGTCCTGTGCGATCAACCAATTTAGAATCCGCAGATACAGAGCCGATCAGCACAGCTGCAAAGTGGTACACCCCGTACACATCTTTCCAGATATATAGTAGAGAGCCATGGAGCAAGTTGCCTATGGACATCATCTCACCTTTACGTTATATCAGCAGGCCAACCATCCTTCTTCCAAGTTTTGCAAATGCAATTACGTTCACATACACTAATGTGAAATCAATCCGATATCCATCATTATTGTTGGCTCAGTAGACTACTTTGCTAGGTGCTGCTCACAGTTCAAATTCCCGCGCTTCTTGGACAAAAATATCAGCTCAATACGCAACAAATTGGACTGCAGTTCATTGCCCCATTTCTTGGAGCACTTTTAGGTGAACCGTTTGCAGGACTAGGGTCAGACATATGGATGCAGTATTGTGTCAAAAGAGCACATGGAAAGAGAAAAGTGGAATGGAGACTTCCTTTTGCTATACCTGGTTTCCTCATTGCAGTAAGTGATACTCACAGCCTCCCTTTGAGGTATTGCAGCTAATAAATCATAAATCGACAGATTGTCGGCTTAATGGTGCTAGGATTACGCCTACAAAATACCCCGTCCGGAGTTTGGAACATCACCCCAGATATTGGGTCTGCCATTGCATTGTTTGGGCAACAAATTGTCACCAGTGAGTTCAATCAATAGTATAGTTTAAAGGCTGTCATTCACAATCGCTTAACTAGCTGTTTGTACAACTTATGCCATTGAATCTCAACCAGAGCATACTGGACAAGCCGCTATTTTGGTAGCATTGATTCGACAAACTTATGCTTTCACCGGTCCATTTTACTTTACAGATCAGTTCAATGCTATGGGTATTGTACACGGTAAGGATCTCGAAGCAAGGCCGCTTAAGTACTAATAGCGATACTTCTCAATCAGCGTGTGGTCTCCTCTCCGGACTCATTGGTTTTGGAATGTGCTTGATCTTTGCGTGCATGATGTTTGGTAAATCTTGGCGCGAGAAAGAAGCTAGCAAAGGACCCATTTTGAAATCTGATTCTGTGAGCGTCGAAATCTCAAAGGAGGAGAGGAGCGCAGATTGACAGATAGTAATAATATCATATGCTCATGTACTCTCAGCTTCAAGATTTGCCACGACAAAGAAACAAGTTTTAATTAGTTTACTACCCTGCATTGTGTAACTCATGTATTGTAAAAAAACACCTCGTCAACTCGTTTCGAAATTTGAAGGAACAATGAAGTATCATACATGGAGGCATATTGTGAAGAAGGACCATTGAAAACCAAAGCACAGAAGGGAGCGATTTGTTCCGGTGAACATGTGTAGAACGATCACGTGTACAGTTCTCAGTCATTTTACACTCACAGAGATTTTTGGCTCCGACCACCACTTCCAAAGTTATGTTTCAGCCAAAGACACCTAGCAGGCATCGTACTCGCTCAGACGTTGGCAGCAAAACTCCCAAAACACCTTTGACACCTTCTGTGTTGTCAGGACTCAATAATATTTCTCTAGGTGGTTCTCCTACGAAAAAACGAACCGGGAAGACACAACATGCAAAGAGTTCTTCAAGCTCCGGTCCCTTTGACACTACAAATCCCTTTATACAACCTTTTCCCTCCTCTCGCTCTCGCTCACGTTCTCGGCCAGCATCTCCTGTCAAGTTCGCTACAGGTGCTATCCCAATTTCAGAAGACCTGAAAGGACAAGCTGGTGGCGGGCTGATTCGAAAAGGCGGTGTAGAACTGAGTCGTCTTGACGTTGTTAGTAGGGACTATATTCCTCCGAAGCCAGAGATCAAGCGCTCTAGATCTACGCCGGCTGCAGTGCGTGATTACTCTTTTGACTCAAGCAACAAGTTTCTCAATAATGTTTCTTAGAATCGTGATACCAGAGACCGCTTCATTACTAGCCGCGATACCGAGAACGACGTAGCAGCCACTCTTGAGCAGATGCACCTCAATCCCAAATCTGCCTCGCCCGGCCACACAGCTCGTTTAGTAGCTGCGACTGGCGTGCCTCTGAACCGTCGTATCCTTGGCTATCACGAACCGCCGCCTGCTGCCTCTTCTGATACCTCCCTCGCTCAGCAGCGCGAGTTTGCGAAACCTTTGTACGCCCGACCAGGAACTCTTCCCACTTCTACTGGCGCATCGACCAATAAATCGCGCAAGATTCCCACACAGCCTGAGCGTGTTCTTGATGCGCCCGGCATGGTCGACGATTTTTATCTCAACCTCATAAGTTGGTCTTGCCAGAATACAGTGGCAGTGGCCCTCGAGGCGTCGACTTACATTTGGCACGCCGACACAGGCTCCGTAACCCCGATTGGCGAGGCTCCCGAGGGCACCTATGTTTCAAGTGTTGATTTTTCCAAAGATGGTACATTTCTCGGTATTGGGCTGGGCCAAGGTGATGTTGAATTATGGGATGTCGAAACTGGGCAAAAGCTGCGAACAATGAGTGGTCATCAAGCGCAAGTTGCCACTCTGTCTTGGAACCAACACATTCTCACCTCAGGGTGTGGTGACGGCAGCATCTGGCACCATGATGTCCGAGTTCAGCGCCATAAGGTCATGGAACTCTTGGGTCACAATGGTGAGGTCTGTGGCTTGAAATGGAGAAGTGACGGGGAGCTTTTGGCAAGTGGAGGTAACGATAACGTTGTAAACATTTGGGACGGAAGATTGGGTGATGTTGGTGAAGGTGCAAGAGGTAGTGCCAAATGGACGAAACGAAACCACACTGCTGCTGTCAAGGTATTTCTTGTGATTCGCTGCTATTCTTCACATCCTAACAACCTCGTCTTTAGGGTCTTGCTTGGTGTCCCTGGCAACTCAACCTCCTCGCATCTGGTGGCGGGACGAATGACGCTACCATCAACGTTTGGAACAGCACTACCGGGGCTCGCCTCCATACACAGAAGACTCCTTCTCAAATAACTTCAATCCTATGGGCTCTACACAAGAAGGAAATCCTTACTACACATGGGTATCCTACTAACTCAATCATGTTGCACGCCTATCCAAGCATGGATCGTGTCGCCGAAATTCGTGACGCGCATGACTCGCGAATTCTGTTCAGTTGTATTGGACCTGCGGGTGATCTCATATGCACCGCTGCAAGCGATGAAAACCTCAAGTTTTGGAGGATCTGGGATGTTGTTGGGGAGGGTGGCGGCAAAAAGAGGAAGGAGAACGAGGAGCGAAGAGTCAACTCAACTTCCTCTGGGCAATTGTCTATTCGATGAAGGGTTTATGGTCAGAGTTTCGAAACATGATTAGTTGTTATCATCGCTATAGTCCTCTTTCAACGAGGCTCATTTCTTTGTTTTTCTGTTTTTTTTTCCATTTCTTACATTGTACACCTCTCCGGATTAAACTCCATTATATAAATTGTATCGATCATCTAGTACTACTAGTAGTAGTACTCGTTCATCGTAGTTTATCCAGCTGTCGCATTTCGAGCTAATTCGAGTTCCATATATCGGGTAGCGGCGTAGTAAGTACTCAGTCTCTTTGATGACACACAGAAGAATTGTGGAGCTTTGGCATCTCAATCTGATTTTCGCCGTTCCTTCGATCCTAGTATTCCCCGTTTTTCGCTTCTTGAATCATCAACGAACTATGCGAGAAATTAACTCAAAGTACATAGGCAAGTCTTCGTCGCTTTTGTCCAATAGACGTGTTCCTGACCTTCCTTCCGAAACTCGAAGCATCTGCCTGTAGTTGCCAGGATTCTACAGGCACTAAACTTAAAAGACTTTAAATCGAGCTACATAAACTATGTTTACGAAACCAGTGACCAGAGACCGGACCTCAGTATATGTAGTCATATTAGGTCCTCTTAGGTCCTTCGCTCCCAGAAAAGACGCAAGATCAAGATTTCGGTGTAGGAGTTGCGGATTTACTCATGATCCCATCCGATCCTTCAGCAGTCTCCGCTGAGCGCCATATACATCGGTGAGGTTGGGGCTCGAGTACGTAGGTAATTGTGTTTCGATCTTTTTAAAAGGCATCCGATGAGTTTAGTATGCTTTCCCCTTCATTTCAATCACTTCTTCTTCTGCTTTTGCTTTTGCACAGTCGCTGCTCCGCCTTTCCTCCGTTGCGTCAACATCGCCCTCATGTCACCTACCTCGAAAATCATCTCCCGCAAATTGAAAAAACTCCTCAAGACTTTTCTCGGAGGGATTTCTACGAAACACCGCCAGAAGATACAATCTGCCATCGACGGTGGCGGTCGGCTTGAACCGATGTTCTTTCGACCCGAAGCTTACATTCCAGATCATGTTTGGGACTCGCAAAATCCTGGTGAGCGATATGCGTCCGTTGGAGATCTATGCGCACACATAGGAGATCAGCTTCCTATCTATCTTGTGAAGCAGATTGCGAGGGACGTTCTTCGTGGATTGGCAAATATGCATCAGACAAGAGGCAATGCTCACGGTGGTACGTCTTCGCAACCATTTCGGGTAACAGTTGGGTTTGTATTGCGGCTAACGACGTACTGGAAACGGTTTTCACAGACCTCAGTCAGGACTGCATCCTGATATCTCCAAAGGACATGAAGATGTTGATATCGCAGTTCTACTACCCGGATGTTCAATCTCAGCATTCGATGCTACATTCTTCCGAGATATCACACACTGAGTTGCACCCAATCCATTTGAATGTGGATACAGAGGTTGTCTCAACTGCTATCAGCTCGGAGCCCCTCGTGTTCAGAGTATGTTATCCAGAGATTGGTCAGTACACGTTCTTTCGATGTCACGGACCTTTGCCAATTGGAATCGTCGTCTCGTCACCAGATCGACCCCGTCATGATCTTTTTTGTGATAGCTTTGGTATGCGCTCTCCAGAAGCACTTTTGGGCGCTCCTCAAGACACCAGCGCAGATATGTGGACACTAGGCTGTATAGTATGTTTGCTCTCTTCATGAATCAGGAAGGCCCATGTGTTAATGGTTCGGTCATCCATAGCTATACGAGCTCATCGCCGGCGAAAGCTTATTCGATCCGTTCTTCCAAACCGTCGAGCTAGGCCTGACACCGGAAGAGTCGCACCTCATTCAAATAATCGAAGTTTGTGGCCAGTTTCCGAAAGACGTTGCGAAATCAGGTAAGAATGGTTGCAAATGGTTTTATGATGATGGTCAGTCAACAAATGGAGACTTACATTCACGAACTTACCACTGCCGTTTACTATTTAGGTTCCCTGCGACTCGAAACGACGTATTATCCTGTCACCCTGAAGAATATCCTCTCTTCAAGGATCGAGCAGTCAGAGGTTGAGCATACCGCTGATCTGTTGAATTCAATGTTGAAGTTACGTCCACTTGAACGTGTTCAGGCTGCAGACCTGTTAAATCATCCTTGGTTTCATGATCTGTATTAATGAGTTTGGCTGAAGATGGGTGTAAACGAGGTCGTACTGATCAGGATGAAATTAATGAGACTAATGAGAAATATGATCAAAGAGGCAGGTATTTTTGAACTTACACCCGCATGGCCGCGATTTAGAGGAGTCGGCGCCCCTCGAGCAGTTCGGCTTCTCACAATCTCATAGAGTCTATATGCAGTCCTTGATCATGAATTCCGATACTTATTTTCTAACAATGCGAAATATATTGTTGGGACAGGTCAAATTTGTGCCCGGGTATCAAGCTCGGTGCGCGGGCCGGATGCTCGTAACTATTCAACCAATTGGCATTGCTCAACCTTCGGGCTCAAAGCGATGATGCAGCCGTGGTCCCCACCAACGTCCATAAATCCCTTGGTTCCTGTCCCACACTTTCAATATGGATTTAGTACCTCAACTTCTGCAAATACGTCTTTGTCTCTAAGTATCGTCAATCTGAGCGACAAGGCACTAGGAGTACATAAGATTTCTTCTCGCACGGCACATCCTTTGGTTTCTCCTCCTAGTCTGAATACACCAACGCGGTCCTTGGAGTGCCATGATTTGCCTCCACCTATCCTCGCCTGGGAAGCGTTCTATCCGAAAGGAAGTATCAATCCCTCTGCTGCGATACCTGGCGGGTTTGGATTCTACTTGAATGGGCCGAAAGAGTTCTCAGATATTCTGCGTGGCTCAGAAAGTAGCACTGGAGCAAATGAAATTGTGATGAGCTATCGATTGATGCTTCAAAGTGATTGGGAGTGGGTCAAGGGTGGAAAGTTACCGGGTGTATTTGGCGGTGTTGGTGATCTTGCGTATGGGTGTAGTGGAGGTCGAAAAGATAATAGAGAGTCTTGCTTTGATGTTCGACTTATGTGGAGGTAGCTATCGCTGTCCTCGTTGCCTCCAGCTTAGCTGATAACTTTGTGTTTTAGGTCCAAAGGCGCAGGAGAACTTTACGTTTATCTACCCTCCACTGAACAGAACAGAGAACGCCTCCTAGCTGTCCCGCCTCTTTCGCATGAAAACCCAGATTACGGATTCTCTGTCGGTCGTGGTGCGTTTTCCATACCCGTTGGACGATGGATGAGTGTTGCTATCCGAGTGAAATTGAATACAGTCGGCTACGAGGACGGTGAGTTTATCGCTGAGCTTTCAAGTTTTTTTTTGTCGAATTGGCATATGCTATCTACATAGGCGAGATTGAACTTTGGATCGACGGAATATCTGTCATATCCGTCACTAAACTCACCCTTCGACAGTCGGAGAAGAGTAGACTTAAGGGAATGCACTTTCAGACATTCTTTGGAGGCAAGCTCTGTTTCATTGGTAAAAAACTAGTTTTCAAATATATACTGAACGAAATACTAGGCAATAAGCCCGACTGGGCCTCTCCGAGAGATCAACGAGCTTGGTTCGCAGATGTCACTGGAGTTTCTGTTTGTTAGCGCAAGTCAGCGAATGGGTGGCCCGAAATGAACTCGTGGAGAGAATTTGTCTCTAAATTGCTTCTCATCCGGCCATTCATTCATGCTGTACCTGTCACCATTGTCCCAATCTTTTCCGCCATCCGACTTTTTGTCTCTTATTGCACTAGCTGTTAACGTCTCGTCCGTCCGGTTTGCGTGGAATGCCTCATCCAGTTCATCACCTCATGTTTCCAGTCGTTCGGTCAACTTCCTCATCGAGTCCTTTGTCTTTTCTATTTCTTTCTGCCGTTGCTTTCTTGAATATTGCTGTGATCGCACGTCTGTTGGGATTGATATTCGGGTCTCATCAGCTATGGGGTTGTGTAGATGCATCCCCTTCACTGGTATACGTAAGTCGAGTGCTACCTGCCATCCTGATTTGATAGGATTGAATGCGGGAAATTTATCTTCTAGCAAAACAGATGAGCAACGCACGAGTCGAGGTTGACCGAATCCACCGCACTGGATAAAAATTACGAAGAGGTGGCTGGATCTAGAAGCCGCGTGGCTATCATTGACGGTAATTCCAACATCCGTGCGAGATATAAACTTGTTTCCAACGGCGGAGCGAGCAATGTCGTTGTCTACAAAAATCCGATTCAATAGCTTTGGCGTTTTTTGAAGAAATCATCGTGGCTTTGAAGAATTTGCCTATGTCTTAGGAAGCCGGAGATTCCGAGAAAGACATTACACATTTGTCACCGACACACTGGGGTTTATGGTTCGGAAGGGAGCAGCCTGAGTGGTTGTTGATCAGGTGAAAATGTGGCAGGATTGGAGACGTATGGAAGAGCTACCCAACGAGCATTGTCAGACCAATGACCATAGAGGCTCGTCGTGGTCCAACCCAGCTCGAGCCCCTCCATGTTCGATTCAATCTTGGGTGAGAGTTTGTTGTCGTAAGGAGTCTAGGCTGCATTGGTGACTGTTACTCAGGATGTGACTATGACGAATCATGCAAATGTTCGGTGTCTCTTGACTTTTTTTACTATCGATTGTCAATCAAAATGTGGTGTTCGTGTTTTGACTACGACTAGATCGCCCAGCACTCGAAGAGGTACGAACTCTGAGTCGTTTTCCTTTTCACGAACATTTCCCGCCGACGGTATCATTGACGGAGTGGCTACCCGTGGCAGTGAAAGCAACGACAGATCATCAGCAGGCAGTTTTCGAAGCGATTGTCAGGGTCTTTTTGTCACTGTAATCGCACATTCGAAGACTATCTTCGATATCCAAGATGCCAGTACAAGAGCAAGAACACGAAAAATCTCTCGAATATATCCTGTCCACATTGGTAAAGTACACGAGAAAATTTCGAGTTTACACTTTATCAAGATCCTGACACACATCTTGTCGGTTAACTGGCCTTCACCGCCTTGATTTTCCTGAGATAATTGCCGAGAATTGTGTATAAAACGCGATCGTAAATCACGATTGGCATCCCTTTGTTGCTGGTCAGCCACATTCGACATTCAAAAAAAAAAACTTTGCTGGTCAAAGAAGCGACAAAAACGCCTTGCACATCATCCGTTATCCACCTACGATGCATCTACGTGCTAATACATTCCTCCCCACCCTCTTCGTGAGCTTACTCTGTGTCGCGAGCACTTTCGCCGTACCCATCAGTCCAGACTCAGATTCTGTGAGTTGCCCTTCTTACACCTGACCCTTTTTCCGGGCACTTATTTTTGTTCTTGTACTTACTTGAAGCATGACTTCCTCTCGGACGCGCAGTCACCCAAGCTAATGGATCGTGATGTCGTTCCGCAATTGATCGATGCTCGGGCTGACGTCTCCGGACCACCTCCCTACGAATACACTACCTGGCCAAAGGAGCCACTCGAAGCCCATGTGGTCCTCGATTGCCATCCTCTACTTGAAGAAGACTGGAATGTGCTCAAATCTGCTATGGAGACGATGTTGAAACCTATAGTCTCGGTTCTGAGGAGCCAAGCCCAAAGAGCACTAAAGAAAAAATTACCGACTTGGAATGTCAAGGATTTTCCAAAGGTGAAGGCGATTCCGGTAACTGTCATTGATTACGAGCCGTCGTCGGAAGTGGACTCGACTAGTAACACCGAATACAAATTCCGGTTCACGATTGCTGGTACATTGCCAAATGTTTTGCCACCTGATCGAATATACCGAATCGCCGGATATCCTTTTCACGGTACCATAACTCGAACCTCTCTCAGTGATGGTGGCAAGAAGCTTACTGGGAGGATTTGGGCGATGAATCCACAAACGAGTCAAAATGATGAGCTTGTATCGTTTAAGAAAGGGAAGGTAAGCTTTTTGTTTTTTTTTTTTTTTCCTTTCTTCGCAATTTTAAATGTGATTATAATCAAAATTTTTAGGCTAAGACACAAAACCGCCTTTCGGATGTTCTAAGTCGTTTGGGCTTTACATGGTAAAATGATGCAGGAGTAGAGTAAAGCTTCATAGTCCCTGAGGTAATCTTATGGACTTTTCCTTGAAATAGTACCAGGCCGTCTTTTATTATAGGATATGTCTTTTTGTAGTACTTGGATGATGAAGATGACGAGGAATCTCTTTCTGATGAGGCTATATGGTGTCACAGCTGCACAGTTGCTTGAAACTTTACAAACTCGGAGGTACCTTATTTATGAGACCTACTCTTCCTTTGGGTTCACAACTCTCGAAATAGCTGAATCAGCTCCCAGCAGTATTTGATATGTATTTTTCTACAGATTCTGGAGTCGCATGATCTTAACAGGAGGTCTCATACATAGTGATGTGCAGCATTTCAGTCCCAAGGCTGAGCAAGGACCAGGAAGTGGTAGCAGCTCACGGAGGTGGTAGATAACTGAGCCATGACTTCCTGTAAGTATATGACTCCCTCATGATGTATATTTACTAGTCATATCATTATTCTGTTTAATACTGCCCGAACATTTGACATTAACTTCTAGTTTCACTACTACTCTAACCGCAAACCATAGCATTAACTATCTACCACTCCCGTAGCCTTGATTACCGCTATAACCTCTAGGATCCTGATAGCCCTGGTAACTCTGCTGTTGATGAGGCTGAGGTTGAGGCGGTGGAGGCGGGAATCCTTGGTAACCTTGGTAAGGCGGTTGTTGCTGAAGTGGCGGTGATGGATTATAACCACCGTAGCCTTGCTGGTAATTCTGTTGCTGTTGTTGAGGTGCTTGAGGAGGAGGAGACTGGAACCCTCCATACGCCTGCTGGGGAGGAGGCGGCGGAGGCGAGCTGTACCTTCCGTAGCTCCCTTGTCCGCTGTAACCCTGTTGTTGCGGCGGCTGGGAAGGAAACCCGCTGCCGTATGACTGTTGTCCTTGCTGTCGTGAGGACGATGGAAGTGGCGGTGGAGAAGTGGTGGTCGACGGAGAATTACCAAGGTTAAACAACCCCAAACTTGCATACGGATCAGGAGGAGGAGGCGGAGGTGCATAAGTAGATGGAGGGGCAGATGGAGGTGGAGGAGGAGAAGTATAGTTTCCGTATTGCTGATATTGCTGCTGCTGGTTTTGCTGAGTGGTAGGACTCGAGGAGGGGTATGAGGGATACGAGTTGTTTGTATATGTCGGTTGAGTAGACGACTGTGATGGAGGTGGTGGCGGAAAGTAAGGCTGTTGCTGTTGATCATGCGGACTTTGAGAAACTGGAGGAGTGGGGGTGTTCCTCCACTGCGTCTGGCTGTGATTTGGTGGGGAGACATACGGAGAAGTATACGAAGGTATCGGAGGCGGTGGTTTCGACGGATTGGACAGACTTATACCCGCCAGCGACGCACTCAAGTCATGGCCCGAAGTCGAACTTGGTGGAGGTGGCGGAAGAGGCGGAGGCGGACCGCTATCTCTTTGGCTTGTGGGACTTGGACCCATTAACCTAGCTCCACTTGAAAGCCTCTTTTCTACTTCTAGTTGTCTTACCAACGCCTCGCGCTCCCTATTACGTCGCTCGACAAGTTCCTTCACGGTCGACTCGAGTGCAGATACGAGTTGCGAAAGGTCGTTATAGAAAGCGAGTCCCTTGCTGTGCGACAAGTCAGTGCCAAAATGAGTGAATCACGGACCGAATGCTTACGCGATCCCATCCCTGACTTCTATATAAACACCCCTCGCTCTTCCAAAACGCGAAACAATTTCTTTCTTGCGTTTTTCTCGTTCTTCCCATCGTCGTGCTAGACCTGAAGGCGGATAGATGAGCGATTGAATGGTAATAAGATGAATTTTGAGGTTACCATTTCTTCCTCCTCCTCCACTTACCCCATGAAATCTCTTTCCCCCGCCAACTTCGCGCAACTTCTTCCAAAACGCTCCAACTTCACTCAGCACTGTCTCCTGCTGGACGACTGTTTCGCCAAGCCGCTGTTGATATGGTCTGAATTTTTCCAGTTCCGCTGCAAATAGCGTGGGCTCAACGGAAGTGTTTTTACGATTCAGGAGAAGGAGATGAGAGACGTCGTCTGTTTGGATCTAAATAGAAAGTGGATCCGAAAACACGGTGAGATCAAAAGATATTGAGACAACTAGTATGATGAAAACAGAAGATTCACCTTTTCTTTTAAATCTTTCAAGATTTCTCCTCGTTCTCTCGCAATCTTACTCGACCTCCCAAGCCGTTCTTCGATCTCAGATACTAATTCCGCAATGACCGCACGTTCTTTAGCTTCTTCATCACCGTTAATCCCTTCATCTAAATCGAGTAAGCTTCGGGCATGTTCACTCGCAGACTGTCCTCCTTGATCATTCATAGCGCGTCTGAAAAGCTCCTCTAACTCGCTTTCTCTCCCCCAGCCAAGCAATACCCCAACATCGACTCTTACTCCTTCCCAGAGTCCCTCAACCTGCCTGTCGCTACCCTCGGCTTTTCCCAGATGATCCTGCAGTTCCTTCAACTCCCTTCTGATATCCCGCGTAATCGATGCACTAGGCTCTTGTGTGTACTTGACCCCGTATTGAACGCGCAGAGTTTCAGTCGTATGAGATTCTTGAGAGAGATTGGAGGATATAGAGGAAAGAACTGATTCGGCATTGGACTTGCGTTGAGTTAGCTGAGAGAGAAGGGAGGTAAGAGGATCACGGGATTCGAAGGACGCAATTTCATCTATCCACCTCCGAACCTCTGAAGGGATGACATCCACGTCATCATCATCATCTGCTGATTCCCTCAAGATGGCTTTGAATTTCGCTATACCTTCCTTAACGCCCATGGCCTCGATCGCACTCCTAGCTTGACTCTCGGCCAGCTCGACGCTCTCCACTTCTCCTCTAACCAGCTTCGCCTTTTCCTCAGAATAGACTGATGCGCTTTCATGTACACTAAGCGGGATCAATCTCAAGAATATATCCTGTCCAATCACTTTCTGCACCTCAGGCGCTCCATATACCTCTTGTATTGAAATCGGTGTGGCAACCGAGGCTACCGAAGTTGTTTCGATTTGGGGTAAAGAGTCAGGTTTAGGTAGGACGGCGTTGTAGATGAGATCGTTTTCACGTTGAGCAGTGGTTTTGACGTCGGTACAAAGGGAGAGGTGAGATTTAATTCGGTCAGAGAGGGCGGAAGCGGCATCGGCAGGCAGGGTGGGCGATGCGTTTGAATTCGGATTGAAGGAGGAGCAAAGCCATTGTGATTCTTTGGCAAGGGTTTCGGCTTGAGTCAGACGGACGAGGGCATCTCCGTGTTTCGAGAGGGCGTTGTCTGCGAGGGAACGATGATATTGGGCCAGGGAGGAGACGTATTTTGCTTTGATCTGGGATTTTGATAGTCAGTATGAGATCGGTTGAAAGACGAACACCATACCTGTATTAGCGTCACCCAATTCCTATCAAATATTCCTTTGCCCATAAACTCTTTGACCTGTTCCGTCAGTGCAGTATACATTCCTGCCGTTTGAGCTGCGACTTTACTAATAAGGCCACTGCCTTTCTTCTCTTCGGTGCATTTCTCCAGAAATACTTCGGTCGCCTGCGCTAATATTAAGGCAACTAGAAACTTGACAACCTCCCTACTGAGATCCGTCGAAGGAGCGTGCAGAAAGTTGTCGTTGATATATGTGAGCATTCCGGCGCAGGTGCGGAAGTAGTGGAAAGCGCGCTTGATACCTTCGGGATCTGAACGACTTTGTGAAGCAGCAAGGGAGGAATGAACAGAAGCAATCTGGAATAAGATCGAAGCTTTCTCGAATGCTATACTTGTTTGCGTTGTAAGTTTCCCTGTGAACGCGTCCTTCCAAGGAAAAGTCACTCGAATCTCCGAAAATCTCAACTCCAAAAGCTCTAGCTGACCAAAATATTTATACAGTAGATCCCTGGCTGTGGAATCGCTGCCTGCCCCTCGTACTGCGTCTTGTCGACATCGTTGTAGTGAAGCGCATTCCGAAGCGTAATTGTCTGGGCTTTCACCGTAGGATTGGGAGATTAGATGTCGAATTGGCGTTGTCCAGTCGACTTCGTCAGTGGATTTGAGTGGGATGGAGATCATTGGCGATTGGTTTGCCATCGTGGTAGAGAGCAAAGGTCGAGGAAAGTGACTGTCACTGCGGTCTGATGTCACTTTACGTCTTTCCCATCATCTATCATGTCGTCCTCAAAACCTGTATCGAGTGAAGATATTATAGGTCAAAAGGTGCTCTATACTAAATCCCTGACTTTTCGCCTACTAATAATCACTGTCTAGTACGACCGCTGCTGTACGTGGACAAACCCATTCAACTTGGCTTCACGCTAACGGGAGTTTTCGGATATTGCTTTTTCTTTCTATTCTCCTTGACCTCTTTTTTGAATCTGGAACCTATGCGTGAACTCGCTCCACCGGTGGCAACAAAATGCCAACAAACGAATCTCCAATATCCACCTCACTTGACTTCCAAATAACATCCTATTTGATGTTCTGGTCGGGCGACGGAACGCTACATTCACGCCTATTCGTTGTCCAAAACACGCGTCATTCTTTCCGTTCTCAGTGGCAGATTTCCTCGTGAAAACGTATGTTCTGGGTTCTCTTCATTCTCTTCATCACCTTCGACTTCGACTAGTCTTGTTCAATCTTTCTCTCGCTATCCTCCTTTCTGCAAAGTACCCTCACTCCCTATCCTTATCCTTCTAGTCTCTTCCATGCTTTCTTTCCGTGTGCTCACCAACCACCCCTTATAGAGGAGTAGGGTTCAGCGTAGGAGTCGTCGCTTCCGTCATTCTCTTCAAACGTCAGTCTTTCCCTAATGATATCAATTATTTTGACCTCACCCGCAAAACAGGACGCACTTTCCCTATCGCTCTCTCCACTGGCTTCGGTGCGGGTGCGGCATACGCTGATTGTGATCGGTCATTCAACCCGGCTAGAGTACCTGGAACAAGGATCATTCCTGCCTCACCGTCTGCACCTGCCCCGGAGGAACATAAGCATCAGCTATAGAGCGGTCCCACTAGGAGGGAAGGACAGATTAAATATTCTCCTTCAATAAGATCATGTCGTGACCAGTTTAACTAGTTACCAGATGTCTGTCCACAATCTACGGAGAGGCTTCATTGAGGGAGGAATGCAGCTATGCCGTCACTTGGACAGTTAACTTATAGAACCAGTGCTATAGAACGATCCAACCTTGATTTTTTGTCCCTTTTCTCAAGTAGACTATCGATAATCACTTGCTTGACAATACAACCGGGTATATACAATGTATTCAAAGCAGGTGGCCAAAAAGGAAAGCAAAATCGATTGTCAAATACTGGTATTGTTTCAAGTCATCCTTCGTCGAACAAACGGTGGCGTAGGTGTAGCATTACCAGCAGGCGGCGAAGACAAACCATTAGCACTCGTCAACGGTTGCCCATTGCTTTCTTGGTGCGTAGAGGTCATTCCAACCATACGTTCCACCACCGCCTGCGCCTGATCCCAATCTAATGGTTCGTCTTCTTCCCCTCCTTCGCCAGGCTCATTCCCTGCACCGAGTCCCCACCCGCCTATACTCGTGCGAGGAGCAGTAACGGTTGCCGTTGTCGAGCTTCCCGTTGGAGTTCCGGGAGGGAGCTCCGGGCTCTTCAAGGAGTCCAAAAAGTCTCTCTCCCTCTGCCTCTCGATTTCCGTAAGACCAAACATAGCGGCGTCCATGGCCATGTTACGGGTATTATCTAAGTCAGCACCCTCGTCAATACCCAAACCTGAGGCTTTCGAGAACTCTCCTTGAATGGTGAGCTGTTTACCTGCGATACGACCTCGACGATCACGAGGAGGGCCTTCACTGAGAAAGGTTGGCGCCCGTGTACCAAAGCCACTGGTGCCAACTCCGCTGCCAATATTACTGATACCAGGATGGCGGTGCCGGGAGGAGGCAGACGATCCGGGGTTAGAACGTCCACTACCGCCTGGTTTATTGAACGTGGACTGGTAGTGCAACCGAGAAGCAGAACGCACAATTCGGAGAAGGTCTGCAATAGCAGCTTCGCCTGAGGATAAGTTTGGTAGACTCGAGCTGCCGCCTGCGACACCTAACGAAAGCGTGAGAGGCCGCGGTCGAGATTGAGCACTGAGTACGAGGAGCATCTGTTGCATACGCGGGGGCGTCTCTTGCAACGGCTCCTGATGTGAGTTTTTGTTCAGGTCCAAGTCCGAAGTGGCCGAAAGCCGGGCGTAGAGGCGAGAGGAAAGAGGGAGAATGATCTTGTCGCGAAAGGAGCACAGTGCTACTGTGCGGACATCAATGTAAGATGAAGACATGCTGAGTGAGGAAGTTATTGACAAGGATGGTTTGGATTGTTTAGAACCAGATGTTTGACGGGAAGGTGAGCTTGGTCGTTTCGGGCCGCGATGAAGTGAGGAAAGAAGAGGATCCGTTTGGAGAGGAAGTAATACACCCTCGACGTACGTGAGGACTTGATCCCAGAAGAAGCCCCAGAGCTCGACAACTCGAGAGATGAGCTTGTCGTCTTCAATACCGGATAGCTTCGCGTTTAACGTTACCATACCTGAGGAAAGCAGCTCTGCAGTGTCATTCTCGAGCGTGGACAGTGCTTTGGACGGCGCAGACGAAACGACGGATGAGATATGACGCTTGACAAGGAGATTTAGGTCTTCACTGGGCAATCAAGTCTTAGGATAGATGGTGCTGACCAAATGAACATTCAACTCACATTGGTATCCTCAACGGCTCTCCATTGAATAACGGTAGCAGATTCACATGTAGCACACCCCAGGGATCGTTGGATGATGATGAGGAGGACGATGTAGAGGCTTGGGTGATAGATGGATTAGGAAGAGAGGTTGAACTAGAAGGTACAGGGCCGAGTCTGTGCATTTCGCGAGTTACGAGCTTGGAGTCGTACGTGCGACCATAGGTGGCCTAGAACCACATTTAAAAAAGTACAAAAAAATTCAATGGATCAGTGGGAAATTGAAAAAGATGCGGACCTTTGAGGGAGATGCGGTCGGATGCATTGGTTCTTAAGCGAAGTGAATCTAATCTCGGCATCGGAATTCGGGCAAGAATTCATGGGCGTCTACGAGCGCTACACTCTCAAGGCGTATAAGTAAAATAACTAATGGAATCCCCTCTTATCTTTCCTTCGGTTTTTCTGCCTCAATCTTTTCAACAGAGTCGGATGGTCTGGGAAGCCTCCTCTGAGGTTCACCGAGGATGAGACGTTTGTACAGCACATCTACACAGACTACAAGTTTAGATCCATCCTACAGTAGCGCAAACAAAACTCTTTGCTTACATCCTGTGACCACAATCATTGGGAACGTAGCAAGCATCAGCCTGACTCGACGTTGCTGCAGCGTCAGAGACGGCCTCGAATTGGAAAACATTAGAAAACCGTTGCTGGATGTAGTGATTTTGAACGTTACGCCCGAATTTTTCCCGCGGTGTGTTGAGTGTCGCCGGCGAGCGCCTATAACTTTCCCTTTTACACTTTGTAGTACCCTGGTACCAGCCAATGATTGGCCTCAAAAGTACACTCAATGTTATTCATTCACTTTCAACCTTGCACCACCTTCACTGACCCATGACCCAAAACAGGTTATAGACAATTCTGGCGCCCTTGTCGTAGAATGTGTTAATGTCCTCAAAAACAAAGTCAACAACCGCTGGGGCTCAGTAGGAGACGAGATAGTCTGTGTAGTCAGAAGTGCACGCCCAATATCTGCTGCGACTCAAGCATCTTTGACTGCCGTTAAGGTTCGTCGAGGGGATGTCCGTCGTGCAGTCATTGTGCGCACGAAAAAGCCTGTCCAGAGACCTGATGGGAGGTACATTCGGTTCGATGACAATGCTGCGGTGCTTCTTAATAATAAGAGGGAGATGTTGGGTACGAGAATTGGTGGTGTTGTGAGTGCGGACTTGAAGTTGAAAGGTTGGGGGAAGATTGCTGCTGTTGCGCCCAAAGTTTGGATTTCTATTCTTTTCTTTGGTATTGATTGTCGGCTCAAAGTCACTCTACTTATTCCAGGCAATATGATTCATTCATGACCTTCAGCTCCTGCGTATCGGTGTAATGCCATGGACTTCACTCATTGTCATACACCCGCGTAATTACTGCGTCCCGGCAGGAGACTATTGGGCGTCAGAGAAGGTTCACGATCTAGGATAGGGTTTGAAGATTCCGACAAAAGAGTTGTGCCAATCGCCAGAAATCAATACAAGATTTACCTTTGTTCAGACGATGAAGCAATATTTGGCTATTTCGAAAATTATTTTGCTCTATTCCTCCCGCCCCATCATCTATCACTAAAGCCTGTATATTAATCTTTACTGAGCGTTGAGCGAATTATGGTACTAGTCAAAACAGTTATTGGAACGTGGGAGTTTCGAAATGTTGGCGCGTATTCAGAAATTTGAACATGCTTCACAACCACTCTTATTATTGTTTTGATCATGTCTTCAATACTCTCGGAGAGACAGCAGGATGATCTGTAAATATCACTCCCTATAAATGTTTTTCGCACAATCTAACTTATCTAGAGGCACAAAGCGATGCTGGATTATCTGCACACCAATGGCTTTCACAAGACATACGATCAGTTCAAGGCTGAACTGCCTAATGTAAATCTCCTAGTCACTAGCCCTCTTTGAGGCTCATGTCAATGCTTCTACAGCAAGCTGACTTTCAACCTGATCCATCTGCCAAAACGAGCGGTCTGCTCGCGAAAAAATGGACGAGTGTGATCAGGATGCAGAAGAAAGTGCGCGCGCGTTGTTGTCATTATCGTTGAAATCAGCCTCTAACCGAATTCTTTTGCAACTCTCCCGGCACATTCACACAGATCATGGAATTAGAAACTCGTTTAGCTCAAGCTTTAGAGGACAACTCTCACATGGCGCTACCAAACGGGACTGGTGGAAAACAGTCCAACACTGATTGGTTACCCACCGCAAGTTCCGCAAAACATACACTGACAGGTCATCGAGGAACTGTTAATGCTGCTGCTTTCCATCCAATATACTCTGTGGTGGCTACCGCAAGTGATGACTTTACTGTCAAAGTTTGGGATTGGGATTCAGGAGAGCTTGAGCGAACGTTGAAGAGCCACACAAAGAGGGTTTCGGATTGTCAGTTCAATTCTACTGGAACGACCCTTGGTGAGTGCACCCCTCGTTGCTGCTTAATCGAAGTTGGGACACTCGCTGATCGCTGACCCAGTTACATGCGGATACGATCTTTTCATCAAGCTATGGAACGTCGAAAACGATTATCAAAACTTTGCAACCTTGAGAGGCCATGAACATTCCATCTCTTCAGCTCGTTTCCTTCCTGGTGATGATAAGATCGTCAGTTCAAGTCGCGATCATACTCTGAGAATATGGGACATCGCGTCGACGTGAGTCTTTGATTTGTTCTTGCCTTCATATGAACTTGCGAGTCCTCATTCCTCGTGTTTGTCTATCGAAAGCCATTGCATCAAAGTCATAAATCCGCACGACGCTTGGATACGGTGCGCTGTACCGTCAGAAGATGGAAGGTTGATAATTACTGCTTCCGGTGACCATGTATGTGCTGCCACCCACCCATCTGAATTACTGGTCCATTAAAGTAGCATCATTCCAATCTAGACCTCGAAAGTCGTCGAGCTATCGTCAGGGGATGTGAAAGCAGAATTTCGAGGTCACGAAAACGACGTCGAAGCGGCGGAATTCTGTCCACCTCATGCTGTCGCCGCCATTCGTGAACTTGTCGCGGTTAAGGTGCGTAGACTTGTTCTTTCCCCGCAGATCAAGATTGATCATTTCTAATACCGTAGGCTCCTCAAGGTGCACAAGCATTGGCTAATCACGGACCCGTATTTGCAATCACTGCGTCCAGAGACAAAACCATTAAAATCTGGGATGTCAATAGTGGGCAATGTCTTCACACACTGGTACGTTTTTCTTGCACTCTGAGACACCCTGCTTTCTCGCTATCTATGGCTAACTTCTCTCTCTTCCGTAGCATGGCCACGATGATTGGGTGCACGCCATCGTGTTTCATCCAAACGGTCAATACATGCTTACTGCAGCGGATGATCATACCATCCGAATCTGGGACCTAAAGACTGGACGGTGCACCCGCAAGATCGAAGCTCATGTACAATTTGTTACGTCCATGTCTTGGGGGAGGCAGGTAGTGGGGACCCAAAGTTCGGATAAAGACCCTAGTACAGGGCCGAGACTGGTGAACGTGCTTGCTACTACTGGAAGTGACCAGGTGAGCTGTGAGCTTGATTGTGCGCCGTGGAGCTGATTATCGATCTTTGCTTTTCTCAAGTCGGTCAAGATCTGGGTACCTACGCGATGAAATGTTATCATTATTGTTATGGTTTTTCTTCTTTCTCTCTTCGTTTCTTCTGTCGCTGAACGTAACGTTACATACATTTTTCTCTGGAGTTAATGACCCAGGTACTACTAATAATCATATACCACACTCCTTCAACGCCTTTTCGATCCCATTCTGTTCGTCGTGTATATAAATACGAGGACTACACTCATCCGTTCACTCATTCGATCCATATATTACTAAGGGCTCATATCCAAGCATCGACTTTAGACTCATTTGTCTGGTCTCCCAATACGTAGACTTCCTGTCCCGGGCACAAGATTCATCATTTATGCCATGTTTTACTCCTTGTGTATGAAGGCCCGTAGTCATCGCATGTCAGATGTTGATTTTCATGGCGGACCTTGGTGGTAGCGCCTGGGGCAACCTTTACTTTCGACACACTTCGACTCGGATGACAAACCAGCTTCAGATACCATCAATTATGTTCGTCCTTCATTTAGTTTAGCCATCCTTTACGAGTCCGAATGCATAAATAGGCGGACGGGAAGATAGTACAGTTTCTAGACTCATAACTCAATCTTTGACAATGACCAAAGCACAGCCGGTCAAACGCAGTTCATCCAACGCAGGAACACGAGGAAAGGGAACGTATGCTTCGCATGCTTGCAATGTTTGCAAGAGAAAGTAGAATCTACCTTCGAGTCTCATGTTCAAAGACTCATGATACTGTCAGGAAAATCAAGTGCGATGAGAATAAGCCTGCTTGTGGATCTTGTGAGGCGTCTGGGCGAAGCGAAGAGGTACTCACTTTTCTGTCTCTCTGAATATCTCGGTGACTTTTGAATTTGAGTGCGCTTGGTCAGGGGAAAGCGCCCGTAAACCCCGTACAGAAGCTCATTTTGAAGCCATGCGCCGACGCGCCGACGCCTTGGAACGTTATGCCAATATCCTTGAATCTATGCTCCAGAAATGCCAAAGAGAACATGGTGGCACATTCCGCGATGGACAATCTTACCTGCAGTTCCGACCTAAGGATTATGGAGATGAGAAAATGGAATATGAAGAGATTGAAGGAGAGTCTGGCAGTTCAGATGGAGATGATATGACCGCAGAGATTTGTGTCTCTGCACAGAGCTTGACAGTAAGCAGATTCGCTCATTGGGTATGATCATTGATCAAACTGAGTGTACGATGTCAGCTAGATGAACGGGACCTTGTTCTTTACGGAAATGTTGCGCCTTTCCGTTTCGCGAATACTGCTACCACTTTGCCAACACACATTTCGATTATTCCCGATGTCGAAACAGATTTTGGCGCACGCTACATGCTTCTAATCGATGGAGCTGACCAGTCTTACTATGATCTCAAGTTTGACTGGTCGCGTTATCTGCCTTCACAAGTCCCTTTAGACCGAAAGGAACATGACAGGTAAGCGATTTTCGACTTACAGAATGTTCACCTCAAAATGGTCGCAATAGGATTCTTGACCTTTTATTCAAGTTCTTCACTTCCTGGTGTATGCGGATAGTGCCTGTCCTCTTCCTCCGCGACATGCACCGCTACCTCAATGTACATCGCTCCCAAACACCTCCGAAAACATCGCATTATTCACCTATGCTTCATAATGCTCTTCTCGCTGTTGCTGCTGGATTCTCAGATAAGCCTCAGGTTCGAGAGTATAAAGCCAGAAAGTGTTTTGCAGATGAAGCGAAACGGTTGATGGAATCGGAAGTTCAACGGCCGAATGTCAGCGTTGTGCATGCACTTTCGATGCTGGGTAGTTTCCATTCTTCAAGCGGGGAGCAAGGTTTAGGATATGTGTATTTTGGAATCGGAAGTCGAGTCAGCCAAGCATGTGAGGTCACCCAAGTAATGATTGACCTAGCTAATCGATCTATAATTCTTGCAGTAGGTTTGAATGTCGACTGCTCCGCCTGGGTCAAATCAGGGCTTATCACTACGCATGATATGTATGACAGAAATTGGGCTTACTGGACCACCTTCACTCAAGAAATGTGTTGGTGTCTGTACGTTGGCCGAGACTCCAACCTCTTGACATCATCTGAAGAAAGCTCTATACCTGTACCGTACGTTGATCAGAGGTACGACCAAATTCTATGGGAGCATCCTTCCACGAACATAGCTCCTCAGCCGAATTACCTTTCGACGACCTTCGCTGCTACTTGCGAACTCATGACAATCGCAAGAAGGGTCCTCGGTGTTGTGTGAGCTCTCCTCTTCTTATGTACTCTTCTTGTGTGTAACAAGGTTTTTGGATCAGAAATTCATTGCACGTATCCAGCCACAGACGGGAGGTAAAAGATGAGCAGATCAGTAGTATCGAGTATGTCCTCATTTCTGCAAGTTATAAGACTAACCTCGGTCTTCTAATCCTTGCTCCTTTTTAGCCTTCAGTTACACGCCTGGAAAGGACAATTGTCTGATGAAATTGACATCACGCTCGCAAATAAGAATACCTCCACACCTCACAAACTGGTGTTGCACATGTCTTTCTGGTGGACCTTTATCCTTCTACATCGTCCATTTTTCCTTCGTCGGAAGCGCCCAGATGCGACATCCAGGGAAATTGACCACATCAAGGTATTATATGGCTTGACCCAGTGCCCTCAGCCTGACACTTATTTTCTAGCTTTGTAAACGCGCAGCTGACAATATTATGGACCTACTTGGAATATATCGAGCCCTCTATACGCTCCGCTATGTCCCGGTAACTCCCGTTCAAATCGTTTTTGCCGCAGGCACTATATACGTGCTACTAGCCGTTCAAGCAACAACAGGTCTCCGCGTGGCCAAAAAGGAGTTGAAGACGTACATCGGCCGCGCGGAGCTATGCATACAGTACTTGTTGGAGATTGGCAGAAGCTTCAAATGTGCCTCGGACATTGCTGAAATCTTGAAGGGCTTGATTGTGACCCAGTTGAGACCTGTCCTCGAGAGAAAGCCAATCAGGGGTACGAGCGCAAGTAAGCAGGACGGAAAGGTAGAGCTCCATCCGACGATATCTGCATCTTTAATCAATGGAGATACGATGGACATCTCCTCTTCCTCTGGCTTGCCTGCTTTCTCCTCCGATTCCTTCGCTCCAACTAGTTTTGACGAATTCATGAGTTTTGATACGCTTTCCTTCCCGGAAGCATCCTTATTAACTTTACCCTCTACCTTATACCCACAACCATCCTCTTCGTACCTGGCATGGTCCTCCGCTATGCTATCGAGTAAGACTCAGGCTGGTCGAAGTAACATTGCACCTGCCGATTTTTTCAATTCATCAGATCTTACATCCACTTCAATTCCCACTGATCCCTTTTTATCCACTAGTTCATTCGCCCTACATGGTTTACCTGCGTTAGATTCATCTCCCTCGATAACCTCCATGGAAACCTCAGGCTTCCTTGCCATGATGAATGGAGAGTCTATATCTCACACCCCCTGTATACCCCCGTTCATCACGACGGAGCATACGAATTATGACGGAAATGATTATGGTCAATATCTGCTATTTCCTGGAAATTGACTTCACGATGTGCGCTCGGATTCCACTTATGTAAAATATTGACGAAAGACATAAATTTCGAGTATATTGTAAAAGATAATAAGAATATGTGTCCAAACATCGAGGTTTGAGCTAAGCAAAGCAAAAATATATATACGATGGAAAATCAGAATCAGATGGGACAATAACGTTGTAGCAATACGTGACCCATAACTTCATCCTCATCACAGGGACACCTTCAGAGTGGGAAAGCGTAAAGCAGAAAGGAATAGGTGTCGCAAGGGCGAGGGAAGTGTTTCAACGGAAGGTATGTGTGGACGCGAAACTTGTGAAAGGGAATACGATGGGTAGAGAAAGAGGTTCCATGAAATAATACCTGATGTCGTTCGAAGCATAAAAAAGTGATTGCGTGCGTGGAGTATGGTAGCGTATTCAAATGCAGTGGGATTTAATTTTTTCTTCGTGTGAGTCAGTTATAGATTTAAAGTAAGGCCAGGGAATAGGCCCATAAATACAAAGCGCAATTCAAACCATGGATTGTGGCTTGGAGGGCGCAGGAGAAAGTGGAGGAGTAGCCGAGTGACGTGTAGTCGCCTGTGATGTTGTCTGTACAGGACTGGATGGTCGGCGAAATGTCTGATAAACCAGGGTATCCATGAGATTTATTCGGATTGTAAAAGCGAAAGGTAAGCCGAATTTCCGAACTCACATGGCGCGACATAATCATTTTGGCCATAGATATTGGCTCTTTAGACTGGTAGATTGTCGGCACTAAAGCGCAACATAATGAAACAAGTCTCAGCCAATAGATCGCAACCACGTACAACGTTGATCAAAGGACGAATTGTTTCGTATTGGGTGTGACATTTGCTTTCCCAGCACAGCTCCATTCAAGCCGACACCTCTGCCGACAGAAGTGGACGTTGGAGGAACTGTGAGTGTAACCGGCCAGTGAATACCATCCCAGCCATTAATAAAGGTTATCCATGTGCGACGTTGAAAAGTCTGAGTCCGCTCTTTCTCTAATTGGTGATTTACAAGCTGTCCTTGTTTTGTTCTCGGTTTTCGGGCAAGAAAGTATTTGAACGAGACGGCAACTGCAAGTATTGCAAGCCCGATAAAAGTGAGCAAGTATAGGGAGCAAGTTGGAGAGGAATTGGTGAATTTCGGTGAAAAGCCCAAAAAGTTGGAAATTTCCACTGGAGAACTGCAGGGGATTGGGAGATGCATTTTCGCGTGAATGCCAACCGAGGAAGAATCGAAAGCCCAGGCAAGTTAATGCTCTGAAAGACAACCCTAATATGACTTGGGCCGCTGGGGACGAGGTCGAGGCGAAAAACTATCGCGCACACGGAAAAGCGGAGAACAAGTGTTGCGTGGCAACTTCTTTTTATCAAGTTGTGCTCTGAGTACGTAATACAGACAATCAATTACATATTGAACTGATCAACCGTCAGCCTCCGTCAGCGGTCCGTTTTCAACGATCAGACCACAGATTGTTCCTGGTTTTCCAGCGAGAAATGTTCGACCAAGGTTCCACTATGTACATACGCCACTAGTCTCCTCCTGACTCCCTCAACACTTCATTCAGAAATACTTGACTCTCGACATAATGAGCTTCCCGTCACTTCTGCAATCAATTTGAAAGATACTGCACCTAGATCAATCACTTGCGGTAGATCTTCAAATCCATCATTGCGCTGGGTCATCATTTGCGGTCCTCGTATCTTCAAATTCATTATTCTGCTGGATAAAGCAGGTGAACTTGACGACATATGTTGCTTGGAGCTTTATTTCCCGCTGATTTCCTCCAGAGTATCTGAAAGTCTCCGAGGAACGTATCCTCGGAGAATCTTAGATGTTCTCAGATCTTTCTTCGGGGAGCTTGCTAGAGTCTTAAACCTCGATCAACTCCAAGTTTTGCTGTTCCAGGGCAAGTTGTTTATGTTCCAGGGGTCGACGTCTAGGTTCAGTCGACCTGAGCTCAGGACGCACAACAACAACCGAAGATCAGTGCTTTCATTTTACTCATAATATTTTTATTTTATCCTTGTGGATCCCGAGTGACTCGAAATCGGAAAATTATCGTTGAATATATTTGGAAGGATATTGCTTGGACGAAAGATGTTGTTCTGAACTTGATATGTCATCGTGGATACAGTGACCTCAAGGTACAGGTGTCTATATCTAGTATCTGATACTGTTCACGACACCACGTACCGATACAATACCAGCATGGATCAGTGAGCACGCGACGAATATGAAAGGCATTCATGCCCATTCCCATGCGTACCAAACACTGACCCCTTTGTAATAGAGCTTGCCTCACCGCTCGGTCATTGAGCGACTTCGGAGCAATCTGGTAAATTGACGACAAATGAAGACCTTGTGTGATCCCAAAGCCCACGACAAGCTTACACTTCCCAAGAGGCACGTAGGTTACCGTCTCGTCTTCCGTTCATCTCAGGCGAGCTCACCGCAACCAGATTTTTGATGGAAGAGGGGTGTATGTAGATTGTGGTATGTGAGTCGCCGTGACGACACGTCCTTCCAAATTTGTTCATCATCCCACCACAGTTGCGGTCATGGAACCGTCTAATCAGGACACAGTTTCGGAATCTAATTAGAGATAACCTTACTCATAGCCTCAATACTGATACTGCTTTACCTTCATCCAATGGAAGTCCGAGTCGCAAATTGAGGAGCCGGTGCAGTAACATTTTCCCCAGCCAATCCCAAATGATTGGTTTTGTTCGATATTTGAACATCAATCTGATCATTTGTTCAACCAGGTCTCAGCTTTCCCTTACAGATTGCAATGCAGTAGCATGACAGCTTCTGTGAATTCCTCGTGTCGTAAAATCCTGATATCTTCTAAATGACTCGGTTCTTTCGCACGCCTGTCTCATTCTTCATCTTCATTATTCCAGGACAAATACCCGCCACTAGTATTCTCTCTCAAATTTCCTGACAAGAAATTAACAGTATCAATAGTCATTTGCGCCTTCCAGAAGGAAAGCTCAGTCTACAGTTGTCATCACCTCGGATGATTTCTGTTTAGTCACGGAAATCCGAATCAAGCAATCAGTGGCAACACTGGACTTGTTGATCCTTTGGGCTGTACTTGACCAGATGGATTGTCATTGGCCACTGATCCGGTCGTACTTCGTTCGAAACGTCTATAAACAAAACTGCAGCCAGTCCAAGAATTTATTCCTTGCCGTCAAGTCGTTCCTTCCTTGCAAGTCATTCCTTCTATACACTCTTTCTTGACCTGCTTTCGTTCTCTTCTTCAGCGCTGGACGCACTTAATTTGACGTTTTATCTTCGATTACAAGTTCCTGTCAGGGAACTTCTATTTTTCTTTTGTTGGCTTCGAATAATTTCTTTGCAATTGTTCGTTCTAGCGCTCAGATTGACTGGCTCTTAGAGGGGAAAGGCTCTTGTATCGATTGCCAGAGTGGAGTGAAGACCGTTGTCAGTCATCCGCCAGTCAACGTTGGGTAGAGCGTATACAAGCAATATAGATTGGGGTGTTTGGAAAGGTCAAGATCGACTATTCCATCATGTCGGAAGGAGCAAGCGAAATCGCTGACGGTGACTCTGGAATATCGCCTGACGAAATTTCTGCAATAACGTGCGCAATATAGTTTCTTACCAGACATCGCGCATCATTGACTTGACTTAGGGATGTACCCATCGTGAGTTGACTGAAAATGCAAGGACGCGGAAGTTCTCATACTATTGACTCGATGATCAGTTCTTGGGTTATATTTTCTGCTACTTTCTGAGCGGAATTCTGGTTGTGCAAGTCTGTATGTTACAACTTACTCATTCCGTGCTGTGGCAAAACGTTGGACACTCATGCATCCCTTCCAGTCATGTACTACCTCTCATTCCGCCGAATTGATTCTCGTTATTTAAAGCTCACAGGTGAGTATTAAAATTTTTCAACTGCAGGAGCCTTGCTCATCGCCTTCCGACCTGTCAAATATCATGTAGTGCTCGCGGTCTTCTTTGTTGAATCTTTATCAACTGTGTTTGCCACCATGATAGTTGTTATGGCTATCATTGAGGACGGGTATCTTTCCTATTCCATCGTGCTCTGGGGGTTCAAAGCTGTGGCTCTCCTGTCAGGTTTGGGTAGGCTTCACTCTGATCCTTCAAGTTAACCAGTAGTTGTTGACCTTCCCTTTCCGGGTGATATCAGTGTGTTCCATGGTCCATGCCTTTTATTGTTGGCGTATCCAAATCCTTGGCGGTCGTTGGATAATTATCATTGCCATCATGATTCTCTCGGTCACTCAATGTGTGATGGTTTCGCTCTCTGGATTCGGAGTATGTTATTATGATTATTGTTGTTGTTCTCCTGCCGTTATAGGCTGATACAATCAGGCGTTTGAAAATGGTGACGTTCTAGGAGCAGGCACTCAGACGATAAAAGAGCCTTGGACACTATTTTTTAATGTTGTAAGTCCATAAAAATTCTCCTTTAGTTTCAGGTTCATCGTTTTCGTGGGTCTGTAGTTATGGCTAGCGGGTGCTGCTATTTGCGACATCATCATTGCGATTACTATCATTCACCTGGTGCGGCTTACTCTCAATACAAAGGAGGCTGATGTTTTGACACTTTCAACAGCAACATGGTATAATAATGAAGCATTACACAACGAATCGTTTGCAGATGCGAGTGGAAAGGGGCATGAACATTGCAATCGACAGTGGGATGATTACCGCAATTGGATCAGCCATAGAATTGCTGTTCTTCCTAGTGTGGAGAAACACCTTGATACATTTCGTACTGCAAGTATCTTCACCTTTGTCAAAATTCGGATCGGACAATTGATTATAAGTCTTTGTTAGGTTTTTCACACTTCCAAAGCTGTAAGTCATTGCAGACTGGGAATTGAGTACATCGAGCAGGAATTAATTGAGAACATAACAGATACGCAAACAGTCTTGTGGCAACCCTCAATGCTCGCTTGATTGTTTCTGGACATAGTTTTCGAGAAAGTTACCGCCGTAGCGGAGAAACCCATGCAATCGAGGATGGATTTATGAATCATCTTGACCCGTACCGGCAGGAAACACCTCCGAATGCATATGGAACTGATCCCAAAGGTCAAGAGGCATATAAGCATCGATATTCGATTCAAGCTGACAAGCGATATTCGACACCAACCTCGGCTTTGTCAAATCAGCAATCAACAACATACTGTTTTCACCTTGAAGTTCCCACCAGACGAAACTCGATACTAGATTTGAGAGGAATTCATAGTCATGATCACATTGAAGAGTCAGAGCATTATAAAAAAGAGGTTTTGTCGATAGTGAGTGCCTGCTTGTTTCTTCTGATAGCTATATCTTACAGAAGTTCAAGCCCATGCCTTCCATCGCAACTCCCAGCGAAGGATTGTACCTCCGGCTGGGAAAAGGTGTGGATGGTCAGACCCTTGCAAAATCCAAGAGCAGTTTGAGCTTGTCATCGAACACGTATATTGTCCAAGCATCAGTGAGTATAAAATTATAGAAAAAAGTCTGTAGGCGGAGTCTGATCTCATTATAGGCTATTCAAGAGCAGCCCGCAGATACACTGGAATTCAATCCAGTTTTAGATAGTCCGAATCCTGGCTCCAAGTTTGAGGCCGTTGACAGTAGAGAGAATCTAGAGTCCAGAGTTTTGACAGTTGGCAGCGACACTGTACCGGCACCTAGTTATGGACCGTTTCCGTTGAAAATGGAGCCATTGCGCACATTAGAGGCTTCGTTGCAGCCTGGGGTTTGATTCAGTTTACCTCCACATGGACTTTACATATTCGTTTTTCGTATCAGGGCAGTAGCAGCTGGTGCTATCAAGCACTCATCATCAAAAGAAGGAGCTACTTAGAGTAATCTTTAAAAATAATAAAAAGTCCTTGGGGGAGTAGAGTAACGTGACGATGCCGTAAACCTCACCGACGACGGAGGCTTTCTTGATCTCGTAATTGAACTTCAACGATACCCATTGCCCAGGCTTCGGCAGCGTCGATTTGAACATCACACTCAAGTTACACGTACGTTCGACTGAGGAATACCCAAAATTATACCAACTCTCACATCCCTGTGGTCCAAATTACTCACTTTGATTTACACCTCTTTACTATGAACTTGCTCTTTCTCTAAATTTCGAAGGTCGACACTAACCCACGATACCAATATTTTCATTCTTCCATTAACATAACGGTCATCTCATCGAAGATATAATGACCTCTAGAACAGTAGCGAAATTGTCGACTCCTGCCCCTCCACGCGCTCCATCACTACAAGAAGCCATCGATCTGTCCACCGAGTCATGGCAGGAAGATTTGGCTCGGTTGTTCAGAAATGCAAAGAAATGCTTTGCGGATGTTGTCTGGGAGGTCGGAGGAGCAACAGCAGAAGCAGGTATCAATGAAGCTTCAGAGGAAGTTTGGGGACATAAAGGTACGCGCTGTACAGTAATCCATACCGGCATTCCCAACATCCTTGATAGCAATTGTCTATGCAAGAGCACCACCGTCGTTTCAATCGCGCTACTTTCACTTTCGTCCCAACTTGGCCACATCTCCTTCCCCATCTCAATCGCCGATACCGGGGACCTCCGCGTTGTCTTTGAATCTAGCTCTCGAGCAGGAAGGTTTACTTCAAATTTCTCAGCTATCCCGGTCACCGTCGCCGTCTAGCCGAAACTCGCCAGCACCATCCACAATGACCACCAAAGATGGCGTTGTTGTCACTCGGCTACATACAACTATAACCCCTGCACTATTCATCAATGAACTCGAGTACTTGTACACTGGCCAAGGATTTGGGGAAGCGTTTGAATTCTTATATGACTCGACTGGAGATGCTTCTCTAGGCGACGGAGAAGCAGAAGCGCAGGAAATTCGACTAGATAAACTCAGAAAGGATCTGGTGTTCATGTGGCGATCCAGATTATACAGCGACGTCAAAATTTCACTGGCGGTCAATCCGACAGATAACTTTTCAACCAGCTCTAGTGGAAACAAAGAGCACGAGAATACAACCGCAGTATTCAGTACACACCGCTTCATTCTGGTTTCGCGCTCCGGATATTTTCAGAGTCTACTACTACCAAATCCTTTGAAATCTTTGACTTTGGCATCCTCATTATCTTCAACCCCCTCTCCACAAACTCTTACTTTGCCTTCACCGCCCTTTACACCTGCCTCTCTCCATTTCACTCTCGGATACCTATATACTGGGACTCTGGCATTTTCTCATCGCACCTACGACCTTACCACTGCTCTGCATATCTACCTCTCCTCTCTACCCGCACATCTTCATCTTCCCCGTCTTTTGGATGAAATTCGGGGTCGAATTGTCATGGAACTTTGCCACGGCTTATTTCATGCCTTTCTGGAGTTCCCCGAGTATGAGGCGCTCATAAAGGGTCGATGGGGCGGAAACACCGGCGGATGTCGATGCAAACAATGCGCCCGACGAGCTCCGCGGGTTTTAGAATTCGCTGTTCGCTCAGAAGTTAATGATCCGTACCTCGACCGTGGATCACGTCGTGCATTGGTAGGATTACTTGGAGACGGGTGGGTGACTTCTGAATGGGCAGGATTGCCAACGCGTTTGAGGGAAAGCGTATTGAAGGGAGTCAAGAAGCGGATGATGCCTCCTTTCTCCGATGAAAAATCAAAAGGTGGCAGCATAAATGTTTGGAGCATGCTATTCGCCGTGGAAAGTGCCCTCGGAGCAGGAGGAAAACTAGCCAAATCTATCAAGACTGCGGAGAAGATGATGAACACAGATGATGTCGATGATAGTGTCCGTAGGAATTCGAACCCAAATTGGCACGAAACAGTGCGCACAGACCTCCTGCGCGCACGAGATGCTATAGACGAGTGTCTTGCGGATCGAGTCATAGAATGCTTCACGCTACCTCCAACGGCCACTGCCTTGGAGGAGGAGGAAGAACTTCAACTCTCGGAATGGCATGAAATTCTTCTACGTGCTTCACCCTTCTATCAGCCTCCCTCGTGGCCCAATAGACAGGGACATCGTAAATTAGCGTCAATTGTCTCCTCGTTGGCTCCATCAACACTCACGCCTACACTCACACCTTCTAATGCCTCGGATGTTTCTATCCCTGTCCCTGTTTCTTTCGCAAATCATAAACCAGCAGGACCCTCAGCGTCCACTGCATATGAGGATGCTAATCGTGTCTCCATCATTTTAGCTTCCCTCATTCGAGGGCTTAAACCTTCTAACGCGCCTCTCGTTTATCAAACGCTTTTATCCAACGTACTTTTGCTGCCTGCAGCTCAAGACCCAAATGCATCTCATACCTCGGGTCATCAGTATCAGTCGATTTATGACACTGACGATATGTTTGGCGGTAATAATGCATTGCTATTACCCCCAACGTCGCATGTAAGGATACAGGTAGAGAATGCGAGGATGGAGGTTTTGAAATGGATTAGAGATAAGGGGAGGTGGCAGGAGGTCCGTGAGGCAGGTGGCTTTATTGGAATCGAGGGGAAGGACGGTGTTTTAATGGAGGGGTGGGCATTGCAAGAAATCGCTGATTGTGAGCTTTGATTCTCGTTGATTTCATCTGTCGTACACCTCTCGTTCTTTCTGACCGGCTGTTTGCCTCTTCTCACTATCGTAGACATCCAAGTTCCCTTTGACGAACTACTTGTATCCCCTGTCACTAACGCTTCCTCGCCATCTCGAGACCGACTCAGACCACGCACCGACGCTGACAGTGCGTCAATTCATTCGACCAACTCGCTCACGCCTTCGATGCGAGTGTCGATCTTGTCCCGGAATCTGCCTCTGAAAAGTCATGGGAGTAGTGGACTCAAATCCAGTTCAAGTTCGGTTCGAAGTATCAATACTGTTGGAAGTACGAATACGATTGGGAGGAGGCGAGTCACAGCGGCTGGGAAATCGACATCGAGCTTAGGAGGGGAACGACCAGATTCAAAGCTGACTCCGCATTCTACACCCGATGTCAGCATATCCGAGCATCCTGAGGAGGATGAAGGTACGCTGAATGAAGAGGGAGCCGATGAAGATGTCAGCATGAAATCGTCAACTCCTCCGCGCTCCCGGGTAGTTTCACCTACACCCTCTGCCTCATCCGCACGAGTAAAGAAGCCGGCAAACTTCAATATTCCGTCAGTTGGTACAGGCAGACGACTCATGTCGAATGCATCCCTTGCATCATCCCGTTCTAGTATCAGAAGCACATCGAGCACCACAAGTTCTATATCACTTCGTGCAGCCGCCGCCGCTAGGCAAGCTGCTTCTACTGCATCTCAACCCCGGCCGAAGTCAGCTGCTTCGACACGCTCTACGCTATCTACGCGGTCTGCAGCTTCCTCAACGTCAAAATCATCGAAGGTGTCGACTTCTACTGTCCGCAGGCAAGCCAAAACTGGAGGACTTCAAGTACCACCTGTACCGTTGCCCAGGCCCATTAGTGCGAGTACGAGTGGTACTTCCACCGCCTCAAGTACGAGTGGCGCAAGTGACTTCCATACCGCCCCTACCTCCGGCAGCGTCGTCGGTACGCCTAGGCAACGACAACGGACTGTCAGTGCTGCTTCTACCGGAAGTGTACGCAGCACACGTAGTACGAGGAGCACAGCGACGAATGCTACGGCAGGTACGACAACTGGACGGACCACCAGCAAAGTAACCTCGACCAAAAGGCCTCCATCTGTTACCTCCATCACTGCTTCGGTCAAAAGCGCTAAAGGATCATCTCCTGCTGAAAAAGCGCGCGCTCAGGCCAAGGCTGCTGCCGCTGCCGCTTCTGGAGCAGGAACGACGTCTTCCAAGGGTAAGACACTCTCAAAGAAAGGTTCGAGCGATACAATCAGAGGTGAAAAAGCCTCTGGTTCTAAACCCAAATCCTCTGCCAATACGAGAACTCCCTCCGTCCCACCAGTACCTTCCGTCCCTTCTACTCTCACTTCCAGCTCTACCCTACCAACAGTCCCTGATCCCGGCTCCTCTCCTCCGCCCGATGATGAATCACCTTACCCTACTCACCTTGGAGCGACCTTATCCATTGGCATTCCCTGTATCGTTTCCTCAAAACGCAAGCGTTTCCGTGCGCTCGCAAGATACATCGGTGAGGTTGAGGGCGAGCTAGGGCCTTGGGTCGGTGTCGAAGTACCTGTGAATGATGATAAGGGAAAGGATAAAGATGTAGTAATGGGCAATACAGAGGATTTACGACAGTGGAACGACGGCACTTGGCAGGGTATACGGTATTTCGACATCACAAAGGGACCCAGTAATGGTGGAAGTGGTGGTACAGCAGAAGAATGGGGGGATAGTATGGATGATCGTGCAATGACAGCGAGTTCAAAACGCCGACCTGGGCATGGCAACACCCTTTCATCATACACATACTCCAAAGGAATGAAGCGCCGTGTGGACCAGTGGAGTGGAGATTCTTCTACATCGAGATATGGTACGGCTTCGTCTAAGAGGATGCGCCTAGGGATGATGGCAAGAAGTGCGAGTCCGTCTATCAGTGATAGTGGACAAGGAAGTTACGGTGTTGAAAGTAGGGGTTTGTTCGTAAGACCACAGCAGGTACTGTACGTTGTGGATGCTATTGATGGTGGGGATCTTTAGCTTTACGGACGAGGAACATCATGTGCGTATACGCAAATGTATGAGATTTGCAGCAACATTCCTTTCTACAGTACGTACAGTAACACATTCCTTATACTGTTTTTTTTTTCATGCGTTATTTTCATGTCCTTTTTATCCCTTTGCATGGTCGTACTAGCCATAGGACAGAGTGAGCTATGGAGACCTCAACACTCCTTCCCGACTTTCTTTTCATTTTCATTTTTGGATATTCCGCTTTCTAGATAAAATTCTTGCTGTATTCCTCGTTGACCTATACTTGGTAGTCTTTCTGGTAGTATTTCATTTCCATCTCTTCGAATTGAGAGCGACTATGGGATTGAAAAGTAATGATAATCCTATAAAATATTGCAACGCTTTTCTCTCGCAAAATCTTTTTTGGTGTTTCTGATAAAGAGAAAGTTGTTTTATCAAACATTAGACCGTGCTCAAGAGTCTCATGTCGTTGTGCAGGTTCCAAAAAGGGAAGCAGCATTCCCTGCAAGGTCGACGTTTTGACATTCATAAGTTGTCTTTCCGTCAGAGCCTCTGCCATAAAAAATGAACGGTATGCAAAAAAAGAGAAATTAAACCAGACTGACGAGAGGTCAAAACCGTTGACGGTAATATCACTGCACCGACCGTCAGGAGAGCAGTCTAATGAAGCGACTTGAGACCCGGAGCCTGTACCAGATATGCTAGGATACCGCATCAAAAACTGCCCGAACGATTCAAGAATGAACGTACTCGCTGAAAAATATATCTTGAATGAAAACATTCGAAGGGAACTCTTCACAATCGTCTGCCGAGGTCTCATAGCACTGTTGCAATGTTAGGTCTAGTATAGCTCAATCGAACAATTGCATCAATTTACCTGATCAATGACAACAGGATTATCCACGTTACTGACCGCAAAGTTCTGGAAAGTGATGTTTTGTACGATCCCGCTTCCAACGTCGTCTCCAGCAAAAGCTTTGATCCTAGCGCCGTTTTCCGCGTTCGCCATTTGTATATTGCTATGGAATACGTCAAGTTCAATGGCGTATACTCGAGGGGTCTTTTTACACTTACATGGCAGTGACATTTTGCACAATGTCAAAAACCCCAGAAAATTGACCGAGAGACCTATCAATAATAGATATTTAGAACAGTATTTCGAGATTAACAGCGGTGAAACACACCCAACCGAGATTCCACTAAACAATAGATTCAATGAGTTAGTTATGTCAATCAGTCAGATCATGGTCAAATAGCGATCTCACTGAGAGCCATTGCAGTTCAAATCCGAAACAAGAATGTTGGTCGAGTCTAGCAACATATACCATCAGTACAGGGGCAAAGGAAAGAGGGAAGAGCTGGATTCACTTGGCTTGAATGAAACGCAATCATCACCGTTGTTTATGACAGAGTTTTTTATGGTCACCGTGTCGCTACGGTAAATGTCCCAACCGTCCGTGTTGGAGATGAAATTGTCGGACGTGGATTTTGCGGTGATTGTGATGTTGTTAAAGGTCACGTTCTGACATTCGTTGACCTTAACAGTCCGCGCAATATGTTTGATCAGAAGATATAGAAACATTATGTGCCGAGAACATACAAGGTTGAACCACTCCGGACTGTTGATCATCTGAATGTTTTCGACAAGAGCGTTTGTGGCTTCATTCAGAGTCAAGATAATGGGACGGAGTAATGAAGAATTGGAAGCACTGGTGTCAGACAATTCAGAATGAGTTAGACATCATCAGAGAGCTAAGGTACTTACAAGGCGTCGTACCAGGCCTTTAAGTGACGAACTATCAGAATCTGACACTCGAATAGCAAATCACCACATACCTGACCGGCTCCATCAAGAGTACCACCACCGCTCATCACGATGTTTTCTCCCCCCAATAGCCAGAAAGTTATCTGGTCTTGAAACGTGATGGGGAAACCATTCTGTAATGGATATCAACGTGACAGAATCATCGCGGGGATGCAAATACCGTACTCCAGACCAATAGTCGATATCAGGATTGAATCTGATTGTCCCTTGCAGGTCCTAAGAAGCACGAAAGTAAGCCGCGTAGCTTAAACATATTGGTACAAGACTGACAATTTGAAGATTCGACATCCCGGTCATGTCCAAACGGGTTTCAATGTTGAGCGTGGTACCGGCAGGAATCGTCACCGTGTCACAGCTCGCAGCAGCAGCAAGAAATTGGGGCGCATCGTCGCCCGAAGAAGCAGTCAATTCGCAAGAAGCCTCTGTATCTCGTTTAGTTTTGAGGACGTTAGCGTTCGATACTGCCAGATACGCCAAAAGGGATATCAATGCACGCATTCTGATGAATTGAGGGAGACCAACGGTAGAATGTAGCGTACGAACATTCCTATTTATGCTGGGGGAAGGAGCTGAGGCGGACCGCTGAGCTTGTTACCAAAATCGAGTAAGTAATTCCGAGGATAATGAGCGGACCGCTTTTCATTAGACGTTGAGGATGCTCACGCGCACGTACCTCCAGGCTTAAATGCGCTGGCCAGCCCTCGTGACTCTCATTGATATGGACGTCAGAGAGAGAAATTTAGAAACCTGTGAGGAGCGCGAACAAAATTAACGCGGTCACATGTAGCGTTTTCTCACGTAACCTAGAATAAGGAAGGAATCGATTCTCATTCTAGACTGCAGAGTTGTTTTTATACAAAAAATAAAGATGAAAAGAACGATATATGCAGTGCTCATACAGACTATACCATTTCTTTCGGGACAACAACACGATCCTTATCAGCCCAATGTAACCGAAATTTTCATGAAGCCGACTTATACATGCGGATATAGGCCCGCGTCTCTCCTGACTTTCGTCATAGCTAAGTGGTGGGTTTAAAAATACAAAGTCAGATAAATATCAAAAGAGGTTCCATGAAACTGACCTGCGATGATAGCGCTCCCAACACCGCTTCCATCTTCGGCGTGAACCGTTTTGATGTTGCTGACAAAAACGAACGGGTTATTAGAATTCATAGACGACCGCATAGGGAACTAACCGTCCTTTCTCTCCGAAAATATCAATGAGACCTTCGTGTACTCGGTCAGCGAATCCTGGATATTTCTAACGGATATATGCTTTTATTAGCAGGACTAAGAGGATGCAGATTTGCAACGCACGTTGTACAGCGACCCATCAGCACCAACGAGGCAGCCTTCGTCAAGGTAGTCCATTTTCCCAACAATAGCCGCAATACCACAAGCGCTCAAACGAGCAGCTCTCCGTCCAATGAGCATCGCTAAAGCACGGAAGAATTGTCGTTCCGCAAGTGTGGTCTCGACAGCAAAGAAGTGCGTGAAGATGCCAATGATCATCAATAATTCGTCTGTTGGATCACTGTAGGAAATTAAGCCGATGAGAGAGGCCGAATGTAAAGCATATAGTAGCGGCTTGCCTTTCCATCAGTGACAGGAAAGCAGTTTCAAAGACATATGGCGTCTCAAGCTTGTATGTTTCCTGCCCGAGGAAGAGAACACCCTCGTCAATTAGCTCACAAATCACCAGCCGAAGTATTTCCCCGAGATATCGTCCAGAAATGAGTTTCTACATTGTCGCAATGTAAGAGAAAAGGCTTCGATCTCATGGCAATGCCGACAAATGCACACCTCGAAAGCTTGCTCGCCTGGCTTATTCGATGTTTCGTCAACAATGATATCATATTTCGTTCTTGGAAGATGCTCATGTTCAAACGAGTCGAAGGCACCCTAGGATTGATCAGCGCCAACACCGGCATTAGCATAAACGGAAACTCACCCATTCACAATTGATTGCCATTTGATCTTGTTCATTTATTTTAAGCACTTTGATCTTGTCGATGTTTTTGACATCTTCCATGTACGCCGCATTACACCCAGTCCCAAAGATGACAGCGATTTTGGTTTTGGGGTTGACATAGTGGGACGCGATAAGGGTTCCGGTAGTGTCGTTTATTATTGCGGTCATTACAACTGGAATTTTCTAGGCAATGTTGTTAAGTCAACGACAATGAACACTGACACGACAACACACATATTTCTCGATGGACTGACGGAACATTTCCGCGACATCCCGACCTTCTGTGTTTTTGGCACCGAAGCCTTTGGTCCAACGGATGAGTTCACCGTGGTCAATTCGCGATTGATAGCAGGGATATGAGAACTATAAGAAAGCTATTGACCGATTCATACACCTGATATGGTGTGCGTACTGTGAATCCGAGCGGCAATAACTCGCCAGGCTTGAGGAGCGAGGTCCCGTCTTCATCCGTGAAATTTGTGTCGACAAAGGTTTTCAAACATTCTGCACAGAAATCGAAGAGCTTCTGGCCTTCATCTTGCTTCTGCTCTTCAGTAAGTCGGTACTTCGTCTGGGTCATTTCGAATTTCCCTTCCCCTTGAAGAGTAACAAGACAGACTCGTAGATTTGTACCGCCTGTTGATCAAATGTCAGAGAAAAGTATTTGGATACGAGCAATTTCGTGAATGAACCAAGATCCAGTGCGAGAAAATCGCCAGACTCTTTGCCAGTGGGCCAGCCGAATACGAAGGTTGGAATCATAGGCTGAGAGTCCATCATATCACTAAATATCCTAGTAGTGAATCAAGAGACTAATTACTCACAACAACTTGTTTTGGTTTTTGTAAACCGAGTTCCAAGCTGTCCTTGAATGCTTCGACAATCATTCGCATTCTTTGAGGAGTCAAAGTAAATCTTTTTATTGATTGAGTGACTGATCGAATTCAAGACCACACGATAAGACGAACAAGCTCTCATATTTGCGCAGATGATCTGCCATTGTCCTAAAATTGAACCAGATGAATGGTGGAAAGCCATTGCATTGCACTTGGATAAGGCCTACTTCTTGGTGGCATGGGGGAGGTCCTCTTCCTCATGCGTTCTGGTGTGAATAGTCATCGTCTGGCCAGTAGGCAGCGTGATGCTACCGCTTCCGCGACGAGATGCAACCATATTGTGCGTCGATGAGTGTGATAAGGAAAGGGCCAGATGATGGCGCTAGGCAAAAGTTGATCCAAAGACGTCACACCTAGAAACGAAATTCACGCGGTGTACTTACTAGTAATTTGTATGATTTTACCATCCACCACCACCACTATTTTATCGAACTTCGCAGTGTCGACATCGTCGAGCACTCACTATTTATCTTGATCATGAAGCTAACGGACACAAATGAGGACTTGCCATAATCACAATCATCGTCAGCTATTCACTTACTCTGGCCCGACCGGCGACACCTCCAGATAGCTCCAGATGCGGGAAACGGCGGACAGCCTTGAGTCATAACGCGTCTGAATAGTGTTTCTGACAGCGGACATTCCATAAAGAGTTTGCCCAACTCCTCCCTCGATTGGTCGTAGCTTGCTGCTCAATCGTTATGTCGCCCTTGACAAGCTATACACTACGCTGTGAACTCAGCAATCATACCGTCTGGAAAGCCCTCCAGACAAAGACAGTACCACAAATCACCTCAGTCATCATTCTGCCAACTCACAAAGGACTTTCAGAGCAACTCAGTGTGCCAGAAATTCTTCCACCCGGATTCTCGTCTGGTCCTAAAGCAGACATGAGAAACACCGACCAGCAGGCTCTGGTAGAACGGGATCTGATTGATGCTTTGAAGGATATGAAGGGCTTGAAGCATTTTACATGGAGATCTGACGCCGGGCCTGTTCTAGAGGAGGAGCTGTGGTCAACGCTGAAGGTTTTGGGAGTTTCTTCGTTGAGAATCATTGACCATAAGGCTTGTGATTTTGTCGGGATGTCAGGCTCCATCGATTACCGCTCGTTTTTCGAATCTTCTAATGTATGCGTTTCGGATCTCTGTTCTGGTTTGAGTGATGTTTTGCTGAATGGAACTTTCCAGTTCTCGACTTTCACTCAACTCACGTCTCTGGAATTGGAGACCAGATTCCTTGCAGGATTCGATGTCGAAGATGACAATAAGTACCTGCCATCGTTAATCGCACTACTGCAAAGCAATGCCACATCCCTAGAGGTGCGGCTACTCCTAATAGATAGTCGTGTTCACGTCTCACACTCACACTTTGCTACAGGCCTTCAACCTTACTTTCCTTGACCCAGATGCATTAGTTGACGTTACTCAGATACTATCCCGACTCACGTTCCAACGTCTTCGTGAAATCACTTTCCGAAGAGCCTCCTGCACGCCTCAATCACTCTCCAGATTCCTTTCTGCTCATCCATCTATCGTCAGCCTATCGCTGTCACCAATGATGGCTGGGCGCCGCTGGGAGCAGTTTTCGCTTCTGGCCGACTCTTTACCAAACCTCATGCACCTCGCTTGCTCTCCATTTCACGCAGCAAGAATTCTGAATGGCTCAGAGTCCTCATCCCGTCCATTGTTCTGCCTGACCGGCATCGATGTCCGACAAGTGATCAAACTCTCCGATTACTTTGATGTCGAAAAACAGGACGCATACGCCGAGGACGAGGAAGTCGTAGAAGTGGACACGTATGAAGCAGAACAACCAATTACTGCTCCGTGGAGGGACGAACTTTTCTCCAAACTCAGGTCATTGAAACAAATTACCCATGTAGCACTGAACGAGAACGATGGGCCGAAGGATCTGGAAGTTCTAGCTGGCCTAATGCCCCAGATAAGGTGGATTGATGTTGGTACCAAGCGGAAGGACGCGTCATCCAAGGTTTGTTCGTACGATAATCCCACTAGTACAAGATGTCATTAATATGAAATGCTCAGGGATCATGGCCTATATCCCTCTCTAAATTTCCTGAACTACGCACATTGCACATGCGAGGAACCGGACTGTATTTGGACTACCTACCTGGAAATAAGATACTCAATACTAGAATCGAGAATGATATTCGAGCCTTGGCGCAAAGCTGTCCAAAGCTTATGGCGTACGAGGATTACGGTCATTCGGTCATCATTCGTCGCGAGGTGAAGCTGGCGTTGGAAGTCCAGCCAAGGACAGAACCCAAAGACCGGTTGAAGGACGGACTGTGGTGGCCTTCGGAGAGCTTCGTTCGAGCTACAGTCAGAAAAAATGCAGGACCAGACCAACCAGGTCCTGCGGTTCTTGATGCCGGGTATAGCTAATTCCAGCTAGTTGTAATCTGAATATGTACAGTTTGTATACTTCTCGTTTGGAAGACATCAATGTACGCAGAAAAGGGGTTAATTTAATCTGATTACACTTTGCAAGTTGCGCCACGTCGCGTCACACTTGATCTTTGCATTCACTCACTTGAATCTTTGGTTATGACTTCTTCAGTCTTCAAAATTGTTCCCACTACGCAACAATATGACTGGGGCAAGATTGGCTCAAAATCCGCAGTGGCTCAACTTGTTTCATCCTCCAAATTTGATTCGAATTTTGTATTAGATGAAAGCAAGCCGTACGCAGAGGTAAGAGTCGCAATGATTTCACATAATGAATAACGACGGAGCAATGATAGCTTTGGATGGGCACTCATCCCACTTCTCCGTCGCACTTACCCTCTCCATCACGTTCCACCCTATCATCCCACCTCAAATCCTATCCTTCTCTTATCGGAGATCGCGTCGCTGAGAAATTTCCTGATGCCAAAGAGGGAAATCTCCCCTTCTTGTTCAAAGTGCGTCCTTCAGCATCTCGTCACGATGTTTGCGATGTACAATGTGTCGCTCTCCTAGGTTCTCTCTATCGAAAAGGCACTCAGTATACAAACCCATCCAGACAAGAAGACCGCACAAACCCTGCATGCGCAGCTTCCTCATATATACAAAGGTGCGCATGCAGAATTCCAGAAGAATCTGCATACTGAACAACACGGCACATAGACGATAATCATAAACCAGAACTCGCCCTAGCTCTAACACCATTCCGTGCCCTATGCGGCTTTAAGCCTCTTTCAAACATCGCTAAATATCTTTTCATTACGCCCGAACTCTCTGCGCTAATTCCGAAGGCAATTACTGAAAACTTCCTGTCAGTCTCTTCTGGGTCTGACTCGACTAGTCCTGAAGCCAAAGCTGCTTTGAAGGATCTCTTCTCAGCCCTCATGAATGCAGATGAGACTCTGATCAAAGGTCAACTCGAGGCCTTAGTCCATCGATATCAATCCCCGTCGTCAGAGGATGGCAGCATCGAGGAGCTTGTATTGAGGCTGAACAGCCAATTCCCTGGCGACGTTGGCGTGTTTTGTGCGTTCATTCTCAACTACATCACGCTCTCCCCAGGCGAAGCCATCTTTCTAGGAGCAGGAGAACCTCACGCTTATGTTTCTGGAGGTAAGTTTTGCATGCACTGCGGCGATCTGTTGAACGATCCTATCCGCAGACATCATCGAGTGTATGGCCAACTCGGACAATGTCATTCGTGCCGGATTGACACCGAAACTGAGGGATATTCCTAACCTTGTCGCGGGATTGACTTATGTACCTGCGGAAGCCACAAGGCACCGTGTCCAACCTTCGCCTTTCCCTCCATCTTCTACTACTTCCGTCTCGACGCTTTACGATCCTCCGATCCCAGAGTTCTCCGTTGTACAGGTCAGGCTCGATAGCCAGGCTCAGGAGAGTCATCCGCCTGTGAAAGGCCCAAGTCTGACGGTGGTTACAAAGGGCAAGGGTATGGTGTCATGGAACGGTGATACCTTACAGATCGAGAGGGGTGATGTATTCTTCATTGGTGCAGACACAGGCGTGCAATTGGAAGGAGAGGATCTCGTACTCTATCGGGCTTTTGTGGAAGCATAAAGTGGGGCGACGGGTGAGTTTATTCGATCGATGAATCAAGTCAAGTTGTATGGAATCAAAAAAAAAAACGAATATGCGTTCTCTCCTAGAAGATGTCGGATCGAGTCAATAAGAACGTGTGCAGTCAAATATAGAACATTTTGATGACCAGTAAAAAATTCCTCCTGCGTACGATATCGCTCTCGAAAGGCCATGCATATCTCTTTTTTGTTTGCCGTGCTTGTCCCTCATGTCACTTGTGAAATAGTACTTGAGCTTGAACGACTCTGCTCCGCTGCATCTCAAACTTAAACAACCTTTATTAATTGACACGCCTAGAAATGTTCTCCGATTTAGGTTCACCGACTGCCAGCTTCGGTTTGAATCGTTCCTTTGCGAGTCGTACCGCCAGTCCAAAATCATTTCATTTTTCAAGCGTGGTGGGCGCTCCGACTTTGGTTCTGCCATTAGAGCCTCCCTCGAACCCGGAGAGAAATCACAAACCAGTCAATTCAACCTCAGTATTACCTCCCATAAACACGAAGACGACGGATTTTGAGTCGCTACGCGGCAAATACTATCTGGACCATCCAATGCCGATTGTATCATTTGTGGTGCGCATTCTCTTCAGCTCAATAATGACAAGAAGTCATTGCCTAACGCATTAATCTTGTAGGTTCAAGGACGTCTGTTCAAAGTCCATCGTTATTTTTTGGAAAGGGATTCTTTGTTTCTGCGCGGTGCCTTGTCAACTGTCCAGGGAGTCCAGGGTCAGCCTATCCAATTGCATGGAGTGTCAAGTCGCGAATTTGAAAGCCTTCTGAATTTTCTCTATGAGGGGTGAGTAGAATGTAGAATTGATCCGCAAATCATAGCAAATCAATAACAATCTCTGTAGGATGTATCGTAGTGGCGCTGATACAGTCCCTGTCTCTGAATGGTTAAACTTGCTTGCAGCTGCCTCGGCGCTCAAGTTCGACAGAGCCAGAGAACACGCAATTGCAGCGATCGATAATTCTTCTGAGCGACCGGACGCAATTGAGATGATGATCCTGGCGGAGAAATATGGGATTACAAAGTGGTTGCGTCCAGCATACATCTTGATGTGCAAGCGAGCAGAGCCTCTGCGGCTGGGCGAAGCAGAAAGGATCGGATTAGATAAGGTGGTGAAATTGACTCAGGCTCGAGAAGCTTTATTGAGGGAAAGCCTTGGTGTCAATGGTCTTCGAGCGGTTTCACCATTGCCTAGTCCTTATCCATGGCCGCCCAGTAACCAGACTCAAGGCTTCATTGCACGTACACCTACACCCACACTAGCTGTCGAGGAGGCGGCAAGAATAGTCGACAAGATTTTCTTCACTTCTGATATGAACGTCATCGATTGACTTGGACGTAGTTTCGAAGAATCTAATATATTTTGACGGTAGACAGTAGTAAGCAGTATAGGAAGCAGGTCAACCTATACCTTGTTACACCATTCTATAATCCGATGTCCCACTCTTTCTACTAGTTTCGCGTATTCTAGATTCTGTTCAGGAATAAATAAACCACAATGAGCCGCTACTTCATCATCAACGCCCTCAATCACAACCGGCTCCCAATGATCACCACCTCCGAGTATTGCTCCAAGGCCTGTTGGAAGGACGACGAAGTGTCGTCCTCCTTTTTCTTTCTTTTTGGCCTTGGTCCCCGCTTTTGAATGCGTATCATGTGCATTCTGCTTCTGCTTCTGCTGTACCCTGGGCTTATTCTTTGCATGAACATCAGATTGTGGGTCTAGTAAGGCAGACTCTTCGTGGGCGTTCTCAAGCGATAAGGTAGAAGAATTCGACACCAACTGTCCCATGTCAACTGAGCTGGAAGATTTGTCGGATGAGTTTGCGATGCCAGTTCTAATCAGTGCCTGGTTATTATCGTCCAATAATTGTTGACGGTCAAGATCCTCCGAGTTATGGGATGGATTTCGCTTTTCCTTTGGGGTCGTTATGGTCCAATAGTTGACCCAGAAAAGGCCCTTTGGTGAAACCAAGTTCACATACCTGTCCCTCAGTCCGCTCGGGTCAAACATGCATGAACCAAATTGGAAATGTTCCATGACCCAACGTTTTCCAGCGGAGAACGGCTCATCTGAATGCTTTCGAGTCCAACGTACAAGGGGGTCGTCGGAATGTGAGGAGATGAATTTCATCGTCCGATTGATCAAAGAATCCGATTTAGAAAAGTGCTCGTTTTTAGCTGGAAGGGACGTGGACGAATGTGAAGGAGAAGGCACTTTAGAAAGCATTAGTGTGAGTACTAAGAATTAGATGAAGATGAGCCAACGTACTGTCCTGTTTCTCCTCCCAATTCTCCGTTTCTTTGGTACGATCCACGATTCGTACATCTGGGCTGGGATTGAGCTCTGCCTCTGTTTTCATCTTGTCATCCGTTTTTTTGGGAAAAAGAGAGGCAATTCCGGTTACAACAACGTGTGGATGCATCCCGAGATACGGACAGTCAAAGGCAATCAGGCCAACGATGCGCCTGTGAACGTCGTTGGTGGTGGAAGGGTCGTTGGCCGCTTCTGCAGCTAGAAGTCCTCCCATAGAGTGCGCAAGGAGTATGACTGGACCAGGAGGCTGCGTTCGAAGCCTAATAGCTAAGAATCCATACCATACAAGTTTAGAATATATCTTTACCACTCAATGAAATTCTTCGTAGCGGAAGAAATAGGTTTGATACTCTTGTATGTCGGATATAAGCTTGATTGAACTTTGATATTGAGATGCGAAGGTATGTGGGTTGTTAAATATTGTTGAACGTGTGTAGGAAACGTCTATGCATCTGTTAATGCTGGTGGAATTCTTGGTAGATAGCATCTGTTGAAGCTTGCCTGAAAAGTCGTTTCATCGCCTAAATTAATATAACTATCGTGATGCACACAGTAGCTCTGAGCATATAGTACCTCTGAATCCATGGATGTACACAAGATGTACAAGTCGTTGGGACATTTCATGTAAATCGACGATGCAGTTCAACGGGAATCACAAAGTCAAAGCTGTACTTATCTTAGTCAGCTTCTCTGTTCACTAATTTGAACCAACCCCACCACCATCCCCGCCTCTTGTTCTGCTTCCTCGATATCGATCAAGTTATGGTAGCTAGACTTTCGCGCCATCTGGTATGCCGAATATAACTTGTATGCTTCAGGCCTCCCTTCAATTTTGCTCAGAGTGCAATAACCTTTTGTATCCCAAGGCCGACCCGCATCGACGTATAATGGTGTTTGCTTGTCGCATATGTCAATATGAAGAAGCGAGCGAAAGCAAATGTGTGTACAGGAACGATCTTCTGACTGTCACAAAGTAAGAATGTTGTCTGTAGTGGGCTGACCAGTCCTAATGTCATTCCAAGAGAACAAGTTGGAGTAACGACGGACCTAGGTTCTGATCCAACTCTGGCATGCTTCCTTTCAATCGATGGCGAAATATACCTAAATATGATATCTAGGCCCACTCGAATGTAGAATGTCCGCGTTGTGGCAATGAAGAGTGAGCTGTTATCTCTGTCGCAACCCTGCGCTCTAATTCGGTCATCAGTGCTGTCTTATTCCAAGATCAATCGAAGCGAAAGGAAACCAGAATGATTCTCTTTTTCGTTTGCTCGAAATGTAATCACAGCTTCACGGATCCCACTGTACAATCTGATACCAGGGAGAACGAGGAGGGGTAATGGGGTCATACGATTACATAGTTTTTTTGAACTGTGCTTGGCTAGATTTTCCGGTCAGGAACTATGAAATTGATTAGCATACTGCTACGCGTGGTTCTAGCTCCACTAGGATAACTCAGACGGCCTCGGACATGGATTTCAAGCTCAAGCTTCGCTTTACATTAGTAAGTAGCCGCTCATGGATTAACAACCTATCTTCATTAAAATCCTGCTAGCGACTAACTTCAACGTTAGTTTGAAGGCATATTTCCAGGTGTCATCGGTGTTTCTTTTTTTCTGGTGGTTTTGTATCCCTATCATGATCTCCAAGTCAGCCACCCCCTGCTTTCATCACTGGACCCATTATCTTGGCTTTCTGGACATCCCAAGAATTTTCTCCGTGTCTTATTCGGAAATCCAACTGACAAGGTATGAAATCGCGGCGCCAGCGGCGTGGTATCGAGCGGTATCGATGTAGTGTATGTACACAGGAACCACCTAGGAACCACTATGCATATGTCGCTCAGAGAACTTGCTGCATCGTTTGTCCTCAAATCCGCTGACTCTATGTGGCGTCGAATCTGTGTTCAAGTCGCGGTGACAAGAATACTTTTTACAGTGTCTGTCAACAGTACTCACCTATCAGGACATCAGGACCCCAGTCCCGTTAAACTGAGAAGACTTCGTGTTTCAACTCACGTACGTATTCCAGGGAAACACTGATGTTTCGATAAGTGAAAGTTACTGAAAGGCCCAGAATTCTCGACCTATATTTTTGGACATGCTTTGTACGTATCCAGTATCTGCGCGTTCTTGACGTTGTTGCAAAGTGTTGCAATCGTAGTCTAACAAATGTATCTATGGAGCGATAGCCATACTGATATCCGTGGGACAGCCCAAGCAAAGTCAAAGAAATGTCAAGGATAGTAGGCATTGGACGAATCAAATTGGAAGCACAAGTTTCGAGTCTGCTTACTTCTGGGGTTCGAATTTTTTTTTCCAGTCAATTTCATTCATCGGGGTTTCTGACCGCTTGCCGTCACATATTTCAAAGTCAGACTTCCAATCTTGAATGTCTTCCGGCTTATGTACAACTGGAAACGAGTCGTCACAAACGCCAAAATGCTCGTGAAGGCAGAATATCTTCAAGCTGACTGGAGCCCCATTCTCCCATTCTAGTACGCACATCGCTCACCTGTGTCTTGGGGTTGAATTCCTTTTTGTAGTTTGTGTCAAGTTTTTGCTTTTTTCCATTCGCCAAATACATTGCTGCTGTACATAATGGACCCCCTGGCACTTCCATTAATTGCCGTGATTGAACTTCATTATCGTACGTGTATACCCGCGTAAATTGACAGATATCGAATGTTCGACCGGCGACAATGGAGGTATAAATATGGCTGATACATAGGTTCTTGACCATTCGAACTCCCCGTCATCGAATCCTTGCGGTCGCCTTAAACAGATCATGAAGTTCACCACTATTTTCGCTTTCCTGTTCGCCGTTGCGGCACTCTCTGTCTCTGCGACGCCTTTCCGAGAGACTAACGGGGAGCGTATGGCTCGTGGTCTTCCTCCTCTCCCTCCTCAAAAGCGGAGTGGCACTCCTGTATATGGTACGCGTCCTACGTTCGAAAAGGATTCGGTTTGACAGAGTTTCGCATAGCTGCTAAACGCACGGGTCCCTCGAGCTCCCCTGGTAGTTGTACCACTGGTCCTGTTCAGTGCTGTAACACTGTTACGACTGCCGACGATCCAGTTGCTGCGTTGCTTCTCGGATTGCTAGGGATTGTGATTCCCGCTGACATTCTCGTTGGTTTGACCTGCAGTCCTATTAGTGTCATTGGTGCCTCATCCAGCTCCTGGTTTGTTTTTTCAAACTTGTTGTCCGTGTCTGACTATTGACGATTTGATAACCAACTACGTAGCTCTGCTCAAACCGTTTGCTGCACTGATAATAGCAGCAGCCTCATTTCTATTGGCTGTCTCCCGAGTATGTTTGGTTATTTAAAATCAAAATCAAAACGAGATCTCATCATTCTGTTCATTTTTTAGTCACTCTTTGATCTGTTCTATCGATCTTCCCATGATACTTTGACACACACGTCTTTTTGTCTCCGTTTGCTTTTCAAGTCCATGCCATTCGTTTGAAGTATTGCGTATCATAGTCAATCCTGTTGTTAGTGAGGACAATTAGAGTAATACGATTATTTTTTGTGAATTCTTGTATTTGCTCAATGCAGCTAAAGGGATTTGACACTTAACTTGAAGTGGGAATTAGAGTATCTGATAGAGCATCTATGTAGAAAAACTCTTTTATGTTCATGTAACATAAATTTTCCATTGACAACACAAATCATTTTCGCAAAGCAGCCGGTGGTACAAGCGGACGTTTTACAAGTAGATGTCAACTTGACCATGATATCACAAGCTGAACATTCAAGACAAGTTGCGCTTCGTAACGGAGTACCCATTTTATGTAGCTCCAAGGTATGGAATGATTGTCATATTGTAGTAGCGGTGGCATACAGCGTACATGGGTAGGGGAGAACATATTCCGATGTAACACAAGATAGTTCTAGAACTGAGGACCGGGTTCAGCAAGGATACTGTAGCGACGGGAAAAGAGCATACCCGAAGGGGAGTGAAGAACCACCTGTTCTTCCCAGCAGTGTACCTCTCCTCCAATTGCTTTTTGATGGCCTTCTTCGAGTCTTCACGCTGGGAAGGCTCTTTAAAAGTCTCAGCAGAAACTGAGCCCTTCAGAGATTCAAGGTCTAGCTGATAACGCGTTGGGAAGAGGTGCGAATAGTTGACGACCTGTTCCGAGAGACAGTTACAAGGTTGGATGACATTTACCAACGCTAATTTCACAACACACCTTGATGAAAGGTTTTACTTTTGACCTCGTCGCAAGCTTCTTTTGACCCATACGACGTGTGACTTTGCGGGGACACCTCTCAATACCAGCGACAATTGCGTGAGGGTATGGCCGATCTTTCGTTCCCTCATCAAGCTGCTTTATCACAACAACCTTCTTCCCTGCCTGTCTACCTTGTAAAACGATGGCTACCTTCCCCGGTTTGTAGACTGCATACAGGGTAAGAACACTGCCAAGACATTTAGCAGGACGATCTATTCACCTTTGACCATTTTGCTTCGAGTTATTCAACGATGGCAGAGGGCAGAATTATTCAGGCGTCAAATAATGCTGACAAATTCCAGGTGGCTGCTAGCTAATGTAGTGACGGTGGGAGAAGATCAGATAAGATAAGGGAGATAGAGGCCGGAGGTTCCGGTCATGCTTAATAAGGTCGCACTCGGACAAGGGAGGGAGGTATATTATAAGTTACAGTAAATAATGGGGAATGTAAGAGAACAAAGGGGAACACTAAGGTAGTCCAAGTATCTACTTTACACAACATATGCAATAATGCGATCCCATGAAAGTATTTGCCAGTTAATGATGTCCAGAAAAGCACCTGAAGCTTCTGGTAGCTCATGCCAGCCCGTGCAAGAGATTCCAAAGTTGACATTAGAGGCCCCATCAACCTGACTCACCGCTCGTAGTTCACGAAGATGACCTCGTTCGTGAATAAACAAAATCACTGTTATTCCTCCCGCTATCATGTCTTCCGGGGGGTTAGCCTGACAATTTTCGAGCATACACATCGGATACGCCACACAAGATACATTAAAGTATAGATTATCGGAAACAGAAATGACTAAGAGCCCAGATCTCCCACTCTTGTAAGAGCTACGCGTCGTTTCTTCTTCGGACGCTCCGGGGCTTGACCGCCATCCGCGCTTTCATTCGCGTCGTCACTGGCTACCTCCCCTCTGTCCCTTTTCAATGGTTCACCAGGTAGCGGTTGACGCGGGAAGGTGAAAGAGTTCAGCGGCTCTGAGTCCTGACTGCTCGAAGACGCAATAGATTGTCCACTAGTACCATGTCGTTTTGATTGTGAAGGCGCAGGCGACGGAAGAGAGACTGGAGGGAGGCCAACATTTCCGAAAACTGGTGTCGCAGAAGGGGTCCCTGCCCTCGAATGTGTAGAGGGTGCATGACTGTGAAAGGTCCCTGAGGGTGGGATCTGAGTGATAGGAACTGAGTGTTGATGAGCGATAGATTGAAGTTGCAAGGCTTGCTGCTGGGTATGGTACGCGGGGAAAATTTCGTCGAACACGATAAGGGTGCAGTACCCGTCTCGGGAGGATAATATCAGCGTTTGACCATCGGGGGACCTGTTCGTAATAATCTATCTGATGAATATTTCAAAGAGCGGGACACACGCACCAACTTGCATCTGTGAATTCATCATAATGAAGTTTGCTCAACATGCATACAGGCGTTGACTGTTGAGTATCATAAACGACCACCGCGTCCATGGTGACTACCGCGAATAGCATCCTATACGGAAGAGAGAAAATCGATCCCGCATTATTCCCAACATTCGTTGCAGTCAGGATTGGAGTTTGCAATCCATGGGGAACCGGAGTACTAGGCTTTGATGCCATTGGAGTGGGTGGACGAGCAGCGGCCTCGCCCACCGCATGTTGAGGACTAGGTGACGCGATTTGCGTAGAAGAACCCCGTTCTCTTTGATTATTTGAAAGAACAGTGAGACCCATCCCACGGTCGGTTGATGAAGAGGGGAGAGCGCCAACGACGTCTACGTTCATTTCGTTCAGTTCATTCCCTATGACACCCTTAGGAGCACTTTCGCTGACAGGTGTCTCGCCACGTCCAGAAACGCCATCTCTCAAATCCACCAATACAGGACTGAATCTGACCGCAACACTTGCCTTCTTGTGCCCCGGAAGTGTGGCGATGGGAGGGCGCGCAAAATTAGCACGGGTATAGATGTAAACACAAGATGAAGTGTTTGAACTGTCCGCCAAAGTACCGGAACCGAATGGGTCCTCTGACCTGTTCGTTCTTCCTCGTGCAGGGGTGGCACCACCTTCTTCTGAAGAGGGTGTGGGCAGAATTACCACTTCTGGGTCCTCAAATTGACCTGCAGGCGTTACAAGTAAAGCACCATCTGGACTAAATGATAACCTGCGGAAAAAATTTGTGAAGCTTTCATCGCCATAAAGACCGATGTTTCTCCACTGATCTGTTCCCTTCCAGGGACTAGAGCTTCCATGAGAGTAAGTGGGTAGAGCGGTTCGGATCGCAGGCAGCGCAGGCATAGGACTAGGTGATCGTCCGAAGCGTGAGCTTACTGAGAAAGCAGGAGATGCTGAACCTCCACCAGCGTTAGATGCTCCACTGAAGGACGACCGTCTTGAAGATGTTTGCTTTTCCTTCTCGATAGGTGTAGCAGGGGGTGGAAACATGTTAGAGGAAGAAGAGCTAGTGGTGGAAAGTGAAGGAAGAGTAGATAATGTCGCGGAAGATAGAGACACAGAAGAGGGCTGAACAGGGGTACTAGAAACGCTCGTGGAAGGTGTCAAAAGTAGATTCAAAGAGAGCGGTGTGGGGTCCTTAAACTCCTTGATATCTTTGCTTCCGTCTGCAATGGCAGACGATGAAGAAGTGGAGAATAGAACAGATTCTTCAAAGACGCTTTCCACATCGCTGGTGGTACTCTCTCTCCTAGATATTCTAGGGCGACTACTTTCTCGGCCACTTTCAGTGTGGCTTGTATTGCTCACTGTGCTCTGAGTACGGCCATGTTTTCTTCGCGAGTGACTTCGCCCTTGACGCATATGTGAGCTCAAGTGCATGTTCATGTGGCTATTTCGCCCGACCGCGTGCACTTCCAGCCCACCAGCCTGATGGTCGTGAGCGACCCTGTGAACATGCATGGCTCTATCGCTTGACTGAGTGGCAATGAATTCGTTCAGAGGATCCCATGAAACACCTTGAACAAAGTGTGTGTGGTCGGCTATTTCGTGTATGCATTTGCCTGCGATATGCGTCAGCTGAATTCAATCAGGATAGACTCGAACCCACCATCAATAGCTTGGAAAATTCGAGCAGCATTGTCAGTGCTTCCAGCAATGATATATTCTCCAGTGGGACTCCAGGCGAGGTCATAGACTTGCATGGTCGTGCACCTGACGTCTACATGAGGTTTGAGTCAAAATAAAAAGAACGAGTTGCCGTACCTAACCATGACTCTAGCTTTCCAAAACTCCTTCTCAGTGAGCAAATCTTCTGGAGTGAGGTCACTGCCATAAGTAGCGGCTTGAGGCGTAGATGTTTGCGCCCATACTATGATCATACCGTCTAATACAAATCGAGCATTAGTTCATTGCATTGGGTCTACAGCAATGAGCGATGAGTAGAAGACCCACCATCTCCAGCAGATGCAATCAATTCCCCTGAAAGAAATTACAACAAGCCATGATATGAGCTCAGCAAGGTTCTCTTACCATTCGGACTCCATCTCACTACGTTCACAGCAGCAGAATGCCTACTCAGAGTTGCAAGATATTCGACACGAGGGGGTCTTGGTGTAGTTTGAGAAGCGGAGCCTGAGGGTTCGGAGGTTGTAGTAGGGCGAATGTTAGGATACACCATCCAAACCTGAAATAACCTATAGATCCTTCTTCACGAAGAAACGTCGATATGATGACACACACCCTGACATGGTTATCCTCGCCGCCAGTGGCTAGTTTGTACGATTGCCCTGTCCACCTCTCAGTCCATTCTTGAGTAGAGATATCGGAAGACCCTGGGGCTGGCGGGCGCGCCTTCTTGAAAGATGGAACTGGTTGAAAATCACACGACGCGATAGGTCTGGATTCGTGCCAACGAATCTCTAGGGTTCTATAGCGCATGTTCAGTGCAGGTAGATACCTGGGGTGTCAGGTCTGGAACGCATAATTAGTAGCCGTCCCTGTCACGAACACGGATTGACTTCACCGCTCAAGTCTGCTCTGTGTATAATGATGAAAAGACGCGATAAAGAGACGCGTAGCCGGTGAGAGGATCTGTAGTCGCTCAGGCTGTCGAAGACTCGAAAGCCAGTCGACGGGCAGTTGTAATACAAGCGAAGCCTTCTGAGAAGCGCTGTTCCTCAAAAAGAGCTGTAGCTTTGCGATCGTTGCGAATTGGAGGTAGAAAGAGATGATTGTACCAAAGGAAGTTGTGTTTCAAGAGTCACTAGTAAATCTTGGTCTGAGTTTGTTGCTTGTTTGATAATAGGGCGCTTGACCATTTGTACACTAGCGCTCACTATTTCGTTAAACGTTTAACTACTCTAGACTCAGTGTACATTCTCGCTATAGTAAGATTACAGAAAGCCGTTCAAGATATCACTTTTGAGACCTAGATAAAAAACTGGTATTTCATCTAATGGTGCATCGATAGCGACCAGCTTTCCTCCAGTTCCAAAGTCCTTGTCCGTCCACCTGAACAGTTTTCAGATGATAAGACAAAAGATTAAACAATGATTACACACCAGTGAGTCCAGGTGAATCCTTGATTTTTTGCTGTATCCGAGAGAATGGGAAGATACACTTCTTTAGACGTTGCACCTAGCTCTCCGACAGGCGCAACGAGGATGCGAGGCCCTATATGAGCATCTGAAATCAGAGTCCTAAACAACTTCGTTGAAAAGACTTAGCCCTACCCATCATGAACTGGTGAACGATTTTCGGATCGTTGGTCTGCGTTCCAGTCACAATAAAAGGATCTGACAACGCAAAATCATAATACAGAGGCCTCATGATCGTCTTCCCAGTTTGTTGTAGCATTTCGAAAAGCCTTTTGACATATGGCTTGAGCTGATATCTTAATGCGATATACTAACAACATGATCGGCCAAGTGTGAAGTTTGAATGTGTTGCGAGAGTCGATGAATACAAACCTTTTTTATTATCACGAAGTTCGCTTCGCCGTACGACCAGGGCTATGTTCGCAACTCGAGACAGAGCAAGAACAATAATGTTACAGACTCACTTCGTTCGGGCATCGATTGGCAAATGATTGTCGAGGATCAGGAGGAAGGCTACAAGAACGGTCCCTGCAACAAACGAATGAATGGTTAAAACTTGAACACAGCATACGCAAATTTGAGCTTACCCATGCACTCGCATCTCGAGTAGTAAACAGATAAAGCAATAAGTACGACTGGTAGATCTGTACTCACATACGGTAGAAAGACCCCCATACTTAGCCATCGAACAAACAATTCACGACCCTGTTCAAATAAAACTTAGCACTGATTCATATGCGCCAATAAAAGTCTATCAATTCATTCACTTCATCCGTGTCCACATTCAGACCCTCGAACCCTCCAATGTCCAAAGTCCACGATGAAATTCCAGACGCCGCCACCGAGACTCCAACCGTGATTTGCTGTAACAGCACATCAAAACGGGAGTCGGTGTCGCCGCTCCATAGATATGAACAGAACCGTTGACCGCCAACAAAGGTACTCCGCGTTAGCGACATGTGGTCACACTGGATGCTGATGTCTTTTCCGGTAAGGTTGGCAAAGCCTTCGTTAATCGCTTGTTGATGGAACCATGGGTACATTTTGCCTGCGGCTTCTTGGGTACCAATAAAGTATTGACTGAAGGCACGAGCATAAGGTATTTGTGAAATTGCTTGCCCGTCTATGTGATGAGATAAAAGCTACATTCAGATAGATAAATGTTATGCAGAGAACTCACTGTTTTCGAAAGCCTCACCCAAAGTGCCACCTTTGTTTAGCCGTCAACAAAACGCATTTCACCTTTCAAATTGGATTCACATACCGTCAGCTTGATCTATCCAAAAGTTATGAATTCCAGCAGAGTAGTAACTATCGTTCAATCTCTTCCCTTCAACCCAAGTCTTGAGGTTAGAATCAAATCCAAAACCTCAAAAGCATAAATTCCGCACATAGAAATTCTCTTGCAGCCGGGTTAGTGGAATCAACTAAGGAGATTCGTCAACATCCTTCGCGTACTAGCTCAATCAACTCACTCAGCCGTGTATACACCCCGGCAAAAGAATCTGAAATCCCTGTTCCGTCCCTAGTTGTTGCTAAAAGGCCTTGCGCCTGTGTTGGGAGGTAGTTCACAGAAAGATCTTCCATACTCGGCCACAAAGAAACCATCATCTCTGCGCCTGTCAAACGTCTTACTGTGGCTGCCATCCCTTCGGGGTCGGGCCAGAATTCCGAATTGAAGGACCTGGGTAACATTCCAGAATATGCAAAGTGAAAACAAGCGTAATAAGACTGACCAGTCTCCTTGAAATTTCCATGCAAAAAAATCTGCCAGTCGAAGATGGGTCATACAAGTGATGAAAAGATAGAGATACATACACACCGACGACAATCAAGGATACATTTACTTGCTCATCATGGAATCGCTGAGCCAAGTCTATGATTTGGGTCTGATTGAAATATCGGAGCTTGGATTGTTGATAGCCTAGGATGAAATCGGGAGGGATGGGTTGGCGCCCTTTCAGTATAATTGGTGGGTTAGAGACAACTATTGAACCAATGAGATGCCTTATTCACCTGTGACAGCAGTAAACTGCTCTTGTAAAGCGTCATAATCTCCAGGAGAAGCCGTAGTAATGTAATAGTCCACAACTGTCGCTTCGCTAGCCACATGTCGCGTTCGGAATGTTCCAAACTCTGGCGAACGATGGTATATGATAATATTGGGACCACAGAAGGACGTAGACGCTCACCTATTCTTCCCTGGCTAGGCATATTGAAGTATTGTAAATACCCCTAGAAACCTATCATCGGAATGTATCATCGATACCGATAGGAAATAAAGCAGACCTTGTTCGACATATACACAGGTAGAGTTACATGAGAGTTGAAGTTGATGAGGTCCACAACCTGACCTTTCTTGTTGACACTATGGTCGAGACAGCACGCTTGTTGGCCGGCTCCGTAAAACTGCTCGTCAGGCTCAGAGGAGAAATCGAACTGAGATTGGAAACTGGAAGATCGAAAGTCCTGAGTGTAGAACCGGGGCGCTATGGCTTTCGTGTCGGTATACTCTTTCGTGAGTAAGGTAGCAGACCCGTTTGATTCCACGCGAAAGAACGAGAGAACACCTAAGTTAACGGAGGCGACGATGTTTCCATTACGAATTGTCGCGCTTCCTCGGAAGGGAATACCGATATCGTAATTGAGACCGTTGTTACCACCTGGACCCTCGAGAGGAGGATCAAGAAGAGCTGACCACTCGTAACCAGTAGGATCCCGCATGATGCTTGTTCGTACGCGCATCCCATGGTTTCCAAAAGGCTGATTCGCAACATTACGGTTACTTTTCCGCCTGATTTTGAGGATCGGGGACCTACCTGGATATACACGCGTTCATACCCATTTTGAAGTTTGATGCCAGTGGAATTAGGTTGAAAGTACTCGGATACACCCGGGGTAGTAGTAGACACAATGACCAGAGCGGCAGTGGCTGCAATAGGTCGAGTAGGCCATTTGAAGAGCATGCTTGCGAAAGAAGTTAAGATCTCCTGCATCATCTGCTCTTTATAAGTACTGCACAGGTTGTACAACGCCGTCAAAGGAAGAGAAACGGAAGTGCATACTACATACATTCCTTATATCGCATGATCTACACCAACGGCAGCGGACCTCATGATCTTTCTTTCCTTGTACGATTTGTGGAGTTCTCCTATTCACGGCCTCCGGGACGCATATACTTACAGTGAATTTCACGAATACATAGATTCAGATACGCGCGTTGCCCGTCTATTGGACCTTCAAGGACTGATCTTGCTTGGAATGAACCAAGCTGTTGGAGCGCAACTGTTGTCAATGCTATAAGGTCTCAAGAAGCTATAAAATAACGTGTATTTAGCCTCCTGGAGGCAGCGGTATACGCACTGTGATGTCCGTTTAGACTAGCAAGTTTATATAGACAGCATCCCTTCCGCCATCATCGAGGGAAATATCCTGGGCTACACATTGGTCGATTTTGTAAATAAAGAATATAAGTACATAGACTAGGTTGAAGAGGAAAACTCGACGCGTGAGAACATACTGCACCTTGGTTCTCCGAATCAAATTCCCCTTGGCTCCGGAGTATCTCTGTACGCGGACTGCTGCGTCCTTGTTGGGTTCATCGACTTTGATTTCGTGCATATCAGGTTCGTCGAGGGAGGAAGAACATGTCCCTTTTTGGTTCTTCTGCCACTGCTCCTACATCAGGGACGAGTATTTTCGGTGCTGCCAACAACGCGAACAACCAGAATACCACAAATAACACCAATCCAGCTGGGGGAAGCATTTTCGGAGGCTTCGGTGCACAGAGCACCAATAATAACGCAAATCCTCAGCAACCTACTACATCTTTGTTTGGAGCCTCAACCAACACGAATACTGGCACTCAACAGTCATCGGGAAACCCATTATTTGGTGGCCCCAACACGAACACAGGGACTGTATCAAATATCTTCGGAAATAATACGACGGGAAATAGTTTGTTTGGGAAGCCAGCAACCACTACCAATACTGGAGCTAGTCTATTTGGTGGTCAAACCAGTACGTCTTTTAAACCTTTTCTGTTGAACAATAACTGATTTATCACCAGATCCTCCTGCCACAACCGGTACAAACTCCCTGTTCGGTTCCAGTGCTGCCCAGCCTGGTGCAGCGGGTACTACTGGAAGTGGGTTTTTTGCTACACCTCCTGCAGGTCAGCAGCAACAGCAGCAAAACGTAAATCAACCGAAACCTGGGCTGTTTGGCAGTACCTCCACCAATCCTCTCTTCGGTGGTGCTAATACTAATCCAATCACTATAAACCCTTCCACCAATACTACTGGCACCCTATTTGGAGGTGGAACCACCTCCAATTCTCTATTTGGAGGATCTACTACAGGTCAGACGGGAACTGGAACAGGATCCCTGTTCGGGAGCACAAATGCCGCTCCTGGAGTCGTTACCGGAGGCTCTTTCCTCGGTGGAAATGGTACATTAGGCACAAGCACCTTAGGAACTAGCGCGTTAGGCAAGCCGGCAGGAGGATTAGTTTCGAGTTCTCTGAGCTTACACAATCAAAACGCGGACACTCAGGTTCAATTTGCTCGACTGCAAGAGAAAATAGAAGGCATTTATGGTGCTTGGAATGCGAGAAATCCTGCATCATGCAGATTCCAGGTACGTGATTTCGTCTGATTAGTATTCCCTTTTCCTGACGTCAATCTAGCATTACTTTTATAACATAGTCGAGCCATCACAAGTCAACCTTTATGGTCGCCCTCCAAACGCTGTCAATGAAGCTCTTTGGCAGAAAGCTGTCCGTGAAAATCCTGACCCTACCTGGTACGTCACATGCTTGGCTCTCATTATCTTTTTCTGATCGAATAGAGAACTCAGTCTAGTTCCTGTCCTTGCTATCGGGTTCGACGATCTTCGAGGTCGAGTAGATGCCCAAGGTTCACAATCCGCCGCTCATAAGGAGAAACTCCTCGAGCTTCAACAAAAGCTACGAACTCTCTCCACAAATCATTCCACATTAACTGTGCCTCGATTGCAGCGCTATGCTGCACTCCAAACCCAACTGACCCACCGTCTTCTAAAGGTGGTACAACATCTACATCTGCTAATACCCAGTGTGCGAAGTTCTGCGATCAGCGAGAATGAAGAAGCATTGAAAGGCGTGCTTGAGGAGGTCGTCGCTGAAGTTGGTGTTGGAGCCTCTCACGCAGGTTCGCGCTCGAATGGGGAAGCATTTGGCAAAGGCCGGTTGAAAAGTAAATTGGGGGAACTTTGGGCAGTGATCGGGGCGCTGAAAGCCCGAGAACAAAGCCTTAACGCTACTTGGGGAGGGAATGGGGAATGGAAGGTCGTTGATGATGAGGGACTGGCTAGAATTGCGCAAGTCAGTTCTGTCTTTATTCAAATCTGGTAATGGTCCCGTGGCTAATACTTCGTTATAGATACTGGCGGAACAGCAAGCTGGTCTAGCACATCTCACAAAAATATTGCACAAGGACCTCAAGGATCTTGCAATCATCATGGGCACCGCTGTTGGTGCAGGAGGAGACATAGACACCGATAATATACTTCGAGCGTCTTCGGGCGGTTATGACACGTCCCTGCGAAGTAGTACATTGCGAATGAGTGCCTTACGATGATTTTTTGTCTTGCTGTAATTGTATCTTCTATTATCCGCAAATGTAAATAAACGAGCTTGCATTGACCTACGGGAGACGACAAATGTGTAGTTTCAATGGAGTGAACTCGTGTCTTTCGCCTTGCCAAACTCAATTCTCAAAAATTAAAGTATATCTGACATTTACTTCATGTTGAACTTGCTGATTGCTGTCGTTGTGACAATATTATCGCTGTTCTACGCCTACCATTCTACGGTACCTCAAGACAGAATCATTCGCGATGCATATGGTCAAATATCAGTGTGCAATTTCCATCATCATGTCAATTTTCGAACCAGTTTTGACAGTCCTTTTAAGGTTGTCGACCAACTAGACTTCAATGTTATCGGGGCTGTAAACTCCTTTCGCGATGACCCCCATCATCGGTATTTCAACCCAACCAACCACACAACACCGTTCTTCCAAGTGTTTGAAGATGAATTCCTGGATGTGATAGGCTCGAATCCTTCGCTCAACGTTATCAGTTTCGATCCTACTTTTGCTTTCGCTCATGAAGCACCTGTTTGGGTACCAGACACGGATGAAATATTCTTTTGCAGCAACGCTGGAGGGGACCTTGGACGCAGTGATATTGGACATAACAATCAGGTCGCGAAGCTTTCGATGAAAGAGGTTGCGCAGGCCATGGCAGAGGGTCCAGTGGATGTGAATGTTTCACAATATAAGGTACTAACACATACTCACACCGTTTCTGGACCTTCGAGCGTAAACTGGAATGAATAGATTGATCTCCCAAGGAGCGTTCAAATGACAAACGGAGGGACCGGATTGTACAAAGGGCAAATCCTCTTGACGAATGAAGGTCGAGGCGATCAACCTGCCAACTTGGTCCTCATGAATCCCCATTCGCCATACAACGTCTCTATCCTACTCAACCATTTCTATGGACGACAGTTTAGCTCGTTGAATGATGTCAAAGTGCATTCTTCGGGCACTATATTTTTCACTGATGTTCCGTACGTCCACTCTGCTTCATCCCGAACACGAATAACTCCTGTTTACTTTACTTGCAGTTATGGATATTATCAGCACTTCAAACCAAAGCCGCAACTTCCTAACCAGGTGTATAGTTTCAATCCTCGAACTGGAGCCATCCGCGTTGTGGCAGATCAATTGGACAAGCCTAATGGCCTTGCATTCGCCAGAGACTACAAAACTGTATACGTGTCTGTTTATGAAACTACGACTTTTCAATTCTTTTCTGACATTGTACGTATCCGGTAGAGCTGATACTGGTTCCCTGATTGGCAAATTTGGACATAACTTGACATTACCTGCAACAATGTACGCACCTACCTAATAACTGTTGCTGAAAGACCTTCGCCAATTGATTCTCACAAAATAGACAAGAATTCGACGTTGATCCAAAGACCCTTGCATTCAAAAACCGAAGAGTATTTGCTTATGCTGACTCTGGAGCCCCCGATGGTTTAGGTGTTGATGAGTTTGGAAATGTGTATGGTGTGTGCTAGCTGAGCTTGCCGACCTTTACTCTTGCTCAGCGTTAACTGTAGGTGCTTGCTTCGATGGCGTTAACGTATGTTCCCAGCATGTTCCGGCTCGTGCGGTGACTCATCATCTACCCATTGTCTGCTTAAACTAGGTCTGGAATCCATCCGGCACACTCATTGGCAAATTTTTCCTTGGTACCAAATCGGCCAACTTTGCCTTTGCTGGAAAAGGTCGTTTGGTGATTCTTGCTGAAACTAAAATCTACTTGGCACAGATTAAAGCTGGCGGGATGTCTCTCATGTATGGTTGACATTAGGACTTCCAGGAAGCACATGTAGATCATCAAAGTATAAAATGAAACATTTTCATTTTCATCTTCGCCAAAATTTCTTTGAGTGGAATTGAGGCTGGTGACTCGAGGGTGACTGCGACATTCTTGAGGAGCGTGCATTCTTTGAGATGGGTAAATATTTGTGAGGTGGGTATATACTACAATATACATAATGTATTTGGCAGTTGTTCTGCCAGTACTGATCATTGGTGACATCGAAATTTCATGAGACCGCATCAATAAATCCTCCTCTCGTACAAGCGACAAAGTATCAATGCAATAAGCATTAACGGCGTCGCGTCATAGTGAAGCATCCTTCGTATCCTGGTACTGATGGTGGACTCAGCGTGTCCCGCCAACGTCCAGCAAGATTGGAGTTGTGGTTTCCGACGAGATATCCACGGTAAAGCCATTTCCCCCTATCGCCGTTTATCTATTTTGAAGAAACGATTATCGACATGCAGCAAGCATGCATGGAGGAGGATACGTACATAATCTTTAGATAGACTGATGAACCCATCACAAGGACGCACGCGGCCGATTAATCTAAATTCTCCCCAAGAAGAATGGCCCTAGGTTTTTGATGATTCAACGTCAGTGGAGTGATAGATGTGAATTGAACAACTCACTTCGCCTGTGATAATGATATCCAGAACTCGGGGTTTTGCTTCCTGTGCTGCATGAGGCTTCTTTTGCGAGCCAGCACGCTGATACAGCAATGGTTGTTTTCCAGGAACCGGTTCAGTGATAGTGAGGCCTTGTGGAGTTTCCTCAATTTGCGTTTCCAAAGGAAAGTAAGCATGAAGAGCATTTCCCGGTGCCACCGGTTCGAGGTTGGTTGTTACATTGCCGGATTGACGAGGACAGGAATCAAAGTTGTCAGATGCAGACGATGCTAAAAGGTGATGTTCCCGCAGTTTCCACGTTTGTTTGTGCTGTGCTACGAGTATGTTCTGCAAAAAATGAGGTGGGGCGCCAGACAAAAGCGCGGCATAAGAGGTAAATTCGGTGTACTGTGGAATCGTATGTTCCCTTTTAGATCGGACATTCAAAGGGATGTAGGAATGCAGTATGATTCACCGTAAAGATCCCTTCCCATACCCCATCAAGGCTGCGAGATAAGGTGTCAGTCGCGTGACAAAAGCTACGATAACGTGTGTCGAACCTTCCTGGTCTAAAAGCGTCGAGCAGTTCCTTGTCCGCCGGAAGCTTTTGAGTCCCCAGATTCGTTGAGCGTCCCCATTCGCATTCCCATTCATTCCCAATGGTGTTTAGGAGCAGTGATTGAGGTGGAGATGCATGTGAGGGTACTAAAGGCATCGAGTAGTCTTTCCGCTCGTGAAGATTGTAAAGGGAGATAAAAGACAATATAGCTGGTACTGAGAGTGCAGGTGCCTTGAGACCGAGCTTCGAGTCGTACATCGCGAGCGGCGCCCCACGAGCAAGAGAAGAAGGTCGGAATTCGGTCCATGAAGGTGTGACAAGAGGATACTGGCATTATACACTTAGCAATACAACAGTGGCAAAACTTGTGTGACTTGCCCAATGTGCTCCTAACGCATAGACTTTGAATATACTCAAAGCCCTACGCGTATACTGATCCTCTCTTTTGTATTGCTCTGGGAAGAAAATGTTAGGGGGAACTTAAATATACGTTTAAACTAGCGTACCAGGCTTTAGAAGAAACCAATAAAGCCACATTGCTAAACATGTAATTTCCGAGTGATCAGGCCATAGCCCTCGCTGTATAGCTTGCCATGAGCCAGATGCTCCATGTTCATCAAGCCAAAACTCTTTCAGCCATTCATCTATGTGGGCGAATTCTCGAAGTTGCCGCTCATTGTTTCCTTCATTCTCGACAACCATGAGATAAATTTGAGTTAGGAACTGTTGTAGGTCTTCCTTTCGATTGGATGAATCCGCACGCGAGCCTTGTCGATCTCGGATACGATTCAGCAATATGCATTTCCTCTTGAGTTCCTGAGCGAGGGCGGGCGTAGCAAATGAGTCCACTCCTAGCCTCCTAGAAGCTGGCGAAACGTCGAACTTGGATTCGTATATTTTGGCATATACATAGGGATTTGAGATCAGTGAAAGAGATGAATATGTCCATCGATTGGTCTTGACTAATGGTAAGAGTCCAGCCGGGGGTCCTAGAAATGATTCGGTAGCGGCAAAGAGTGCAATCTCTGAGAGAATTTCCTGAGGCATATCGTTCAACGAAATTGGAGTCGTGGGTGCCATTCTTGCTGAAAGTGAATCTGTTGAGAGTTTGAGAACTCTTTATTATAGGGACGATAAGGATTGAATTGGTTTTGAATGTGTTGCCGGTTTTTGTCGGCCCGAGATTCAGGGATGATGTTCAGATCTTTACTATCCCTATATCATGAATATGCTCAAAAGCCTTCAAATCGTAAATTGAAGAAGTTCTTCCAATCTACACAATCTACTACAGTCCACATCTTCATATGCACTGTACACACTCCCCTATCAGACCGCCTGAATTATACATTCCCAGCTGAAAAAATTACCAGGCAGTACTTACTTTGCTTGGTTGAAGACATGGGTTATTCAGTAGTTTGACAGTGTTGGCAATTGGTCGGTATGTGGATGACCTCATATATTGTGTGTCTAACCATACGGATTTACAGGCAAATACATACAGCTTTGACCAGCTTTAACTTATAACATTGCAGTGGCCGAGGCAAACGTAATTCCCGACAAACCTGAAATACTGCTCCCAGTATTCATATGTGTCGTTTTGGACCCTTTTGAACCTCGTCACTGTGGCAGGAATTGCTAGGACCCTTGCTCAGACCGTGCAATTCATACGGCGGAATTACCTGAAATTACCCTCTATGTTTTCAGTCTAGAGACACCGCAACGAGGCCTCTGATCGTATATGTGCTCAGTAAAACACTACTTTGTTGGAATGGCGACCGCGTCTCTCCATAGTCCGGGACCGAACCTGGGGGTAGTTGATCCCGGGAAGGTTGCTGTTTGGTATTTCAGCACCTTAACAGGCTCTCGAATTTCAATATCGAACTACGTCTGAGGATCGAATACCTGACAAAGGACATAAGAACGAGGACAGCAGATACCTGACTCTCAGCACTTTTCTTATCTTTTCTTTTTTCATGAGGCAATGGTCTTCTACGATCGTTGGACCACGGAAAGGTGGTGTGTTAGGTTCCGAGCATTGACAAACAGTCGCCGCCAGAATAAGTTAGGATGCTGCAAGGTTTCTTCAGGGTTTCATCAGGGTTTCCCGAAAAAACAACACTAAACTTCGGCGCATATCCATATCGAGTGTATGAGTGTATTCTGTCACTGACAGCTTCTTCAGTCCGATTTTTGGGCGTGCCGCCAGTCGGTCTGTATACTACCATGTACAAAGACTGGAGCATTGAAGAAACCCTGCTGAATTGTCGAAAAATAAACGTGTGCACTCTGGTAAAAGGGACGTTCTAAATGTAAATACTGTTGGAATACTACATAGGATATTTAAGAAGTTACCCGACGTAGAACCAAGTAAAAGCAGAGCCCTGTGACAAAGTCAGAATCGAGTAGGCATGAAATGGTAACATTCGTGTGTTTGTTCCTCGGTCTTTGTAGATATGAAAGTTGGCTTCCCGCCGCCAGTCAGACCTTAGCCCCATACCCTAATTCTTTCACTAGCGTGCTCTCGGATGCCTATCTCTAGTTGCCCGTTTCATACTAGAAGTCCAAAGTGTCAAGCGAATCTGCAACAGCTTGTGAACGATTATCAGACGATATTCAGATTGAATGCATCTGTTAGTCTGAAGAGTACTTGGTGATAAGTTGATAGCGTATGGTTGTGTTCAGTTAGGTCAATGAGAACCCCGGGTTTTAGAAGAGATGAGGATGAACAGACCAATCAATCAGGATGCCTACTTCCGACGTCAAGGTCCTTTTTGCGTACGACCTCTAAAGATGGATCCCAACTGGCAAGTCCAACAGACAGCGGTTAGCAGATGATCGTACGACTTGAGAAGATGCTGTAAGCCTCAATCTTGTACTGGTCCACGCAGAAGCTCACACTATTTTGGAAATGTTCGTAGCATACCACCAACGCTTGATATATGTATATGGTCCACGACAATAGAGGCTCTCAATCTTGACACTGCTAAACCAAGCTCAGGCAATGTCCATGATATGCATGAACGACGGCCATTTTCATTCAAGATTCCATCTGTAAAGCGAGGTCTTCATGGTATAGAGTACCTGAGCCGCTTCTCTTTGATGAACTCACTTTGATCATGGCTTAATCGTCGTGCATCCAGTGGCTACGCCGCACAATTGCCTGAAAACATATCAGGTTCCCATTGCACAGTCACTCGCCTCCTCATGTTCGCCCGTCCGGGCTACGTAGAAATCTCGGGTATCAAGACTAATATGTCGAGTGAGGAATCTCACTTGGCTGACGGAAATGGCCAGAAATTATAGGCACAACACTGACCGTGAAAAGTTCGAGTCCATCGTCATGTAAAGACTAAACCAGCATGCCTTTTCATGAAAGACTGATTCCTCAAATTTTGGGTCGCTAAATGCCAAAACAACAAGAACGTACACATTCATCACCCGAAGGCCCGGGACGTTCAATCTTACAAGACGTATGCATGTTTCGGCCCAACGAATTTTATTAAGACTGCATAACAGAGGAGTCTATACCGCTCACAGAGCACTGGCACCTATGCAACATTGAAAAAAAGAATCGACGCAGAAATACCGCTGAAACTTACCAGTAATGATATCAACAAGCTCGTTAGTAATAGCTGCTTGTCTACCACGGTTGTATTGCATTGTTAGACTGCCGATCATGTCTCCAGCATTCTTGGACGCATTGTCCATGGCATTACGACGAGCACTGATCTCACAAGCGTGGGACTCTGTGAGTGCAGCGAACAAGGCATTGGCGAGAGAAAATTCGGCAAGATCCTTAGTGAAATCATCCTCCATCTCGTATTTCTTGAACCCCTCTGTAATATCATTAAGCATATGGGCATTTCGTACATAATGGGATAGATGTACTGACCGCTTTCCTTTAATGCCTTCTCACCCTTGATTTCTATAGCGGCGGCCTCATATGAAATGGCAGAGACAAATTTGTTGTAGATGATCACAACAGAATCGTACTCCACACCACTCTTAACCACCAAGTCTGCGACACTCGCGGCGTCAGCAAACGTTGGAACATCCCGACCAATTTGGTTAAAAGTGAGCTTGAAGTTGTTGGGCAATACTCGCGAAAGTTGAGCTTTTGACTTGTCTCCGATGACCATAACAGAACTATCGGGTTCCACGGATGCGCCAGCAATTGGTGAGTCGGGCGTGTTGTTGAAAGCACGTCGAGTAGCCTTAGTTACAGACGAATGGATACCACCACATAGACCTTTGTCAGAGGAAACGACAATAAATAGCTTCTGAGGACCGGTAGCACCCTCCTTGGCAGTTTCGAAAACCTCTTTGTATGGTATCAACAACCGAATTCGAGGTTTTTGAAACATACGCACCAGCATTAGCTGCACCGTAAAGCTTTCCAGCCTGCATAGCCCTCTGAGCTTTAGCGAGCTTTGTCGAAGCAATCATTTTCATGGACTAAAATGTAGGAAGATTAGAGAATTCCACTCAACAGAAGCTCTGACACGTACCTTGGTGATTTTCTCGATGTTACGGACAGATTTGAGACGCAGTTCGATTTCACGGAGAGTTGCCATATTCCTGGCATTTGAAGGCGCCGCCAGCAGCGAGGGCTGGGCGACGACACGAGCAGCAGTGCGTCGGGCGAACATCGAAGTTGAGGTAAATTTCTGCACTCGGATATTTTCGGCAGGAACTGGTAAGTGCTTACTAAGCAAGGCGACTTGACGCGAACGAGTCACTCAATCAGAACCAGGTTGCTCATCACACACTACCATGGCCTCTGAGGAACCTTTGTTCGACCCCTCTCTCAAGAAACGGAAGAAGAAAGCTGTTGCTTTCACAGAGGACCCACTCGGTGCTGAAGCAGATCCAACTGCGCCAGCCCCCGAGACAATCGATAACACGACTACAACTGGAGAGGCAGTCGACTTGGGTCCTACCACTGCTCATGAACAGATGAAAATGAATGGTGATGAGGGAGGAAAGAACGAGGATGATGAATTTAAGGCGATGTTTGGTGACATGAAGAAAAAGAAGAAAAAGAAGGAGATACCGATGGACCTCGTAAGTGCATTACAAAATTATCTGCACATCCATGTCTTTTTAACATATCTCAGGCAGATGGTGACTCTGGAACGTCAACCCCCGCTGCTGGTGCTTCTGCTCCAGCGATAACAGAGGACTTGGACTTTTCCGATATTAAGAAGAAGAAGAAGAAATCGAAAAAAGCAGCGTTGGATATGGAGGCATTTGAAAAGGAATTATCCGAGTCCAAATCCAAGTCTGCGGCTGATGAAGAGGAAGACGGAGAAGTGGAACACAATCCCAATCTTGACATTGACGATGCTGACCTTGAAAACGATCCTTTCGCTCAACCAAGCGATGTTTCAATTGGCCTCGATCTTGGTAATGAAGCTTGGTTATCGAGCGATCGTGATTACGCATATCCTGAGGTTTGTTTCTTTCTCTCTTACCAGCTTTTCAAGTCCTGATCTTTCTGGAGCAGCTCCTTACCCGTTTCTACTCCCTCCTACATGCTGCTAATCCCGCTCTTCTTTCATCTTCTTCTCAAAAACGATACACAATCGCACCGCCTTCCATTCATCGTGAGGGTAATAAGAGATCCGTTTTTGCCAATGTCACGGATATCTGCAAGAAAATGCACAGACAGGTACGATTATGATACAGTGATCTTGTATGCTGTTGCTCATTTTGTGTCTTAGCCCGAGCATGTCATCCAGTTCCTATTCTCAGAAATGGGTACCACTGGAAGTGTCGACGGCGCTGGTCGCTTGGTAATTAAAGGTCGTTTCCAGCAAAAACAGGTAGAGAACGTTTTGCGCCGATATATCGGTATGTGTGTGCAGTTTCTTATCTTCGATTATCTATTAACCTTTTTCCTAGTCGAATATGTTGCATGCAAAACTTGCAAATCAATGGACACCCTGCTTACTAAAGAGAATCGTATCTTCTTCATGTCGTGTGAGAGCTGTGGCAGTCGACGTAGTGTTAACGCCATCAAGAGTGGTTTCCAAGCCCAGGTTGGCAAGAGAAGCAAAAACCGGCCTGCATAATATCGTGTATATGTACACTGCGTTTCCCTATATCTCATAATTTTCCTGAATGCTTGTCATTGACATAGATTATACCTATCGCATGCGAACGAGAAGACCTAAGTAGTATTTGTGCCATATATACATAAGACTGAACTCAATAGTTTGCGGATGAACAGAAGAAAAGTATTTCCTTACCCGGAACCGCTTCTTCAATAGCCGGTAATCCTTTATATCTCAACACCATGAAATCCTACTCATTGTAACATGCCTGAATCTCTAATTCCTCTATTTTACCCAAGACCCACGGCTGAGGTTGCTGGTCCTCCGAACCTTCCAACTTTAAATTACACAGGACTGCCCGTTGCACTTTCTTCTGTTTATCCGCCTCCTGATCCCCTGCCGAAACCAAGTCTTCCTTCGGGTCAGCGGGAACCTATCTGGGGAGATGATGATCGTATACCATACACTCTGACAACGCACATCGTTCCAGCTGCCTATTTCCGTGAAGATGAAGATATCGTGCTACCTAATACACCGAGTGCGGATGGGTCTATGACCAAAGAAGAAAGGAAAGTTTGCATTCAAAGTGCTGACCTGAAACTCAGGGAACTCAGGAGAAAGTATGAAGATGAAGGCAGACGACCACAACACAAAGCGTTGTGGTTGTGTTTGAACAGATATGTTCGAAAACATACGAAAGGGGGCCTCACTTTGTTCTTCGCGCACGCCAATGGTTTCCACAAAGAGGTTATAATATCTGTGGTGGGCCTTTGAAATCATGCTTATCTTTTGCACAGACTTGGGAACCGACAATCATGTCATTATTATCGTCGCGAGAGTCTCAATCTCTTGTTCAAGAAATATGGGTATGGGAAGCTTGTAATCATGGCGATTCTGCGCTGCTTAACTCTGGCAAGCTTAATACACTCAGTACGTACAAAGGATGGCTTCTTATAACCTGGTCCTCATCATTCTCTTCAGTACACACAAGAACTGCTGCGCGAGATCTTCTTAACTTTTTGATATATTTTCTACCATCAACTCCCGGCTTGTCCCCACTCCCCACTCACATTCCTCGTGTCACACAATCTGAAGCACAGCGTAGGATCAGAAGCGGCTTCCTTTCACCTGACAGTCCTCGATACCCTATATGTGCCGTTGGTCATAGTTTCGGAGGTGCAATCTCGTCAGTCACTATTTCAGCATCATTATACCCATATTTGTCTAAAATGTACTCCAGAACCCTCACAGCAATGTCGCATCCATCGCTTTTCAGTTCGCTTTTCCTCGTTGATCCTGTTATCACCTATCCAAATCCAGAGTTTTACTACACACCCAGTTCGTTAGCATTGGGCGCCTTAGGTCGACGTGAATCTTGGAAGAGTCGGGAAGATGCACGGAAAGGGTTTTTGGAGTCTGATTTTTTCCGTGCCTGGGATCCGCGCATTTTGGATCTGTATGTCGAAGCTGCGTTGTATCAGGATCAGGATACGATTCGTCTAAAAACATCGCCAATACAAGAAGCCATAGTATTTATTGACGCAGGAACCGGTGCCCCAGAAGCGTGGGTCAGACTATGGAGGAAGGAACTGGACTCTAGGATCAAGCTGAGGTGGGCAATGCCTGGTCCAGGCAAGCCCGAGTACGTGGCTTTTTGACCCACGCGTATTTTGGCTGATCACAGCGAAAGGTTGGACCCACGACGTAATGCAACGCGAGATCGCGTTTGGCTTCGACCCGAGAACTGCAGCAACGTCCGTATCGAGGGGTCTGGACATCTCATAGCTCAGGAAAGACCAGCATTGCTCGGGAAAGAGATTGCCAAATTCATTGAGGAAACGTTGCCGGAAAGTAGAGCAAGGCTGTAGATTCATTTCATCCCTTATTGTATTAAGTACCACTATCAAGCGAGAAAGCAGTAACAGGCAGTCAGTAACTAACTGGGCCGCAACAGGGGTGACACATTGTGTGGAGTTTCCCACAGTCTCTCACTAAGTACATGAGATTGTTGAATTTGTTCAACAACCTTCACCACTTCAAAGTCAAGCATAGTGTCCACAACAAAGGGAAAATCTGAAAGACCCGGCTTGAGCCTTTAACCGACCTCGTACGGCACCTTTTATCATACCTGATTGACCATTATGTCTTCGTCTTTCACTGCTACTCCTCCTACGGCTTCCAGCTCTCAAACTGCTTCTGCATCAACGCATTATGTACCACCAAGACCACAGTCTCCTTCACAGAGCACTTCTGACTTTTCCTTAATTGGAACAGAGGAAGTACAGATGAATGACCGCTCAGATTACAGTTTCTGGAGCTATAATACCAGTACGCCTTACATGGGATTTGGATCCCTTGGAGGACGAGCAGCCGTATATTCTACACCAACATTAAACTATTTCGCATCATCCGTCCCATTTCCCTCATCATCGAGCCAAAGTCCAGATCAAGCCACCCCTTCTCTCGGTTCATCATTCAAATCTCTATTTCCCCGTATATGGGATGTCTTGGTATCGTCTCCTACTAAGAACATCATATCTACAACTCGGTCCCCAATCTCGTTGAAGAATTTTGTCCCACTCAACAACGTCGAAATGCCGTTCGACACTCATCGACACTCAATGTATTCCAATTACATGTCGCACTCGCCCACTCCTCCCATAAGTCGCCTTACCAAAGGCAAGGGCAAGGCAAGCGATTACGCCAGTAGGAGCAGCCACTTCGAACAGTCTTACCCAGGAGACACGAGTGATGTATGGACGCAGGATTTCGATCGTTCGACGATGCGACAATCCATTTCATCCCAATATTCTTATATCAACTTTTCTGATCTCCCACCATTGGATGGAGAAGAAGGAGAATTGATTGACGTGGACGACGAGGCGTGCTTTTTACCAGCGGATCATTTCCGTTATGGTGGGACTACGTGGCGTGGAGGAATGAAGGGTAGCTTCAGTAGAGCTCGAGTGGTCACTGGAATAGACATTCTGTCATCACTACCCACCGAACTGGCGCTGCGTGTACTGGAATTTCTTGCCTACGGATCTCCTCATCGCCCTCACGTCTCCGCGATCCATTCTCGCCGTTCATCTCTTTGGGCTTCCGCAGACTCTTATTTCCAGGAGGTTTCCACCCCGGAACAATGCCTCCAGAATATCATCATCTGTACATCAGTGTCCACAACGTGGCGCCAGCTTTCTCTAGATAATTCGGTGTGGCGGACTCTTTTTGAAAGTCGTTGGGGCAATGGCGAGTTTGGAGGTGGTATAACGAAGGATTCTGCCGCGATACGGAAGTACCTTTTCCATTCAAGAAAAGCCACTTCAGGACGAGACAAAGATTTGCCCGCATTACCTGTAGATCTCTCCTCCTCGACCACAATCATCCGGTTCTTGTCGCTCGATTATTTCCAGCTATATCAGGATCGACTGGAGTTGGAAAGACGTTGGGTAGGGGCTGCTTTCACTAGACGTCTTGCCACTCCAACATACTCTCCTCCAACTTCCCACCTCAGTCTTGCCGTTCCCCCTTCGCGGTCCTCATCCCTTACACCTATGTATATTGCGGACCAAATGACTCCGTACACCAGCTTAACCTCCTCGCGCTCCTCTTCATCTTCCTCGACTGTGACAAGCATTTCAGATCCTAGGCGTAACCGCTCAGTGCCTGACACACCTGCGATATTGACCGAACATTGGGATAAATGGGAACCGGATATCAAGCATTTGAGTGGTCACAGTGATAGGCATGTGCAATTCTTTCGTTCCACAGATTAATTTAACAAAATTCTAACCAGTGTTTACTGCATCGAGCTTCCAACGTCGACAACATTTGCCGCCGACAAATTTTTCGTCACTGGCTCACGAGACCGAACAATCAAAATCTGGAGCTCCAAAACCGCACAATGTATAGGAACATTTGGAAAGGGAAGGAAACCTCACGAAACTCACGACGTCAGCTCCGTAGGCTCTCAGGAGACAGAGAGTGTAGAGGGACATGCAGGAAGTGTCCTCTGTTTGAAATTCATTTGGCGAGAAGGAAATGATGAGAATGATCCTATCCGTACTGAAGACACCGTGGTTAGAAAGGGGATAATGTTTTCCGGATCGAGCGATTGTACGATCTGCGTGTGGGACGTTTGTATGATGTATAACGCAGTCGAAGATGGGTACAAGGTAGATGCTCATGTCTCTACGGTTCTGCGTGGTCATTCTGGAGGTGTTCTTGACCTGAGAGTTGATGATAACTGGATTGTAAGCTGGTGAGTTTCCACCTCTCATCGTGGATGGATACCCAATGACACATGTCTCGATATCAAGTTCTAAAGATACCACTATTCGAGTTTGGAATCGACGAACGCTGACATTGCATCGCACCTTGCGAGGACATGAAGGTCCAGTCAATGCTGTCGGTATGGAAGATGGTCGTGTGGTAAGCGCCAGTGGCGACGGCAAGATGATCTTGTGGGATGCTAGTAGTGGTGAACGAATGCGCACCTTCGAAGGACACGATCGTGGATTGGCGTGCATTGAATATAGCGTGAGTTTCTTTCACTGTTGAACTAGATGACTCTAATTCGTCTGTACAGACTGGACTGATCATATCTGGTTCAAATGACTGGAAAATCAAGATCTGGTCTGCCTACACCGGAAAGTGCTTGCGAACACTCCAAGGACATGAAGCTCTTGTTCGGGCATTAGCCTTTGATCCTGCAAGTGGTCTCCTTGTCAGCGCGAGTTACGACAAAAGTGTGCGGGTTTGGGACATCAAGGATGTTCTCAATGGTATTGAATCCAACAAGGAGAGCTTGTTGAGGGTTTTCAAGAACGCGCACACTAGCCATATATTTGATGTCAAATTTGATGTTGGAAGGATTGTTAGGTACGCCTCGACATTGCGATTTTGAATTGCAGTAATCTCACCCTGAACTTTATTGCAGTACATCTCATGACCAGAAGATTGTCGTGGTCGATTTTTCTTGCAGTTTGGATAATGCTCATATCTTTCTTTAACTAAATCAATGTTCTGCGAAGGACTCTTGTCCGGTTTCATCATATCTGTGGATATTCTTCGCATCTTCTCACTGCGTATATCTTTATCTCTTGACTTGAAAGCGATTTATCCAAGTACTCTCATATATTGTACCATAATCATGTATGTACTGTAAATTCTAGAATCCATGTTGCCTATAACCAACGCTTCCCCATCCTTTGTTTTGGCATGTTCAAGTATTAATACCTGATCCCCTCTGCTTCTTCTTCCTCATTTGTGCTAGCACGTCCAGAGCATGAAAACGTCGTCGAGTAGCCGAATCAAAGGTGGATCGGCTCATTCGTGCTCCGCCGCCGTCATGCTGCATCCATGCCGAGTTTCACCACTTCCTCCTCCAACCAGGAAATGAGTACCAATCCGAGATCAAAGATTTCTGGAGCCATCGTCTTCGACCTGATGGGCACTTGTACAAACTGGTCTGCTTCTGTCACTGCTGCTATAAGGGAACAATGCATCAATACGTCTCTTACACTCCCAGATCTACAATTGGATGAAGAATCGAGGCGATTTGCTTCGGCTTGGAGGGCTGGATTCTTCCGTGAAATTCATCAGCGTTTTTTGAATGGCGAACCCCAAGAGGACATCGATACGACTCATCGCAGAGTGCTAAATCAGCTGCTGTCCGAGAAGGGCGCTTTGGTGAACATGTCGGATGTTTGGGGGAATGATATTAGAGCAAAATTGGTACAGAGTTGGCATCACCAAGAAGGTAAGGAGAGTTCCAAGACTGTAGTAGCACTAAAGTTCCGTACTGACGAACTTCAGCTTGGCCTGACGCTATCTCCGGTTTGGAAAGACTCAAGAAGAACTATTTCGTGTGAGTGGAATTGTAAAAGCGTTGCCGAAGATCCCTACTGACTCTTCGGCATTTGACTTCAACACCGCTGACACTACAGAGTGGTGCTAGCAAACGGGACCACTCGTCTACAATTAGATCTTGTCCATTCATCGCAGTTAGCATTTCATGCCTTGTTCTCTTCTCAGCTCTTAGGACTAACGAAGGTAGTGTCATTTTCCAACGCCTGATTTGTTGTCTGTCAGTCCGAGTCGCTCAGATTAATCCAAAAGCCAGATCCTAGGATATATCAAAAAGTACTAGAACTCCTGGATTGCGAGCCGAAGGATTGCATAATGGTAGCTGCTCATGCTTATGATCTACGTGCCGCTGCAAAAATGTCATCACTCGCTCGTCCACACATTATTTCTTTGCTTATTATGTTGATTTACAGAGGAATGAAGACTGCCTACATCCATCGTACTACTGAAGACCCAGACGAAGACATGGAGCGAGTTCGAAGTGAATGTGATATATTTGTTTCTGGGACAGATGGGAAGACTTTCTGTGGGTTATACGAATTGGCCGATATCTTGTGCTCGACATCGATAGAGTAACGAGTTGGAAACAAGGAAACAAGTTTCAATTAGCTAGGCGACGATAGTTCGCTGGTCACAGTTTAGGGGGACACGGGTGCAGCTCTGAAACAGCAGCTACACATCAAAAAACATAAACACACCTGAGGTTCAACGAGTCTGGAAGGGGTACAATGTGTGAACTCTCTGTCTGCATAAGTACAAAGTCTTGACAATGAAAGTGAGACAGAGAAAAAAAGAGGCTTAGTCGGAAAAGGGCGGGCAGACCTGCAGGTACCTGACCGACCAGGGTATCACCAAGCTGACGAGAGATTGGTCTGATAGTGCGCGAAGCATGGAGTGTCTATGGATGAGAAAATTGGGTGGACTGAGTGATTAAACCATTATTTTAAAACCAATCAATCGGCTGACTACGTTGCATCATGGACCTCAGGTAGTGTAAACAAGACCTTGCAGGTCCAGGAGAATGCGTGGTGGTCTGGTTTGCCGCAGAAAGAGCAAACGTGAAGGCTGTCACAGCCTTTGCATTCTCGTCTGATGTTCCAGGCGAAGCAGAGGGGTTTGTTGCCTCGGTCCGGGGAACATGCGACGGCGTTGACGAAGGTGACCCATGAGAATTTCCCGTGGGTCGAATCGACGTGTTCGTCGATACGGTGACCTCGTTTACCACAGCCGAGGCAGCAAGGTGCGAGAGTCTTCCTCTTCCCCTTACTGCCCGCTTGAAAGGGCGTCGAGATTCCGCCGAACTTCGTGAGCTTCTTCATCTGTTTCTGAGCGGAAGGATACGAAGAGGAGGATGAGGAAGAAGAGACCGCTGACATAGCGGCTGCGGTCGCTGCTGCGAGTATTTCCTTTACTTCTATAGATCTTGCTTTCTTGTTTTCTGCTTTGGACCAAGCGTTTTCGTATGACGAAGTTACAAAAGGTTTCGGATAGATTTTCCTTTCCATTCGTTGATCGAACTCGAGGTCTTTCCAAAACTCGAACAGGGATTCGCTGCTACGATCTACCAGCCAGAAAGAGAAATGATTGTCGAGCCACCTGTAGTTGTTGCTGTTTTCACCGCCTATGGTGCGCTCGGCCTCGAATTTGAGGAGGAAGCCTGCTGCCTCTCGGAACTCGCTAAACGACAATCCTTCCTTTTTGTCTCCGCTTTTGGGTAACTTCCATTCGTCGATTAGTTTCGGGACGTCTAAGGCGTATACCGTACTTTTCTTTCCATCGTCATCTAAGAAAGAAACGCGTATCTTCTGTGTCAAAAGGGTGTCAGAAGCGATAGCTGAGAGGCGTTCATATGTGAAGAAGGATAGTGGAATACCGCCTGGAACTCGTTTGGCTGTGTCGAAGAGAATTTGAGGGAAGTTGATTTCTGGAAGGTCGTTCGAGCCTTCTTCAATGTCTGGAACAAGGCGCGCCTTTTTCGCGGCGACATCCTTAGCTTCGGTATCTTCTTCTGCTTTGCGTTTGTCAGACGAATTACGATCTTGAATAAAGTTGATTGCCCAAGGGCCAAGATAATCGAAAACTCTTTTCAAGAAAGCCGGCTCTTTCCTGATGAGGGCTATTTCCTCGGAATCCACCGTGACAAAAGACGCGGTGGGTGAGCCAGGTCTGGATGCGTTTCCCATCGCGTGGTCGATGCTCTTGAGGCGTCTCGCTTCATTCTTCACCTCGATATCTCGGTTGAACTTCAGCCTAGCTTCAAGGCTGAGTTTTTTCAAAGCCTCCACCAAGATAGGATTTCTGTGAGTCCTGTGGGCGCGTTGAGGATCCTCGAGAGATTGAGAAGTCGGGTAAAAACGGTCTCTCAGCATTGTAAAAGCACGGCGGTTATATGCTAAAGAAATAACTGAAATTCTGTAGCTGAGGACGACGCGATGGGTGCCGGGAGCAGAAGTTATATTATTAATAACTTCGGTCCGGCATCATCGTGTTGCTGTATTTAGGCGCTCAAGATTGGTTCGGATAATCTAATCTGTGCATTTTGGAGTCATCTCGTTCTTTGACATTCACATGAAGTACTTCTCAACTCGAGGGGGCCCTCAAGAGCTGTCCTTTGAGGAGGTTAGTAGCCTCCCCAAGGTTCATTTCGTCTAAACTCATTTGCAATCTCAGACCGTTTTGACTGGCCTGGCACCAAACGGAGGCCTCTACATACCTACTACTATCCCAAAATTACCTCAAAACTGGCAATCCGCGTGGCAAAATTACTCTTTTGTCGATCTTTCTGTAGCTGTACTATCGCTTTACATTTCACGAGAGGAAATTTCAGAATCGGAGCTGCGGAACTTGGTGGTCAAGTCTTATGCTAGTTTTCGCCATCCAGAGGTTACACCGCTCAAAAAGCTGGGGGACAAGAAATATGTGTTGGAACTATGGCATGGTCCTACATGGGCATTCAAGGACGTCGCATTGCAGCTGCTAGGGAATCTCTTCGAGTTTTTTCTGCAGCGGAGGAACGAACAGAACTCAGGGGCGAACGAGAAATTGACCGTTGTAGGAGCTACTAGTGGAGATACTGGGAGGTGACCTTGCCTCCCTCATAAAATGAATCCTTCATCCTGACTTGATCTTTAGTGCTGCAATCTACGGTCTCCGCAATAAAGCCAACATTTCCATCTTCATTCTTCACCCCAAAGGTCGTGTATCCCCCATCCAGGAAGCGCAAATGACTACCGTCACCGATGCCAATGTGCATAATCTGGCAGTAAAAGGGACATTCGATGATTGCCAAGTGATTCATTTCCGTACCACTCCGAATCCTTGCGCTCAACAAATTCATAGGACATAGTCAAGGCCTTGTTCGCGGATTCTGAATTCAATGCAAAACATCATCTTGGAGCTGTAAATTCCATCAATTGGGCCCGCATCCTAGCTCAAACAGTGTATTATTTCCTCGCCTATCTCAGTCTGCGTCGCGCAGTTGGTGAAGATGTTCAGGTACAATTTGTCGTCCCAACAGGAAACTTTGGTGACATTCTTGCTGGCTACTACGCCAAACAAATGGGTCTACCGATGGCTGGGAAACTTGGCGTTGCAACTAATGCCAACGATATTCTAGCTCGATTCTGGAAAACTGGTCGGTACGAAAAAGCAGATTCGTCTCCTCAAGATGATACCCCTTCGATGCAACCGGCTGCTGGATCATCGGACGGCAAGCAAGCAACCCAGGATGCCAGTGGGGTCAAAGAAACATTGAGTCCAGCGATGGATATCCTAGTCTCCAGTAATTTCGAGCGGTTACTGTGGTATCTCGCGTACGAAAACGTGCCCGAAGATGACAATGATCGTCGAGGTAAAGCGGGTGAGATTGTAGCTGGGTGGATGAGTCAAATGAAGAGTAATGGAAAGGTCGAAGTTCCAACTGCTGTACTGGAAATTGCACGGCGTGATTTCTGTGCAGAACGAGTTGGTGACGAAGAGGCCAGTCGCGTTCCTCGTTACCATTGCTGTTTGTCTAACAACTGAGGCTGTTAGATCCTGACCACCATCCAATCTCATTTCCTTGGAAATCCCTCCTATGTCGTTGATCCCCACACTGCTGTGGGTTTATGTGCCGCTAAGCGGTTGGCACAACATAAGTGCGTCCTTGTCTGCTCCCCGAGTTTCGTTGTAGTGGATAGTAATGAAATTTTACCTACAGCTCTTTATCTGTTGCTCAAGTCATACTATCAACAGCACATCCCGCCAAATTCTCCGAAGCAGTCTCTACAGCTTTGAAAGACACACCCAACTTCAATTTCGAAAGTGAGGTTATGCCAAGAGAGTTTAACGGTTTGTTACAAAAGGAGAGACGGGTGGTTGATGTCGAGAGCGCTGATGTCGAGCTCGTCAAAAGTATCATAGAAGCAAAAGTATGATAGTCGTCTGTCTTGGATAGTGACTATGAACATATCTCTGACAAAAGAAAGTCTTGAAGGCCCTCTAAGTTACACCCAGCTTAGGGTTATGTACAAAAATATGGGTCGATAACTCACATTTGATCCTAAACTCTCCTGTCCTTTCGTGAGCATCTGCTAGTCATGTCTGTTGACAAAGCAGGTGTGTTCCATACGAGTTATGGTCCAAAGGTCGCGTTCTAATGTCGTATATCTAGACTTCAGCTTATATGGCGGTGCAGAAACTCTCTGGGAAGGCAAACGTTCGCCACGTCGAACCACCATCACCACACCAACTGCTCAAGATGACGGGAAATCTCACCCAGGACCTCCACAGGATCCTAGTGACTTTCTGTGGTTAATGACTGAAGAACCTCATCGTTCGCGAAGGATGGCGATTATGAAGGCACATCCCGAGGTGCATGTATATGATCGTGCTTTACATTTTTTCCCCTGACCCTTTTCACATAGGTTACTAAACTGATGGGCCATGAGCCGTTAACAAAGTACATCGTTCTTGGGGTAGTGTCCCTGCAGCTCATCATGGCAATAATCCTTCGCCATACTCAGTTCTTTTCACTGTGGTTCTTCTTTTGTGCATATGCCATAGGTGGAACTGCCAATCACAATCTATTCCTTGCTATCCACGAAATTACGCATAATCTCGCGTTCCCTGGTGTTTGGCCTAATAAAGCACTTTCTGTTTTCGCGAATCTACCGATAGGAATTCCGTATTGCGCCATGTTCAAGGTGTGCCGTTTCTGGTGGGGCGGTTATATTCTGGTACTCACATAGTCAGAGGTACCACATTGAACACCACAAGTACATGGGTCAGGACGGTATTGATACCGATTTGCCTACTCGATTAGAGCTGCTGCTTTTGAATAACGTTCTTGGAAAGGTTTTCTTCGCGTTCGTTTCCTCTTTTGACTGAAGTATTGTTCTTGCCCTCATATGTGTTTTAGAACCTTCCAAATTATATTCTACGCTCTTCGTCCTGGATTCGTTCGTTCTCAAAAGTTAACGACATGGCACATTTCAAATTTCATCGTTCAACTTGTTTTCGACTATCTGTTGATCAGAACGTTTGGTGTGAAGCCGCTTATGTATCTCCTTCTTAGTAGTTTCTTTGCTGGTAGTCTTCATCCATGCGCTGGGCATTTTATTGCAGAGCACTACCTCTGGGACGGCATGGAGCAAGAAACGTTCAGCTACTATGGTCCATTGAACCTACTAGCTTATAATGTACGTTTGCTTCTCATTACTGAATGGGCGGGATGTTGACGATATATGGATATCATCATTCATAGGTTGGATATCACAACGAACACCATGATTTTCCTTCTGTCGCATGGACACGACTACCCACACTTCGTGCCTTGGCGCCGGAATTTTATGATACCCTTCCTTCTCATCCGTCATGGCCAATGGTGATTGTCAACTTTATCCGTGACAGAGAAGTTGGAATTTTTGCAAGAGCTAAACGATTGGCGAAAGAGTCGACCCCACGAGTCAAGTCAACTGTTGTTGAGCAAGATTCAGAGGGCGATGCGGATAAAAGCGAGTAGTGCAGGAGAAGCGTTTTGGACTGATGATGATACTACAAGTTTAGCTAAATTCTTGCTACTATTAGATGCATATGGGAAATCGGCGTTAACAAGGGGAGGTTTTGCAGGCTTCATCTGATATCAGAAGGCATTTTAACTGGCAGTCGAGGTCCGATGCTCTGGACTGATAGTTGCATCTCAAGTCAACATTAGTACCGTGATACTTGAGAAGGGTGGAAAGCAAATAGAACCCAATCTCCGGACTGTACCGTTTCGAGGGGGTCCGCAGCTTGTGAAAATGATCCACATTCCGTTTAATTGGGTATGTTATGGGCATAAATGTGGCATGAAAATGACAACATTTGGTGCTTTCGAGTGACATCTATCTATCAAGTGGATTTTGACCTATACATGGAAGAATGGAGTTGAGAAGATAAAACTCTCAAATTGAGAGGCAGTTCCTCCAAAGTGGCACACATGCTGTTATCATGAAACGTGCGAGTTTGAGGTGAATTTGAGGAGGGTCCTGAGCTGTTATAAGGGCTCGGAACTTACAGACACTTGCCTTGGAAAATAAATGGATACTGAGGCATTGTTAGCAACGACGAGGACGACATTTGTGCTGGCGAGCGCGTCGCTGTACGACGATTTCTCATCAGCGGAGAGAAAGCTATTGAAATGTATCGGGAAGGCCACGTTTCGCGTTGAGTTGAGGCTGTATGCTGTATGGCAGCTTGTTTAAAAGAATACCGGCTATAAAACTCCGGAACAATCGGCGAAGGCATATATCAACAATTGAACTGATGTAATCATGTAAAATGCAGGCGTCGCTTTCGGCTCGTCTTTCAATCTTACTTGTTTACACATCATCTTAATATTTGCTGTACTTCTCTCTATACGCTCTTTTCGCTTCTGTCCTGTCCCACTATCGATTTTTATCTTCTAAGGGGAGGTCACTGTGTATAACTTTGAACTATGCATAATTTCTCTACCCTCATCTCTTACGGTAAAGCGCTGCGGAAGCCGAAAGGATTCAATGCTATTCGTCACTTCGATTCTCCCGACTCTCCTCATCACCCCTACGCATCTCCAGATATCGTTCATATAACGCCTACTCAAAGCCTACAGAGCTACGAAGAAGAGGAGAATGCTGCTCGACTACCCTTCCAATCCCCATCGAGCTCACAATTGGCTCCAGTTCGGCCATCGACTCCACCTAAAAAGCTTGATGTAGAGCTTCCTTCAGATTCGATGTCAGACTGGATACCTTCCCATCTATTGGACGAGGGAATCTATAACGGTAATGTGGCTCACCAATCTCCCGGCGCAGGTAGCAGCAAGCTCCCAGAAGAACGTATGGTGACCCACGAAGGAATATCGAGAGAAGGAGAAGGTGGAGAGCTGTCGGATGATCCTAGTATCTATGAAGACGATGAAAGTTATTCTTCGTCATCCTCTGGTAACAGTAACATCGTTGCCAACTTGGAAGCAATGAATGTCAGTATCTGCGGACAGTTTATTGATCTTATTCTAAAATTTACTTCCTCAGGCTTCTAGTTTTGTCAAGACTGATGCGAAACCTTCTCATGGAACGGTGAGTTTCAAGGACCTACACCCGTTCCCTGCTTTCGCTTAAATACGATATAGATAACATCTTCTAAAAGGACTGCACCTTCACCAATCACAATCCCCAATCCGTCTATACATGGACCAAAAGTACAAATTATAAGATCCTCTGGTGGTTCAAAAGGCAACTGGCACTCACCATCGCGTCCGGAATCAATACATTCTGGAGATGAGTATTCCGCGAGCGCTGTTTCAGGCACTACATTAGCTCGGGCATTAATCGGTAACTCATTCGTACTCTCAACTGATGAGCGTGCTGCACGGTATAGAAGCTGGGGCTCAGTACTGACGCGTACCGACTCCGCCACCCTTCCTCATGATGAGAACCCGTTCCTTTCCCCTCCAATGTCATACGGCACTCCCGACGCTCATCATTCCTTAGTCCCATTACCTCCGAACGCTGATTCTGTCTATATCCCTCCAAGAAATCCGCGGAGACTCAGCGATGCAAGACGAACGCAACAGAGCACCAGCAGCTCAGTTCCACGTAGCGACTCAGATGGAGAAACATCCCTTGCACGTTCCAGTAACATCGGAGCACCTCTACCCTCCGATGCGCAACAATCTCAAAGAGCTCCGCATACCTCAACAAGTGAAAGCTCTATACCAAATAACAGCAAGGTGAACTCGATGAAAAATGAGAACGTAGTTCCTTCTTCGGCCGCGGATTCATTAAATGTACCTTCTCCATACCTTTCTCCTAATCCTGAGCGACCAATATCTCATGCTTCTTCTGATGGCGGATTGTCCAATCGACCAGCATCGTCCACGTCTTCGGGAAAAGATTATGACACCATGTTGGACGACTACTATTCGAATGCTGATCCCATATCGCCTGCTAGTCCTGAGACAGTAGGCTCAGGAGGACACATTCCGATTGCTATTGATGGCCCGCATTTCCGGCCTCCGTTTTCACCTATCACAGAAGAATCAAGCTCTCAGCTGTCCCCACCTACTCCTTACAGGCGCGATTCAAAGCGTTCAACCGGCAATACTGGATCACCCAATGGTGAGATCCACATTATTCTAGAGGCTAGCTTATGTACTTATTTGTTTGTTAGGTCCACGGGCAACAAAAGGAGCACAACGTCTCCTACCCATTGGCGAAGCCTCTCAAGTGTGTTGGTTACTTCCCTTTGACGACTCTGATTAAAGACTTTCTTTTCTTCCAACAGAATGGACCTACATCTCCAGAACCTGATTCTGCTTCATCTTCTATTTTTGCTCCTCCTGTGTTCAGCTTTTTTAATCGACAGCGTTCAGGAAGCGCCCCTAACCCAATCAAAATCGTACGCGATTCTCAGGATCTCACATCTTTCAATCTCATTAGCACGCGACCGATATCTACATCAAGCTCTCCGACGAGTAGCAATGATTATTCACATCAAGAGTATGTTAAGCAGACCTTCCCGGAGACTCCCAATGCATTCAGTCCGCTATGGTCGGCAGGTCCACTGGCTTCACCCGGGATGCCGGGGCCAAGTGAACGACGCTCCGAGGATCAGATTCTCATTGCTGTACCTCCCACACCGATGACAGCCGCTGGTGAGCCTATGCCCGCGCTTGCGCATCATATGCTTGCGCGCGCGGCGTCCTCTGTCAGAGGAGCCAGGCATACGAGACAACTCAGTAATAATCGAGTCAGGACAGTAGCTCAACATCCTTATGCTAGCAACGCTGCGGATAGACAGGTCGCACAAACTCCAATAACTCCAGATCCAGAGCCCGAAGTCCAGGATGAGGAAATGACCAAGCGCAAAGCAGCGTATCCATCTTGGGTCACTCAAAAAATTCCAAACTCCGACGACGAGCCATCGCCGTCTTTGAAGAGTGACACGGTCAGTCCGACAGGAAGCACTAACTCACAAGCGCCCTCGTCAATCTTGAGGGAGGATTCTGTGGGGGAAGTTTCGGTCAGGCACGACGAGCTTCCTGTGAACAATTCCTCTCAGCTATCGCTTACTGTCAGAGGCCTGCCGCCGTTGCCGCCTTCTCCGTCAGTATATAGTCCTCTTGCTGGGCAACCCCCTGGTCTGCATCAGGTATCATCAACCACGTCTCTATTGGTTCCCGCCCACCCAGATGCCGTATCATCTTTCCAAGATTCTATCACCTCACAATCAACAGCATCAGGATCAACTGTACACTCCTCTCCTCGTCCGTTTCATTCCGTGCCTGCTTTTCAACACTTGAACTATACTCCAGCATCAGCAGGTTCATCGACAGAGGCTGACCCGGAAACTACAGCATCGATACCCTCTCTGGGCTCACCGCCGCCATATTATACCCTTGTGTTCGATCAAAGTCATGGTTCCGAGAACCCCACTCCTACCTCAGGGGGGGTGACTCCTAATACTCCTCCCAGTAGCAGCCATGCTGATTCTTCGCGGCAATCCATGTCCAGTATTGGCGTGCGACGTGGACGTAGTCGACCGCCTTTACCTATGGGACCTCGTCGGCCTAGCAATCCAGCAATCAATCTCGTTGGACGACAACGCAATGGGTCTGTTTCTTCGCTCAACAGCAACGCTTCCAAGCTGCGCACAACACCCTCTGCACCTCATTCCCCTCGTTTCCGATCACCTGCCCCTAAGTGGAGAGGATACACTATGGATGCTGCAAAGTGGACTTTTACCTCCTCCCAACTTCAGTCTATTGTTTCTCGAGCGATCAGACAGTCTGCAGAAGCATCTGCAATCCGCTTGTTGCGTCTAGAAACCGTCGATCATGATATTCCTGTCGAACTACATAAACTGGAAATGCAGCGGACCGATGTCAAGACACGATACAAGATGCTGAGTCGTAGGCGCACGGAAATGTTGGCTACTTTGACATCGTATTGTGATGGAACATTACATCAAGATCCCACCGCGTCGTTGCGAGTCATCAACGAACTTCGAGACCTTACGAGCACACTTGACCATCTGGCAGAGGATCTTCATAGTGTGGATGAACAGATTTCTCAGCTATCGTCTCTGAGAGACATCCATGATGCGAGTGCGCTTGCAATGGCAATCAGGAAGCTGAATGCAAGCTTCCTCAAACAGCTTGCTATTTCCGATGCCCTTCGTTCACAAGTGGTAGCACTTGAAGCAGAAAGAGACGATGCTTGGAAGCAAGCAGAATCGATGGCTCATGAGTTTGATCGCCTAAACGAGAAAGCTGATAATGCCGACGGTTCTGTAATCAACCGTTCGGGTCGAGTAACAGCAATGAGGAAATCAAGCATCCGTGTCTCAAAGGCGGGCTTGCGTTCTACCCGGTCTTCCATGAGCAGTACACACCGACTCAGTTCTGCATCTTTCTCTGGTGGAATTAAATCAGCGTTCTCTATTGAAGATATACCGCCGGTCCCTCCAATCCCTCGCCGGCCTCACAGACCTGTTAATATCTCCACTGATTTGCCCTCGACCAAATCATTCATAGTGAGTCACATAACTATATCTTTCATTTCGATCTCAAACTCGTTAACATCTTGTAGGCACTTTCATCAGGTGGTCCCACACCAAACACAGAAACCAGGGCAATATACGAAGAACTTTGTGATATGCTTGGCATCCCCTCGACTGAATTTAGGCCACGCCGCTCACGGTCCGTCATCGAACGACCTCAAGTATCAGCAAAACTAGAGGAGACCCGGCCTTTCCCGAACACCGTTGAATCTCGTTCCAGTACAAGCAGTGGTCGGCCTTTGTCAATGCCAGACCGCTCCGGTCTCACAGAAGTATACCAACACATGTCGGCTGATGTATGTCCTCTTGAGTATATAATCTGAAGTACTGATGCTGACTACTTTGGTCAGGGTGATGCTATGTTGGCGACGCTAGGTTTGCTTTCAAGTTCTGATTGAGTTTCTTGATTACATTATTATATATTCTCTCTTTTTTCTGTAATATGTATCGCATCTCAGGACTTCATGGGTTGAGCAAGCCTCACATTTCATTAAATCATGAAATTTCAGTACATGATTGGAGTACAAGTTATGCATATATTGATATTTGTTTCACAGAAAACAAACCGAAAGCAAGCAGAAAAAGCGATTGTACCCGGTTGCGAAAAAAAAATACAGAATAAAGTAGATCAGGTCCATGAGGTAGGTGAGAGACTGGTTAGGGTATCGATGTTATTTAAGCGGATGAGCATTATCAATGGCGTATACGTTTCTTGCGTTTCGGTACTGCTGCGTCGGATACTGGGTGTTCTTTAGACACCATGGATTGCGTGGGGAGGTCAATAGCGTCGACGTCGTTACCATTCGTCATCATCGGAAGTTGTTTATCTTGTTCCTGCAAGTCTGAGTCCTCATCATTGTTCTGTTCGGCTCGCCTACTCCGTTTATGAGAAGGGCGCGGTGTAGCGTCGTGGTCGAGGTCTTCCTCATCGTCTGCTCTGGATCTCTTTCCAGCGGTGATGGGACTGCTCAGATTGCTGGAAATGTTGAAGGCAGCAGCTTTTGACTGGTCGACAGACTTTGGATGTTGTCGTGGAGAAATAGATTCCGGGTCGGAGTCCGAGCCGCTAGGTTCGGGAGACCGCTTTTTGTTAGAAGCGGCACGACGGGGACGAGGATGAGGACGTGAAGGTTGAGGTGGAATGTCATTGTCTGACAACGTGTGTTCGTCGTCAACGAGCTTTTCCATTTCACTTTCCTCTCCGTCTGTAGATAAACCCCCATCCTTTATCTTCTTCCCTGAACGAGCTTTGAATGTCGAAGCTACGTTTCAATGAGTGAGTACTGGATCCGAGTTCAAAATATATTCGGACGCGTACGTTTATCCTTCCCCATGGCTGTACCCAGACGCTTCTCGTATGCTCGCAGTGGTTCCCACATCTTGGTAGTTCCAGGGTCTACTTTGGCTTGCACCCATGCTTGATCCAGATAAGCCTTACTATAGCGTTCATGAGCATTGCAGTCACAATTTCGACGATGAGCACCAACATTTTCAACGCATCCCGGCTTTGTACGACAGCAACCAAGGGGATAAGACCTCGGAAAAATGGGAGCAAGGATTTGAAATCTTTGCCGTTTGAATTAGAGCGAGTTCCGAATTGCTTGACGATCCAGTTGATAAGATTGGTGTGAATTTCCACGATGTATTGTGTATCGAGCCGACGAAGGATAGTCAATTGGCCACCTCGGAGAATGAAGCAGGATGATAAGAGCTTGGCTAGAGCGATGAAATTCGCATCATCGCGAGAGAGTGAATGTTTGTTGACGTTGAAAGCCTGCCAGAAATCGATTCAGCGTTCTTCACGTTAAAGAATGCGACTTAGGACACACCTCCTTCATGGCCTGTGTGACCACGAGCACAACCAACTGACCATTATCAGCTGTCAGTCCTTCGTCCTTCAATACATCTATTACTACTTTTGCACAAGAGTCGAAGGCTGGTCCAAGCCTTCCATAATGTGCGAGAAGAACAGCCCCGTGACGGACGTGAATAACGCCAGTACGCATCGCACGCAGAAAAGTAGACATAACGTCTATGAAGACGTACTCTTGTTCCAGAAGAGGTCGAGAAATGGGATCAACTGTGGATGTTCATGAGAGCCATGTCGGCATAGATTAAAAGAATTAACCTTCGCTCCTGTTTTCTTTAGAGCTGGACTTCTTCTTAGAGGCTTTCTTCTTCAACTGCCCTTCTGCGCCGTCATTGTCTGCATCACTTTGATCATTCTCTGTATCACTGTCCTCGTCGTCGCGGCTTTTTTCCACGGCGTCTGAGTAACGTTCGACCTCTGCTTGGACATACCCTGCGCATCTCCACTGTACTTCATCATTCATAACCAGTGTCAAACTAGGACGCGTGTCTTCCGTATCATCTGCAGCAGATAAGAACAGGACGTGCAGGTCTAAGAGATTCCTGAAAGCCTATACACAAGTCACGAACAAGAACGAAAGAATAACTATAAAACACGAACCACGCGCTTGACACCTTCGACAATGCCGTTACCTTGCACTTGGGTACCAACCGCGTACTCAATCAACTTATCCACGAGTGAATCTCGCTGGGTAATGAGGTTTTCGCGATCCTGGACTTCTTCCGTCGCAGTGTTGACGCTAGCAACGGAAAGCAGACGCCGGGTCTTCCACATGATGCATATAGTCAATAGCTGAAGGCTTTGTTCCAGCATCTAAGAAGCTCTTATCAAAAAGGGAAAGAAGGGGTACATTAACAGGTACTCTTACCTCGCCTTCACCGCCCACACTGAGTCTGGCCCTTTCGGATACAGCGCATAAGATGTCCCAAGGATTACTGTGTCTACCCCCTTCGTTGTCCTCCATCCAAGATGACATATCTCGATGCCCAGCCAGAGTTCGTAGACGAAAGATCACCGCAGTTAGAGTCAGCACTTCATCCTCACTGAGATGACAAATCTCGATGTCACGGGTAATTTGAGATGAGGAAGTTTCCCCGTTTCTGGATGGCGAGGAAGGAGGCACAGGACCGGCAACAGCGTCACGAAGGGAACTTGCAAGCTCATCCTCAAGTTCCAGTATTTGTTCACTGTTGATATTGGACAAAGCAGTGTTGGTAAGGAGATGTGATATGATGGTCTGCGCGGCGGCAGTGATGACATAGGACGAGGTATGGGTGAGGAATTGTTTTGAGATATCGGACCATAAAGAGATATAAGCCTATGGAAAGGTCAGTTGGCAGCATCCTCATGCACCAGTTACTCACATTCGTCTCCCTCATCTCGAGGTAAACCTCGAGATTCATCAATGTTGGTAGTGTTAAGACATCAACTATACGAAATTCATCGGTCTGATACTTGATAAAGAGACGGGGAAGAGCCTGGATAAGAGCTTGAGTAATGGGTTCTCCAGCAGTATCGCCCTGACGATGATTGTTAAGAACAAAAGGTGAACCAGCAATCAACTACTTACATCCTTCCTCGTTCGTCTCAATGAGGCCACCAAAATTTCAAGCAGAGCACCCTCCTCTGCCTCGCTCAGTCTCCAAGATTGGTCGACTTTTACGCTGTTAGAAGCGACATCATCACTGTCGTCCCCGCTTGCGTTTCGTCCTTCCGCATTCCAATTCGATTGTTTGCTTCTTCTCTGTGCACCTGCCTTACGAGAGCTTCTAACCTGGTCGGAGGCATCCTCGATACCTGAAGCACTATGATCGAGTATTAGCATATCCAAAATGCTTTCCCAATCTCTGACGACGTCCATGTCATCCCAAAGTGCATCAACAGCTAAACCTATCCGTCCATGTGTGACGGCTTCACTGGTCTTTCCAGAATGCGCCACTAGAGTGGGTGCGATACCTCGCCTGTCGTTAGCACCCGCAGTAATATCAGTGTCACCGACAGTCACGTCTAGTTCCTCACTGCCCTCGTCCTCGTCTTCGACTTCATCTTCTCGAGAAGTAGACTTCTTTTGACGTTCACGGTCAAGCGCACGTCCCCACCGAACAAGCAAGCGCGCTAAACTTTTGATACCAACTTTATCTCGATCGACGCTCGATCGACCTTTGTTAGCGCCGGCTCCGCCTCTACCTTTGCCCCGTCCCCGTCCGTTGGTGGCGTTGGATCTCGCAGGTTGCACTTCTATTTCACCCATTCTTTCTTCTACCCATTCCTCCCACACACCGCTGACAAACCGACCGACGCCTTTCCGTACGCGACTTTCGTCTGAAAACACCAAAGTACCTAGTTTGTTGCGGTCATCTTCAGGAAGTAACGCTAAAGACAGTCTAAGCAACAAGATATTTGTGAATGTTGGAGGAAGACCTACCTAGCTCATCCACAGATCCTAGAACGTGCATGACAGCCACTCTGACTCCAATATCCACATCGAAGTGGGCAATTTCTAACAGTCTTGGAAGGAACCGTGTTGTGAAATGACGTAGTGCAGGAATGACCACCCCTTCGCCGCTGCCCTTCTTCTTCTTGGAGGAACCTACAGCGCCGGCACCTTCATACACTACTTGCAGCGCCTTCACTGCAGCCGAACGAACAGACGCAGCAGGATCTGACAATACCCAACCAACGTAACGGAGGTAATCAGAGCCGGTACAGAAGTGGGATGGTAAAGTCTCAAAGAAAGTGGAGAGGGAAGAGATACATTCTGTACGAATGACAGGGTCCAGATCGCGGTAACGGTGTATAAAAACACTACGAAAAATAGAGGATAAGTCAGCCGTCAGGCGTAGTGGTAAACTTGCTATTACCCATCTATGAATTCCTTAATGAATTCCTCGAGTTTCTGCTGCCTCTCCTGAGTTTCGTGCAATTTAGCGTCAAGTTCTTTGTCTTTCCCTTTGGCGTTGCCTGTCGCATTTCCTTTGGTACGAGCTCGTTTCTTTTCACCCTCTTTCATTCTTCCTGTAAGCTCAACTTCCTTCTCGACCTCTTTCGCGACTTGACTGAGGGCAGCTTCAACTTCCAACGCAATGACTGTCGATGTGTGCCGGATCGAGCGGATTTGAGATGATGACATCGGGACCAACCAAACCTGTAGTGGCATTTAGCTTCAGCTGAGGGTAGATGCCGAAAAACACTGTCATACCTGAAGCGTTTCAACGAGCTGGCTATTATAAAGCGAGCCGAGGAGGGCAGAGGAGTTGATGAGACGCGAAATGAATTCGGAGAGGTTTGCTCTAAAAGAATATTTGAGTTTTGAGCTGTGGAATGGCGAAGCTTTAGATATCAATGGGTATGTCCCGGCGGGGGAAGTAGTCTAAAAAGTGTCAATGATTGTACAATACGCCTAGTAGAAACAAAACGTGACCAACCTTCTTCAACTCCTCCGCTATTTCATCCAGCCGGTCGACTGCACCGTCATAATCGACCGCAGTGTCACCGTCAATAGTGTCGTTACAAGCACAACACC